>LR990855.1:981351-2456312 GCA_905163395.2 Endotricha flammealis | reverse complement strand
AATATTCCTACTTTCGTACTTAACTTAATTATTACGGACGGATTTTCTAACATTTTTTATCTGTTTTTAAAAATTTACGATTATTTTTATAATTGATACGGTTCATCACCAACCATGTTTAATCTTATCCCACCCGGGGCGGAGGTGACAAATTTTCTTTCAAAAATAAGTTGCGTAATTTTTTTTTAAGTGTTTTTAAATATGATAAACAAAAGAACACTCTTAGTAATATTGATTTTTATTGTTTTTGTTTCACATTTTGTTTTAAAGTTTAAATAAATGATCAAACTATTCGGTTTGCAGAACCCAGAATTTTAATTAACTTTAAAAAACCGTACGCAACACACAGTTATTATACGTGATTATACTGAATGCAGAGGCATAAAAGCGATTTGCTGCAAAGACAATTTGGTTACTAACCCACTTACAAATGGAAATATAACTGTGTATTGTTCTTACTTCAGTTAGCTAAAATGTGGAGCAACCACACAGCAATATACCTATTTATTATAATATAAGTAATTAATAAAAACTATATTATAGTTTTTCTGCTATTCCCGGCTGTACATTACGCGCGAAGTCAACCGAGGTTTTGCAAATAAGAGATTGTGAATACGCGAGTGTGTAGAAATTTTGATCATTTATTTAATCGTTAATTATTTAAAGGACGTTTAATTTTGAGTGTTTACGACCTAGCTGTCAGGCTGGGGAGTTAAAATACTTTTAAATTAAGTATTAATTTTTCTTTAATTTTTATCGTTTTTTTTTCATATTTTTAATAACTATCTCTGCTTGTCTTTTGTTCTTCGTTGTGCTTTTCTTCGATTTCTTGACTCTGTACGTTATTTTAATATATTTTCTATTTTATTTTGAGCTCTATTACTTTCCACTCTCTCTTTTTACATTCGTCCTTCACATTGAGGCATGAGGTTAGATTAATAAATAAAATACAACCTTAGTTGTGAAACTAAACGTTTTAATATAAATCAATTGTATGCATAATGGTTATGATTTCATAACTAACAAGAATCTATTACATAATCAACCGCAGCGGTGTTATATATCACATGGTTTATTTTATTACGTACATAATGTACGCATCATAAAATATAATGAAACAATAGGCTAGTTGCCGTAAAAAATGTAATTAGTCCGTCTTATAGATTATTCAAAAATAAGGGCAACTCATTTTTTCATTTGTGAATTAGACCAAAAATGACAAAGATATAGCCCATTAAAGTTACGTGTGACGTCACGCCGTGTCGCATTTTTTCGCACGGGGTGACGTCAAAAGCCCCCACTCCTAAATTTTTATGCCTTGTATCTTTGTTATTTTTTGTTTAATCGAAAAAAGAAAAAATACGAGTCCAATATTTTTTTATAATCTAAATAAGGACTAAATATAATGTAATTATTTTGACCCTGGAAACAACCCTATTGATTACGTTTAATTAAATAATTGATTTACAGTAAAATTACATCAAATTTAGACTATTTTTTTATTCAAATAGACCTAATTACAAACTCTTTCGAGTCGTCACATTTTTTTCCTGTTTCAGACGGCAGACTAATTCTAAGAATTGAACTGGCAAGAAACATTACATTTTCTCTTTTTATATTATCAAATTTTTTGTTTTTTTATATATCCAAATCTATTTATATATAAAAAATGTGACGTGTGAATACCAGAAAATCCGTGATGACTTTTTTCAAACTTGTTATTTTTCTAATATTTATGTGTAATACCAAGTAATTAGCTTTTAAATAGTCGCGAGCAAGGTTGTATGCACGAAGGTTATTTAATATGGGAAAATGGATTATTCTTAACAAAAAGTTTTTAAGCTCTTATAATCGTTATGTTTCAAACTGAGGAGCACGATGGCGTCGCTGTGTGATGCTATGAACACGCAAGTTAAGCGACGTCGACCCTAGCCAGCGTTTGGACGGGTTTCGTTATCTCGAGCTTCTCCGTGCTTCGGAGCGTACGTTAA
Source organism: Endotricha flammealis (assembly GCA_905163395.2). NCBI lineage: Eukaryota > Metazoa > Arthropoda > Insecta > Lepidoptera > Pyralidae > Endotricha > Endotricha flammealis. The sequence continues at coordinate 2,454,321 of LR990855.1, read as the reverse complement.
GCCGTCGGTCCCGGCTGTTGTCGATGGATGACAGTCGTTAAGAAAAATCGGTGGCCTTATAGCGGTTTGAAAACACTGCCCTCTGCCAATCCGCATTGGAGCAGCGTGGCAGAGTACGCTCTAATCACCTTCAATTGAAGGGAGACCCGTATCCCAGCAGTGCGCAGTAGGATAATTATGGGTTGATACGATGATGTTATAAATTGCTTAGGTGGAGAAGTATTTTTTTCTTTCAACTTACATTTGCGATTTTTGTTACGAGTTTCAAATCTCAGTGCAGAGCTTGCAAAATTTTTATAGTTTTCTGAAGATTGAAACTACAGAGCTAGAAAAATGACTTGTCTATCTATGTTCGCCGTTAATCCTAACTAGACAATAGGAACGTGTGTTAGTCTACTTTATTATACGATTCTAAGGTAATATTACAAATTGATTATGAAACAAACATACTTAAACATCGTAAAATTCCGATCATGCCCTGTACCTAATTGTAATTCATTTAGATCACAACTAGTTACACGGGTTATATAATGATGGGTGGGCTATTATGTCACACAAAAGACATTCGGCTGTAGGTACTATAGACATAAATTATAACGTGAACATAACTTATAGAATCTGATTACAGAAATTATAAAAAAAATGTTGTGGTAATGATTTCAAATCGATAATAAGAAAAGGCATTCAACTGCCAAAAAGAATATCTCTCTCAAAACTTTATTATTTAAATCTAAATTCAAGCTCTTTCAAATCGTCACAACTTTTTGACACTGGATCATGGGCGTCACAACTTTTTGACACTGGATCATATGTAATGGATCCTTCGCTCGGCAGTAGAACAAGAATTGTGACGATGATGGTAATGCTATGGGGTATATTTATTTTATACCACAAAGTTGCCAAACAAGCATACGGCCCGCCTGATGGTAAGCATCACTGTAGCCTATAGACGCTTGCAATACTGGGGGTATCACTCACACGTTGCCGTTCCTCCCAAGTTCCCAACCCCCCAAGTGGAGCTCTGGAGACCTTACTGACCATAGGAACACAACATAGCCGAGACCAAATGCTATTTGGCTACGAGTGGGCTACGATCTTCTGTAAGGTGGAGGCCCTTCCCCAGACGGGCTGCTCCAATTTGAGCGGATTATCCGCTGTGCCCTACCTAATATTTATAACTTTAACTTTACCGCAATCCAAAAAGTGCAGATGAACAGAAGATTTACATACCTGTAACAAAACAAATGAAACATAAAATATGAATGTGGATTTTTTTTTTGTTTCCCATCCATGTTCCCATCAAAAACGTGCAAAACCAAGTCCTTGACACCGGGAGATGAAGTAGCCTGTAGCCATAGATAGATAGATAGAATATACTTTATTTGCAATACAGTAAAAAGTGATACAGTAAACAGTAAAAGTTACAGCAAATTATGCACAAGGCCGCCTTATTGCTGAATTTTTTTCAATGCAACATTAGGGTAACGAAGCTCTGAGTGGAGTAGGCAGGGTTAACAAGACATCATCATCGTACTAAACCAGTTTTCAAAAATTTAAAACAATTTTAATTATACATTGCAGGTATCAAAATTGCTAGCAGTTATAATTACTAACTGCAACCGTAAACAGTTAGACATTGTATTTTGCTATAAAAGGCGAAATAACTGAGTTAATTCACCGTCATGCCGTGGGAATGGAAGTTATGTAAAGCTTTTACTGGTAAACTAATTCGGATTCTAAGGTCATATCCAAGTTACGCAACGTTTTATGAGTCTGTCAATAAGTTTTTAAAACGCATTTTTAAAGTTAATGACATAAATTATAGCTGTCACTGTCAAATTTAAATAGAAGAAAAAGTCTGAGACTTTAATTTGGAATTAAAATGTGTTTAGAAACTGACTGTATGTGAAGCACAAGCAAGAAAAAGTTACGTCAAGAACATAAACTTAGTGTCTTTAATGACCTTCTGTTCGTTTTTCGTGTTCTTCCCGCAATTGATGTCAATTAGGGTTTTCTGACATGACACCCACTAGGCGGCAGCACAGCACTGAGACGTCAGGTCCAGAAACCTGTCAAAAGTGTCATAGCGCCAATAAATTCGTGTCAGATTTTTTTGACGTTGACGCTTTTGACAGCGCGGATTATTGGGATGGGACCCCTTGCCAAAGTGGCGCCAACTAGTGGCGAAAATTTTCGTAAAAACCCTTATTGGTTAGCTGGTGTTAAGCCCACCATTCACACGCAGATTGGTCCGGCGGATTGGTCGGCCATCGGACTAATCCGCCTGTGTATGGAAGCAACGAACCGGTACGCCAGACTGTCAAATGCACAGATATCAGAATACAAGAGATATGGTTTGTGGGCGGGGCGCATGTCGCTTCTTTCTGTGTTCTGTGGTCAAATGGGTTGGCTTCGGGCTCGCTGCGAGCCGCGAGCGCCTGTAAAACCCCACATGCCATACTTCGAGTGGAGGGTTCGTGCAGTGTATGGGCAACGCCGGATTGGTCCGCGGTCGGGTCCGGGTTCGTGTAGTGAATGGTGGGCTTTAGTGTTTTTGTGCCACCTGATGGTCGGCTTACTTACTGTGAGTTATCGAGAAGTCGGAATATATAACTTAAGGTTATAACTAAGGGAGCCTAATAGATGAGACTGGCACAGGACCGAGTAAAGTGCATTTGAGAAAATGCAGCAGTCGGTGAATGTGGGCTGAAAAAATAAATAATAACCTGAACAGAACACAGGACAAATCACAATTCCAACGGAATCGAAATCAATGCTAATTGTATCCTCAAAAAGCGCCTTACTATTACGACCACTTACGAGTATCTACAATGGAGACGGAGACGTTTGTGTGGGATTGGATGTAAGTTTACGAAAAATTACCTCATTCGTCTAATTTTAAAATAAACAAAGAGCTTCTTAAAGGTGATAAACATATTAACAAAGTAATATAAGTCAAGGTTATTGATACTCATGACCTTCTTTCATGGGGGTTCGTAGGCTGTAACAATGCGATGTTTGGTACCATTGTACAGTTATTTTTAGTTAAAAACTATTTCTATGCATAATGTTTTGGTGATTACGTGAGCAAAATCCATTAACTTTGCTATTATAATGTTTTTAGGAATTTGTAAATTATTTTTGTAAACAAGTATTTATTTGCGTTCTAGCTTTTCCCCGCGGCTTCGCTCGCGTTAAATGATATAGATCTCGTTTGACAACAAAACAACCCATAGCGCGACTTGTGGCGCCATCTGTTGGCCGATAGCCCGTCCCATACAGCGCCCTCCATAGTAGAAAATTTATTTTCCCAATTAAAATGACATACTTACTTTCACAGAATAAAAAATAGCCTATATTGGGCTCTACCCCTGACAATTCGTATACAAATCATAATGATCGGCTGCTTAGTCAAGCCGTGGAGAAATAACAAACAAACTCACTTTTTCATTTATAATATTAGTATGATATATGTTTAAAATTATATACCTAATCTTGCCTTGAAAAGAAGTGTTATTGTCCCTTTTCGTAGGAAGCGGGAAGCGCATTGCCGGCAAAATACATATTTTAAAATTTAAATGATGCAGCACAAAATAATAGTTGCCAAATAGCTTTCTACGAGATGGTATTGCCAGTATATCTCCAAGGTTGTAATATATTAAAGCTTAGAAGATGTAATATATTTGCATTTACAGAATTTTGAGATAGTGCAGACAATGTCGAATGTTGAATTGGGTTTCGTAATGAGGTTACGATGAATCGGAGTAATAAATCAATCAAATAGAGAATATTTTATTATACAGATAATTTATAATAATAAAATTTCTCTAAAACTACATGGGTAGGTACTGCAACAGCTAATATAGAAATAGCGCAATGATAGGAACACTGCATATTATTATTATGCAATTTAAGAGTAAATACATCTTTATTCTCATAAGAAATAAACATATTTCACTAACATGAGAACTTAAAATACATAATAAACTAATATTACAATTTTTTTGCATAAACAAACAAAATAGCGTCAAATACTTATTATTTCCTTTAAGAAATGAAATTACTCTGAGATTAGGCCTTCACACATCTTTTCTCAGACCATTGTAATAATTATTTGTGTAATTCTTTAAATTAGCATCGTTATGGAAACAAAAACAAAATGGTTACTAGTAAAAAGAATCTCCATTATAATATTTTCCTGTTCGATTATGTAAATTTCTTAAAACCTTGCGCTGAGTCATGATGATACGATTTCGAAGAATATGATGTAAAGGATATAATTTTACAACCAATCTGACATTTTAGGTACACACAGCAAAGAAAATAAGTATGCGGGGAGAATTAAGAAAGATTTTTATGTTAATAAGGTTCATCGTTAAGAAACTTTGTTATATATTAGACTACATATTACTATTAACAAGTACATAATATACTATACGATACCATCACACTTTCTCGCCGCTGTCTACAGTCAAGCTAGAAGTAAAACGTCGAGGGCTGATTGATAATAATCGGAGGGTCTATTTTCATAAAAACAGTTTATTAAATCTAGTCTCAAAATATAAAACGACCCTCGGTAAAGTTCATTACGACCCGGGAGAGTAACTTTTTTATTTAGTCTTGAAACAACGAATAAAATCAGAAAGAATAAAAGGAGTAGGAAGAATTTCTATCTTTGACATTGCTAAAAATAAAATTCGATCAAATGCCTTTTTCATAGTAATCTGAAAACTTGGATCGATTGATCCAGTATATTTATTTCATTTGTTGACTGTAGGTTTAAATCATCTCAATACTCATGGCTTTTTTTTTTTTTTTTTTATTGGGACACGGCATGTGACGCCAGCTCCTGCCAGATGGGCCGCAGGTCACTGGGGTCCAGGAATAGGAGCGAATAACGTGGGCAGTGAAAGGAGAAATGCGTACGTGTATTTCTGCACGGACCGTTACCGAGTGCATGCTATTTTTGTACCAGAACCTGCTTGACCACTCCAGCAGCCTTCTCGAGCCTATTATAGATGTACCACTTTACACAAACACAGCTTTTCTTGGTGTAAACCTTAGAGTATAGATAAGCAAGCAATAGAGCGCGCGCATCGCTCTTTGACCATTGTGCAAAGCGTAAGCAGATATTCTGTGCTAATTTTTAGTTTGCTTCCATTTCATCGTTTTTACAGCTCTGCACTGCACATTTCACCATGATTCCTTAAAATCCTAATAAATAACATCGAGAGAAACAATCAGCGTGCGTGACTAATAGCTTCGTTCGTTGCTGGCTTCGTTGTTTCTGTTTTGAGTTCGTCTGTTTGTTCATACTCGTGATTACCGTTCATACTTGCTCAAGCGCGCTCTATAGCTTGCTTATCTATACTCTAAGGTATAAACTCTGTTTTTGATCTAAATCTGCTAGATTCGTGTTTTTCTTTTGCTCTATTTGTCTTTTGATCTAAATTAAAAGCTCTGGAGACCTTACTCACCATAGGAACACAACATGGTCGAGACCAATGCTATTTGGCTACGATCTTCTGTAAGGTGAAGGTACTTCCCCAGACGGGCTGATCCGATTTGAGCGGATTATCCGCTGTGCCCTACCTCTCTTAACAGGCCTGTCACTGTCAAACTAAAGAGATAGCCTGCACATTATGTAGAATTAAAACGCATCTCAGTAACTGGCTGTAATACCAATACAGTCAAAATAAATATTAAATCTTTAAAAGACGTCCAACAGAATCATTTCTAGATTATTATATCATGAGTTCCTGCTTCAGTATTTTGTCTTTTTGTAGGTTTGGCTTTGTAAATATTACATTAACATTTGCATTGGATATTATTTGGTCAAATCAAAACCCGCTTGACAACTTTTTGCGCAACCAAAAGATGAGTTGCATAAATCGTATGATTTAAATGCAAATCAGTGGTTGCTAACTGAAAATGACGGTATGGTTTTTCTATACTAATATTATAAAGAGGGAAAATTTGATTGTTTGTTTGTATGTTTGTTTGAATTGAATAGGCTCCGAAACTACTGGACCGATTTCAAAAATTCTTTCACCGTAGAAAGCTACATTATCAGGGAGTGACATAGGCTATAGCTTTTCTCGAAATTCAATGTGGTTCCCACGGGAACGGGTCCGGAACTTCAAGCGGACGAAGTCGCAGGCAAAAAAGCTAGTATAGATATTTCGGAAAATACAATTTGGTTCATAGCTATATAACTATATAAAATTCATAGTCCTCCTGACTGATTTAACTATAATATCAACGCACAGGCCAAACCCCTGGGTCGGGGTTTAGAAATTCCAAATTTGGAATGTAGGTTCCTTACGACGTCTCACCCCTAGACGTCGTAAGTACATCGTACTAAGAAATTATTTTTCAAAATTCCCACGGGAAAGCGGTATATACGCAAACGAAGTTGCGAGTAGGTATTTTCTAGTTTTTACACATTTGCTGATAAATTCTACAGATGGCATTTGTTTTTGTTCTCGAGTATGGGTGTTTTCATATTTTTCTCATAATACCAAGCATGGCAACTTATATTTATTTAAAAAAAATAGCTGACTAATACAATTTATAAATGAAAGTGACCACAAACACTTTCTTCAAAGTTAAAAATTTCCTCGTCATTACAACGCGTCATTACCAGTGGCATGACCCAGAATAGAGCTGATCACGATTTCGCATGGTTAACACTCCAAATCATTTACTATCATTACAATATTTAAACTGTATGACTTTGTGAAATTAATGATGAAAATATTTTTTTATGATTGTATGTGAAAGTTTAAGTGGATAATAAATAAATATATAGGGACAATTCACACAGATTGAGCTAGCCCCAAAGTAAGTTCGAAACTTGTGTTATGGGATACTAGCTCAACGATATTATATTTTACAACAAATACAATATAGATAAACATACAAGACCCGAGGCAATCAGAAATAGTTCGTTTTTCATCATGACCCGACCGGGATTCGAACCCGGAACCTCTTGGTAACCAGGTCACCAGGTAACCAGGTCTGGCATGGTAACCATTACGACAAAGGGAGGTCGGATGTTTGTTGTTTTAAAAAAAGGATCACGGATTTGGATAAAATTACATTGATTTGTTGTGGTATAACCATCGAACTGAATTTAACAATTACATACAATACGGAACCCTAAAAAGGAAAGCTCATTCAAAGACAATAGGATTTCATTGGAAATCTTGTGTCAAATATACAGGGTTACTTGTAATTACGTATATCCGGAATGAGCATTGGAAGACTCAAACAAAAGCAACAAAATGAACCATCCCAATCCCAATGTATGGGCGAAGTCCATTGGTTCTCGAGAATTTTGTTTGGGTGAGAGGCGAGAGCTTTTTTGTACCCAGAATTTCACATTTACTTTGTTAAAGAATCTATTTATCCTCCATTCAACGATTTTCATATCATAAATAAATATAAAATAAATAAATATTCTTGGATGAATCACACAACGCCATCTAGTCCCAAACTAAGCAACTAAGCTTGTACCTACTATAGGTACTAGATTCCTGATAAACATAATTAAATACTTTTTTTGGAAATACATAAATACTTATTATACATAGAAAACACCCAGACCAAGGCAAACAAACATGTTCGTGCACACAAATGTTTGCCTTGCGCAGGATTCGAACCCGGCCCTTAGGATAAAGTGACCATTGCTAGCCACTCGACCACCGGGCCTGTCAATCATACCTAACACTAATCTAAAGACATCATTCATTACGTCTGTAAAAATAAAAAAATATGAGCCTATGAATTGACTTTGTCTTTGAGATAATCGAGATCTTTGGACCACAAATGACCACAATCTAATTCCGCGTCAATAAACTTATAGTGACGTGACGTGAGTGACCCTATAAACGTTTTTGCTCTGCCTACTCAATTAAATTATTATGGAGTGATTATAAAAAAAAAAAATAGAACATTGAAACCTCCTTATCATGAAATAAAGACTAAATTACATTGTATTCTATATGGTTTGAAAAACACAATGAAATATAACAATCATTGAATTAGAAACATTAAGACATTGATGATAGGGTTTATTTTTTTTTAATTGTTTTAGTTTGTTGTGCTTGTGTAACCATGGAGACCCACGTTAGTTAAATTGACCATAAAGAATTTTTGCAGGACCAATTTAATAGGTACAGCCATAGGTGGGTAATTCTTTGAGGATGCGCACATTAGCCTAATAAAAGAGATTGATAAATTTTGTTCGAAGAACGATTCTTTAGAGTGTTAGTCGCGTTGTTTGGTATGAGTTATATACATTTTTTTGAACCGGACCCAGAAAAGTCTTTTAGTATTAAAGATATGAGCCATTCTTTTTTTATGCAAACGGTAATGAGTAATTTACACAAATGGTAAAGAGGTTCACAAACGGTAAAGAGAAGAATTTGAAATGGTGAGTAGATAACAGAGAAAAATAAAAGAAATAATTAAAAATCAACGTTTATTAACTTCACACTTTCGCACTTAGCTGTCAATCAACGACAACTCGACATAATAACACAATTTAAAAGTTTCTAACATGTTAAGACGATAATTATTTTCTTTACCAAACTGATCCAATGTTAGTTTCTTAAACATTTAAATATAAAAAATATATACTTAGTTATTAATTTCTTTCATAAACACTAATAACAATCATAGTTTGAACTTTATAAAACACTGCATGTGATTTCACAAACAACAAAAAACAAATGCTTTAAATAATCGATCCTTGAGGGACACCGGCATTAAAAGCCTTTCGTTTAGACGAGCAGCCATCAATGACCACCCGAATAGATCAATCCCCCAAAAAGTCAGAAATCCACGCACAGAAATTAGAGGTCAGGCCGTAAAAAGGACGCTTGCTAATAAGACTACCGTGCCATACCGTCAAATGCTTTGGAAATATCGAGGGAAACCGCAAGCTTCCAACCGCGGGCTTCTCCGAATTCCTCAATAGCCTCATTCCAGACGTGGGTGGCGTACACTAGAAGATCCCCAGTGGACCGATTCTGGCGAAAGCCATATTGTCGGTCACTGAGGAGGTCATTCGATTCTAGGTACGCTAGGAGCCTGCGGTTCAAAAACACGTTCCATATTCTTACAGAGTATGGACGTGATCGAAATGGGCCTGTAGTTGGCAGCGTCGGCACGGCTGCCCTTTTTGGGCACGTTAGCGAGCTTCCAGGAACTCGGTTCTTTCCCAGACTTTAGACAGAGCCTAAAGAGGCGGGTCAATACAGGTGTCAACTCGGGTGCACATGTCCTCTGTACAATAGCGGATACCGTCTCGATCACTGGCCTTGTTCACGTCAAGATTGCGCAGCGTTTTGCGAACCTCAGCCTGGCGCAACCGGATTTCCGGCATTACCACCGTGCTGCCAGGTAAACTGGAGGTATCGCGCTATCAGCATCAAGACGTGAAGACTCCGCGAACAGAGACGCCAACAGGTTTGCTTTCTCTTCAGCGGTGTGAGTAAGTGATCCGTCAGGTTTCTGCAGTGGAGAGGGGGGCGGCAGAAGTTCGATTCGACCGCCTTGGCTAGATTCCAAAGCGCTTTACTTCCCGCTGGGAAAGAAGCCAATTTGTTCCCTATTCGGCCAATATGATCAAATCGAGCCTTCTGTAAAACCATCTTGCAGGACTTGGCAGCCTTGTTAAAGGCCTTCTTCTTTTCGCGAACATCAGACGCCTTGTGCTGTCGAGCTGCAACCCAGTCCAGGTATGCCTGATGCTTATGCGCCTCGGCACGGCTGCACTCAGGCCCAAACCATGGGCGAGCTTTACCAGTAGATGGCACGTTAGAGAAGGAAATGAAATATTCCATCCCTTGACGAAGCACATCAGTAACGGCATCTTCACAGACGCTGGGGTCACTAGAAGAGAAGCAGACAGACTGCCAAGGGAAGGATGCATAGAAAGACCGCATCTCATCCCAGTCTGCTGACCTGTATCGCCATAACCGCCGCCTGGGAACGGGCGGGTGGTAGGCTGATACCGATTTCACCAGACAGTGATCAGAGCGCCCCAATGGCGAAGAAATTGTCACCGAGTACCTGTCTGGATCTGTTGTCAGCAAGAGGTCCACGCAATAGGCTGTATAGGAGTCCCCTACTACCTGCGGTCGGCCAGCGGTGAACCGTGCCTCGGATCCCGCTACCCTCCGCGACTAGTCACCCGATGCCGTACTCGTTGCACTTCATATTCGGAATGGTAAAAACTGGTAATTAGAAAAATGGTAATTAGAAATTCATAGTTTTATTCATTTTGAACAATTTTCATGTCATTTACCATTTTGAAACAAGTAAATACTTAAAATAAGCCCTTTTATGAAGATCATAAGACCTTAAATGATTAAATATCACACGTCTACTTACCATTAAAAACAAAAACTGTATGGAGAACTTTGACGAAACAAAAACCGTTCGGAGCACTAAATACCGATATTTCCGTAGAAAAAATACTCGCTCGCTACGTGTCCTCCGTGCAACGGACGAGCGACGACTGAACTGTCCTGCACAGTTAAGGCGAACGCACAAGGCCAACTAGGAGCAAAGATATTAAGGCGACAATACTCTCGAACGGTAATGAGGGTGTAGCGCCGGAACATTTGTTGATTCACTTTTTTAACATTGTAAAATAGTCTTTTAAGTATTTATATTGTATTATAAACTAATAACAACATTCTATTTATGGAATTTATTGCTTATATTACGTTCTTCTTAGTACAAGTCGAGAAATAAAATATTTTGTGTTAAAATCTGGGGAGAGGGACACGAATGGTAATGTGAATTTCGACACAAGATTGAATTCATATCAGATTGTATTGAATTTAACATTAATCTGATAACTGCTCCTGTTAGAACAGATACTGGTCCATCTCCATACTGGCCAAAAGTTAAAAAAATATGTAATGTAATAAGTTCTTTTTAACTGGAACAGCGATTTGCACATTTTCAAAGAAATACCCAGGTACAGCTATATTTTTTTCATTCGTTTTTTTAGTCTATTTTGCTCGTGTGAACCTACTGGTCAGAAGGCTTGGGTAAAAAACATCGATATATAAAAAAAAACTATTGAATTACTAATCCCACACAATACATAATGAAACGAACAGATAAACAAAAGAATTTTTAAAAATGTTTCGTTATTCTTTTTATAATTTCATGTCGCGTACTGGCCGCAAACATTTTATAAAAAAGGAAAAAGTTATTACCAGCCAGCACAAAAAAGGACGTGTTAAAAAAATATTATTTAATTTCAAAATTATTTAAATATAAGTTTGTGGTCAGTACGACGCGATGGCAGCTTGCGAAATGAAAATATTTGATTAGGTGACCTATTTTCATGTGAAAATAATAATAAAAAATGTTTCCGAAATAAAGGCAGCTTTGTACCAGAGACATGGTACCTTATAACTTACCATAAGGTCTCTGGTAGATGTAGTAATTTGAAAAGTATGATTTTATACAATGTTGACTTGTAGAACAAAGTTAACCTTAACCGAAACCTATGACGTAATTTAACCAACAGCTGCTGGCGATATGACAAATACAATACAACAATTTATATACGGTGACCTATCTCTCAGCTGACCACTTAATTGGGGGCAAGTGATCTCATTAACCATTTAAAAATGCAACCATGCGTACTATTCGACGACCTCCGTGGCGTAATGGTTACCACGCCAGACCGCCACCCAGGAGGTCCCGGGTTCGATCCCCGGTCGGGTCATGATGAAAAACGAACTTTTTCTGATTGGCCTCGGGTCTTGTATGTTTATCTATATATTATTATGTATTTGTTATAAAATATAATATCGTTGAGTTAGTATCCCATAACACAAGTTTCGAACTTACTTTGGGGCTAGCTCAATCTGTATGAATTGTCCCTATAAATTTATTTTATTTTTTACTAGCGAAACCCGCGCAACTTCGTTTGCGTGTATCCCGCTTTCCCGTGGGAATTTTGGAATGTATGATACTTTAAAACCTTCCCCTTGAATCACTCTATCAATTAAAAAAAACCGCATCAAAATCCGTTGCGTAGTTTTAAAGATTTAAGCATACAAAGGGACAAAGGGACAAAGGGACATAGGGACATAGGGACAGAAAAAGCGACTTTGTTTTATACTATGTAGTGATTTTATTAATGGGACATATGCACTATACTAATTTTGTCTAACTAGATCTTATTCCTATCAAACAATACTATCTAAACATTTATCTATAAGTACATATAAAATGCTTTGTCATAAATATTAAGAATGTATACTGAATGACTGACTGACTGGCGTATCAACGTACAGCCGCTGATCGTAAATACCCTGAAACTTGGAGGGTGTGGTTCTTTGTGTGACGTAGGCATCCGATAAGAAAGGATGTTCTGAAATTCCCACGGGAAGTTGAGCGGGTTTCGTCAGTATCTAATGTTAAACGAATCAAAGAAAATGTAATTTGAAAATGTTTAAAAATATTTTTTATAAAATCAATTAATCCAAAAAGCACAGAAGTTACAGAAAGATTTCAATATTACGCTTCTCACCGTCAAATAGATTTTTATATTATTTTCAATTTTATAAATATTATTCAATTTTTATTAAATCTTTTTTTAGAATAGGAAAACTTATTCGTCGTCCGCTAACAAGTAATTTTACCTAATGACATATAGGTAGTTCCGTAGCATTCAAATAGCATACGTCGACGGCGACGCACGCGCAGATTGCATGCATATATTTGACCCCACATACGTTACTGCAATTCATCTTAATTGAATAAACGGAATCTCTTGTTTTCAAGTTCAAATGTACATCTTCTAGATATAATGCTGGCTCTACACTCACGGGGAAGTTGAGCTACGTGAAGTGAAGTTAGGCACGGAGTTAGTCGAAGTGAAGTTAGACACAACAAGATTTTAGATTAGGCTTATATTCACTTTCAATTTCCTTTTTTTGTATGCCGAATTAGGTGCTGAAAAATTTATAGAACGACTCTTCAACTATCTATAGATATTCACTTTGTCTCTCTCTAGCATTAACATGTACAGAGGGAGACAAATATATAGAGTCATTTATAATAAATTCTTGTTTATTTCATATCGATTTATATTTTAAATGAGACGACTGTTTGGAATTTTTGTGAGAATTATAGTGGAATTGGAATGATATATAGACGACAAAGGAAAGGTGAAACCGAAGGAGACAAAATCAAAGTTCTGCATACATTATTGTACATTTGTCACTCAAACAGGTAGAACAAAAACGTCCTTGCATTTTTTTTTTAATACAAACCGGTTATTTGTCTTTTCGCCTCAGACTGGCGTGATTCAACGGTCGTCTTATTTTAGAACGGTGTTTTTTTTCATATTTTGATCGTTGGAAAACATTGTACGTTTGAATTTTGTGAATGAAGAGACAACCTTGACAAAACCACGGACATGATGATGAAGATAACATAAAAAATGTAACTGTGAAGGTTTTAGAATTGCAGAGCAATTGACGCGATAGTCAACTACAAAGAAATCTGACCCATACAAAGTAACAATTATGTTTATTTACGTAACTCTAATTAGATTTTAAAGAAATTTCATCTAATATTCATAGTCGTAATCAAAAATATGTTTTATATTAATATTCAATTATACAATCCGCCGAGGTCTTTCCTTTAGTTAGACTATAATATGGGGTTCTTCAAAAGGGGCATTAGCGTCTATACTATGGACGCTGCGTCCAACGCAGGCACTGCTACCACGTGGCGCACCTGACGTTTGACCGCGCCGCTTATTGACGCGGAAGTATCACCAGTTTCCACGACCCCGCCACTCATATGACGGAAGAGTCAGTCAAGTTTTTAGTCAGTATACCCATCATCAAGTGTCCACGGACCACGGACGTTTGAAAGCAAAGCGTCTTGTCGTCTTTTTTTTATACCACAAAGGTGGCAAGCATACGGCCGGCCTGATGGTAAGCCGTCACCGTTGCCTGTAGAATAGACGCTTGCAATACTGAGGGTATCACTCTTCTTTTTCTCTGCACTCATCTGGGGTGATCTTCTTGTCTGCACTTATGTGTAGCCCAGGTTTTAATAGACAAAGAGGCTGACCACAAGCCATGTGATTCGATACTGCGTCATAGCACTAATCAATTTTCCGTTTAAAAGCAATTCGTTACAGATTAAAAGTATATGACGTGTTTTAAACAAACGGTACGTGATGTTGATAAATCCAACCCATATCCAACCATATCCATTGAAAAGCTGATGGAATGAGTCAAGATTCACTGCACACTCGTGTGAACTATACATACGTAAATAGTAAACTAATATTAAAGTTTTGTATGCTTGGTCCGACCAACTTGGAGAGAAGCTGTTTCATTTCCACGACGCGGTTAAAATGGCCACCGATAAGAGCCGATCCGGAAGATGACAACAGAGGCGAGAGATCTTCAGAATTAAAGGACTGACTACAGAGAGAGCTTTTAAAATGGCATTGTTTTGTTAATTTAAACACGTTAGGTCGACGGTCGGTGAAGGTTTCAGTGGCCATTGTTTCATATAAATTCATACAAACTCATTAGGTAAAAACTATATTTTTTGCACGTGTCGGTATGAACATGGTATGCACGGTTCAGTGGGCAATAATTCGCAAATGAATCATTGTATTGAAAATTTTTCTTTCCACACCCCTAATGTTTTTAAGAGATCGAATGTGAAGACACCATGGGAAGGGCTCGATTATTAATTCAACCCTAAAAACGAATAAGAATACAACAAATTAGTTTATTTAGTTGCAAGATTTGATCAAAACTCACATTCGTCTTTAAAATTTTAATACATTATATTAAGTTTCATAAAGTGCTATTAAAATTCCGTTATCTAACCGACAGTTCCATTTTATCACGCAACATGACAACCCTAAACATGCGTATTAACAGAAATACTAACATCTTCAGACAAATGACGTCATGTATTTACGTATTGACGAAAAAACTATGTACTTACACAACAACTTAGTACTAAGACGAAATTGATCGAGCAAATTCTATTAATTCGAGGAATCTTATTGTAAGTATACTAATATGGTTTTCCTGTTAAAAACCTCATTAAAAAATACTTCCTAACCTAATGGATTGGATGCGTAATCCCATTGTTCTCGTTCCCGTAGGAATTATAAATATATTTGTATATCTTTACAAAGCATAAAATGAAGCTTTCGTTGTCTGTTCGCTTACAAAAATCGGTTGAGTTGAGAGCATGTAGCTCACAATATTCAATCTATTTTAATATTAGTTATCGGTGATTCAAGAGTTAGGTTTATATATGTATAATACAAACAAGGAGTTTCCGAAATTCCCACGGGAAAGCGGGACACAAGCAAACCAGTTTTACATAGGCTATTCACGCTACTACCAACTACAAGTGAAGTACCTATGTATCGTCGAAGAATGTTGAGGAGTATCATAAATAAGGGAATTTATTCCTATGATGCTAACTCTACACTCTCGCGAAGTTACGCGATGACGATTGTGTTCGTCCTACGTCGTCGTAACTTCCCGAGAGTGTTGGCTTGAGAGTTTTTGCAACCATGTTGATCATTAGCTTGTGTAAAAAAACAGAACTCATGAACAGTTTTAATAGAAAATTATCATAGTACAAAATCTTCACAGCTCATAGCCAAGGACGTCTCGTTCAAAGATCAGATATGAGGTCGTTCACCGATGGGTCCAAGGCCGATGAACTGACACTGACATTTGATACATACGAGACCCCTTGGATGGAAGTATCGGATTCATGATACAGGGAAGGATAAAATGTGGTGAAATTGTTTCCGTAGTAGTGAAAAAAGTCAGATTATAATGAACTAGCTTTTCGCCGCGGCTTCGCTCGCGTTAAATTTATGACATAGATCTCGTTTGACAACAAAATAACCCATAGCGCGACTTGGGGCGCCATCTGTTGGCCGAAACAGCGCCCTCTATAGTAGAAAAATTATTTTCCCATTGAAACGACATGCTTTCACTGGATAAAAAGTAGCCTATGTTGGGCTATGTACCCCTAACAATATGTATGCAAATTTTCATAATGATCGGCTGCTTAGTCAAGCCGTGAAGGAATAACAAACAAACAAACTCACTTTCTCATTTATAATATTAGTAAGGAAGTAAGGATTATAAAGGAAACCTATCACATGAAATAGGAATAAAGGGATGTACCAAACTTACCTATTTAATTGTCATTGTGGTTTTCAAATGTTTGTAGTACTTATATGTATATTTTCCATCAGTTATCAGTTACTACCAGTTACGAATACTCTAGTTTTTAAGCTTTTTATTGTATTACTAGCTTTTTTGCCCGCGACTTCTTCCGCGTGAAGTTCCGGACCCGTTCCCGTGGGAACCACATTGAATTTCGGGAAAAGCTATAGCCCATGTCACTCCCTGATAATGTAGCTTTCTACTGGTGAAAGAATTTTTGAAATCGGTCCAGTAGTTTCAGAGCTTATTCAATGCAAACAAACAAACAATCAAATTTTTCCTCTTTATAATATTATTATAGTATAGATAAACAAATTATAATGAACCTAAAACTAAAAACCTTAAAAAATACAAAATAACTAAAATATATTATTAAAAGGAGTCCCTTTAGGCAAGGTTCCGAAGATACTGGCAGCGTTCCCCCTTTGAATAGCTAAATTATAGATTGAAATTACTAAATAGCTAGATTGCAAAAGCATATTCTATCTATCTATCTATCAATCTCCTCATGTACAAACCGCCGTTCAATAGCCGAATCCACACCAGACGATCCAAAGTGATCCAAACTGCGTGCGGCAGAATTTCGGTCCAATAGACGCTCCATAAGATCGAGTCCCTGCCGCGCGCATTTGGATCGCATTGCTGCTTTGATTTCCTGAGATAGTAACAACAGTGGTGAAGCGATAGATGCACTACCATTATATTATATTGTAACAATATGAAATTGGACAATCATATCGCATTACTTATGAGAACATTGTTGTGATTATTGCATTATGTATGCCCATTGAAATAACATGTGCATATGCTCTTTCCTGGTTGCAATAAAAGGTTGCCACATAATGCACGAACTTGAATGGATTTGCGAAAACGATGTCTAATGTTTTAGTGGTTATATTGTTAGTATTTCGTAAATGTAAAGCTTTTGATGGATAGCTGGTCTCGAAATATTGTCGACAGATTCCCATAGGTTCTGACGACATTATTTCGATAAGGATTGATTTACTTTGCTTCTTTGTCTTGTGTGTGCATTTTATGTTTCTTAAATTGGCCAATCACATAAAATATAAAACAAACAGCTTTCCATTTTAGGGTTCCGTAGTAAACTACAAGGAATCCTTATAGTTTCGCTATGTCCGTCTGTCGTAATCGGTCTAAGTAGTAATTCGGTATGTATACGCATAATATAACAATGCTAAAAATGTGGTGAAACAAAATTTTGAAAAAAAAAATTATGGTAGGTATGCCTCCCCTACATGTAAAGTGAGAATGTTTTTTTTTTTCGCGCTGACCCATGTGCTGTGTTTAGTTATTCTGTGACCAACTACAACTATTTTGACGCTTTAATGTAAGCATATGAAACTTTGTAATTACAATATAAATTATGAAAACGACTGATAAATAAACGACTGATATTAAATACCCACATAATTATTATACTAACCTACCTACACTAACTTACTATTTTTATAAGAACAATATTGTAACGATGTACAGAAAAATCCATTAGGGTTTATGTGACATCGATGTTACGTTACCTAATGATTGTAATTTATAATTATATTTATAAATAAATAAAATAAAAAAATAAAAATTTGAGTAAATCCATTTAAGCAATATTTAGAAAACTTTAATCACATTTACGGCCTGCTCACCTCTAATATTGGCTGAATATACTTCCCATTTCATAAATACTCTACCACTCCAGCCTTTACTAGGACCTACTTAGGTCTTAAGGAGTTTATAGGCAAGTGGAAACAGCCATTGGGCATGGTCTCATTTTTTTTATGCTACAAAGGTAGCCAACAAGCATACGACCCGCCTGATGGTAAGCATCGCCGTAGCCAGACGCTTGCAATACCGAAGGTATCACTCACGCGTTACCAACCCTACCCAAGTGGAGCTCTGGAGACCTTACTCACCGAAGGAACACAACATGGCCGAGACGAGACCAATGCTATTTAGCTACGATCTTCTGTAAGGTGGAGGTCCTTTCCAAGACGGGCTGCTCCAATTTAAGCGGATTATCCGCTGTGCCCTACCTCTCTTAAATCTTTAAATATATCAGTCTTTATCTCATTAGTGTCACATCTTTTGCGGTTTTCCTCAATTATTTTAACCGTGAGAAAATGCTAAAAATAAACAAACCTGTTTATTGTTTCTAAGGAAGTCTTGGAAACCGCCCGCAAACACGCGACATGGGATTTAATATTAGTTTTATACTTATACTAACTTTTTGCCCACGACTTCGTCCGTGTGAAGTTCCGGACCCGTTCCCGTGGGAACCACATTGAATTTGGGAAACACTATAGCCTATGTCACTCCCTGATAATGTAGCTTTCTACGGGTGAAAGAGTTATTGAAATCGGTCCAGTAGTTTCGGATCCTATTCAATTCAAATAAACAAACAAACAATCAAATCTTTTCTCTTTATAATATTAGTATAGATTAAATAAATGTTTGTTTTGAGTTATCTCTGAAACAGTAACCTGAGAACGTGTCACTGAGAGTCTCTCGTCACCGAGAGCGATGGTGAGCAAGAGACCTTAACATGCTCGTTTGGCAATCTTTTCCATTTTAAAAAAATGGTTGTAACGTCTCCAAAGACATCCGTAAACAACTTACTTACAGACTATTGTATTTGCAACAAGGCGGCCTTATTGCTGACAAATATCTTACCTTGACGTCAATAAGTCTGACAGTAAAGGCAGCAGCGTCAGGTGCCGTCAGCTTCAGCTGGCAGGGGGTGTGCGGCGCGCTGGAGGGGGGGCGGACCAGCGCGAGCGCTAGTGCTGCGCCCGCGCCGAGATTCGCCCCCACCTCCACTTCTTTTGTACTACCGCATAGTAGACTAGAGCATGTCCCTGTTGACAAAAGTATATTTTATTATAGGTACATTAGTGAAAACCGCATGAAAGATTCAGTAGTTTTTAAGTTTATCGCGAACAGACAGACAGAGGCCGCGGGGGATTTTGTTTATAATATGTAAGGATTTTGAATGAATTTCTTCGGAGGAGAAGCACGACACGGTAATATTTCAAGATTTTGAAAACGCATATATAAAATGATAAAACATTGACCAAAGTTCTGTGCGAAATGTATAGTTCATCACTTGAGTGTTTATAAAGCCAACTTTACACGATCATTTAATTAACTTTATTGACCACAATACATAAGTACTGATACAATAGGCGGTAAATTACATTATCTACCAGTCAACCATTGGGAAGTGCAGAAATTCACGAATGCGGTTTAATTATTACAAGCTTTTCCCCGCGGCTTCGCTCGGGTTAATTTTATGACATAGATCTCGTTTAACAACAAAACAACCCATAGCGCGACTTGTGGCGCCATCTGTAGTCATACAGCGCCCTGTATAGTAGAATTTTTTTTTTCCCATTGGAACGACATACTTTCACGATAAAAAGTAGCCTATGCCGAGCTCTGTACCCCTAACAATATGTATGCAAATTTTCACAATGATCGGCTGCTTATGCTTAGTCAAGCCGTGAAGGAATAACAAACAAACAAACTCACTTTCTCATTTATAATATTAGTAAGGATTAGTAAGGATAAGGAAGTAAGGATGAATACTATCATCATCATCAACAACTCATATATTGACATTATATGGCTATCACCCAAATGTCAACTCCAGGATAGTTCAGTTACGTCAGCATCTTTCGGACCGTCTGATCTTTACTGACTTACCGACTATCTATAGATAAAGTCACGACAGTTACCGTGCTCCTGAGAGAGAAACTATTTTGATTTCTAAAAAGTGTTTTTTACATAACGAAATACAAAGTCCTCTTTGCTTGCATGTTCATTCAGTTTAACACGTATAAGGAGGCCTTGTGATTAGTTGTGGTGTGACTCCTTCCTTAAAAAAACCAGCTCAATCTGTTGAAGATATCTTCAAAATTGAGTTCAAAGATTCCACCCTCACAAACATATTTTCATTTTGCAAGTTAAATAAACGCTTCTAAAAAACCATTTAAATCAAGTATCATTTTAAATATAGAGTACACCTATATTTTTCGTAACCATCGATTAAGTTAACAATAGGTTAACTAATACTAAACTACACAATAGCACATGGAATTTGCCCCAAGGTCGATTTTGATTACCCACCAAATTGATAACACCGCAATTTGTTGGCTTCGGAGAGTTGATCACAATATTATATAACTTAGCTTACTATAGCTAATTAGATGCGCAAATATCCGGGCTACGCTAAATTTTAACATATTCATATTTTACGCATACTATAATATTGTTATATACCAATATTATAAATGAGAAAGTGAGTTTGTTTGTTTGTTATTCCTTCAAAACTTCCAACCCAACAGACTACTTTTATCCCGTGAAAGTTTGTCATTCCAATGTGAAAATATTTTTTCTACTAATAGATGGCGCTGCAATTGCAATGTCAGCCAACAGATGGCGCCACAAGTCGCGCTAGTAGTTGTTTTGTTGTCAAACGAGATCTATGTCATAAAATTAACCGCGAGCGAATGCAAAAGTTACTCTGTCTGTCTTCTTTACAAAGTATAAAATGAAGTGAAGTAGCTTCTTCTGTCTGAAGGCTAGGCTAGGCTTAAATCTTTTAAACAACTCATCGGATTTTAATGCAGCTTTCAGCAATAGTTAGAGTGATTTAAGAAGAAGGTTTGTAGTTATGTATAATACATACAAGGATTTTTCTAAATTCCCACGGGAAAGCAAGATGCAGTATGGTATTAAACTAGAAAACTCAAATTAATGTTTCGTGTCTAAACCAAACTTTCAAATAAATTAATTAATGATTTTTCTGTAATTAAATTATATTATCTATACTAATATTATAAAGAGGAAAGATTTAATTATTTGTTTGCATTGAATAGGCTCCGAAACTACTGGACCGATTTCAAAAATTCTTTCACCATTAGAAAGCTACATTATCAGGGAGTGACATAGGCTATAGCTTTTCCCGATTCAATGTGGTTTCCACGGGAACGGGTTCGGGACTTCACGCAGACGAAGTCGTGGGCAAAAAAGCTAGTTATCTATATTATTAAGTAATTAAAAACGTTATTTCCTCGGTGCATTATTCTCAGATTTTACCCAAAGAACTAATTTAGTTATGCAAATAAATATAAGTCTTATCATAAGGTATGCAGTCATCGACACTTCGCGGTAACTCGTTAATTGTGGCAAATCGTGACATACCTACGCCACGGTCTTGAGGTACTTTTATAGACATTTCTGTAAAAAAAAACAATTCTATGTATCCGGTTCTAGCTACAGTGGTTTTTACTTTTTAGCATTAGGGGGGGGGGGGGGGGCTTTTTTGTTTTTTGTCAAATCAGGTCAAACCCAGAACACATTTCCACTGTTGTGTCTCCAGTAGACCCAGGATCAACAACGGCGACCTCAGATTGACAATAAGCAATAAAGCTTATTGATGTCCCCGGGGACTACAGCTGTCTTGGAACTCACAACGAATTTAATGAGAAGGTAATTAGATGTATTAGGAAAGTATTGTTTGTAGGCAAGAAAATGCATTACTGCATGTTCCGTCGCTTGGAGAAGCGACGATCTGTCGGGCTCTCCTCTCTAGCCAATGAGGGATTTCGACTAAAAACCTGCCTGTCTGCCACTTCTCAGCCTATTTTGTCTGATTGTTCATAACATTACTGATGGTGAGCTCAGTGATGGAGGCTTGGCGGGCCGACGCTCAGTTGTGGTTATCATCTTGGGGGACTGTGCCCCTACTATGACCGCTTAAAACAAAACAAGAACGGCTGAGTAAAGGAGACAGCGCAATATATGATTTAAGGCGACATCTCATTTACACAATCGTTTATGGATAGTTATAAAAAGTCATGGTACGGCCCCTGGTCTGCTCGTTGACACACCTACCTATTCTACATATTTAGGATTTGACTACATATATCATCGCTAGGTATCTGGTTGACATCCCGCGTTTAGTACTTAATTTCTGTAATTGTTTTTTTTTTAGCATTTTGCTTTTCTTTCCGAAATGGTAGTAGTTTATAGAGTAGATAAATTGCATAAATAATTTATTACTGTATGTTTTGTGATCTTTGACGAGTGAAAATATCTGTGAGTACCTACTCTGTGAAATTTTTTATTTTATTTTTTTATATTTGATTTTTTTAATTGTTTAACTACCTACATCGCGAACGCGACATACTACAGATGTCTCATTTCACACAAGTAACTATCTGATTACAAGAAAAATTTGTGGTTCACCTTTGCTTACCAACACGAAAGATAAAAATTACATATTAGTTTCACTGATATCATGGCTAAATATAAATTTAATATTAACGACTTAATTAAAATATCGTTAAAAACCGTTATAGATACCGGTACAAGTAATTGACGTACTCATTAGAAATTAAATTAAGGTAAATGGAGATGACCCGCCCAGGAAATGCGCGTATTACGTAAAATTGTTGTCTCTCATGTACATATAGTTGCTAAGGAGGGAAGTCCTTTAAGTTAATCATCTGATTTCTTTCTGATTAATATCGTTATGAGTTAGAACTAGTAGTAATAGTTAGTTTCTCCCCCAGGACGTCAATGAGCTTCATGGCTTATTGTAGTTTGAAGCACCGTTGTTGTTGATGCTGATCCCGAGTCTATAGGAGACACAACGGGGGGAATACGTGGTGGGCTGGTCCCGATGATGTAAAACCGACGCTACTCTCGGGAAGTTGATCGAAAACGATATGGACTGGCTCTTCGTCTTCACTTTTCCTTTGTCTTCTAACTCCATGCCTACGAGTTATTCGTCATCTTGCATGAAAAAAACTCGAGTTTTTTATTTGGCACAATTCGATTTTACCAATTTTAGCAAACCTGGGGGTCTATTCTCGGAGGAGCTCGATGGCGTCGCTGTGTGTCGCACTCTAATATGAACACGCAAGTTAAGCGACGTCGACCCTAGCCAGCGTTTGGTTGGGTTATCTCGAGCTTCTCCGTGACCCCACTCCATCTAGAAAGTTATTAATCTAAGGATGGTCTATTCTCATTTTTTTTTTTTTATATTTTTTATAGAAGCGTGATTTGCACACTTAAATATTACAATCTAGCTTATGGGCTAATAAGTAATTTAAATTTAACGTAAACTTCTAAAATGTTTTAGTCTAAGAATAATGTCCATTGACTTTTCTTAGTGTCTGTTAAGGCGAAACACTTTGTTCTTGTGTTTTAAGTTAATACACTAATATTATTTATTTCACTTTTCACTACACTAACTAAAAAGGTTTTATTCTTTTCAGTCTTCTCACTAAATCTGTTGAATCGAGCAGTTGGACTGCTTCGAGATTCACATGATGATGAAGTCTATTATCATGAGCTGCTGCATACTTTTGTATAACATTGTCCACAAACTCCACTTTAAGGTCCCGATGGAGGCAATAATTTGTGAAGTACCAGGGTGCATTTGCGATGCCTCCGAGTACTTTATTCTGAAAACGCTGAATAATCTGTCTATTGCTCCGTTTCTCTATTCTCATAATTAAAACATTTAAAATCTAGCATTAATCTCAAGCGCTACCTTGCTCATCAAAAATATAAGCGAGATAGCATGAGAATGAATCTGGGGGCACGGTAGTGCCCCCGCCAAGACGAGCCATTGAGATTACAGACTGCGCCTGCGCCATGTATTTTTTTAATTAAAAGACACACTTTCTGGTTAATTACTTTTATAATAACTAAAGATCACATTATAAACAATTACATGATGTCTGACATTAATGGCTGCTGCCGCTACACGTGCCATAGATTACATATCTTTTCTTAATGTTGGTGTTACTATCCTTCAAAATGTTTTATTACGAGAATAGACACCAGATGACCCATATGCAGGTTTGCCGCCAGCCTCTATCATAAAAAAGTAATATCTACATACATAGTGACTGCGAAAATAGCCTTAATTGTATCCGTTGCTATTTTAAGTGCACGTAATTGCAGAATTACAGAATAAACGCGCAAAAAAACGAGTAAAAAGTCGGTACCTATGTGCAAGAATGTTCCATTTGAATTACTTGCGCGGGCGCAGTTAACTCAAACGTACTACTCGTGATATATTGTTGTACCCACGGGAATTAAAAACAAAAGAACTTGAACATTCATCGTTGTGCATTTTTGAATATTTTGGAATGGTTAGGGAATAATTTTAATGATGATGTCACTAAAACAACTCCATCTTCTTACGAATTTTCGATCGGTCACGTGGTTAACATTTTTTAACCATCCCAAAAAGTGCACAACGTTGTTAAAGAAGTTTTCACTTCAATAAAAATCGAAGATAGTCGGACGCCTTGACTGCCTTTTGCGTATAGGAGATGTGACTGTGAGCGGAGATGGGAGGAATTGGTTGCGGACAGGCATGCTTGGAGGCGTAACGGGAAGATTTTTACCCCGCAGTGGGACTTGAACTAGTAAAACAAAATCTACAATGAATAAACACCATAACTGACGGTGAAAACTTATACTAAAATAGAATACTGTTTTGGACAAATATTAATCTTGACTTACATACAATATAGAATACAATATCATAAGAAGCTGCTACTGAACTATTTTCGTTCCCACAAAAACCAAAATTAGTATTTCCAGTAAAATATCAGTATTAATGAACCTTAAAATTAAATTAATTGAGAATACATTCATTTCATAAGAAAATCTTGAATGAAGCTTTTGTTGAAAGAAACTCCTTATTTGTACAGTTTGGAAAAACAGTTGAAAACATTTACGCAAATATCTTTGAATGAAAACAAATTAAAAGACATCAATTATATTACATTGTATTGTAATATGACAGGTGTGTCAAACAAGTCAATATTTCAATAATTCTTATTTACACGTCATAGTAATGTTAATAAAACACGGACACAGTGTAGGGATGTTTGCTACGCTATGTTTGCCTGCAGATGAGTATAATGTCACATTCTATGACATATTTTACGTTCTAAAAGAACTTCGTGGTTTAAAACATTGGATTAGAAACAAGATTTAACTGTGTAGGCAAGAGATTACTTACTAGATATAGATTGGCCTGTATACTAAGAATTTATGGAGAGCGGGATCCCCTGCTACAAGATTTAATAAGCTTAATAGGTGGATCCCAGTAACATGTATATTTAGCACACTAGGCTGTCATAATAAAATAATTTATTATTATGTTTATATTTGCTTTTGATCTCGGCCATAGACCGGTATAGTTTAATGTGCACGGGCCTAGGCAAAGTGCACATCAAGTTTAAAGGATTAAGTGTCATTGTGGTTGAGTTGTGGCAGGGTTTGTTGCATGTATCTTGTGGTGTTGAGGTTGTGTGTGTTTGTTCAATCTGTAAGAACTTTCCGACTAGTCGGCAGGTAAGAGGTAACAATTTGATTGGTACTGTAGTACATAACCTCACAGTAAGCGCAGACATTAAGGTTGGGTGGATGAAATTAAAGGAACAAAATTGCGTGGGCACCTTTTTGCAAGAACATCATAATCGTAGACGTAGGAAATACGATCCAAATGTAACTAGTAAACAAACAAACATACTAGACATATCAATTTGCAAATTCAATGAATAGTGTTAGGTGCTTAGTGCGTCTATATTTAGCTTTGAGTACTAAGTAACCTTGCGTAAGTAAGCGCAATTGACTAGTACAAATGCGTTTCTTAACGACACCACGACACTTACATTTATAAAGTTCATACTTATTGTTTGTTGACACTGGTGGGTTTGATTCCTCAACAAGTTAAGCAATATCAACCCTATCCAGTGTTTGGATGGGTTTCGTTGTTTCGGGCTTCTCCGTGCTTCGGAGGGCGCGTTAAGATCCCAGTTGACGTCGATGTTGTCGATGAATGACAGTCATTAAACAAAGCCGAGGCAGTGGGATCAATGATTATGGGGAGATTAGATTATTTTCACAGGCCGCGATAACTGATTTCCATCAGGTGGCTCACTTGATTGTTTGCCTGCCTGTATGACATAAAAAAATGTTATTCAAGTAGCCATTTTGTAAACACGATAACAATTAATATGTCTATATGGTCCTAAATATTTATTTTATTACATTCGGAACGATTATGACTGACAGCTTGAAATACCTCCAGGGACTTTGTCGTTTAAAGTCATTGACTCGAGATCACTCACACATCATTATCGGTTCTAGAATATTGTAATGACATGAAATTATCATTATAGATAGGTAATAAAATCATTTTATCTTGAACTGATTATCAACAAAACCTAAATAAGCAGACAAAAATCGGGATAAGCCCACCACACATTCCCACCGATGTGTCTCCTGTGTAGCCAGGATCAACAACGGCGACCTCAGATAGACAATAAGCAATGAAGCTTATTGACGTTCTGGGGGAGAAACTACAGCTGTCTTGGAACTCACAATGAAGTTAATTTATTTTATTTCTCTCTTTTTATTAATGTCAGTTATAGCTCTTTTTTGTTAATCATTCACGGTGATCCAGAACAATTATTTTGTTATAAACTTGCCAAATGGTAATTTTTAAGTTTTTGTAAGATTTTTTTAAGTAAGTTTTTTTTTTAAGTTATTCTTTATAAAGTCGGATTAACCGACTGCTCCTGCATGTACGCAACTATCTACATAATCAGGGAAACCTGTCATTGGCCTTATTGTTTGTCTAAAAATTTATTTCTTTATTATTTGTAACGCTGTTGGTTTTCTCAATAAATAAATAAAAAATATCTATCTATAATATAAAAATGAATCGCCAAATGTGTTGCTAAGCGCAAATCTCGAGAACGGCTGGACCGATTTCGCTAATTCTTTTTTTAGAATATTACTTGAAGTACGAGGATGGTTCTTACGGAGAGAAAATTAAAAAAATCCCACGTGAAAGCGGGATACACGCAAACGAGCGGGTTTCGCGGGTTTCGCTAGTACTATTATAAAGAGGAAAGATTTGTATCATTGTTTGTAACGAATAAACTCAAAAACTTCTGGCCCGATTTGAAAAATTCTTTCGCCGTTGGGAAGCTACACTACCGCGGGTGACATAGGCTACATTTTTTTTTAAAAATAGGGATCCTTATAAAATCTGAAATGAATTAGACGGAGTTGGAAGTATTTAAAAAACTTCCCTCCTTAGCAATAACTACGTTACGTGAGCCAGCAATCACTCACCGAACGAAATATAATGCCTACCATTCACTACACGAACCCGGACCCGAACGCGGCCCAATCCGGCGTTGCCCATACACTGCACGAAGTTCGTGCAGTGTATGGGCAACGCCGGATTGGTTCGTGGAGGGTTCGTGCCACGAACCCTCCACGAACCCTCCACTCTAAGTGTGGCATGTGGGGTTCGACAGGCGCTCGCGGCTCGCAACCGCGGACCTGCGAGCCCGACGCCAACCCATTTGACAGTCTGGCGTACCGGTTCGTCGCTTCCATACACAGGCGGATTAGTCCGATGGCCGACCAATCCGCCGGACCAATCTGCGTGTGAATGGTGGGCATAGTGCTGCTTCACGCCGATGCGATGTTCTGTGAGAGGGTTACAATGGGTACATCCCCGGTCGCTATATTCTCTGCCACTCCATAAATATGTCACGAAAAAGTGTTTTAATAAAATTTTCTTAATCCATTTAATCTATTCTTAGGATTCTCAACATTCGGGGTTTTCCCTATATCTGTGAATTTCTTGTTAATCGCCTGTGAGGAGTAAATTAAATTTAGAACTCGGTATTGTTTGTGTTGTTTTCCTTTTGAATAGAATGTTGTAGACTCTATACTAATATTATAAAGAGGAAAGATTTGATTGTTGAAAGGCAAGCAACAAAAACAATACCGAGTTATGATACCTATTGATTTTCGGAACAATACAAACATCATTGTTTGGTTG
This sequence comes from Endotricha flammealis, assembly GCA_905163395.2. NCBI lineage: Eukaryota > Metazoa > Arthropoda > Insecta > Lepidoptera > Pyralidae > Endotricha > Endotricha flammealis. The sequence continues at coordinate 2,426,142 of LR990855.1, read as the reverse complement.
TTTTCATAAGATATGTTTGTCAAGTGCGCCCTTTGTGACCTGACGTAGAAACAACCACAGATTAAAAAACTACAAGGATTGTCAAAGGGTCAAATAGTCTACATCTGGTGGGCTAATATTTTGACGACCTCCTTGGCGTAATGGAGGTCCCGGGTTCGATCCCCGGTCGGGTCATGATGAAAAACGAACTTTTTCTGATTGGCCTCGGGTCTTGGATGTTTATCTATATATGTATTTGTCATAAAATATAATATCGTTGAGTTAGTATCCCATAACACAAGTTTCGAACTTACTTTGGGGCTAGCTCAATATTTATTTATTTATTATTTAATAGTCGAGTCCATAAATTTAACTTTAGCCAGAGTTAAAAAAATAATTATTATGTTTTTTCTATGACAGAGAATGACAAACGGACGAAACGACTGTCACCTGATGGTAAGCAATCGCCGCTGCCCAAGGACATCTACGACTACAAGAATCTTGGGTGCGTTGCCCACCTGAAGGAAACAGGAAGTATGGAGCAGGACGGATAACAGGCTAGATTCCTCTTACGAAACGCAGCGCTATTAAATTTCATGTCGATATACTTGAGATTAATACTGCTTCAGTCGAGCCAGCTCCTTTACGAGTTTCAGTTTATGTAAGCTAAAAAAAAATTACGGTAAAAATTAGTAATGATTCTTTCTAATCTAGTGTAATATGAAACCAGAACAATGCTAGTATCCGTGTCGAGAAACGGTTGACCTAACCACAGCTCTTGAGTCTGTGACCTAAACATCAGGTGACATGAGAACGCCCCTGTTACCTAGTATGATCTAGTTGCCGGGTCACCTGGTAATCAGGGAAATGGATGCATTTTTTCAGTGCATAAGTAGTACAGTTTTAAAATTGCAATTACTCTTAAACTATAGAAGTTAGAGTTTTGAAATAAAAATCAATCTTTAAAAGACGATATTATGCATAAAGTTTTTATTAAATGAAATGAAATTGTCTTTTAACTTTTTTTTATTTCAAAGGTCTAGCTTCTGTAGTTTAGGAGATATTGCGATTTTAAAACTGTACTACTTATTTTTGACGCCCAGTGTAGTACTAGCGATACCCGCGCGACTTCGTTTGCGTCTATTGATGCCCAGCAGCGCGCCTTCTACTTTATAAAAGGCCATATCTATCATACTTTTCACGAAATCCTACGGGAATCCCATACTTTTCGGGATAAAAAGTACCCTATGTGTGAATCCAAGGTACCAGCTACCTACATGCCAAATATCATAAAAATTGGCACAGCCATTTGAGCGTGAAGAAGTCACAAACATAGTCACGAACTTTCGTCTTTGGGATAAAATAATGAAGTTTATGAAGTAGCTCCCGCTGTCTGTTCGCGTCCTTAGGCTGGTTCACACATATCAGTGAAGTCACAGTTCCGATACCGGCCCCACTTATCAGTGTCAGTGACGACACAGTGCAGGGGATACGTTCATAGAGAATGTAAGAATATTTTGCACTGTGCCGGTACTGTATCGGAAACTGTGACTTCACTGATATGTGTGAACCAGCCTCTGCTCAACGGATTTTAATTCAGCTTTCAGTAATAGATAAAGAGATTCAAGGGGAAGGGTTATGTGTATAATACATACAGAGAAGTTCCGGAATTCCCATGGGAAAGCGGGATACGCGCGAGCGAAGTTGCGCGAGTTTCGCTTTTCATACTAATATTATAAATGAGAAAGTGAGTTTGTTTGTTATTCCTTCACGGCTTGACTGATCAGCCGATCATTATGAAAATTTGTATATTTATTGTCAGGGGTACAGAGCCCAACATAGGCTATCTATCCCGTGAAAGTATGTCATTCCAATGGGAAAATATTTTTTCTACTATAGAGGGCGCTGTATGGTATGCTATCGGGCAACAGATGGCGCCACAAGTCGCGCTATGGGTTGTTTTATTGTCAAACGAGATCTATGTCATAAAATTAGCGCGAGCGAAGCCGCGGGGAAAGGCTAGTGATGTTATAATTGTAGATTATTTACGAATTTTTATGTTCTACCGCAGGCAAACGAGCATGTGACCGAACCACTGCAAATTAATTAATTTAAAATTATCTATGTATGTCTACGGCAACAAGGCTATATTGAAAACGACCTTAAAGTCAATTGGAAATCAGAGGAACATCATAAAATTAAAAGGTCACGTTATTTGCTTCAATTGACGACGGAAATTAGTATTAGAACACCGTTCTAATATGTTCTCATATGAGTAATATTATGTTTATCTTAAAATAACAATAATATCTATACATTTTACAATTGGCTGTTTATATTATAATTTTTCGTTCGTTTGGCATTTATAACAAAAATCCCAAGGCTAATAGTTTGTTATTAACTTAATGTACTCAAAACTGGTTGACAACCACTTATTGCAACTGTATTGTGCATACAGTATAATACTTACACTTATTTTTATTTTTTTGTGTTCATGTGATTTCTAATTATCAATTAACTTACGATTTTCCACAAAACAATTAGGTACAATATATAAAAAATTAAAAAATTAGATAAAATAAAAAAAATTAAAATTATTATATTATCTTGAACTTTCTTTATCAAAAAATAAAATGTAATTTGTCATATATCGCAAATAATGTAAAATAATTGCTACATAAAATATTACCGGGTAAGTTCATAAAAAATCACTTTCATTATATGCACTTAAAATGTACATAGTTCAGATTTTTTTATAGTTACTCATTAATATTTCTCTCGATGCAGCGGCAATATTATTTATAATGAATTAATGGTAAATGATTAAATTGTTACATTGTAATGTCTATTTATACAGCACGTGTTAGTTAATCAATGGCACATTGAATGCGTGTGAGCATCCCTAGCAATTTGGCTTAAAGCAATCTCTACTCACCGCCTCATCTCACAACTATAAATAAAATGTATGACGTATTGCCAAAACAACTACTAATATACTGTTTACGTTTCTGACGGTTGTTTGCACTTGGCGTAGTGACAACGTCTGAAGAGAAAATTGTATAGAAACACATTTATTAGCGTGTTTTTAGAGGTATATTCCAATCTATTGGAAAGGTTGAGCGTAATAGATCTCGCGGGCGCTCCCCAACACGATGGACAGATCTGTAACACACTGTGGCATAAACGAGAACTCTCACTCCTCCAATAGGGCTACATGGCGTCGCATTACGAGAGAAGCGGTGACTAAAGTCTTGACCTAGACATGACCACGGCCACTCTGACAGAGTGCACTAAAGAAGCAGAAAATTCCATTACTTGACACAAGGTTTCCAGAGAAATCAAATATTTTTTTCGGTTTTTGATCAGTAATGACAACTCTGGTTGATCTGGTTCTGGTCCTGCTTATTCCTGTTGTCGTTCCTGGTCTTCCCAGACAAAACCAGAAAAAAAAGCTCCACCCACCCGTCGTAAAATGTCGCAACGTGGTCGTCGTAACGTGTTTCTCGATATTAGAATTTTTTAAAATCCTATTTTAATTTAATTTGTTCAGTGTTATTCAGTATGTTTGAAAATGACCACTAGCATAAGAATGGCGAAATATACCCAGCTTCCTTTTTAGTTTAGCTATTTTTGTTTCTCGTCATATTTCCCCTGAAACATTCAAAGTAAAACCACAGAATACTAGTAAAACGGTCGGAACAGCTGGAATTTAAAAAAAATTAAGTCTCCTGCATTTTTAAGTTTGCCTGTAGCCATGTTCCAATTTGAAAGTGTTTTTTTCCCGCTCACTTGCACATGCATTGTGAGTTGTGACACGAAGTATCGCGTGTTCGCCAATTAGGACAACGGCTTACGCACTACGTAGAGTTATGTTTATGGTACGAGCAGTAAATTCAATAATATTTATTTGCTTACCACATGGTTATAATAAGATCTTACAGCTAGTTGAAGTACAGAATATCTCATGCTGCATTATGGCACTGTGTATGGGCACTGCAAATTTTTTGTTAGATTGTCCTACATAGTTTGGACTTACTTGAATTATGATTCTAATGCCAGTTTTCACCAACGCCTCCTAGCGGTAAGAATAACCTTATGTCATAAAATGTCATACAAATTGTGTTTTAGGTTTTTCCTAAACGCTATGAGACGTTGGTGGAAAACGGACATTAGTCTATTATTTAAGGTTGTAGTTTGATTTGAATAAAATTAACGGCAAGGTGACCTATGGAAAGTCATGGGAATTCGCTGGATGCAGACCGAGACAGCCGGTCATACTGGATACGTTTGGGCGAGGGCTACGTGTAGTATTGAACTTTTTGTTTGTCGCTAATATGAATGAAGATGATAACTTTAGACTACTTTAGAGTTTAGATAGGTGCAATAAGACATACAAAAACTATAGAAAACACAAGCGGAAGAAACATTAAGATTGTAAAATTTTCGCAGACGCGTAAATCTATTTTTGCTTTGCACTTGGGACTCCAGTCGGTCTAACATGTGAAATTTCAGGATATAGCAATATAAAAACGTCATGAGTTGGCAACAACACTGTTCTCCAGTTAGACAGCTGATGTTTGTATATTTACGTCAATTCAGTAGTTTCAATGTCGAAAAATGTCGAAATAATTAAATCTTTTGGATATTATACTTACATGTAATAAGGTTTAGAAGAGCGGGGTGTTCTGTTACAGGCATTAATGTTGCCTAAAAGGAGTTCACGGCACCTAGTTGTAATTTAACTTTGTTAATGAAATAAATATATTTTTTTATTTCATTTTTTTCTTCTAATTTATAAATGCGAAGTTTGTGAGGATGGATGTTTGTTATATTTTTACACAAAAAAAGACTGGTGACATTAGCTTGTTTGATATACGGGTAGATACTTTCTATCCCAGAAATCAGTTTAGGCGCGGACACAAAAGGATTTGGCAGGTGCGGACATCGGCTAATTTACCAGATTCACACAAAATTTAAACTTATTTTAACTCTTTTGAAACACCTTTCTACATGTTCATTATTTTACCAACATTTGTTCAATGGACTATTGAGAGACTAGTTCACTTTTAGTAATCTTTGGATTTTATCTTTTTACATAAAATTCAAAGTCCTGACTAACTTAACTATATTATATATCAACGCACAGCCTAAACCGCTGGGTCTAGAGATTCCACATTTGGAATGTAGGTTCCTTACGACGTCTAGGGGTGTACTAAGAAGGGATTTTTCAAAATTCCCACGGGAAAGCGAGATATACGCAAACGAAGTTGCGAGTATTTTACTAGTCGTTAATATAGACTGATCGTATTAATATAAAGTTAGTATAAAAACGTACACAATGTACTATCAGACAGCCAATTACACCAGTTATTATTGCAATTATAATGCAATAAAAAAAGGCACGTTGAATATCACACGACCATTGTTTATAACTTTTACGGAAGTTCATGTAAACTTGGGACAAACAAGAAGAAGATTGTGTGTAACAAATTGTCCAAGTTCTATCTATTCTCGTAACGAAAACAGTTAAAATGTAGTTTCAAACTCACTCCCTATCTCGTTCATTTCATACTTTGTATGAGAGAGATAGTCTCACTCACTTCTCTTTTACAAGCCGAAACAAAAAAAGACATTTCATAATGGAATTTCGAAAAAAAATTTTATTTTTATTTATTTGAATATATCAAATATCTGACTGCCTGTATCGACATCAATATTCGTTACGGGGAAATAAAAATAATAGTAAACAAGTTTGGAGATGTGTAAAATTTCTTCTACTTTACCCGAAGCGTACAATTGTGATATATTTTAACCACTAAACACAAGGTAATTAGACGTGTTCCACAAAAGGTTAAGCATATCCGGTAACAGTCATTTAGAAGTGTTGTTAGCATTTAAAACAAGTTTTGCATTCAATTTAATTTTAAACCACCCATAGCTGATTACGTGATAATTAATAAGATATGTTCTGTGTTTGTTCTTTTATCAAGGAATGAAAAAGACTATTCTCCCCTTTAGAAGTAAAACACGTAAATTCTCGTGAGTCTTGTGATATTCGGATGCTTGAATAGGCTGGTAGAGAATTTAGCATTAAGCCCGCCTATTATATCGAAATACCCACGGACGGGAAAGCGAGAAACGCTAACGAAGTTGCGCGGGTATCGCTAGTTCGTAATTATGTATAACCCCTTACGATGTTGTGATGTCCTGGTAGTTTGAGAGACTTGCGTTCAGGTACACAGACTTCTTATATGAATCCTAGTTGGCGCAATTATCCGTTTGTCAGTATTTGTTTCCGTATGGTATAATAAATATACTAATATTTTAAAAGGGAATGATATATTGAATAAACACAATAACTATTGGAACGATTTCAAAAACGGGAGAAATGTACCTTGGCTATATTATATTTTCAAAAATATTTGGGATCCATAGTAAAGCCAAAGCTGGAACAGGGCGTTAAATAGTCATTAAGTAAACTCCTTACGTATCTCTCTGTAACAATGTCACAATCACAACAAACACGTTTTAACAATTTAATTATAATACAAGTTACGTTATTTTCCCGTTCAACAAACTCGTAAAACATGTATTGCCAATTGTTAATTATCTAATTATGTTAGTGCATCAATGTTTCGTAACAATAGCCATAGTATACCAAACTAACGGGACAAGCTCACCACACATTCCCACCGGCTGTATCTCTTGTAAAGGATCAACAACGGCCACCTTTGACAATAAGCAATGAAGCTTATTGACGTCCCGGGGGAGATACTACAGGTCACAACTTAAGAATTTAATGAGAAAGATAGTATTGAAAGGACTTTCCCTCCTCAACTATTATAGGTATGTGGGAGACAGCAATTTGAAACAAAAACCTCCTCCTTCATTAACACTAAACCTTCTCCTTATACTGATTATCAAGATAGATATTATCATAAAACAGTTCAGCTTTTTAATATGAAGAGGTAACAGACAGGCAGAGTTATTTCCACATTTATATGTTTATATGCTGAATACCACAGAACTGGGAAAGAGATTACTCCCCAGTAGGCATGTTATTCGCTACAAATTGTATGCGAACCATGTCTGTAAGCTAAACGTCAAAGAACCACGTGCAACGTCCTCAAAAGAGCCGAATCCTGTGATTGGCAGTGTATTTTAAAATATAACAACGGATTCGCGAAGTCAAAGTGTCAGTCTTTACAAGAGACTTTTATTTAGCACATTTATGTAATGTACAGATTCGTCAATGTTATGACCAGAAATCACGCCCACATTGTCTATTTCTATGGAGAAAACTATCGTCATATAACTTTGTATAGTACAAAAAGAATGAACAGACACTAAACTAAAATTGTCTTTGAATTGAATGTTTATAGAGCAGTTCATTTATTTTAAATGGTCAGCCAGAATGGCCAATTCACAAATAATTTGTTACTGTTTTGTCCACTCAGAAACAAGTTTAAACCCAATGAGGCCACTTACAGGCCTCGTCTCAATGTTGCCAAATGTAAACAGATCAATTATCGCCTTTACAACACGATTACGACGATACTATGGATTTTCCTGTCACCAATAGGTTTTCATATATGAAAATTATTTTGTTTTTGATGTAGGTACGATAGGTATCTTTATATTTTGTTCAATTGTGATGTGAATTAAGTATTATATGTATATATGTGTGTGTGTGTACACTGTAGCACTGGGGATGTATTATTTCATTTTCTTTTGGAATTTAAAAGAACTTGGATGCGATTTTGTAATTAGCATTTTATATTAGGATTTATATGTATTTATTTAGGATTAGATAGGAATATCCCGCCCAGCGACTACGCATTTAGGTACCATACTTAATTTTTTTTAAAGTTGTGAACTCAGACCAAATAAGAAGTCAAGACGGAGCGCTGCGAACAATGATGTGAAGCCGGTTTTGTAAACATGTGTGCATTTAGGGAGTGTTGCCGTGCAGTAAAAAATTATTACCCAAATTTTTTATTTTATTTTTTATAGGTAAAAAAGTTAGCAATTTTTTAAATTGGATACCTCACTTTTAAGAGATGTTTTGAGTATTCAGACGAGATAGGGGAATAAAATAAAACAATAGTAATATCAAACATTGGTTTTAATGGCCTTTATGTTGGGTAATTTTTTTGAAATATTGCCTTTTACTGTCCACCATTTTAGAAATTGTTTCCAATTTAGAAATATAATTAATATCTTTATTTCGGTTCGGGAATCTTAAAAATAAATATTTTTGAAGCGATGATAAAACATGGAAAAACAAAAAAAATAAATAACGCCTATTTACACTTACAATAATTTTATGAAAACTAACAGTAAAAATAGAAATAAGTAAAAGAAAGTGACGTTACGTTTCCCGTCACATTAATAACTACCCCAATAAACTGGGACTATTGTGACGCTTATTAGCGGCAACACTTGTGGAGTTTTTTTATTCCAAGCTGTCATAATAATTATTAAACTTGATTTGTTAAAAATATATATTTTTATGTTAACTTACGTATGAAATGTGATTCCATCTTGCTTTTTATTCTTTGAGGAATTGTTTTTGCAGCCTTTCACCACACAATTCGGCATTTTTGATTATTAATTAATTAAATTGTTTGGATGTCATACGTCAATGACGAACTAGCTCAAACTAATCGGCGAGGCATAGTTTGGTTATAAATGTGTGCGTTAGGGGCGTATATGGACAGGGCGAGGCATAGTTTTGGGTGCTTCACATCATTCATCATTGTTCGCAGCGCTCCGTCTTGACTTCTTATTTGGTCTGAGGTTGTGAATGAATAAAAATGAAGAAATAAGATATGAAATTCGAGTACCTAAATTCCTTCACGCAATATTTGGAAAACTTGAATCATATTTAGGGCCGTGTTCACCTCTATAATTGGCTGACTTTTCCTAAAATTTTTGATGTTACCATTTCAAAATAACTGTTGCTTTTGCTATAGACAGCTCATGCTGTCAGTTCAAGTCAGTTGTTTGGATTTTTGGAACGGCATGGTACTAAAGTATAAATCAACTTCGGTTGTTGACCGTACCAGGAGCCAGGAGTTGCTTGTTCAAACAAACATTAAGAAATATTTGTATTGTATCTATCGCTTGAAATTATAATTGTTTACAGGCATAATATATCCTTTATGTAACCGGGCCATTGCTGGTAAACTTTAATTCTACTCTACCCGCAAATAATTTTTTTTTTTAATTATTTTCTAACAGCAAAACCACAGTATAACATTTTACAACAAAATATTCACTATTAAAATTTGTTAAAAGAAAATAAAAAATATAAAAGAGCAATATCGCTTTTCGCGTCTGTCTGTCTATTCGCTAACACCTACACAAACTAAAGTATTATGTGGTTTATTCATCAGCTAGATAAATATCTATCTAGTTTAAAAAAATACTTTTTCTGAAGTCCCGTAAATTCAAACAACAATTCGTAACGTGAAACTACTTGTTATCTAATTACTATAATGTTGAGTATTTGTATCTCATACTTAAATATAAAAAAAAGTTTAATTATTATTAATAATAAAACTCACCTGACGGGATTATGTGTGTAACTAGAAGTGAAATCACAAGAAATCCTGTTAACATTATTTTAACAGTACCAATTCGTTCACACTCAATGTAGATATAAAATTCAAAATCCTTCGCATTGTATCACTATTGTGAAAAAAGATGATTTTAACGTAATACAAACACAACACGGTTTTAACACGTAACACATATGAATGGTATATTTAGTTAAAAGGTAATAGATTCACTTAGAACTTGTTTTAATTATGCGTTCGTAAATAATCGTAACATTTTTTTACGTTCAGCGTTCGCACTACCGACCGCCTTCGCGAAGCCGAGCTGGCGGACTCGCTCGCGCGACGCGATTCGACTCAAACTCAAATCGACTGACAGTTTGAATTGAAGAGTTGAGACGCCGCGCGCCGCAGCCCGCCCGACCGACAGTTTGCTTGCATTTCACGATCGGTGGTGGGTGGGTTAAATGGGTTTCGTGCAACAAATATTTAAACACTATTATCTATTCTATGAATGAAACAAAATGTTAACTAGGTAGGGTTAAAAGATTGCATAGTTGTGTTGTACATAGATGAAAGGTGGCATGGCATAAAACTACTGCTACTATTCGGTGAATTGCTCAAAACCATTTTTAAAGTTAATGACACAATTTCGATGCACAATATTATGACTGTCACTTGCCACTGTTAAACTCAAAGATTTAGATTTTTTTTCGCTACGCAAGTTAAATTATACAAGAAAAAGAGATCTTGAGTGAGACATAAAGCGCTTATTACACTACACGATTTGAACGTGAACGTGAATAACACTGTGCACGTCTGTCGCTATGGCGCCGACTTTATCGAATCATCAAAAAGTTGCTTTAGCGGTGACTTTGGCACTTACTACATCCTTGAATATTTTTTATTTTTATTATTTCCTAGCCTGAAGGTCTTGTGTCCCACTGCTGGGCAAAGGCCTCCCCCTCCGGTGGCCAGGAGTAGCTTTGGACCGTGACGAGTGGAGAAAGGAAGCACACGTTTCACGTCCAAATTGAATGAAAATCAAACAGGGCGCGATTTCCATCGTAGTGTAATAAGCGGCACCCTAGTGTACCAACTGGTAGGCAGGACTCCCTGCCGGCAGGGCCCGAGAAATCGTGTAGTGTAATAAGCGCTTTAGAATTAAAGTGGACTTGGAATTAAAATTCGTTTTCAGAAACTAGCTGATTATGTAATATAAGGACTTATCTATAATATCTGTGATTTTGCCCAAAAGGGAGGTCGATGAAGTCTGATTTTATTCTGTAAAAAACAAACTAAAAATAACAATCTGCAGAGTTTACTAATTTTATTTCTTTAGTAGGTTGGCAGTATGTTATTCTATTTTATGGCCTATAAAATTCCAGTAATGATCTTGCCCTTAACCTGTCAACTGATGTCGTTGACCTATTTCGCTATACCGTTTCTTACTGGCCTATTTTCGCATCATAGGAGTATTATTAGAATTACAGAATATTATTTTAAGGTATTACCACAAATATTACTGTGTTAGTGTAAGTAAGTAATAAATTTATACACTAAGTATTTCTATTTTTGGAGTGGTAGAGCAATTATAACGAAATGTGCTAGCTCGACCGGGGAAGTACCACCTTCTCACAGAATATCGACGTGAAGCAGCAATGCGTTTCGTTCGGTAAGTGAGAGATCCGGAAGCATAACTCTTTCCCTTCCCTTCCTCCTTCCTTTCCTCCAACTTCCTTGGTGGACAACGCATTGGTAGCGCCCCTGCGTGTTACTTACCCGTTACTACGGGTTGATGTCCATAAGTGGCGGTGACCGCTTTCCATCAGGTGGCCCGCTTGTTTGTCTACTGTATGACATAAAAAAAATACATTGACGATTACACAACGCCATCTGGTGCCAAACAAAGCATAACTTACTTACGTAATTTTTTTTATTTGTAAATAAAGATAATAGACATGCTTATCTACTTCACAAAACAAAATAATTTTGTCTTAATGTAGTACATACAGTACAGCGTATAAATGAGATACATTTATGTAACCATCGAGATACAAGATAAGTACTAAGTAGGTACCTAGTACTTTTATATCTTGATGTAAGTAACCATTATTGCACTGTACTATGCATGAGACGGGAACAAGGTTGGGTTAGTAAGCCTTCAAATAAAGTGGAGTTGTGGCATCGGCATCTCCACCAAAGTAGTTAAACATGTCGCTGTTCAAATAGCTGCTATACTAAGCCATATTTTCAATCTGTGCATCGAATCAGGTACATTCCCCGACGAGCTTAAACTAACGGTTATTAAAACTATATTAAAAACAGGGAACAAAGAGTGTTTGAGTAATTATAGACCTATAGCACTCATCCCTATCTTATCAAAAATATTTGAAAAGGTGATTTACAGTGCTTTGTATAATTTCCTCGAGATGCACAATATTCTGGCTGATGAACAACATGGCTATAGAAAATCCACAAGTATTGACAATGCTATCTACAATTTTTTACATGAAATACTAATCAATGTGGATAAAAGTATACCTGTGAGCTCACTGTATATGGATCTGTCCAAAGCATTCGACTGTGTTGACCATGATATTTTAATAGAAAAACTAGAACGCTATGGAGTGAGAGGCACCGTATCAAAACTCATAAAATCGTACTTAAGTAACAGACAACAATATACAGAAATTACGAAAATAAACCCAGAAACTAAATTAGAAACAAAATATTGTTCGAAGACTCGGTCAGTATTATATGGAGTCCCGCAGGGCAGCATATTGGGTCCCCTGTTATTTATAATATACCTTAATGACTTTCCAAGTGTTACAAACCACACCATGACATTATATGCTGATGATAGTACTGTTACATTTATCGGAAATTAAGTACATTAATCAATTTGAACTAGACATTAATAATACATTAAATAACATAATTGAATGGCTCAAATGTAATAACCTCACGTTAAATATAGAAAAAACAAAAATCATGACATTTAGAAATAGAACTAATCGTATACCTTCTTTAAATATATGTTTTGATGGCAAAAAAATTGAAGAAATTTACGTTACAAAGTTTCTTGGACTTCACATAGATTGCAGTATTAACTAGAAGGTGCATATCGAGAATATCTGTACAAGGCTAAATAAGTTCTCCTATGCCTTACATATGCTCACAAAGGTAGCAAGCAGACTGACTGTCCTTACCTCCTACCATGCGTATATAAACTCCATTCTGAAATATGGTATAATTTTTTGGGGCAATTCCACCGACAAGGATAAAGTGTTCAAAGCTCAAAAAAGGTGTATTCGCTCAATATGTCGTTTGAACCGGCGAGACAGTTGCAAGCCTCATTTTATAGAATTGAAAATACTCACTTTGCCTTGCTTGTACATACTAAGTTGTATTATGTTTGTGAAATCAAACTATAATTTGTTTGATAACATAAAAGGTCGCAAATAGTCACAAACTTTGTATTCCGCTGTCCAGAACTGCTATGTACAATTACAGCATATTTATAATGGCACCTAGATTGTACAATAAGCTACCCAAGAACATTATTGAAATTAATGACATTGTAATTTTTAAGAATAAGGATAAGAATATGCTAATCAACAAATCCTATTACACAATTAAAGAATATTTATGTGACAAGCCCTAAATTGTGTACTATACTATTATGAATTTATGGCGGATTCAGTATTATTTAATTTTAAAAATTATTTTATTAGCAAAGAATGTTTAGTAATTTATCTGTAACTATAATTATTGTAACTATTTAGCTACCTATTTAATTTTGCATACCGTAATGGTAGAATATGGCATAGAAACTATGTATGTATGTAAGTACAATACCACTTAAAATTTCTTCTGTAACCTGTATTCAAGCAAAATAAATTTAATTTGAATTTGAATTTGTGTTGCGCAGAGTGCTCATAGTGCACAGCTGTTATCCAGAGCCGTAACTAGACTGAAATAAAAAAAACATTATTTGCCTGTGTTGCCAAATTATAACTTTACGTTACTTTGTTACTCCTTTGTCATGCTTAACTTAACTGTCGTCCAATTTTTTTTCCTTGCCTAAATGCATGCCTTATCGTGTATTGTCATAAAAAAAAGTATTTTTTTAACAGCATAAAATTGCCTATTTATACAGCAAATGTACTTAAATTTTGTTAACAATAATTTATTTACAAAAAAAAATCATTCATTTTGTTACTTTTTAACAGTTACTTTTGATGTAGAAAATGGCAGCACTAGCAAGTCAGCTGTCAGTGCTGTCACTATAGTGTCAGTGTCAGGTCGTCAGGCAGCCGGCGCGCGCCACGTAAAGTTTGTGTTGAAAAAGTTTTGTACCTATGTATTTTTAGGGTTTAGTAGAAAATGTTTGTAATTAAATAATATGATATACTTACCTACTTCAAATTACGGAATAACCAAATAATTACTACCTAATTTTAATCCAGAACGTAGCCATAATTATGTATTTAACAAAAACAGTAAACAAAGTTTTCATAGGATGTTGTGCCAGTGCGTATCTTATGGAAGTATTGATGTCTAGGGTTCCCAATACTGCAAATCTAATCACATTCCTCCAGTTCTTCTTTATATCTTTACAAGGTTTCATTTTTACAACCAAATTCGGCACGGTAAGTTTATTTACAAACTTTAAAAACAATCAACTTCTTTTCTTTTTTATTCCACAAAGTTGGCAAACAAGCATACGGCCTCCTATTCAGAGTTTTCAAAATCAGCGTTTTTCACTAAGTAGTATATGGGCATTAATGGTAGGGCAAATTGACTCAAATCTGAAAAGTAAATCAAAAAGTTTTTATTTTAATGAAGTTGCGTCACCGAGTCGCCTGGGTCCCAAGGCTACGTAATAGGTCCCAAGTCCTTGCCCTTAACGCGACTCTGACCTTAACCTGAAATAAATGATTATTGTTATTATTTAATATCACATTATGTATTTTTATTTACAGATCAAACCCAAGATACCATTGAAGCAATATGCATTACTTGTCTTCCTATTTTTTACAACATCAGTGGCAAACAATTATGTATATGCACTGCATGTTCCTTCAACGCTTCATATGATTATAAGGTAAATAAATAAATTAATTAATTCTACACAATTTACACAGCACCATGTGGTCCCAAAGTAATGTAGGCTTAACCTGTTTGGTTTATGTGTAGCAGACAATGGATATATTATACATAATACAGAGAAAACACCCAGGCTCAAGAACAAACACAAAAGCTATCACATAAACAACCCTGAACAGGAATCGAACCTGTCGAATCGCACCCTCTGGTGCTGTAGGATCACTACCAACATACTACCAGGCTAATGATATGACACTAATTAAAATATATATTTTAGATCTGCATCATCGCCAGCCAGCATGCTTGTGTACTGTTACATAAAGAAACAAACGCCCAAACTGAATAACGCCATTGGTTCTATATTAATAAGTGTAGGTGTGGCAATGGCTATGTATGGTGGAGCACCAGTTGAAGAAAATAAAGGGAAATTCCTTTATTGGAGTATTGGTGTTGCCATTCTACTAATTACATTAATAACTGGTGCATTCACTGGTGTACAACAGGAATTATTGTATTCTAAATATGGCAAGCATCCTAATGAGGTTAGTTGATATAACGTTTTTTATAACACCATCTACTTACTGCCATCTAGTTTTTAAAATTTGAATAACAAATTTTTTTTTCTCTCGTACCACCAGTCTTAATGGCAAAATTGTTTCCTTAATTTTACTTAATAAAATTATAACAGTAGAAAAACGTTCTAAAATAATAATATCACAATTTTGTATCAATATTACAAATACACAAATCAATATTATTTGTACACTTCGACTAGAGAAAGTGCCTAATCTATGAATGTATATTTTTATCCTGCCTGGGGGGACTGGTCTGCTCACTCTTGTCAGTACTGACTTTTTTTATTTTATTGTAGATTTAAGACTTGTTCATTCCACACCATTGTGTATAACATTCCGCGTATTCTTCTTATAAATTTTTATGTACTTATACCTACATTGTAACTAATGAGTGGAAAAAAAAGAAAAAAAAAAAAAGTACAAAATGACAAAAAAGGCCGTAACCGGTTTTCTTTCGCCATTTCTTTTTACCGGTTGCCATTTTGCTTGTGTCCGAAATGGTGGTAGTATATAACGTAGTTTATTTTTTTTATTTAAACAAGTTGTAAATGACAAGAAAAAGTGCCTGTGAAGGTCTAATTTCTGAAATAAACGATTTCATTTCATTTCATTTCATATCTTATCAAAATCAATAAAAAAAATGCGAATAAGTACTAAAAATCTTTCATGTTTTCATCTCATAATTAACGAGTATGTCTTCTTGTTTGCAGATGTTGTTCTACACCCACGCACTGCCACTACCCTTCTTCTTGACTATCCATAATCAGTTACAAGATACTGCATTAGATCTCTCAACAGAAATGTGGATCTTAATAGCTTTAAATATTATATCTCAATTTTATTGTACTCACTCCGTCCACGAGTTAGCAACAAAGGAAACCTCAGTGACTGTAACATTTATATTAACTATAAGGAAATTTATCTCATTATTAATTTCTACAGTAATTTTTAAGAGTAATTTAACAATATATCATGTTATTGGTACACTATTTGTTGTTATCGGCACTTGTATTTATTTTAATTTCTTTAGGAGTAGAAGACAGAGACCTGTTAGTATGAAAGATAAATGATGATGTTATATTTCGAAGATCTTTATTTCTGCGAATTATTAAATATAAAAATAATGGTCTGTGTGTTTTTATGTGTACAATAAGTATTTATTTACAAAAAAAAAGTATTTGTGTATTTATCATCTAGCACATAGTACAAGCTTAGTTTGGGACTAGATGGCGTTGTTCGATTCATCCAAGACAGATATTCTGTGGTCCAAGAATATTTACTTAAAAAATAATTTGTTAACATAGTAATAAGGTGTGTTTACTGCTAAAGATTTTATTATCGTGTTAATGAGCGTTTTCTTTTAGGTGTTTTAAAGCTTTCCTAAACACTCGATAGATGGCGCAGCCTGGCACTTTTGGTAATAAAAGAGTGGGTGGGTAGAGTGACCTTTTTGCTACAAAGTCGTCATTTATTTTAACATTTTAAAAAAAGTTTGAAGAAAGTATTACTACAATGTATTATTAATTATATTATGTAAGTAAAACCTTTTTGAGGTTACAATGTTCATATTTCTTGCCACAGACTAAATATTTGGCCTCAACAATACCAAACATAACGCTAGCGCCATCTTTTGATGATTTTAAAAACCAACTGATTTTACCTAAAAGAAAACTGCTCATTGGGAACTTAAGTAGGAAGTCGTATAGATTAGTTATATTAAAGGTATCAAAGTATTTTTTTATAATAAAATGGTTTAAGGAAATCTTTTGAATCATTTAAGATCTAGTTTTACCTATCATCACTTCAGACTGTAGATTTGTTCTAAGAACTGAATAGGTACCAAAAAAACCTTCCGGATGACATTGCAGTGCACACAAAATTCTACATTCCCTAATAGTCTAGTTCCTATAGGTAACATGAGACTAGTCTCACAATGTCCAGTGTCTTGAAAATCCCGAGTATCCATTATTATCTAGTATCCAAAATGTATAGCTTTCCATTAAGCAAATACTCTAAAATATAACGTCTAATACAAGTATTTACAAAAACACTGTTAATCCTAGCTTACTTTGGTGTCACTGTGTGAATTGTAATTATTAATTTCAGGAGTATCTTGTCAAATACTAACATTTCCACTCGTATTTTTAAGGCGAAATGCGTTCGGCGATGAGGCGCTTTTGAGGGGGTGAAGCAGCGCGCGACGGAGGCAGCCCCGCGCTGCCGCCGCCCGTCGCGCGTCATACTCGGCTTGAATGGGGATCTCCGTTGCGCTTTTATCCCTACAGAGGGCGCATCGTCGCTAGGGCTATTACCAGCTGTCATTTATGTACTATTTTATCGTTTATCTAACTATTTTTTTTATTATACTCCGCTATGCCACTTTGTTCGGTACCAGGATGTAATATAAGTGGAGTGCATTATTCAATCAAGTTTAATCTTTGGCTCGAATACTGCCGTGCATAGGACAGTCGCATGCACTAATATGTATACAGAAACTGTTTTGCCATTTTATGTCATATACTTTATATACTTTTGATATTTCAAAAATAAGTAGTTGAGTAGTCCTTTTCCTTATATTTTATATTATATTTGATATTCTATTTTATATTTTATTTATTTTATTTTATACTAGCTTCAAGCTTTAAGTTTTATACTTAAAATTCGATCATAAATGAAAGATAATATTATAATTCAGTACTTTATTTATAATTAAGTCATAAAACTAATTAGTATAATTAGGTTGCCTAGGCAATTGTAATTCTACAGTAAACGAAGATTACATTGTAATTAAACAGGCAAATAATTTTATATGATACACAAACACAAATCACTTTCATTACCTATCATTCACTACCTATATTACAGGTTTGTCCGATTGTACATGTTCTTCTTCCATCAGATTTTTGATTGACGTTCAATATCTGAAAAAAAAAAGAAATATGGTTTTCATAATTGCATTGTCTGCTAGCTTGTCTATTACACTATGTGCCAAGTTGACCAAGGCCTTATTTAGAAGACAGATTATTCGAATAACTTCACGAGGTGTGGAGTGTGGAGTACATTTTTGTAGTCGAGTGGTGCTTACTATATTACACAAAAAGCTTGTTTCACTTGCATGTTGTTTTAAAAAAACAGTACATAAGTTGTTTCGATGCGTAAATTCGTAATCAATTTTAGTCTGCTGTTTAGCATTACCTTGTCTTGATTTCCAAACTTGAGTTATAATATAAATTACAATATATATATAATATAAGAATAAAAAAAGTGGCAATACCTACATTTTGTTCATTACCTGCTCTTGCTGTCGGACCGGCTGCGTCGGTCACGGGAGCGCGACCGACGTACCGACGGCGAGCGGCGACGGACTGACGGTGACCGACGAGGAGATAGCGAGCGGCCACGGGAGTATGACCGACGCCGTGGGCTACGGCTGCGAGACCTGTACAAGGTCATATATTAGACAGAGCACGATAAGACAATACAAGACATGAATGACAGCTTGAGAATTTATAAACTTTATTGTTAAACTTTTACTCTGAAACTCAATGTCAGAAATTTATGGTCAATATGTCCTTAGAACATGTTCCTCCGGCTCAACAAATAGAATCTTCCTTTTTGTAATCAAGTGTCTGCCCCACAGTTTTTACTTGCAATTAAACCTCGGGCCGGAATCGTAATTTAAATGAATACTACTTTACTCGTAAATCCTAATTACTCCTAATGCGCCAACACAATACTAATTCTAATGTAGGTAAGGTAGTGCTAAGTATAGGATTCAAAAAGTACCGAGACTTGGTGAGCCGAAGTAGGTCGTTGATCGTTGTGGGGCTGCTGTGAGGCCTTGGGATTTGTATTGAGGCGTAGTTTAATCCTCCGTAGAGCGGTGGTTTATCGGGAGTTTCAGAGAAATTGTGGTAACACGAGGAAGACCGTCGTGGGTGGTCCTAGGCGGTGCCTCGGTGTGTGCAGTCGATGAAGCGTCGGGAGTGAATTCAGGAGGGGATCCTAAACTGTGTGGCTCTCGTTAAAATGCTTTCGTTCCAGGAGCGGGTTCAGGATTAAGTGATGGCTGTCATTAGGATTTGTAGGACGCTGTCGGAGACTTCGGCGACGCGTAGTTCGAAGTCTTTGGAGTGGCGATCGCAGAGCGGGATGTTGCGAGCGGCGTTCGCGGATGTCTTATTGGTAAACGAGCCGTAGTTGTGAAGAGATGTGGTGAGGACGGTGTGTTGGTGGTTGGTTGATAAAATGGACCTGTAAACGTTCCAACACCCACCACTTTTAATATCTCCATTTGTAAAATATTTAAAGCGTTAAAATGTTAATGTAAGAGAATAATCTTAAAGCAAAGAATCAAATTAAAAGGTATACACAATCTAACTGCATACTTTACTGATTTCAAGGATATTAGTAATATAGATATTTTAATTTAAATTACTTGGTTGATAACAAAATTAATAAAAAAATGCAGAGAATGTGTAGACAACAAATTAGGCCCAGTTTCACGGTATGCTGATAAGTATCAGTTAGCTAATGTGTCATTATTTTTTGTATAATTTATTTGACAGATATATTAACTGGAACTACATGAAATCTGTGGAACTGACCCACAATATTTATGCAACCATTTTTGAGGAAAATGATTCATGTAATATAAAGCAGCATAAAATACCTTCTGTCTCTCCTGGTGCGTCCGTTGGACATCTCAACACGGATACGTGTACCGCAGCAACGACTGCAATAAAATTAAAATATTAAGGTCAATTGATTATGACATAATTAAAGTTTTATAGCTAACAGATAGTCAGCGGCATAAATTAAATAAGATCCTTATGCTGCCACTTTTACAGTTTCCTGCCCCTATACACTCAGCCCGTTTCTACGCACTGTTGAGTACATGCCTCTCTTTTTGTACACCAACCAACTCGGTTCAATGCCATTCTCATCCTGAGGCCAACTATTGCCATACCATCACCACCCTATTGTCATTATATTTATATATAGTGCCAAATTTGGTATTCTGCTAAAAGTTAACTAGTATCTCAATGTATTGACTATAGAGTGTCAGTGGAAAGGCGTGTACGCACGACCGAACACGAACATGGTGAACATCGAACACGAACATGGTGAACATCGAACACGAACACGGAATATGTGGTTCGCACGTGTGGACGTAAATTAGCAAAGCGAACATGAATACCGTTTGCACCCACAATTAAAATTCCATCCAAATACAACTGAATAGCAGACTACCAAAAAAAAATTAATAGTGTGTCAATGAAATGGCCTCGGACTTACACAAATATGAGAATACGTAATGTCAAAAACGATTCAAGTGACACACTATCGCCACTATATTGGTGCATTTGTATTTATTAGACTTGGGCCCCAGGTACGACCTGCGACTTTAGCTATATTATCTGCCCATCTCCATCTCCATCTGCCCATCCCTAAAGCAACTCTAATCCTACTAATATTCAAAGACGTTTCTTTTGATTTAGGCCTTAGGTTTTAGATAGGCTAAAATGTTCCCCACTCCAAGGCAAGTTGCATCAATAGCATAATACCACATTCAGCCTCAGTGTGGAGGTATTCTAATTTAGCACACTTATGACTCAAGCGTTTCACATTGATAATGAAACGGATCTAAGGAGCGTGCAAATTTTTGGAAGATTAATGAAAAATAGTAAATTGATATTAGGTACTATAGCAATATTTGGTCAAAGTCATAGGGGCAAGTTGGTGGAGTTGGAGTTTAGGCTTAGGGGCACTATGAGACGCCAAGAAAACACGAAAAAAAATTTTTTTGAAAACTTCGTAATGGTCACCATTCACGAGTAATTGGTCATTCTTTGAATCTGGTCTTTTTGCAATATGGCGCATGTCTCGAAAATGGTAGCCCGGACGCGGTTGGTGCAAAGGACCAAAAGTGTTCGTAAGAGCCCTCCCAACACGATGGGACCAAAAAAAAGAGATTTTTTTTATTATTTTTAAGTCCTAAAAATAGTGCCCCTAAGGCTACACTCCTACCCAATATTTGAACGTATCCATAAGTACATTATTTATTAGTGTACTGTTTATTTTATTAAGCAACGTAAATAAAACAGTTTTCTAAAAATACCGCGTACGGGTAACCTAATTTGGGTCAAGTAAATAAAGCCAAAATGGCGGAAAAAAACATGGCGGCATCCATTCACGGAATCAATACTCGTGGTAATTTATCATAAATATTAAAGTAGTCAGTACAAATTATGGTTACTTACGTTCCATCCAAGCCTCTTACGGAGTCCTCAGCGTCGCGGGGGTCTTCAAACTCAACAAATGCAAATCCTGGTGGATTTCTCGCAACCCATACGTTTCTGATATTACCATATTTTGAGAAAACTTTCTCGATTTCGTACTTTGAAGCATTTGTACCCAAGTTACCCACGTATACTTTGCAAGATAGGTCCCATTCCCGATAGCGAGACATCTGAAAAACGCCAAGACGTAAAAATAACCACGCAGTTCGCCATGTTGGCGTTTTCACGGCATGTTGATTTGATTTGATACGGATTTTAAAATTGATGGTATTTACTTACTTTTGTGTTCAAAAACAAGCACTCCGAAAATACGTTACACAAGATATAAATTTGGTTTTAATTTAGTACTATTTCCAATATAGAACGCAATTTAGATTAGATCACACACTGACGCAGGCAGGCAAGCAAATGAATGACTGAGACTGACTGAGTGAGTATTGAATTGAGTTGAGTTGAGAAGTGAAGTGCATGAATGAAGTATTGAATTGAACAGAACTGAAGTGAGTGACTGACTTGAATTGAAAACCGGCTGATGCGTTCTTCCTTGACTATTGGTTGACTGTACTGCAGTAGGTACTGTTCTCAGATTGGGTGAGTCAACCCCAAAGATCTTATATAAGATCTTTGGTCAAACCAAATACTATAGACGAGATACGCACAGCTTCGGAAGAATTCGGGCAAGACGCGACACTAGCGCCCTTACGGCATGAGGTGAACGATTTCAAAACTTTTGTATGCAAAATGTTATAGCGCTCCTAGCGGCATGAGGTGAACGGAGGTTGCCAAGTCATTGTATGAAAAACGTCAAGAGCTGTGCGTATTAATTTACTCGTCTATTAGTATTTGGTCAAACAAAGCTAGTATTGTCTGTGGTTTTATTTTACTCAAGAAGCATAAATTACTCCAGTTTTTCTGTCACTAATCTAATCTCCTAGGTGACAGAATAGAGACAAAATGAATTGTTGAATGAAAATGAACTGATACATGAATGAGAATCTCAAAGACAAGGGATGTCGTCGACATCAATCGATCGACATCATGTCGATTTGTCGATTACTATGATGGCTACGATGGGCAACTCCACCCACAGTAGTCCACAGGCAACTCAAAGTAACTTGATTCGTAAATGGGATTATGAGATTAGTATTATATAATATTATATACGTTATAAATGTGCGCGTGTTTTTTTAAAACTAGGCACTCACTGCCGCACGCCAGACATTATTATTTAGCATATAAAAAAAAAAGGAAATAATCACTTCGGAGTTTTAGGCCGGTTACATTATTATGATTTCATATCTGTCAAAGTCTATGATCATAGTTTTATATGTGTTGTTAATTTCGTAATAAGTTTCAATAAAATTCTAATTAATGAAATATGAAAATGCTCGGTTTTAAACTAAAGAGCGATTACGCACTAAACTTGTGATTATCCATTAGATATCTATCAGATAACAGTTTGACTATCTATCAGATTTCTAGAGTACCTAGTCAAAAGGAACTATCCTTATGAGTAGTTATTTAATTTATTCAAGGATAGCTCTGTTGTTTCATAGAAAATCATGTATTGTTCAACGATAATCTGGCGTAATCGATTCTGTGCTTTGTTGTGTTCCTTCCGTCCGCCTCTTAACAAACGACGTAATATCTTTTTTCATTCATCTTCTCACTCATTCAATTCCATTTGATTTGATTTGTCAAACAGCCAGCTGATTAGTCTAGTCGCTTGATCGCTTGGAAAAGATGAATTTATTTGTACCGTGAAATTTCTTTGTTCAAAGTTAAGTAAATTTAACAAAATGGATGTGGTGGGTCTTTTAAATAATATCAACGACAGGACCGACATGTTCGCTGTGAAGACATGGACGTCGGAGTTCACGAACAATTTCCAAGAAAACCAGGTATTGATTTTTGTATTAATTTCTCATATGATCGCTTTGTTTTTGTGAAATATATGTTGTGTGATGTTGATGCAATTGATTAATATATTAAAGAGCACGTGTGTTTACTTCCTTGTGTTAGGTAAGAAACTTATTATTAGATGTTAAATGGGTGTTATCCTTGAAAATCTTTTGATTAGATCTCTTGTGATAGTCGCGAGTGAAAATGCGTCTTTTTTATGTATATAATATATTATATTGATTCATAACAATGGTCAATGGTATATAATATATCGTATAGTATTTGTATCATAATGTGAAGTTTGTATTGTTATAAATTTTACCATTACACTCATAAGACGATATTCTGCGAATTCTTTCGCATTTTCGCGATGAAATAATGTAGCGTAACTAACGACGTTAAATTTCATCAGCGAGAAAAGTATTTTTATTTATTATTAGGACGACCAACAAACCAATCAAATAAATTAGTAGACTTACAGTCATTTAAAGGTCCTCACAGAGAGGATACTAAGTAGAAAATTAAATAAGATCGTATTTGATCATCTCTCTAAGTACAGTTATGATAAAAATTATTTATGGGAAATATAATATAATATAATACTCTCTAATAGAGAAGTAGTTTGAACATATCTACATTTCATTGAGATCGTGTTCATAAGGCAATTGTAAGAAATAATTGTTGAAAGAATTTTATTCAGTTACACAATTTACATTAAAATATACAAAAGAAAACAATGTTGGAAGATACACTGAAAGATTTATCTCAGTATTAGTAAAAATATGAACAGTGTAAAAAAGCTTAAATTATCTACTGTTGAAATCTGGAGAAATTAAGAGTTGCCGGCTTTTATATATGGTGCAATAAGCCATTTCTAGAGTTTGTCTTACTTTGGCATAGAAAACATAGTTGAAAGCTCCTTTAGCAAGGTTAATTAAATATTTTAATTGTCCTATACATTAATCTACTTAGATTATTTGTATGAGTTATCCATGTGTACTGTAATATTATATTTTTTCTTATTCCTATTCTTAT
This sequence comes from Endotricha flammealis, assembly GCA_905163395.2. NCBI lineage: Eukaryota > Metazoa > Arthropoda > Insecta > Lepidoptera > Pyralidae > Endotricha > Endotricha flammealis. The sequence continues at coordinate 2,401,677 of LR990855.1, read as the reverse complement.
AAGACATTTGTATAAAGTATTCTAATTAGTACCCATTCACTATTAACACAAACACATTTTATTATACACATTTAATATGTAATGGCTACTTACAGTTACTAACACATTAATTTAATACAACATTAATTCGCAAGTTATGTTGTTTTTTCTTCCTTAATTAAGTGTTATTACCTTAAAATTTTTGTGTAACTTACTGTTAGTGTTTTTTATAAAAAAAATTATACCACTAAGGTGGCAAACAAGCATGCTGCCCGCTTGATGGTAAGCATCACCGTAGCCTATAGATGCTTGAATACCGGGGGTATCACTCGCGCGTTGCCAACACTTCCAAACCCCCCAGAGTGGAGCTCTGGAGACCTTACTCCGCTGTGCCCTACCTCTCTTAAAACTTTTATTTTTTTATAGTTGTGTCTATCCATGTAACCACACCGTAGTTACTTTTTGAAGATCAACTTTTTCAAGTGTTATTGGGCAACATTTGATAATAAAAAACAAAAAGGAAATGGCAAAAGTTGAAGAATGTTACCTAATGTTACTCTGTTGCTCCACAAAAGTTAATTGCAGTGTGGATGCATGGTTAGACTCCATCCGTATGGAATGGATATAGAATGAACTGAGTAAACCTTTGACTTTCATATGTAAAATTCAGACCATCTTGACTAAAGCCTCCTTGGAGGTGGCTGACCCCAGTAGATTTTTTTCTAAACCAACCTCAATATTTAACAATGTCAAATAATTCTACATATTTTGCAATAAATATAATATTTTAATATATTATTTACATAACATGTTAAAGAGATGTTATTTTCAAGAAAAATGTAGGTACACCTATTTGTGTTGATTCCAAAATGTTTTTTTTTCTCAACCTTAATAATAAACAATGTAAAATAATTCTAAATAGATTATAAGACATTTAAAAATAATTTACATAACATGAAAAAATATTAAGGTTTTTTTGCAATTTTTCATGGAATTTTAAAACTTAATTCTGAGAATGTTTTTAGTTTTGAGTTTCTGATGAAAATATATTTTTTTCATGTATACCTCAAAATCAGAAAATTATTACCTTTGTGATAACTGACAACCATCCTCTCATTTGGAGTTTGCAAGGTCATTGGCCTTTGCCTTGTCGAAATAAATTTATCAAACAAATACGAATACAGACATTACGGTGGCGACTGACATATAACGCTCGATGTGAGCAGTTTAAACCTTGTCCAGAAAGCGAATTCGCCGCGTGTTTTTTGGCACATTTCATTATCCATTGCGTTCTTGCAATAATTTCATCGTGATCGTGAGGTCATACAAAAAACTCAATGTAGCACGAAACACGACGCCAACGCGCATACAAGTGTACAGCGTCTCACGATGCGAATATTTTCCATGCACAGCGAGTCGAGCAGGAGCGTGCTCGCGGCAGCTGTTTTAGGGAAAGGAGGCGGAGGTTTCGGAAAGGCCATCGGCCGTCAGTAGTGTCTTGTCCACAGATCTCTATTTTGTTGGGAAACGGGAGTGGTAGGTTCACAGATATTGGTAAATTGCTCGATGCACTGGCGATCGAATGGATCGCGCGCCAAGAAGAAAGCGATGAGCATCGCGAAAAACATAATGTGACTTGCTAGACCCAATTTAGTTTATTCGTTGGAACATTTGCTTACAACGAACACTTTGATACTACGTTTACACTCTCGCCTCGTACCTCGTCTCGTGGCGCGGCTCCAGGTTCGCGCGAGCCGGCCACGAGACGAGCTTATGTTTACTCTCTCGCGGCAGTCGCGGCGTGCTTATTTGTTATTGACCTTTCAACGATGGCGGACGTCGATATATTATTAACAGCATCGACTCTAAGTTTCGCATTTCATCATTATTACCATGAATCGTTAACTTTTTTATGGTATTTGTGCTTCGGATTCCTCATCATCTCCCCTTGAAACAGCTCAATGAACCGTAATGTTTGTTCTTTTGACCAATCCATTACAATATGCACTTAAATACAATTAAACAATAATACAATACAAACAACCGGCACGGTCAAACGTTTGTAATTTAATGAAACGCCAACGCGAGTGTGAACACCGCGCTCGCATCCCTCGCGAACCCCTTTGACTCGTGCCCAAAAAACCGCTCATGACCCGAGCCCGGCGAGACACGAGACGACCCACGAGTACACGTTTACATTCACGTCTCGCGGCTCGTCTGGCGGCTCGTCTCGTGGCTCGCGCGCGAGTGTAAATGTAGTTGTTTTATGAGAATATTCATAGCGAGCAGCATGTCAGTTGCCGCCTTTATTTTTCAATTCCGCATATGTCATAAATTTTATCTTTTGAACAAAGGAAGTAATGACATTTTTAAATTGTAATAATTAATTAATGCCTAAATTAATTCTTTGAACGATAGAATTTCCACGCAACTTCAGCAACGCAAATCCCAGTCAATATTTGAATGAGCCCAAAATCTTGAGCTTCTCCGTGCATCGGAGGGCTGGTTGTTGATAGATGAAAATCGTCAAACACAAACCTTACGAATCAAATTATCGATATATTTGCTAATTTTCTGGTATACTCCTCCACGCTGCCATAATGGGTTTTGCGGAGTTTTATTCAGTGACCTCACGGTCACTGACTTATCTAAATGACATGACCATTATGTAAAAAGGCGTCATACATTTCTGCCGCTCATGTTATGATACGCGGTGTAACCAGACAAGACAACAATACGTTGTATGAATTCCCCTATTCAGATTTCATTGAACTGACTAGCGAACAAAGTGCATACATAAAGATGTTTATGGCCATTGATTTGTTCACCTTTGTGAGTCAGAATGTCTGTAATTTTGTCTTATTGATCATTATTAACAGAGTAATGCAACTCGCGGAACTTCCTTTGCGTGCATCCCGCTTTCCTGTCCGTCATACAAAGAGCACACTCTCCAAGTTTCTGGTCTTTACCATCAGCGTGCGTGGACCCGTCAGTCAGTCAGTCGTTCATCGTCAATAAAACATCTGACATAAATTCTAATGTATCCCCCAAGGAGACATTTCATAGCCAGTCGCTTAGCTATGTCATGGACACTAATTTGTTTGCAAATATAGTTAGGTAATCTCATAAATTACTATAATAAATTAATAATATGCTGTTTGTCGATTAGGAATTTGTACCGCTACCTAATTAAGATATTATTATTAATGTTTTAGGTTTTGGTAATTTTTCACATATAATTTAGAAGTTTCGTACTTATGTGCAAAAAAAATGGCCGAAACTTTTTACGATTGTTATAATTAGTAGAAACGAGGAATTTTACAAGGATTTAGGTTGGTCCGTTACTGCTAGGGATTTGGAGATTTTTAAATGGAACCTGGTATACTTAGTATTGCACATAATTTGTACTTATAGTAGACGACAAAATCTACTTGTCTTTGTTGTCCAAGATAAACGTAAAGTTGGTTAAACAAAGGTAAAGCTGGTTAAGATAAGGCCAAACCCAATAGTGGCCAAAACATGACGAAAAGTACTAATTTGGCAACAAATTCAATATTTGAAACTGACACGAGATTTTGTACATATTTGACTTTTTAAGTTTTTTTATTGATGTACCTACGTAATTCGATCGTTTTTCGAGTGTTTGATGCATGCAAACTACTGGAAAAAACCCTGGGCGAGCGTTACACAGTATATCCATACTTTTAACATTATACATAATACATAACGTACAAATAAAGTTATTTCCTTCAAACAATAGAGATTCCATACATAACGCACAAAATAATAGATAAACAATCTATTTATTTACTAATAAAACTACATTGTGCAACAATGAGTTGCGCTTGCAAAATTGAAAAGTACGCAAGGACTCGAATAGTGCAGTGTGGCGTGACAACCAACCGCAAACAGTCGTGTAACGTGTTCTAAATTTAAATGTTGTTTACCGTGGTATGTTTTTGTTTTTAGTGTTTGTGTGAAGGAAAAATAATATAGGAAGTAAGGTTTTGTCTATGATCGGATTATTGAACGAATGCAGCGTATGATAAAGTACGCCAAAATTATTTTTAGTCAAAGTCAAGGACCTACCTTGACAGTGTTCGTATTTGTTTCCGTAATGGGGCCCACACACGTTCAAATCAAACAGGCTTGATCAAACAGTTTGATCAAATTTGTATGAACGTGTGTAGCGAAATTTTATCAAATTTAATGAGTATTCAAGTGGCATGAAGAAATATGAATTTCAAACTTCAAACTGTTTGATCAAATTACTTGGACGTGTGTGGTTGCTTTAATACTTTGTGGCGGGAAAAAATGTTTTATGTTATTTTATTTTAAATATTCATGTGTACATATTGTCATATTCAAATTTCTTCACGCTCAAATGGCTAGATCAATATTTATGATATTTTGGTATGTACCTATGTGGTAGCTGATACCTTGGATTAACACATAGGGTACTTTTTATCCCGAAAAGTACGCGATTCCCGCAGGATTTTATCAAAAATCTGATGTAGATGGCGCTGCTGTGCATAAATAAACACACGCAAACGAAGTTGCGCGGGTTTCACTAGTTTAAAATAATTGTACGGATTTTAATACGGTTCTCATAAAAATATTATGTATTGTTTCAGTTGTTGTGGTCAATCTGCGGCTGTCTTCTGGTGTCGCTGGTTGTCGTTTGTTTCTACTATTATCGAAGATGGCGTGTAAAAGGTAATTAAACCTGCCGGAATTATTAAGCAGCCATATAGACGACACTGCTGGGCTAATGCTATAGAATAGATAGATTTGGTTGACTAGACTTTACGCAGGGTGGTTGTAGAAGGGGACCCTTGCCCATCCGAGACAGCGAGCCGGGGAAGGCCCGTCGTCTTGAGGGGGCAATGGTCCTAGGTGTCGGCAGTGCACCTGGACGCGGTGTGCTGCCGACGGAGCGTCCCGGGGGGAGCGGGTCCGGTCAGTATCTTTGGCCGGACGGTCCTGGCGGGGTCGCGGATCTGTCAGAGTTCCCGTGGTCCCGTCAAATATGGGGCGATGTGCATCCCGTCAGTTTTTTAGTAGTAAGTCCCACAGTCCCCACCGCATATTCCCCGGGCGGTGGGGCTGCTACAAAGCATTTTTCTGACGATAATAAAAAAGTTCAAAAGGTTGGTTGTGTAGGTAGGTACAATACAATACAAAAACTCTTTATTAGTGACAATAATATTAAAAGTACAATAGGCCGCCTTATTGCTAATAGGTATCAATAATGATTCATATTAATACTTGCTTGTTTTGCATCATTTGTGGGTTGGATCCGTTTCGCTTAACTACGTCAGTATTGATAACAAATTATCTCAATAGATGAAAGATAACGACAATATATTGTATAATTAATATGATTAATATGTTACTTATTGCAATCGCGATCAATTAATATGGGTGACTATTATTAGAGATGTCACTTTGGGAAATTGACAAAATAATAAAAGATAAAACCATTTATTCAGGGACTAGGCCCTTAAAGGCACTTTCTCATGTCGAAGTGTTTAAATAATATTGATTTGTATAAATAAATCTACTCTACAAATTACCATATTTTTTGAAACAAAAACAAAATGGCCACTAAAAGAATGGCGGAAGAAACACAGTTCGGGACTTTTTTTGTCATTTAATATCATTTTTTCTAAAGAAACTAGGTATATCATCAATTACACGAATACGCGGAGCGTCATCAATCAAAATAGAGTTTTATTATTAGTTCCTAATTTCTCATGTCTTGAGATTATGTGGTGTGTAAAATGTGTTTGTACTTCTCGCTAAGCATACGGAATACATACATTATGACCAATTTATAACGCTCGGCAGTGTAAATGTTATCGCATTTATATGGATTGCGTGTATATTATTTAATTTATATTTCAAGTCAGTGCAATAAATAGTAATATTTCATTGATTTCATATAATTATAAATAATTAATATGTAATCAATCAATAGAAGCTAATGGCGTTGTTTCGCGTGTTACAAATTGAGCATGCGAGTCAAGGAACGTCGAGCCTAACTAGCATTTATAGACAGTCGTACAGTAGCCTAAAACCGTATGTATGTCTAGTCTAAACATAGAGGGAATGCTAAAGATGGAACAGAATTTGCTTTATTTTATTTGTAACTAGCGAAACACGCGCAACTTTGTTTGCTTGTATTCTGCTTTCTCCTGGGAATTTTGGAACCTTCCCTTAAAAACTGCGAAAAATCACATATAAATTTTCACCCCCTCTTTTAAGGGGTTGGGGGCAGATTCCAAAAAAATAAAATGATTCACGATTTTTTTGTTAGTGAAATGAAATGAAATCGTTTATTTCAGAAATTAGACCTTCACATGGTTTTCTTGTCATTTACAACTTGTTTAAATAAAGAAAATAAACTACGTTATATACTACCACCATTTCGGACACAAGCAAAATGGCAACCGGTAAAAAGAAATAGCGAAAGAAAACCGGTTAGTCGTTAGTCGCCAGTTAAACACAAATAGTCCGCATACAATTTTTTAGTTTACTACCTTGATAATTGCGGATGCTCCATACAAACGTCCACCCCCCATTTTAGGGAAGTGGGGAGTTAGAAAGAGACAATAAGTAGCCTATGTCACTCTCCATCCCTTCAACTATCTCCACTTAAAAAATCACGTCAATTCGTCGCTCCGTTTTGCCGTGAAAGATGGACAAACAAAAAGACACACATTTTCCCATTTAAAATATTAGTATGGATATAACCTTTTCTTGAATCACTCGTATCTGTTAATAAATCAGTTGCGTAGTAAAAATTTCAGTATACATAGGGACTTTATTTTATACTATGTAAAGGTATACAACAATTAAATAGGACGCAGTAAACACAGACAGCTTACAGACTAGTGTAATTCCGACAAGGCGGCCTTATTGCTAAGAGCAATCTGAATGCAAAAAAGTGGGTACCAAAATTCATCAAAATCGATTCATCACTTTAGGTGTGAAAACCCAACGAACAATAAACAAAATCATTATCATTCATAATATGTATTACTAAGGATTAACAAAATAATTTGTTTATTATCTTGTTTGTAAACAAAGAGTAATGAATGAAACAATTAGCATACATACTCAATGGCATTTTCTTTGTTGTCAATTGAATTAGTAATCAGTTATTAACCTTTACCGTCTTTAGATAATTAACAATGAATACATAATTCCTAGGTAATATCCATTTAACCTTATAAGCCGGCTAGATTGGTATTTGACCTACAAGACGTAGTTCAATGCAACACGACAATTTAATTGTCGCCTTTTTTTTGGCGCTACCAATGCTTTGCCTGGTACAATCAACAAAGGAAAGTGTTAACCATTGCCGTAAATATGATAAAAAATTTCTATATATTGCGTAAATGGATTTACTAGAAAAAAATTAAACATAAAGGTGGCAAACAAGCATACGGCCCGCCTGATGATAAGCATCACTGTAGCATATAGACGCTTGCTATACCTAGGGTGTCACTCGCGCGTTGCCAACCCTCCCAACCCCCCCAACCCCCCCAAGAGGAGCTCTGGAGACCTTACTCACCGTAGGAACACAACATGGCCGAGACCAATGCTATTTGGCTACGATCTTCTGTAAGGTGGAGGTGCTTCCCCAGACGGGCTGCTCCGATTTGAGCGGATTATCCGCTGTGCCCTACCTCTCTTGAACATTGTGCAATATAAATACTATTGATATATATATATATTATATAATAGATAAATTTTCTAGTAAATCCCTTCACGCAATATTTTGAAATCCTTAATCATATTTACAACCCTGGTCAACACTTTCCTTTGTTGACTGTACAAGGACGTATCTAGTAGCTGGCAACGCATTGGTAGCGCCACTTGTATTACTTGTACTTTCTTGTATAGGCAGAAGTAATGACTTCATTCAGGTGGCCCGCTTGCATGTTGGCCTGCTGTATTACACAAAAAATATTATTCAAATCGCCTGGGTCATTAATCCTGTTCCCGTGGGAATATATAAAGATCCCGTCTTGTCGACATCATCAAGGGAAACTCGGTGCAAAATTTCATCTCTCTCTAGGGAGTAGGGTTTGGGTCTGGACGTTAATCAGTCCATCACTCAGTCAGGACTGTTAGATACTTCATATAGGTATGGTAATTAATTTATAATGTTACTGCCCACTGCTGAGCAGTAACTAAGATAATGATGAACTTTTACCTCATAACCGTCTAGCCTATAACTGTATAAACATGTCTAAACGTATTTATTTTCGTCTCCAGAACTCGCTGGAGCATCAGGAGTGGCAGGTGCAGCAGGGGAACCGGCGAAGAGGTTCCGCAAACGAGACAAAATGCTGTTCTACGGCAGACGGATGCTGAGAAAGGTCAAATCCATCTCCAATTCTGGCCAGGGACGGAAGCGGCGGGCTGTTATGAGATTCGCGAGGAAACTGCTGCAATTAAAGAAGGAGACTGCCCCTGAACAGCTAAAGGTTTGTAATATTTATTTTATTACTAGAAAACCCTGTGAAACTACGCAAGGGTTCTGCTGCTTTTTTGTGACATACGACAAGCAAACAAGCTACGGATTATCTGACGGAAGGTGGTTACCGCCACCTGTGGACATCTTCAACACTAGGGGCCCTACCAATGTGTTGCCCTCTATAAGAAAGGGACTAGGAAGAAAGGCATTTTAAACTTAATTCTACATAAAGAGTTAGATTATCTATTCTCTTAGTTTGACAGTGATAGCAATGTTACTGTAAGTACTCCTATTTCAATTGTTAACTAAGTTTTTTTATTGCCTGTATCCTCGTGCTAAATGACACCTCGCAGATTTATCGGCACAGGTGGGGCTTACCGATAACATACCACCCAGAAGATTTTATGACATTAATGAACACTTAGCAGGGCCTGTAGTTTTCCATGGGAACAAAAATAAATTGTCTTCTGCTCATGCTTCGGCTAGTTGAAAACGTGCTAGTTGAAAACGTATACAATATTTTTTCCAGGTTTTAGAGCCACCAGCAGAATACTTAGAGGAGGATCTGACTAGCGATGACCGAGTGCCACCAGATGCTCTTTATATGTTGCACAGCATCAGAGTCTTTGGACACTTCGAGAAGCCTGTCTTCTTGATGCTCTGCAAACACACTGAGATATTGAACCTACCCGCTGGAACATTTCTTTTCAAAGTTGGTAAGTTCACCAGATCAAATCAAATATCTTTATTTGTGACTACCGGGACTATTTGTGACAACAGAATCCCAAATTTCCCGGTCCCGACTGTTGATATAGATAACAGCCGTTAAGCCAAGTTGGTGACCGTTAGGTAGCTTGGAAACATTGACACCAGTTACCCTCAGTTGATCTGAATTCCGGAAAGCACACGATAAGAAGAAAAATGGTGGCACTTCACAGGACGTAGTGTCAATACACTTTCTTTTCACGTTTGCCAAATACCCCAAATAAGCCAATGCTTATTTGGGGTATTTGGCAAACGTTAACCATGTGTTCTTACGTTGCTGGGGTAGCCAACAACGTAAGCAAGGTTAGGGTAGAGAAAGAGATAAAGAATAGAAGAGAATCAAATAGAATATTTATTAAAACTCAGGGTGCGTGGTAGAGAGATTCACTTGCAAGCCTCTAGGGACACTTAGCTCAGCTTCTCCGGGCGTGCAGAAGACGGGCGCAGGTTTCGGAAGTGTAGGGCTTCCAGAAGTAGACCGGCTCAGCAACCGGTAGCAGCCGTCGGGGTAGCGTAGAAGATGCGCAGGGAGTAGCGCGGCTGAAGCTGTAGCGTAGCTCAGGGGTAGCGTAGTTCAGGGGTAGCGTAGCTGAAGCCGTAGGGAGTTCAGAGGTAGCGCAGCTGAACCCGTAGGGTAGTTCAGAGGTAGCGTAGCTTATGTAGTTGTAGCCTGTATATTTGATTAAGTTTCTTTCTCAGGTAAATGTAATTACATTATAAAGATTGAAAAAAAAACGATAATGACAAAAAGGCCGTAACCGGTTTCGCCATTTCTTGTACCGGTGGCCATTTTGTTTGTTTTTTACGATTAATTTAATTAAATAATACAAGTAAATGACCAGTGAAACTGCCCGTGAAGACTTAGTCTCTGATATAACTCATTTCATTCCAGGCGACACAGACGAAAACGTGTACGTAGTTCAGAACGGGCGCGTGAACGTGTACATCACGAACCAGGAGGGCAGCAGCCTCTCCCTGAAGGTGGTGCGGGCTGGCGAGAGCGTCACCTCCTTGTTGAGTTTCACCGACGTCTTGACGGTATGTACATTTTACTACTAGGAAATTGTGAGGAAAGTCTAAGGTGCCGGGCACCATATACTTAAATATACATGTACCTAGTGGTTTGGGGGCGAGAGCAAGTGGTCCACACTTGTCCTCGTCCCTTAACCTAGTAAGGAAAGAAAAAAAAAACAAACGAAGAAAAAGGAAGAGGAAGCAAAGAAGAAGGAGAGAAAGAAAACAAACAATGAGAATCCCACCCTTCTATAAAGAGGGCCCAAATACCGGGGGGATGTTTCCCCCTGTGAAAACCCGGGCAAGGAGCATGAAGCTCGAGGCCCGTACGCGCGCTCTGCGCGCATGAAACCCGTACCGTCTAAGGTGCTTCCACACGGGTGTTATATGACGTTATTGAACAAAAAGTAACATTCAGCGTGGGGGCAGAAAATAGAACTGTTTTAATGTTACTAATTGTTAAATGGCAACTGGCACATAAAATATTTTTTATTAATAGATTATGAAAAACTCACAGATTATTTTACGATTTAGGACGAGTATTTGGGTTGGCCTTTTTTTTTTGGAGGCGATTTAATGATTATTTTTTAATTTTAAATGATTGTATTTATGTTACAAATTGCTATCTTTAACTAAGGAAGGCAGTCCTTTCAATATTTTCGCTATCCGCGGTCGCTGGGTTCGAACACTAGGATTATCTTTAGGTATATTTTAACTAGCGTTTGCCCGCGGCTTCGCTCGCGTTAAATCCGGGGTAACACGGTTTCCCTTGCCCCTACCTTAAAATTTGCGAAAAGTTCTATATAAAATTTCACCCCCTCTTTTAAGGGGTTGGGGGCAGATTCCCAAAAAAAATGATGCACGATTTTTTTATTAGTCACAAATAGTCCGCATACCAATTTTTAGCTATCTACCTTGAAAATTGCGGAATGCTTCTTACAAACTTCCACCCTCCATTTTAGGAAAGTGGGGGGTTAGAAAGAGACAAAAGCTAGCCTATGTCCTCCATCCCTTCAACTATCTCAACTTAAAAAATCACGTCAATCCGTCGCTCTGTTTTGCCGTGAAAGACAAGACGGACAAACAAACAGACACACACACTTTCCCATTTATAATATTAGTATAGATTAGGTAAATATTTTTTTAATAGTAATTATTTATTGGTTATACAGGGTAATTCTCAACCATACAAGACGGTTAACGCGAAGGCTTTAGAGGACTCCCAAGTGATAAAGCTGCCTATGAAGGCATTCCAAGAGGTCTTCAAGGAGTATCCAGACATATTTGTCCGTGTTATACAGGTAATTTATATATCTAAAAATCTTGGCCTATAACATCTTTGGGATGTGTAATGATGCAAGAAATTCCCGACAGCTCTTGTCTTGCTAATTTAAATTCTTCTCTCAACTTTCTTGTAAACTAATTAGCAAGTTACTTCTCACGTTGCATGTAAATATTGTAATTAAACCCTGTTTTTCTTAACTTGACCCATGTAGTAAACAATCTTAGCGCGTCTTTTTAACGAAAATGGGCAATTAAAATTATCATTCACACCCAAATAATAATATAGTTAGAAATGGCATTTAACACAACACTCTTAGTATTCTGGCGATTTGTCGATTTTACACATGTATAATTTAATAAAAAGACACGCTAAGATTGTTTACTTTATGGGTCAAGTTAAGAAAAACAGGCTATACATTATTATTGTAATCAATGGGAAAAATGTTAAATGACAAAAAAGGCAACTGGTTTTTTTCAAAATGGTTATTTCGGAGCCAATTCAAACAAACGATCAAATTTTTCCTCTTTACAATATTAGCAACTTAAACACTTGGAAAAGTGACTTCCCCTTAATAGAGACAGTAAGTGCGGATGGACACATTCTTATATTACAATTTTATAAAACTAGGTTAATGTAAAATTACTCAATAGTCTGTGTTTAAAAAACAATATTAGAATAGATGTAAACAATATTGTACGACTTCCGCGTTGAATTTCAGATGTGAATTTGTAAGGTAATAATATAAATTAGTTTCGTGCAGATAAATGTGTTATCTACTATCTAACAACGACGACCTTGTCATAAACATAACAGGATGTACGACTATTACTAATTGACAAGTATCGAATATGATATGCAGCATGTCTCAACCATAGATTTAATATAACTAGCGTATCTATAGATCGGCTTTGTTTGATTGAGGCGAGACCAAAAACAAAATACACTAGTGTGCGTGGAATGTACATGTGTGCAAGCAAGATATATAATTTTGTAGATTTTCCTTTTAGTTTGAGTTACATCCAGGCACTGCACAGGTAACCACATTTAATCACGTCGAATTAACACCAAAACTACACTTAAAAACTTTTGTAAAAATAAGTGGGATTTGTTTTAACATGACTGACGTTAGGGCGATACAAGCCCATAGCGTGTATAGGAAAAATGGTCTCGTCTATCTATTTCGCTCTAACAAACGCGTATGCTATGATCTATCTCTTTTGCATTGCCAATCTTCTTACGCTAGTAAGTTATAATGAATCTATGGTCTCAACCATTATATAATATATTATATACTAATATTATAATGAATGTGTAGACACGTAACACCCTGGATAACGTTAATTCGTGCAAAAAATGTACATATATGTAGGACTAGCTTTTTTTGCCCGCGACTTCGTCCGCGTTAAGTTCCGGGCCCGTTCCCGTGGGAACCACATTGAATTTCGGGAAAAGCTATAGCCTATGTCACTCCCTGATAATGTAGCTTTCTACTGGTGAAAGAATTTTTGAAATCGGTCCAGTGTTTCGGAGCCTATCAATTCAAACAAACAAACAATCAAATCTTTCCTCTTTATAATATTAGTATAGATAGAGATTTCTGAACTATGACTAATGTAATTGTTGTAAATTGTAATCCATGTCCGTTGCAAATGAATAAATGATTTATCTATCTAATAATTTTGGGACGATTGGTTTCTGATAGATGAATGGAAGAATGAGTGACTGAGAGAATGAACGGGGGAAAGGAGCGAGTAAGAGAGTGAGTGAATGAGTTAGACGTCGAATGGCCTGGCGTCATTTTGCATAATTTAGGGCCGATTGTTTCATTAGTAGTTTATGTGTACTATATATATATTTTTTAAAAATTGCTACGTAGTATACCTAACTACTGATCAAACAAGCGACCCTTATTAAAACTGAAATTTTGTTATTACTAAGATCCCACACATATTTTGGTTATTTTCAGATTATTATGGTGCGGTTACAAAGGGTTACATTCACTGCTCTTCATCAGTACTTGGGACTTAGTGCTGAGTTGGTGAATCCGGTGAGTAAAAGTCAAAGTCCTTCTGATTCCAACTGTCAAATTCTCTGATTGTCTCCTCAAAAGCCAGGATTACAAAAGTTAAAGTATTGAAAGATCCTCCTTCTATAGCAACAATGTGAGAGACAGCAATTTGAAATTTATGGCTCAATAGCCTAGACTAAAAAGATGCCAAATCAAGTGAAGCTCGATTGTCACATTACTTATTTTATACATTACTATTTGGACCTAAATCTAAGCGCTTGTGCAGACGAGACGGTTTCTCGCCGGAGCTAAGCCCGGCGTCAAACCGGGTCTACGTCCGGTCGTCAGTCTTGTATGGGACACTATGAAGCCAATCACACGACGCTAGCGCCGTGCCCGGTTGCGAGGTGAGCCGGTGCCGGAGTCGGTGCATGAGCCCTAATTCTGTGAACTGTTTGCTACAGGGACGTGAAAAACGGCGACCAACAACAGTGGCGTCATCTCCAGGGAGAACGCCCAAAGTCTCGGTGGACAACAGCGCGACAACGCATTCACCACATCACGAAAGAAATTTGTCGGAACATTTGGTTAGTATAGCATAAGACAATTGTGAACTCACAAAATAAAATTAATAACTTTTAAACTTTCGCGTCCAGCAGTGGACTTCTTGTGGCTGAGATGATGATGATGAAACTTTCGCGTTGCATTGATATAAATTAATAATAAATCGGGAATTAACGCGATCATACCTTGACGCCTGACGTTTCGATCAAGTTGCAACAGACGTGGTCACAGGCGAACAAACTGATTTATTTAAGAAATGACTATTCAAAACTGACCATTTAACGAGTGGGATATAATTAGGAAAGGATTTTTCAAATCTCATACCTAAAGAAAAATAGTTTCTTAATAATTACCCCACCCTGGTTGAATTAAGATAGGATTTTTAAAAACATCTCCTGAAGAGGTTTCCTGGGAATTAAGAAAATATTTTTCAAAATTCACCCTAAGAAGGTGAAATTAAAGATTTTTCAAAACTCAACCCTAAATGGGTGAAAAGAGGGTTCAAAACCTGTATGTGCGAAAACAAAATTCTTCAAATGTCCTAGTACTACCAGCATAGATCGAGTCCAATGCGTGAGTTCGCACAAAAAAAACCTCTAAGAAGAAGCTGGACGATCGCAGACCGCATTGGGGTACATACGCCCGTTGATGTATGTATGTTCTTGAGTGTGTGTTTTTTAGCATGGTCAGCAACAAAATTAGATTAACATTTTAGTATTGTGTCACTACAATAGTTGGTTTGACACGTTTGACAAGATTGTTACGTACTAGCCGTCACATGTTATAGTAAACAACTTGACTTCCGTATCCAAAGAGTGCGAGCCGTCCGTCTGTCACACTCTATCTTAAGAAACGAGATAGCTAGACAGTTATCTCGCTTCTTAAGATAGAGTAACAAATAAAATAAATATTTTTATTTCCCATACAACAAACGTTTGTCGTTTTTTGCTCTATTGCATTCTTTATTGTCTCCCATTGTTTTTGTTAGATTTTTTCTTGCGATTTTTTGGTTTGTTCCGTTCCGTTCCGTTGTCCTATTCCTCCTTCACAATGATACTAAAATGTTATTATACTTTTGTTACTGACTGTACATTGAAAAGATGCGTACGCGTACATTGTGTGTGAGTTTCACTTGCGTTTCAATACGACGTATTGCGATTTGTTCATATCGATATTTTGTAAGAGGGTAGTACTCTACAATCCGCGTCACGAGAGATGAGACTTCGCGTATCACGACCTGCGCCGTAGACGATTTCCATACCGTTTTACTAGAAATCTTCTACTGCGCAAGTCAATCAGTCAGGTCTTATTTCTCGTGGTGCGGATTGTACCATTCTGTATGGTATAATAATATACTGCGAATGGTATTCTCTCCCCGTCCATGGCCAAAGAGTACGTCACGATCAGTGTGACATATTCAACCTAAATTCAACCTTATTATAACCGACAGCCGATGACGTAATCTTGGGCCAGTCACGTGACCTAGCTGTCACGGGAAGAGAATGGTGCTAATTCTATTGTACATTTAACTAGACTAAACTAATTTTGACAATAGCAAAGGTGTTGTTGTCCTTCTTTGGTTCACAATTAGTGACAAGGATAGCAACACTTCTAGTCCTGTTAAAATTATTTTAGTCTAGTTAAATGTACAACAGAATTAGCACCAATACCTCGTTCTGTTATACCATGCCATTCTGCATGTTTTTTTACATACATTTGTAAATATCATATATTTTGAACATAGCATGCGGATGCCGGGCACCAGTCCTCGTCTCCCATACACATCCAGGGCAGACGACAGAAGCCAGACATGGTGCCTGACATTGCTACTAACACTCCACAGGTATTTTTTTGTGTATTATAGTGATACTTTTATTGTATTTCACGAAGTCCGTTTGAAAACAACAAACATTCATAGCCTTCGTCTTCGTCAAACGGACTTCGTGAAATAGAATATCTGTGTATCTTTTTTTAATTAATTTATATTATGTATTATTTGCTAATATTGCCCAGTAAGTTTGAAAGTGTGAGTCAGTGAAAATAAACCTCGTTTCTATCAAAATTCTGAAAGGCAATTTTTCGGCTAATTTATTACGACTTGGTTACAATATCTGTGAAATTAGCTGTAATGTAAAGCCCCTCCTTGTTCTCCTTTCACCTCCCCGCGATAGACGTGAGCGAGAGAGAGAGGGAGAGAGAAACAGAGCGCCGACGTGACGTTATCGACGCCAGGTCCACAGATATTGTAACAGGGTTGTATTTAATTTTATAAAAAAGCTTTTTCTAAATTTCCATGGAAAAAAGAATATGGAGATTACTCGGACGGAAGTTAGTATATAATATTCTTTTAATTTATAGAAGCAGCCTGATGTGCAACCAACCCCGCCTCTTCAGCGAGCAAAAGAGGGCTCTTCGTTCAAGAAACGCGACACTGACAACCTTGATGAACAGGTATGACTTACTAGAGTTACTAGCATCTGAATCTCTTCTTACTAAAGTAGCGGCACGCTATGATGACCGTTTTGACATATTACAATAGTGATGTGAACTGTCAATTTATTCTCGAAAAAAAAAAAAATGAAATCTATAAGTTTTAAATATAAATGTTTACTTAATATATTTGAACGAACTGGATATTGGAATAAAAATGAATATAGGTACTTTATACATACATACATACTTTATATGCACACTTTGAATTTCGAAAAACAAATGCAGAGTTGTGTGGTAAATAAGTATACCAATAATTATAATCTTATAAACATAAAAGATAAATGTTCGCGGGACCCTAATATATATAGTTTAGACATCAATGTAATAAATAAATTTTGTGTCCTAAAATCATACATTCGATAAATTACATTCTACTACTATACTATAATACATTCGACTAACTGAACGTCACTATTGACAATAAAGAACAGCAATTTGCTCCTTCAAATGTTATTATTAATTTATACGAAACTTCATGAGTGGACAAACGTCAAAACGGCCTATAGTCTATTTTTTTAATCAAATGAGTACCGAAATTTTTATTGTGTTGCTATTGGTCCACATAATCATTGCTATTGGTTGATAGAATGATACGAGCGTTCCTATTGGTTGATACAATGGCCCTTCCCACTCTGTCAATATCGGAAATATCTTCAGATATTGACGAAAATACTAATATTTACTCGAAGCGCCCTTCCATTACAACTCCAAAACCACAATGGTCTGCATTTCTTGTCCCTAACTAATGGTCCATCCACAACATAGCTTCTTTATTTTCTTCTTCGTTCTTTTTTGAATAACATTTTACGGAACCATTTGGCGATGAGTGAATTACGCTCCCGCATTTTCCTGGTGTCGTAGAAAGAATTCGCAGTAGGTCTGGTTATATTTGTCCATTAAAAAAAACAGGGATCCATAGACTAAGAATCATTGTTTTTTTCAGGCCTTGAATCAAATAGCTACGGAAGCGTTTGTCAAAGAGCTCGGTTTAGACAGTAATCATTTACTGAAAGGTCACGTGCAAGTGAGAGATTTACCTGCCGGCACATATATCATGAAAGAAGAGAGTCATAAGGTAAGTTAACCCAATAATATTATAAAGGCGAAAGTTTGTGTGTTTGTTACCACTTCACGCTCAAATGGCTGGGCCAATATTTATGATATTTGGTACGTAGGTAGCTCATACTTTAGATTAACACGTTGGGTACTTTTTATCCTGAAAAGTACGCTATTCCCGTAGGATTTGGTAAAAAATCTGATGTAGATGGCGCTGCTGTGCATAAAATTAAACGCGGGTAACACCACGGGCTGCAGCTAGTTGTTAAATATAACGCTTGTTTAGGGATTATTAATGGCTTGAGCGTTGATATAAGTAGCTTTAAAGCTATAATTCGTTTTTTCGGACGTGTTCTTTTTTGTATATTTTAAACTATTGCGCACACGTACATATTATAACAGTCGAACGTGCATATAAACTAACTTACTATGGGGAGATTGGGCAGATGCAACTCTGTCGAAACGTCGGGTGTAAAAACAAGTAAGTTTATGTGCGCGTACAATCCGTCAATAATGTGTAATTTTTTTTGGTAAACAAAGTGAAAAAGCCTGCGATACACGGTTCATAACATTGATTTAGAACTAATGTTTAAAACAGGGTGACAAGAAGTTTTAGTATGAAACCACTGTCTACACTGTTTTAAACCGTCTATAGGTTTTATATTACAAATAGCGATCTTCAGAGTTTGAATATAGCCTAGTGTGAATGAGCCCTAAGACTATGCTATTTACTTACAAGCAATTATTTTACTTGTTTATAACTATTATTTGATCTAAAAAGCTTTTTATTAATATTAGAATATTTCTATAGCTTTTTTATAGTGTCGCGGGTGAACCAGAAATAAAACAGGTACTATCAGTGATCATCCATCATTGTCCATTTCTGCCTTCAGGTAGTGGTGTTTAACGCCTGCCTCACTCCGGTCACCTAGCTGACAATCTCATAGAGAAATCGCTCACTGCATAAGCAGATTAATATATTTTTTAATAATTATGATCTTAGACTGTTTGTCTATTAGCATCACTCCATACACCTCCAGACTTCTAACTTAATGTTATTCTCAGAAAATACTGACTACAACCAAGAACAATGATTTTAATGTTAATATTATAACTATTGTTGTGAAATAAATAAATATATAGGGACAATTCATACAGATTGAGCTACCCCCAAAGTAAGTTCGAAACTTGTGTTATGGGATACTAACTCAACGATATTGTATTTTATAACAAATACATATATAGATAAACATCCAAGACCCGAGGCCAATCAGAAAAAGTTCGTTTTTCATCATGACCCGACCGGGGATCGAACCCGGGACCTCCTGGCGTTGTAACCATTACGCCACGGAGGTCGTCAAACTGTAATGTAATTACAGAGTAAAATATGAATACTATTGATAAATAATTTTTTAAGTAAATCCCTTCACGCAATATTTGACTGTACTAAGATAATTTGA
Source organism: Endotricha flammealis (assembly GCA_905163395.2). NCBI lineage: Eukaryota > Metazoa > Arthropoda > Insecta > Lepidoptera > Pyralidae > Endotricha > Endotricha flammealis. The sequence goes on along the minus strand of LR990855.1, from coordinate 2,382,565 downwards.
GCTTTAATTATATAATTATCCATTACTGTAGAATTATTACGTATTTTCGAGTTATTACACAGAGTTTTTTTTTAATGTGTGCTAGTGAGTTAGTCTTAACAATAGTTGGCATGTAAGTCTAGTTTTGTGTACATTTTGTGTTTATTATTAGTGACAATGATAGCAAAACGTGTAGTGAATATAGCCGGAAGCCCAACTCCATTTCTATTTATCTATTTATATATTTTTTTAAAATTTTGCGAAATTATATAATTTTAAATATTATCGATCCAAAACCAACAGATACTCCATACAAATTACTATGTATTATGATAAATATTTAAGTATTGTTGGTACAAAAATATATGTAATCTTGGATTTACCCACCCGGTGGTACAAAATCGCGCCATCATGTTGGAGTGGAGTCTAAATTGTTGCTAAAACATCACGTGATTAATGGACAATCAAATTACTTACTAAATCCTAGAGAAAATAATAAATCTTTTTCATATCTGGTTACTAACTGTAACTTTTGTATACAGGATGTGGCGTTGGTGTATCTTCTTTCTGGAGCGTTGCTGGTGTCGCAGAAGGTGGCCGAAGGCGAGGGCGAAGTGCACATGTTCACAGCCTATCCTGGTAAAGGAGCCATCTTATGTTTTGCACCTGTCTGTTGTAAAAAATCCTCTATACTATTACACTACACTCTAAAATATGACATATAAAATATGAAAGAAGACCTCTGGCGCGTCCGTGTCCTTCCCCCCTAATCTTGTACCAAAAACTGATTCAATCGCGATTCAAACTCAATCGCTGTCTTACTCATACAAAATAGGAATCGAACGGGACAGCGCGTGGTTCGTCGAATCTTTTTTTGTTACGAGAAAAGGGGGGAAGTTGGTACTGTGTGAATTGTGTAGAATTTATTAATGATAATAAAACGCTATAAAAATAAAACGATTTAACATAAAAAATAATATTTTGTTTCAGGCGAAGTAGAAGGTGGTCTTGCAGTGTTAACTGGCGAGCCGAGTTTCTTCTCGATTCGAGCCAAACATTTCTCACGTATCGGCCTATTGTCAAAGACCACAGTGTACAGTATCATGAGAGAGCGGCCGTCTGTTGTACTGCATATTGCGAATACTGTGGTGAAACGACTCTCGCCTTTTGTAAGACAAGTTGACTTCGCTTTGGATTGGGTGAGTGTTACATTATTGTTTACTACGCCCGAAGTTTGACCTTCAGGCGACTTGAAAATACGCCTCCGCCAATCTGCATTGGAGCAGCCTGGTGCTAATTTTTGGGGTTCCGTAGCCAAATGGCAAAAAACGGAACCCTTATAGATTCGTCATGTCTGTCTTTCTGTCCGTCTGTCTGTCCGTCCGTATGTCACAGCCTCTTTTTTTCGAAACTATAAGAACTATAGTTGAAACTTGGTTGGTTGGTAGTAGATGTATTCTGTGAACCGCATTAAGATTTTCACACAAAAATAAGAAAAAAAAAACAATAAATTTTGGGGTTTCCCCATACTTAGTTTTTTAATAAATTTTTTTCATCAAACCCATACGTGTCCATACAGGTCTTCGAAAATGATATTGAGGTTTCTAAAATATTTTTTTTCTAAACTGAATAGATGAGTGTCTCCCCCCCCCTGTAACTTCTAAAATAAGAGAAGGATAAAACTAAAAAAAAATATATGATGTACAATCAATACCATATAAACTTCCAACGAAAATTGGTTTGAACGAGATCTAGTCGGTAGTTTTTTTAATACGTCATAAATCGGAAACCGCAATTGCTGCTACGGAACGCTTCAGAGACGAGTCCCTCGATTCGCACTTGGCCGCTTTTTTTTATACCAATAAGTTGCATGTAGTTTAGATAAGAATAAAAAAATAAGCTGACCGTTTGATCTAATAAAAAAATTATAGCATTTTAAGTTTAAGGAATAAATTTTAATAAAAATAAAAAAAAACAATGAAAAAAAAAATGACTATGGGCCCTAGGTCAAATCTAGCCATCTCTCTTTGTCTGTCTTTATCATATGTTCAACCCTCTACCAAACATCTTGTATACGCATAAGGTCACGCTAAATCCTCTTAAAATTTTATTATTCCAGGTATTCCTCGAGTCTGGTCGTGCGGTATACCGGCAGGATGAGGAGTCAGGCTCCACCTTTATAGTGCTGAGTGGACGGCTGCGTTCCGTCATCACACACCCTAACGGAAAGAAGGAGCTTGTAGGTGAATACGGAAAAGGGGATTTGGTTGGCATTGTGAGTATTTTTTTTTTTGTAAAATAATTTAGTAAGGAATGACTCAGAACGAGCGAAATAGTTAATAATTGAATGCATTACTGGCAACGTAGACCTTACAAATTTTGTTCTATCGAGTCTGCGGCGCACAAAAAGTCTGAAGGGGGGTGGGGCGTAGGAAAGAGAATTATATGGCTTGTGGCGACACCTATCGTCATACAGAAGAACTACAGACTGAAGAAAAAGTTCACAATGCGAACACATGACGGCGCCACTTAGAATCCTGAATCACGCTATCGAAGTTTCTACGATACAACCTCCGACATATACATTGTCGGAGCCGCGGTTCCCCGGCATAACACCCAGCCTGGCCGGAAGATCTTCCCTTTGTGGCGGTCGAGCACATCGCCATCGCTCCCGCTACATGGCTTGACAGAGAGAAATGATGCGCCCAGTATTGATCAAATCGATACATATAAAATATCCTGACTGACTGTCTGACGGATCAACGCATGGCCTAAAACTCGTAGAACCCTCTAACTTGGAGACTGCTCGTGCGATACAAGTACGCCGTCAACCGCTGTACAGCTCCCTAGATATGGCGCAGTAGGGGGGGGGGGGGGGGGGGGGGTGAAAGAGATACAAATTTATTTTATTTGTACTTCCAGGTAGAAATGGTGACACAGACGCGTAGAAGTACAACAGTGATGGCAGTCCGTGATTCCGAACTGGCGAAGCTGCCCGAAGGATTGTTCAATGCCATCAAATTAAGGTTCCCTGTTGTCGTCACGAGACTCATCAATCTTCTAGGACATAGAATTCTAGGTAATCTTACATTACGGTTAGCTGTTATTTTTATTAGACACTAGCGAAACTCGCGCAACTTCGTTTGCGTGTATCCCGCTTTCCCGTGGGAATTTTTAAATTTTTCTCTCCGTAAGAACCATCCTCGTACTTCAAGGAATATTCTAAAAAAAAAATCAGCCAAATCGGTCAAGCCGTTTTAATGTTATGTCGTGACAACGGAAAACGGGTTTCATTTTTATATATATAGATTTAAGGTTCGTAGCGTAATAAATAGCTTATTATGTTTCCTTATTTAATACTAGCTGACCCGGCAAACTTTGTTCCGCCTTAGAGGCACTACCCTACCCCTACCCTACCGCTACCCTACAGCTACCCTACCCCTACCCTACCGCTACCCTACCCTACCGCTACCCTACCCTACCGCTACCCTACCCTACCCCTACCCCTACCCTACCTCTATCCTACCCCTACCCTACCCTACCCTACCCTACCCTACCCTACCCCTACTCTACCCCTACCCTACCCTACCCTTACCCCTACCCTACCCTACCGCTACCCTACCGCTACCCTACCCCTACCCTACCCCTACCCTAGTTTTCATTGTTTTTAAGATGTATTCTGCTATTCGGGACGGAAACAAATCCAACAAATCAAAAACCATGGCAATCGGTCCAGGCGTTCTCGAGTTATAAGTGTTGTAACAAACACGACTTTCTTTTATATATATAGATAAACATCCAAGACCCGAGGCCAATCAGAAAAAGTTCGTTTTTCATCATGACCCGACCGGGGATCGAACCCGGGACCTCCTGGGTGGCGGTCTGGCGTGGTAACCATTACGCCACGGAGGTCGTCAATATATCTACGTGTTGTTTCATTTTCAAATTCAATTCGTAGTTTCTGAGACAACTTCATACAAACAAAATATTTTGTACAGCTTTTTATTTTGAAAGTACAGTAGTATTTTTTTTTTAACAGACGTGTAACGAAAATTTTTACTGCGTTGCTATTGGTCCACGTGTACATTGTAATCATTGCTATTTGTTGCGTTGGGATTGTGAGCGTTGCTATTGGCTGATACAATGACCCATCCCACTCTGTCAATATTGGAAATGTGCGAGGGACATACTCAGTATAAAAAAAAACAGACTATACAAATAGATTTGAATTTCCACAGGATCCTGGCAGAAACCAACAGCGGGTCTCGGCGGCGCGGCGACCATCGAGTCACGGCCGATGCAGCACAACTTCTCGACGGTGGCCGTCGTGCCAGTTAGCGACGACGTACCCTTAACAGCATTTACTTATGAGTTGTACCACTCCTTGTGTGCTATAGGTGAGTTATAAATAAATGAATATTAATATTCATTTATTTATCTCCAAAAATTGTACATACAGTGTGTGTCATATATTTTGCATAAAAAGGGTGGATTTAAAACGCGTTTTATTTGCGTGTAAGTAAGAGGACCACATTAATCTGAACCTTCTGCAGTTCATGTAGATCGTTTTAAATTGGCATTCACAATCGCCTCAATACACAGTTTATAAAAAAAAACTCATTTTTTTTATCGATATTTGCTATAGTTCTGGCATATCTTCGAAATTAACACAAAGTATTACAAAAAATGGGTATCTGGATGAGAATGGCACAGGACCGAGTCGGTTGGCGTACTAAAATGCTCAACAGTGGGCAGAAACAGGCTGAGATGATGATTAAAAAAATATCTTTTTTTTTCTGTCTACATTTTCTATAGTTTCTTAAAATTTCTGAAACTGGTAAAAAGTCTTGATTTCGATCTTTCAGGACCAACAGTGCGCCTGACGTCCGACGTGATAAGAAAACTGCTTGGTTTGACAATAATGGATCCCAATAACGAGTACAGGTTAAGTTCTTGGCTCGCACAACAGGAAGACAAACACAAAGTGAGAAAAAAAATATCTACTTGATTCTGTGGTGATCGCTTAGACACGACTTTTACAATGTTATGTATATTTTTGAATTTACTGGAATCTACTTTTTTAAAATAAAAAATGTACATAATGTATGGATTTTATATATTCGATCGTGGTTAAAAAGCATGTCCCTTCACTATCGTTAAAAAAAAAGAAACGTCCATGAAGTTGTTGAGTTTTTTTGTCTGTGGTCTTCATAAGTGTGTGGACTTCATAGGCGTGCGTGCAAATGTCAAAAATTAAATAAACATTTGGAAATGGTATTAAGACTCAGAATTCAAAATCATTTGTGATGTGAATATATTTTTATTGAAGTGAAAACTTCTTAGTTTTTTTAGATGGGTAAAAAGTTTTAAAAATTGTTTAAGTTTTTACTTCTGCCGTCACTCCTGGAGTGCAACCCGTCCTTTTTATTTAATTTTTTAATTTTTTTAGGTGGCACTGTACCAATGCGACCCTAGCCTCACTCAGTGGACTCAGCGCTGTATTCGACAAGCAGACTGCATATTAATTGTCGCTTTAGGAGATAAGCAACCAAGTATTGGAAAAGTACGTATAAGTTAACTTCGTATCTATTGTAATGGCTTGAAATGAGTCCTTAAGAGCACTTGTAGACGTTCGTTTTTCTGGACGCCGGACTGGTGTCCGTCGCGCCGAGGGGGTGCATATGGCGTAATTTGCTCGCGTGCAAATACACATATTCAGTCATAAACCATATAAAATCCGGAAAAAACACAAACAGTTATTGTTTTTTATATGATTAAATGATTGTGAGTCCAGCCTGAATAACCCGTGTTCCAGATCGAGAAGGAGATCGAGCGCCTGGCCATCCGCACACAGAAGGAGCTGGTACTGCTGCACCGCGAGGGCGGGCGCAACCCCAGCGGCACCGTGCACTGGCTCAACATGCGCAGCTGGGTGAGCCAGCACCACCACGTGCGCTGCCCGCACCGCATGTTCACCAGGAAGAGCCAGTACCGGATCGTACGAACACCTTTTGTTCTCTATTTAGTGAAACAGCAGGATTTATGCTCATCTGCTCGCAGTGTACTCAAGTGAAAATATAACTATAGTGCGCGCTTTTGCGCTAGTAAGCTCCATAGGTATGTTAGCGGCAGGGCGGGGGAGGTGGTCAAGCAAATGTAACTGGCGAGACACGTCACGACCCTCGATTCTGAATGGCGCCCTCCCCCGTCTCGCACCCCCGCTTACGTAAGGAGGTGACTAGCGCAAAAGCGCGCACTATAGTCTGAATAAGCTCTAAAAGTGATACACACGCCGTATTTTAAACGCGCAGATGACGTGCGTATCCAATCGTTCTCATCAAACATACAAAGAGCTCAATAAATGAACGAGTTTATGTATTACCTTGATGATGGTGTGTACGTGTACGTGTTCGTGTTCCAGAGCGAGTTGTACAGCAAAGTGCTGATGTCGGAGGCGTCGGTGCACTCGGACTTCTCGCGGCTGGCGCGCTGGCTCACGGGCACGGCCGTGGGGCTGGTGCTGGGCGGCGGGGGCGCGCGCGGCGCCGCGCACGTCGGCATGATACGCGCCATACAGGTTCTTTTATATACACCACACCACACATCCATGTTTACGTAAATTACATAAAACACACAGCTAGAATAATTATATACCTAGCTACTAGTTAATAAAAGATACGTTAGTTTTTTAAGTGCTTATTTAAATATTCACTCAGGTATTTTTATTTTTATATAAAAAACTATCACTAAATTACAGGAGGCTGGAATACCCATCGACATGGTTGGCGGCGTGAGCATCGGCGCTTTTATGGGCGCTCTATGGTGTATGGAGAGGAACATCACAACAGTTACGCAGAAGGCGAGGGAGTGGTCACAGGTATGCGATTCCAATGTCTAGTGTCCACGGAATCTAAAATAATACTTTATGAAACCGTTCATATTAAAAGAGTCAATGAGTTTAAACAACCGGCCGATTTTTTTAAGGAGAGGTAGGGCACAGCGGATAATCCGCTCAAATTGGAGCAGCCCGTCTGGGGAAGGACCTCCACCTTACAGAAGATCGTAGCCAAATAGCATTGGTCTCGGCCATGTTGTGTTCCTACGGTGAGTAAGGTCTCCAGAGCTGCACTTGGGGGGGTTGGGAGGGTTGGCAACGCGTGAGTGATACCCCCGGTATTGCTTACGTCTATAGGCTACGGTGACGGCTTACCATCAGGCCGACCGTATGCTTGTTTGCCACCTGTGTGGTATAAAAAAAAAAAAAAAATATATTTAATTTATTTATTTCACTAGAGACAAATATAACATTTTTTTATTACATTAAGTATTTTAATAAGATTACATGAAAATGTGTAACGACTGCTTCATTATATCAACTCCTAATCTCATCCAAACATTAGCTAGGGTCGATGTTGCTTAACTTGCGTGTTCGCTTTAGAGTACGACAGTACGACGCCATCGAACTACTGTGCTTATTACATAAATGACGGCACTTAATAAAATGAAATATTTAAAATGGTGTTCCCTGAACTATATACTATATTATTTATTTACTTTTTCGACACAGACGTGACTTAAGGTCTCTGTATACGCAACGGGATAATACCTCTGACGGGACGGGGACGTGACTTTTTGTTCGACATGGCCACGTTCCCGTCCCGTCCGTGTATCCGCGACATATGCATATTCACATACATTTTGTATGGAACTATATTTTACTTCCCGTCCCGTCCGGGAAAAAACACGTTACGTATACAGCGACCTTTAATTTAATATCTTAGACGTATTTATACGTCTATAAATTTCCTCCTTAAGGTTTTTAACTTATGGTGTTCCTTGTAGAAAATGACCCAGTGGGGCAAGCAGCTGCTCGACCTGACCTACCCGGCGACCTCCATGTTCTCCGGCCGTCAGTTCAACACGACCATTCGCACCACCTTCGGCGAGGTGCACATCGAGGATCTGTGGCTTCCGTACTTCACTGTCACCACTGACATTAGCTCCAGTTGTATGAGACTACACAGACATGGTGAGTATACGGATGAAGTGATTTAGAATAATTCCGAGAATGCTTAGAATAGGATTCGGGGTTTCGGGTAAATATTGGTTATGTGAAGAAAAAAAAAGATATATAGATAAAAAAAAAGGATGGGCGTATGTGCACATACGTAAGTCTTTGTAGATTGAAAAAATAATATTGGAACTATTGCCGAATGCCCTACGAGTTAGATTGTATTAAAAAAAAATTTTTTGATTTTTATTAAATTCAAATTATATTCTAACTAGCTTTTCCTCGGGGCTTCGCTTGCGGTTAATTTTTTGTCAAAGATCTCGTTTGACAACAAAAAACCCATAGCGCGACTTGTGGCGCCATCTGTTGGCCGACATCGCAATTGCAGCGCCATCTATCAATGTATTTTCCCACTGGTATGACATACTTTCACGGGATGCCTATGCTAGACTCTTTACCCATGACAATATGCAAACAAATTTTCATAATGATCGGTTGTGATTAGTCAAGTCGTGAAGTAATAAGAAACAAACAAACTCACTTTCTCATTTATAATATTGGTTAGGATATTTAACACACCAGTCGGTAAGATTTTAGGATAGTATCGGGTTGTCGATATTCTATATACGAATACAACCGTTCTTACCCGAAAGTCAAATCTTATTTTATGTATTCTCGGACCGTAGTATGTTGACTTTAATTGAATTTCATCTTAGGTATTATTTAAACTTAAGAAACTTAATAAAATATGTTTTATTAATAAAAATTAATTATTTGTTTTGATAAAATTTTATACAGTCATTAACACGACACAATTCATGGACAGGAAATTTTTTATGTGTTTTATTGTTTGGTGTCAATTTTTCAGCTTCCTTTGCACTTTTACTAACCCAAAAATTATAGCTTTATAAAAAAACAAAAACATTGTCTATGAAATTTATTATCTGTTATTGTCTATGAATTTAATATCTATGGTTTCATTACATGCATTACCGTTAAATGCATGGTATATCGAGTTTTTATGAAATGTAGTAATATGTATTTTGCACCTCGCTCTGCTGACCAGATGTTAAGAGGTATTTTTTGGAAAATGTCATTTTCACACGGCTTCATTGACTCATGAAGCTCGTTCATTTTTTTATGCGGATTTGTCTATGTCATCATATGTTTCTAAATATCTATGGTGACTATGACGTCAGTGTTGCCATTATGGAGATATATGTAGAAACGTGCGCTATGTGCGTCTCGTTTCTGTCATGTTAGTATCTCGCTCGTGCAAAGTATTTTTTTTTTTAACTTAGTCCGCTACAGTGTTTTGTTTTTACAACCACACTCACTTGCATTTATGTGTTTGTATGTTGGAAGTGTTATCGAAAACAAAAAAGTATATATTTATATGTATTTTTATGTCTATGTTTCGTCCCTTGGTGTCCTCACAGTATAAAATAATGCTATTGTTATAAAATCCGACATTTGCTTTTGGGGTTGCCATTACGTGAAATATAAATGCGCTTGTGATTGGTTTACCGAATAACGCTTTAAAATTTTTAAATATTTCTTTTCACTAGTAATGTCGGGTTGGATGTTTTTTTTAATGGAATCCTGTATGTATTTCTCATTCATACATTAACATATAATGTCATTTTCATGTATCTGCATGAGTGTGGTTTGATCATTGTATTTTTTTAACATTTCATTGTAGTGAATACGTTAGAAATCGCAACACTGTTATGCTTCACAGATTAGAATGTTTTGTAGCTTTTTTTAAATTGTATTTTTTTTTATCTCATGACTTTTGATGTTTTTTGAACTTAGGCAATATTTTTATATCATTTTTGGTCGTTTTAAGTATTAGATGATAAAGGAATCAAAATTAAATCATTTGTCTAGAAAGTAGTATACTTACTAAATCATTTGTCTAGAAAGTAGTATACTTACTCTACTCATAACATAATCGTACCGATGTTATTTTTGTAATTATGAAATATTAACTAAAATTTCGCAAATAAAGTAAAATGGCCAATATCCATAATTTTATATACGCGAAAGTTATTATGTTGTTACTTTTTCACGAAAAAAGGGCTGCGTTGATTTGCTTGAAATTTGGTACAAGTGTAGTTTATAACCTAGATTAACACGTAGGATAGATTTTTATCCTGGATATCAGTCTAGACACGGGAACAACGATGTTTCACGCGTTAAACCACGGCATTAGCTTGTATAGCCATAAAGATAAGGTTTATGTACTATCAAACCGTATTTCAGCTAACCAATTAATTAGGATTGGATGAAGTAAACTGTCTAATGTTTTTTTAAAGCAGCAAAACGAGTATGCAGGAGGGCTACGAAGATAGTTCGATACTTCGGCCAAAGTATTGGAATTCAAATTCAAAAAATTCAAAACTTTTATTCAGAGAATAGGTTTTCACAAACACGTTCTCTTGTCAGAGTATACAGGAAGAATTTTAAACATTCATTATATGGTATTCATGGTTATAATTCAACGAACTACTAAAATAACCATAAAGTTCAAGGTATTTCATGGATAAAATTCAAAGAATTACTAAAATAACAATGAAATACCTTGTATTTGATGGTTAAAATTCTTCCGATACTTCGGCCGAAGTATTGGATTTACATTTCGTATTAGCCCTCCTGGTCACATGATGGTAAGCAATCTTCGAAGACCATGGACATCTACAACGACGTCGACGTCACCGTACCGGTTCATCGTGAACCTTTAGTTCGATATTTTATTTTTGATAATATTTTGACATTGGTCTACAATATCACAGAATATCGACGTGAAGCAGCAATGCGTTTCGTTCGGTGAGTGAGAGTTCCGAAAGCCCAACTCCTTCCCTATCCCCTCTTTCCCCCTCCTTCTTTCCCTTCCGTTCCTCCTTCCTTTCCTCTAACTTCCTTGGTGGACAACGCATTAGTAGCGCCCCTGATGTTACTGATGTCCATAGGCGGCGGTGACCGCTTTATATCAGGTGGCCCGCTTGCTTGTTTGTCTACTGTATGACAAAAAAAAAAAATATTGTCGTACAACATAAGAATGGTTAATTGCCTCAATTGCCTGACAACTATAAAAAAACAATCGTAAAATTGTTTTATATTTTAAAATGATAATTAGTCCACTATTAGTTTATAGTACACATCTCTCGAAAAATAAGGTCTTCTTTATAAAAACATCCCGACTCAAAACAAACACATTTACATTTACCCGTGCGAGGATCGACCTTCGCCCTCTGGTGGAAACTAAGCTCATTACCAAGTGAGTCTGTGCTGTAAATTTTTACTCTACACACAGGTATATAATAGTATAAAAGTTTATTTATTAACTATTACCTATTTAGTTTTTGACATTAATCGTGTAATATGTTTTATGTATCTTTTGCGATTTCTTAACGAATCTACTCATTCGCATGTATGCACGTAAATACTGTAGCAAGGACTATACTCATCCATAGACCATCATAAATGTATGTGTGAAATAAAAAAAATGCAATTTAGTCGTGTGTTATTTGGGTTGGTAAAAACTTTGCACATTTTGTGTTAAAACTTCTAAAAACTCGCTTCTCATTACCATCGTTTCCTTTCCATGGACCGTGCAATTCATACTCTATGACTCGCTTAATGATAGAATTAAACATGAACTCTATTAAGTTGATAGAATTATTGTCTATATAAAAATCTAAGGAGTCTTGATGAAAGAAGTCTTGACACACAAGAATACCACAGGGCACTTTGTTGCTGGCACATAACAATTAGAAAAAATAAATAAATTACTAGTGCTTTCAAAACTATAAAAAAAGTTTCTAACACAATATTGCTGGCATATTAGAAAAAAGTTTACCAGTTGAATAATGCCAACACGATATTGCTGGAAAAAGAAAGTTCCAAATTTGATTTGATCGCGTCGCAGGTTCGCTATGGCGTTACATACGCGCCTCGATGTCACTGAGCGGGTACATGCCACCGCTGTGCGACCCGCTAGACGGCCACCTCCTATTGGACGGAGGTTACGTCAACAACCTGCCAGGTAAACCAATCACAATGCACTTATGTATGTGTGCGTGATGCGTACACAATAAACGACCAATCAGATGGCTGTTCGCACTAGTACGGGTGTAATGCGGTTGAGTGTAAATGTTTTGGGAGTAACTTGCGCAATTCTTGATACTTTTAAGCTTTTATGAGCACATAACTAAATGCACAGTGCTAAATTTTCTATACTTTTTTAATTGCTAGCAATATTTTAGAATGATACTATACGGTTTTTAAAAACTCTCTACTTCTCAAGAAGATCATCTTTTACACAAATCATAATTTCAATGCACTTCTTTTGGGCGAAGGTGATCTTTTCTTGATTTTATTAGTCTAGAGTGGTGAGGTGAAAAGTTAACGCGCCAAAATAAAAAAAATATTGAGTTTTGATCTTACCAGCAGTAGGTATTATGTTAGATAAGGACGAAACATGAACTCATCAATAGATCTCACTGTAATCCCACCAATTAAAGTTTAAACCAGTTAGATTAAACTAGACTACGAGAAAGATGATATAATATTATATTTCTAGTTATGTGAGACACAGCTATACGTGTGAATGGTATGACTAACATCTACTATAACTGTATCACATGCCGTGCTTAATATAATTGAAAATATTATAATATCTTGATCGTGTACGAAATACATTACATAAATCCATAGCCAAATACTAAACTCATTCGCAAAATCTCCACAAAAAACAGTAATTAATTTTTAATTTTGTTAACAACATTTTAACAGTAGACAACACAAAAACCTTAGATAAAAAACATTTGCATAAAAACATGGCAACATTTTGATTATTTCCACACTAGCAACACAGTATTGCCAAAATATTTACACTCAGCGTTAAGGTAAGTGCGTAATGGCAACACCAAGGGCTGTATCGGACGGATACTGACTTTAAATGGTGGTCAGGGGTTCTATGGAGATACTGCCGAGCTTCGATGAGCATCGCGGGTATATTTCCACCTATCTGCGATCCCACAGATGGGCATCTTTTGCTCGATGGGTGCTACGTCAATAATGTTCCAGGTACGTTTCTGTCTATTCTGGTATTAAGTATAATATAACTGGCAGTCAAGCTTCACCAGATTCACCGTCTCACTGTAGTTTTGAAAAAATTAAAAAAAAAAAACATCTACCCGCTAGTTAATACCAACTATGCAGGATGGCGCCACTGTGACTTAACGCAGTTTAAAAGAATGAGAAATTTCGCCACCATTACTAAACTTCCCGGTAGCGGATTTGAGAGGACGTGGGTTTGAATCCCACTTGGGGCTACTGTACTGCTAAGAACTTTGTAATCAATTAGCACAACAATTCTTTTTAATATGTAGCAAACACAAATGTTAATGATATAGAAAACTGTTATTCCTTGGCAAACAGCGCCATCTAGCCGCAAACAATGTACTTTTTATTCCTGGACAAACAGCGCCATCTAGTAAACAAAACTTGTATATTTTACAGCGGATGTAATGAGATCGCTCGGTGCTAAGCATATCCTGGCCATAGACGTGGGCTCTCAGGACGACGTTGATCTCACTAACTATGGTGATGATCTGTCTGGCTGGTGGTTGCTTTGGAAGAGGTATTTATATACACAAAATGATTTTATATAGCAAGTAAGCAGTGAAATTCGAAAATTATTGACCAATTTTCACATTTTTGAATTTCACAAAAAACATAAATTCATAGTTGATACGTGTAAAGTTGGAAATGAAATTAATAATTTCGAAACGCTGGTAAAATTAAATTAAATCTAACATTGTAAAAGACGTGTCTACCGTGGACTGGAAAGGACCGGACCAATCACAATACTTGGAGATTTCGAGCACTGTGATTGGTCCGCTACCGCTAACAACAGCAAAAACCGCGTACCATTTTTATATCGTTTCTAATATAACACATCAATAATACCGTTAAATAAATTATATCAATATGAAATATGAAAAAAAGGACGGGTTGCACTACGAGAGTGCCGGCAGAAGTGAAAACTTGAACATCAACGTTGTCCATTTTTTTTTAATATTTTGGAATGGTTAGGGAATCTTACGCTTTTTCGATCAGGCTTCGGATCTGACGCGAGTTTAACATTATTTACCCGTCTCAAGTGCCAAGCGCCGCTAAAGAAGTTGTCACTTCAATAAGTATTGATTTTTCAGATGGAACCCGTTCACAACTCCAGTTAAAGTACCAAACTTGCCGGATATACAAAGTAGGTTGGCCTACGTGTCGTGCAACAGACAACTCGAGGTATGATTGTGTTTTATTTATTTTCCCATGGGAAACATTTCATTTCGGGATAAGCCCTCCACACATTCCCACCGCTGTCTCCCGTAAAGCCAGGACCAACAACGGCGACCTCAGATTGACAATAAGCATTGAAGCTTATCGACGCCCTGTGGAAGAAACTACAGCTATTTTGGAACTCAACGACTTTATGTCTCGCTCTTACTCTGTCTTAACAGATAGACAAAAGTTCGGGCGGATGAGAGTAGACATTTATAACTATTATTATTATAAATGTACAGTCAGTCGCATAAATATATTATCTCTTGATTACCTTGTCACAGTTGTCACTGTAACATTCTTGACAAAAAAATTATATCACACATGAAACTGACAACATATTTATGCCACTGATTCTACTGACTTCGCTGATCCTACATAATTTGAGCAAGCATGGTGATCATCACAAATCAATGATAATTTTTCAGGAAGTAAAAAAATCCGACTATTGCGAATACATAAGACCGCCCATCGACGCATACAAGACTTTGCAATTCGGTTCGTTCGACGAAATCCGCGAGGTGGGCTACAGGCACGGCGCCGCCTACTTCGAGGGCCAGCGGCGCGGCGGCGGCGGCGGCGTCAGCGGCGCAGCCAGCGCCGACAGGAAACACGACGCACAGCCATCGCTCACCGAGTAAGATTAACATTGTGCTAGTGAAAACCGCGCAACTTCAGCGCCATCTATATCAGACTTTTGATCAAATCCTACGGGAATCGCGAACTTTTCGGGATAAAATGTACCCTATGGGTTAAACCAAGGTGAAGCGTTTTAGCAATTGAGCGTGAAGAAGTAAGAAACATACAACTTTCGCCTTTATAATATTAGTGGGATAGCTTAAAAAATGAGATACAATGAAAATTAATTAAATTAAATAAGATATATAAAGTTATGGTGCTCGTAGCGATGGTATCAAAATCAAAATATAAAAATTATAAAAATCACAAAAAAGTACTTATTTCAACACTAGCAATACTTTTACAGTTACACATTCACCGACTTAGCACAAATGGTGTGCTCTGTCCGGACTGGTCGAGATATGGACGACTCATCATCATCATCGGATTATGAGGAGGACCCGAGACACTTCGAAGGCTACGCTTCGGAGCCCAGCGCTGGGATATTAGAGGTATAATTTTTATCAGATTAACAGGACATTGTAAATACAAGGGTTTGCATTTTGACGCTAGAATAGTTGCCATGTTTTATCAGTAATCTTCAACATAAGACTAAAATTATATTAGAATAAATTCATAATTCACACGCCATAAATTATAAGTAGTCTGTATTTCTTTTTACAGAAGACAAAAACCACACCATCATGTTGTTCTTAAAAGGCAAATTTATTGAATATTTTATCTTCAATGTTCAATGTCGAAAACATCAAAATTATAAAACAGATACAAATGCTATCACGTAACCTTTGGCTCGTGCACAGAAACGGCTGAACGGATTTTGCACACAGATAATTTGTAATTTACAACATAATTCTATAATAGGTAGAGAAAATGCTTGCGAAGACGTATAAATTATTTAACTACTTTCCTTGGGTAGTCAATCAATATTTTGGTTCATAGATGTCGTCAAGTGTTGAGGATGGCGCAGCGTGGATCAGTGATACAGAACTGGTTCGAAAATATTGACCTGCACGTGTACTATAGTCGGCAATAGGGGTTTAACAATTTTTTTAAGTTTTTTTTGTTGGATTAAGGGGGGATGTTTGTCCGGTTTAATAATTCTTAATTTATAATATTTGTGTGGCCACAATACTGTCAGAGTACGACAAAAATATACTTATGTTTATGTAGATTTTTCAAGACAAATCCTCTTATCCAGATCTAACACGTTATAGAAGATTGACACCTGGTTTCTGAAAGGCATGTCAATGAAAAAATTAAGTAACAAGCTGTTAATCTCCATTTAAACGCATTTTATTTGTCAGCGATTTGTCATTTCAAATGTCAAATCTCGCATGAATGGCCGATTAGGGTAATTTTGAGTTTCCGAAAAACTTTTTCGCAAGTTGACTGCATGTTAACGTCTTGTTACGTAATTGGCAAAAATCGGTAAATTAACAAAGTGTTAAAACAAATATTGTTTTTGTGCTTTTATTTTCTATTACTACTTTAACCCTGAATAGAAAAACATTAGTATGTATTTACATTTTTTAAATTATTTAAACACATTTTAAATTTCAAAAGCAGATTACACATTGTAATAATCACGTATCCACTATTGTTAATAGATCTCTCTTCTCTCTCTCCGTATAATTTATGCTTGACATTTTTACAAAACTTCGACGAAAATAAATAAACACAAAACCGAACGTTTTATAAGTTGATTACTACTTGGCTGTATAGGCTTAAAGCCCCTATGCCTGCTCTTGGGCGAAAAAACAAAAAAAAATAAGTTGAAGTTGACATTTGTCGTCAACAGTAGAGACAAAACTATGCGTTAGACAGAAACAGAACATGAATGAGTGAATGAGGTGACGTAAATTTGGCTAGGGTGGCCAGACGAATAAACAAATTACATGTTAACAGTCGATTAGTGAATTTTTCGGAAAATAGCTTTTCAGAATCCCACAGATGTTTAGCAAATTGTTAATTGTGACAATCTGTTAACTAATTCAATATTTGACATGCGTTTCAGGAACCGGGTGTGAATGTTCTATCAATTTTGTATGGAAGCTTAGATTTTACTATTCAAAATTCTATATCTATATGTCAGCTCCATTCAAAAACTGTTCAAAACGTTTACGATAGTTTTTATTAAGTTTGACTCGAAGAAATTGAGACCACCGGTGAGACGTATATTTTGTAGAAAACGGTAGCGCGGCGTACCACAGATTTGCACGTACGCATCTGCGGTGCAGTGCGATTCACGTCGTCACAATTGTCATCATCGTAACGACAGTGTTGTGGCCACGCCTTTTAACAGTTTTCATTTGGTTACAGGAGCTTGAGCAATACATCATAATGATATAATTTTTATTAATTGATTTTTTATTAATTTTCCATGTTTCTTGAGATTGTTGTTTATAAGGCGTAAAAAGTTAATAAAAATTATATTTTGACGCATCAAGTTCTTTGATAAATGTGCATGTCTTGGCAGCTTAATAACAAGTTTAAAATCAAACATCCTTTGACACCTTGTTTTAATAATATTTCGCGAGCAACTATTTAAGTTCATAAATTAATAGTTGATAAAAATATTTTTATAGTACACTACAATAAAGTCGACACTCATTTTAAATAATAGAATTTTAATTCATAAATGCACATTTCTTAATATTACAAGAAGCTTGCCTTGCTATGATTTCGTTCGCGTCTCTCATTTCCATTTATAAAATGTATAGTGACGTCGTTATGAACCTGTGACCGCAATAGTGCGCTTCGGGTTAAAGGGTGTAGCATAAGTCCATACAAAAAAGAGCAGCGAGCTTATACAAATAATTGTTCTCTGTGGTACTAATTTTAAACATGATAATAACATAGAATTAACTAGTCATTTTATAATGCTCGTAATTACATAATATACACGCAAAATGCGTGCCCGGTTGCATTGTCGCACTTAACTTTTGTTCGTGGACAGTTTTATTACATTTAGTCCATCCAGCGGTCGCATTTTAAGGTTAACACCGAATTAAGGTCTAATTCGGTGTTAGGTCCCTTGGTAGGCGATAATCGCCTACCGAGGGCGACAGCGATATCGCGTACCGATTCGGTATCGCTACCGAGCGCGACAGCGATATCGCTTATGTCTGAATAGACCCTTATGCTAAATTTCTGCTTGTTATGAAGACGATGTTACTAATATTCACTAACAAAAAGCAAAGTTGCTTTAATTATGCTGATTTTCCATATCTTTTCATTATTTTTAAATCAACACTGGTTGACAAATACCATCATAGCTTTTCAGATAAATCTCTATAATCTAAATAAAGTGACGTGTAAATATTTGAACATTTGCATTCTAATTTAGAGAATTTACTGCATTGATTTAAGAACAAGCACATTTTATTGCAATTGCGTACTGTATAAATGGTTCTCACTCTTATTTTATTTTTTCAGGAGGGTCTCCGGACACGTCGCGTCGGTGGCTCCCTCTCTCTATCCGAGGATGAAATAGACTCAGAGGCGGAGATATACGACCCCCTAAACAAACGTGGGGGGAGGTGAGACCCGACGTTGCACGACCTGTGCAAGGCTTTATACGAACATGTATTGAGTGAGAAGGAGAGCGGCAGTGAGTGAAAGAGTACGCATGTCCGCACTCACTCTGCACCGTAGACATTGTTAGAGGATGATGGAGACAGGATGTAATTGATAGGCTAATAGAGAAGGGTTTGGATGTAAATTGTGTGATTTGTGTTAAAAGACAACGTGACGTCATCGAAGTTATGTCAAATAGAGTTCCTAATATTAGTTTCCTAATAACAATATTAGAAATACTTTAAAAAAAAAGGAAGTTTTTATCACTATTACGGAATTTCTATTTCTGCTAATTTGTACGTTTTGTATTATTTTAACCAATTTTTAGCCTTGTCCATAGCATAAGGTCCTAATTATGGTTCTATACCTATTGTAACTTTAATGGTTAATAGTTGATAACGTCATCAATGACGTCACGGTTCCTCTTAATAAGTTATACGTACAAAACCGAATATTTATAAAACACTGCTTCCATGATTACTGTTCATTTTATGATGTATTATTTAATATGTAATCTCATTAGGGTTAAATCTAGTATTCTAGATGAAATATGTTAATGGCGAACTACACGAAATGCTGTTCTGATGCTGCGGTTACATTAATGACGAAAATATTTTAGATACTCTGTTGTTAGTCTATTGGGGACTTTAATAGCAAGTGGTAAATCGGCACACAGTGTAATTTTGTCCTAAATAACCAAGCTCAATCTATAGTAATGTAAAATATCTGTAAGGTATCCGTATAATAACACTCTGTGTTCACAACACTCCCAACTACGTCCAATATCTCAATAAATTCACTGTGAGCAAGACAGTTACAGTTCACCTACCATCACCTACCACCTTAAAACAAAACAACGACTGAGTAAGGGAGACAGCGCAATACATGATGTAAGGCGACGTCTCGTTTACACAATCGTTTAGGGGTAGTTGTAAAAAGTCGTGGTGTATATACAGAATACAGTAAGAAAGCACCAGTCTGTGCTACACGGTTTTATACCCATTTTGAAACAAAGGTCACACCGACTTGCGCGTCGCCGGCTACACGGTGTGAAACTCCAAACTTCAATATGTATTAGATGTTGCGTCATAGAATAAGTAATAACCCGAGGTAGAATGGCTACGGTGAATGAATGTGTATACGTGTGCGCGTGTACAGACAACATTGGCCTATGTCGTAGAAATAGGTAATTATTTCACGCGCGTTGTATGGAGTGTCTGGGGTGTGGTTGCGTCAAACGCATGGCCTGCTATCAGGGGCGTTTGAAGATCAAACGTAATTGGTATGAAACCACTGTTTTAAACCAATGTTTAAAACCGTGTAGCACAGGCTTTAGTCTCATAGTTTCTTTAACTCAGTATATAGAATAAAATGACTGAAATATTTGAGCTTAACAGTAGTGGTTTCATTAACTTAGTGGCGCTGTGTTACCATCAACAAAGTTGTATATAGTAATGTATCTTTCCTATCAAAGGATTTCTTTTTACCTTGTAAATATGGTTTGTGTTTGCTAGTCTTTAGGGTGCTTACATAAAGAATCAGGTTTCAGGTACAGACAAATCTGTGCGGGTCGGTACCGATCGGTGCGGGTATTATACTGATATGTATCTCAATGCGATCTCTTATAAACAAACCGGTTTCCGGTACTGACAAATCTGTGCCAAACAGGCTTGTGCCTGTTTCTTTATAAGTAATTGCATACATACACTGAATGAAATATACTTACCTGCACCGATCGGTACCGTCTCGTACAGACTTTTCTGCACCGGAAACCTGTTTCTTTATGTAAGTACCCTTAGGCCTGAATTATACAGAGACGGCGTATGATGAAGGCGCGGCATAAGCACGATTTCGCTTGAAAAAGTTTTCATACAAAATGTATAAATGAAAGGGACGCGCGATGTAAATTATAGTGAGCGACGCGGCGCACGCGCGACACAGGCATGCCGTATGCCGCTTGGTCGCCTGTTTCACGCCTTCTTCGTACGCCATTTTGTTTACGCCTTACAGTGGCTTGCTCAATGTTTTTAAAGTTAATTCTAATAAGTTTAAAATGCGTTTGCGCATCTCAATATTGTTGTGTGCTATAAATATTCCAAAGTGTGCTGTGATTTTTGAAATTACGTATGAATATAATTTATTATAGTTTCTATAAGCTTATTACGTATTTGGTTTAATTTAACATCGACAGCAGATAATGTATTATTGAAATTTTCACGTGAGATTTATTTCGGCAATTTTTATTATTTAACTTATGTATTATAATATGTTTTAGTCACTTGTACATAATGTATATCGTAATTACTACTATATTTAAATAAATAAAAGTATTTTAGCGGCGTTAGTTAATAACGCGTTGCCGGTCGGTCGCACAGACCATTGAGAATTTATAATTCGTCAAAGATGTAAAATTGTAAATATGTGATTGAAGTAATATGTACAGTTAAATGCAGGTCAAGCCTTTATACATTTCACTTCGTACTTTATCCGACTCATTTAAAATTACACTGTAAATGTAAAGCTTTACTTGCATTTGATTGTACACGCACAAAATATTTTATAATATTATTGGATAGCGCACATTATGGTGGGTAGGGCCACAGAGCATCGAATAGTACGGAATACGTATATGAAGCGATTTACAGCGGGCTGTTTTTAACTAAATGTACTTTTTATATGATAAAATATTTTTTCTTACGATAGAAAAATCCCGTCAAGTATACTTTTAATAAAAAGAACTAAATGTACTTTTTATCGGATAAAAATATTTTTCTAAAGTGACGATGATGGAAAAATCCTGTCTAGATTTATTAAAAATAAAAAAGCCGAAAGATCCTTTTAAAAAGTATGAATAACGTTTTTAAAAGCATAATATTATAAGGATAGTATAACAAAATTATTTCTTTATATGAAGATGACATAGGTATATTTATATTTTTTTGAATAACATTTTTCTTAGGGACCTCCACGAGCGAAAGAATCACTACGATACACCTAATTTTATATATAACTAGCAAATCCCGCTTTCCCTTGGGAGTTTTTAAATTTTTATCTCCGTAAGAACCATCCTCGTACTTCAAGGAATATTCTAAAAAAAGAATTAGCGAAATCGGTCGGAGATTTCGGGCGCTTAGCAACACATTTGGCGATTCATTTTTATATTATAGATACGGTGATTTTCAATCGGACACGTCGCGATTCTTTCGCTCGTGGAGATTGTCCCTTACGTTGCGTTGTGGCCCGCCCCGCCATAATATGTTCTATTATCTATATAATTTTTATTTTGTAACTGGTGCCAATGTAGTGTATATGAAAGGCTTTTTTGTATAATAATATAAAACTCATACGTAATAATGAGTTGAGGCTGTTACAGTATATAGTAAAAATGTCGCACAACACTTAGACGGTAATAAAATAAGTAGTTCAAGTATTCACACTCGAATTACTGCAATAAATCGAATAAAGAAATTTTGTGGCGTTTTATGTTTTAAGCAATGACCTTATATAAAAAAAACTGTAGATAGGTTCAAGAATGGCACGCTAAATAATATGACAATGCGCCGTCTTGAATATAATTTTTTTATTTCAATAATTAATTTTGGCCTACTTACCGGTAAAACTGCCAAGAAATTAAAAAAAATGTGTAATTAGCTTATGTAAGATTTATTAATATAATAAGTCCAGCCCGTTGCCAAATGTGACATAAGATTTTTAGAAATTTACATTACTTGCTAATTAGTAAAAAAAATATTAAGAGACAGTCTATACAACGCCACCTAGTTCAAATTATTAGTAAACCTTAGTTAACGAATATGTAGGTAAACGGATTATTGTAAGTAGAAATTCTTACACTATCAGCGCACACTGTAGCGGGCCAGACCGCAATGCATCTTCCATATGATAGTGATGTCCATTCTATTAGTTCTTGCTTGGCTAGTCAGTGTCATCAGAATTTGTTCCACTTCACTTTTTATTCAGTAGGTACGTCAAAAATAATTTGTAAAAATAGTTTATAACTAACCTCATTTGTGGAGAGAAAATATTTTAATATTGGTACTTAACTAACTAAATCAGCTAACCCACAGTTTTTACTATTTGCGGGAAGTACACAGTGACTTGCCAATAATAAATTGGAAATAATGCTTGTTCATATTTACGAAGTAAGTATAAAAGAATTTTTTTGTTATATGATGAGGTGTTGCTATCTGGCCCATAATGATGTGCGCCATTCTTTATTCTTCGCCACGCCGCCGCAGTAAAACAAAATGGCGGAGTATGTTCCGTTGTGTGATATCCCAGCAGTGGGATGATAGCGGTTGATAAATTATATCGGCAAATGAAGCAAAATGTAAACCAAATATAGCTATAGTAATGTATTTTATGTTCCAAAACTATCAATAAAAATTATAAAATATTAATAGTTTGATTTAAAATTAACATTTTAATAAACTATACTACTAAACATTTTGACTTTATTGAAAGGCATGAAACACGAGTAAAATGTTTTTCTCAAAAATTATCCCTTAGGGGGTTAAACGGGGGTGCAAAGTTAGTATGAAACATTGCCGTTTTTGAAGTTATTCGAATGAAATTCAGCATGAAGGTTCTATATTAAAAGGCATGAAACACGAGTAAAATATTTTTCTCAAAAATCATCCCTTAGGGGGTTAAACGGGGGCGCAAATTTCGTATGAAACTTTGCCGTTTTTGAAGTTATTCGAATGAAATGCAGCATGAAGGTTCTTTATTGAAAGGCATGAAACACGAGTAAAATATTTTTCTCAAAAATCATCCCTTAGGGGGTTAAATGGGGGTGCAAAGTTAGTATGAAACATTGCCGTTTTTGAAGTTATTCGAATGAAATTCAGCATTAAGGTTCTTTATTGAAAGGCATGAAACACGAGTAAAACATTTTTCTAAAAAATCATCCCTTAGGGAGTTAAACGGGGGCGCAAATTTCGTATCAAACTTTGCCGTTTTTAAAGTTATTTAAATGAAATTCAGCATTAAGGTTCTTTATTGAAAGGCATGAAACACGAGTAAAATATTTTTCTCAAAAATTATCCCTTAGGGGGTTAAACGGGGGTGCAAAGTTAGTTTGAAACTTTGCCGTTTTGAAGTTTATTCGAATGAAATTCAGCATGAAGGTTCTATATTAAAAGGCATGAAACACAAGTAAAATATTTTTCTCAAAAATCATCACTTAGGGGGTTAAACGGGGGCGCAAATTTCGTATGAAACTTTGCCGTTTTTGAAGTTATTCGAATGAAATTCAGCATGAAGGTTCTTTATTTAAAGGCATGAAACACGAGTAAAATATTTTTCTCAAAAATCATCCCTTAGGGGGTTAAATGGGGGTGCAAAGTTAGTATGAAACATTGCCGTTTTTGAAGTTATTCGAATGAAATTCAGCATTAAGGTTCTTTATTGAAAGGCATGAAACACGAGTAAAATATTTTTCTCAAAAATCATCCCTTAGGGAGTTAAACGGGGGCGCAAATTTCGTATGAAACTTTGCCGTTTTTAAAGTTATTCAAGTGACATTCAGCATTGAAAGGCATGAAATACGAGTAAAATATTTTTCTCAAAAATTATCCCTTAGGGGGTTAAACGGGGGTGCAAAGTTATTTTGAAACTTTGCCGTTTTGAAGTTTATTCGAATGAAATTCAGCATGAAGGTTCTTTAGGCGATACGAAGTTCGCCGGGTCAGCTATAGTTTTCTATATTTGATACATTTGTAGATACAACAAACACGAAATACTTGATTTTTGTAAGTTTTTTTGCGAATTTTTAAAGTGGCCCTAATTGCACGATTGCTATTTATAAATGCATTTAAAGCTTATTATAATAAAAGAAGATTTTTTAATACAAACTGTTCTTATATTTCGTTTTTCACGTTTAAACTCCTTCAGTTCTATGAATATAAGAAACTCGTGGAAAGGGGGTAGTGAGGCTTTTGCCCAGCTGTGGGCAATATTTTTTTTTAAATCGCCATATTGCAGAAACGTCTATTGATTAGTCGACGAACTGCTCACACACACGAACCAGATTGACTGACTATAGTAAAGCTAAAATCATATTTCGAGTACGCTGATCCATTGACCAAGTAATTTCTTGTAAAATGGCATAGATATCGTCTACTACGCAAGTCACATCACGTGATACGTCAGCTACTGCCTAAGCATCATTTGTTAACTCGAAAGCGACAATTTTGGCATCTCTTCGCTTTCGAGTTAACAAATTATGCTTAGAGAATACGGCTACAGGTCTCATCTCGTGGCACGGATTGTACGCTGTCCCATTGACCCAGTATATGGTGCACATTGAACCATGAAATGTGAAGGGATAATTAATTAAAATTCACATAATGTCGGCATATTCAAGTCTTTTATTTGTCACAATGTCCGTTCGCGGAAACTGTAGAAATTACAATGTAAAAAAACTAAAACGCCCAGCACACCTATCCGTGTTTCCTACATTGACAACTTAAAGAACGCAAAAGGGTGATTCTTGGAAATGCGATTATTCGGTTGATTCCACTGGCTAGTTTTTTTTTTCAAAATATAATGAAACCTGGTACTACACGTAAAAATAGGCTAAACCTGAAGTATAAATTTCGAATAGGCACTCATTTTGAACCTATAAATTCCAAGATATTAGACATTAAAAAAATCATGACCAGGGGAATCAATTAATCGTTACAGGGGAATCAAAAATCAATAACTCTGTACTTTTTTTAAAGAAATTGTAAGTTTTTACATACCAAAAATTACAAAATTAATTCTCAGTTATACATATCTAAATAAAATTAACAAATGTGAACATGTATTCTTCAATTTTCAGATATTTTTATCTACTTTTGTAAACAATCGTCTGACATAGGTACATAAATATCTAATAATCTATTGGTGTCGTAATCACATTCGTGTTCCTTGAGAGCACCCCATTTGTACAAAATTATTGTCATATTCCTGCAATAAAAAAAGGAATATTAGGAAAATTGCGAAATTTTAGAAATGTTTTACAAAAATAAAGTTTAAAAAAATGTTACCTTCCAGCTTAAGAACAACAAGGCGCCAGGCGAGGACGGAATCACAGCAGAGCTTCTGATAACGGGTGGTACACCGGTGCTTAAAGTCCTGCAGAAGCTCTTTAATTCCGTGTTGGTCGAGGGCAAAACGCTTGAGGCGTGGAACAGAAGCGTGGTGGTTCTGTTCTTTAAAAAGGGCGATAAAACCATCTTAAAGAATTATACCACATCCATACGCTGCGGCAGATTGTACAGAAGACCGAAGAGTACAATCTGCTATTATGCTTAGCGTTTGTGGACTATGAGAAAGCCTTCGATTCGATCGAGACATGGGCCGTGCTACAGTCTCTCCAGCGATGCCGCATAGACTGCAGGTATATCGAACCTTTGACGTACTTATACAAAAACGCCATCATGTCAGTCCAAGTACAGGAACAGAACACGAAAGCAATCTCATTACACAGAGGCGTGAGACAGGGAGATGTCATGATCTCTGAAACTGTTCACGACCGCTCTGGAAGATGCCTTCAACTTTTGGACGAGAAAGGATGCGGCATCAACGTTAACGGCGAGTATATCACTCACCTTCGATTTGCCGATGACATCGTGGTCGCTGGAGGACCTCAGCACCATGCTCGAAGGCCTCAATTGAGTTTCCCAACAGGTGGGTCAAAAAATGATCATGGTCAAGACGAAAATCATGTCGAATATCCATGTCGCACCCGCCCCGGTCTCAGTTGGGAGCTCGATCCTCGAAGTTGTTGACGAGTACGTATAGCTTGGACAAACCATCCAATTAGGTAGGTCCATCTTCGAGAAAGAGGTCAATCGACGAATCCGACTTGGCTGGGCAGCTTTCGGGAAATTACGGCATATCTTCTCGTCCAAAATTCCTCAGTGCTTGAAACGAAGAACCTTCGAGCAATGTGTGTTGCCAGTGATGACCTATCGATCGTAAACGTGGTCGCTCACTATGAGCCTCATAAGAAGGCTATGGGTCACTCAGCGAGCCATGGAAAGAGCTATGCTCGGGGAGATCGAATCAGAAATGAGGAGATCCGTAGCAGAACCAAAATAACTGACATAGCCACTGACATAGCCAAACACTGAAGTGACAGTGGGTAGATCACATAGCGCGCAGAACCGAAGGCCGATGGGGCAAAAGGGTTCTGGAATGGCGACCACGTACCGGCAAGCGCAGCGTAGGACACCCGCCTACAAGGTGGTCAGACGACCTAAGGAAAGTCGCAGGAAGCCGCTGGATGCAGGCCGCTGCCAGCAGGTCGCACTGGAGACGTTTGGGGAGGCCTAGTTGACTTCTTGTGGCTGAGATGATGATGATGAAATAATTTTTCAGTCAAAAACTTTATCACATTTTGATTTCACTGACCTTAGAAACAGAGTAATCAATGTCAGGGAATCAAAAAATGTAGCAAAATTATCGATTGTCGCTAAATGACTGTATCTAGTACAATGACCTTTACACCCTAGGTAGTCATTAGAGTGGCGATAGTGCATAATTTTTTTTAGTCGTCTAATAAAATTAATTGATGGTAAAATTGAGGTCAAAGTAATCAACGATGTACCAAACCAAACCCAGTGGAATCAGATACTTACCTTTATATTTCTGGAATGCAGCAAGCAGCCGCGCATCTCTTCCCTCGACACTCAAAACATGACTGACGGTTAACGCTCGGGGGGTACACATTGCTTCCAAATTGTGTCACTAAGGACGTACGTACATTTTAGTGATGTACCAGTGGAATCACTGCTAAGGCCCGGACAACATTTAAAAAATTCATATAATTAAATGTACTATAAATACGTGGTTCATCTATTTTATTTATTAATTCTTATCAATTTGGGATCTAATATAAAATATTGAAATATCTATGAACTGAATGGAAAAAATGATATGGATGATATTGTGTACAAATTTGGAGTACGGACACGCCAGTGGAATCAATTTTTAACACTTCAGATATTTTTTTTACTCACTTTGTTTTATATTTTTCTTAATTATCGTAGTGACTCAGTTAGATTACAGTTTAAATTTTAATAAAAAAAATACTTCATACGCTTATTTCAATTATACGTACACTTTTTACTTCCGGACAACGAAAATCCAGGTTTTCAAGAAACACCCAAAAAAAGGTTAATATTCTGATGTTACTATTGCACACACTGGCAACACAAAAAGCTGGTCAACTTTCTTTTTCAATAGAATTATATTGTGGAATTTGCTGATATTTGTGGCCAGTCTTTTGCGATCCTCTTTTGTCTATTAATTTCACAATCTGAATTAAATTTCTAAAAATCTTCGTTAATTTTCATCTGTGCGTCAAAAAATTGTCAGGCCGTGTTGTAAACGAATAAGTGTTAGGGCGGTTAATTTACAGATATTTTCGCCTATAAAATTGGTTTTATTATTATACTTATAATTTAATTTTACGGTAGGATGGTTTTTGTGTTACAATTTCGTCCAGATACTTAGAGGCGTGTACGCACGACCGAACACAAACATGGTGAACACGAACATCGAACCAAAAGAGTAAGGCATGGGGCAAGGCTCTTTTGTTCGACACCATGTTCTTATTCGGTCGTGCGTGAGTGGTTGCGCGCGAATACAAGTAGAACTATGTTTGTAGGTGTTCATGTTCGCTTTGCTAATTTAGGTCCACACGTGCGAACCACATGTTTCGTGTTCGATGTTCACCATGCTCGTGTTCAGTCGTGCGTACACGCCTTTAGACGTGACAATATTGTCAGTTTTTGACAAGTAATTGTGTTAAATGTCATAAGTTATGTCAAAATTGTGACAAATGTCAGATTGACACCTATTGTCACGTGTATTAAGCCTCACGTCTGAAGTAGAAAAATTGTTAATGAAAACTGCCGAAAAAGAATAATTGAGCCATTTTATAATAAAATATACATACACTTTAGGCGTACGCAACACTGAATTAGGAACGTCGAGACGAGCAGTTTTAATAAATAGCAAGACAATAAACTTTATGTACAGTTTACAAATAGGTATGTGTTGTAACGTGTGGTACTTTAATGATAAGACTGCTTACATTATTAATCTTTATTTTAGCACTTTTACAACTCATTACATATATTAACACACTCAGCAGCCATAGCGGAAGAAGGGACAAAAAGGAACGGGGTTCTCACATTGAAGTGTCACTTATGTCCACAGATTATAAAATACGTTCCGATACACAACACTCCTCCCCCCTTAACTTCTTTTATATATTATAAAAGAATTACTTATAAATCCAAAATATTTCTGGGTTTAGGAGTCCTGGAGCTCCGTCTAACAATAACAGGTTCCGGCTTAACAACATTATTATCTTTTAACACATTATCATCTTTTAAATTACAATTATCATTAGTGTTAGACAAAGCTTCAGCTGCCACATACTCATTAACAACATTTTCTCTAACATTTAAACTATTACTTACTTTTAAAGGTAACATTTGTGTTATATTTCTTGTTATGTCACCCTTTTCTGTATTTACCTCATACATTACATTTCCTATTGGTTTTATGATTCTCCCTTGCAACCATTTATCACCACCATCATACATTGAAACTTGAACTGTATCACCAGGCATGAAACTTTTAATCTGTTTATTTGGCAAATTTTGCTTAGGCAATATAATAGAATTTTTAACTAAAGATAACCGAGTTCTTAGTTGTCTACCAAACATTAATTCGCACGGGGCCTTGCCTGTTGATACATGTGGTGCTGTTCTGTAACTTAACAACCATGATAACAATTTACAATTATTTTCATCATTTTCAAACTTACTAGCTAACATAGCCTTCTTAAATGTTTGGACTGTTCGTTCGGCTTGTCCATTACTAGCCGGATGATATGGTGCTGTACAAATATGCCTGATATTATTATTTCTACAAAATATTTTAAATTCTTCCGATGTCCATTGGGGACCATTATCGGTTACAAACTGTTCAGGCAGTCCAAATCTAGCAAAAATACTTCTTAAACATTTAATTGTTAATGTAGTAGTAGTTTTATTCATACGTACTACCTCAGGCCATTTAGAATGAGCATCCATTATTATTAACCACATTGAACCTAAAAACGGACCTGCAAAGTCAGCATGTACTCTTTGCCACGGTCTAGTTGGCCATTCCCAACTGTGTAATGGTTTTAACTCTGGTTTATTTCTATTTAACAAACAACCCTTGCAATTTTGAGTAATTAATTCAATTTCTGAATACACATTGGGCCACCAAAAGAAACTTTTAGCTAAAGCCTTCATTTTTAAAGTACCCAAGTGTCCCTCATGCAGCTCATTCAATAATTGTTTTCTTAATTTTTGTGGAATCACTGCGCGGCCTCTCCATGTTAT
Organism: Endotricha flammealis; assembly: GCA_905163395.2. Taxonomy (NCBI): domain Eukaryota; kingdom Metazoa; phylum Arthropoda; class Insecta; order Lepidoptera; family Pyralidae; genus Endotricha; species Endotricha flammealis. The sequence goes on along the minus strand of LR990855.1, from coordinate 2,352,598 downwards.
GACACCATTTACAATATACAACTCTAACTCTTTACCTTTATATGATAACAAATCTACATCAACTTTTCTAGGCCATCCCCTTTCAATATAACTATAGACTTTACTTAATAATGGATCATTCTGAGTAAACTTTACAATGACATCCTGAGTTACTGGAGGAATATCAATTAAAATATTATTAACAAACGGTTCATTTTCCTCAGAATCTACTATATCAAATTTCGTTACATCAACCGGCAGTCTTGATGGGAAGTCTGCACTGGCATTATGATTAGACTTTCTGTATTCAATTATATACTTGTAATTACACAATATCAAAGCCCATCTAGTCATCCTATCAGCATAAATATTACCTAATGATTTATTTGGGTTAAATAATGAGACCAATGGTTTGTGGTCAGTTACCAAGATAAATTCATTACCTTTTAAATATAAATCAAATTTCTTAATTGCCCATACAATTGATAAGGCTTCTTTATCAATCTGGGAGTACTTAATCTCCGTTTCCGTCAGTGTACGGCTTCCAAATGCTATAGGACGTTCAATATATTTATTCTTAATTTCATCATGACATCTGTGTGACAAACAAGCACCTAAACCATACTTAGATGCATCACAACTCAACACCAATTGTAACTTAGGACTGTAATGCATCAATACTTGATCAGATGCGATACACTTTTTAGCCCATTCAAATGCTGTGACATGTTCCTTGGTCCATTTCCAACGAACATCTTTTCTTAATAACTGATATAAAACATGTAATTTCTCTGCAGCATTTGGCATAAATTTATTATAAAAATTAACTGTTCCTAAAAAACTTCTTAACTGTTTAACATCTTTAGGGTGTGGTGCATCTAGTATCGCTCTTACATGTTCTGGGGTTTTATGTATACCTTCCTTATCTATAATATGACCACAATATACTAACTTATTTGATGCAAACTGAGACTTTTCCTTATTTATTTTTATATTTAATTGCTGTAATTTATTTAAAACAATATCTAAAGTTTTTAAATGACTTTCTACATCCGCATTGGCAATAAGAATATCATCCAAGTAACAATAGACATTTGGTATATTTTTAAAATTATCATCCATAAATTCCTGCCAATCTAAAGGCGCTGGTGCTATACCAAACATCATAAAGTTCGGGCGATAATATCCCCATGGCGTAGTCAATGTCATAATTTCCTGTGCCTTATCATCCATTTTCCTATTCATATAAGCCTTTCTTAAATCAATTTTTGAAAACACCGTGATCTTTTTATCAACATTATTATTTAACTTCGCAAAAATATCCTCAATTACCGGAATAGGATGATGAGACATTTGAAGATGTGGGTTCACAGTGACTTTATAGTCCCCACATATTCTTACATTATGTGCCCCCTTTACAATAGGCACTATAGGCGTAGCCCAGGTGACAGACTCTTTAGATACCTTTGACATCTTACCTTCATCGACTAACTTATCTAATTCCCTTTTAACAATGCTCTCAACTGCATATGCTATGCGCCTCGACTTAAGTATAACTGGCACCGCATCTGGTTTTAATTTTAATGTACCCGGAGGACCCTCTATCTCACCTGGTATATCTGAGAACACATTTATATATTTATTTAATAATATTTCTAACTTATTTTGAGTGTCACCTTGACTTTCTATAAGTTGTACACCTTTTTCAACTTTAAAACTTGAAGATTTACATAAGGGCCAATCTAACTTAATAACATTTAACCAATCCCTGCCTAGCAATGGTTTCTTACCTCCATTTACAATAATTAATGGTGCCAAATAACTTTTATTTAAAGATTTAACAAGTACAGTTGCTTTACCATATATATCAATTTTGTTACCACTAAAAGATTTCAATTTTAAATCTGTATTTTCTATTTTTAACTTTGGCAACCATTTACTAACAAGACTAAAAGGAATCAATGTTACATCCGCCCCGCTATCTATGTCGAATGAAATATTGACACCTTCAACATTTAATTTTATCTCCCAGGGATCGGGTTTACCTTCACTTACTTTACACACACTAAGAACAGAATAATCTTCCACAGCTGACACTTCGTGTACCGCTTTCTTGACATAACTTTTATTTTGCTTATTTTTAACTTTATTCCTACATACGCTTGCCATATGTCCTTTCTTTTTGCAAATATAACACTCGCTATCTTTCAATTTGCAATTCGGTTTTACATGACCACTCCGACCACAGCAGTGACATGTGATGTTGGTACGTGGATCCTGTTGTTTATACATGGCAGCATTTACCTCTCTATCTCCTGTTCTGTGTGATATCATTTTAGCATCCCGCTCTGCTAATTCATCCGTGCAGGCTATCCTTACCGCCTCCATAAATGCTAAATCTTTAATAGTGAATAATTTCTTTATTAATTTTTCATCTCTCAATCCGTGTACGAATTTATCCCGTAAAGCTCTTTCTAAATATAATCCAAAGTTGCACGTTTGAGCTAACTTTTTCAGGGCCGCTACATAATCCATAACATTTTCATTAACATCCTGATTCCGCTTTAGAAATCTATATGTCTCTGCCAGCTCTGACGGCTCAGGCTCCAATTGCCTTTGAACTAACTCGACTAATTCATCATAGTCCTTACTCTCAATGTCGTCAGGAAAACATAGCTCCGACAACAATGAAACTATATCGAATCCAACACAGGCTAATAAGTGTTGTGACCATTTTATCTTTTCAATTTCATTTATCTTCATTTTATTGGAAAATATTTGAGTGTACACCTTCCATGTGCACTTATTTCTATCGAACGCAGGCATATTTACGTGCCCTGCGCCGTTTATTAACTGAAAAACACGCCCTTCCACATGTTCCTCCATGTGAAAAATTTGTGCCGGCGTAACAACACAATAAAATTGATACTGATGCGTAAATCGTACCTCTCCCACACGTTTCAATGCTTAACCTCGTCGCCAATGTTGTAACGTGTGGTACTTTAATGATAAGACTGCTTACATTATTAATCTTTATTTTAGCACTTTTACAACTCATTACATATATTAACACACTCAGGTCACTCAGCAGCCATAGCGGAAGAAGGGACAAAAAGGAACGGGGTTCTCACATTGAAGTGTCACTTATGTCCACAGATTATAAAATACGTTCCGATACACAACAGTATGCAGGCTAGAGAATTAGATCAAAAAAATGTGCTAAATTGTAAAGTATCGTTATGAAACTTTGTAATTACATATCAATACTATTCATCAATAAACATCATGCAGCATTTAAATTACTTGAATCATGTGGATGTTCCTGCAAATTCAGTTCTTTTGTCGACTGTACAATGTCATTAGAGAAACGCGACTGCATGAGACAGCCACGTCGCGTTCATTTTATTCTTTCAAGAGTTTTTTGGACGTTTTTACATAGAGTTTTAATCTTGCTATTAAATCTGCCTTCAGTGTTTCTTGTGCCTTATGACAATAAAACATAAAAAAACTAATCTATAACCAATGAAATAAAATAACCTTTATAGTACGAAAGAGAAAGAGAGCAAAGGACGCTATCTCCTTCATACGTTACCATCATCGAAATAATATTACTACGTATAGAATGACAGCGCCTTCAAATTTCGGCGCCGTGTTCGGCCGTGAGGGGCGCGCCCCTCCCTGGCCCCGCCCCCAACCGAGTCATAGAGTATGACATTACTACGCAGGGGCGACACTTTGTTTATATTCTGCCTATTGGACATCCAACTGATTATTTTATTTTATTACAATATTTTATTTTACTTAATAGATAAATTTAATAGAAAATAGGTATAATATTAGCTTTATAGGTAGGAAGCTACATTACATTTTTGTTCTTAACTTAATATTAGTCAAAAATAAACTGAGATTAAATCAAAACTAACTTTATAGTGAAGCTATTTATATATTGAAGTATTTTGTAATATATGCAATAACCAGGAGACGGTCGCCTGCCAGACAAGAGGAGTTGTGTTGAATTTCAAGAATGGTAACGTACCTTTACTCCGAAACTTGTTTGCCCGAATTTCATTTGTTCGAAAATGGTTGGTCGAAATTTAAAATGCTGTTTCATTTTCCATCTTTTTGTTTTCTAGAAACTCATTTTTTTTACTTAGTTAGTAACTTTATCCACATTTACGTATTTTACCTAGTATATAAAAATATTTTCGAAATATAGTTTAAAAAATCAATATTTAAATTACATATTATTTTTAAAAAAGAATGATTAAAATCGGTCCAAAATTGAAGGAGTAATCGGCGGACCTCCAAAAAAAAACATAGAACCTCCTCCTTTTTTGAAGTCGGTTAAAAAAAAAGCTACAAAAAATTCTGAAATACCTAAATTATATTATAAAATTGACTGACGCTTAGTACCTACATATCCCATCTGTACGATTATTTTTTGATAATCTATGATTTTCACATAGAAATGGCGGATGCAATCATGATGCATTAGAAAATAATGAAAAAAAATTGTTTTGGTTGGTTTTACTAAATTTTTTGTATACTTAGCGATGATAAGTTACGCCGCTATCTTTCTTCCTTACTGTTGAACGGTTTTTACAAGTTTTTATTGAACATGACGACATTTTCCAATTTTTTTTTGACATAAATCCGAGGACCAATCACGATGAGCGTCGGCAAGTTTCTAAACCAGTTGATGTCTATTGGCCTCAACGTATGGGGACAAAAATTTTGTTCGCGGTGTCCGTTCTATACGTAGTAATATTATTTCGATGGTTACCATAGACACTAAAATACTTTTTCACCTCACAAGCTCGGAAAGAATCTGTTTGTCATTCGAAATCTGAGCGCAAAAGTGCATTTTGTGCCCTAGCGTGGAAAGTATTTTTAAAATTCGAACCTTTCTATTCTTTAATTTTTTATACCGCCAGTCCTCTGAAAATGCATTAATACTTATTTCATGCCAGTGCGCCAACCTTATTTTTAGAATAATCGAACTGGCCAGCACGACACCGCATGAAAAAAAAAACACTTATTTAATATATTATTTGCGTTTTTCTTGCACCTAGGATTTTCCTCGCTGTAGTGAGGTGAAAAATTTTGTGTTTCGCTCGGCAGCAAAGTTATTTTGCGTCTCGTACCTTTGAAACCCTCGCTACGCTCAGGATTCTATATTTGAACCACTCGCTTCGCTTGTGGTTCAATCCTAGAACCCTTCGCTAGCTCAGGTTTCAATTTAAGTACTCGCGCCAAAAAACAACTTTGCAGCCTTGCATAACAAATAACTATTTATAAATAAATATCTTTAAATCTACGCATTTATTCATGGTAACACTATTATATTTTTTGTCTATGGCTTCGTCCGAATAAATCAACATTCCGAAATGTCAAAATAATTTTGTTTTGTAGAAAATATTAAAATAATAATATAATAAAAAAAAACTAAAGAAATATAATTAACAATAAATAGATGGTCTATAGCACAACGACCATTCTACCACAACTAGCAACTATTGGAGGGAGGGAGATGACTTGTGTTCGTCCGAACGTCTATTCTTCATTTTTTACTAATCACATATTCAAGTTTTTACAATAATCTTTATATCAATAATGTTGGCAATATAGTGTCCACAGAAAACCAGCGTCGTGGTACTCGTGCCATGGCATTTATACGGAGTGGAGACGATTTGAATACACATAATAAGATATAAGCAATTTTAAGCTTGTGAAAATGGTGTTCCAAATAATATATTTTAGTTCTGTGCCTCGGCTTGACCTATCGGAGATTAGCTATCTTACCTTTATGTACCTATGTTCGAACTCGCTGCGTTTCGTCAATGAGAATGCGTGGCGAGGCGCGGGGTGAGGGGGCAGCACCCCGCGCACGGTCGGCGGCGGCAGGCGCAGCGCACGATCTGGGCCCTATTTCTCGAAACTATTAGTTTACTAGTATATTAGTTACTAGTTATTAGTGTAAAAATTACTAGACCTAATAATTCCTGTTTCTCAAAAACACGAACTAGACTTATAACTAATAGTAGCCGACTAATTAAAAATATTAGGCCGGCTTGGCTGAATACACATAATATTCATGCCTCTTTACTTATTCATAAAAAATGCGGGAAAAGTTTCCGCCACTTTTGGTTCCGTTTGATGTTATCATTTGCACATATTGGCGGTAAAAGCGGATTGTTTTGTACAATGTAAATTAATTTCAATATATCGCTGCCCCCCGGGAATATTCCCGTATTCAACTATAACCATAGTTTTCACTTTTTGACAGATTCTTTATCTTAAGGTCCCATTACACCTTGTCAATTTTTTTCAGATTTTTTTTATTGATATTGACGGAATTAGGACTTTTCCACACCTATTGTAACGTACATCACAATGACATTCGTTAAAATTTTATGTTCTTTAATGTACCCGAAAAAGGATGTTACATTTGATTACTGATATCTGTAGTTCGAGATTTGTCGGCAGTGTATTATAACCTTACTGTTCGAGACATAAATATTCGTAAATTTTTCGGCAAGCGCAAATACGATATTATTCGAGTAAATATTTTTGTTTTGTGTTTTTGGTAAAGTTCTAATACATTATATTTAAATGAAAACAACTAACGTATTACTTCGATTCTGTGTGTGATTTGGCTACAGTGATTGTATCTGTGACCTGTTCATCGCTCAACAAATTCTTCTAACAAGTCAACGGTGTTTAAACCAAATCCCGACCCCCACGTTCGTAACATTTGGTGTCAAAAGTAGGATTTCGAGATGCTAGTGACTCCGAGGGAAGAAACTGCCGGGGTCAGAACGAGGGCACAGGAAGCCGCGGAAGTCATGGCTACTGCCCGACAGGACCCATCAACGGACCATCTAGACACGCCTACCGACTCCATCGACCAGGACCAGGCGACATCAACTATGCAGGCCCCGTCCACTAGATCCACCCATCGGACCTCGTCGCCAGCTTAAGAGGCTAGAGCATCTGCATTCGACTTTAATAGATTAATGCAGATTATGGACTACATGTGCCAGGGGCAAGAGAAAATGCGCCAAGAGCAGGAGAAATGGCGTCAAAAATTACTGCATGCCGTAGGTTCAGTGGATGATAAGGTGGAAAACCTACAGAAGAATGTAGACCAAGTAGAAGAAAGGGTTATCAATCTGGAGGACAACATGGACATTGGACACCCTATAAAAAGATGTCGATGGCTGCGGAAGGGGCTTCTGCGAGTGGAGACTACAACAATAAGTTAAACATTATGTTATTGTTTAAGTCCATAACAAATATCAAAAACTATTTCACTGATACACTATCGGCATTCTATTGAGACACTATTGAGACACAATTGAGAGTCCATTGGTGCATTTATTTAGTAGAATCGGGCCCCTGCCATGTCGAGTGGCTTTGCTATAGGCAGCCGGGCGCCTCTAGTAGAAGTTTCAACCTACGACGGCACTACATCCTGGACCGCCTACCATCAGAAATTTAAGACCGTGGCCAATGCTAATGATTGGATGGAAGAACAAAGGTTGACAACTCTGACAGTTGCACTTCGGGGATCGCCTCTTTCGGTTCTGGAGGCGCTACCGTCCTCGGGGAGCACATTCAAGGAGCTAATGGAGGCACTGGAAGCAAGGTACGGCGAACAACATCTGGAGCATGTCTTCCGTGCTCAATTACGAGACTGAACTCAGCGTTCGGTAGAAGAGCTGCAGCAGTGGCCCTTGGAAATTGAGATGCTTGTTCGCAAGGCCTACCTATCTACACTACAGCGTTTCGTCGATGGGATCAAAGACATGGAGATTAGGGCTGCGGTATGGCTTCGCCATCATGTCTTATTAAAGGAAGTCCTAGCGCAAGCCCTGGAAGAAGGTGAAACCCTGCGACGTTCGACCAGTTTACAAAGTACGGGAAGTAATGGAAAAAGTGCGGGAGATAAAGACGTCGTTCCAGCCGAAGAAAAAGACCGGACCTAAGTGCTACACACCTAAGTGTATGTGGAGAAACAGGCCATTTGCAGTTTGAAGAAGGAGCCTCAAACGGCTAAACTTGCTGAGGAGTTGAGCAAGATGCAGAAGCAATTTATGGAAATGGCAAAGAAGATGGATACTTCAGCTTCTGTTGAGAATCAGGAAAACGACTAACAGCCAGGGCTAAGGGGCGGGTGCTGGCTGGAATAGAAGAAACCCCGAGAATGATCGTCTCACAAGCTAGCAATGGAAATAGTTTAAGAATACGGCACTCGGTGAACCTGTTCACTGAGCGGCGTATCCTTGAACTAGCGTATCCTTAAACAGTTATCTTGCAGTCTCTTCTGAGAGACTGCAAGATAACTGTGGACACGGGTGACGGGAGCCTCTAGGACAATAATCACGCCGAAACTGCAACTTCATGCAAACCATGAAGAGGCGCAACAATACCACTGATGTCCAACTTATTTCCGCTTACGGCCAGCATATAAAATTTCCCCTAGAACGGGTCTAGGGGAAATTTTGGTCACATTGCAAGTGGGTGAAACATTATACACTCACAACGTTATCGTGGCTGAAATTATGGATGACTGCGTATTGATTGGGCCTCGACTTCATGAGAACTTCTGGCAGCCAGGACAATAGTCTAAAAAGAAATTCTAAAAGAGTAATCGTTTTTTGTTATTTTAATATTAAAATAAAGATTTTAACTGAAAATAGTGTTTTTTTACAATAAATATTTGTTATTTGCTCTAACTGCAAACTGTTATTACATAAAATATCTAATTACCTAGATTCGACGAATAACACGATTACACAACAATACGTCAATGCGTTTGTTTTCACTGATACTCGAATAAAATGGCTTTAATTCGTTACGTTTACCCAGCGCAATATTGAGAATAACGAATAATATCGTAATACTTTATTATTGTGAAGCTAGAATCTTGGAATTTACTCGAATACTATTGTAATGTAGCTTAGCGTCGTAAAATACACTTACAATTTCTGGTAAAATTAATTTTATTAATAATTTAAATACCAATAATAATTAATAATCACAAAATGCATATCTTTATTTCCCAAAAAATTAGCTTTCTTTTGGTATATGAATGGTTTCTTTACCTTGTGTATTTTTAAAGTTATTTAGTAAAAACAGTTTTTTATTTTTCCTGTAAAATTTAGATTTTTCGATAACCATAATATTCGCCGGGGACAGCGATATCATGGATCTAAAGTTAATGGTTTTGAGAAGTATATTAGAAGCAAATTAGAAGCAAAAGGCATTCTGTTTGGGGGTTTCTCAGACGTTTTATCGAAGCAGGATAAGCGGTAAAAGTGGGAGAAAATTACAAAACTGGCCTTGGCGGCAGAAACTACCCCAAGAGAATGACAGTCTCTTAGGGTAGTTTCTGCCGCGAAGGACCTACGTACGAGATGCCTACTGGCCGAATATTAAAAAAGCCACAATGGTAAGTATACATACAATAATTCAGTATGAAATATAAACACCTGTCTCAAGCAATGTTATTCTTTAAACAATGTAGTGTAATGTAATATCTGCAGATTTAGTTAGCTCGATCAAACGAACGAAACTGAGGTCTAATAATTTTGACAAATTTTTTTTACAAGACTTCTGAGTCTAATAGCTTTATCAGCGTAATTTACAAGAGTATTTATTATCACATTTTTTTATGAAACCAAATTGAATTTACTCAGGTAATTTTAGCTAATATTTATTAGTTGGCAACTAGTAACTAATATTTTACTACCGTAGCTTCGAGAAACGCACACTAGCAAACTAGTAGAAAATATTAGTTCATGTACTAATATTATTAGTCTAATAAGTTTCGAGAAATAGGGCCCTGGGCGCGCGCTTCCTTAGTACGCTGTTTATTACCCAAGTGTACGGACGTTCAACGCCGTTGTGGCGTTACGTAAAGTTTTACGACAGTTTATAGTGATAATATTAAAGTGAATGCTTCGCTGACCGATGTAAGTGTTTTCACTGTTATTATCACTTAGTTTCGTCGATGAGAATATAATTGAGTGGCATTTCAGAAATTTTTCGTGTTAATATTTTGTGTAGTTAGTAGGATTTTACATACAAAGGAAAAAGATTTTCTAGGCGCAGCCTAGCGGCTCACTAGATATTTTAGTCCTAACTCACCGCAGCCAATATGCTCGTGAGTAGTTCCGACCTGTTTGTCGCAGCCGTCGGCTCCTAGGTCGCAGCCGTCGGCTCGTGAGACGCAATCGTCGGCTCGTGTGACGCAGCCGACGGCTGGTACAACGTGGCCATCGGCTCGTAGAACGCAGCCGTCGGCTCGTAGAAAGCAGCCGTCAGCTTGTAAAACGCAGTCTTCCGCTCAGGCGACATAGCCGACCGATTGTGTGGCACTCTATTTTGTGTGAATGTCACGCAACGTGACTGGTTTGGCCGAATTTTTTACTTCTTCCACTGAACCTGACAAAGGCTTTTTCTGCTTCAGATGGTTCAAGACGCTTCTCACATCTTACTGGGAGACCTCCTCGAGGAGTCCGGCGGGTCAGAAAGAGAGCAGGAGATCTTGGAGCGAATTAAGGTGCTAGCACAAGAGTTGATGCCAGCGGGGTGGACAACATGGAGAGTGTCCCGGCGGTCTAAAGAAGATATTTTTGGTGATCGAGTCGACCCGCAAGTATTAAATAAGATCCGGTTTGCTCTCCCGACAGATCAGTTGGCACGGGCTTTTGATCCTGACACGACACGCCTCTTCGAAAAAGGTTTCAGAGAAATTAAAGTTAAAATGCTTGACTGGGCTTTCACCAGGGCCCTAATCATCAGTCCGCCTGCAATTTGCAATAAAATCAGGGGTTCAGCTGCCGCAACTGAACTCTTTAATGAAGCTGTAAGGGGGGTGACGCCGATATCTCGAGCTGATGCCGACAGAGCCCTGTCTATGGAGAAAGACTCTGAGGCCTCATACTCAGGAAGAAAGAGGCAATTGTCATCAGACCCCGAGTCCAATGATGCGTGGACCCCTAAGCCAAAACGTTCTCGCATTGGCCTATTAGAACAGAGGGTAGAGGGAATCTTTTCGACTATTATGGAAAGATTAGATTCAATGGCACATAAAAAAGATGACGCCAGACGAGGTTCTTCTTCAGCTGATTGCCTGTCATCAGGAGAGGAAGAGGTTCCTAACTTGTCTAGGCCAGACTCACCTGAGACTTGGCGCGCATCATCTGTAAGCTCTATTCAAGCAGAAAAATATCAAACCCATCATACGGAATTTCATTGCAAGACAATTCCGAGTGGAAACTGTGTGTACGAAAGAAGGAAATAAAAAGACTCATTTCGGAAAACCACGACACGCCGACGGCTGGACACCTAGGCACGTCAAAAACATTGAGCAGGATCGCCCAGAGATACTACTGGCCCGGTATGTTCCGAGATGTCGCAAAATACGTAAAACAATGCGAAATATGCCAAAAAAACTAAAGTCCAACAGGAAAAAAAGACGGGACAGATGCACATAAGTAATGCAAAAACACCATGGGAAACAGTATCGGTCGATTTATTAGGCCCCCTACCAAGATCATCTCAAGGATTCAACTGGATAATAGTATACCACGACAAGTTCACAAAATGGTCGGAAATAAAAGGAATACGCAACGCAACATCAAAATCAACAATAAAGACACTAAGAGAATGCATAATCATGAGGCACGGATGTCCAAGAACAATAAGCTAGTGTGGCTCACGTACTCTTTCCCTTAGCGTACCCGCAGTTCCCGGACGAGGAAGTCAACCAGGTGAAGTACGTGCCCGCCATCTACACGCACTGCTACGACGACAGCGGCACGCGCATCTTCACGGCGGGGGGGCTGCTGCCGGCGCCGCTGTACGGGAACTACGCCGGCCTATGGCAGTAGTGCTACGCCGGCCAACGGCAGTAGTGCTACGCCGGCCAACGGCAGTAGCGTTGGCTACGGGCCTACGGCGCCAGAGCTACACCCCGGCCTGTGACACTAGTGTTAGCTACGGAGCTACGCCGACCGGTGACAGTGGTAGTGCTGGCTACGGCGCCAGAGCTACGTCGACCTACGCCAGTTACGCAGCTAAGGCTACGCACGTCTGCGCCGGCCTACAGCAGTCACTTGTCCTTAACCTTATTTTATATTTTGTTATTTTTAATATACCCGCACCCGCAGTTCCCGGACGACGAGGTCAACCAGGTGAAGTACGTGCCCGCCATCTACACGCACTGCTACGACGACAGCGGCACGCGCGGAACCATGGGGGTACTGAGTAGGAATTGTTGCAGGAAAATAAAGATTAGCACACTCGACGGAAAACCCGAAAAGGACATCAGACCGTTCATACAAATAAAAGTCGAAGGAAAAGAATACACCGGATTAATAGACACAGGCTCAGTGGCAACATACATTAACGAAGAAATTTTACAGGAATGCGGAAAAACCTTAGAAACAACAAGAAATAAACAGAAGAAGGCAATCCTAGCCGATGGAACGGAGATAGGGATTGAGGGCAGCAGAGGAATGCAACTGGAAATCAACGGGAAACCCTTCACCCACGAAGTACTATACCTGCCGACAGCCGAACACATGATAATAGGAATGGATGTATTGCGAAGGTGCGGAATGACATTACAGTGGACGAAAAGCAAAGAAAACAATACAACGCCAAAAGCACTAGACAGCTTATCGACAAACGACCAGGAGACAATAGAAGAAGTAGTAAGGAAAGAACTCAAAAAATGCTAGAAGGCACCAAAAGGCAACACCTGGACAACACACAAAATCAAATTAAAACACAACGATCCAGTCAAACAAAGATACTACCCGAGAAACCCGATAAATACCATAGGAGAGGAAAACGAAGACTGGTACACCAGGAAAGAGGGAATGTACCACAGAAAGGAAAGGGGAAGCGAAGACTACCGAATAACGAACGGAAAACTATATAGCCAGTTCCCGGACGAGGAGGTCAACCAGGTGAAGTACGTGCCCGCCATCTACAAGCACTGCTACGACGACAGCGGAACGCGCATCTTCACGGCGGGGGGGCCGCTGTCGGCGCCGCTGTACGGGAACTACGCCGGCCTATGGCAGTAGTGCTACGCCGGCCAACGGCAGTAGTGTTGGCTACGGGCCTACGGCGCCAGAGCTACGCCCCGGCCTGTGACAGACCGGTGACAGTAGTAGTGCTGGCTACGGAGCTACGGCGCCAGAGCTACGTCGACCTACGCCAGTTACGCAGCTAAGGCTACGCACGTCTGCGCCGGCCTACAGCAGTCACTGCTACGGCCTTTGACAGCAGCAGCGCCGCTTACTATCCTAGATTTCGTAACAGTGCCGTAACAAACTTCAGCGGGCAAACAATATTAAAAAAGCAACCCTTGTCCTTAACTAATTATTTTTTTATGTCCTCTCAAGAGACAAGTGGTATTGTCAAATATTTAGACATTTTGCGTATGTCATTATGCGTATATTATCCCAAGGGACAAAATGCAATACAAATTGTATTATTGTAAATAGATCTTGTAAAAAACATGCTAAATAAGGCATTACCTGTGCACAGGCATAAAATTACTGTGCAAACGCAGAAAAAATGGACTGCACACATTAATGAGGCACATGTGTAATCTGTGCACGTGATGATAGAATCTGTGGATAGAGTCCGATGGAAAGTGTACATACATAAAGTACGCATACGTTATAAAGCTGCGACAATATGCTTGTAGCTACGCTACAGAATACTCACAATTACCATACCTACTTACCTATTACCATATCATACCTCAATATCCAAAACCAACCAAGATTACCTTACCAGTTCTAATAAGAACTTTTTATCATATTAGAAACAGTTAAAAATACGGAACAAGTAGCCCTGAAAAGAACTGTTGTTATCTGAGAAACTATATTAGCTCTGAAAAGAGCTTTTTACATTTCACGCACAGCACGCAATGTTCTTCACACACGACGCGACGTCACAGCACTCAACATCAAGCTCAAGCACTTCCAGTAAGCAGCAGACACCAGTTTTCAGCCAAGCAGACAGAAGCAGCATCGCCATGCAAGTACATCGTGTTCCGACCGCCGCTCGCCGCGTCTTCTTCTCTGCCAGTCATGCTCCGCTCGCGTCGCCGCCGAATATGACCGTGCGCCACAAGGGCAAACAGTTTTGTTGCACGAACCGTGCGACAGAGAAAGAGCGACATGTGGGAGCGAGACGGCGACACAACAGGACCCTTTTAATCAGTGACCAGGACATAAGTGATGTTTTCATTCGTCAAACACGATTTCCTTGTTATAAGATTTTGTATATAAACCTTGCAAATTGTGTAATAAATATTCATTCCGACTTCACCTTCTGACTAAGAGTTTTAATTATCAACCAATCTCTCTCTCTCCATATGCTCTTGTAAAATATTTGTGCACACACAGAACAATGAAACGGGGAGTACTCCCCAGAAACGTCTGTAAGTTAAACGTCAAAGAACCGAATCATTTGATTAGCAGTGTATTTTTAAATTTATATACAGAGACGCAAAGTCAAAGTGACAGTTTTCAAATGAGACATTTTAAGCACATTATGTACATACTGATTCGTCGATGACCTGGGAGACCACGGCCAATTGCTATTAGTTTCTTTTATCTGTGTGTACGCACAAGATGAATATTTATATACGTAAAATATTTATGCAATAAAATAAACAGACAGCACAAACACTTCACATGTCTGTGCATATGCATAAACTGTCTGTGCATTAGCATAATACGAACCCAGTCCTGTGCCGATGGTGAGCATGTGTCCCCGGAAGCTGGCCGAGCGGATCCCGCAGCCGTTGTAGCTTCTTCACCGATTGCAATGTCCGGCAGTCTAAAAGAAGAGTGTAGGACTTGCAACCGATAGCGTACACTCCACTTTTTTTTCCTACAAGAAATTATGTTGTGTTTTTAATAATAAATTTGAAAGTAAACAGGATATGATTTTAAGATGGTAGTAGTATTTTATTGAGAAATAAATATATAATAAACAAAAAAAGAGACATTTATTGATTTGTTTCCTACAAATATACTAAAACTTAGGACTTAATATATAGTAAGTCGGCCATTCTTCGATTAGCTAGATTTTGTGCGTCCGGGCTTGTATTATCAAATTCAAAAAGGGAAATATTTTTATATGTTAGTTAGCATCCATGTCTAGCTGGTAACAAAAACATAGGCCCCGATTACATAGTTATCTGGCTAAATTAATTTCACAAACCTCTGTTCTCTAAGCACCGTGCCCTGTCCGCATCCCAAAATGTGGTTAAAACTTGCTTGTAACTTTTATGATGTACGGATTTTATTTTTTCCATTCAACATTTTAATGAGTATTAGGCAACGGGTATCACATGAAAAAATATCCACTCAATAAAATCAGTCTGTAAATAATTATCATTGGGTAACCGCATGTCCGAACTAAAGTTATAATTGCCGTGACGTTTTCTTTTCGAGGGTGCACATTCCTAATTACGATATTTGGCACATAACTACTTGTACAAACGCGGACACAGCTGTGTATCCATTGAAGACGCAACTGAGAGAAAATATTACTGTTCGAAAGGGATAGAGATATTTCTGTCAATTTCAATGTAGTTTCAAGTTATCCAAAGTAATAATTCTTAATTCGGTCGTATAATAGGGATGAGGGTTTTCATGAAAACGCCCCTAGTTGGCGCCACTTTGACAAGAGGGTGTCATTTCAGAAAACCCTCAAAAATTCATGAATTGCCGAAGCAACAATTTATTCTATTTAGCCTTTTTAGGGTTCAACAATAAATTTTAAAAACCATGTTTACTAGATTCAAATTAGCAACGGACACCATTAACGATTTTTTTGTTTAATTAAGTATTTAATGGCTTTATAGCCATTAAATACTTAATTAATTAAAAGAAACCATTAATGTTGTTATCAACATTATTGGTTTCTAAAAAGTCTTCACTATAAAAAGTTTTCCACTACCTATACTTAATTTATATCAAACAGTTCGTATATCTTTAACTGTCGTCTGACTTTAAACTCTCCACTAGAAAATTATATGCACTCAACAAGAAAACTCAAACAGAACCATATAACTATGGTTCGATACAATCTTGACTTTTATTGGAACTCTTACTTAAATAAATACTTCATGGTTATCTCAGACAAAAAACAGAAAAAGTATATTTTCTCGTAAAAAGTCAAAAATCTATATTCTGTCATTTTTCCTGTCTAACTGACACCGGAGGATAATTTTAATACAAATTTAATAAAAAATATTGCTCAAAAAAATGCCCGCACATCTCACGCTTGCTGAAAGAATACGCACTGTTATTCTTAAAGAAATGGAAATGAGAGTTGCCGAAATATCCCGGGAACTAAATGTGCACGTAAGTCTATCAAATTTTACTTCTAGTATTTTTCCGTGTTTGTCTAAGTAAGTATATGTTTAGATGATTACACACCTGGTTCTGGTCTTTAACAGCACTGATAGTGTTTTTAGAGACGGTCGGTATACACGTGGCTACGACGGCATGAGGAAGGCGGAGATGAAGCCCTACGCGACCGTCCTCGTGGAGCACGAGGACGTGTTACAACGGAGGCTGAAGATGCTGCCATGCCCTTATGACATCTTTGTGTATCTTGTAGTTTCTTTTTTCAATTGAGATTATACCTACTGAGTCATAATGCTTGTTACAGATTTCTATGCAGACAGTGCGTCGTCGCTTAAATGAAGGGGGCCTGCAGCGACACATACCGGCCCGAAAAATATTACTCACCCAAGCGCACAAGGACGACAGAATAGCTGGATCTGAGATGACTGGATCAATAATATAGTCATATTTGTAGACGAAAAGACTTTGCTAAATTTTGTAAAGACGCTGAGAGGTGCTCTATATGTACAGAGAGTCACAGCTTCAAGACTTGTTCTGTTTCGGTCGAGAAAGCCATCTGCATTCACTGCAAGGGCAATCATATTGCCATTTCTGGTCTTTGTCCGGTTAAAAAACAAAAAATTCTGGATAATAAGAATAAGTATGCTCCTGCTCCTTTTTCAAAGTTGTTTGATAAGGAAAGTTTTCCTGATTTGAAGAAAAAGAATACTCCTTTAGATATTCTAAACCTAATTTTATCCGACCCTAAAATTCTCAGTCTAGTTAATGAATCGATAACTAAAGTCATTACCCTTAATAAATCACAAAACACTAGTATCAGTTCTCAAATTATTACAGACACTCCTAAAGAAGAAACATTCCAGAAAAAACCTGGGATCGTTTCAAATTCACCACAATGAATATAGTACAGTGGAATGCTCAAAGTCTACTAAGCAATCGTAACGAATTTCAGAAATTTATTTTAGACAACAATATACACATAGCTATTATTTCTGAAACATGGTTAAAACCACATCAAAAAGTTAATATTAAAGGTTATTCTGTTGTGCGTAATGACTGTGGTAACGACCGCAATGGAGTAGCCATCATTGTTCATAATTGTATACCTTTTGTAAAATTAAATACTTATTTTGACGACTCTCTGCAAAATATAGCAATTAAGATTAATATTAATAATAAGTTTGTTTCAATAGTTAGTTTCTATAGTCCTGGTAATTCTTCTCCCAGGTTTGACAAAAACAAATTTAACTCGCTTTTGCAATCTATCCCTAAGCCGTTAATTATTGCAGGTGATTTTAATGCGCACCGTACTTCCTGGGGTTGTTGTGTCAATGACTCTAGAGGTCAAGCTATCCTCGATATTATAGATTTAAATGAATTGGTTATGTTAAATGACAATGTTCCTACTACCATTGGCTCGCACATAGCTAGGCCCAATGGTCTCGATCTAACTTTAGTTTCTTCATCTTTAGCGTTACTTTGTGATTGGAATGTCTGTGATTATTCTATGGGCAGTTATCATCTACCCACTATCACCAAATATAATTTCTTACCTCCTAATATGCCGCCTAACTCTTCTTACTTGTCTAATCGGGTAAATTTAAAGCTTGTTGATTGGAGTTTGTATGTACAGAGTGTAAATAATATTTTAAATGGTTTTGAGGTTGACTATGGTGACCCAATTCAGTCCTATTGTGATTTTTGTTCTTTGATTAAGTCTGCTGTAATGAAGTCGTCGCCTTCTGTTAAATTTAAAAATACCTCTTCTTTTAAATCTGGAAGGAAAAATAAGGCGGTTCCTTGGTGGAACAGTAATTGTTCTAAGGCTGTGGAAAACGTTAAAGCTGCTTATGTGCTTTTCAAGTCAGACCCTTCCGTAGAGAATTATGTTAGCTTTAAACATAAACAGGCTATTAAAAAAAGAGTTATTAGACAAGAACGTTTAGAAAATTGGCATAGTTTTTGTTCCTCGCTTAATCGTTTTACTCCCACTAGTATAATTTGGCAAAAAATCAAAAGGTTAAATTCTCTAATAACAATTGGATAGTCGAATACACACCTGATACAGTACAGAATTTATTGAGTGACATCGATTACAATCAGAATAATGATAGTCTTGGTAACAATTTCACAATTCAGGAATTGAAATCTGCATTGCATTCCAGGCGTGATACAGCTTGTGGTCTTGATCAATTGTCATACAAAATGTTCAAACTGTTAAATTCTTCACATCTTCAGTCTTTTTTAAAGCTTCTAAACCTACTTTGGGAAAATTCTCTCATACCTTCAGACTGGAAGACTGACATGATTGTTCCTATTTTGAAACCTGGTAAAACTCCTTATGTGGCTGACTCATATCGGCCCATAACTTTAACATCTTGTGTTGGTAAAATTTTTGAGCAACTCATAAAGCAGCGCCTGGAGTTTTATATTGAAAATAACAATCTCCTCCCCAACAATCAATTTGGTTTCCGTCGTGGTCATTCAGCTCGAGAAAGTTTAGCACATTTTCTAGTTGATGCACAGAGCACTTTCTCTAAAGGTCACCTCCAAGTTGGTGTTTTCTTTGATATTGTAGGTGCTTTTAACAATGTAAATCTGTCCATCCTCCATTCCATTCTGGCCTCTCTTGGTATTCCTGCAAAATTAAATAATTGGATTTTAAATTTTTTAAATAGGAGATAATTATTTGTTAAATTCAATAACATGTTGTTAGGGCCAAGATTATCCTATAAAGGAGTTTGTCAGGGTGGCATATTGTCGCCCTAAGCTTTTTATTCTGTACATACATAGACTCAATTTAGTTTTAGGTAGTTTAGTTAGCAATCTGCAATTTGCAGATGATTTGGTTGTTTATTGTTCAGGTCCTAGCTTAGGTGATGTTTGTTCAAAATTGAATTTGGCTTTACATAACCTGCACAATTATTTTGATGCCCTTAATTTTGAAATTAGTAAAGATAAAAGTAAGGTAGTGGTTTTTAGTAAAACTTCCATACAGTCACGCAATGTGAAAATATTTTATGATAATTGTCTTTTGCCCCTTGACTCCTCAGTAAAATTTTTAGGAGTTACTTTTCAGACTAACTTAAAATGGAATAAATACGTTGATTGCTTAGTAGACAGAGCTCTTAGAGCTTGTAATATTTTGCGATCATTTACGGGATCAGGCTGGGGTGCAGACCCTAAAATCTTGCTAATGCTGTACAAGTCGTTAGTAAGAAGTCATTTTGAATATTCTTTCTTTTGTATTGCAGACAATAACAGATTAGTAGAGAAATTAGATAAAGTATAAAATAGATCCTTACGTGTTATTCTTGGTGCCATGATGTCTACTCCAATAATTTCTCTACAGGTAGAATGCAATATCCCTCCGATTAAGTTACGTTTCAATTTTCTTAAGCACAAATTTATTCTGAATTTATCCCAAATTACTAGACATCCTCTTCTTTTAAAACTGGTCCATGTTCTAGAGAATCAATCTTCAGTTCCGTATTTGTGTGATAATCTTGCTGAAACTTTAGAATACAAAAATATTATTAACTTATTTGAAAGCTCCCAGTGGTCCTGTAGTGGTTGCTTTGATAGCAAATTCTACTCAATGCAAATATTTATTGACATGACGTTTAAATTTAAAGAAGACGTGTACAATGGTTTAAATTTGTTTAATGGACATAAACAGCTGTATACTGATGGCTCAAAGACGGCTGACGCCGTTTCTATGGCTATCTATGATTCCCAGGCTCGTAAGGGTTTTGGTTGTAGACTTCCTGATGTGGCGAGTATTTTCACTGCTGAAAGTTTTGCAATTCTTTCTGCTCTTGATTATATTGCTGATCAGGACGATACTCACTGGATTATTATTTCTGACAGCATGAGCGTTCTTAAGGCTTTAAACAATCCAGGTTTCAGCAGTGGTTCTAGCCATATCTTGTACGATATTCGGAAAAAATATCACTGCTTGTCAACGCGAGGAAAAAATATCGTTTTGTTTTGGACACCATCACACATAGGTGTTGCTGGTAATGAAAATGTAGACCGTCTTGCCAGTTCAATAACTACTCGCTATCGCCAAATTGACATCAAACCTTGTTTTTTACCTGTCTCGGACGTTGTAAATAAGTACAAACTGGATTTGTCTTCTAACTTTAAGGCTATTAGGGATGAATCATTAAATGTAAAGGCAAATGGTTTGCAGAAATCAAACCTAACATTTCCGCTCCTTGGTTCTTAAAGTTCAATAGTTTTTGTAGTAGGAAATTTTGTTCTACAATCTGTCGTCTGCGCATGGGTCATTGTCGTACAAATTCTCTTCTACACCGTTTTAACATTGTTGAGAACGGGCGCGCGCACTCGGGCACTTTGCACACGTACTTCTTGGCCATCTCGTGCTCGCGCACGTGCCGCTGGCAATTGTACTTCCTTATGAACTGACAGCCGCAGTAGTTGCACGTGTACGGCTTGACCGATTTGTGCGCGTTCATGTGCGACACGTACTCCGTGTGCCGGATGAACGCGCAAGGGCGCGTTCATCCGGCGTGCACTTGAACGGCTTCGCAGAGCGGCTCATGTGCGTCCAGCGGTGCAGCCTCAGGTTCCACTTGGTGGTGAAGGCCTTGTTGCAGATGATGCACACGTACGGCCGCTTGCCGCTGTGCGTGAGCAGGTGCGCGCGCAGGTTGGTGCGCAGGTGCTCTGATTTCTTATGTGCGTATTAAAGTTCAGAGTTTTATCTAAAGTTACTCCCAGATACTTTATTTCCTCAATGATTTCGAGTGTAGAACCTCTTATTTCGATAGGTTCCA
Organism: Endotricha flammealis; assembly: GCA_905163395.2. Taxonomy (NCBI): domain Eukaryota; kingdom Metazoa; phylum Arthropoda; class Insecta; order Lepidoptera; family Pyralidae; genus Endotricha; species Endotricha flammealis. The sequence continues at coordinate 2,331,402 of LR990855.1, read as the reverse complement.
ACTCCATTCTATTTCTTTTCCTAGTGAAGAGGATCACTTTTGTCTTGTCGGGGTTGAGGCCAAGACCCTTGTCTTGGCACCAATCCGCAACCATCTTCAATCCTTTCATTGCCGTTGCCCTTACTGTGCTTAGCGCCTTTCCAGAAACTAAGATTGCTTCATCATCTGAGTAAGCTTGCATGTATATATGCTGTTTGTTGATGGAGCCTACCAGGTCGTCTATAAGAAGGCACCACAAGAGTGGAGATAAGCATCCTCCCTGTGGGAAACCCCTACTAGCCACCACTGTTTTAGTGTCCGTTCCTAGTGTCGTTGTTATGATACGATTCTTTAGCATGGTGATAGCCCATCTAGCTAATGTCAGCGATATGTCTACCCTGTTTAAGGCGCCTTCCACCGCACCGAAATGAGCTTTGTCGAATGCGCCTTCAATATCAAAGAAGCAACCCACCGCATATGCTTTATCTCTGCTAATCGCCCTTTCGATCCTTAATACAAGATTGTGTAGAGCTGTTTCCGTAGACTTACCCTCCACGAATGCATGCTGGTTTCCGTGTAATGGGAAGTTGCTTTTTGCAATACGAGTTCGTATGTTTCCGTCTATTATCTTCTCTAGAGTTTTCAGAACGAAGGACGAGAGGCTTATGCATCGGAATGATTTAACTTCCTTGTAGCACTTCCTCCCTGGTTTTGGTATGAAAACTGCCTTTACCTTTCTCCATCTGGGAGGTATGTGTCTCGGAGCCACACTGCTTCTTAGTAGGTTGCACAGCATATCCTTTATGTGTTCCCATGCCTTTTGCAGGAGCATAGGGAATATTCCGTCTGGTCCTGCAGCCTTCATGGGGCTGAAAGTCCTTACCGCCCATTCTACCGTGTCTAAAGTTATTGTTTCCTGAGCCATATTCCAGTCTTCCGGTTTATTGACTGGGAAGCAATCTCTTTCTTCATATTCCACGCACCCTGGGAAATGTGATGTCAGCATGGCTTCCATTACTTCTTTGGGGTCGGATGTTACCTTGTCATCGACTTTAATGCTGCCTAGTTGACAGGAACTATCTTTTGAAAGAACCTTCATCAGCCGGGCCGCATCGGAGTATCTAGTTATGCCTTCACAGAATCCCTTCCAACTGCTTCTCTCTTCTTTCTGTCGCAGTTTGTTGAATTCTCGCCTAGTTGCTCTATAAGCCTCCCAACTGTAATCATCGTTGTTGGACAGAGCGATCCTTTGGGTTTTTCTGCATTTCTTTCTAAGCTGCGTTAGTTCTTTGTTCCACCACGGTTGTCCTTTGCCGTCGCGAATTTCTTTTAGTGGGCAAGCCTGATGGTGAACGGCGCGCGGCCCGTGTGCACGTTGTGGTGCTCCATCAGCTTCTGGCGCGCCACGAAACGCTTCCTGCAATACATACACATTATTATTATTTCGGGTATCCTTAGACAATTTAAGGTTAAAAAAAATCCAGATGGACAAAGGGGTCCTCAGGATAATGAGAATCAGTAAAATGAAGTGACGTGACATAAAAATACAATGTCTTTTTAAACTTATCATAGACAACATTTGTAATCTATATATATAAAAGAGAAAATCACTGACTGATTCATCACGAAATCTCCGAAACCACAAGTGCCAGGAGTCTCAAATTTTGCAAGGGGGTACCTTTTGGGGCGTAGGTGCTCACTAAGAAAGGATTTTTGAAAATTCATCCCCTAAGGGGGTAAAACGGGGGTGCAAAGTTAGTATGAAACTTTGCCGTTTTTGAAGTTATTCAAATGAAATTCAGCATGAAGGTTCTTTACTGAAAAACATGAAGCATGAGTAAAATTTTTTTTTTAAATTCATCCCTTAGGGGGTTAAACGGGGGTGCAAAGATAGTATGAAACTTTGCCGTTTTTGAAGTTATTCGAATGAAATTCAGCATGAAGGTTCTTTATTGAAAGGCATGAAACACGAGTAAAATATTTTTCTCAAAAATCGTCCCTTAGGGGGTTAAACGGGGGTGCAAAGTTAGTATGAAACTTTGCCGTTTTTGAAGTTATTCAAATGAAATACAGCATGAAGGTTCTTTATTGAAAGGCATGAAACACGAGTAAAATATTTTTCTCAAAAATCATCCCTTAGGGGGTTAAACGGGGGCGCAAATTTCGTATGAAACTTTGCCGTTTTTGAAGTTATATAAATGAAATTCAGCATTAAGGTTCTTTATTGAAGGGCATGAAACACGAGTAAAATATTTTTCTCAAAAATTATCCCTTAGGGGGTTAAACGGGGGTGCAAAGTTAGTATGAAACTTTGCCGTTTTGAAGTTATTCGAATGAAATTAAGCATGAAGGTTCTTTAGGCGATACGAAGTTCGCCGGGTCAGCTAGTACATTATAAAATAGGTTTTATTTACTTAAACTATTCTCCATGCCGCCCACCATGAACCGAATCATTAAAAAAAATTACGGTTCATTACAACATATAAACGTGTACGTATTTAAAAAAAAATAGATTAAAAAAGATACATTACAGAAACAAAACTATTTTGTAGTTGGAAGAATACACCTCTTGGATATGGAACGCTTTATTATGTTACCGCCGCACCTCAAACCAACCACGCGCGTAATTCCGTCCAAACCCGGGTGCTTCTCCACAATAACCCCATGATACAACCTGTAAGCGACATAGCGGCCTCTTTCGTAATATTTGGTTTTATTGTCTTTGGGCTGCTACGTCGCCGCTTATGTCTTTTTATCTTTGATTGAAAAAAGCGCGGGAACCTTTCGAGGCAACAGGGCGGACTTTTTGAATTATTTGTAAATTATTATTATTTTTCTTTATCTCTTTTGGCTCTTTTGTTTATTTTAGTTTTAGTTTTGTTACTGTATAATATTGTATAAACTAATTGGTTAGGCGTGTTCTAGGTTTTGTATAGGATGGGCGGTAAAAAAAGACGAAAAAAGGAGGATAATACTCCTCAACCGGATTCCTCATCGATATCTAGTGATTCAGAATATTCTGACTCTGTAGAGCATGGTGCCGACAGGTACACGCCTTATAGGGTCGTCGATTACTCTAGGCGATATCCTGAAGACAATACTGCAGCTGAATATATTGTTTTTATTCAAAGTTCCGATGAAAACAAAGCGTTAGGCAATAGGGACATGATGTACCTTAGCAATTGTTTCAGTAGGTTCATCAAGGGCATTAAGTATTTAAAAAAAATGAACAAATTTAAAATTGGCGTTGTTTTCGACAAGGCGAGCTTTGCCAATTCTTTCTTGGATAACGTAACTTTTCTGAAAGACCATTCGTTAACTGCGTCGATCCCCGCGGCCGCTACTGAATTAACAGGTGTAATCACTAACGTCCCCTTAGACATGTCTAATAAAAATATATTCAAAGTATTATCTACATCTACCAAGAAAATTATATGCGTACGTAGAATAATGAGAAAAGATAAAGAAACGAAAACATTACAGCCTACCCAGACCGTCGCTATCACCTTCGCGTCTTCGACGTCGTTGCCGGACTATGTGTATTTGAAGATGTGGAGAGCCCGGTGCTGCCGTACGTACCTCCTGTAAAGCAATGTTTCCGGTTTCTAAGGTATGGTCACTTAGCTAAATTTTGTAAAGACGCTGAGAGGTGCTCTATATGTACAGAGAGTCGCAGCTTCAAGACTTGTTCTGTTTCGGTCGAGAAAGCCATCTGCATTCACTGCAAGGGCAATCATATTGCCATTTATGGTCTTTGTCCGGTTAAAAAACAAAAAATTCTGGATAATAACAATAAGTTTGCTCCTGCTCCTTTTTCAAAGTTGTTTGATAAGGAAAGTTTTCCTGATTTGAAGAAAAAGAATACTCCTTTAGATATTCTAAACCTAATCTTATCCGACCCTAAAATTCTCAGTCTAGTTAATGAATCGATAACTAAAGTCATTACCCTTAATAAATCACAAAACACTAGTATCAGTTCTCAAATTATTACAGACACTCTTAAAGAAACATTCCAGAAAAAACCTGGGATCGTTTCAAATTCACCACTATGAATATAGTACAGTGGAATGCTCAAAGTCTACTAAGCAATCGTAACGAATTTCAGAAATTTATTTTAGACAACAATATACACATAGCTATTATTTCTGAAACATGGTTAAAACCACATCAAAAAGTTAATATTAAAGGTTATTCTGTTGTGCGTAATGACTGTGGTAACGACCGCAATGGAGTAGCCATCATTGTTCATAATTGTATACCTTTTGTAAAATTAAATACTTATTTTGACGACTCTCTGCAAAATATAGCAATTAAGATTAATATTAATAATAAGTTTGTTTCAATAGTTAGTTTCTATAGTCCTGGTAATTCTTCTCCCAGGTTTGACAAAAACAAATTTAACTCGCTTTTGCAATCTATCCCTAAGCCGTTAATTATTGCAGGTGATTTTAATGCGCACCGTACTTCCTGGGGTTGTTGTGTCAATGACTCTAGAGGTCAAGCTATCCTCGATATTATAGATTTAAATGAATTGGTTATGTTAAATGACAATGTTCCTACTACCATTGGCTCGCACATAGCTAGGCCCAATGGTCTCGATCTAACTTTAGTTTCTTCATCTTTAGCGTTACTTTGTGATTGGAATGTCTGTGATTATTCTATGGGCAGTTATCATCTACCCACTATCACCAAATATAATTTCTTACCTCCTAATATGCCGCCTAACTCTTCTTACTTGTCTAATCGGGTAAATTTAAAGCTTGTTGATTGGAGTTTGTATGTACAGAGTGTAAATAATATTTTAAATGGTTTTGAGGTTGACTATGGTGACCCAATTCAGTCCTATTGTGATTTTTGTTCTTTGATTAAGTCTGCTGTAATGAAGTCGTCGCCTTCTGTTAAATTTAAAAATACCTCTTCTTTTAAATCTGGAAGGAAAAATAAGGCGGTTCCTTGGTGGAACAGTAATTGTTCTAAGGCTGTGGAAAACGTTAAAGCTGCTTATGTGCTTTTCAAGTCAGACCCTTCCGTAGAGAATTATGTTAGCTTTAAACATAAACAGGCTATTAAAAAAAGAGTTATTAGACAAGAACGTTTAGAAAATTGGCATAGTTTTTGTTCCTCGCTTAATCGTTTTACTCCCACTAGTATAATTTGGCAAAAAATCAAAAGGTTAAATTCTCTAATAACAATTGGATAGTCGAATACACACCTGATACAGTACAGAATTTATTGAGTGACATCGATTACAATCAGAATAATGATAGTCTTGGTAACAATTTCACAATTCAGGAATTGAAATCTGCATTGCATTCCAGGCGTGATACAGCTTGTGGTCTTGATCAATTGTCATACAAAATGTTCAAACTGTTAAATTCTTCACATCTTCAGTCTTTTTTAAAGCTTCTAAACCTACTTTGGGAAAATTCTCTCATACCTTCAGACTGGAAGACTGACATGATTGTTCCTATTTTGAAACCTGGTAAAACTCCTTATGTGGCTGACTCATATCGGCCCATAACTTTAACATCTTGTGTTGGTAAAATTTTTGAGCAACTCATAAAGCAGCGCCTGGAGTTTTATATTGAAAATAACAATCTCCTCCCCAACAATCAATTTGGTTTCCGTCGTGGTCATTCAGCTCGAGAAAGTTTAGCACATTTTCTAGTTGATGCACAGAGCACTTTCTCTAAAGGTCACCTCCAAGTTGGTGTTTTCTTTGATATTGTAGGTGCTTTTAACAATGTAAATCTGTCCATCCTCCATTCCATTCTGGCCTCTCTTGGTATTCCTGCAAAATTAAATAATTGGATTTTAAATTTTTTAAATAGGAGATAATTATTTGTTAAATTCAATAACATGTTGTTAGGGCCAAGATTATCCTATAAAGGAGTTTGTCAGGGTGGCATATTGTCGCCCTAAGCTTTTTATTCTGTACATACATAGACTCAATTTAGTTTTAGGTAGTTTAGTTAGCAATCTGCAATTTGCAGATGATTTGGTTGTTTATTGTTCAGGTCCTAGCTTAGGTGATGTTTGTTCAAAATTGAATTTGGCTTTACATAACCTGCACAATTATTTTGATGCCCTTAATTTTGAAATTAGTAAAGATAAAAGTAAGGTAGTGGTTTTTAGTAAAACTTCCATACAGTCACGCAATGTGAAAATATTTTATGATAATTGTCTTTTGCCCCTTGACTCCTCAGTAAAATTTTTAGGAGTTACTTTTCAGACTAACTTAAAATGGAATAAATACGTTGATTGCTTAGTAGACAGAGCTCTTAGAGCTTGTAATATTTTGCGATCATTTACGGGATCAGGCTGGGGTGCAGACCCTAAAATCTTGCTAATGCTGTACAAGTCGTTAGTAAGAAGTCATTTTGAATATTCTTTCTTTTGTATTGCAGACAATAACAGATTAGTAGAGAAATTAGATAAAGTATAAAATAGATCCTTACGTGTTATTCTTGGTGCCATGATGTCTACTCCAATAATTTCTCTACAGGTAGAATGCAATATCCCTCCGATTAAGTTACGTTTCAATTTTCTTAAGCACAAATTTATTCTGAATTTATCCCAAATTACTAGACATCCTCTTCTTTTAAAACTGGTCCATGTTCTAGAGAATCAATCTTCAGTTCCGTATTTGTGTGATAATCTTGCTGAAACTTTAGAATACAAAAATATTATTAACTTATTTGAAAGCTCCCAGTGGTCCTGTAGTGGTTGCTTTGATAGCAAATTCTACTCAATGCAAATATTTATTGACATGACGTTTAAATTTAAAGAAGACGTGTACAATGGTTTAAATTTGTTTAATGGACATAAACAGCTGTATACTGATGGCTCAAAGACGGCTGACGCCGTTTCTATGGCTATCTATGATTCCCAGGCTCGTAAGGGTTTTGGTTGTAGACTTCCTGATGTGGCGAGTATTTTCACTGCTGAAAGTTTTGCAATTCTTTCTGCTCTTGATTATATTGCTGATCAGGACGATACTCACTGGATTATTATTTCTGACAGCATGAGCGTTCTTAAGGCTTTAAACAATCCAGGTTTCAGCAGTGGTTCTAGCCATATCTTGTACGATATTCGGAAAAAATATCACTGCTTGTCAACGCGAGGAAAAAATATCGTTTTGTTTTGGACACCATCACACATAGGTGTTGCTGGTAATGAAAATGTAGACCGTCTTGCCAGTTCAATAACTACTCGCTATCGCCAAATTGACATCAAACCTTGTTTTTTACCTGTCTCGGACGTTGTAAATAAGTACAAACTGGATTTGTCTTCTAACTTTAAGGCTATTAGGGATGAATCATTAAATGTAAAGGCAAATGGTTTGCAGAAATCAAACCTAACATTTCCGCTCCTTGGTTCTTAAAGTTCAATAGTTTTTGTAGTAGGAAATTTTGTTCTACAATCTGTCGTCTGCGCATGGGTCATTGTCGTACAAATTCTCTTCTACACCGTTTTAACATTGTTGAGAACGGGCGCGCGCACTCGGGCACTTTGCACACGTACTTCTTGGCCATCTCGTGCTCGCGCACGTGCCGCTGGCAATTGTACTTCCTTATGAACTGACAGCCGCAGTAGTTGCACGTGTACGGCTTGACCGATTTGTGCGCGTTCATGTGCGACACGTACTCCGTGTGCCGGATGAACGCGCAAGGGCGCGTTCATCCGGCGTGCACTTGAACGGCTTCGCAGAGCGGCTCATGTGCGTCCAGCGGTGCAGCCTCAGGTTCCACTTGGTGGTGAAGGCCTTGTTGCAGATGATGCACACGTACGGCCGCTTGCCGCTGTGCGTGAGCAGGTGCGCGCGCAGGTTGGTGCGCAGGTGCTCTGATTTCTTATGTGCGTATTAAAGTTCAGAGTTTTATCTAAAGTTACTCCCAGATACTTTATTTCCTCAATGATTTCGAGTGTAGAACCTCTTATTTCGATAGGTTCCAACTCCATTCTATTTCTTTTCCTAGTGAAGAGGATCACTTTTGTCTTGTCGGGGTTGAGGCCAAGACCCTTGTCTTGGCACCAATCCGCAACCATCTTCAATCCTTTCATTGCCGTTGCCCTTACTGTGCTTAGCGCCTTTCCAGAAACTAAGATTGCTTCATCATCTGAGTAAGCTTGCATGTATATATGCTGTTTGTTGATGGAGCCTACCAGGTCGTCTATAAGAAGGCACCACAAGAGTGGAGATAAGCATCCTCCCTGTGGGAAACCCCTACTAGCCACCACTGTTTTAGTGTCCGTTCCTAGTGTCGTTGTTATGATACGATTCTTTAGCATGGTGATAGCCCATCTAGCTAATGTCAGCGATATGTCTACCCTGTTTAAGGCGCCTTCCACCGCACCGAAATGAGCTTTGTCGAATGCGCCTTCAATATCAAAGAAGCAACCCACCGCATATGCTTTATCTCTGCTAATCGCCCTTTCGATCCTTAATACAAGATTGTGTAGAGCTGTTTCCGTAGACTTACCCTCCACGAATGCATGCTGGTTTCCGTGTAATGGGAAGTTGCTTTTTGCAATACGAGTTCGTATGTTTCCGTCTATTATCTTCTCTAGAGTTTTCAGAACGAAGGACGAGAGGCTTATGCATCGGAATGATTTAACTTCCTTGTAGCACTTCCTCCCTGGTTTTGGTATGAAAACTGCCTTTACCTTTCTCCATCTGGGAGGTATGTGTCTCGGAGCCACACTGCTTCTTAGTAGGTTGCACAGCATATCCTTTATGTGTTCCCATGCCTTTTGCAGGAGCATAGGGAATATTCCGTCTGGTCCTGCAGCCTTCATGGGGCTGAAAGTCCTTACCGCCCATTCTACCGTGTCTAAAGTTATTGTTTCCTGAGCCATATTCCAGTCTTCCGGTTTATTGACTGGGAAGCAATCTCTTTCTTCATATTCCACGCACCCTGGGAAATGTGATGTCAGCATGGCTTCCATTACTTCTTTGGGGTCGGATGTTACCTTGTCATCGACTTTAATGCTGCCTAGTTGACAGGAACTATCTTTTGAAAGAACCTTCATCAGCCGGGCCGCATCGGAGTATCTAGTTATGCCTTCACAGAATCCCTTCCAACTGCTTCTCTCTTCTTTCTGTCGCAGTTTGTTGAATTCTCGCCTAGTTGCTCTATAAGCCTCCCAACTGTAATCATCGTTGTTGGACAGAGCGATCCTTTGGGTTTTTCTGCATTTCTTTCTAAGCTGCGTTAGTTCTTTGTTCCACCACGGTTGTCCTTTGCCGTCGCGAATTTCTTTTAGTGGGCAAGCCTGATGGTGAACGGCGCGCGGCCCGTGTGCACGTTGTGGTGCTCCATCAGCTTCTGGCGCGCCACGAAACGCTTCCTGCAATACATACACATTATTATTATTTCGGGTATCCTTAGACAATTTAAGGTTAAAAAAAATCCAGATGGACAAAGGGGTCCTCAGGATAATGAGAATCAGTAAAATGAAGTGACGTGACATAAAAATACAATGTCTTTTTAAACTTATCATAGACAACATTTGTAATCTATATATATAAAAGAGAAAATCACTGACTGATTCATCACGAAATCTCCGAAACCACAAGTGCCAGGAGTCTCAAATTTTGCAAGGGGGTACCTTTTGGGGCGTAGGTGCTCACTAAGAAAGGATTTTTGAAAATTCATCCCCTAAGGGGGTAAAACGGGGGTGCAAAGTTAGTATGAAACTTTGCCGTTTTTGAAGTTATTCAAATGAAATTCAGCATGAAGGTTCTTTACTGAAAAACATGAAGCATGAGTAAAATTTTTTTTTTTAAATTCATCCCTTAGGGGGTTAAACGGGGGTGCAAAGATAGTATGAAACTTTGCCGTTTTTGAAGTTATTCGAATGAAATTCAGCATGAAGGTTCTTTATTGAAAGGCATGAAACACGAGTAAAATATTTTTCTCAAAAATCGTCCCTTAGGGGGTTAAACGGGGGTGCAAAGTTAGTATGAAACTTTGCCGTTTTTGAAGTTATTCAAATGAAATACAGCATGAAGGTTCTTTATTGAAAGGCATGAAACACGAGTAAAATATTTTTCTCAAAAATCATCCCTTAGGGGGTTAAACGGGGGCGCAAATTTCGTATGAAACTTTGCCGTTTTTGAAGTTATATAAATGAAATTCAGCATTAAGGTTCTTTATTGAAGGGCATGAAACACGAGTAAAATATTTTTCTCAAAAATTATCCCTTAGGGGGTTAAACGGGGGTGCAAAGTTAGTATGAAACTTTGCCGTTTTGAAGTTATTCGAATGAAATTAAGCATGAAGGTTCTTTAGGCGATACGAAGTTCGCCGGGTCAGCTAGTACATTATAAAATAGGTTTTATTTACTTAAACTATTCTCCATGCCGCCCACCATGAACCGAATCATTAAAAAAAATTACGGTTCATTACAACATATAAACGTGTACGTATTTAAAAAAAAATAGATTAAAAAAGATACATTACAGAAACAAAACTATTTTGTAGTTGGAAGAATACACCTCTTGGATATGGAACGCTTTATTATGTTACCGCCGCACCTCAAACCAACCACGCGCGTAATTCCGTCCAAACCCGGGTGCTTCTCCACAATAACCCCATGATACAACCTGTAAGCGACATAGCGGCCTCTTTCGTAATATTTGGTTTTATTGTCTTTGGGCTGCTACGTCGCCGCTTATGTCTTTTTATCTTTGATTGAAAAAAGCGCGGGAACCTTTCGAGGCAACAGGGCGGACTTTTTGAATTATTTGTAAATTATTATTATTTTTCTTTATCTCTTTTGGCTCTTTTGTTTATTTTAGTTTTAGTTTTGTTACTGTATAATATTGTATAAACTAATTGGTTAGGCGTGTTCTAGGTTTTGTATAGGATGGGCGGTAAAAAAAGACGAAAAAAGGAGGATAATACTCCTCAACCGGATTCCTCATCGATATCTAGTGATTCAGAATATTCTGACTCTGTAGAGCATGGTGCCGACAGGTACACGCCTTATAGGGTCGTCGATTACTCTAGGCGATATCCTGAAGACAATACTGCAGCTGAATATATTGTTTTTATTCAAAGTTCCGATGAAAACAAAGCGTTAGGCAATAGGGACATGATGTACCTTAGCAATTGTTTCAGTAGGTTCATCAAGGGCATTAAGTATTTAAAAAAAATGAACAAATTTAAAATTGGCGTTGTTTTCGACAAGGCGAGCTTTGCCAATTCTTTCTTGGATAACGTAACTTTTCTGAAAGACCATTCGTTAACTGCGTCGATCCCCGCGGCCGCTACTGAATTAACAGGTGTAATCACTAACGTCCCCTTAGACATGTCTAATAAAAATATATTCAAAGTATTATCTACATCTACCAAGAAAATTATATGCGTACGTAGAATAATGAGAAAAGATAAAGAAACGAAAACATTACAGCCTACCCAGACCGTCGCTATCACCTTCGCGTCTTCGACGTCGTTGCCGGACTATGTGTATTTGAAGATGTGGAGAGCCCGGTGCTGCCGTACGTACCTCCTGTAAAGCAATGTTTCCGGTTTCTAAGGTATGGTCACTTAGCTAAATTTTGTAAAGACGCTGAGAGGTGCTCTATATGTACAGAGAGTCGCAGCTTCAAGACTTGTTCTGTTTCGGTCGAGAAAGCCATCTGCATTCACTGCAAGGGCAATCATATTGCCATTTATGGTCTTTGTCCGGTTAAAAAACAAAAAATTCTGGATAATAACAATAAGTTTGCTCCTGCTCCTTTTTCAAAGTTGTTTGATAAGGAAAGTTTTCCTGATTTGAAGAAAAAGAATACTCCTTTAGATATTCTAAACCTAATCTTATCCGACCCTAAAATTCTCAGTCTAGTTAATGAATCGATAACTAAAGTCATTACCCTTAATAAATCACAAAACACTAGTATCAGTTCTCAAATTATTACAGACACTCTTAAAGAAACATTCCAGAAAAAACCTGGGATCGTTTCAAATTCACCACTATGAATATAGTACAGTGGAATGCTCAAAGTCTACTAAGCAATCGTAACGAATTTCAGAAATTTATTTTAGACAACAATATACACATAGCTATTATTTCTGAAACATGGTTAAAACCACATCAAAAAGTTAATATTAAAGGTTATTCTGTTGTGCGTAATGACTGTGGTAACGACCGCAATGGAGTAGCCATCATTGTTCATAATTGTATACCTTTTGTAAAATTAAATACTTATTTTGACGACTCTCTGCAAAATATAGCAATTAAGATTAATATTAATAATAAGTTTGTTTCAATAGTTAGTTTCTATAGTCCTGGTAATTCTTCTCCCAGGTTTGACAAAAACAAATTTAACTCGCTTTTGCAATCTATCCCTAAGCCGTTAATTATTGCAGGTGATTTTAATGCGCACCGTACTTCCTGGGGTTGTTGTGTCAATGACTCTAGAGGTCAAGCTATCCTCGATATTATAGATTTAAATGAATTGGTTATGTTAAATGACAATGTTCCTACTACCATTGGCTCGCACATAGCTAGGCCCAATGGTCTCGATCTAACTTTAGTTTCTTCATCTTTAGCGTTACTTTGTGATTGGAATGTCTGTGATTATTCTATGGGCAGTTATCATCTACCCACTATCACCAAATATAATTTCTTACCTCCTAATATGCCGCCTAACTCTTCTTACTTGTCTAATCGGGTAAATTTAAAGCTTGTTGATTGGAGTTTGTATGTACAGAGTGTAAATAATATTTTAAATGGTTTTGAGGTTGACTATGGTGACCCAATTCAGTCCTATTGTGATTTTTGTTCTTTGATTAAGTCTGCTGTAATGAAGTCGTCGCCTTCTGTTAAATTTAAAAATACCTCTTCTTTTAAATCTGGAAGGAAAAATAAGGCGGTTCCTTGGTGGAACAGTAATTGTTCTAAGGCTGTGGAAAACGTTAAAGCTGCTTATGTGCTTTTCAAGTCAGACCCTTCCGTAGAGAATTATGTTAGCTTTAAACATAAACAGGCTATTAAAAAAAGAGTTATTAGACAAGAACGTTTAGAAAATTGGCATAGTTTTTGTTCCTCGCTTAATCGTTTTACTCCCACTAGTAAAATTTGGCAAAAAATCAAAAGGTAAATTCTCTAATAACAATTGGATAGTCGAATACACACCTGATACAGTACAGAATTTATTGAGTGACATCGATTACAATCAGAATAATGATAGTCTTGGTAACAATTTCACAATTCAGGAATTGAAATCTGCATTGCATTCCAGGCGTGATTTTAAAGCTTCTAAACCTACTTTGGGAAAATTCTCTCATACCTTCAGACTGGAAGACTGACATGATTGTTCCTATTTTGAAACCTGGTAAAACTCCTTATGTGGCTGACTCATATCGGCCCATAACTTTAACATCTTGTGTTGGTAAAATTTTTGAGCAACTCATAAAGCAGCGCCTGGAGTTTTATATTGAAAATAACAATCTCCTCCCCAACAATCAATTTGGTTTCCGTCGTGGTCATTCAGCTCGAGAAAGTTTAGCACATTTTCTAGTTGATGCACAGAGCACTTTCTCTAAAGGTCACCTCCAAGTTGGTGTTTTCTTTGATATTGTAGGTGCTTTTAACAATGTAAATCTGTCCATCCTCCATTCCATTCTGGCCTCTCTTGGTATTCCTGCAAAATTAAATAATTGGATTTTAAATTTTTTAAATAGGAGATAATTATTTGTTAAATTCAATAACATGTTGTTAGGGCCAAGATTATCCTATAAAGGAGTTTGTCAGGGTGGCATATTGTCGCCCTAAGCTTTTTATTCTGTACATACATAGACTCAATTTAGTTTTAGGTAGTTTAGTTAGCAATCTGCAATTTGCAGATGATTTGGTTGTTTATTGTTCAGGTCCTAGCTTAGGTGATGTTTGTTCAAAATTGAATTTGGCTTTACATAACCTGCACAATTATTTTGATGCCCTTAATTTTGAAATTAGTAAAGATAAAAGTAAGGTAGTGGTTTTTAGTAAAACTTCCATACAGTCACGCAATGTGAAAATATTTTATGATAATTGTCTTTTGCCCCTTGACTCCTCAGTAAAATTTTTAGGAGTTACTTTTCAGACTAACTTAAAATGGAATAAATACGTTGATTGCTTAGTAGACAGAGCTCTTAGAGCTTGTAATATTTTGCGATCATTGACGGGATCAGGCTGGGGTGCAGACCCTAAAATCTTGCTAATGCTGTACAAGTCGTTAGTAAGAAGTCATTTTGAATATTCTTTCTTTTGTATTGCAGACATTAACAGATTAGTAGAGAAATTAGATAAAGTATAAAATAGATCCTTACGTGTTATTCTTGGTGCCATGATGTCTACTCCAATAATTTCTCTACAGGTAGAATGCAATATCCCTCCGATTAAGTTACGTTTCAATTTTCTTAAGCACAAATTTATTCTGAATTTATCCCAAATTACTAGACATCCTCTTCTTTTAAAACTGGTCCATGTTCTAGAGAATCAATCTTCAGTTCCGTATTTGTGTGATAATCTTGCTGAAACTTTAGAATACAAAAATATTATTAACTTATTTGAAAGCTCCCAGTGGTCCTGTAGTGGTTGCTTTGATAGCAAATTCTACTCAATGCAAATATTTATTGACATGACGTTTAAATTTAAGTTAAAGAAGACGTGTACAATGGTTTAAATTTGTTTAATGGACATAAACAGCTGTATACTGATGGCTCAAAGACGGCTGACGCCGTTTCTATGGCTATCTATGATTCCCAGGCTCGTAAGGGTTTTGGTTGTAGACTTCCTGATGTGGCGAGTATTTTCACTGCTGAAAGTTTTGCAATTCTTTCTGCTCTTGATTATATTGCTGATCAGGACGATACTCACTGGATTATTATTTCTGACAGCATGAGCGTTCTTAAGGCTTTAAACAATCCAGGTTTCAGCAGTGGTTCTAGCCATATCTTGTACGATATTCGGAAAAAATATCACTGCTTGTCAACGCGAGGAAAAAATATCGTTTTGTTTTGGACACCATCACACATAGGTGTTGCTGGTAATGAAAATGTAGACCGTCTTGCCAGTTCAATAACTACTCGCTATCGCCAAATTGACATCAAACCTTGTTTTTTACCTGTCTCGGACGTTGTAAATAAGTACAAACTGGATTTGTCTTCTAACTTTAAGGCTATTAGGGATGAATCATTAAATGTAAAGGCAAATGGTTTGCAGAAATCAAACCTAACATTTCCGCTCCTTGGTTCTTAAAGTTCAATAGTTTTTGTAGTAGGAAATTTTGTTCTACAATCTGTCGTCTGCGCATGGGTCATTGTCGTACAAATTCTCTTCTACACCGTTTTAACATTGTTGAGAACGGGCGCGCGCACTCGGGCACTTTGCACACGTACTTCTTGGCCATCTCGTGCTCGCGCACGTGCCGCTGGCAATTGTACTTCCTTATGAACTGACAGCCGCAGTAGTTGCACGTGTACGGCTTGACCGATTTGTGCGCGTTCATGTGCGACACGTACTCCGTGTGCCGGATGAACGCGCAAGGGCGCGTTCATCCGGCGTGCACTTGAACGGCTTCGCAGAGCGGCTCATGTGCGTCCAGCGGTGCAGCCTCAGGTTCCACTTGGTGGTGAAGGCCTTGTTGCAGATGATGCACACGTACGGCCGCTTGCCGCTGTGCGTGAGCAGGTGCGCGCGCAGGTTGGTGCGCAGGTGCTCTGATTTCTTATGTGCGTATTAAAGTTCAGAGTTTTATCTAAAGTTACTCCCAGATACTTTATTTCCTCAATGATTTCGAGTGTAGAACCTCTTATTTCGATAGGTTCCAACTCCATTCTATTTCTTTTCCTAGTGAAGAGGATCACTTTTGTCTTGTCGGGGTTGAGGCCAAGACCCTTGTCTTGGCACCAATCCGCAACCATCTTCAATCCTTTCATTGCCGTTGCCCTTACTGTGCTTAGCGCCTTTCCAGAAACTAAGATTGCTTCATCATCTGAGTAAGCTTGCATGTATATATGCTGTTTGTTGATGGAGCCTACCAGGTCGTCTATAAGAAGGCACCACAAGAGTGGAGATAAGCATCCTCCCTGTGGGAAACCCCTACTAGCCACCACTGTTTTAGTGTCCGTTCCTAGTGTCGTTGTTATGATACGATTCTTTAGCATGGTGATAGCCCATCTAGCTAATGTCAGCGATATGTCTACCCTGTTTAAGGCGCCTTCCACCGCACCGAAATGAGCTTTGTCGAATGCGCCTTCAATATCAAAGAAGCAACCCACCGCATATGCTTTATCTCTGCTAATCGCCCTTTCGATCCTTAATACAAGATTGTGTAGAGCTGTTTCCGTAGACTTACCCTCCACGTATGCATGCTGGTTTCCGTGTAATGGGAAGTTGCTTTTTGCAATACGAGTTCGTATGTTTCCGTCTATTATCTTCTCTAGAGTTTTCAGAACGAAGGACGAGAGGCTTATGCATCGGAATGATTTAACTTCCTTGTAGCACTTCCTCCCTGGTTTTGGTATGAAAACTGCCTTTACCTTTCTCCATCTGGGAGGTATGTGTCTCGGAGCCACACTGCTTCTTAGTAGGTTGCACAGCATATCCTTTATGTGTTCCCATGCCTTTTGCAGGAGCATAGGGAATATTCCGTCTGGTCCTGCAGCCTTCATGGGGCTGAAAGTCCTTACCGCCCATTCTACCGTGTCTAAAGTTATTGTTTCCTGAGCCATATTCCAGTCTTCCGGTTTATTGACTGGGAAGCAATTTCTTTCTTCATATTCCACGCACCCTGGGAAATGTGATGTCAGCATGGCTTCCATTACTTCTTTGGGGTCGGATGTTACCTTGTCATCGACTTTAATGCTGCCTAGTTGACAGGAACTATCTTTTGAAAGAACCTTCATCAGCCGGGCCGCATCGGAGTATCTAGTTATGCCTTCACAGAATCCCTTCCAACTGCTTCTCTCTTCTTTCTGTCGCAGTTTGTTGAATTCTCGCCTAGTTGCTCTATAAGCCTCCCAACTGTAATCATCGTTGTTGGACAGAGCGATCCTTTGGGTTTTTCTGCATTTCTTTCTAAGCTGCGTTAGTTCTTTGTTCCACCACGGTTGTCCTTTGCCGTCGCGAATTTCTTTTAGTGGGCAAGCCTGATGGTGAACGGCGCGCGGCCCGTGTGCACGTTGTGGTGCTCCATCAGCTTCTGGCGCGCCACGAAACGCTTCCTGCAATACATACACATTATTATTATTTCGGGTATCCTTAGACAATTTAAGGTTAAAAAAAATCCAGATGGACAAAGGGGTCCTCAGGATAATGAGAATCAGTAAAATGAAGTGACGTGACATAAAAATACAATGTCTTTTTAAACTTATCATAGACAACATTTGTAATACATTATAAAATAGGTTTTATTTACTTAAACTATTCTCCATGCCGCCCACCATGAACCGAATCATTAAAAAAAATTACGGTTCATTACAACATATAAACGTGTACGTATTTTAAAAAAAAATAGATTAAAAAAGATACATTACAGAAACAAAACTATTTTGTAGTTGGAAGAATACACCTCTTGGATATGGAACGCTTTATTATGTTACCGCCGCACCTCAAACCAACCATGCGCGTAATTCCGTCCAAACCCGGGTGCTTCTCCACAATAACCCCATGATACAACCTGTAAGCGACATAGCGGCCTCTTTCGTAATATTTGGTTTTATTGTCTTTGGGCTGCTACGTCGCCGCTTATGTCTTTTTATCTTTGATTGAAAAAAGCGCGGGAACCTTTCGAGGCAACAGGGCGGACTTTTTGAATTATTTGTAAATTATTATTATTTTTCTTTATCTCTTTTGGCTCTTTTGTTTATTTTAGTTTTAGTTTTGTTACTGTATAATATTGTATAAACTAATTGGTTAGGCGTGTTCTAGGTTTTGTATAGGATGGGCGGTAAAAAAAGACGAAAAAAGGAGGATAATACTCCTCAACCGGATTCCTCATCGATATCTAGTGATTCAGAATATTCTGACTCTGTAGAGCATGGTGCCGACAGGTACACGCCTTATAGGGTCGTCGATTACTCTAGGCGATAACCTGAAGACAATACTGCAGCTGAATATATTGTTTTTATTCAAAGTTCCGATGAAAACAAAGCGTTAGGCAATAGGGACATGATGTACCTTAGCAATTGTTTCAGTAGGTTCATCAAGGGCATTAAGTATTTAAAAAAAATGAACAAATTTAAAATTGGCGTTGTTTTCGACAAGGCGAGCTTTGCCAATTCTTTCTTGGATAACGTAACTTTTCTGAAAGACCATTCGTTAACTGCGTCGATCCCCGCGGCCGCTACTGAATTAACAGGTGTAATCACTAACGTCCCCTTAGACATGTCTAATAAAAATATATTCAAAGTATTATCTACATCTACCAAGAAAATTATATGCGTACGTAGAATAATGAGAAAAGATAAAGAAACGAAAACATTACAGCCTACCCAGACCGTCGCTATCACCTTCGCGTCTTCGACGTCGTTGCCGGACTATGTGTATTTGAAGATGTGGAGAGCCCGGTGCTGCCGTACGTACCTCCTGTAAAGCAATGTTTCCGGTTTCTAAGGTATGGTCACTTAGCTAAATTTTGTAAAGACGCTGAGAGGTGCTCTATATGTACAGAGAGTCGCAGCTTCAAGACTTGTTCTGTTTCGGTCGAGAAAGCCATCTGCATTCACTGCAAGGGCAATCATATTGCCATTTATGGTCTTTGTCCGGTTAAAAAACAAAAAATTCTGGATAATAACAATAAGTTTGCTCAATTAACAACAAACAAATTAAAAAAAACTAACAACAGTACGAGCGAAAGCACAGGCGAAAGTGAATTGAAAAAATGTCATAATTTTGACAATTACAATGCGACAAAATTATAGTTGTTTTATTATTCAAGCACTAAACACATAATTGACTATATTTTTTACTTCTCAGGTTAATACCTCTGTTTATCTTTGTCGCACTAACGTAATCTGATACATGCCATCCTTGTCGTAACTCGGCGACTACCGGCTTAATATGTTCATATTTTATGATCGGCGTGAGAAAGAGACCGCGCTAGGAACAAAATGTACGCGTAAGAAAGAGACAGCCGCTCCTAAAACTGTATGCAGCTACAACTCGGGAATTACCAGCTTTCGACGCACAGGCTAAGAGACGAATAAATAGCAATATCACAATATTGCTATTTATTATTGTATAGGCGTTTGGCGACGTGTGATATTGCTATTTATTATTGTATAGGCGTTTGGGTATCATTATTACGTATGAAGCGAAATCATGTTATTAGCAGAGTCGATGCTGTTAGATAATTCACTATTTTTAAAAGGGAAGCCGACAGGAATCGTGTTATTAGGACCCCTCGCCACTGATATATATATATAATATATACTTAGTTACGAAAATTATTTTTCCTTCGAGGATATCATACAGAAACAGGAGTATGCATCACAGACAGAGAGAGAGTAAGATACGCAATAGCTATTTCCTGCATTGGTTGGTAGGTAGGTACGATAAACTGATAATAAAGGTAGGTAAGTAAGTACCTACCTTACCTTACCGTATGATAAAACGAGACCTGTCTTCACTCCACCCAAACCGTCATCGTTCAAAATTGACAACTCGAATGGCGATTACAATTTAATCGATAAAATTAAATGTCAAAAATGATTATATTTTGTATATGTAAGCTTATGTATTGATTGAAGCTAACGGCGAATGTTTAAAATAGGTAGCTAATTATTAAACAATATAGGTACTTACCTTAAAATAATAAACTGATGACTTGTAGATAAATACAAAACACATTATAATACTTACCTACTCTCATTGTGTGAAAGATTTTATTTTGTCTATGCCTAACCTTATTTTTTATACTTAATATCAATTATTTATTTTTGATAATAAAGTGTAAAAAACAACGAAAAACTAGATAATAGTGACAAATTCTTGAGGTACATTGAAAATGCAATGCAATGCAGCACATTTTCCGCGCATATGTATTCAAATTTTTTTTTTTTTTGGGAAATTTTATTTTGTTTTGAAATAATATAACAAATGGAGGATAAATCTGGCAAGGAACCGAAATCCAGCCGTAGAACGTCAGTAACATGTAGTAAATGCAAAACCGCTAGACGTGAGAGGGACACAATAATATGCCAAATTTGTAATAAACGATATTACTTTGATTGCATTGGCATATCTGAAAAATTGTATAGGCTCATGCAACCCGAAAAGAGGAAGGCTCTAAAGTGCAAAATTTGTATAAATAAGCAGAGAGCTGCAACAAAACTACACTCCCCAAGTGAGAATCAAGGGACTCCAACAGTAGAACAAACTGTAAAACTGCAAGCATCTCAAGCATCACCAACAATTACACCATTGTCGCAGTCTTCACCGAGGTCCCTTACCGGAGACACTTACCTTAGTTCAAACGAGTACGAAACTGTGATGAAATCACCAGATGAATTACTTTCAAAGAGCGCAGATTACAATAATCTAGAAATAAACGTGCAACAGGAATTGAGAGATCTTAAGGAAAAATATGCCGAACTCTCCTCTAACCTTATGAGCACACAAAACGAATTAGAAAATACAATAATCGAGAATAGCGACCTTAAGCGTCAAATAAATCGTTTGAATAAGGAAATTCAATTACTTAAGAATGTCTGTAGATCACCAGCACCACCAAAGAAACCTAAAAATAAAGGTAGTAGTGAGGCAAGTTCTCTGTTTTACACAACCCCGAATAATAAAGAACCAAAGCGCCAGCAACATATTAAAAATAAAACAACAACACCGAAATCGGCTTCGCCACCCCTACAACATAGACCTGAAAAAGTAGAAACAAATTTACATGAACAAATTAATACAATTAATAAACCAAAACTTTATATTATTAGTAGTGAAAAGAGGCTAAAAATGCTGGATGCGATCGAAACTACAAATACAAATACTTGCCACCACTATAACTATTGCCACTACGTAATACCTGGGGGAGGCACCAATCAATTATTATATAATTTGGAGGAAAAAACGAGTAACCTAACAATGTCCGACTATGTATTAATACTATTCGGCGAGGCTGATTTTAAACCATCGAAAGATTACTTAGAACTGATCACATATATCCGCGAGACTCTACTGAAAATTAAAAATACGAACATAATCCTTTGCACACCTACTTATATTTGCGGAGCAACACTATACAATTGCAGAGTCGAAACATTCAATATGTTACTTTGCTTGGACGTGAGCAACCTTGGCTATGCTCATCTTATTGACTCCAATTTGAACCTAGAATTAAATATGTTCTCACCTTACTCTGGTAAACTTAATAAAACAGGACTCACTTGTATCCTCCAAGAAATAAGTCAATATATAAAAACGAGTCACAAGATTCCAGAGAGTGCACAACAAATAAAAAACAGCATCCACAGAACAGAGGGCAATATTCAAACCTTGTGTGAATCTGACAGAAACATATCACCTAATTATCCACTAAGCCCACAAATCCAAGCGCAGTCATTAATGGATACGCCTCTTTTTCGTAAATAACTTTACCATACTTAGCCAAAATATTCGTAGCATATGGAATAAACAAAATATATTGGACGCATACCTTGACGATAAACGGGACATGGGAGCACTGTGCTTAACGGAAACTTGGCTTCACAAAGATAAGTTGGAACAACTAAAGATAAGTGGATTTAAGCTAGCATCTTCTTATTCCCGAGATAATTATGAGGGTGGTGGAGTCTGTATCATGCTAAAGGATGAGATTGAATGCAATGACCGAAAAGATATAACAGAAATGTCTAAAGAATATGTTTTTGAAGTATGCGCTGTAAATGTTCCTAGCCTAAATAATTTACTCATTATAGTTATTTATTGGCCAAACAGTAATAGAGACCCCGACACTTTCTTCAACAGCTTGAATAGTTTGATGAAATTGATAGCATTAAAAGATAGTAAAAATGACATTGTAATATTAGGAGACTTCAATGTGAATGTATTAGAAAATTCAACGAAGCAAAAAAACCTTCTCGAACTAATGCTTTCCTATAATTTCGATCAGAAAATTAAAGAACCGACGCGAGTAACTCAAAGTAGTGCGACTTGCTTAGACCTGGTGTTTATAAATTTCAACCATAAACAAATATTAACTTATACCGAAGATAACGGATTCTCCGATCATAAATCCATTATAGTTTCTCTTATGGCCCCTCCACAAAACCAAAGAGATACTTGGTGGACATCTAAAAGGATTTACAATCAAGCTAACATCAACAAATATAAACTTGAACTCCAAAAACTCAATTGGGACGATATCATCAAAGAAAACCAGGACATCAATATGAATTACTATTCATTTCATAAAACATTGACTGATACTCTAAACGCATGTATACCAAAGAAACGAACAAAAATAAAGGAGAAAACCACAAAGAGTTGGCTTACAGTTGGCATAAAAAGATCTTGCAAACATAAGCGTCTACTGAAGCTATTTCTGTCACAAACGGATAATCCATCTCTCCACAAATACTATAAGACCTACGAAAGGCTATTGAAAAGAGCAATTACGACGTCCAAAAAACTACAATACATTAATGAAATGAGAAAATCTACAAATATAACTAAAACAATGTGGAATATTATAAAAGAGAGGACAAATAAGCAAACGAAAAGAAATAAACAAAACTTAAAACTTAAAATCAACAATGCAATCTCCGACGACCCTAACCTAATTGTGAATTCCTTAAATGATTTTTTTTCGGCTGTAAGCAAAGACGCGGATATGAGCTTGGCAAAGGGTAGAGCTGTTCTTAACCCAACCGACAGTTCCCTGTTCTTATGGCCTGTAAGCTTAAAAGAAGTTGCCAGTATTATTCGTAACTTAAAAAATAAACGCAGCTTTGGAGTGGATGAGCTACCACCGGTATTAATTAAGGAATGTATGAATGAACTATCCTATCCATATATGCAACTTATTAACCAATCCTTTCGAGAAGGAATTTTCCCGACACAATTAAAAACTACTATAGTAAAACCCATCTATAAAAAAGGAGATAAAACTGAACCTACAAACTATCGACCGATTGCGATGTTGCCAACCTCCTCCAAAATATTTGAAACAGCAATGTGTAAGAGATTGTACTCCTTTTGCGAGAAGCGTAATATATTTGATGAGAACCAATTCGCATTCAGAAAGCACCGCTCGACTACACTAGCCGTTTATAACTTCATACAAAAAACTCTTGAATATATTAACGACAAAAAGTACGCAATAGGCATCCTACTAGACATGAGCAAGGCTTATGATAGAGTTTCATTTAAAATCTTACTATCAAAACTATATGGCATTGGAGTGAGAGGAATAGCACATGAATGGTTCAAATCGTACCTAGCCAATCGGCAACAGTGTGTAGAGATAGAAAACAGCAATTTAGAAACAGGTACTACTACAACATACAGATCTGAAAAGTGCTTAATGCCACATTCGATTCCTCAAGGCAGTGTACTTGGCTGTATCCTTTTCTTAATATACGTCAATGACCTCCCAAAAGTTGTGAATGAACATTGCGTCGTATTTGCAGACGACATCTCAATACTATTCCCATTATGACAGAACTATAAATGTAAATACGCAGCTTACTCAAATTTTCTTAAATATTATGCAATGGCTTAACGATCATAACCTAGAAATTAATCTCTCCAAAACAAAGATAATGCAATTCAGGCCTTACCAGAAGCCCCCAATAAATATAAATTTTTCCCTCAATTGCACCTCAATCGAATGTGTTGATAGCTTTTCACTGCTTGGTCTAGAGATAGATACAAGTATAAATTGGAAAACACACATACAAAAAATCAAAAATAAGCTGTCCCGTTTCCTATATGCTTTGGTGGAATTAAAGCGAAGCACTGATCTAAAAACAGCTTTGTCCGCATACTATGCATATGCATTTTCATGGCTCCAGTACGGAATTATACTTTGGGGAAATAGCACCGACGCCCATCAGCTATTTATATTGCAAAAGAAATGCATACGAATCCTCGTAAATATAAGGCGCCGCGAGAGTTGTAAGCCATATTTCGTTGAACAAAAGATCCTAACGTTGACAGGTATGTACATACTGGAAATCTGCAAGTTCGTGAAAAACAACCCTGGCTTTTTTAAGACAATAGCAGAAACAAGAAATAATCCTGTACATACACGAGGAAAGGACAGACTCAACCTACCACCCAGCAGATCGAAACATTACAATTTAACAATTTAACATTATAATTATATATTGAATTTAAATTTATTTTTGTATTATTGGTTTTAATTGTTTGAGTATAGAGAGAATATTGTAGTGCCCTAACGGGGTTCCATGCGGGAAACTAGTTTGTAAAACTGTTATTATTATAAAATCTATATATGGAAACAATAAAATATTTGAATTTGAAAAAAAAAAAAAAAAATTGCAAATGGGCCCGCTGGCCAGACACAACTATTTTAGCTGAATTTCTCCCGTTCTGTTAAAGATTCCTTGAATTTAACACATAAATCGAGAGGTACATTGCGCTAAGTAACGATCCGTATCATTTTAATGTATTTCTAGCAAGAAACAAAAAAGGGGCCCGCTGGATAGACGAGCTGGTTTTTTCCAATTTCTGTCAAAACTGTTGAGGTACTATGGATCTTGTCAACATATTCGTGAGGTACATTGGACGAGCTAAGCATCGCCACTAGTTTTTAGAGTCTAGCTTGTGGGGTCCCGCTAGATAGAAAGACACATGGGGCAAGGCTCTTTTGTTCGACACCATGTTCTTGTTCGGTCGTGCGTGAGTGGTTGCGCGCGAATACAAGTAGAACTATGTTTGTAGGTGTTCATGTTCGCTTTGCTAATTTAGGTCCACACGTGTGAACCACATGTTTCGTGCTCGTGTTCGGTCGTGCGTACACGCCTTTATACGTGACAATATTGTCAGTTTTTGACAAGTAAAAATTGTGTTAAATGTCATAAGTTATGTCAAAATTGTGACAAATGTCAGATTGACACCTATTGTCACGTGTATTAAGCCTCACGTCTGAAGTAGAAAAATTGTTAATGAAAACTGCCTAAAAAGAAATAATTGAGCCATTTTATAATAAAATATACATACACTTTAGGCGTACGCAACACTGAATTAGGAACGTCGAGACGAGCAGTTTTAATAAATAACAAGACAATAAACTTTATGTACAGTTTACAAATAGGTATGCAGGCTAGAGAATTAGATCAAAAAAATGTGCTAAATTGTAAAGTATCGTTATGAAACTTTGTAATTACATATCAATACTATTCATCAATAAACATCATGCAGCATTTAAATCACTTGAATCATGTGGATGTTCCTGCAAATTCAGTTCTTTTGTCGACTGTACAATGTCATTAGAGAAACGCGACTGCATGAGACAGCCACGTCGCGTTCATTTTATTCTTTCAAGAGTTTTTAGGACGTTTTTACATAGAGTTTTAATCTTGCTATTAAATCTGCCTTCAGTGTTTCTTGTGCCTTATGACAATAAAACATAAAAAAACTAATCTATAACCAATGAAATAAAATAACCTTTATAGTACGAAAGAGAAAGAGAGCAAAGGACGCTATCTCCTTCATACGTTACCATCATCGAAATAATATTACTACGTATAGAAATGACAGCGCCTTCAAATTTCGGCCGGTTTTTAACCGTGGTCCCACCGCTATACCCCACTGGTGGGTCCACAGGGAATTTTTTTTCTCTCTAGACCCACTGCACTAGCGTGGGTCTATGAGTAATTGAAACGAAACCATCTTTTAACCGTGGTCCCACCACCGCTGTCATGTTTGAAAAGTAGGTATGAAGATTGGATCATTATAATCTCTTTGCATTTTTATTCCCCTGTTTATTCCCTGCGTCAAGTTATGTCATTTCAAAGTCATCTAATTAGTCAATAGTCCTTTGATGTTAATAAAATTTGCTAAAATTGCAAAATGAGTGACGAAATTAAAATTATAGAGAGAAAAAGAGGAAAAGTAATGCTATACAATGGATACCAATTTTATAAACATAAAGATTACAAAAATACTCCTACATCTATATGGACTTGCAGTAAAAAGAGACAAAACAAATGTAGAGGTTCTGTTACTGTAAATGATGTAAGTTATTATACCAGTATTATACATAATAATAATGGTGGTAGAATTTATATTCAATTATTTAAGTCCTTTTATTAAATACTATTTACAATCTTACAGAAAATGGAAGTTATTACAAAACATTCACACACATGTGTTCCAAAATTGCTGCAAAATGAAATGGCTATTGCAATGAATGATGTACGATATACTGCACAAATAACAGATCGACCTATACCACAAATATATAATGAGGCCATAAATAACTGGCAACAGAAAGGATACGACTTAATTAAGTCTTTACCTCAATTCGAAAATGTAAAACATAGTTTCTATGATTCACGCAACAAATTTGCAGGAGTGTCTAAAATTAATTTTAATAATTTTGAAGACATACAGATACCACGGTTAAAAGGGGATTTCGGCGCCGTGTTCGGCCGTGAGGGGCGCGCCCCTCCCTGGCCCCGCCCCCAACCGAGTCATAGAATATGACATTACTACGCAGGGGCGACACTTTGTTTATATTCTGCCTATTGGACATCCAACTGATTATTTTATTTTATTACAATATTTTATTTTACTTAATAGATAAATTTAATAGAAAATAGGTATAATATTAGCTTTATAGGTAGGAAGCTACATTACATTTTTGTTCTTAACTTAATATTAGTCAAAAATAAACTGAGATTAAATCAAAACTAACTTTATAGTGAAGCTATTTATATATTGAAGTATTTTGTAATATATGCAATAACCAGGAGACGGTCGCCTGCCAGACAAGAGGAGTTGTGTTGAATTTCAAGAATGGTAACGTACCTTTACTCCGAAACTTGTTTGCCCGAATTTCATTTGTTCGAAAATGGTTGGTCGAAATTTAAAATGCTGTTTCATTTTCCATCTTTTTGTTTTCTAGAAACTCATTTTTTTTACTTAGTTAGTAACTTTATCCACATTTACGTATTTTACCTAGTATATAAAAATATTTTCGAAATATAGTTTAAAAAATCAATATTTAAATTACATATTATTTTTAAAAAAGAATGATTAAAATCGGTCCAAAATTGAAGGAGTAATCGGCGGACCTCCAAAAAAAAACATAGAACCTCCTCCTTTTTTGAAGTCGGTTAAAAAAAAAGCTACAAAAAATTCTGAAATACCTAAATTATATTATAAAATTGACTGACGCTTAGTACCTACATATCCCATCTGTACGATTATTTTTTGATAATCTATGATTTTCACATAGAAATGGCGGATGCAATCATGATGCATTAGAAAATAATGAAAAAAAATTGTTTTGGTTGGTTTTACTTAATTTTTTGTATACTTAGCGATGATAAGTTACGCCGCTATCTTTCTTCCTTACTGTTGAACGGTTTTTACAAGTTTTTATTGAACATGACGACATTTTCCAATTTTTTTTTGACATAAATCCGAGGACCAATCACGATGAGCGTCGGCAAGTTTCTAAACCAGTTGATGTCTATTGGCCTCAACGTATGGGGACAAAAATTTTGTTCGCGGTGTCCGTTCTATACGTAGTAATATTATTTCGATGGTTACCATAGACACTAAAATACTTTTTCACCTCACAAGCTCGGAAAGAATCTGTTTGTCATTCGAAATCTGAGCGCAAAAGTGCATTTTGTGCCCTAGCGTGGAAAGTATTTTTAAAATTCGAACCTTTCTATTCTTTAATTTTTTATACCGCCAGTCCTCTGAAAATGCATTAATACTTATTTCATGCCAGTGCGCCAACCTTATTTTTAGAATAATCGAACTGGCCAGCACGACACCGCATGAAAAAAAAAAACACTTATTTAATATATTATTTGCGTTTTTCTTGCACCTAGGATTTTCCTCGCTGTAGTGAGGTGAAAAATTTTGTGTTTCGCTCGGCAGCAAAGTTATTTTGCGTCTCGTACCTTTGAAACCCTCGCTACGCTCAGGATTCTATATTTGAACCACTCGCTTCGCTCGTGGTTCAATCCTAGAACCCTTCGCTAGCTCAGGTTTCAATTTAAGTACTCGCGCCAAAAAACAACTTTGCAGCCTTGCATAACAAATAACTATTTATAAATAAATATCTTTATATCTACGCATTTATTCATGGTAACACTATTATATTTTTTGTCTATGGCTTCGTCCGAATAAATCAACATTCCGAAATGTCAAAATAATTTTGTTTTGTAGAAAATATTAAAATAATAATATAATAAAAAAAAACTAAATATAATTAACAATAAATAGATTGTCTATAGCACAACGACCATTCTACCACAACTAGCAACTATTGGAGGGAGGGAGATGACTTGTGTTCGTCCGAACGTCTATTCTTCATTTTTTACTAATGTGGCAGGGTGCCGGTAGCGCTAACACCCTACCAATTAGTAGTTTTTAAGTAAGCTCTTGATGGAAAAGCCTGTCCGTAGAATGTAGTATGTTTGTAACTCAGAAGGGAATTAAGGCACAACACGATGACACTGAATGATTATATATTTACAACTTGAATTGTTACAAAGATTAATCAGCTAAGCAAATATAAAAACATTATTCAGAAATTCAGTAAGCTCGCCTAGCGAAGTCAGACGAAGAAGAGAATTCGTAAATCGGCGCGCGCCGTGTGGTGCGCGAACCATCGCTGTATTTCGACTTCCGACGCACAGAGCGAGACCACGCTATTCGGCCGTGCAGGACAGCGACAACCAAGTTACGCGTCGAGTTGTGGCTCCACAATCCAGCCAGCAAAGAGTATTGTCCAAGTGGCGAGTCGGTCGACGCCACAGTACTCCCCCGCTCAGACCGTTACTACGGTCGATATGGTATTCTGACCCTTCTACCACTTCGCGTCCGCTTCTCTGGTTCACTAGAAGCAGGAACGGTAGTGGTTGCAGGAGTGGTATTGGTTGCTGGAACGTTAACAGCTGCAGGAGCGGTAGTGGTAGTTGGAGCATCTTCGCGTGAAGGTACATCTGGTATTTTCGTGATGTAAGCTGGTTTCAGTCTGTCGACCGTCACGCTGATTCTGTTTCCTCTGACATCTAGTATGAAGTACTTAGGCTTTCTCTCCAGTACTTTGAAGGGGCCAGCATAAGGTGCTTCAAGCGGACGGCGCACGTGATCTTGACGAAGAAAAACGTGAGAAGAAGTATGCAAGTCACGCGGCAGGTAGAATGGTGAATTGCTGTGCCACGAAGTTGGTCTCGGCGTCAGTTTGGACATGTAGCTTCGCAGGCGCGTTGCGTACTCGGAGATGTCGGCGGCAGAAAAGTCGTCGTTGGGACATAAGAATTGTCCAGGTAAACGAAGAGGCTCACCGTACACGAGTTCAGCAGCAGATGAACGCAGATCGTCCTTCCAGGCGCTGCGCATGCCTAGCAGCACGAGTGGAAGTACCTCGGACCACGAAGGTGTAGCATGGCACATGATAGCCGCCTTGAGTTGGCGGTGCATGCGCTCGACGAGTCCATTGGCAGCAGGATGATACGCGGTGGTGCGGAAGTGGCGCGCACCGATCAGCGTAGTGAGGGCCTTGAAGAGCTGGCTCTCGAACTGACGACCACGGTCTGTAGTCACCTGGGTAGGACAGCCGAATCTGGCAATCCAGCCAGAAACCAGGGCAGAAGCGCAGGCCTCCGCCGTGATGTCCTTGAGAGGAATAGCCTCAGGCCACCGAGTGAAACGGTCGATGACCGTAAGGCAATACCTGTAATCAGAAGAAGGATTAAGGGGTCCTACGAGATCGAGGTGGATATGGGAGAATCTCGAGGAAGGGGATGGGAATGAGGAGAGGGGAGAAACGGTATGACGGGTAATTTTAGATTTCTGGCAATTTAAGCATTGCCTAGCCCACTCTCTACAATCCTTGCGAATCCCTGGCCAGACAAAACGTTGTGTGACCAGCCGCACTGTAGCGGAACTTCCAGGATGATGTAAGTTATGCAGCATATCATAGACTTGTCTTCGCAGAGCTGGAGTGACATATGGACGAGGTGGTTGAACTGAGACGTCGCAATATACAGGTAAGTCGTAGTTCGCTATTCTCATCTTCTTGAGTTGCAGTGAGGAACCACGGAGGAGAAGGTCGTTCAGTTCTGCGTCGTGCTGTTGTGATTTAGCGAGGATGGCGTAGTCGATGGCTGAAGTGATCTCTTCGATGCGAGATAATGCATCAGCAACAACGTTTTGCTTCCCTGGAATGTACCTCAAGTCCGTCGAAAATTGAGCAATGAAGTCTAAGTAGCGAAACTGTCTAGGTGAACATTTGTCTATTTGTCGCAAAAGCAAATGTTAGCGGTTTGTGGTCAGTAAAAATTGCAAAAGGTCTGGCTTCGACCATGTGACGGAAGTATCTGATCGCTTCATAAACAGCTAAGAGCTCGCGGTCATATGGGCTGTATTGAATGGATGAAAAAAAAAAAGTCAGTGAAGAAACAAGTGTGCTCCATATAAAGTTCATTATTTCTGAATATATTCGATAAAACTATAAAATTTGCATTTAATTGGATAAACAAAGTTAATTTTTGTACGAAGTGATATAAATTGTGTGTAAAATATATCGAAAAAGTGCATTTTCTTGGTAAATAATACAACGAAATTACATTTTGACAGCTGCATAGTCAGTGCTACCAACGTCAGACAGTGGGACAGCGTTCCATTATTAACATTTCTCGGTCCATCACGAACCTATAGTGTTGCCACACCAGAAGTGCTTAAAAAGTGCTAAAACTTTTAACAAAAAGTGCTAAAATTTTATACGAACTATTTAAAAATAAAAAAATAAAAAACATTTGCATCTGATTTATTATGCCCAAGATGACCTGGGGTTGCTGTGTTCCGGCTGGTGATAACAATGACAAGTATATATTTTGCGTCGGCTGCAGAAAAAAATATCATTTTGCTTGCCTGTCCCTCGACGATGGATTGGACTCAAATTTGCGCTCGGCTTGGAAATGCCCTGAATGTGCTGCGCCAAAAAGTGTAAAAAAAGATAGTACCCCAATTCGCAATGTCGCTACATCCAGAACTAACAAAAGACCAGCTCTTAATTCCCCCCCAACCCAGAATGTGCAGATTACTCGTGATGACGTTCGTGACATAGTGACTGAGGTGATGTCGCAAAAAATGGATGAAATGATTTCTAAGATGCAGGACAGTATGACCTCTAATTTCAACATGCAAATGAAAAATATACAGCAGGAAATGTCACAATTAACACAATCTATGAATTTCTTGAGCGACCAATATGAGGATGTAAAGAAGGAAAATGATGAATCTAAACTAAAAATTTCAGAATTAAAAAAGGAAAACGAAGAGTTAAAGAGCACTGTCAATGACCTCACCCAACGGATTAATCAAATTGATCAGCTGAGCCGCCAGTGTAACATAGAATTACAATGTTTACCAGAAAACAAAAATGAAAATTTATTACAAATAGTTACGGAACTAGGAAAAGCGGTTGGCTGTCCAATAAAAGAGCACGAGATTGTGCATTTTACACGCGTAGCTAAAATAAATAAGGCCTCTAAGCGTCCTCGGTCAGTCATAATACAAATGGCAACTCCAAAATTAAGAGACCAAGTTCTGGCATCCGTTGCCAAATACAATAAATCTAATAAAGACAACAAACTGAACAGCACCATGTTGGGTCTTCCTGGTATCTCAGCCCCAGTTTATGTGTCCGAGCACTTGTCACCACACAACAAACATCTTCACGCAGCAGCCAGAGCGAAAGCAAAAGAACTGGGATACAAGTTTGTCTGGGTGCGCAATGGAAAAGTCTTTATAAGAAGGAATGATGATACTGATTACATTCTAGTGAAAAATGTGGACACTCTGTCAAGACTTACTTAGGATTATTTTTAGGATACATAATATTTCTTCCAATAGTGTTAAGATATGGTATTTTTTTATTTTTAAAATTCGATTCCTTAAAAATTTATTATCAAAATTCTCGTGGATTAAAAACAAAAACTCATGATTTCTATACACAAATATTATGTAATAACTATGATTTAGTTGTTCTTACTGAGACATGGTTGAATAGGTCTATCTTTAGTAGTGAATTATTTGATGAAAGATATGCTGTTTATCGAAAAGATCGCAGCGATTCGAAGTACTCTAATAAAAAAGATGGAGGTGGAGTCCTGATTGCAGTGAATAAAAGATTAAAATCAAGGCGTGTTGCTAGTTGGGAATCGGATCTGGAGGATCTCTGGGTTATTGTTGATACAACTGCATCTTATACAGTACGGCAAATCGCAATTTGCGCTGTATACTTACCACCTCCTGTCCTGCCATCAACTTTGGAAGGCTTCATGGACAATTGTACCGCGGTTCTGGAACAGTCTTCGAATCACTGCATTTTTGGTGATTTTAATTTAGGTGGTATTGATTGGAGCCTTTTTGATGATCAGACGAATGTCAATATATGTTCAAATAAGTTTCAATCTTTCATAGATTTTCTGAGAATCAATGGCTTAAATCAAAGCAACAACGTAGTAAATAAGTGTAATAAAGTCCTTGATTTAGTTTTATCCAATCTACCGACATGCCATGTTAGTGAATCTCTTTGTGCTCTTAGCGTGATCGATCGGTATCACCCACCTTTAGATATAAGTATTTCGTTTAATGATGGTGCTAAACTCCCATTCAATGATAGAAACATAAAGCTAAATTTCTACAAGGCAAATTATGACGATATACGCAAACAATTGTTTGATTGTAACTGGGAGACATTATTTCAAGCTTGTGATAGTGTTGATGATATGTTGGGAATATTTTATGATAAATTAAATGATATTATTCATAAGTCTGTACCTAGAAAAAAAGCAAATACAAAACGTTATCCACCATGGTTTGACCGAAATTTGATAAAACGTTTAAAAGAGAAGCACAAACTACGATGTCGCTACAAAAAATACAAGAATCCTAGAGATGAAATTGAAGTAAAGTTGTTGAGTTCTAGATGCAGACTTATGGCAATTAATTGTTATAATAAGTACATCCGAAACGTGGAGAATGTTATGAATCAGGCTCCTAAACACTTTTGGACCTACATAAAAAATAAACGCGGAGGCACTGGGTCATATCCTGTTTCGATGACTAATGGTGAGGTGAGCAGTTCAAGTGGTGAGCAAATTTGTCAGCTATTTTTGTCATATTTTTCATCTGCATACACTGAGAGTAGTAGTGATTGTCAGGGTGGCAGGGAGTGTGTGAACTCAATTGACTCTACAGATATTGATAGGTTTAGCCAAATTTTAACACCTCCACATATAGATGGTAATACACTGTTAAGAAAATTACAGTCTATTGATGTAAGTAAGGGTCCTGGTCCGGATGGCATCCCACCCATATTTATTGTGAAGTGTGCGGACAGTTTGATGGATCCTCTTTTGACAATATACAATCGATCTCTACATACAGGTGTCTTTCCCAGAGAATGGAAAATTGCGAAAGTAATCCCTATTTACAAATCCGGTCAAGAAGACTTGATAAGTAACTATAGACCCATCTCGATTTTGTCCCACTTTGCAAAGATATTGGAATCATTGCTATGCCCCTGCATACAGCAGCACCTTAAGCAGTTACTTTGTCCTAATCAGCATGGTTTTGTAAAGTCTAAATCCACAAATACTAACTTGGTTGATTTTTCAGAGACATTGTATAAAGCTCTCGATATGGGCAAACAAATAGATGTGGTTTACACAGACTTTGCTAAGGCCTTTGACCGAGTTCCTCATAATATATTGTTGAAAAAATTATCTATTTACGGTTTTTCAGATCTTTTATTGAATTGGATGAAATCTTACCTAGAATGTCGTAAGTTTGCTGTAGCTATTAATGGCTACAAGTCTGGTTTGGCGAACGTCACTTCCGGGGTTCCCCAGGGTTCCCATCTAGGTCCAATTCTATTTAACATATTTGTTAATGATATACCACATTATATGCTATTTTCACAGGCTTTCATGTATGCAGATGACCTAAAGTTCTGTAGGATTATTGAAACTCTTGATGATTCGATTAAACTCCAAAGTGACCTTGACAGTCTCGCACGGTGGTGTTGTCAGAATGGTATGGATCTCAATTCTAAAAAATGTTTCTTTGTCAATTTCACAAGAAAGGACAAATTGATCTCTTACAATTATCATATTGGTGATACTGATATTGAGAAGCTTGATCAAATAAAAGACCTGGGAGTATTATTTGACAGCAAACTAACTTTTGTTCCTCATGTTGAATATATAGCATCACGCGCTGCTAGAATGTTGGGTTTCGTACTTAGAAACATCAAAGGTTTGCGTAGTAGTAAAACCAAAATCATACTATACAATAGTCTAGTACGAAGCATTTTGGAATACTGTACGGTCGTGTGGAGACCGCATTACGCAACGCACTCCTTACGATTAGAGCGCATTCAAAAAAGATTTACTTGGCACCTAACATATTCGTGTGGCTTGTCTAGAAAGAAACTCAATTCCTATGATAAGCAATTAAAACATTTCAAAATCATGTCTCTCGCCGATCGTCGAATGTTATTAGATCTTCTTTTTGCTTCTAAGTTATTTACACATAAAATAGATTGCGCCCAAATTTTGCAAAAATTTAATTTTCGTGTGCCAGTTAGATACCCCCGTAACATGGTCACCCCTTTCTTCACGCCACTGCGCAGAACTGCTTTCGCCTCGAATTCCCCAATTGCAAGACTTAGTAAGCTGTGCAATGAGTATAGTGACATTGTGGATATTCATGCAGACTCACCTAGA
Organism: Endotricha flammealis; assembly: GCA_905163395.2. Lineage (NCBI taxonomy): Eukaryota > Metazoa > Arthropoda > Insecta > Lepidoptera > Pyralidae > Endotricha > Endotricha flammealis. The sequence continues at coordinate 2,296,471 of LR990855.1, read as the reverse complement.
AGATTGAGACACATTCTATGTGAAACTCTTCGTCAATAGTTAAAATATATGAATTTTTTTACTGTACCTTATTCTTGTCAGATTTTTTTTTGTATTGTTTTGCTTATTGCTCACTAATGTTTTTGTATGCATGCAGTGTTTACCCATAATGTTAGATACAATTACCTTATTTGTATACCTGTTTTATGTTTCGCATGTGTTATTGTAATCAACGCTGGTAAACCTAATAAATAAATAAATAAATAAATTTGGCTTGAGCTGAATTCAATTTGTGCGAATAAAAAGCTAAAGGTTGCCAGTCAGAGTCTTTGCGTTGCTGTAAAACAGCACCAATTGCACAATCGGAAGCATCAGTCACAATGGCTAGTTCAACGGAAGGATCAGGATGTGCAAGAAGAGTTGCTTGGGATAAGGCAGTTTTGCAGTCAGTAAAAGCTTGGAGCATCTCAGGGGTCATGTCTACAGGATGAGCACCTTTAACCTTAGGTCCAGATAAAGCAGCGTGCAAAGGGGATTGAAGCGAGGCAGCGTTAGGAATGAAGCGACGGTAAAAATTGAGCATGCCTAAAAAACGTCTTAATTCCTTGACGGTCTTCGGTTGAGCATACTCTCGGATTGCCTTTACCTTGGTATCTAAAGGTTTTGTACCAGTTGCTGAAACCTGGTAGCCTAAAAATGTTACTTCTGCTCTTCCTAGTTTACACTTACTTGTGTTTAAGACTATTCCATATTGTTTGAGGCGTTCAAACAGGTGCCGTAGATGGATCCTGTGCTCTTCCACAGACTATGAGAAAACAAGGATATCGTCGATGTATCCATAACAAAAGTCTAATCCCAGGAGGACTTCGTCAATAAAGCGCTGGAAGGTCTGCGCTGCATTCCTGAGACCGAAGCTCATATACGGAAACTAGAAAAGTCCAAATGGTGTTGTTATGGCGGTCTTAGGAATGTCATCTGGGTTCAAAGCAATCTGGTGGTAGGCTTTAACCAGATCAATGGTGGAGAAAATCGTGCATCCTGAAAGCTGGTGCGATAAATCGTGTATGTGGCGCACAGAATAGCGGTCAGGAACTGTTCGTGAATTAAGTGCCCTGTAATCACCACAGGGTCTCCATCCATTATCCGTCTTCTTTACTAGATGCAAGGCTGACGACCACGGACTTTCTGAGGGCCTTGCGACACCACTGGCAATCAGGTCTTCAAACTCCTTTTTGGCCACTTTCAGACGAGTCGGATCAAGCCGTCGAGGCTTGCAAGAAACCGGTGGGCCTGGCGTTGTCCGAATGTGGTGAAGTGTATTGTGCTTTGGAGGAGACAGAATACCTGCAGGTCTCGTTATTTCCGGAAACTCGCGCAATATGTCGTGGAATTCTGTTTCACCAGCTACAGCCTTCACCGAATCAATACCCTCTGAATCCTGATACCCGATAGCAGAGACAGTCAAAGTGGTAGTATTGTCAATTACCCGTTGGCTTCTGCAGTCAACCAGCAGATTGTGATAGCTGAGGAAGTCCACGCCGATAATAGGTCTGGTAACGTCTGCTATAGTGAAAGCCCATGGGTAGCTACGTCTCAATCCTAAATCTAGCTGAAGCCGTATCGGTCCGTAGGTGGAAATAGTGGTCCCATTTGCTGCCACGAGATCAAATCTAGTCTTAGTGCAGGGCGTCCTAACTGCTGACCGCGGGAAAACACATAAATCTGACCCAGTATCCACTAGGAACTGCATTTTACTGACACGGTCAGTGACAAAGAGACGGCCTGTTGATGAGGGGCAGTCGTTGGCCGCTACTTCCGACCGCCCTGAGTGTTTTCCGTATGGAAACTGCATGGCTGCTTGCACTTCCTCGCCTTGCTTCCATACGTAAAATGATAGAAGCAGTGTGGATGATTCCCCCCCGGACTTCACACAGTACGGACGTGTCTGTTAATCATTCTTTCTATACCTCTTAAGTTGAATTAAATTTTAGATTAGAATAAAATATATTACTTATCCCAACTATAAGTACCAGGACAAGAGCAACCTGTGGTGGTCGTATATTCGCGTTAGAAGACAATAGCAAATCTAGCGGTGAGTGCAATAGATATTGTTTACTCATCGCAGCTTTAACCTTATCGGTCATTGACCCACACCTGATTGGCCCCATGCGTCACCGCCCACCTGCGCCGAAGCAAGTTCATAGGGGGCGTGACCTAACAAAGTGCACACATTGACATCGCGGCCACTTACGATAACAACTCCGCATCATAGTTCCGACGGCTACTTTGCGTGCATTTAGGCCTACGCATTAAATTTAGGCCTACGCATATAATTATAATGCAACGTACGCCTAATAAAAACCAATCTGATATGTATGGATCTGACTCCAGCTTGCACCTACATCGAGAAAATATAACTGAGGCGCGAGATAAGAACTTTGCGATCAGATTAAAGCGATCCCGTAACTCAGATTTTGAAGATTTATTCGATAGTTTTAAATCGGATATAACCAACTTAATATCTACCTGGAAACAAGACCTCAACACGAAACTGTCAGAATTTCACTCTGATCTAACCACTATAAAAAACAAATTATCTGAATTGCAAAACACTAATTGTGAAATTGAACGATCTGTAGAAAAATTATCGTCGCAATTTGGTGTACTAACCGCTAAGGTCGAACACATAGATAAAAGTGTGAAATCGCAGGACTTACAAATTCAACAGTTAGAATCAAAAACTGAGGAGATAATCCGTAAATCCTGCCTTACTGAACTAGAAATCAGGAATATACCAAATATTAATAAAGAAACCCAGGACAATTTAATCCAAATAGCCACAACCATCTTCAAGACCATTTCATTGGAACTCTCGAGCTCGGACCTTAAGGATATACGTCGCTTACCTGGTAAATCCGACTCCCGAATAATTTTGGTATCGTTGCCTACAGTCATCCTAAAAAACAAAATTTTAGCAGCGATTAAAAGACACAATTCTACAGAAGGCCACCCTCGCTTAAACACTGCTTGTCTAGTAAGCCTTGGTCTGGACTTCCCCATCCAGAATATTTACATCTCAGAGCACCTCACCCAAAAAGCTCGTATACTATACTATAAGGGCCGTGAGCTCGTCAAATCCGGTCACATCAAGTATTGTTGGACGTCAAACGGCAAAGTGCTTCTTAGGAAAGAGGAAGGTGGACCTGTAATAACAGTCTTAAATGACTGTCAACTGGACGACCTCAGACCCACAGCCCTGGAATAAACGTTCTCAAATTAACTAACTCTTAAACCTATTGTGATTTTTTGTTTATTTTTTTAATCTTACTTTATTTCATTTTTTATTTTTATTTTTTTTATGATTACCTACATATTTTTTATCTGATCTGTAATTTTATTTCAACGACGGCGGCCCACCCTCCCCCCCGCTTCGCACGGGTCTGATTAAGGAATTCGAATTCTTATTACCTAACCTACCTTAGTACTAATGGACTAATGGACTTAGACGGGCTCGGCTTGTTGAAAATGAAATTATAGATGGATCAGGATTTGGTTTTGTTTTTTTGTTTTCTTTTTGTAATTTTTTAAGCTTAGCAAAAATCCAATCTTTTGTTGTCAAGTTAACAATTGGATGTATTATAAATTCACATTATAATTACACCTGCCTTTTTCATTGGATTTATTTCCATATACTTTTGTAAATGTTAACTTTGTTACCTTTCAACTCGATATTTAACTCCCTTTAGATAATAATAATTAATTATTACAATATGAATGATTTCATACACTCTTTACAAAACGATCTTGACTCGATCTCTGTATCTAACTCACAGATATGTAATCCAGAAACCTGTCAATTAATTATTACAAATACTGATAAAAATCTTAAAGTATTAACTCAGAATATCAGGAGTCTAAATTGTAACTGGAATAAACTCAGAATATCAGGAGTCTAAATTGTAACTGGAATAATTTCAAAACTACCTTAGTGAGAATCAATTTCGACTGTGATATTATTATACTTACAGAATGCTGGTTATCCCGCTGCCCCACTCCACCTCCTCTAGATGGTTACCTTACCTTTTCCAACTCCCGATTTGCCAACCAAAATGAAGGTGTGGTAATTTATTACAAACCCCACCTACATATACTAATTCAAGATCCCGAATTCTCAGAAGGAAACTGTCTATTGTTAACAATTGACAATAAAATAGCGATCATAGCCTTATACCGTTCTCCATCCTACCGCAACATTGAACCGTTTTTGAATTCCCTAGACAAACTACTGACTCAAGTAGACAAATTCCCTACGATCTCAATCATAGGCGATATAAACATCGACATAAAAAACTCTAACAACCCTAACTCCCAATCCCAATCTTATTTAGATCTCACTTCATTCTATGGCCTTCTTCCCGCCCACGTCCTCCCGACCCGCATTGACAACTGTCTTGACCACGTATTTTTAAAAACTAAATTACCCGCTACCACGTTAATTCTTAACACCACTGTTACCGACCACAGTGCCGTTCTACTCTGGGTTCTAAAATTCAGAACAATCATTCTACCACAACCCGCACTAGAATAGACGAACAGAAACTACACACCCACATGCAAAACATCAATTTCAGTCCTATATACAACACCGATGATCCAAACAAAGCCGCAAATTTACTTGTTACCTACATTAAAGATGCTTTAACTGCTAGTAGTCATACTTACACTATCTCTCGACGTAAGAAAATAGTACAACCTTGGATAACGGCGGGTGTTCTGCGCTGTATTCGTAATCGCGACCTATTACACACCAACCTTAGAGCGGATCCGAACAATATTATATTAAAAACTACCTACACTCGTTACAGAAACTTCTGCAATAGACTGATAAAAACATTGAAACGCGATTTCGAACGTAATGAAATAGAAAACGCCGGAAATAACCCTAAGCGAACATGGAAAATCATACGCAAGATCACAAATACCCAACCTAAAAATGATCAAGCCCTTGATTTGTTAAAATCCAATAAGACTCCTCAAGAATCTATTGATGATGCAAACCATTTCTTTGCTAGGGTTGGCCCCACTCTCGCTAGTCAAATTTCTAAATTTCGGAGCTCATCCACTCTAACCAAATCAAAAACCCAATCTTGCCTAAATTCCTTTGTTCTTCTGGGCACGGATGAAGAAGAAGTATATCGTATAATAATGTCTCTGCGTAATGACTGCGCCACAGGATGGGACGGAATTTCTGCAACGTTGCTTAAACAACACATCAAATTAATATTAGGTCCCCTTTTTTTTTTTTTTTTTTTTTTTAACGGGGGGAAATCCTCATGGACTGCGTGCCGGACTCTTACCGACTAAAACCACCCCGGTGTCTTCTCGCACGTGCGCGCGGGGCCGCGGGAATCCAGATTCTTCCGCAGCCCCACACTAGTGCTGGCTGGTTCTGCCCGGGCCTCGACTCCTGCACGGGGTAGTGAGGTGTTGAACTGCCCCGTGCATCGCCTCAGAGGCGCGCGCCGACACCCGCGCGCGCCTGCGACTCGGGTCCATTAAATAGGGGGCGGGGACTTCCCCAAGTCCATCGCCCCTGGACCCATTCATGGGGGCCGGAAAAGGGCGTTGTCCGCCCTTCTCCTGCGCCCGGTGCGCCTTCTGCGGCCGGGAAAGGGAGTCAAGATTTCTCTCTCCCGTTCCGCAGTTTCCTTCTGCGACATCACGTCCTCACAGAAGGACACCACCGCGTCCCACGACTCTGCGCTACCGACCATCCTTCGCACTACGGCCGGCAGCGACAGATCGCTTCCTACTTCATTTGTGAGGACACGGCGCTGCTCCTCCCAAGCTACACACTCGGCGAGCGTGTGTTGCGCCGTGTCCTCCCCGCAATGAACGCAGTGGTGGCACCGAGCGTCCGGCTCCCTGTCTATGCGGCACAGGTACTTGCCGAAGCAGCCGTGCCCCGACAGCACCTGCGTCACCCTAAACGACAGGGAGCCGTGCCTTCTCCCGAGCCAGTCGTCGAGTACTGGCCGGATCGCCTCGACGGTAGCGAGGCCGGCGGTAGGGCGCAGAAGCCTTTGCCGCCATTCCGTCACCAAGACCTGACGGAGCTCCTCTCGGCGCAGCGCGATCTGCCGCTGCACCGGCCTCAAGCCCCGTGCCCGCTCTTCCTCGCGCCATCGATATAATGACGCGAGTACTTTCGCCTCTAGGTCCCAGGGCGGGGATCCGGCCAGGACGCAAGCCGCCTCGTAGGAAATCGTGCGATACCCGCGGACGACTCTGACGGCCATCGCCCTCTGCGGTTTGCGCAGAATGGCGAGAGTGCTGGTCGTCATGTCCATCGCCCACACAGGGGCCCCATACAGGGCCATGGACCGCACGATTCCCACGTACAACCGCCTACAGGCGGCACTCGGGCCCCCCAAGTTGGGAAGCAACGTTGAAAGCGCGCCCGCTGCGCCCATCAGCTTGGGCGCCAGCCGCCGGAAGTGGGGCCCGAATTCCCATCGGCTGTCGAGCACCAAACCCAGATACTTCATGGTGGACTCGACAGCTATCCGGGCCCCGCTGACCACGATGTGTGATCCCGGCGCCGGCGCACGTCGGGGACCATGAAACACCATAGCCTCCGACTTGTTTAGGGCCACCTCCAGGCCCAGGCGCTGGATGCGGTTCACCACCTGTGACACCGCAGTCGTGGCTATCAACGTCGCTTCCCTGTGCGAGCTCCCCCGGGCAGTTACGAGCGTGTCGTCCGCATAACACGTCAAGCTGGCGCCCGACGGGAGTTCGCCTCTCAGCACCCAGTCGTAGCCGATGTTCCACAGGAGCGGTCCCAAGACCGATCCCTGCGGAACACCGCACGACATGAGGTGCCGACTGGCACCGTCGCGTCCCCGATAGGTGACGCATCTGCCCTCCAGGTAAGCCCCTACTGTGCGACTGAGGTAGGGAGGCACGCGATGGTATTTCAGAGCCTCCCGAATACAACTCCAGGGTAGGGTGTTGAATGCGTTGGAGATGTCCAAGGATACCGCCAGCACCACCCCACCCCGGGACACCGTCTCCTCCGCCAGGGCCCTCACGCGCATGATGGCGTCTATGGTGGAGCGCCCCCGACGAAAACCAAATTGGTTGTCGTCCAAGTTCGGCCCCTCCCTGCACAAGTGGCTGACGAGGCGATCTGCGATAATACGCTCAAAAAGTTTGCCCGCCTCGTCGAGCAGCACTATGGGCCGATACGCGGACGGCGAGTCCGCGGGGCGCCCCTCCTTTCTGAGCAGGACCAGCCTCCCCTCCTTCCACACACTGGGAAACTGACCCTGCTCGAGACATGCCGTGAAGAGCACCCTCAGCTGGGGCTCTAACTCCTTCAGAGCCAGGACGAGAGCTCGACCAGGAACTCTGTCGGGTCCGGGCGCTGTGTTCTTGGCCCGAAGCCGCCACACGGCCGCTCTCGTCTCTGCTTGCGTCACCTCGGGGAAATCGGTGCTCTCCTCTTCTGGAGAGTCTGTGGCTGAGGGCGAAGCCATCGCCGGAGGAACGAGTCGTGCTCGCTCTGGAAAGAGGGCCGATACCACCGCCTCTAGCAACTGGGGTTGCATGCTTTGTGTTAGTGGAGGCGCCCAGGGACGCAACTTGCCCCGTACCCAACGATAAGGGCGCCCCCACGGATCCCGATCTAGGGACCCCAGCAGCTCCTCCCTGGCACGCGACTTTGAGTCGCCGATGGCCAGCCACAGAGTCTCCTTAGACGCGCGGTACACCTCATACAGCGCGTCCTCCTCAGCGGAATCCCGTCGACGCCGTCTCCGGTATCGGGTGTACTGGGGTGGTGTTGTCGGGATACCTCCACGTGGTCCACCCCGGGCAACGCCGGCGCATCCTTGCCGGCGGCTGAACTCCCGACACGTGGTCCGCTCTCCGAGCTCACTTTTGAGCTCGTTGAAGACGCGGACGCCGTCTCCTTGCCGCAGTCGCGGAAGGGGACGGATGAGTGGAGCCCGGATGCGGGCGAAGCGCCGGCCTAACCAACCGGCGAGCGCAGACCGTAACCCCGTGGGACGTTTCCTCTCACGGGGCCGGGGGCCTTGGCTTAATCGCCCGGGCCGCGAGGAAGAAAACCTCTATAAAAAATCACCCGAATCCCAAGGTTCGGACCGCGCCGAGGGGATGCGTGGCCAGTCGGAGACTGGTCACTAGCGGTCCAACCCCGCCGGAACTGGCAACCGAGCGGGCGTATCAGTGCCTTACCGTCGGAGATGGCCGTCACTCCGCGGTGGACCCCATTAGATCGTGCCATACTCGTGGGAACACAATGGAAAACCCAAACAAATTTAAAATTTTGCCTGTTGACGTGGACGAGGTGGAGTGCGTGGGAGAAGAAACCCGGCGCTCGCAGGTATCCGGGCCTGCGAGTGGTAAATTGGTGACCGATGGATGCGCAGGGGTAAGCGACCAGGCCCCTGTAGCGGATATGGATACTGGAAGCGGTGGAAATCGGTCGCGTGGGACGTCTTCCGTCAGGAAACGTCCAGTGTGCCAGTCCACAGACGAAGAAGGCCTGCCGGCCCCCAAGTTGCCGACTTCGAAGAGGGGTCGGCAGGCATCGAGAGGAGCGAGTGCTTCGCAGCCGCGGAGGGATAAGCACGGACGGTTCGTGCGCCCCAATACCCCGGTGGCTAGTGAAGCAGAGAGTGACATCGGGGTCACTACGGAGGACCCTGGCGATGGCGGTGAAAGTTGTGCCTCACTGGGGAGCTCAAAGGCGGAGCTCAACGCCGCCAAGAGGGAGCAGCGCAAAGCCGTCGCGGCCGACGAAGTGTCGGTAATGGCCCGACGCGCTCGCGAGCGACGAGCTGCTCTGGCGGCGGAAGGGGGAGAGCCATCGGCGGTGGCCTTGAGCCAGCTGGCTCTGGATGGGGTGGACTTAGTCCTGAAGGTGGCCACTAAGTCCGGCAGCCTGAAGGGCACGTTCACCCGTGGCTTAAAGGAGGCTGCCGCGGATATCAGGGAGGCGGTTGGCATCCTCCTCAACAGGACGGCCTCTGACGAGGTCACAAAATTGCAGGAGGAAAACAGCCGCCTCCGAAATGACCTGGAGGACCTCCGACGGCAAGTCACTGAGCTAAGCGAGCAACAACAGCGACGCACGTCCACTGATGCCGCACCTGCAGTGGCCTCGACTCCCGCACCGCGACCGGCAAGCCCTCGTACCGACGAAGACGTCGAACGCATTGTCCGGCTCTGCATGCTCCAGTGCGGGAGCATGGTTAACGCTCGGCTGGAGGCGATTTCTCGGCGTCTCCCGGCGGAAATCCTTCGTCCGCCTCTAGCGGCTGACACGCGGAGGACTGAGGAGCCGCCGAGACTTGCACCTCAAAAGGGGAAGCCCGCGGAAGGCACGAAAAAGCCCGCGGAGGGCATCAAAAAGCCCGCGGAGGGCAATAAAGAGCCCGCGGAGGGAGCTCCTCCGAGCGACCAGCCCACGACTGCCGGGTCCAAGGGTGAGACCTGGGCGAATGTCGTGGGCCGCAAGAAGGCCCGCAAAGCCGCCAAGAAGGCCGCAGCAGCTGCATGCGCCCCCGATGGAACTATAAAGGCGGTTGCGCAGCCTGCGCGGCGGACTGCCAAAGGCGGTCGCAAAGGACCGACGATACGTGCCCCGCGTTCCGAGGCTGTGACGCTCACATTACAGCCCGGAGCTGCGGAGCGCGGCGTAACGTACCAGTCGGTCATTGCCGAGGCCAAGGCCAAGATCAAATTATCAGATCTTGGCCTCCAGTCCGTCACCCTCAGGCAGGCTGCCACAGGTGCGCGGCTGTTCGAGGTGGCTGGTGCTGCGAGCGGCAGTGCCGAAAAGGCGGACGCTCTGGCCGCCAAGATGAGGGAGGTCCTCAACCCTGACGACGTCCGGGTCTCCAGGCCAATGAAAACCGCAGAGGTGCGGATTGCTGGTCTGGACGACTCTGTGACCTCTGAGGAGGTGGTGGCGGCCGTTGCCCAAAGCGGAGAGTGTCCGCCGGACAAGGTGCGGGCCGGCGATATACGCGTCGACGCCACCGGACTCGGCGCAGTTTGGGTTCGGTGCCCTGTAGCGTCGGCGAAGAAGATCGCCGATAGCGGCAGATTGCTGGTTGGCTGGGTTGCAGCGAGGGTGAAACTTCTGCAGCCCCGGGCTTTGCGATGCTTCCGGTGCCTGGAGAAGGGGCACGTCCGGGCAAAGTGCACCGCCGAGATTGACCGCAGTGATCTTTGTCATCGCTGCGGTCAGCCCGGCCACAAAGCGGCCCAGTGTTCCGCGGCGCTCAACTGCAGCTTATGTTCGGCTGCGGGGAAGCCAGCGGGACACAAAGTGGGCGGAGGGGCCTGTGGCGCGCCTGCCAGCAAGGCCAAGAAGAAAAAGAAGAGGAGCTCTAAACCTGCCGGGGAAAACTCGCCACCCCCGCAGGCTAGTAGCTCCGCGGCCGACTCCCGGCCCAGGATCGTAGCCGAGGGAATGGAGTGTCAATAATGGCACAATTCCATTTTCTCCAGGGCAACATCAACCACTGTGCCAGAGCTCAGGATCTCCTACTCCAGAGCATGGCAGAGTGGTCGATTCATGTGGCTGTGGTCGCCGAACCGTACTTCATTCCCGCCCGTGACAACTGGCTGGGATGCGCTGACGGTTTGGTGGCCATTATTGGCGAGACTCTGATCGACCCGTTTCGGGGCCGCGGCTGGGTTGCTGCGGTCTCGGGCGGCATTGTCATTGTGGGGGCGTATTTCTCCCCGAACAAGAGTCTCGCCGACTTTGAGGGTTTCCTTGTCGAGTTGGGCGCCGTCGTGGGCCGCTATCACCCTCGTCCATCTTAACGCCAAGTCATCGGCGTGGGGATCTCCGGTCACTGACTCTCGGGGCGAGGTGCTAGAAGAGTGGGCGGTGACGACTGGCCTGGTCGTCCTGAATCGGGGTTCGGAATATTAGGTCCCCTGACCCATGTTTGTAACCTCAGCCTTGAAACTGGTAAATTCCCTCAAGTTTTCAAAAAAGCAATAATAAAGCCAATTCACAAGGGCGGAACCAAAGAGAACATCAATAACTATCGTCCCATTTCGCTTCTCCCGGTCATGTCAAAAGTTCTAGAACGGCTAATAAACAACAGACTGGTAAAATATCTAGAGGGCTTGCACCTCCTCTCCCCCCACCAATTTGGCTTTCGGCGTAACAAATCTACTGCTGACGCTATACACGAGGTAACTGATTATGTTGCGGTAAACCTTGATAATGGAAACAAATGTCTTAGTGTTTTCCTTGACCTCGCAAAGGCCTTCGACACAGTCTCCTTTTCGTATCTTATTGATAAGTTAGAAGCCTTAGGTATCAGAGGGACTCAACTCGATCTTTTCAAAGACTACCTATCAAATCGGAGGCAGATAGTTGTGATCGACAAACTCGCGAGCAGGGAAGAAGACATATCTTTTGGAATCCCACAGGGAAGTATAATCGGCCCCACCCTCTTCCTATGCTACATAAATGAGCTCAGCCAACTTCATTTAGAAAACGGTAAAATTGTCTCCTTTGCCGATGACACAGCTCTCTGTTTCACTGGAAAGACGTGGTCTCAAGCCTTCCTGGCCGCTCAAAAAGGCATTGATACGGTGATGTCATGGCTCACTGACAACTCCCTCTCCTTGAACATAGACAAAACCAAGTTCATTTCCTTTTCAATGCGAAATAGAACCCAACCTCCATCCTCGTTTCGACTCTTGGTTCACACTTGTGACAACCCTCAATTTAATTTATGCCAATGTCGTCAACTTGAACGAACATCCTCCATCAGGTATCTGGGTGTTATACTGGACCAAAACCTAAATTTCACGGAACATATCCAAAACCTCACAAACAAGGTGCGCAAACTAATATACATCTTTAAGAACATACGTCACGTTGCAGAGTTTAATCTAATTAGGAAAATTTATTATGGTTTATGTCAGTCGCTGATTCATTACTGTGTTACAGTTTGGGGTAGCTCGAATAAGACCACAATGATAGGACTCGAAAGAGCTGTTAGAGCCGTAATTAAAGTTGCCACCTTTCGCCCAATCAGATTCCCAACTCAGGAGCTCTACAATCTCGTTAAAGTCCTCAGTGTCAGACAGCTGTACATCCTAAATCTCGTTTTGAAACAACACTCCAATCTGCAACACCCGTCAAATATCATTCTCCCCAAACGCAGACTTCACCGCATATGTGACAAGCCAACCATTAATTCTGCATTCATCAAAAGATTCTTTCCATTTAACGGCCCCTTCCTGTACAATAAACTTAACAAATATTTATCCATCTACACTGTCAATAAATACGCCTGCAGAAAGTTAGTTATTGATTGGCTCCTAAATATGTCCTACACCGATACCGAAAAAATACTTCTCCCCTTTAATAATAATGAGAACTTAATGATATATTAGTCATCTCCTCCCGAATGTACCTCCTATTTATGTTAACACCACCCATTACAATAATTTCCAGTCATATCTCACTATTAATACACTACCCAACCCAATCCATTTTCTCTTGCTCCCACCAAACCAGCTGCTGGTTGTGCTTTATATTTTTTATCTTTTATTATTACTTTTCTTTAAGTTTCATTAAATAATTTTTTTTGTTTTATTAATTCCGTACTCTTATTATATAAATTCCAAAAACAGGGAATCACTGAGGCCTCAGAGATACAGCATTCGTTGCTAGTTCAGAGGACTCAAGGCTCCAAACCCATTGTTATCCTACTGTATTTGTTTACATCAATAGTTATAAAAAACTCGTATAATTATTTATCTATGTAACCCTCGACAACTTGGTGAACAATGTATAATAAATAAATAAATAAATAAAGTTAATAGGATTGGCTGGTGGTTGTCTTGGCCTTGAGTTGCTACGAGAACGGTTATACCGACCACGCGACTGTGAGCGTCCAGCCTGGTTCATTTTAGTGGTTAGAGATGCCACTTGATTTTTGAGTTGATTAATCTCTGCCACTAGGTCTCCATACGATGGCGCGGAATCAGGTGGAGTGGAGTATAAGGACCCTGATGCTGAAGCGACTTGAGGAGTACACGGAGCTATTTCATACACCTTGTCTGCCAGATCTGCGAACTTCTCTAAGGAAAGATCATGTTGAGATGCGATAACCGTCTGTATGTTCGCTGGAAGTCTACTACACCACAACGTCTTCAAAAAATCCTTTGGCACTGCAGGTCCAGCAAGGCCTTCCAGGTGGCGTAGAAACTGGGACGGTCTGCGATCGCCAAGCTCTTCGTGTATGATCAGCTGCTTTACACGTTTTTCTTGAGAAGCTGAGAGACGGTGTATCAGCTCGGTTTTCAGTTTACCGTATTTATCTGTAGCAGGTGGATTTGTGATAATATCCTTAACCTCTCTTGCCTGTGCCAAGTCCAAATTAGAAACCAAATAACTAAATTTTGTCTCATCGGTCGTAATTCGGGATAAAACAAATTGATTCTCTAATTGTGCAAACCATAAGGCTGGCTCATCAGGCCAAAATGGAGTAACGCGTACACCAACGCGTTGCACTTCTGTCCGTGCGAGATTGCCATCTTCTGCCATAGCATCGCGAAAATTGTCCCGGTCTATCATCTGGCCAACTCAAAATTGTTTGCTACTCAATAAAAATAATCGCTTGGTCCAACAGTAAAAATCGCTTCAAACGTCAAACGTTAAAACAAAAAACAATGCGTCATCGGAAAATTTCATAAATGGCTTCTCAATATTGAAAAATATTACTTGCAACTCACAATTTCCAAGTGTCCTCCACCGATCAGGTGGGTCTTCGGGGTCACCAATGTGGCAGGGTGCCGGTAGCGCTAACACCCTACCAATTAGTAGTTTTTAAGTAAGCTCTTGATGGAAAAGCCTGTCCGTAGAATGTAGTATGTTTGTAACTCAGAAGGGAATTAAGGCACAACACGATGACACTGAATGATTATATATTTACAACTTGAATTGTTACAAAGATTAATCAGCTAAGCAAATATAAAAACATTATTCATAAATTCAGTAAGCTCGCCTAGCGAAGTCAGACGAAGAAGAGAATTCGTAAATCGGCGCGCGCCGTGTGGTGCGCGAACCATCGCTGTATTTCGACTCCCGACGCACAGAGCGAGACCACGCTATTCGGCCGTGCAGGACAGCGACAACCAAGTTACGCGTCGAGTTGTGGCTCCACAATCCAGCCAGCAAAGAGTATTGTCCAAGTGGCGAGTCGGTCGACGCCACACTAATCACATATTCAAGTTTTTACAATAATCTTTATATGAATAATGTTGGCAATATAGTGTCCACAGAAAACCAGCGTCGTGGTACTCGTGCCATGGCATTTATACGGAGTGGAGACGATTTGAACACACATAATAAGATATAAGCAATTTTAAGCTTGTGAAAATGGTGTTCCAAATAATATATTTTAGTTCTGTGCCTCGGCTTGACCTATCGGAGATTAGCTATCTTACCTTTATGTACCTATGTTCGAACTCGCTGCGTTTCGTCAATGAGAATGCGTGGCGAGGCGCGGGGTGAGGGGGCAGCACCCCGCGCACGGTCGGCGGCGGCAGGCGCAGCGCACGATCTGGGCGCGCGCTTCCTTAGTACGCTGTTTATTACCTAAGTGTACGGACGTTCAACGCCGTTGTGGCGTTACGTAAAGTTTTACGACAGTTTATAGTGATAATATTAAAGTGAATGCTTCGCTGACCGATGTAAGTGTTTTCACTGTTATTATCACTTAGTTTCGTCGATGAGAATATAATTGAGTGGCATTTCAGAAATTTTTCGTGTTAATATTTTGTGTAGTTAGTAGGATTTTACATACAAAGGAAAAAGATTTTCTAGGCGCAGCCTAGCGGCTCACTAGATATTTTAGTCCTAACTCACCGCAGCCAATATGCTCGTGAGTAGTTCCGACCTGTTTGTCGCAGCCGTCGGCTCCTAGGTCGCAGCCGTCGGCTCGTGAGACGCAGCCGTCGGCTCGCGAGACGCAGCCGACGGCTCGTGAGACGCAATCGTCGGCTCGTGTGACGCAGCCGACGGCTGGTACAACGTGGCCATCGGCTCGTAGAACGCAGCCGTCGGCTCGTAGAAAGCAGCCGTCAGCTTGTAAAACGCAGTCTTCCGCTCAGGCGACATAGCCGTCCGATTGTGTGGCACTCTATTTTGTGTGAATGTCACGCAACGTGACTGGTTTGGCCGAATTTTTTACTTCTTCCACTGAACCTGACAAAGGCTTTTTCTGCTTCAGATGGTTCAAGACGCTTCTCACATCTTACTAGGAGACCTCCTCGAGGAGACCGGCGGGTCAGAAAGAGAGCAGGAGATCTTGGAGCGAATTAAGGTGCTAGCACAAGAGTTGATGCCAGCGGGGTGGACAACATGGAGAGTGTCCCGGCGGTCTAAAGAAGATATTTTTGGTGATCGAGTCGACCCGCAAGTATTAAATAAGATCCGGTTTGCTCTCCCGACAGATCAGTTGGCACGGGCTTTTGATCCTGACACGACACGCCTCTCCGAAAAAGGTTTCAGAGAAATTAAAGTTAAAATGCTTGACTGGGCTTTCACCAGGGCCCTAATCATCAGTCCGCCTGCAATTTGCAATAAAATCAGGGGTTCAGCTGCCGCAACTGAACTCTTTAATGAAGCTGTAAGGGGAGTGACGCCGATATCTCGAGCTGATGCCGACAGAGCCCTGTCTATGGAGAAAGACTCTGAGGCCTCATACTCAGGAAGAAAGAGGCAATTGTCATCAGACCCCGAGTCCAATGATGCGTGGACCCCTAAGCCAAAACGTTCTCGCATTGGCCTATTAGAACAGAGGGTAGAGGGAATCTTTTCGACTATTATGGAAAGATTAGATTCAATGGCACATAAAAAAGATGACGCCAGACGAGGTTCTTCTTCAGCTGATTGCCTGTCATCAGGAGAGGAAGAGGTTCCTAACTTGTCTAGGCCAGACTCACCTGAGACTTGGCGCGCATCATCTGTAAGCTCTATTCAAGCAATGGGATCCTATGAAGCTCTTCCCGAATTGGATTTCCTGCCAGAAGTAAAGGAGGCAGAGCCAAGCATACCTCCACCTTCTGACCATATTAGAGCTGAAGGAATTGCATGTCAAAGATTTGGATCGGACTCATGGAACCGCATAAGATATAAAGAAGTAGTGAAAAGACTTCACGCCTCGCCGGTGTTCAGTGCTCTCAAAGTCAACGGGGAGCTTAATGACCTTGAAAAACCCACGTCGAGTTTTCTTAGCAATCAGGACGGTATACTGGGGACAATAG
The DNA here is from genome assembly GCA_905163395.2 of Endotricha flammealis. NCBI lineage: Eukaryota > Metazoa > Arthropoda > Insecta > Lepidoptera > Pyralidae > Endotricha > Endotricha flammealis. The sequence continues at coordinate 2,280,151 of LR990855.1, read as the reverse complement.
TCCATGGTCTCCTTTGCCAAAGAAAGGCACTGGCAGAAGAACTTAAAAAGTTAGCGTCGAAGTTCCCCTCGGCTGCTGAGGATTTGAAGAAGCTACTGTGACATTACAGTGGACGAAAAGCAAAGAAAACAATACTACTGGCTACTAACTAAACTACTGGCCCGGTATGTTCCGAGAAGTCGCAAAATACGTAAAACAATGCGAAATATGCCAAAAAAACTAAAGTCCAACAGGAAAAAAAGACGGGACAGATGCACATAAGTAATGCAAAAACACCATGGAAAACAGTATCAGTCGATTTAATAGGCCCCCTACCAAGATCATCTCAAGGATTCAACTGGATAATAGTATACCACGACAAGTTCACAAAATGGTCGGAAATAAAAGGAATACGCAACGCAACATCAAAATCAATAATAAAGACACTAAGAGAATGCATAATCATTGTTAGATATGTAAGCAAACGTCTTTCTTGTGTGCGTGTCGGACATGTGTATGTGTGCGTGTGCGCGGGGGGCGCCCGCGCAACCGTGTTGGCCGGAGGATGACGCATTAAACAGTGTGCAACCAACTACCGAGTTTTATTGATCTCTCTCGATACATACCCTAATACATAACACGTGGCGACGAGCGAACCCACTTACTAGTAAAAATGTCTACGGGAGTGTCTTTTGGCATTTTGTCGAATTTTGACCACCTTAGTAACGAGTGGAGTAGTTATAAACCAAGGTTAAATCAGTGGTTCATAGCGAACGACATAACAGATGCAACGGACAAAGCGAAGATCAAACGGAGGGCTATACTTCTCAGCGCCCTCAGTGAAACGACGTATAAGTTGGCGAATGACCTGGCATTGCCGAGAAAGGTTGAGGAGGTCGATTACGACGAAATAGTGATTTTTCTGGATAATCATTTCACACCCAAGCGAATCGGATTTGCAGAAAAATCGACTTTTTACTCAGCGACGCAAATGCCGGGCGAAACACACACTCAATGGGCTGCTAGAATCAGAGGTTTAGCGGCACACTGCGGGTTTAAAAGCTTAGAAGAGGCACTATTGGATAGATTCATCATGGGCATGGCAGCAGGTCCCGAGCGCGACAAGCTGTTCGCACAGGACCAGCAGGAACTTACATTAAGCAAGGCGGTAGACATGGCGGAGAGCGTGCGCTGCGCGCGCCGGGCCGCCGGGGCGCGCGCGCCCGCGGCCGCAGCAGCAACAATGGATTCCGTGTTTGCGATTAATAAGGACAAGTGCAGTGTTTGCGGCTATTATAACCACAAATCGTTTCAGTGCCGTTATAAAAATTATAAATGCAAAAAATGCAATCAGAAAGGTCATTTGCGTAAAATGTGTTCAGCTAAAACGGAAATAAAATGCATTGAGGAAGGTTTGGTGGATGCGGGCGATGATGGTGAGTCAATTTTTAATATTCGTTGCATGCAGGGTAAGCCGATGTCCGAGCGGGTGGTTGTCGGCGGACTACTCTTAGAGTTCCAGATAGACAGCGGCTCCGCTGTGAGCATAATATCGGAAAGTATATTTAAATGCAATTTTTGTAAAGTACCATTATCACCCACCAATAAAAAATTAGTGAGTTTTACCGGTGATAAAATTGAAACCTGTGGTGTTGTACAACTACCTGTTAGGTATAATAATAAAATAAAAAATATATTTTTTCATGTCGTGCGAAATAATTGCGTTTCATTGTTGGGTCGCGATTTTATTCAATTATTTAATTTAGAATTAGTATCAGTTGTTAATACCATTGGGTCACAAGATACATCTATAACAAAGCATTTAATATCAAAATATCCAGATGTGTTCTCAGGCAACCTAGGTGAATTCAACAAATACGATGTTACACTTCGATTAAAAAATGACTGCGCACCGGTTTTCATTAAAGCGCGCTCTGTTCCCTTTGCATTGAAAGAAAAAATTGATAACGAATTAGACCGATTAGTTCGTTTAGGTATTTTGGTCCCAGTAGAACACTCCGAGTACGCATCCCCTATAGTGCCAGCGTTGAAAAAAGACGGAGGGTTGAGGCTATGTGCCGACTATTCTGTTACTATTAATAGGCAGTTGCTAGTGGATAAGTACCCACTGCCCACGGTAAACGAATTGTTTTCAAAATTAAACGGTGGAGTATATTTTAGTAAAATTGATTTATCCATGGCCTATAATCAGTTTAAACTGGATGAGTCGTCGCAAGCTTTGACTGTTATCAATACTCATCGCGGTCTTTTTAGATTTACTAGGCTCGTGTTCGGGTTAGCGCCGGCGCCGGCGATATTTCAGCGCGCCATGGAGTGTGTACTAGCGGGGTTGGAGGGAGTTGTATTTTTTCTGGACGACATACTTATCGCGGGTAAGAATATAGATGAGCACAATCAACGTCTGTACGCCGTCTTACAACGATTACAGGATTCGGGATTAACAGTACAGGCTAATAAGTGTGCGTTTTATAAAGACGAAATTAGCTATCTGGGACACATAATAGACAGAAATGGCATTAGGAAGTGTCCAAACAAGGTTAAAGCGATAACAAGTGCTCCTAAACCGCAAAATGTTACACAATTACAATCATTTTTAGGATTGACAAACTACTACAGGAATTTTGTACCTGACGCATCATCGATTTTATGTCCATTATATAATCTTTTGCATAAAAACGCTAAATGGGAGTGGACAGCCCAGCACGACGAAAGCTTTAATAAAATAAAAGAAACTTTGGCGTCAGACAATTTTTTAGCCCATTTTGACCCGGAAGCGAAGTTAGTGTTAACGGTAGATGCGTCGCCCACAGGGTTAGGTGCGGTACTTTCGCAGATAAGTCAAAATGGTTGTGAAAGACCGGTTTCGTACGCGTCCCGCACACTCTCATCCGCGGAAAAGAATTACGCTCAGATACAAAGGGAAGCCACCGCCATTATATTTGGAGTGCGTCATTTTCACCAGTACCTCTATGGCCGTGCTACACCCTTTGTTTTGCGCACCGATCATAAGCCGCTTCTCGCGATATTTGGTCCGCACCGAGGTATTCCCGAAGTGTCCGCGAACCGGCTGCAGCGCTACGCCATTTTTCTATCGGCGTATAATTATACAATAGAATATATACGCAGCAGCTGTAATAGCGCGGATTACTTGTCGCGGGCGCCGATGCCGGCAAACGACGATGCGCAGTTTCAAGCTGTGAGTGGAGGGGGCGAGCGGCGGGACGAGTACGAGAGCGCGGCCTACGTTAATTTCGTTGTAGAAGGTGACTTGCCGGTAACGTCAGACTGTCTACGACGTGAAACCGCGAGTGATCCCGTTTTATCCCGAGTTAAATATCATATTGAGCAGGGTTGGCCGAGGAAAATATCCGATCCCAAACTCAAGCCCTATCATAATTGTCGTTTTCAGTTGTCATGCGAAAATGGGTGTGTAATGCGCGGACATAAGGTAGTTATTCCGTTGTTGTTGAGTGATAAAATTTGTAACGAATTACATAGTTCGCATTTCGGCATTATAAAAATGAAAGCGGAAGCACGTAAAAGGCTGTGGTTCCCGGGCGTTGATGCGGCACTTGAAAACCTCGCAGCGCAGTGTGCGGTGTGCGCGGCGCTGCACCCCGCTCCGCCGCACGCGCCGCTTGCTAGCTGGCCATACCCTCCGGAACCTTTTTACCGTGTTCATGTTGATTTTCTAGGGCCGTTAAATAACCAAATGTATTTTGTCATAGTTGATGCGTACAGCAAATGGGTGAAGTGCTACACCATGGGCGCTACATATGGTTCGAAGGCTGTAATGAATAAACTATATGATTTTATGTCGAGAGTTGGGGTACCGCACACTTTGGTGAGCGATAATGGTACGTCTTTTACGTCGCGCGAATTCAGTGATTTTTGCAAGCTAAACGGAATTAACCATATTTTATCTCCTGCATACCATCCGTCGAGTAATGGACAGGCTGAAAGTATGGTTAAATTAATAAAAAAAGGTCTAAAATCCATCATAATCAATAATCCAAATAAAAAACCAATTCAAGAGAAAATTGCGAAATTCCTTTTTGATTATAGAAACTCTAGGAGTAGTGCCACCGGTAAGACGCCCGCCGAACTGGTTTACGGGAAACCTTTAAGATCGAGGTTAGACTTGTTGCTTCCACCTGCGACATCAGACCCATCCACCGATCTTTCTCAAACAGTCGAACGAAATCAGTGCTTACAGGCTAAACATTACAAGGGCAAACAAAGGCCGATTTTTAAACAAAACGATACAGTGTGGTTAACAAAAAACTTTAGCAATAAAAAATACCAGTGGATCGAAGGGATCATCGTAAAAAGGCTAGGAACTGTAATGTACTCGGTTTTTGTGCCAAGTATGGACGGCGAGGTAACCCGGCACATCGACCAATTACGGGCGAGAGTTTCAGCGGGAAGGGAGGAGCGTTATTGGGACCCCGACGTGCTTCCGGATTTGGACACAGCGGCGAATGAGAGTTTCCGAGATGTTACTAATGAGAACTCGACACCTTGTGATGATCATGTGGTCGAGTCACTCCAGAGGGCTCGGAACTTGCGGCGTCGCGAACTGACACCAGTCCCTTCAACACCGCCGTCTGAGGGATATGCTACTCCCCGTTCCGACGATGACAACTCATAACATTTGGTATTAATTAGTATTAGGTTAGCTAGAAGGGGAAGGATTGTTAGATATGTAAGCAAACGTCTTTCTTGTGTGCGTGTCGGACATGTGTATGTGTGCGTGTGCGCGGGGGGCGCCCGCGCAACCGTGTTGGCCGGAGGATGACGCATTAAACAGTGTGCAACCAACTACCGAGTTTTATTGATCTCTCTCGATACATACCCTAATACATAACAATCATGAAGCACGGATGTCCAAGAACAATAAGCTAGTGTGGCTCACGTACTCTTTCCCTTAGCGTACCCGCAGTTCCCGGACGAGGGGGTCAACCAGGTGAAGTACGTGCCCGCCATCTACACGCACTGCTACGACGACAGCGGCACGCGCGGAACCATGGGGGTACTGAGTAGGAATTGTTGCAGGAAAATAAAGATTAGCACACTCGACGGAAAACCCGAAAAGGACATCAGACCGTTCATACAAATAAAAGTCGAAGGAAAAGAACACACCGGATTAATAGACACAGGCTCAGTGGCAACATACATTAACGAAGAAATTTTACAGGAATGCGGAAAAACCCTAGAAACAACAAGAAATAAACAGAAGAAGGCAATCCTAGCCGATGGAACGGAGATAGGGATTGAGGGCAGCAGAGGAATGCAACTGGAAATCAACGGGAAACCATTCACCCACGAAGTACTATACCTGCCGACAGCCGAACACATGATAATAGGAATGGATGTATTGCGAAGGTGCGGAATGACATTACAGTGGACGAAAAGCAAAGAAAACAATACAACGCCAAAAGCACTAGACCAGCTTATCGACAAACGACCAGGAGACAATAGAAGAAGTAGTAAGGAAAGAACTCGAAAAATGCGAGAAGGCACCAAAAGGCAACACCTGGACAACACACAAAATCAAATTAAAACACAACGATCCAGTCAAACAAAGATACTACCCGAGAAACCCGATAAATACCATAGGAGAGGAAAACGAAGACTGGTACACCAGAAAAGAGGGAATGTACCACAGAAAGGAAAGGGGAAGCGAAGACTACCGAATAACGAACGGAAAACTATACAGAAAAATATCAAACCCATCATACGGAATTTCATTGCAAGACAATTCCGAGTGGAAACTGTGTGTACGAAAGAAGGAAATAAAAAGACTCATTTCGGAAAACCACGACACGTCGACGGTTGGACACCTAGGCACGTCAAAAACATTGAGCAGGATCGCCCAGAGATACTACTGGCCCGGTATGTTCCGAGATGTTGCAAAATACGTAAAACAATGCGAAATATGCCAAAAAAACTAAAGTCCAACAGGAAAACAAGACGGGACAGATGCACATAAGTAATGCAAAAACACCATGAGAACAGTATCAGTCGATTTAATAGGCCCCCTACCAAGATCATCACAAGGATTCAACTGGATAATAGTATACCACGACAAGTTCACAAAATGGTCGGAAATAAAAGGAATACGCAACGCAACATAAAAATCAATAATAAAGACACTAAGAGATTGCATAATCATGAGGCACGGATGTCCAAGAACATTGTTGTGCGACAACGGAAGGCAATTTATCAGTAAGGAATTCGAGGACACATTAAAGAAATATAACATACAACATAGATTAACGGCACCATACGCCCCACAGAGTAATCCCACAGAAAGAGTAAACAAAACATTAGAGACAATGATTACAGCGTTTATAGATAATAACCATAAGAAATGGGACGAGTTCCTGCCAGAACTAAACTTCGCATTGAACACATCAAGACAAGACTCCACGAAGTACACCCCGGCATTCCTCATGTTCGGAAGGGAACTCAGAAGACCCAACGATAACAACAAATTCCCCACACCGACGATCGCTAGTCACAAAAAACAGAAGAATTGGCACACATTACCACTACTACCTTGTCAAAATTAACTATTCTGTAATTCTGTGTGCCTTGGAGATATAAATAAATGACTTGTTTATCTATCTATGCTCTCAGGTTAGAACAACAAAGAAAAAAGCCAGCCTTTGTTTGCTATTCAAGTGACAGTGAAGACGAGACGCCAACACAACAGCAGCAGCAGCATAAGACACTATGCATATCATACAATTTTGTCGATTATGTGCGGTCCAGAGAAATACAAGCAGCGGAGGCACCATACGCCCCACAGAGTAATCCCACAGAAAGAGTAAACAAAACATTAGAGACAATGATTACAGCGTTTATAGATAATAACCATAAGAAATGGGACGAGTTCCTGCCAAAACTAAACTTCGCATTGAACACATCAAGACAAGACTCCACGAAGTACACCCCGGCATTCCTCATGTTCGGAAGGGAACTCAGAAGACCCAACGATAACAACGAATTCCCCACACCGACGATCGCTAGTCACAAAAAACTAGAAGAATTGGCACACATTCCCACTACTACCTTGGAAAAATTAACTATTCTGTAATTCTGTGTGCCTTGGAGATATAAATAAATGACTTGTTTATCTGTCTTTGCTTTCAGGTTAGAACAAGAAACAAGACAGCCAACCTTTGTTCACTATTCAAGTGACAGTGAAGACGAGACGCCAACACAACAGCAGCAGCAGCATAAGACACTATGCATATCATACAATTTTGTCGATTATGTGCGGTCCAGAGAAATACAAGCAGCGGAGGCACCATACGCCCCACAGAGTAATCCCACAGAAAGAGTAAACAAAACATTAGAGACAATGATTACAGCGTTTATAGATAATAACCATAAGAAATGGGACGAGTTCCTGCCAGAACTAAACTTCGCATTGAACACATCAAGACAAGACTCCACGATGTACACCCCGGCATTCCTCATGTTCGGAAGGGAACTCAGAAGACCCAACGATAACAACGAATTCCCCACACCGACGATCGCTAGTCACAAAAAACTAGAAGAATTGGCACACATTCCCACTACTACCTTGGCAAAATTAACTATTCTGTAATTCTGTGTGCCTTGGAGATATAAATAAATGACTTGTTTATCTGTCTTTGCTTTCAGGTTAGAACAAGAAACAAGACAGCCAACCTTTGTTCACTATGCAAGTGACAGTGAAGACGAGACGCCAACACAACAGCAGCAGCAGGATAAGACACTATGCACATCATACAATTTTGTCGATTATGTGCGGTCCAGAGAAATACAAGCAGCGGAGGCACCATACGCCCCACAGAGTAATCCCACAGAAAGAGTAAACAAAACATTAGAGACAATGATTACAGCGTTTATAGATAATAACCATAAGAAATGGGACGAGTTCCTGCCAGAACTAAACTTTGCATTGAACACATCAAGACAAGACTCCACGAAGTACACCCCGGCATTCCTCATGTTCGGAAGGGAACTCAGAAGACCCAACGATAACAACGAATTCCCTACACCGACGATCGCTAGTCACAAAAAACTAGAAGAATTGGCACACATTCCCACTACTACCTTGGCAAAATTAACTATTCTGTAATTCTGTGTGCCTTGGAGATATAAATAAATGACTTGTTTATCTGTCTTTGCTTTCAGGTTAGAACAAGAAACAAGACAGCCAACCTTTGTTCACTATTCAAGTGACAGTGAAGACGAGACGCCAACACAACAGCAGCAGCAGCATAAGACACTATGCACATCATACAATTTTGTCGATTATGTGCGGTCCAGAGAAATACAAGCAGCGGAGGCACCATACGCCCCACAGAGTAATCCCACAGAAAGAGTAAACAAAACATTAGAGACAATGATTACAGCGTTTATAGATAATAACCATAAGAAATGGGACGAGTTCCTGCCAGAACTAAACTTCGCATTGAACACATCAAGACAAGACTCCACGAAGTACACCCCGGCATTCCTCATGTTCGGAAGGGAACTCAGAAGACCCAACGATAACAACGAATTCCCTACACCGACGATCGCTAGTCACAAAAAACTAGAAGAATTGGCACACATTCCCACTACTACCTTGGCAAAATTAACTATTCTGTAATTCTGTGTGCCTTGGAGATATAAATAAATGACTTGTTTATCTGTCTTTGCTTTCAGGTTAGAACAAGAAACAAGACAGCCAACCTTTGTTCACTATTCAAGTGACAGTGAAGACGAGACGCCAACACAACAGCAGCAGCAGCATAAGACACTATGCACATCATACAATTTTGTCGATTATGTGCGGTCCAGAGAAATACAAGCAGCGGAGGCACCATACGCCCCACAGAGTAATCCCACAGAAAGAGTAAACAAAACATTAGAGACAATGATTACAGCGTTTATAGATAATAACCATAAGAAATGGGACGAGTTCCTGCCAGAACAAAACTTCGCATTGAACACATCAAGACAAGACTCCACGAAGTACACCCCGGCATTCCTCATGTTTGGAAGGGAACTCGGAAGACCCAACGATAACAACGAATTCCCCACACCGACGATCGCTAGTCACAAAAAACTAGAAGAATTGGCACACATTCCCTATACTACCTTGGCAAAATTAACTATTCTGTAATTCTGTGTGCCTTGGAGATATAAATAAATGACTTGTTTATCTGTCTTTGCTTTCAGGTTAGAACAAGAAACAAGACAGCCAACCTTTGTTCACTATTCAAGTGACAGTGAAGACGAGACGCCAACACAACAGCAGCAGCAGCATAAGACACTATGCACATCATACAATTTTGTCGATTATGTGCGGTCCAGAGAAATACAAGCAGCGGAGGCACCATACGCCCCACAGAGTAATCCCACAGAAAGAGTAAACAAAACATTAGAGACAATGATTACAGCGTTTATAGATAATAACCATAAGAAATGGGACGAGTTCCTGCCAGAACTAAACTTCGCATTGAACACATCAAGACAAGACTCCACGAAGTACACCCCGGCATTCCTCATGTTCGGAAGGGAACTCAGAAGACCCAACGATAACAACGAATTCCCCACACCGACGATCGCTAGTCACAAAAAACTAGAAGAATTGGCACACATTCCCACTACTACCTTGTCAAAATTAACTATTCTGTAATTCTGTGTGCCTTGGAGATATAAATAAATGACTTGTTTATCTGTCTTTGCTTTCAGGTTAGAAAAACAAAGAAAAAAAGCCAGCCTTTGTTTGCTATTCCGACAGTGAAGAGGAGACGCCAACACATAAGACACTATGCACATCAAAGAGTTTTGTCGATTATGTGCGGTCCAGAGAAATACAAGCACCGGAGGTATGCAAAGTTAAATAATCTAATAGACAGAATCGGAATTTTACAGGAATGCGGAAAAACCTTAGAAACAACAAGAAATAAACGGAAGAAGGCAATCCTAGCCGATGGAACAGAGACAGGGATTGAGGGCAGCAGAGGAATGCAACTGGAAATCAACGGGAAACCCTTCACCCACGAAGTACTATACCTGCCGACAGCCGAACACATGATAATAGGAATGGATGTATTGCGAAGGTGCGGAATGACATTCTCGTACGCCGCGCGCCGTCTGCCTATCCGTACTCGTCCAATCCCCCCTCCGGTGGAGCAGGACACCCGTATGATCCCCGTGGTCCAATCAACCATTTGTTGTATGTAAAGGGGCGACGGGCCCTTCGCGTGTGCATGTCATTGTAAACTAGGCGATCCCGGCCAGGGGGTTCGATTCGTCCGTCCGCGAGTGACCTCCCCTGCCTCCTCTGTTAACCAAGGCTCCGCCCCGAGTTCGATTCCCGGGACGCGCCTCGTTACAAGGTAATATTTGTCAATTTATCTGACAGATAAGCATAAACTTATCAGGGACCCATGAAAACGGCTTAAGTCTATCGCACTAGCAAATTTAACTACAAACTGAATTATCTATATCTGTTGACTAACAAATAATCATAAGTGCATATTAAAATACACGCAAAATTGAAAACTATGTTTTTTACAAAATCTATATACAATAATACAATTTGTATTGCATTTTGTCCCTTGGGATAATATACGCATAATGACATACGCAAAATGTCTAAATATTTGACAATACCACTTGTCTCTTGAGGGGACATAAAAAAAATATTAGTTAAGGACGAGGGTTGCTTTTTTAATATTGTTTGCCCGCTGAAGTTTGTTACGGCACTGTTACGAAATCTAGGATAGTTAGCGGCGCTGCTGCTATCAAAGGCCGTAGCAGTGACTGCTGTAGGCCGGCGCAGACGTGCGTAGCCTTAGCTGCGTAACTGGCGTAGGTCGACGTAGCTCTGGCGCCGTAGCTCCGTAGCCAGCACTACTACTGTCACTGGTCGGCGTAGCTCCGTAGCTAACACTAGTGTCACAGGCCGGGGCGTAGCTCTGGCGCCGTAGGCCCGTAGCCAACACTACTGCCGTTGACCGGCGTAGCACTACTGCCATAGGCCGGCGTAGTTCCCGTACAGCTGCGCCGGCAGCGGCCCGCCCGCCGTGAAGATGCGCGTGCCGCTGTCGTCGTAGCAGTGCGTGTAGATGGCGGGCAAGTACGTCACCTGGTCGACCTCCTCCTCTGGGAACTGCGGGTACGGTAAGGGAAAGAGTACGTGAGCCACACTAGCTTATTGTCGTGACAAGCAGGGCAATTACAGGAAAAAAAATACTTTGAAACAAAATAAGAACCACAAATTATAAGTTTTTTTTATGCCACAAAAGTGGCAAACAAGCATACGGCCGGCCTGATGGTAAGCCGTCACCGTAGCCTATAGACGCTTGCAATACCGGGGGTATCACTCGCGCGTTGCAGATCCTGTAGAAAGTGGAGCTCGGGAGACCTTAATCACCGTAGGAACACAACATGGCCGTGACCAAGAGAGGAAGGATTGCGTTGATAAAAAAACAAATTATTTTAAATTATATTATTATGTAGAGTATATATTACAAAAGAGTGGTATACTTACTACATACCCTCTGGAAGCCCTTAGAGTGACCGTTTCCGTCGAGTGTACATTGCTTTCTAAGTATTTCCCGGCCCTCAAATCATAAAACATTAGCAAACCTGAAATATACAAAAAATCTTTTATTTTTGTCATTTAACTCTTTATTAGAGCTTACTTTAAATGGCATTTTATTTGACATTATAGCAAAATCTGAATAAGCCCTTATTTCAGAAAACATGGCTTAACAAAACCCTGTTTTGTCACTGTCGCTACTGAAGAGAATTAAATGAAATGTGTAAGCAACAAGTTTTAGCTAAACCATGGCTGATCTTGGTTTATTAATAAGGGGGTTAATGTTAACTGCACCGTCTTTACGGTTTGTGTAAACGCATAAAAAAACATGTGCTAAATAAGGCATTGCCTGTGCACAGGCATAAAATTACTGTGCAAACGCAGAAAAAATGGACTGCACACATTAATGAGGCACATGCGTAATCTGTGCACGTGATGATAGAATCTGTGGATAGAGTCCGATGGAAAGTGTACATACATAAAGTACGCATACGTTATAAAGCTGCGACAATACGCTCTTGTAAAATATTTGTGCACACACAGAACAATGAAACGGGGAGTACTCCCCAGAAACGTCTGTAAGTTAAACGTTAAAGAACCGAATCATTTGATTAGCAGTGTATTTTTAAATTTATAAACAGAGACGCAAAGTCAAAGTGACAGTTTTCAAATGAGGCATTTTAAGCACATTATGTACATACTGATTCGTCGATGACCTGGGAGACCAGGGCATAAGATGAATATTTATATACGTAAAATATTTATGCAATAAAATAAACAGACAGCACAAACACTTCACATGTCTATGCATATGCATAAACTGTCTGTGCATTAGCATAATACGAACCCAGTTCTGTGCCGACGGTCAGCATGTGTTCACGGATGCTGGCCGAGCGGATCCCGTTGCAGCGAGCGGTGATCTTCTTCACCGATTGCAATGTCCGGCAGTCTAAAAGAAGAGTGTAGGACTTGCAACCGATAGCGTACACTCCACTTTTTTTTCCTACAAGAAATTATGTTGTGTTTTTAATAATAAATTTGAAAGTAAACAGGATATGATTTTAAGATGGTAGTAGTATTTTATTGAGAAATAAATATATAATAAACAAAAAAAGAGACATTTATTGATTTGTTTCCTACAAATATACTAAAACTTAGGACTTAATATATAGTAAGTAGTAATTTCTTTACTTTGACAGAACATAATATGTTTTTGAACATCGGCAATTAGACTCTTGTCAGAATAACTAATTTTCGAAATTCAGAGTGACACCCACAGTGTGAAAATGACAAGTTTTAGTAGAAATGAGTTATGCGTACCTGCGTGGCGAGGCAGACGAGGTCCTGGCAGGAGGGCAGCTTGAGGGACAGCGTCTGGCGGAAGGTCTCGGCGTTGAGCACGTGGATGTACCCGTTGTCTGTGAGCGCGGCGATTTCGCGCCAGTGCCGGTTGAAGGTGAGCGCGCGCACCTTCTGCCCGAAGCGGCACTCGCGCAGCGCCAGCGGCGCCACGTAGGCCGGCTGCGCGGGCGCCAAGGCCTCGGGCTGCGGCGCGCGCCACAGCGCCAGCTTCGAGTCCAGCGACCCCGTCACCAGGAACTCGTCGTCCAGCCAGCACAGGTCCAGGATCCAGTCCTTGTGCGCCTCGCCCACCGCCACCGGGTCCAGCGTGGGCAGCCTGTAGATGGCCAGCTCGTACGAGTTGGGCGCGCCAGTCGCCAACATCGTCCTGCATGGTAGTAGAACATTTTATTGAGAAATACTACTACATTATAATTTATTATTAATTTTTAATATACTTATAAGACACCTTTTACCTTGTATCATATTTAAAGTGATTATCATGTTTTTTTTTATATTAGATCTTTTACCGCCTGAAACACAGGATTTTCCTAGCTCAGGCACATAATGTTATACTTTTACCTAATTATATTAATTCTTTTTATACCGCAATGGTGGCAAACAAGCAAACGGTCTGCCTGATGGTAAGCGAAAAGGAGAAGTTGTTTACCTGGAGGGGTTGAGCTGCAGCGCATGGATGCCGGTCTGGTGGTCGGCGCCGGGCCAAGGCGTGCGCGGGCGCAGCGTCGGGATGGCGTCCAGCGAGCGCCGGCGCACGTCGTACACCATCAGCTGGCACACACATTTAACTTAAAACCAATTGCCAATCACTCAGATATATTGGTGCATGGACATTTTGTTTCGACAAAAATTCTCCACAAATTCCATTCAACTTTTTCGTTGTTTCTCTTTTCAGTTATGCATATTGTTTTAATGTATTTTAGCAATTCATCTTTAATGTCATAAATCTGCCGTTTGAATGTGTTAATCTTTGAGATTACTAGACAGATAATTAAAATACAAGATAAATAAAATAAAAAAGCTTTTAAATTCTTACAAATAATATACATACATATAACAAAAAAGGCCAATATTCTCTCCAATGAGCAATATTCTCTGTCCTGTGGTACTTGCACACACAAATTACAAGATAATACATCCAAATTGTACTACACTCTCACCTGATTACACTTTGTGCCAAATATAATTTGGCTGTCACTCGGCCACTGTGAACAGAAGACCTTGTTCATGATGGAACCCAGGTTTATGTGCGTCTCCCGGAACATGTCATTTGTGATCATGTGCCGGGTCGCGTATAGGGGATCCACAGACCGGGGCTGAAACAAAGAGGATGTTGTCAAAGAATTCAGATAAATGTAAAATGACAAAAATCGGCCCTAACCGGTTTTCTTTTCTTTTACTTTTTTACGGTCAGCTCATTTTGCGTCGTTTCTGAAATGATGTATATACAATTATAAGAATTACTTAATTTTAAAGATGTAGAGAAAAGAATCTGTGAAGGCCTAGTCTTTGAATAAATTATTCGAGTTTGAGTTTTAACCCGTCACGCGCGTACATAGCGCCAGTTACAAACAGATGCGTTCTACGGTTAGATCACTTCGCGCGCAAAGGATTAATTGCTAGCCACCGATTCTGTCTATTAGATTATTTAACTTTGCATACCTCCGGTGCTTGAATCTCTCTGGAACGCACATAATCCACCCAATTGTATGATGTGCATAGTGTCATAAGCTGTTGTGTTGGCGTCTCGTCTTCACTGTCCGAATAGTGAACAAAGTCTGGCTGTTGTGTTTCTTGTTCTAACCTGAAAGCATAGACAGATAAACAAGTCATTTATTATATCTCCAACACACAGAATGACAGAATAGTTAATTTGGACAAGGTAGTAGTGGCAATGTGTGCCACAGTGATAAAAGGAATGTGTGCCACAGTGATAAAAGGAATGTGTGCGACAGTGATAAAAGAGAAACAGCTCAGTGCATTATTTACTCGGGGACCAAATCACAGATTTTCAGCGACCACCTAACATAATTTTACTAAATAAAACAATTTATTTTGTAAATTTTACTGTACGAATATTTCCGTTCTAATGAAGTTAATAAAATTTCGTTAATTCATAAAATTCCGATCAAAAAAATGTTTGAAGAACTGTTAATCTTAACCAACGATAAATTACTTCTTATTTTTCAAAGTTGCCTATTTTAGGTGATGCAAACTAATAAAATTAACCCTTTCAAGTATGAGAGGAAATGAGAGACAACTTCAGACACAAACACACACAATCAAATTCACTCGGTTAACTTTCCTGTGGGAATTTTGGAAAGTCCTCGTACATATTAGGTATACAAAAGCTTCCTCTTAAATCACTCTATCTATCGCTGAAAACTGCATTAAAATCTGTAAAGTAAGGACAGACAGCAGAAGCGACTTTGTATTATATACTATGTAAAGATATGACGATGTTGTCAATGGACGACATTAAGCCAAGTAGGTGGCCTTCAGGCAGCTTGGAAACACTGATCTCTGTGAAACTGCATTGGAGCAACATGGCAGAGTACGCTCTAATCCACTTCTATTGAAAGTAGACCGGTATTCCTTCAGTGGGATGATATGAAGATAATATACTTACAAAATAAATCAAAATATGACCTAGAATCAAGTTCCAATCCTTTGTCTTTCTTATTTGCAACATCATTATTTGAAATGTGATAAAATCAAGGATATGTGTTGAGACACAAAGGAATTTGTTTCTTTTAGTAGTAGTGCCTATTTTAATATTTACACCTGCTAATATTTTTTTTCCCTTAAGGGGCTCCATATAGCCGATGACCTTGAAGATTTGACCTCTAAGTAACGTTACTTCACCCCTTCACCCCGCTTTAATATTACGTAAAATGCCAAAAACTTGACATCTATTGAGCCTTTTGTAGTACTAAGTTTTGTTAAAAACCTTGCCTTTTTCACCACTAGAGGGCTGGCAATGACGCGCGACGCGGTAATATTAACGACATCTAGTTGAGAAACCAATTATTAAAATATTTGAACACTTTCCATAGACCTCTAGAACTAAACAATATCAGTTGACACTTTTAAAATGATATATGAATTATGATAGAACTAAATATATGTATATTATTAAAAACAAATCTTAACATTGCAAATGAAATTTTGCAGGCGATGTATGTTATGTCGTATTTGGTTGGTTACACAAAATTATTTAAAAAATCCCGTTTTTTTGCTCTAGTTGTACCATACTCTCTCAGGAACTATAAGCCCTATCAAAATATGGATTAGACAGAAAAATTGGGTATTTTTCTCTGATTCACATTCAATGAAAAAGGTCATTTTGCTACAACTCGTGTTGTACCGGTTTTCACACATTTTTTTTAAATATTGATCGGCTGGATTTTACTATCGATACAGTACCAAAATAGTCATTTTCAACAAAAAAAAACTGTACGTCTGCGTGTTAAACCGTATCACGCAAAAACCACTGAATTTAAAGAATGAATTTTGATGAAATTTTACACGGAGATCTCGAGTCAACATTTAGAGTTGTGCTTTTTATTCCAGAAATGCGTAAAACTAGAAAAACCAAACTCCACGCAGGCGAAGCCGCAGGCACCCACTAGTATGGTATGAAAGGCACTATTAGTCAAATAAATGACGTAATCTATATCATAATTTTATTTGCGACATACAATACATAGTTAAATTTCGCCACATCTCTTATTGTTTACTATGGCTTTGTGGTAAATAATGTCTAGTGTCCAAGTTCAATCCTTAGTTGGTGCTCATGTTTTTTATTTGATTTTTACACTTCTTTTTAGCAATATAATTTTATGTTTTACTTTTTACCTACCTAACAATAAGTTACGTACGAGCAGTAAAAAAATATTATAATAAAAATGTCCTCAAAATTTTAAATTGGTATCTGATATTGTCTATTTTTATACACATTAGTAAATAATATTTTTCGTTTTATCTCTTTTTTTTCTCGTCTAAAAAGAGATAAAAAGAAAAATATAATTTTAATGTGTATAAAAATACTTCGACAATTTCAGATTCCTATTTAAAAAAATTTATGCATTTTATTACATATTTTTATTATAGTTTTTTACTGCTTGCAATTGTAGGTAGGTAAAAAGTAAAACATAAAATTTTATTGTAAAAAAAAGTTTAAAAATCAAAAAGCATGAACACCAACCTAAGGATCGAACCAGGAGACACGGGACTAAAACTAGCGATTTGTTGAATCTACCAAAAAACCATGTAACCAATAGGAGCAGTGTCGAAATTTAAGTATTGTATGTGGCGCATGTATTTCATGCATTTATTGTATAAAAAAAATACAATAAATGCATGAAAGTTATTTATCTTTTTAAAAATAAAATAAAATATTTATTTTATAAAGATAAATAACTTTCATGCATTTATTGTATTTTTTTAGTTGATATTTTTTTTATTTGGATATTTTCGTCATAATAATAAAAAATCGAGAGCATGCATGGTGCAGCGAAAATTTGGCACACGTCCATCCATCCGAAAGCGTGGGAGCGCACTGATTACCTTGTGTCCAGTCACCAGCTATCCAGAAATTACGTAATTGACGGAAAATTGCTTGTGACTGTGGGAAATACACTCAAATTCAAAAACCAAACAACAAATAAGTAGATAATATTATTGCCTATGTATTAATGTAAATTTTACACGAATCGATGCATAAATACCCAAGTTGAATCGCATTCTTTCTTTGATTACTAGGTTCCTTAAATATTTTATTACTCCATAAATATTCAGTAATTTCAAATTTCGAACAGCATAAATGTAGTACAATGACTATAGCACAACATATATTTTTTTGGTGGTTATTCGTTATGGTAGCTAGGAGTAGAGACAACTTGAAAAACAGCAAAATTTTAGCGAAATTTGTTGGTACAGCCTTAAGCGGGGAATTCACTTACAGACATGCCCGTAGGCACACGCCCGCGGGCAGTCTGTCGGGCATGCTGGCGCTGCAACACACTACACGGACACATCAGTTTGTTTGAGATCAGCGACACGATTAGTTGTGCACATAAGATGGCAACAAAAAAAAGAAAAATTGCAATAACTGGTGCTGCGTTAATACTGTTAGATGAAAAGAAAAAGAAAATAATTTGGTGCAAAAATTGGTATAAAAATAGAAATAAGTATAGCCATATCAATTTAACTAAAGAATTAGAAATTGAAGAACCAAGAGACCTCTACAATTACTTACGCATGAATATAGAATCATTTTCGTTTTTATTACAACTAATAATAGAGCCCAAAATTACAAAACAAAATACTAAAATGAGACAGTCGATGACTGCAAGAGAACGATTAATTGCTACGCTAAGATATTTAGCTACAGGTAGAACATATGCAGACATGAAATTTACTTGTGCGATATCACCTCAACTACTAGGGAAAATTATACCGGAGACTTGCAGGCATTTAAAGACGAATTTATAAATATTTTTTATTTATTTATCTTACGACATTGAACTACTATACCTACAGAGTGCATAGTACGAGTTTTATTGTTCACATTCGATCATGTCGACGTAAACAAACCGACCAAATAGAGAAGAACTCTCATGTTGCGAATTTATAAGACGCGTGTTACGTATCAAAATTATGCGGCTTACTTGCTCACGTTTCGAACACGCGTCTGATAAATTCACAATATCATACAGTTTTACATTTTGGTCGGCTTGTAATCGTTAACACGTTCGAATGTGACCAAAAAAACTCGTACTAAGCACGCTGGCTACTATTAAATAAATTTAGTAATAATAATTTTCTTAAATTAATTAAATAACCTAGTTACCGTATTTTAATTTAAATTTTAATATCTTTTATGTATTAAAAAACACATGGCAAATAAATTAATGCACTTGTGCACAAAAATTTGCAGTCCTGCGTATATACCTATAAGCAATTTCAGAGCATGAGAAGTGAAAATAATATTACTACTATACGGACATCTGGTTGCGCTCATAATATATGTCTGTGAACAGGCATATGATACACATAATAATTTTATTTTTATTCTGTGACGTGAATTTCTCAATTGTATACAGAAAATAACTCACCTCCGAGCTCTTGCTTTAGCCCGTCTCTCCGTTATCCTACTCGGAATGTAACACGAGGGATACCTGCCCTCGACGGCGCGCCTCACAGTCTGCGACATTTTTATTTATACCCTAAACTTTGCTAAAAGCTAAAAAATTCTCACACCGAACACACGGTCAGTCAACTAGTCACTTTTGTTTTGTCCTGAATCACCATCATGTCAAATTCCAAGTACTCCAATTTCAAATCTTCATTTGAATAAAACTTTTTCCAGTTTTTTAAAATAACCAGCCAGTTACAATACATTACAATAGATACCTAGGTGTATTATATTTATTATTTAAATGTTTTTTTTTTACATTGACTGTATGTTACTTGTTGTAGATTTGTGACTCAGAATTAAACATTCTATGCATGGACGCCAGCAGCCCAGGCTCAGCTCATGACTCGATGGTTTGGCAAGGGCATCCCCTAAGTCACCACTTGAGGGACCTCTCCAATAATGGAGAGCAAGTGTTTTTATTAGGTATGTACATACTTAGTTCATTACAAAATTGCGATTTTATTCAAAACCTAGCTTCTGCCCGCGGCTTCGCCCGCGTGGCCTAGTAACAATTAGCATATTTTTCTTCAGAAACAAATTCCGGTCCTGCACGGCCCGGTACGGTCCTGATATGGAACCTACATGCCAATTAGCATATTTTTCTACAGAAAAAAAAAACGGTCCGGTCCGGCACGGCCCGGTACGGTGCGGTTCCTTCAGGACCGATCAGGTCTGATCCGTTCCGGTCCGGTCCGGTCCTTATATGGACCCTACATGACAAATTTGGCATCTCTAGACCCAGCGGTTTGGGCTGTGCGTCCTCTCGCAACTACGTTTGCGCATATCTCGCTTTCCCGTGGGATTTTGAAAAATCCTTTCTTAGCACATCCCTAGACGTCGTAAGGAACCTACATACCAAATTTGATATAGCCTCGCAACCTCGTTTGCGTATATCTCAGTTTCCCGTGGGAATTTCGAAAAATCCTTTCTTTGTACACCCCTAGACGTCGCCGTCGTAAGGAACCTACAGTCCAAGTTTGGAATCTCTAGACCCACCGGTTTGGGCTGTGCGTTGATATATGTATAGTTAAGTCAGTCAGGACTTTGAATTTTATATATATATAAATATATATAGTCCGGTCCGATCAGGTCCAGTCGGTCCGCTCCGGTCCGGTCGGTCCGGTCCTGATAAGGTACCTACATACCAATTAACATATATTTCTTTAGAAAAAAAAACCGGTCCGATCCGGTTCGGTCCGGTCCGGCACGGACTCGGTACGGTGTGGTTCCTTCCGGACCGATCAGGTCTGATCCGTTCCGGTCCGATCCGGTCCGGTCCGGTCGGTCCGGACCTTATATTGACCCTACATGCCAAATTTGGCATCTCTAGACCCAACGGTTTGGGCTGTGCGTCTTCTCGCAACTTCGTTTGCGTATATCTCGCTTTTCCGTGGGAATTTTGAAAAATCCTTTCTTAGTACATCCCTAGACATCGTAAGGAATCTACATGCCAAATTTGGAATCTCTAGACCCAGCGGTTTGGGCTGTGCGTTGATATCCCCTTGCAACTTCGTTTGCGTATATCTCGGATTCCCGTGGGAATTTTGAAAAGAAACATACACTAAATGTTAAGTTGAGCAAATCGCCACATATTAGTGAAAACCGTATCCAAATCGGTTCAGCCGTTTCTGAGATTAGCGGTGCAAACAAACATACAAAAAGACTCGGTACGGTGCGGTTCCTTCCGGACCGATCAGGTCTGATCCGTTCTGGTCCGGTCCGGTCCGTTCCGGTCCGGTCGGTCCGGACCATTGGACCCTACATGCCAAATTTGGCATCTCTAGACCCAGCGGTTTGGGCTGTGAGTCCTCTCGCAACTACGTTTGCGCATATCTCGCTTTCCCGTGGGAATTTTGAAAAATCCTTTCTTTGTATATCCCTAGACGTCTACGTAAGTAACCTACATGCCAAATTTGGAATCTCCAGACCCAGCGGTTTGGGCTGTGCGTTGATATACCTTCGCAACTTCGTTTGCGTATATCTCGGATTCCCGTGGGAATTTTGAAAAGAAACATACACTAAATGTTAAGTTGAGCAATTAGCCGCATATTAGTGAAAACCGCATCCAAATCGGTTCAGCCGTTTCTGAGATTAGCGTGTACAAACATACATACAAACATACAAACAGACGAACAAAATTTTACGAAATTCTTGTTCTATTGCTTATTCTTCATCGCCCTAAACAATTTTTTTGGAAATATATTCAATGTACAGACAAACTTTTTTTACACTTTTATTATATTATAGATAGATGTACATACTTAGTTCATTATTTAATTGTATTAATATGTATTAAAATGGTAGGTACAGCAAATTGTTATTAACTTTAGGGGACTAAAGCTTGACATGCTCTGGTTGATACAAAGAATAATAAATTTATAAATAGAATAGGCACTATTTCACTGCCTCCATGTACAGTCGAGAGCACGTAGACCTTTACACCTTCCAATATAAGCTGGCCCTGTGTATATATTGGAAGTAGGTATATTGGAAGTGTAAAGGTGCTCTTGCCTGTACAATATAATAGAAAATATTAAATACTAGCGAAACCCGCGCAACTTCGTTTGCGTGTATCCCTACCCTACCCCTACCCCTATTTTTTTTCCGTAAGAACCTTGTACAGAGTATTAGAAAACTACAAAAAAAAAATCAGCCAAATCGGTCAAGCCGTTTTCATGTTATGTCGTGACAACGGAAAACGGGTTTCATTTTTATATATATAGATATTACATGCTTTTAGATGTTTGTTAGTGGCACGTGCCCTACACTATGACCCCATCACTGCTGCAAAAATAGTAAATGCATGCTGCGTGTTACAACATCGCCTTAAATAATAATAGAACACCTCTGTTCTCTCTAACACCTGAGGAAGCTGAAGAAGAAAATGAAAGGCAACATCAGTCAAGTTTTATACATAAGGTTTTTCCATTTAAAAATAAAAGATTATGTATATAATTTGTGTATATTGCACTTAATCAGTCTTAAATAACAGCCTTTATTTACTTATTCTTGCACTTAATCAACCTTAAATAACAATCTTTTATTCACTAATTATTCTTAATCAGCCTTAAATTTTGATAATCTATCTAAATATATATGATCATCAAAAAATCTTTCATTTACTAATCAGGCTGAAGATCAAATAGGAGGGAATGAGAGATCGAATCCAGAACAGCAGAACCATCGAGTCCATCCTGAGCTTCTAAGAGGCCGGGAATTGCAGCAAGCTCTGGTTGAAAGGCTGTGGAGGGAAAGATAGGTATGTATGCAAGTTTATATAATTATAGTATATAATAATAAAAGAAAATAATTATGTAATTACATGTACATGTACTTTGTTACAGATTGCAGATGGCAGACTGGTATATGACTGGTATAGAATGTAATTTTGCATTAAGTAAGTATTGTAAACATTACATCATGAGCTAGTGAAAAGTATTTTTATTTTATTATTATATTTACATTTTTTTAAATATGACATTAAAATTTGAAACCCTTACCAATGGTTAATTCTATTCATTTCGTGGCCTTTTCCAATGATTAACTGCCTCTTTCAACACGTCGCATATGGACTCCAAAGCAGCCGCCTGCCTCTGGGTGGCTTGAGCGAGCTCTCTGGTGGCTTCTGCATTTAGCCTCTCCATTGCCTCCAACCGCTCTGTGGCTTGGTGCAACGCTGGCTCATTGTCTAAAAAGAAAGCATACATAAATTTACTTATCCTATTGAGCACGAGGCAAGTATGTATAAGTATTTTGAAATTGGTTCAACCAACCTGTGCATTGTCGGGACATTTGCGAACGACGCCGCCGACGTCTCCGACGCGGCGCAGCAGGCGTGGTCTGACTGATGGGGTCAGGGTCAGGAGTTGCCACCACAGGAAGCTCCCTGCTGGTGCAAGGGTCAGTGGCAAGCAACTGCTCTACACTTTGCGATCTGAAAAAAAAAATAATTTGATTGTTACTATTTTTTTAAATATATTACAACTAGCTGACCCGGCAAACTTTGTTCCGCCTTAGAGGCACTATCCTACCCCTACCCTACCGCTACCCTACCGCTACCCTACCCTACCTACCCCTACCCTACCCTACCGCTACCCTACCGCTACCCTACCGCTACCCTACCCTAGTTTTCATTGTTTTTAAGATGTATTCTGCTATTCGGAACGAAAACAAATCCAACAAATCAAAAACCATGGCAATCGGTCCAGCCGTTCTCGAGCTATAAGTGTTGTAACAAACACGACTTTCTTTTATATAGATATAATGTATTTCATACTTTTACCTACCTTACTAGTGGAATGACATCGTATGTCAGCTCCGCCGCAACCTCTACCTCCGGCACGATCACCTCACTCTCTTCCACTTCTACCTTTACCTCCTCATCGCGTTGCTGTTTAGGAATAACAATATGTAAAATATAAAGCAATGTAAACAAGGGAATGAACAAAGAGCATACCAACAATAAATTTTGCAAAGAAAATTTTTGATATAATTTAATAAAACAGAGTGAAATCAAATATAATAATCAGATGTTGTATGTATTATTTTTGAGAGAATTTGAAAAGTCACATAAAATGTCACTTATAGAATAAAATAGATCTATTCAAATTTCGAATCATTCACACTTCCCCTTAAGGACATACATCATCTATTCATCTTCATGCAGACCATCAAAATAAAAACACACTAAACTAAGCACAAATCAGTAGCAAACTTTTTGAACTTAATGCGTCCCAATGGTTTTGTTAAAATGTCAGCTGGGTTACTCTCTGTTGGAATGTATTCTAATATTACAACATCCTGAATCACACACTCTCTAATATAATGTGCTCTTATATCTATGTGTTTTGTCCTTCGGTGGGCGGCAGGGTTGGTAGCGAGTTTTATCGCAGTTTGGTTGTCCACATGAATCTTAATGTGGTCTACTGACTTACCACGAACGAAGCCAATAAGTTGTTTGAGGTGTGTAGCCTCCTTACATGCTTCCGATAGGGCAACATATTCAGACTCTGTAGAAGAAAGTGCTACACAGGCTTGTTTCCTGCACTCCCATGAGATCAGCGAATCTCCAACCTTAAACAGAAAGCCGGAAAAAGATTTCCTGTCTTTAATATTGCCACCCCAATCAGCGTCCACGTAGCCAACTGTAGTGAACTGTTGTAGCTTAAAGGACAATTTCAGCTTCATAGTGCCTTTCAAGTAACGTAAAATTCGCTTTGCAGCATTGACATGGGTAGCGCGGCAACACGAATTGTACTGTGCAAGAAAGCTTACACTTGCTGCAATGTCAGGTCGTGTATTGCAGGCCAAATAATTTAACTCTCCTATGAGAGATTGATATTTCCAAATTTCTTGACGAGATAGTATATTACCTACTTCCCCTTCCGCCAATAATTTGTGTAAACCAAGCTCCATTGGTGTAGTAGCTGGCTTGCAATCAAGCATTCCATGTTTTTCAAGTAAAGTAGTAATTGTAGCGCCCGACCCGGAACCGCGACGACAGCGCCGCCGCATTATCGTAAAGCCGCGCCGCTACGATTGTTAACATAGAAGGAGTGGTTGCCAATAATAAGATTTTGGTGTATTAAGTTGGCAACACTGTTTTGATGACATCGGGGTGTGAAAAATATTCAACTCGATTCGATCTAGCATAATTTACTGTAATCTTCAAAAATCTGTAACGTTGTTTCTAATTAATAATGTAATCCATGCTAAAATCATTATTACAAGTTTTCCAAGCCAAGAAGCAGTATTATTTCCACTCGCCTCCTCGAAGAACTGAGTCTAGCCGTGTGCTAAACTGGCGTCCCAACTCGTGGCCACAACGACCACCCCGAGGAAGGTAACAACAGCGTGCCCGCCCAGATTGCCGCCATGGCTTCCGCGTCATCGCGTCGGACCCGCAACAACGACCCCGCCGTTCCCAACGACGACGATCAGGTACCGCCGCCGCCGCCTGTGGCTATGCTAAGTCAGGAAAGCGTCGACGCCATGATGGCGTCTCTTCTACGCGCCCAGACATCCGCATTCCAGCGCCTCCTCGATAATGTCACGTCGTCTGAGCAGCGCTCGTCATCGCGCAACTCAACCGCGGCATCGCTGTCCAGCGACAGTGGAAACTTTTCAAGGTGCAGCGCTCGATACAGCGGCGCCCCTGCAGATTCACTAGAAGGCTTCTTAGACGCAGTGGAAACTTACAAAGAATGTGTCACAATTACAGACGCGAACGCATTACGCGGCTTCGCAATGCTACTCACAGGAGATGCAGCCACTTGGTGGCAAGGCGTGAAATCGACAGTGGTGGACTGGTCCGGCGCCGTAAGGAATATCCGCAGCGCTTTTGGTGACCGCCGCCCCCCGCACCGCATCTACAAAGAGTTATTTCAACAGCCGCAGGCCCCCAGCGAGAAATCTGACATCTTTATCGCCAGAACACGGGCCTTGCTGGCCAAGTTACCTCGAGGCGACCTTACTGAGAAGGTTGAACTGGATATGGTGTATGGCCTTCTTCGCATCGACATCAGGAAGTGGATCCGACGTGAAGAAGTCGTCACTTTCACGGAGCTCCTGCAGCGTGTACGTCAGGTTGAAGACGCCGCCGACCCCGAGCCGCGCGCCGCGCCGCTGGCGCCTCGGCCTCGCGCTGACGCCCGCGCGCCGCCCGCTGCGGCCGCGCCCCGGTTTCGCGACGCCCGTGCTTCGCCCGCCGCGTCCGCCGCGACCGTTGCGACGAAAGTGTCATGTGCATCGTCATCGGACTCCGTCGATCTTTCACCGCAGACGTCGAAAGGTGCCGTTTCGAAGAAGTGTGTTTATTGTAAACGTTTCGGTCACACACGCGAGGACTGCCGCCGTTTGAAACATAGTCAAAAGGACAATACTACTGGTGTCATATCGTGTTATGGGTGTGGAGAGAAAGGTGTGATGAGAGCCGAATGCTCTAAATGTAATTCAAACTTTAGTTCCATTTCGTTTGATATAGTAAGTAGCGCACCCTCCCTCTCTGAACCGCGGGTGAGTTTTTCACATTTGCCTGGTATTTGTACTGGTACAGTGACAGTACCCCATTCAGTAAACAAGCCTGTGAAGCATACACATTTCACTCACAATAATAATAATATGACCAACATACAACACACAACAACATACAGTTCTACACAAATTCAGTATTCAAACATTTTTGTACCTACTGATTTTTATGCTGTGTTACCTAAGGATTTCTTTCGGTTAGGTAGTAACTTGATTAATAGGGACACAGATACGATTCCACTGAATCAATTCCTGGGAATATTACCCGAGTGTTTTTATGATAACACTGTTTCAATTCGACAAAAAGATAAGTCGAACATTTCACTAAGTGAATTCTTTGATGTGCTGCCCTTTGACTTTGTTGATAGTAGTACACCTTCTAATCATTCTTTTGATTCAAACAATTCGTGTGCACTGACAAACAAATGTGATCATGTTCATTTCCAGAATAATAACAATACTCAGTCACCTAAAAGTAGGGTGACGATGAATTTTTCGGGACAAACACAGGAACTTTGTGATAAAAGTAGGGTGACCATGTCCATTAATAAAAATTTCGGGACATGTTCTACTATTAATAGGGCGATCATAGAGGATGATATCTGCGACCTCTCCGCTGTGTCCCCTCAACAACATTACGCATTTAGAGCGCAACCACGGCCTATTTTAGGTATTAAGATTTTAGGTATACAAGGAATAGCACTCATCGACTCCGCTGCTAAAAGGAGTGTTGTAGGTAGTACGTTGTACGCAATACTCCAGGAACATGGACATCCCAGCGAACCTGCTTCCATGCGCGTCAAACTTGCTGATGGTTCCGCGCAAGCCCGCCAAGTTTTGACTACGACTCTACAGATAGAGATTAAAGGTAAATTCCTTTCATTAGATTTTGTTATCTTGCCTGATGCTGTCGATAATGACACCTTGTTGGGGATCGATTTCTTGGTAGCAGCAGGAATAGCTTTGAATTTTGCAACGTCCACTTGGCAATTCTCTGGGGAGGAAAACACATTCCCATTGGAATTTGAGTACTCCAATCCCTCAGCGTCCTGTTGTGCTGCTGACATGCTACGAGAAGATGAAGGAAAAAGGTTAACTCTCGGAGAACGGGAAAACTTGTCCTCTCTTCTACAGGAGAATGAAGATATCTTCGGACTTGGGGGAGCCCCGACGCCGTTCGCCGTCCATCGTATTGACACCAGTGACCATGCGCCGACCGCCGTACCTCCTTACCGCGTTACACCTGCAAAAAAAGAAATCATTAGACAGGAATTAGATAAAATGCTGGAAGAAGGGATTATAGAAGAATGCGAGTCTGCATGGGCCTCACCTGTTATACTGGTCCCGAAGAAAGATGGCACCGTCCGCTTTTGTGTGGACTATCGTCGGTTGAACACTATTACTAAAACGGATACTTACCCACTTCCGCTCATTGATGACCTTCTGCAGTCCACGAAGCCTGGATGCTTTATGTCCAGCATTGACCTTCGATCAGGATACTGGCAAGTTAGCGTAGCACCCGACGATCGAGACAAAACTGCGTTTGTGACACCTTTCGGAACTTACCGGTTCAAGTGCATGCCGTTCGGTCTAAAGAACGCACCGGCAACTTTCCAACGTCTCATAGATCGTTTCCGCTCCGGTGCCAGCTTGCAAGATGTCACTCTGCTCGCTTACCTCGATGACCTATTGGTGATTTCCAACAGCTACTCCGCCCATCTGGATGATCTGAAAAAAGTATTTGACAGGTTAAGATATTTTGGTTTACGCGCTAACCGCGATAAATGCTTCTTTGCACGTGACGAAATTACTTACCTCGGACATGTTATCTCACCAGAAGGGATTAAGCCTGACTCCACCAAGGTTTCCGCCGTGTTGCAGATGCCGGAGCCGAAGAACCTAAAACATCTAAAATCGTTTCTTCAGACGTGCTCTTGGTTCCGTAAATTTATTCCCAATTTTTCCCAGGTCGCTCAACCGTTGACCAAGTTGACTCGCAAGAACGAGCCCTGGAGATGGCACGGAGAACAAGAAGAAGCGTTCCAGTCACTGAAAGAGAAACTCACGACCGCTCCTATACTTAATCAGACTGACTACGAACTGCCTTTTGTCCTGAGAACGGACGCGAGTAGTTATGCCTTAGGAGCTGTGTTGATGCAGGGCGAAGGTATAGAAGAAAGACCCATAGAGTACGCCAGTCGGTTGTTGACAGGAGCCGAAAAGAACTACTCTACCACAGAGCGTGAGGCCCTAGCTGTGGTATGGGCAGTCGACAAATTTCGCGGGTACATAGATGGACACCCCGTCATAATAAAAAGCGACCACCAACCACTTAAATGGTTACTCACCTTAAAGACTCCGAATGGACGACTCGTGCGTTGGGCAATGAAGTTGCAAGCATACGATGTCAGGTATGAGTATGCTCCCGGAAAAACTAATGTTATAGCCGATACTCTCAGCCGCCCCCAGTGCGATGACACCACCCTCGACAGCTGTGACGTCTGCACCGTCGTGGTCGACGTTCCACGTATAAGTTCTAGCGAATTACGCTCAGAACAGCTACAGGATCCCGAGGTTGCAAAGATTATTAATGACCTGGAAAGCCAAGATCCATTAGGGTCTCGTTGGCTAGAAAGAGGATATATCCTAAATAACGGAGTTTTGTACCGTTTTCATCCAGACACCGACAACGAGGAGCCTCAGCTTGTAGCACCGGTTTCCATGCGCGAGCAAATCATGAAAGAATACCATGACGCCCCTACTGCGGGCCACACTGGTGTGGAACGCACGATCATAAGGATCAGTGAGAAGTATTATTTTACTGGAATGCGAAAGTACATCGCTGAGTATCTTAAGGGATGTGAGGAGTGCCAACGTTACAAAGCCCATAACCTGAAGCCTGCTGGTCTGCTGCAGACCCCAGTCTTAAATCAACGCGGGGAAGTTATCGCAGTGGACCTTTTTGGACCTCTCCCCGAGGGGGAGAACGGTGAAAAGTGGATTTTATTAGTGGAGGACACCGCAACGAGGTGGGTGGAACTTTACGCTCTAAAGGTAGCAACTTCTGAGGAGTGCGCCGTCGTATTAATCAATGAGTATTTCTTACGTTATGGTTTCCCCCGCCGAGTAATATCAGACAATGGAGTGCAATTTGTGGCTGCCACTATGCAACAATGCATGTACATTTTAGGGATCAAACACAATCTCATTCCCATGTACCACCCTGAAGCCAATCCGGCTGAACGGAAGAATAGGGAGTTGAAGACACAACTAGCTATTCTCGTGAAGAATGAACACCGCACCTGGCCGAAACACCTGTCACAGGTGAGGTACTCCATGAACAGTGCGCGTTGCAGTACCACCGGTCGTACTCCATCATACCTAATGTTCGCGCGAGAAATGCGTACCCCATTCGACGCCCGGCGGGATACGAGGGCTATTTTGGAAAAAGAAAACTTCGTACCCCAAATCACACCATACCTACGGCAGTTTCTGTCAAACTGGAACCTAATCCGAGAAACCGCCGAAGTACAACAGGAGCGACGAAAAGAGGTAGCCGACAAGAATCGACGACCAACTCCTCAATTTGAGGTAGGGCAACAGGTGCTTGTAACGACGCATTTGTTAAGCGACGCGTCGAAAGGTAGGACTCGGAAATTCATGCCCAAACGGGATGGGCCATACTCTATCAGCAAGGTCTTAGGTCCCACCACATACGAAGTAACTTGCACACACACACACACGGTAGTAGGTAGGTTTCACAGCTCAGACCTAACACCTTTTACTAACCAGGCAGGTCACGTTTCTGTACCGGTGCAAACCCGTAGGCAACGTGGTCGCCCACGTCATGAAACCCTAAGGTCTCCGTCGCCGCTACGAGAGGAGTCCAACTCGAGTGCGGGACGCGCCTTCGATTTGGAGGGGGAGAGTGTAGCGCCCGACCCGGAACCGCGACGACAGCGCCGCCGCATTATCGTAAAGCCGCGCCGCTACGATTGTTAACATAGAAGGAGTGGTTGCCAATAATAAGATTTTGGTGTATTAAGTTGGCAACACTGTTTTGATGACATCGGGGTGTGAAAAATATTCAACTCGATTCGATCTAGCATAATTTACTGTAATCTTCAAAAATCTGTAACGTTGTTTCTAATTAATAATGTAATCCATGCTAAAATCATTATTACAAGTTTTCCAAGCCAAGAAGCAGTATTATTTCCACTCGCCTCCTCGAAGAACTGAGTCTAGCCGTGTGCTAAATAATGTAATTTTCCTGGTCTAAACAAATTTCATTCTCGTTTCGGGTAAGACGCATCCCGAGACATTGTCGAGCTTCCCCTAAATCCTTGATTTTAAAGAATACTCGTAAACTATTTAATAACTCATTTTTATATGATTTGTTTGTATATAATACTAAAAAATCATCTACGTACAAAAGAATATAAATCTGTCTGACAGCATCAAAATATAGACAGTTGTCAAACTCGCAACGTTTGAAGTTCAAAGACAATAACACGTCATTGACTTTTTCATTCCAACTGCGTGAAGCTTGTATAAGTCCATAAATTGCTTTCTGCAGTAAACAAACTTTATGCGTGCTTTATGCTCTGAACCTTTTTCTATACATCCCTCAGGTTGTTTCATATAAACCTCTTCATGTAAAATACCGTTTAGAAATGCAGTATTTACATCGAAATGGTCTATGAATAAACCTTTTTCTATTGCGTAAGACAACAATAAGCGAATTGTCGACTTCCGTACAACTGGAGAAAAAGTTTCGAAATAATCTATGCCATAGGACTGGGTGAAACCTTTAGATACAAGTCGAGCTTTGTAGGTTTTGACACCATCTGCATCGAACTTATATTTAAAGATCCACTTATTTCCAACAACTTTGGCACCAGGTGGTTTGTCTACTAGCGTCCAGACTTGATTTTCATACATAGAATTCATTTCTTTGTCCATCGCCTCTTTCCAATTGACACGATCCTGTCGACTGAGAGCGTCTTTCACAGTCGAAGGTTCGATGTCAGTAGACGAACAAAGAAAGTTCTCTTGATTTATGCGATTACGCAAAGGATATCTACAGGTGGGAATGGGAGTACTATCGCCTGTAGGTCCTGTAGGTGTCACCAAGTGTGATTGGCTATAGGGATCAGAAATGTCAATATCCCCTCTAGCGTTCTCATCAGCTACTGTACGTGCAGTAGACGGAATCTCGGCCGTATTTAATTCAATGTTGGATTCTGGTTGAACCTTGTTGTTCATCTCCCAGGTAACAACAGTGTTGTCGAAGTCAACATTTTCTGAATTATTGGCACTTGTTACTTCTGTACTGTGTAGTTCTTCAATGAAGGTGACATCTCTCGCTGTTACAATTAAACGAGGATTATTTGGGTCTGAGAAACGGTAACCTTTCGTTTCTTCACAATAACCCACGAAAATATATTTCTTTGCTTTAGGGTCCCACTTTTTGCGAGTTTCTTTTGGTACGTGCACATATGCTCGAGATCCAAAAATTCTCAAGTGATCAACATTCGGAACTTTTCCCGACCATAACTGTTCTGGAATTTTACCTCCATTTGCACTATGTGGCAGCCGATTCTTAATGTACACAGACGTGTTACAAGCTTCAGCCCAATATTTCTTATTAAGTGGCTTGTGAAGTAACATTGAACGTGCCATCTCCGTAATAGTACGAATAGAGCGTTCGGCAACGCCATTCTGTTCAGGAGTGTAAGGAACAGACAGTTGATGTTTGATTCCCTTACTACACAAAAAGGTATTAAAATTATTATTAATAAACTCGGTTCCGTTATCTGATCGTATAGCCTTAACTTTGAGGTTTGTTTCTAGCTCTACGAAAGTGACAAAATCTACAAAAGATTTAGACTTTAGACTTCAGAAAATAACAGAACATTTTCCTAGTAAAGTCATCTATAAGGATGAGCATAAAACGAGCACCTCCATAAGATGGCTCTGACATTGGACCGCATACGTCCATATGGATCAGTTCGAGTTTTTCTGTTGCTCTCTCTGCCACACCAATTGGCAACGGTAAACGGTGCGCCTTACCTTGCAAACAGGCTTCACAGGGCTCCATTACGCTTTTTCCAAAATTAAATCCCGGAATCTTACGTAAATCCTTTTCATTTACATGACCAAGGCGTCGATGCCACAGCACCAACGGGTTGCTTGCCTTTGTCGCCAAAGCAGCGTCTACTACAACAGGAAAACAGTTGTCTAACTTATAGATACCTGAAGTAACACTCGCCGTAGCCAAAAGCTTACCCGTAACCTTGCCAGGAACAGATTGGTGATACAACTTACATCCATCCGATTCAAAACTAATTCGCCATCCTCTCTCTACTAATTTCGAAACAGAAAGAAGGTTAACACGCAAACCAGGCACATATGTTACATCCTTCACGATAAATTCTCTTCCGTTCAGTTTAATCATAATATTACCTATGGCTACGCTAGAAACCTTATCATTATTTGCACATGTCACTTCAATATTATTTACATCCTTAAAGTCTCTAAACCAAGTTTTCTGGAAACACATATGATTTGATGCGCCGCTATCTACGTACCATACATCCGAATTGAATGAATCATGCGCGCAAAGGGCTGTACACATACATAAATTCGCTTTGCTCGAAGCTGACGGTTTATCATATTTTTCCTTGGTTGAAGGGCAATCAGGAGATCGGTGTCCCTTCACACCACAGCGAAAACACTTAGGTTTGGATTTTCCTTTTCCCTTCTTGTCTTTTGTTTTAGTTGCTAAGACAGAACTTGTGGTAACAGTGCTTGAGGTAGAGCAGTTCGTTTGGCGTGAATCTTCTTGTAGAAGTTTAATACGAACATTTTCTGATGTTAACTTCATTCCTGAATGCTCTATTGCCATCCGCATTGGTTTGTACTCCTCTGACAAACCTCTTAACAGCACAACAGCTATCAATTCATCATCAACACCTTTGTCAATCTCATTTAGCTTTTGAGCGTGAGACATTACTGCCGCTACGTATTCGTGCATCGAAGCGTGTTTTTCTAGGGTTTCATCAAGAAACGCATTGAGTAATACAATCCTTCTGTTAACTCCTCTGTCTTCGAATACCGATAATAGGGTTTTCCATGCCTCAGAAGCAAATTTACAATTTTGAACATATGGATATAGGTGTGGTTCAATGTGTAGACAAATTATTGATAGGGCTTCTTGATCCCTGTCAAGTTCCTGGGAAATGGTGGAGTCGGGTGTGTTTGAAGTATATGTGAATAACTTATCTTTCAGTAAAAGCATTTTGATTGCGAACTTCCAAGAAGAAAAATCTTCAAGGCCTTTTAGTTTTGGTATACTAAATTTCGTTGAGAGGGCCATAACCTTTTGATATAATTTAATTAAACAGAGTGAAATCAAATATAATAATTAGATGTTGTATGTATTATTTTTGAGAGAATTTGAAAAGTCACATAAAATGTCACATAAAGAATAAAATAGATCTATTCAAATTTCGAATCATTCACAAAAATTAATTAAATGAACATTGAGGATAGGTAGTCGGCAAATGAAAGAGGTAACTAGATTGGAGAACTAAGAACATAATATAATTTTGTTAATAATGTTATCATCGTTATGAAATTTGGTAATTTACATAGATAACTCACACTTAATGGGTTGTGGCGAATACCGGGCAGTGGCTCTCCAAAATCCCGCCCCAAAATGTTGTACAGCCGCTCTTGAAGCGGTGTTAACGGGGTCTTCTTTGATGGCCCCCCACCATACCCACCCACCCATAATAGAAGAATATGGAATTCTTATACATGGACTGACATTGACAGCGGGACCGATTGGTATCAGCAGTAATTGGGTGTGGTTTACCTGTGGCTGTAGCTTCAGCCTTTTCCAGTTTTATTTTCTCATCAGTTTCGATTTGTATTCATTAAAATACAGAAAAATAAAAGTTTATAAAAGTGAAAATTGTTTGCAATAGGTATGTATTAGAAAGAAACAAGGTAATTATTTTTAACCGACTTCAAAAAAGGAAAAGGTTCTATGTTTCATTGTATACTGAAAAAAAAAATGAAAAAATATTTATTTGGAACACTAAACAACAATAACTTATGTACTGTATGTGTTTGAGTCCAGTCCAGTGTTGAAAAATTGCTCCTGTTTTAAATATCTATTGTAATAAAACAATAATTGTGCTAAAATCATAAATAATAATAATTTAAGTGCTTCAAACTTACCATTCTCCACTGGACGTCGGTCTTGCGGACGCAGTCAGCCGATACGCTATTTAGCATAGTGGCACACACACTCCTCCCACAGGCGTTTGGTCTGGCTGGCTGCGTCCTTCTTTGGAACGATTGAGGTGGCCAGGCCAAGGGCCATCTCCATAAGTAAGATTTAATTTTATAAGCGGTTTTATGTGAATTAAAGCGATTCAACTGAAATAGTAGTTCATGGTAGATTTTAACAGGCAACACTGTCGACCATTCCGATCATACACCATACACCACTGACCTGACACTCTATAGTCATAACATTGATACTACCTACATTTACACTCTCGCCTCGCGGCTCGTCTCGCGGCTCGCCTCGTGCTTCGTCTTCTGGTGCAGGCTGGCGAAACTCAGTACTGCAAAAAATATATATGGACTTTACGCTAATTTTAATGGCGACATGTTTTGTCTCTTACTTCCTGTCTAACCTTCCTTGTCTCGCCCTGCTGTTAGTCAAAATGGTGACGGGCAGTCTTGAATATTTGTAAACAACGCGTAGTTTTAGTGTGAGTTTTAGCTAATTTTACTGCACGTCACGTGCGTATTTAGTGTTTTCGGAGTCTACCCATATAACTAAGTGCATACCGGTTTATTATAATTTACGTGCATAACAGCAAAATGCATTACAAAACCTGTGAAATATGTGGGATAAAATCGGGTAGGAAATCTAATCAAAAGCGTGTATTCCTGGCTCAATTCCCACTAGATGAGAAGCGGTAAGTAGTTTTTCATGTTATTATATTGATGTTAAGTAATTAGGAAGAAGTTCTGGTCTCTTTAATACTTTGCCTTAGAATTCATAACCAAAAATCATGTGCGCCATAGGGATGTTCTTACTACGTACCAAATTATCGATAAAAAAATTTTTTTCGTAAATTTGGGTATAAAATGTAAATGAGATATTTACGGCTGCATTTGTTTAATTCATTATTAGATTGTTCATGTTAAATGAAGTTTTATTATTTTAATCATAACAGTAACTGGGCGACCGAGTCTGAATTCATACTACAGTAGACAGTAATCTCTATTTATTTATTATTTCAGATTTTGAATGCCTTCGCTCACAGAACAGTGCAAAAACGTGTGTCGATCGATCAGCTAACAACATCTGAAGACTCCGCCTAGAATACCAGATTAGAAAATGACAAAAAAAATAATTCTAACATTGTAAACGTAAAGAACTTTATTCGTTTTTGTTATGATATAAATTGTATAATAATAATTATAATTATTAGGTAGGTATTTGAATTTTGAATAATACTCAATATTTCCAAACTAAGTAAAGAGATTTTTATTTTCCTTTTGTATGTTAAAGAAAACCTGTCTGCAAGGTACCCACGCCACGCTTTTTTTTATCGATATCGATACATTCTGTACTGTAACGTACCACATCTCTAGTATGCTTTTGTAGAATGTTGGCATTACTTTTTTTTTGTGTCTCTGTTGTTGGTACGTTGGCACGAGATCTTAGCGTGAATTGACTGTCAAAAACAAGTCAAAAAGCTTGTATGAAGTCCCGACTCTTAAAACGTAGTGATTATATCTTAGAGAAAGGATAAATAGAGGCGACACGGTAGGAGTGAGCGAGATGAGTAAATACAATATTCCCAAGGCCAAAAAGAGCTAGAGAAACATTTTTTGTCCTTATCGACGTATACTATTTTTTTGCTGGGCACAGTCGCTAACTGTGCCCAGCTAACGAGAGCGGTTTTCTATAATTCTCAAAATCTGAATTTTCAGGGTGAAAACAAGGTGAAAACTGTGTTCTGTGATTGACTTTATGTGTTTTTGCGTTCATAGACTATGGTGCATTGTAGTGTTTTAGGCTGCAATAGCCGCAGTGAACGTAAAATCGACAACATAACCTTTCATTCGTAAGTACACTATTTAGACTTTATTTCGGCCCTAATTGATAAAAATGAATACAGATTATATTTATTAAGGCTCAAATGACGGCTTCAATGTACAGAAATAACGAAATAAAACGTAAATGTTCAAGAAAATAATCGTATTTTGTAGTATTATACACCCAAATTAAGTAGGTAAGTAAAATGAAGCCAGGCGGCCACTTTCCTGTGTCTCCTAAATTTAGTCGGGTACCACGCGTATTGGGGATACCAGCAATTTACTTGAATTTACCCATGCAATATTACCCACAATTGAGGTAAAATAGTGACAACTTAAATTAAAAATAATATCTATATAAAACAAGCTTGTACAGACGAGAACCCCCCCCCCCCCCACACATATAGTTTTTAACCGACTTCAAAAAAAGAGGAGGTTCTAAGTTTCACTGTCCATTATTAATTAAAGCAATCTGTAACAAATACTTAAACGTACGGTTACATTATTGTACCAAGACCATAAACAACGAAGAAAATATTAGAAACTTTTATAATAAGCTAATTTTATTTAAAGGTCAATAAATAGTAAATATATTAGTTATATACTTATACAAAAACATTAAGAAGTTACTCTACACCAAACATATTTTGCAATGTATAAAAAACTTAACTACTTTTAAATATGTATTAGTATTGGCTTTCAAAAAATGCTGTTTATTGAGTTTCTTGCGGCACTTCTCAACAGGCCATTCACGTGGAAGTGCTGGTAGGATAAAAAAAAGTTTTTTGACGTGCGAAAGTATTTCCTGTAAATCTACTTGCAAAATAAATGTTTTTTTTTTTTATTGCATGAAGTATGATGGTTTCATTGTATTACTAGCGACCCGCCCCGCTAATCCTACAATTTTTTCCTAATTTTTTCCATAGTCCCTTTTAAGTACATTGCACTGCATGGGTCTCTGCTCACGGTATATGCCAGGATTATGGCACTGTATAAAGTCTGTTCACCGAGAGTTGATAAAAATAAAATATAATCAGGGGTTCTAAACTCATTATAAAATGCGGCCCGCTAGTTATTCTTGTCGATATATAATAAAGAAGTTAAATGGAATAACAATGTTTTTGTTTGTATATTATCATTAGGTATACAGTATGCGATAATTAAGCGACAGTCGCTATTCCAAGACATTTCATAATATTTATCAACGCTCAGCGAACAGACTTTAATTTATATGTATATACCATAGTTCACCAGCCACTCTGGAGTCTAGTACGGGTTCGTAGACATCTCACAATCTCAGAGGTTCTGGTCTCATCACGATAAAAAAATATATTTGAAAACAATCAGTAAAGTTTAAAACAAACATGCAAGCCATTCCACTGTCTTCTTTAACAAAAAAGCTTAAATTTTTTTTTATTTTATTTTACCCAACCGATACGGATCGGTTGTATGGAGAGAGATCTGTAGTCACACCAACCTTCCCATACTACTATAGTAGACAATAGGAGTTAGCAAAGATACAGTAAAACAGGCATGGACAGCGACTTTGATTTATTTATACAAGTATAAATCGAAGTCTCAATATATTGATGATTATAAGAAAAAATACATCGCAAATCATCAATAGTCCTATTTATCGTATATAAAAATATAAAAAAAACATGGGGTAAATCATGGGGTAATATTCTCTTTTCTGGTAACACTACGTAATCAATGTACTTTGTTTCTCTCCCTTACGGGTATACGCCTGATGACAACTCTATTCATCCTTTCTCTAAGGATTATATACTCTTTGTTCTGGTGATCGATGGTCACGTCACGAGTTGTCTGTTCACACTCTCGTGGTGAGTTCAGTTGCGTTCGAGCTAGCCAGAATGGAGGACGTCGAAGTGTTAGCGGCAACAAGTCTTTGCTTACTGAGTTTCTACTGCTATGCCATCGAAATAATATTACTACGTATAGAACGGACACCGCGAACAAAATTTTTGTCCCCATACGTTGAGGCCAATAGACATCAACTCGTTTAGTCACTTGTCTACGCTCATCGCGATCGGTCCTCGGACATATGACAAAAAAAAACATTGAAAAATGCCGTCATGTTCGATAAAAACGTGTAAAAACCGTTCAACAGTAAGGAAGAAAGATAGCGGCGTGACTTATCATCGCCAAGTATACAAAAAATTAAGTAAAACCAACCAAAACAATTTTTTTTCATTATTTTCTATTGCATCATGATTGCATCCGCCATTTCTATGTGAAAATCATAGATTAACAAAAAATTAATCGTACAGATGGGATACGTAGGTACTAAGCGTGAGTCAATTTTATAATATAATTTAGGTATTTCTGATTTTTTTTTAGCTTTTTTTTTTAACCGACTTCAAAAAAGCAGGAGGTTCTATGTTTCATTGTTTTTTTTTGGAGGTCCGCCGATTACTCCTTCAATGTTGGACCGATTTTCATAATTCTTTTTTTAAAATAATATGTAATTTAAATATTGATTTTTAAACTATTTCCAAAATATTTTTATATAGTAGGTAAAAAATACGTAAATGTGGATACAGTTAATAAGTAAAAAAAATAGTTTCTAGAAAACAAAAAGATGGAAAACGAAACAGCATTTTAAATTACGACCAACCATTTTCGAACAAATTAAATTCGGGCAATGACATATAAAAAAAACTGTAGATAGGTTCAAGAATGGCGCGCTCTACCATTATTACTATCCTCTTTGTGGCACGCTAAATAATATGACAATGCGCCGTCTTGAATATTATTTTTTGATTTCAACAATTAATTTTGGCCTACTCACCGGTAAAACTGCCAAGAAATTAAAAAAAATGTGTAATTAGCTTATAAGCTATTAATAAATCTTACATAAATGTAAGATTTATTAATATAATAAATCCAGCCCGTTGCCAAATGTGATGTAAGATTATTATAAATTTACATTACCTGCTAATTAGTAAAAAAAAAAATTAAGAGACAGTCTATACTGTTGTAGGTTTTATGGAATTGTATTTGTAATGTAACTGGCCGGTTATAAAATGTTGAGATAAAGAAAGATTTAAAATTAGAGCTCTTTTTTGAACAGAATGATGGTGTCTAATTTTAAAGTCAGTCGGTTTATGATATCTTATAGTTGAAGTTTACGTTTTTAGAGAATATGTATTTATAGGAATCAATCTTGTGTTTTGAAATGTAACTTATTTAAAAAATGATAACTATTAGTAATGGGGGAACTAAATTATTTAGAAATGTTAAAAAGTGAGATGTAAAATGAATATAATATGATTATTATGTGAAGATGTGTTTCTATTCCAACACTCACCCACTACAACAGGTTATGGGCCCAGTGGGCATAATAATTATGATGTTGGAATAGTATGGTAGAGAAATAATTACATAACAATGTGTGAATCACAAGGAAGAATTCCCAGATTGGAAAATGAAGGTGAGTTCTCGTTATGGAGGAAACAATTAATAATTGCATTGGCAGCTAGAGGGATTTCGGATATATTCAATGAGGAAAAACCGAAAGATTTTGAAAGAAAGGATGCACAAGCAAAATTAATTATTTTTGCAAATATTGCTGAAAAATATCTATGTCACATTATAGATATTGATACAACAAAAGAAATTCTAGATAAATTAAATAGAATTTTCTGTGGCAATTCCGATACGGAAAAATGTAACCTTTTAGAACAATTCTATAATTATAAATTTTCGGAAAATGATATTTTAACAGACATTAGTAGACATAGTAAATTAGATAACATAACTACTAAATTGAAAATTCTTGGATCTGAAATTGAAGAAATTCAAATTATCTCGAAGATCCTCAGCGGATTACCAGCGAGCATGAGATTCTTCAAAACTGCGTGGGAATCTACGCATAAAGATGAGAAAACAAGAATAAATTTAATTTCTAGAATAATAGCAGAACAAAAGAATAACATGAAGAATGACATTGAAATGTCAGAAAACAAAAGGAATGAAGTTGAACCAGCGTTCCTAATTCAAAGGAAATGTTTCAAATGTGGAAAGATCGGACATATTTCGAAATTTTGCAGAACAAACAAATTTACAGAAAATAAAGATAAAACATGTTTCAAGTGTATGGAAAAAGGACACTTGAGCACAAATTGCACAGGAAAGTATAATTGCAAATATTGTAAAAATAACTCGCATTATTCCAAGTTTTGTCTGGAAACGGCAAACTGTTCTAATGTAAGTAATTTACCTAATTTAACTTCATTTGGAAAGCAAATTGAATTTATAATAGATTCTGGTGCAACATTTCACATTATTAACTCAGAAGAATATTTAGAGGAGACAGAGAATTGTTCATACAAAATTTTTACAGCGGATGGAAATATACATTGTGTGAATAAATTAGGAAAAATATTTACCAATAATGGAGTCTATTTTTCTAATGTTTTATGTGTTCCACAGATTAAAAAGAATTTAATTTCTGTCTCAAAATTAACAGAGAATAATTGTAAAATAATTTTTTTCAGCGACCAATGTGAAATTGTAGATTCGGCCACAAATGTAGTCTACTTAAGTGGTACAAGGAGGAGCGACGGACTGTTTTACGTCAGTGTCAGTGCATCAGCAGCTAACAGGTACACTGTACGGGATAACAGGTCAGTCAATGCTTGTATTACTTCAAAATTGGGGAGAAATTTAAACTTTTGGCATCGAGCTTTGGCACATACGCCAGTGCTAAAAACGAAAAATTTGGTAAATGGATTGGATATTGGAGATAATAAAGAAGTGGACAACTGCGAAGTTTGCATTAAAGCCAAACTTTGTCGAAAACCTTTTTCATCTGTTAGACACCGAGCTACAGAACCTTTAGAAATTGTTCATAGTGATATTTGTGGACCAATTACTCCTGAAACATGGGATGGATATAGGTATTTTATAACTTTTTTAGATGATTACACACATTTTGCGAAAATATTTCTTTTAAAAACAAAAGATGAAGCATACACAAAAATTATTAATTACATTAATTTAGCGGAAAATCATTTTAATAAGAAAGTTAAAATATTTAGGTGCGATAACGGTGGAGAATATAATAATAAATACATAAAGGTATTGAAATTGATTTTACAATTGCGCATACTCCTCAATATAATGGAAAGTCTGAACGTTTGAATTTAACAATAATGCAAAGAACAAGAGCTTTACTTTTTGAATTTAATTTACCTAAAGCGTTGTGGGGCGAAGCAGCAATGACTGCGACATATTTGACAAATAGATGTTCAAATACTATTAATAATAAAACGCCTGCAGAAATGTGGTTTAATAGAATTCCAAATCTAAAACATTTAAATATTTTCGGTTCGTTAGCTTATTTTAAAATAAATAGTGGCTTAAGGAAGCTGGATTCGCGATGCAAAAAGGGTTTGTTAGTTGGTTTTACAAATAGTGGTTATAAAATCTGGAATCCAATTGAAAATAAAATATATATTTCCAGAGACGTAACCTTCATTAATACCGGGAAGATGGTTGCTGATTATTTGAAGGAATGTGATTTAAGTAAACAGCAATCGGGTTTATGTGAATTGTTTAAAGATTAATGTGATCATGTTGTTGAAAATTGTAAAAACAACGATGTGGAACGTGGACGTCGTGTTGATGAAGCAAATGGTGAGAGAGGAGTTGAGAGGGGAAATGAAGAGTCTTTCGAGAGGAGCGAAGAAAGAGAGTATAATAGTTTTTATAACAATAAAGAGTTGGAGTTGGTGGAAGACAATGAAATTTTTGAAGATAGTATTGATGAGGAAGTGTTGAATAATGGAGAATTTAATGATGATGGAAGACATTCAGTGGAAGAAGAAATTGGTGATGCAGTAGTGGAAGAAGAAATTGGTAATGCAGTAGAAGAGGGAGGAATTGGTGATTCGTTTGAAGATGCTAGTGATGAGATGGAGGAACAGTTGGTTAGTGAGGAAGAGGAAGAAATAATAAGAAGAGTTGTACCTACGAGAAATAGAAGGTTACCTGTGAGGCTACAGGATTATGATTTGGAAAGTTCATTTTTAACTTACAGTGAGGTTTTGCAAAGTAAAGAAAAAGAGCTGTGGAAGAAAGCGATCCGAGAGGAAAAAGATTCTTTAGAAAAGAATAAGACTTGGGAAATTGTAGAAAAATCAGAAGCAAAAAATAGGAAATGTATTACCAGTAAATGGATTTTTACGATAAAGCCTGGAGGTAGATATAAAGCACGTTTAGTTGCAAGAGGCTTTCTTCAAAAGTATAATATAGATTATAAAGAAACGTATAGTCCAGTGGTTAATGCAACAAGTGTAAGATTATTGTTTGCTATTGCTGCACAAAGAAAGTACAAAATTAAGCAATTTGATGTAAAAACTGCCTTTCTTTATGGAGATTTAAAAGAAGACATTTATATGGAAATACCGTCGGGTTATAATGAAAATAAAGAAAAGAAAGTTTGCAAATTAAAGAAAAGTCTATACGGTTTGAAACAAGCACCACTTATGTGGAACATCAAGCTTACTGAATGTCTCAAGAAATTAGGTTTTGTATCAGTAAAGTTAGATCCTTGTTTGTTTGTATATAAAGAAAAGGAAATATATTTAGCAATTTATGTTGATGATGGTATTTTAATTGGTAGTAGTGAGAATGAACTAAATGTCATTATAAAACAATTAGAAAAAGAATTTGAAATGAGGAAATTTGATAAAGTTGAGAAATTTATTGGAATTGATATTTTATTAGATAAAAATTATATTAAATTATATCAGAAATCTTATATTAATGATTTATTAAAGAAAAATGGTTATAATGATATTAAAGAAATCTGCTCAGCGGATATCTTAATCGACACACATCAAGAGGGGAAAGGTAAAGAGAGTAATGTGCATCGATATAGACAATTAATAGGTTCTTTATTATATCTAGTTAATAAAACACGATTAGATATAGCGTTTCAGGTTGGTTATTGTAGTAGACATCAGGAATGTCCAAATTTAAATGATTTCTCGAATACAAAAAGTTTATTTAGGTATCTCAAAGGTTCTGTAGACTCAGGAATTCGTTATCTGCAGGGAAATGATTTGACACTGAGGGCATATTGTGATGCAGATTTCGCAGGTGATCCAGATACACGGAAAAACACAACTGGCTTTGTTGTTTTGTATAGTGGTGGACCTGTACACTGGTGTTCACGGAAGCAGTCCGTCACTGCTCTTTAGTCAACAGAGGCAGAATATATTTCTGCTGCAGAATGTATTAAAGACTTGTTGTATGTTCAAAGTTTATATAAAGAATTGATCGGTAAAGTTCCAAAAACAGAATTGTATGTGGATAATCAGTCGGCTATTGTTTTGATTAAAAATGGTATATTCAGTAGGAGAAGTAAACATATAGATGTTAAATATCATTTTATTAAAGAAAAGATTGATCAAAATTTAATTGAAATTTTTTATTGTCCGACCAATTCTAATATTGCAGACATTTTAACAAAAGGACTTGATAGAACTAAGTTCTTAAGATTGAGGAAGTTTATTGTGAGTGATCACTCAGTGATAATTAGTTAACTGTGGACTCTAATTATTATGTTAAAGTAGGTGTAAGATTTTGGAATGATATTCAAAATTTAGTTTAATGATGTTGTGTTATATTTTAATTATTTTAATTTGATTGTTAGGTAATTAATAATTTATAATTGGGTGGATTTGTATTATATATATTTAGCTATGATGTAGGTAGGGACATATAATATGGGTTTTAAGAAGATTAGTGTTCAAGAGATGTTGAAGAGGTACATATATAGTTAATTGTATTTGAAGTTGTTGATATACAATTCAGAGGGGATGTTGTAGGTTTTATGGAATTGTATTTGTAATGTAACTGGCCGGTTATAAAATGTTGAGATAAAGAAAGATTTAAAATTAGAGCTCTTTTTTGAACAGAATGATGGTGTCTAATTTTAAAGTCAGTCGGTTTATGATATCTTATAGTTGAAGTTTACGTTTTTAGAGAATATGTATTTATAGGAATCAATCTTGTGTTTTGAAATGTAACTTATTTAAAAAATGATAACTATTAGTAATGGGGGAACTAAATTATTTAGAAATGTTAAAAAGTGAGATGTAAAATGAATATATGTAATATGATTATTATGTGAAGATGTGTTTCTATTCCAACACTCACCCACTACAACATATACAACGCCACCTAGTTCAAATTATTAGTAAACCTTAGTTAACGAAT
The DNA here is from genome assembly GCA_905163395.2 of Endotricha flammealis. Classification (NCBI taxonomy): domain Eukaryota; kingdom Metazoa; phylum Arthropoda; class Insecta; order Lepidoptera; family Pyralidae; genus Endotricha; species Endotricha flammealis. The sequence continues at coordinate 2,235,584 of LR990855.1, read as the reverse complement.
ATGTAGGTAAACGGATTATTGTATGTAGAAATTCTTACACAATCAGCTGCACACTGTAGCGGGCCAGACCGCAATGCATCTTCCATATGATAGTGATCACAGAACTTTCAGTCCATAGAAAATTCTCGCATCGAAAAAATAAGAATATCAGTATGCAGAGCTTTGTCCAAAGATGGCGCTATTTCGAATATGCCATTAAAAATTTGAAGATGACGTACAAATTAGTACAGATGGCGCTATTTCCTATAGTGCGCTTGACATTGACAGCTTAGCCGAGCCGGACCGAGGCCGCCATCCTTAGTGCATTGCATTCGGCTGTCAAATTGAAACGTTTTGGTGTTTTTCTTTTTTCTGCTGTTTGTTTACTGGTTTTTTCATACGACTTGGCTTTTCAATCTGGACATCGACGATTCTTGCCCTTTTGCTTGACCTAGTGCATTGTTTCCCGGACTTTTGACGATTCTTCTATACCTGAATGACCCTTGGCTCGCTCCTCTGGACTTACGACAATTCTGGCATAATATCTGATCGACCCGACCCTGGCCCTGTTTAATTCGTGAATTAATGATGGATCAAGCTAATAGAAGTGCTGAAAAGTGTTGTGTCCCAGGCTGTGGAAAATCACGTAAGTACCTGTTATTACTAACCCACTATAATACACACCACTTGACAAATTATTCATTCAATAACATTCTAAACTGTGAAGGTTGGACATAAATAAATTACATGTTCCTATTATAAGTTTAGTCTTATATTATTTGACTATTTTAATTGCATGATTTTTATTTTTTAGGACTTGATGGTGTGTCTCTCCATTTATTTCCCAACCCTAATAATCAAGCAGAACGATTCAGAACTTGAGATAACATTGGAGGCGATATTTTGGGCCTGGATAACCAATATATACACAAATATCGCAAAGTGTGTGACCGACACTTTGAACAAAAGTATCGTACTTGGAGTAAATATTTCAGTGCTAATGCTGTACCAAGATTATATGTACCAGGTGAGATATGCAATAATATAAATATATTATAAACATATGGCATCCCATGGCTATGCCACCTAAAGGAAAAAACATTTGAAATTGTATTCAACATTTTTTTTTATTAATTACATTCAAATAGCGCATTTGTGTGATTGCACTAATGTTAACCTTAGTAGTAAAAATAAGTTAAGATTTGCTAACTATGGCTTAGTAAGACCATAAAATCCTTTGTTGTTTCAGGACTCACACAAAACCCAAATCAGCCAACAACTTCTGCAGGTATGTACACTTTCTTGTAGAAAGTTCTCGTTAATAATTGACAGAAAACTTGTCTTCTGCTGAGACGAGACTGACAAATTAGTAAGAATAATTTGTTGTCAAATTAGTAAGAAAGAATTGACTGGCTGGGTGTTGACTGGCTTGCAGTGACTACTTTATTAGACCGGGCGCTGCATGGACTTGAGTGTGCATAATATGAGGGCTGGATTGAAGGTGAATGGAGCGTACTCCACCACGCTGCTCCAATGCGGATTGGCAGAGGTCGCTGTTTTCAAGCCGCCGCCCGGAGGCCACCGACTTAGCTTAACGACTGTCATCCATCGATAACAGCATTGACCGATGGCTCAAACCCATCCAAACACTGGCTAGTGTCGACGTCGCTTAACTTGCGTGTTCATATTATAGTGCGACACACAGCGACGCTACAAGTTTATATTTTTACTAACAATTCTCGTTTTTATTTTTAACTTTTATTATGTTTTGCCTTTCAATTGACTAAATCTTTAACCATAAGAAATAATTGAATATTCTCACTAAAACAACCATTAAAATAGTTACAACGTATTTTTTCAGTCCGTTTCGACGCGTTACAGTCGGATGCCATTTAAAAAAATTGGACCAGTAAACCTTCCGGTAACATGCAGATTCGTAATCTGCAGGCTTTCCTGAGTCCAAAACAATCAACAGTATCCAGCCCTCATATTATGCACACTCAAGTCCATGCAGCAGCGCCCGGTCTATATTAAATAAATAGGGACAAATTACACAGATTGAGCTAGCCACAAAGTAAGTTCGAGACTTGTGTTATGGGATACTAACTCAACGATACTATATTTTATAACAAATAAATATACAGATAAACATCCAAGACCCAAAGCCAATCAGAAAAAGTTCGTTTTTCATCATGACCCGACCAGGATTCGAACCCGGGGCCTCCTGGCCTATATTCCAAAGAACATGGGTTCGAATTCGAATCACACACTAGACAAACATTTGTGTGCATGAACATGTGTTTTTGTGTTGGTCTGGATGTTATCTTTGTGCATAAATATTTGTATTTATTTCCAAAAAAAAAACAGTATTTGTATTGTAAACATACAATTCATCATCAGCTACACATACTTTAAGCTTTGTTTGAATTGGCACTATATGGCGTTGTGCAATTCGTCCAGGAATATTTAAAAAAATATTATTTAACAATATTAATTTCCTACCTTACATTTTAAGTTGAATCCTGTTGCCACAAAGTTTGTAAGTCAGTCGGTAAAAAGTCATGACTAAACTAAACTGCTTAACATAATTACTATTTTATTCCAGAACTCTCTACAATTAGAGAAATCAGAAATCCTGACATGCAGACATCGTCATTCAAGTGTACAATAGATGAAACAAATGCGGTAACTCAGCAGCCAACAACTTCTACAGGTATGTGTGTTGTATTCTAATTACTCTGCAAAAAGTCTTTTTAGAATGTATGTTTGAAAACAGTTTGGAATTACAAGTGTGACAAATTATACATACACTTTTGCCTACACTGAGTAAATGGTGGTGTAGTACTATATCGATTGAAGAAGACAAAAAAATGATGCCCATTTTCCAGGTTCTATAGAAGGATAATAAAATAATTGACCCAAATAAAAACAAAAATCCAGAACCTGACATTTTAATTTTTTTCCGCTTCATGTGAAATTATACCTTATGTTATCTTCTGTATTTGGTTTCATTTTTTTTTTATATTATATAATAATAATAATATTTACATATATTAATGTTTAATTAAAATTTTTATTGCATACATATTGCAGGATCAAAGAAAAGGAAGGCCTTGGGAGACATTACAAATCTAGCCAGCTATACTCCCACTGCTACACTCCCCGAGGTGGAAGCAAAAGAAAAACAGAAGCAAGCTACTTCTGCAGGTATGTATAGTCTAGTTCATAAGTTAGAAATTTACCCATACATAGGGCACAACTCATTTATAGCTTTTGAGCCCCCCTTTCATATCCCGCCGGATATACGACGAGTTACATGTTTAGTAGGCTGGCAAATGAGGTTTTAGGTTACTTTCTGTTCAAGTCATCTCGGATATGGGTGTATTTGGTATCAAAGCATTCAGTATGATGTACTGATGTACGCGAAAATGGTGGGGGTAGTAACTGTGACGTCATAAAGTCGCCAGTACAAAAAAAAATTTTTTCTTCTAAACATAACGTGTGGAGTATCAAACGAAAGGGCTTTGTGAGTAGATTATAGCCGGATTCGTGAAGGGTAAAGGTACACGTGAACAGATCTTGACAGTGCGCCAGATTATCGAGAAAGCTAGGGAATTCAACAAGCCGACTTACATATGCTTTGTGGACTTCTCAAAGGCATTTGACTCTGTAAGATGGCCAGCACTATGGAAAACTTTACTGGAAATGGGCACACCGAAACATCTTGTACACTTGCTCAGACGTCTCTATGAAGATGGTACAGCGTCAGTAAGAGCAGATGAAGCATTCTCGAGTCACTTCCACCCCAGTGCAGGAGTTCGTCAAGGGTGCATAATCTCCCCGCTTCTGTTCAACATCTACACCGAACTCATAATGAGAATTGCGCTCGAGGACTGGACCGATGGTGTTACGATTGGTGGCTTGAAGATCTCAAACTTGCGATACGCGGATGACACCACCTTATTCGCGACCAGTGTCCAATACATGGAAGATCTCCTACGCAAGATGGAAACAGTTAGCCTCGATTTCGGATTGCGAATTAACCGAAGCAAGACAAAGATCATGATTGTGGACAGGATCAATAACAACCGTCCAGAAGTCACACAGGTGGCAAGTTGTGTTGTGGTCCAATCATATGTCTACTTAGGAGCATTAATCACCAACAATGGCGGATGCGTAGACGAGGTTAAGCGGCGTATGGCGATCGCTAGGTCGGCTATGGACAGATTGAAAAAGATATGGAGGAACCGCAACATTACCAAAGCCACAAAAACCAGGCTCGTTAGGGCACTAGTGTTCCCCATATTTCTATAAGCCGCGGAGACTTGGACACTGCGAGAAAGCGAGAAGAAGAGAGTGGATGCCTTCGAAATGTGGTGCTGGAGAAGAATGCTAGGGGTGTCATGGACTGAGTTCCGCACAAACATTTCCATACTCCAGGAACTTAACATCACACAGCGTCTGTCCGCCATAGTCCAGGCACGCATCCTCGCCTTTTTTGGTCACGTGTCTCGCCGCGATGGAACATCGATCGAGCGCCTGGTGGTTCAGGGAAAAGTGGAGGGCACTCGAGCTCGCGGCAGATCGCCGTTAAGATGGACGGACCAGATTAAGGCAGCAGTAGACTGCCCTCTTCACGTGTGCACCAGGAAGGCGGGAGCTAGAGACGAGTGGCGACGAGTTGTTAAGCGGGTTACTTCAACTAAGTGATGACCACGACCACTCTGTCAAGAGTGTAGCGACGAAGAAGAAGAGAAGGCATATCGCTGGCTTAGACACATTTTCGTTCTGCCCTCACCACTCACACTGAGCAGATTGCTTTCCACAGCTGCCCTTAAACCAGGTGTGAACATAAACATTTTTGAAAATTTAAAATTAAGGGTGAAGAAGACGAAGCCAGCTGACAAATTGTGCACCCTAATTTTTTATGAAATGGCTATTTCACCTCATTTCGACTACAATAGAAAAAGGGACGAAGTAGTTGGCTTCGTCAACAACGGTAGTACTAGAGAAAGAAAAATTGCAGACCATGTAATTGTTTATATGATAAGAGGCATAACAATAAATTACAAGCTAACATTAGCATACAGTTTTTGTGCAGGTAGTACTGGAAAAGCTGAACTAGCGTGCCAGTTAAAAGAAATTATAAGAAATGTTCATGGAACAGGACTTAAAATTATGGCTACAGTGTGTGACCAAGGAGCGTCAAATAAAAGTGCAATTGATCATCTGATTAAAGAGACGAGAGAAAAGTATGTAAGGAATGGAACGACATGGAATAAAAACACATTTGAAATAGATGGCGAGGAAATTGTGCCTCTATATGATGCCCCACATTTGTTAAAAGGCATAAGAAATAATTTATTAAACAAATATTTGACTTACGAAAAAAATGGAGAAAAGAAGAAAGCAGATTGGGAGCATATTTTAAAATTATATGCAGAAAATCCGTCATTTATGGGTTTAAGGCTCTTGCCGAAATTAACGGAGCAACATGTTATACCTGATAAAATAAAGAAAATGAAAGTTAAATGTGTCACACAAGTGTTTAGTAAAACTGTAGCTATTGCTATGGGTTACCTATCAGGTGAGCATCATTACTGTTAGCAAATACTATAGAAGACTAATACGCACAGCTCTTGACGTTTCTCATACAATGACTTGGCAACCTCCGTTCACCTCATGCCGGGCGCTATAACATTTTGCATACAAAACGCACAAAAGTTTTGAAATCGTCCACCTCATGCCGTAGGGGCGCTAGTGTCGCGTCTTGCCCGAATTCTTCCGAAGCTGTGCGTATTAGTCTTCTATAGTATTTGCTGTTAGTAGTGGTCGTTATTACAATAACTGATAACATAACGAATTATTAGTCCGCATCGAATCGCATAATTATTTATCAGGTGAACTCGCGGATAACGAACCGAGCGCTATCGCGATCGCGTGAAACACGATCACAGCTGTCTGTCTGCTGTTGCGCGATCGCAAAGACGCGATCGCATAAGAGGCGACTTTTTTTTTTTTAGAATTCGAATAGTAGAAATCGCTAAATTGCAGAATCGCATAATCGCAGGATATAATAACGGCTATTTGAAAATCGAACAGCTGTGTTATCCATATTACAAAATAGCCGTTATTACCATCACTAATTACTGTGTTAATAATCACCATATATTATAAAACAAAGACCTTCAGCGCGTCTGTCTATCTGTAGGTTTGCGATAAACTCAAATACTACCCAACGGATTTTCATGTGATTCCATCAATAGATAGTGATTCATGAGGTTTAGGTATATAATTTTTCAAGGTTTTGTGTGAAAATTGGAGGGATAATGGGATACACACAAACGAAGTTGCACGGGTTTCGCCAGCCATCGATAGTGGCCCTTACTTCTGGTGGCAGGGGGCATGGGTTCAATCCCTGTCCTGTGCGGTATGTTTTCTATGTAGATATGTATTTATTTACAGAAAAGAAAGTATTTGTGTATATTTATCAGCAATCTAGTGTCGCCTCGAGGATAGCAGGACCATCTTTAGGATGATTTTTGGTTGCAACATCCAATATCCAAGTGGACACATGTTGCTCTAATAAACAAAAACCCTGTTTCGTAACAAAGAAAAGGACGGAGCTGACAAAAGATCCGCTTACAAGATGTGCAAGCGATTTTTTTCTAAAATGGTCCTCCTATCTTCGAGGCCACCGTACCTCTACCAATATAGTATAAGCTTTACAAACCTTGTTTTAAGAGTAGATGGCGTTGTGTAATTCGTCCAAGAATATTTATTATATTTTATAATAAAAATTATTAATTACATTTTTGTTAAATTTATCTTATTTTAATTTTTCAGAAAAAGGAATTTTGCCTCCAGAAGCAAAATCCACAGCAGAAGTACTGCTCTTTTTCGACGATTTATTCGACTCGGTAAATGGCAGCCATGATAATTGTAAGAAGAGATCGGGGAAAGTTCTCCTACAGGCTGCCACGCCTTCTTCTAGCCATTATAAAGTATGGAATGACGCGAAAGTTATTTTGAAAACCATGAAATTTGTCACAAAAGATGCCAAGTCATTCATTGTTCCATCAATAAAAAATTTGATAATTACCGTTGAAAATATGGAATATTTGATAAAAAAAATTTCAAAGAGCATGACTGCAAGTCATTATGGCTTCGCCATTTTAATCAAGACCCAGTAGAGATTTTTTTTGGGTGTATTAGGAGCCACGGGGCCAGAAATACAAACCCCACAAGTGCAGGGTTTGAGCATTCTTTTGCTGCATTATTAATTAATAATTTAAATAGCCTGCACTCTAGTGGGTCAAATTGCGAGGAAGATAGTTGCAGGGACAATATGTTCTATACATTAAGAAAATTATTTTTTAATAATAAGGCGAGCAGTCATCCTCTTTTGGAAATAGATTTTGATGATATTATTAATGCGGAGTCAATTATATTAGATTTTAAGAAAAAAATGACAAACCCAAAAATCAAAGCACAAATATCATATGTTAGTGGGTATTTAATTAAAAAATTAAAAAAACTTTAAAAAAATTGTGAATTATGCAATTCCAATTTTTGTGTGAAAAGTAAAGAAATAACACTAAATAATGATTTCGAATATTTAAGGCTCCGAGATTACGCCATAGGTGCTAACAAAAATTGGTGCCTAACATACCCGAGCGCAGAATCAATGAAATGTTTTTCGGAGCATCAAGAACGCTCAGATAAAACAATACATTATAACAGTCCTCAGCACGGTTTGTGATTATAGTTTTATTAAATGTAGAGTACATAAAGATGTGGTAGTAGCAGAAATGCAAGATTTGATGTGCAGATTTTTTATTTGTAATTGGTGCAGAGATGTTAACAAAATATTGAAAGGTCAACGATTCGATATAAACGACCAAATTCAAAAAATGGCCTATGATTATTATAAAAAAAGAAATAAAAAAGAAAAGTTTTACGACTGTTTTCTTTCACAGAATTTGAGTCATTTTCAATTATGTACACCTCATCGGTTTGCCCGTTTCATGCAAAACACTAAATTTTGTGTTAGCTTTATTTATTAATAAAGGTTTTAGTGTATACTAGCTTCCGCCCGCGGCTTCGCCCGCGTGGCCTAGTAACAATTAGCATATCTTTCTTCAGAAACAAATTCCGGTCCGGCACGGCCCGGTACGGTACGGTTTCATCCGGTCCGATCAGGTCCGGTCCGATCAGGTCCGGTCGATCCGGTCCGGTCCGGTCCGATCGGTCCGGTCCTTATAAGGACCCTACATGACAAATTTGGCATCTCTAGACCCAGCGGTTTAGGCTGTGCGTCCCCTCTCAACTTCGTTTGCGTATATCTCGCTTTCCCGTGGGAATTTTGAAAAGTCCTTTCTTAGTACATCCCTAGACGTCGTAAGGAACCTACATGCCAAATTTGGAATCTCTAGACGCAGCGGTTTTGGCTGTGCGTTGATACACCCTCGCAACTTCGTTTGCGTATATCTCGGTTTCCCGTAGGAATTTTGAAAAATCCTTTCTTATTACACCCCTAGACGTCGTAAGGAACCTACATTCCAAATTTGGAGTCTCTAGACCCACCGGTTTGGGCTGTGCGTTGATATATAGTTAAGTCAGTCAGTCAGGACTTTGAATTTTATATATATAGACTAGAGAAACCCGCGCAACTTCGTTTGCGTTTATCTCGCTTTCCCGTGGGAATTAAAAAAAATCCTTTCTTATCGGTTGTCTATTTATATAGGTACTTCTCATCAATTAATTCTTCAATCTTTGGAGTGGGCGTTTATGAAAAATAGGCAAGCCCGACCGGTGAAGTTGCTTGTCGCGAGACTTAATTACTAAGAATTACTCTTACTAAGTTCGATAATTATGTTTTCTAATACAGGTAAATCTCGCGACAAGCTTTTATGTCATATAAATAGTGTAATGACGTTATAAGTTGATAGTTAAAGTTTTAAAAGAAAAGTTTATTTTATTCTTCTTAGCGCAATTAAATAAAAGCTTGTTTTAAATATATTTTTTTTACTTTTAATTTATTTTTTACTTTTTAGTTATCACTGGACAGGTTTCGCAGTGCCATCTATTGTCGGGAGGCGGTACTAGTCTAATGAATTTATTTGTTATAACTAGCACCAGCAATTTGAATACCTATATAATTTCCTGATTTTACTACAGTCACTAAACGGGTTTATGTACCCATCAAAAATAAAATACCGACCAAGGGCAAGTAGAACTCGCGCATGAGGGTTCCTTCCCATAATCAAACTAGTCATACTAATATTATAAATGAGAAAGTGAGTTTGTTTGTTTGATATTCCTTCACGGCTTGACTAATCAGTTGATCATTATGAAAATTTATACATATATTGTCAGAGGTACAGAGCCCAACATATGCTACCTTTTTACCCGTGAAAGTATGTCAATCCAAAGGGAAAATATTTTTTTCTACTATAGAGGGCGCTGTATGGGATGTTATCGGCCAACAGATGGCGCCACAACTCGCGCCATGGGTTGTTTTGTCGTCAAACGAGATCTATGTCATAAAATTAACGCGAGCGAAGCCGCGAGAAAAAGCTAGTAATAGATAAAATACATTTTAATTCAAAACCGGTATAAAAAGAGCCATGTACCAATGTAAAATGTACCAAGAGTAGGGTCACATTATATTGGTTGTTTAAAGAAGAAGAAGTAACTACAAATTTACAATTTTCAGATTTATTCCTGTACTTGTGCTACATCATCTTGCTTCTTGCCAATTTTCATGATTCTAGGACAACCGGAAGTACCCTATAGGTTTTTGGTCGGAACGGTTTTGTACGAAAAACGGAACACAAACGGCTGTATCGTAATTTTGTTATCATAATATTGTATTGTCATCTGATCTACAGTTTTAAGCAAAATTTCAGCTCAATCGGTCTTCGGGAAGTGGTTCAAATTTTCGTTCCAAGATTCCGCCCTTACATACATACATACATACTTACATACATACATACATACATACATACATACATACATACATACATACATACATACATACATACATACATACATACATACATACATACATACATACATACAGGTCAAGTTAAATAAAAGCTTTTAATGACTGAAACAAACCCCCCTTTTATTATATTTCAGAATACATACAAGTACTATACGTACATACGTATGTATGTGTGTGCAATACTATACGCAGAACGTATAGGTATGTTATTGAAAATTGTAACACGTTAGATGGCGCTGCAAAAAAAAAGCTTTGACTGATCACTCCATCTCCGGTTATTCATGTTACTCTGTGATAGTGATGTCTTTTCTATTAGTTCTTGCTTGGCTAGTCAGTGTCATTAGAATTTGTTCCACTTCACTTTTTATTCAGTAGGTACGTCAAAAATAATTTGTAAAAATAGTTTATAACTAACCTCATTTGTGGAGAAAATAGTTAAAAATTAGTACCTACTTAACTAAATCAGCTAACCCACAGTTGATGTTGCACATGTTTACAAAGTATAAATTGATTTTTTTGTTATATGATGAGGTGTTGCTGTCTGGCCCGTAATGATGTGCGCCATTCTTTATTCTTCGCCACGCCGCCGCAGTAAAACAAAATGGCGGAGTATGTTCCGTTGTGAGATATCCCAGCAGTGGGATGATAGCGGTTGATAAATTATATCGGTAAATGAAGCAAAATGTAAACCAAATATAGCTATAGTAATGTATTTTACGTTCCAAAACATCAATAAAAATTATAAAATAATTATAGTTTGATTTAAAATTAACATTCTAATAAACTATCTATACTACTAAACATTTTGACTTTAGCCACTGTACTACTGTAGTAACCAAAGGGTTGAAGCTCCTTCGGATTGAGAACGACGACTTCCTATAACGACAACATACTAAAACGACAACTTCCTAAAAACGACGTCTTCCTAAAACGACAACTACCCAAAAACGATATCTTCCTAAAAACGACAACTTTAAAATCGACAACTTTGTCATTCATACTTGTATGTCTGCAGATTGAATAATTTCATGTTAAGTGCTAACCGATTTGGTAATTAAAATAAAAAACTTTAATGAGTCTAATGTTTATATGATTTAAAATTTATAGCAAATATCAAATGTTCCTTTACCTGTTGCAATCGTTTTAAATAACTGTGCACATTAACAACCAATGCATTATCACCAAAATCATTCTTTATAGTTTCGACTTTCTCTCTGCAAAGTGTTCTATAATTGTGTCCTGTTTCCAGACCATAACTTGAAGTTTCTGATGTACCATCCCAGTCTTCGTGAGTTCTTATCTTTGTATTTATTACTTTCTTCTCCCAATGGTCTTTCATGTGATGTCTGATGTCTGGACAATCACAAAGGTTTATTAGAACCTGCATAGAACTAATTTGTAGTAACGGCATATTGGAGCAGCAAGTCTTCACCAACCGCCTAGTCAGCTCATCTGTATATTCCTTAGCTCGCCATTTAGAACGTGTAGTCAATGTTGTGTATTCCATCAGACATACAGCACTAACAATAATTTCTACGTGCGTCGAGATTAAAAACTGTTTTAGAACAATAGTTAGATCGTAAACATCAGCTAAATTTTTACCTACATCGTGTTTGCATAACTGCGCCATACAGTCCATGGCTCCACTTACGATTCTCGAGTCTCTGTCGTTAAACAAAGTTAACATTATCTGAAATCCGTTTGCCATCAAAGCTCTTGTCGGATCCCATTCAGAGAGGTTCGTTAAGGTCTTCAGGTGCAGTAGAACTATCCCTACATGTTCATTCTTTATATTTTTTAGGAGTTCTTCGACAACTCTTTCGTTCTTCATTATGAATGCGCTCGCGCATCTGTCTCTTGCTAGGGTTCTCAATGTATATGCAGCAGCATACCTTATTTCTCTTCTGTCTGTAGTAATTATATGCAATAGGTTTTCTATAATAATAGGTCGGGTCATTATGCGATGTCTCCCTTGGTAGTAGTTGCAAAGATGTGTGAGAATCATACAGATTTTCTCTCTTATAATTGGATCACGGTTATGCATCAGGTCAATGAGACGGTAAATGATGTTCAGGTTGATCAGGAACATAGCATTTTCTGATATTTGAACCTAAGTTAGAAAGATAATGAAGTTAATGATCAAGAAATATATGATATGGAGATTATTAATAAAATAGATAAAACTAAAATAAAACTAAAACTTGTTTTGTCACTTTCGCACTTAATTTAATTTTCCCCAAGAATGACAGTAACAAAATAGGTTTGGCTGATCCAATGGATAACTGATTACAATAATGCCCGTTTTCACCAACCCGCTCTAGCAAAAAAATCCCTAACTTTGTACAATCCGCGCCACGAGAGATAAGACCTGTCGTATCACGTGATACTTGCTCAGTAGACGATTTCTATACCATTTTAGTAGAAATAATCTACTGCGCAAGTCAAATCAGCAATCATCAGGTCTCATATCTCGTGACGCTGATTGTATGTGTTAGGGCTGGTTGGTAAAAACAGGCATAAATCGAATACTAAGTCTGCATTACTGTTTAATTATAAAGTATTGAAAAGTCTCCAAATTATTTCTTTTTGAAAAGTTTCTAAATTATTTCTTATTTACCAACCTGATCCAGGATGGAGTGGATAGCCTGTAATTGTTGCAGGTTATCAGGTGAATGAAGTTCCCTATTGAGTAACCTCAGACCGACTCGACCGAAACCCATGCGAGCTCTGGATATATCCACATGTGGAGCGTAGAGCGAAGGCTGCATTGATTCTAGCCTTTGTGCTGGTGGTGCTTCTAAAAAGGTAAGTAAAGTCGTTTATTCAGAGACTAGTGCTCAAGCGGGCCATCTAACAGACAAAGGTTATCGCCGTCTCTAAACATTAGTATTTAATACCAGAGGCACTACCAATGCGTTGTCTGTTACATAAAAAGGAATTTCTACACCAAGATTTAGGGACCAGACGGTAAAGATCAAAAATAGGGTAAACTTACTTGGAAGAAGAAGCAGAGTTTCGAGGATATGATGATTTTTTTTGTTCATTAATCAGGATGTATTACTGCATGTTCCGCCACTTGGAGAAGAACAGGTATCTGTCGGAATCTTCTGTCTAGACAATGAGGGGCATACAGACTAAAAACCTGACTGTCTTCCTGAGTGGCGGGGTTGCAGGAACTGGTGATACTTCTGCTTCATCACCGGAAGGATATGATGCCTACCTGTATGAAGGTCAAAGTGAACCTTCTCCATCGCCTGGTCCACTGCCTTGTTGATGATTCGAGGGTTCATGGCGTTTACAAGTTGAAGGTAAGAATTTTTGTGTGGACAAAACATGATTTTTGATTTAAATCACAATACTTAAACTATAAAAACAAGTAAAATTTCGTTCAAAATAATGCTAATGTTGTCTTATTTGTTATTGATGACAAAAGTCATGGTGTCAAGTTGTCAATCAAAGGCGTACGGAATAAAAAGTTTGCAGTGAATTTCTGAAATACGATCAGTACCAAGGAAGTTTAACTGTTAACAAACAAAAAGATATTATTTTTGTGTGTTTGTAACGAATAAACTCAAAAACTAGTAGTTTGAAATCCGAGGAAGAAAATAGCATAGTTTTTATTTCGGATTCATAAAAACTGGGGTGAGTTTCATTTGTTTTATTTTTGTTTTGATTTATTTAAAACTTGGTTGTAGGTAATTTTTGAAGACTGATAGGGGGAGGGCACAAAATTAGTATGAAGAAAAAACGTGGAAAACCAGACGGACCATGTCAGCTTGTTTTGTTGTTTGATTATTTTAATCAAATGTTATTCTTGTCACAAATCACCGTTATGTCGTATTTGTCCTCGCCGACGACGCCGACTAGCCGCCGCATCTAAAGACTACTGGTTCTTCTATTATTTAGACATTTAAAAAAAAACTTTATTATTTTAGTTTTTCGCACTTCATGGTTCGTCTTTAGGCCCAGCGCTATAATCACATAATAACGAAAGTACGTACATACATACCGAAGTTTATACACAACACATATTTGTGATAACAACGATGGAATTATTATAGAACTTCAATAATTATGATAAAGCAGATTTTACATTCTAACTATAAATCGCTAATGTATTTAAGTAAAACAACATTTAAATAATTGATCATAAAATATCCTTTAATCTACTTATCTCAATTTGGTGCATAACCATTCGTACAATAATAATAATAACAGCGACATCTGTCCAGCGAAGGCAAAACGATAAAGTTCAAATTCAAAAGCTCAACATTAAGTGCGGGCGCAGTTGAATCGCTTGATTTCTCCACTGAATCAACATTCCTGCGCGTACGTCTACATGTGTGAGTGACTGTGTTCTCACGCTTTTAAAACTGCAATGATCCATGTTTATGACATAAAAATTTTGTAAACACTATTCCTTTTTTGAAATCTATCGTCTAATGTATTTAAAAAGCTCGAGATAACAATTTATGCTAAGTTACAAGCTCCGCGCACGCACACAGGCGCGCCGTCCGCCATTTTGATTTACCGTACGCAGTGTATTTACGAACAAAGCCGTCAGATGCGAGCGGGACGCGGCTGCGCATGTTCCTACCGGGCTTTACGTTTTTTTCGAACGAGTTTTACCGCTAAAATGACAAATTTCGCAATGTTTTCAACGTAACATCAGTTCAAAAACAAAATGAAGTGTCAGTTCTTACATTTAGTTCCGTGAGTGTTGATTTTTATAGTGGTTTAACGACAGCAGATGTAAAACAAATGTGTGTGATCCATGTGTGAATGTTGTGCTACAAAATGTGGTCGAGAAACTTTATACCGGATTATGGGATTAAATTGCTATCGGCTGCTGTTTTGCTGTCGACGATAGCCACCAGGATACATGGTGTCGAAGGTAGGTGATAGTGCAAGTAGTTTGAGGGATCGGTGAGCTTATGAAAGCACGGCTCGAGTGGTAACGCTGACGCGGGAAAAGGCGCCTTGCGTTACGGAGCTTTGAGGCTGTTGGTGTTATATCGCAACCGGTCGGTTTATACCTCCGTTCTCACAGTACGAACTTGTGAAACGAGTCGTTTAAAAACTGGAGTGAAGTCAACGCATCGCATTTTTAATGTTTTTTAATTGTGCTCCGTTTGTTGACGAGTCCGCCGCAACCCGAGACCGTTGTTACGATTATGACATCGGCTCACCTTTCCCTCTATACATTAGTACATTAGACTCTTCTAGGAATCAACTCATTTGCATGCCTAACTTTCTTTGAACTGAAGGTAATAGGAATCTCTAAACTTAGATTCTAAATGATTTTATTTCATACTAGAAACTGCAGACTCAACCAAAACGTATGCCTCACGGACAGCATTAAAAAAAAAAAAGATATCCTATTCCTTTTATTTCTGTTAGAACTTATTTAAGTACTGTTTATGCAAAAAGGGAAGATAAGTAACCTTAATTTTGGCCTTTCTATTTGTAGGAATAACAATTTTCCGCTTAAAGTATTGTCATAAAAAAAAATTTGTAGTTTATTATGTTGGTATTAATTACAATGTAATAATTTTCGATTACTACCCGACATTTATAATATAACGATGCGAGTATCTCGTAGTATTTTATTTAGGGTAATGTAGTTATTATTTGGTAGATATTGTTTAAAATCAGTCAATCTTTTGCTAAATAATAAAATACATGCTTCATTTTCAAATATAACTTTATGCTTATGGCTATTAACATTTTCTGCAAAAAAAATTGTTACTCGTGAATTCATTGCAGTTGATGATGATGATGATGTGATCCTTTAATCCCTCATCAAGGACATAGGGCTCGTAGAAGGTTTCTCCAGGTGGATTGATCTTGAGCTTTTTTGCAGTTGCTTTAAACAAAATTTTTCAAATGCTATCTAAAGTTTATTAGACTGTTATTGCAATAGTTACTAGTAGTAGTTTATGACTAGTAGAATATAGAAAACAAATCATAATTATTTACTAGAAAATATCAGTGTTATCCCATTCAGGTAAACCATCAACAGTCGAGAAAAGAAGCCTTTTACAAAAAGACGTAACGCAGCGAATCAACAGATAAACTAATTCTAGAATTCGGAAATTTGTGTTAGTATGGGTTGAAGCTATAATTAATTGCTAGACAAAACCGAGAATAAAAAAAAAAACTCTGTTTAAGTCTACTGACACTGACAAGATGTCTTCCATTTCCATTTTGTTACATAAATACAAATAGGTACTATGATTGTGGATCTTTCACCAAACATCTACGGGTTTACTCTCGCCATGAAAACAGTTAAAATCTAGTCTCAATTTCAAATATTATCTTGCACATACAAAATATAAAAGAAGCAAAATGGTGCTTGAGATTGAGGCAAAATTTTAACTGTATTCTTAGTGAGAATAGATCAGCGTCACCAAATTTCTAAAAACCCTAATTAAGACCTTAAAATAACTCCAGATACTAGATAAACGAGTTTTTAATTCAACACGTAACCAGCACGATGTACGTCCAAGTCAAACAAGTTGAATACAGAATGGCAAAGTCAGAATTAGTATTCCATTGGTCACCACACGATTTCTGTGCTGACTCCACGTTGGGACCTTTGAATATTGATCAACGTGCACTGTTATTTTACTCAATGCTTAGAGAATTACCTTTTGACATTACTTTCTCCGTATCTGACTATTCTGTGTTACTATTCCTTTTCCTCCAACCTATAAATAATAAATAAATTCTACAAAATTCGCCACGTGCCCTCTGGTGCCAATGACCAACGCACCATTACCGGGCAGCCAATATTCTAGGATTGCAGGTTGTACTTTAGTAAAAATTACTACTTGGTAGTTCGTTAATCCTCCTCAGAAAAAGCAAAAATACTTCGTAATCTTTTATTCTTGTTAATTCGCTTAGATCCGATAAGCAAAGGACATAGGAAACAATCTTATCTAGTTAATGACTATTCAAAGTAAAGGATTCATTGTACTATTTAATTGTGTTTGTTTTATCCCTATTTCCCCGTACTATTCTGTAATCGCCTTCTATCTTGCAAAGACAATGGAGACAGTAGGTACTTAGCAAAAGAAATAATGTGAAACATAATGCTTTGTTGCTAATCAGCGGTATTGGTTTCGTAACATGAAAGGGTTGTGTTCTCAGTAATCTTATGTACAGTAGCTTAATGTTTTTAGTTTTAATAACTACATATATGATAGATGTTTAGATAATAAATCTCGCTAATCGTCTGGTCAGCGTGAAGGAGTCTTCCTTTGAGAGAACTATGAATATTATCATTAGGATCACATTTATAGTTAACATAGTTTCCTGAAAATTAAAGTTGTCGTATGATTTCCAGAGTTAGTTTTTATCTGACAGATAACATATTAGCAAGTGGTGAAATAGATCCAAAATAAAATAATTAACAAAATGAAATAATGAATGTTAACTTGTATCAAAGAAGGCAGGATATAAACTTAAAACGGTATCAAAGTATCAACCGATACTTCGTTAAGATCATTATGATTTAAACATCAATGTATTGAAATGCAGATGTCTCCACCATGTTGTTTAAACATGGCTGCTCCACTTTTATAAACAGTCGCAATTAATGACCAATTGTCCGCCATACCTACTTGGCCAATTGGACGCATGAGGTCAGTACACTTGTCAGGAATAAATCTCAACTAAAACTCTAACTATAGGCAATTTCTCACTTGATTCTTTAGCATACACATTTACAGTGTCATAAACATGGTTTACTAACGACGTAGACCTTATATGGGAGGGAAAAGTGGCAAATTTGCATGCAGCAGCGGCATTATGTATTTTAGCATTGCTCTCAGTCAATCGAGTTCGCGACAAGAAATTGTTCTGAGAAACGTTATAACAGTGTCTGAGAAGCATTGAATATTTGAACGGACCGTTTATTTCTTGATTCTGTAACATTGTTTGGATCGTAAAATAGTGTTAAACTTACAAGTAATGCTGGTATTTTACTTCTTAATTTATATATGTAATTATCATCGGATGTGAAGGAAGTTATCGTAAAGAAAGCATCACGTTCAAGCAAAAGAATTTTCGAAATATCTGTTACCTATCTGTGTATCATTTCTGTTGTGGAGATCTGACAGTGGTCCCGCCATATCGCTAAATACTTAAGCTTACGTAGCAAAACCTAGCAGTCTTAAAAGATTAGACGCTGGAATAAAACTAAGAAGATTATGTAATCTAACTAACACCTAATTTAGTATACATATTTCTTGAACAGAGCTCTAAAAATCATTTAATTGTATCAATTTCTTAATTAAAACTTAAACCATAAACCATATTGCAACATATCTCATTGAAGTTATGTTGCATTAAAAATGAATCAAGGAATAGATACAGTTCCATATATGTACGTCATAAAGTATCCGGACCACACACGCAACTGGCTGTTTTCTGTTTCAATGGCTATCTATCATAAAGCATTACAATTTGTGGACATTTAACCTTTTTCGGAAGTATGTTGTCCATGAAACACTTTAGACCAGTCTACGATCTGATTTATTGAACGTATTGAGTTTTTTTTCCATCTTGTGCTTTACTTTAGTCATAGTTTAGTCATAGTCATCGATCATAAGTTACAGTTAGTCAATCTCTCGGATAAGTTGTCGATCATATTGATCCTGACAATATATCTGACAGACATCCTATCTGAATCTTTCACATTATGAAATTTCGTCTTTTCTCATGCCATTTTGGTTATTAAATAGTTTCTTATCCGTAATTCTTTTGAACTTAATAAATTAAATAATAAAAGCGTCATAATATTCTGCTCCACAATACCTTTTACAAATGACCAAAGAACACAGGAGCTTTGTTTAAGAAACCTTTTTAAGCTTACGTTGTCTCCTAACTTTACCTTTAGTCCATAAAATCGTCCAAGCAAAAGTGCCAGCGTAAAATTAACATAATTGGGTTTAACATAAAAGTTTGTTTTATAACAATTGCTTTGTGATTATATCATATAATGCATGTTCGGTTCGGAACCTTTAATGCTTTTCGCGATTAAATTATAAAAAAGATACAACTTGATGGTCTGAATTGTGCCGACTTTGCTGGAAGGATACAGCGTATATGATCGACTTGCGTTACTTTGTTTATTCTATTTGAACTTTATGATTCCTTTAGCTATGTTGTTGTGCTCAAGAATGTATGTATTACATGTGGCACTTTTATGTCGGCAATCCTGTCCTTATAGCCAGTATTGTGCCAAGAGTAACCGAAGGCAAAACCATGGGATTCTTCAAAAGTGGTGAAGAAGATTTTGACATAATATTGCTTCTGGTATTGCAAACGTCCACAGGCTGTGACTACTTCATCTATATTAGCGGCATAAAAAAATGTTTGAAACTTTAATCGCGTTTTATTTTACAGTTACACATAGCTTGATAGGTATTTGTATTTCTGGATGAACAAAATTAAAATGATGTGATTTTGTCCTTAGATTTAGACCTGTGCTAACTAAATCATGCACGTTCTCACGGAGCACAATCCTGTACTGCACAAAACTTGAAATTCGTGCAGTTCTCACTTAAGGCCAATTATATTAATACGCGCAACCGTATCTTCGTGTTTGTTTATCATATTAGTATCGTAAAAATCTTACTTTTGGATTAGCTCAATGTGCGTGTGAGCTTTATTACCGACGACATCTTATATGGGTACGCTTAAGGGTACAAATAAGCAAGTTGTCGCCACTTAACTATATGCGGGAGCATTATGTAAAATAATTGTTTTGAGGCTTTTTACGTCACCACAGCCTGAGACAAACATGCATTTTTTATTACGCATTCGCTACAGTATTGTCTGGGAATTGTTAGTTTCTCATGCGAAAGTTTTCTATTGTTTTTATTTTTACACTCAGCTTAGAACCTGTGCCTAATGAAGATTTACTGCTTAATTCTTTACAATTTCTGGTGTTTGTACAAATAATAAAATTAATATGCTAATTATAATATTTCGCACGGCGTTAAAGGCGATTGAGACCCTGTACACACTCGCGTTGGCATAGCGATTTGTGTTACATTGAACTCTTTGTATGTTAGAACTAATGATGAAGCGATTGCAACTCCGCGATGGATAATAAATCGCAACGAAAATACGCGGCAAATTCTGGACAAAGTCTTAGGCCAGCCGTCAAATCTTGGGTTTTGAAGCAAAAACATTGATATATAGTTTTATGTAATAGTTGAGTGCGCAACAGTCTATTATGATGATATTACTGTCTCAGACTGGGTTTAAGTGGGAATTATAAGTACAAATAAAATAATGAACTCAGCTGTATTTGTAGAACATTTTTGTAATAGGCTAGTTCTACCGTCGCTCGAAGTTACACCTTATCACAAAATATCGGCGTGAAGCAGCAATACGTTTCTTGCGGTGAATGAGAGACTGGAGGAAGAGGATTTGGCGGGTTGGTCAATGCAATGATGTCTATTCTTCAATTGGAAAACCATATTCCCGCAGTTGGATGATTAAAAAAAAACTACCTAGGAGAGTCATAGAAATTCTACCTTCCAGACGAACTCTGACCTCATAAAAAAAATTCAAATGATCGCATTTGTTGGAACGCTTTAGGGAAGGTCTATATTCAGCAGCTGATGATGGTTATGTATGACTATCATAGATTGGTCCAACAGTTTTAAAATTCAAAAATGTTCAACTCTACCGGTAAATCTATACCCAAAGTGGTCTAACAAACCAGTCGTGTTTCCGTGGGGTCTGATGTTTGTACAAGACTCGGCCGGTGTCGGCAAACAACAGCAGATAACGAACGGGGCTGTTAAAGATACATCGCTCCCCTTATACCTGACGATGGAGGTTTTACAAAACTACATTTTTAAATAGTTTTAACCAAGTACAAAGACTACCTTTTAGAAATTATCGTGTCCTCTGTTCGTATCATTTGGGTTACACAAACTTTAAAATCAATTCTTTATTTTCTCTAATCTTACTTTTCGCTCTTCGTTATTTATTACATTTTGCGTAATAAAAACCTATCCATTATTGTTAGATGTTTTCAAAGGAGATATGTCTATCAATCATATTCCTGCGATTAGCTTAGAGTGTAAAAGCAAAGCATAAATAATATACGGAAAATATAACTAGAATATTTAGAAACTTTTTTATAAGTAAGTACCGGAAATTATTACATAACCTTTTAAACTAATCTTGTTGAGGAACAAAATAATATTGTTCTAAATGAAGTTATTCATACCATACAAAATAATTCTCCAGAAGACTCGATTCCAAAGGAAAAATACACGGAGTAGAACATGATCAACATTAAAATGTTATCCAATAGCTGAATGCGCCATATGCATTTTCAAAACTGAATGACAAAAACGTTATCCCGACCCAACTAGCCCGGAACAAACAATTCTGTACTTTACGATACCAAAATAAGAGTTCAAATTGCCTATATAACGAGAAAAATACAGAGAGACTAGTGTTTACATAGTATCGTATGAATATGCGCAAGCGGTTATCGGGCCGTCCGTCCGTAGTTTGCTTTAATAATAAGCCTGCGCTGTCGGTGTCACGAACGCCAAACACTGCCCCGAGCGCAGCGTGTGGATGTGCATTCAAAAATAAAAATGTTAAATACCATCTTGCATCTGGTTATATGTTTTTGAGGTTCAAAACTTTGAACTGATAATTTCTGTATTGATCCACGAGAATTATTTTTATGAAAATAAGTTTAATTGAGAAAAAGACACAGTATCTTTAAAGGATGAAGGTAAAGGGAGAGAAGTTGAAAACAAGAGCTCATTGTAAATAGGGAAATGACGTAATAAAATAAGGTTACAGCAGAAAAATCGAAAGCAAGGATAATTGAAAATATAAGATACGACAGAACTTTCGTCATTTCGACTTTGAACACTATTTCGATCTAACACATTCTCTGTAACACTATCCACATTTTCTTTGCCCAATTTCCGTTCAATTTCAAATTCTCACATGAGTTCACAAAGTTTTTTATAAAGCCAACAAAAGTTAAGTCTTGTAATGTCTATAGTGCTCATTTACTAAACACATAATGAAATCCGATAATCCCTATTTGAATTTAAATAGGTCAGTACCAGAGTTTATTTATTGTTTTACGATGCTTTTAAGCGAAAGGGCTGTTGGCTTGTGGATAGCGTATCAAATGTCTGAGACCTCTCCCACACCTACGAGTTTAACGTCCAAAACAACCAGTAATTCATTAACTTTGAAGATTAAGCTATCTATTATTTCCTACTGCTTTGTAATACGGTTTATTTGTTCTGATATATTTTGTCTTTAATTTTTATTCTCAACAATGCCTCTACCATCCATCTTGAATCGAAAATGATATCAAAACGGTGTTCTATTATATCTTTAATTAGGAGTACGGACGTTGAATGCTTAAATTAATTATTTAGGCTTTGACCTTCATCACGTTCATTACGCCTTTTGTTTCTTTGAGCTTTTAATTAAAGCTCAAGATTAATGCTTGTGTCAATTGATTCACGATGACTGATGTAAGATCCGTAAGCTCTAACAATAATAAGTTAAACATTATTGTTAAGTCCAATTTCTAAAGTTTCAAATATTTGCATATCAACCAAGATTTATTCATTTCCTATTACGAAAACAATATTTTACTATTTTATTTTTATCAGTTTCATCATTTGAATATATCTATAATATGTAATAAATTAAATGCCAATTTTGACATCAATTTATTATTACTTATCATAGTATACTATCTCAATGACGTCAAACAACAACCTGCCATTAGAATATTACTGGTCCAACCTCCTAATTGCAATGGCGGAAGGCTTGTGGCCTTCCCAGCACTCGTGAAAGCAACACTTATCTGTATCTCGATTTATGGCGATCAACGTCTATGATCTGTCTGGAAAGTCCACCTATTCATTGCAGTCAGGTTTAGCTAAACGCTTCTATTCAATTTTAGTCTTTATATCTTGTTGAATAAAGTTAATTGATGTTTCTTTTTTGACTTCATCTTTCGCATGTTGAATATTATCATTAGCTTTGCGTGCTACTTTTGTTTTTGATCCGTCTACTCATTGTTGTAAATCTTTGTTGCTCTTTCAAGTATGCACGGTGTATCAAATGACTAAACATAGGACTTATACCTATTGTTAATCAATAACTAATCGTCAACCGGATTGACCTTTGGTGTCGTTTCTGTGCGAGTTTAGATTTCTATCTTCTGAAAAAGGTTAAACGCTGCACAATTTATTGCTATAATAACGAGTAGCTTTAATTTGTTTTAGACACACAAAGGATTAACAAGAATTTTTGACATGAAGTCGCTATTGTGTTTAGTATTTATCACCAAACAACATTGCGTGATTTTAAGATGGACATTATACTCGGAGAGATTTAATAAAAATTCTTCATTTACTCTGTGTAGGTGTTACATTACTAGAATCATTATCTACAGTCAAATATACAGCGAAGCGCTACGTTCAGATACATAAATTTACATTGCCTCTAAAAGCTCTCTCATTTCCAATCCCGAGATAAAATTGAAGACAAAACAATCTCTGTTCCTAGCACCGTTGAATCTCAATCTCATGCTAATTGACATTAAATTGGTTGGAAACACATGTGAAGTGTCGATAGCCGTGGAAAGTGCTCGGATGACCTTTGATAAACCAGTTCACGTGTTTGGAGATGCCGGCGGGCCTTTAAAACCCGTATGGACCAAGAATTTTAAATTCGGCTTTTTCGGCTTCGCTGAATATAAGTATACATCTACTTATCTTTAATTGGGACCTTTTTACACCACTTAGGTGGTAAATGCCTGCTGATAGAATGCAGATATCACATACGATTGCAACATCACGGAGCACTCGCGTGTTACCAAACCTGCAAACGTCTCAACAGAGTTTAGGTATTCTATAACACTTAACGGGTCACTCGGGTCAAAAGGTAACTGTTTATTAAATAAATTATGGTTATACACAAAAATTCAATCAGTTTAAATTAGTTTTAATTTTAAATTAAGTCTTAACGTCTCCGCGACACATTCTTTTTAGAGTCCGATTTTTTTATCTCGTTTGCGTGGGCGGTTAATGTCCACAACAAGTTTTAGTTCTCAAATGTAAAAGGTTATTTATGCTATTATCATATCACGCACAATATCGGCACACCCTTTCATTTTAATAGTCGTAAAATTAATGATGCCAAATTTCACATCGGTTATAAAGATTCGGTGTTTTGATAATAGTTTTGTTTGATAAAGTTTCGAATAATTGAGGTATTGTAACACATTTTTTGTCGGTAGTAAAATAAATTCGAAATTTTTTGATGTTATTTCCAATTAATATATTCTCTTTATAATATGCTTCACGGAACCTGTATTTTGTCAATGTAACATATCATCTTCTATTTTACAAAGAAATAGATTAACCCCCCTTACTAATAAACGTTGTGTAATGCGTGTATAGTTAAACAATGTTTTGTCACTGTCTTTCTTGAGGAGAATCAGATGAAGTATGAAAGTGACAAAACATTGTTTAACTATACACGCATTACACAACGTTTATTAGTAAGGGGGTAAGTATCTAGTAGCGGATTTAGTTGTTTAGATAAACTCACAAAATCTCAAACTAATTACAAACGAAATATTGTATTCCGAACATGGTTTTCATAGAAATAGCACGATTGTAGAGAGGCAGAAATCCTATAGCTTAGTCAAACCACACCCACAAAGTGTCCAACAATTAAATGATCAACTATTAATAATGCACGTTGCGTTGGAATCACAAGATAATGATCATTTGTCTATGATGGATTATTACATGAGTACTTTTTTTGTCGGTCATCCCGAAGTAACGGTGCCCAAAGACAGAAGCGGTTGTAATCAAGATTATGAAATTCGCAATCAGTCAGTATTTGATATGCTTGAAGATTTGATTGGTTTTGTATTTAAAGAATTGACACTACAAATATTGAATAGCATGTAGTGTATGCTTTGAGGTAAATTGTGACAGTAGAACTACATATAATATCTTATCCTTTCTCGAGGATACCTTTTTTTTTTTTTTGTTTTTAGTCAGGAAAATGCATTACTGCATGCCCCGCCGCTTGGGGAGCGGCGGGGGTATGTCGGGCTCCCCCTCTTATACCACTTAGGGTATACCGACTAAAAACCTGACTGACTACCACCTTGTCCGCCTAGATGGGCGGGGCCACGGGAACTAAGATACTTCCGTGACCCCGCCGGCTTCTCGAGGATACCTAAAATATGTTTTACTGGTTCAACTTTTGATGAAAGATTAAAAATGATTTACTTAATATAAAGAGATCTTCATTGCTAATCCTGAAGTTATTGTAGAAAATGTCTCTTTACTGATTGAACAACTACATAAGTTGATCACGTCAGGAATCCGAAAGAAGTTTTATATTATACGCCATCATAGGTTTATACCGCTAGTGGTTTTATGGTTACTCAGGAACCATTCGGAATCCTAAACAATAAATACCTAGAGCTAGGTTTTGTTAATTGAGAATAACTATTCATGAGAATGCGAGCTCCGGTAATCAAACTGTCAGTCTGTTGGTGCATAAATAATTTGCATGTCATAAGTGCAATAAGCCAAATGACTGCATGTCTCAGTCACCTGTAATTGGATTATGAAATTATAGAAACCAATTGGTGCGGAAAGTCTGGGGACAGATTTGTCCGTTTTTTTTGACACTCTGTTTGTCTGAGAATTGAGTTATAGTAGTGTCATTAGAATATATACTTTATCAATAGGTGTATTATGTTCTATTACTAAGAATGTTTCATCCACAATTCTTAATAAGTCTCGAATTTGTAGCACTGAAAAAATAAGGTTCATTATACGATTATCTTTAATTAATTTCACATCGTCTGCAACTTATTTGTCAGAATATATCTTTGCTTAACCTCTGGCATTATCATTGTCCACTTCTACTTTCAAAACTAGTTTGATTTTTTATGAAATTTAATTTAAAGTGTTTTGATAATATTTTCTGAGAAATCACAAGATTGGCACAGGACCGAGTACCGTGAGGCCTGACCAGCGGTGTCAACCACTGCTATAGGCCTCACTTTACTTGGTCATGTGGGTTTGAAAATAAATAAACCACAAGTGTCATCATCATCGTCAGCTCTCAACTTCCCACTTCTGGATTCCTCATTCCGCCTACGCCATTCTTCTCTCTATCCCGAGCCATCTCAATCCATTTTCTCCCAGCAATTTGTCTGATATCATAGACGCATCTAGCTGTCGGACGTCTTATACTCCCCTTTTCCGTGTCACAAGTGTCACTGCTGGAAAAATACATACTCCATATCATTCACTCTCCTGTTCCGTATCATTCTCTCCAAGAAGGATGTCAATCTCTCGGTATACCTAGATTATTGTCATTTCTTTTTTTATACCACTAAGGTGGCAAACAAGTTTACGGTCCGCCTGATGGTGAGCGGTCACCGTAGCCTATGGACGCTTGCAACACCGGGAGTATCACTCGCGCGTTGCCGACCCTGTGCCCCTTTTGAAGAACCCCATATTATAGTCTAAAGTCTCTAAAGTATTATTATTGTCTATTTAGCCAACACAAATTAAATTTTCGGAATTCAAAGAGCTTATGTTGTTTTCATAACAGTAATGAGAGCGGTATGCGCTTGCACA
Organism: Endotricha flammealis; assembly: GCA_905163395.2. Lineage (NCBI taxonomy): Eukaryota > Metazoa > Arthropoda > Insecta > Lepidoptera > Pyralidae > Endotricha > Endotricha flammealis. Next base: position 2,208,899 of record LR990855.1, on the reverse strand, counting down.
GCACGAAAGTGCTAAGTGTGGCGTGGTGTGGGAACTGGACCCATTGTCTCGATGCTTGCCGTAATCTGATAAATAGGTAATTGTAATAAAAGATGTAGTATCAAGTAAGTTTAAAGTTGACTTACGCCATATTTAGCTTAGTTGTGACTCCAAGGTACCTACAAAAAATACTAATACTTTTTATAATAATGTTAGGAATTAGTCATAGTGAACTCTGAGAATCTAATCAACTTTATTGATCGTTTTTCATTTTGGAATATAGTAAGGCAATAGATAGATTTTCGAAATACCTCACTAACCTACCTACTAAATATTAATACCATTTTTAATAAACGTAGTTCTGTTCCGTTTCTGTCACGTCATGTAAATGAAGTGCCAAAATGACAAAATAGTGAATAAATGTTCTAAAATCTCCTTTATTGATATGGCTGTAAGTTTTTAAATTATCATCAGTTTATAAATCAACATGGTCAGTATAAATTTTATTGCATAAAAACAGTTAAATATTATGAAACTTCAAAATGAATTTTGATTTCATTGAGTGAATGCTATCAATGACATTGTATCGTACATCCACGAAATATCGAGCTTGTCACTTGCGGTGTCCGGCGGAAGTGGGTGCTGACGCCGATAGTGTAGGTTCAAGTCCCAACAAGTCAGCGGAAGCTGTCGGAAGCACCGGCTATCGGTCGACCGTGTGAATCGTGGATATCAGTTCAGTAATTCGAAATCTGTTGGCATTGTATGTTCACCATGGAGAAGTAGGTTAACAAGTATTGTTTCTATTTTATATGTTACTGTTTGTAATATTGTACTACTAAAGTATTAGTCTACTTTTAATCCTAGCTGAAGAAAAATAAATAGACGATTTGAAAACCAACCAACATTACTAAAAAAATCTTGACTAAATATAAAGTTTTTATAATGAATTGAGTCTCTGGTTTCATAATATTCGTGAACATTAAGTTGAATAGCTGGTGAGCTGTGAAATGGTATATGTGGTGACATTTCTACACCCAGGATTAAAACTACTAACTTTACAGATTGACAAGTAGTGACGCCCATTGACGTGGGAGAAAGAAAATGCAACTGTTTGGACAAATTAAAATGCAACTGTAAGTTAGACAATAAATAAACCACTAATATAAGAGGAAAGATTTGTATTTTTGTTTGTAATGAATAAACTGTGGGGGGGGGGGGGGTGTAATCATAATGATGCTAGGAGGAGGAAGGATTGATATATATACATGACGTGAAATTGATAGATAGATAACTCCAGCATGCAGTAGATATAAATTTAATTCATAATTTTCAGATCTTCCGATATACAAACCTGAATAATTAAATCAAATGTTTGTGAATCTAGGGCATACGACATTTCCTACTGACGTTTGTCATGACATAGTGATAGTGGGAACGAGGTCTCCATCTGAATTCAATGTCGAGTTTGATTGTTTAACATTTTCAATACATATTGGAATTTAAAATGTCTTTTCTTAGGAAGTCGCACCATAACCTACTAAGCTCATTCTTCGGTTTTATAGCAAGAAATGGTCTTTCTTGGTTTTGTAATCGTAATAAATTTTTGTAAAGCATGGGTACATATTGGTAGTGTCACAATGTAGAATTTTATATCCAGATTATTTAGATGCTCGGAAATCAAATTTTTAAAGACTACCTGTTCAAGGATTGCTGGCGAGCTATGCATTAACATTATGACTGTACACAGACAGACCAAACTTAAGATATTATAATTATGTCCATACAATACGACATAACAATGAATGTTATTATTCACAGCTATGTCAGTCAATTCGGTCAGTTCAATGCGTATTGCGTACACGAAAAGAAAAGAGACACTGCAGGTGTCTTGTCAGATATCAAGATTGATAACTGACGAGAGAGAGGAAGGCTTAAATCATCGCTTCACTACATGGCATTCAGAAAACAGCCGAGCCAATCATGCTATACATTTGTAAGACGATAATAGCCTAAAAAGTAAAAAAAAAAACGAAAATTAAATAGTCATTTACGCTTTTTTGCTTAGAAAACAGTTCAAAAGATCAATATGGAGCTTGTTAACAACAAGAGCGCCACGAAACAAAAGGATGATGCCCGGAAGACTCTTGAATCCGGCAAAATGTTTAAAACTTCGAGTACGCCATTTCCGACAATTCATTCATGCACGGTTGTAAACAAAGGCGGCTGCGTCATAAAACACTCCGTTTAGTGCACTTGTTTCAACCTGTTACTTTTCCCGTACCTGACAACTTGCATTGTCTCTGGACCTCTCCGTTTTGAGGACATACTGCACCCTTACCATATCCGCTATCTTACCTGCCCGCTCTTTGTTTTAATAGGTAGTATTAAGTTCTTAATAGAGCTCATGATTCACTTTGATGCGATTTTATAGTGTATATTCAATGGTCGCAGTGAAGTTAATGTTATAAACGTGCATATAAATGAATTTAAAGATCTCGATGAAGCAATATCGTTTAATGATACGGATTATCCTTTAGTTGTTGGGCGCGGGCTTGTCGTGCTAATAACAGTACGAGCAGAATCGACATCTGGTCCGCGGGCTCAGCTTGACTCGCGTAATTACATAAGTATTATTATAAAGCTACTGAATCCAGAAGGCCAGGCTTATTAGACGGTTAAATACCTTCGCGCGAAGCGTGAGAGCACTTTAATCGGTCCTGATTTTTGCACAGTTCGGATTCTAAGAAACTTGCACCGTTTATTCGGTACATTGAATTATGGTTATTTGGAACCGTAGATTTTGGATACGTTTGAAAAAGTTAAACAGATTTTCTGTCGTTTCCTGCGCTACTCAGCTTTCATCTTCTTTAATGAGAAAAGAAAATACATCATTTATATGACAAGTTAATGAATAAAATAGCTGCCAACTATCATTTCGACGCTGAAGCAACGGTTAATTACATAATACACGAGTATCGTGTCGAGTCTCGAGTGTAATTAATACCTCGAAACTATCCGACGCTTGTTTTTTGTCCGTCTCAACTCTGTGGTTTGTGTTCGGATGCAATTGATGGTACCGCCGCTAGAGAACATGCGAGCTAGAGGATACTTGCGCAATAGGTGAGATCTGAATTGCTTTTCTTTCTACACCCTGTAATTACGTTCATTATTCAAACCGCGTCTAGTTCAACGTTCGCAGCGCTAATATTACGAACAGTTGCAAACTTATCTAACAGATTTGGGAAACCAGTTTTAGTTATTGAATTATGGAAGAGCTTGTCGGTCCGGTGGGGATGGGGACCGTTTACCTGCTCGAGTTGCCCCTGCGCCTCGAGCGTCCCAACACTGCACCCTCCGAGATTTGCGCCGGGTGTGCAAGCGCAGGTGCTCGGCGCACGACGACCACTAACCGTCTATTGGATAAAACAACAAAAACTTACTAGGAGCCATGGAAACCGTGTCATGTTAACTTAGCCGGTTTATACCATAAAAAAGAACGGAGAATTTGTCGTTTCCGTTTTCTGAGAACAGTGATTCACCTCGCGTGTGAGTCGGGCTATAACTCTATGATTTATATAAAGATTATTGTTTGCGGTCGAACTTGAATGTTTTAGCTGGAATAAATTTAGTTTGAATATTATTTTTAATATTTATCTTGCTGGGTTTATAATGCCGATGTCTCATCCAAATACTTAAGGAGGCTATTTGAAGCAGCTTTCACCATTAAAAGTCACGCGATCTAGAGTGTTTATCCTATATTGAATATGAAGTGTTAAGGCATTTTAATGAGTGGCTTTGGTATACTCTTCAGTTAGTGATTCCTGTTTTCAGATTGGCAATTGTCTGTTATTTATCTTCTCATCATCTTGTGCGTCTGTATCTCGTAACTTAGCCTCCTAAGACCCATTATCTAGTCGCCTGGGGTGTTTCTCAACGGATTAGAAATGGGAGTTCAATACGGTACCGTTGGAAGCTCGTTCACCAGTCTAAATTACGTGCATTAACATTGAACGCGATCGTTGTATTGTGCTCCAGACGTATATGGGATATTTAAGCCGATCCATTCGATATTAACCCTAGGGTCATCCGTTGTAACCTTTAGCAGAAAATTGGACATGACTATTGAATCTAATTACGTAGCTTTTGTTCTTAGTATAAAAGATGATCTTAGAGGACTTATATAATATAAATAAAACATTAGATACTAAAGCATAAATGCAGGTATTCCAAAGTGTTAAACCAAATCCTAAAAGTATTATTAAAAATATTATTACAAGTATATATCTTAAAAAGATTTCTAAAGTAACTTAAAAGATAGAGTACTTCAAAAAAAATGTAAACATTACACTTGATAATGGCAAAAACAATCTCTAGAGTTGCAATAATGAACATCACGTCAAAAATCAAGCAATTACATTACTTTAAAACAAGCTTGAGCAATTCAACGTAGAGGTTATAGGGAGTAAAGATCACTCTTTAACCTCAGGTTGCAACTTTATCTACAAAGTTAAGTTATTAGGTAGCTATTCGTCTAGAGGCCTGTCGTCGTCCATGACTGATGTGCCAGCATCATTCACGGTAATGTGGTGAGAACACAGACTGATTATGATAAACTCTGCTATTTAGCATTGCTTTCTAGTTTCGTATAATTCGTCTTTTTAGTGTTTTAATCTATCACCTGGTTTTTGACAAGCCAACGGTTTTATTATTATTATCTTTTACGTTTAAAATAATTTAGCTTTCAGTGTTTATGTTTTATGTACCTAATTAGTTTACACTTTCGTTTTTGTGGGACTTAATTGTATTATTTATTTAACCTTTTACCTCAACGGTTCGGACAAGTTGTATTGTTCATGGTCACGGAGGACTCACCAGGAGGTTTGTCTCTTTGACTTAAATGATTCAATTCAGAAAATCTATAGAAATTAAAAAATATAGAAACATTATGTAATTTGTCGTAGATTTTATTAATCTCTTTCGTGCAACTGCGGGTGAAATCACTAGAAAACGAGCGAACTTCTCTAATGACATCCTTTATTAATTAAAAACTTAATTATAGACCTTTAATTAAGCCATTAAGAGATACGTCATAAATATTAGATTATTCTTTACGATAGGTTTGGATTTTCTTCGTTGAACGTTATTTTGATTGAAAGTCCTAGTATCTATGTAAATGTTGTACTTATGTCCCTAAATAATAAAAAAATGCTTTGAGATTTAATGTTAAATGAACCCATTTTTTCATTTGTTTCCGAAATAAGCTTATGTTTTGTCTAAATCTACTCTAGATTTAGACAAAACATTATTATTTGTACACTTTGTGATGAAAAGATGGTTGTGAATATCTAGGACTTTGAGAAAACACATTTGATTTCATTTTCAATAATTTTAATATTATTTTTTCCTTCACCACACCAGCAATAGTGATGGACCAGTCGTGTTGGTAGGTATCCCTTTTAACACTGGCCTATCGCTTCATCAACATACTACATAACAAGTAAAAATACTGTCGATGGAACATCCCAAAATACTAAATAATTAATTTAATGATTAGTATATTTCCCTGATGGCGTTTGGGATGCATTAAGAGATTACGAACCAGTTATTGAACACTGGTAGCTAATTACACGTTTCGAAATTGATTTTATTTGTAGATTATTATAATGAAGTATGCATTTCTCTGCTTCAATTGCCAATAGCTCTATTGACGCCTAGTACAAAAATTATGTTCTCTTTAATAGAACTTTAATACAAGTTAGAATATATCCATTATTTTATAACTTGACAGAATTATTGTTTTTAAATGGACACTTTTTTTTTCACATCAATCCAGCAATGGATCCTAGGACACTTTTAATTCCCTTAGTTTTACAGGGTCGGCAACGCGCGAGTGATAGCGTTCATAGGCTTACGATCGCTTACCATCAGGCGGCGCCGTATGCCAGTTTGCCACCTTAGTAGTATGAAAAAAATGAATGAATTTCTTCTCTGTAAATGACAAATTCGCCCTTCGAAGAAAATTTAAGTAAATACTACGCCCTTGCTATCTGTAATTTTGGTGATGGATGGTGTTGCATTATCCAAAATTTACTATTTAATCCTGTGTTTGATAGACTGACAGCAAACTACAATCCGGGGATCAAGACTAGTTACGTAACCCAAAGAATATACGCTACCAAAAAAAAAATGGGCGTGCTACAATGGCTCGAAAACGTAAGACGAATGAGAGCTATAAAATCGAGGCACAGTTGCTCCGAAGTTGCCAACGTATAACTAAAGCCACGATTAATCCGATTTACTCGTTATTCGGTACTTTTGATTAATTAATCGACGTAAACCATCGATATTTCTTCTCGATTAAAATTGATTCAATTTTTTATATTCCACAGACGTAATAGTAAATTGATACGTTGAAAAATATTGAATAGCCCGTTATTAATATTGAGATTTAACGTTTTTAATGAAATATTAGAAATGTGCTTGGAAATTTACTGTTATTGTAATATTCTTATGAAATCTTTGGGAACATTTTACAACTAGAGTTTCTTTTTATCATATTTATTACATAGATTGTTTTTAAAGCCTTTCTTTCGGTCCATCGTCACGTTTATTTTCTTCTGAGGTGCCAAAATCATCTCTTCGGTTATTAAGTTTTTATTTTGTGCAAAATTAATTCAACAAGTAACTGTGATAGTAAAGTACAGTAGCATTATCATTTTACTTCAATCTATTCAAGTACAAACAAGGAACCTTCTAATTAGAGTTAATATATAGCCACTTTATCTGAAACTTAGAACAAGACTGGAACTAGTAATTGTGCATTGACTTAAGAGATAGTAGGAACACGCTGGAAACCTTGGCATTGTTTTGGACCATGATAAGAAGTTCCTAGAAAGCTAGCAAGTGCTTGTGCAGATAGGCAAATTATTTTAATCCGTTATGTAGTTTAGAGACAGGAAAATGGAGACTGCTACACAGACAAGAGCGCGGATCTTAAGTTCAGAGAGATGTTTCGAAGGAAAATGTTAACAAATGGTCGTTTACGAAAAAAGTAATTTGAAACAAAAAAACCACTAATGAACTAGTCATTTTGTCAAAACCAACAATTTTTTTTGAATCATCGACATTTTAAAATCAAGTAGATTAGATAGCTAACTATAAACTTAAAAGTGTTAATTAAAAACGTGGTGTAATTAAATAAATAAATAAAAATCTACTAACTCAAATTGATTTCATCCAAATCGCTTGAGGAAAAATTGACGCAAAACTTGACCAGAACAATCACACATTCCAAGTTGACAAGCTTGCAAAAAATGAAGTGACTAATGAAATGAATGCAGTAAAAAGGGGACTTTATAAAGTTTTAGTTTTAAATTTAAAACAAATCATAAATCCGTACAAAAAGTAATAAAATCAATCCGGCAAAACCAATTATATTCAATAAAATTGCCAACATGAGTGTTCATAATAAACTTGAAATATATTTCGTCTCTTGCCGTATCTATTTTAAAAAAACGTTATTCTTTTGAGCACGGTTCAGTTACCAACAGTTCAGAATGTGCCCTAGAGCCCTTGTGACGTCAGCGGCAGCTGCATTCAACGTACCATAACATCGTTCCCTTTCACTCATTGGCGTTTTTGTCAACCGTCTCACTCTGCAATGCATATCTGTCATCCGGTCAACAGTTTGTGATGGTATATCGATTTTTGTTTTGTCTTTTACTAGTTTCTCTGATCTTTTGAATTCAATGTATTTTTTTGTTTAACTGTTTATTGATTATACGGTTACAATTAATATTAATGTTTTAAGATTTAGGTTATTTTAGTCAATATACTTAATATCCTTATGTCTTCGTCACTTGCAGTTTTTTTTACTGTTATCTTACAACTTATACCAAAGGCCAAACAGACACAAAATACTTGATAATACATATCGATTAATCAATAAATTGATAAGAAAAATTTCTGGTTAACATGTTAGTGAATTTGAGTTAACTAAAGCATAAAATAAAATGTCAGCAAAAAAAATTTTCAATTTTGAAAATACTGATCTTTTACAGTAATAAAACTTTCACCCAGTGAATTACCAAATAAAACCAGAGTTACCAGAAACGAAATTAAAGCTTAAGTTATAGTACTTAAAGACCAATTTGAAATAAAAACAAAGTTTCGTCCGAACTGCATTCAGATACCACGTGTTCAATATCCGAACTTTTTTTTGTCAACTTTTTTTGTTGCTTTGTTCGTTTTTTCTATCAATCGCACATAAAATGTAACAAAACAAGCCAAAAAGCTTAAGCTTCATGCAGTATGTTAGTTTTATAATCTTTGATCCTTTCTACATCTGAATCATTGGGGTATATTTCAAATTTCATATTCATAATGATTTTTATAATTTATACTTTAGTAAAGTATTACTGACTGCACTATCCGTTTCAAAGACACTGATAAGTTTTAGTTAATCTATCTACTAGATATACCTATTGTCAATTTTTTATGTCTTCCTGACAGGTAGATTAATTGAGACTTATCAGCGATCTATGAAACAGGTCACATGCGCCATGTTCAAAATTAGTATTTTCGCCAAATCCATAGACAATAGAAATCCCGTAAATCCCAATGGATTAGTAATCGAGATAATGCTAAGACGATGGATAATAATAAATAAATAAATATATTTATGTGTAATCTTGTTGACAAATTAATTTACTCAAAGGATGGCGTATCGTCCAGTATCAGGATATAACGGAAACTGAAAGCAATCTATAGTAATGTGTTTTTAATGGCAACAAGCAAATAATGCAAGAAAGAGAACGAAACAGTTTGTGTTATATGATGAAAGAGGATAGAGAAATGTACCCGAAGCAGGATATCGAATTAAATTGTGTTGAGTGCATATGTAATGATACAATGTTTTACTGGTCAAAGATCTTTTTGGTCATGAGATTCTCAGATCGTATTTTGTAAAGTAACTATTTATTAGTTTTGAGTAAGCAGAAACATATTAATTAGTCGACTAAAGTGCTAATATTGAAATAACGTTGCAGAAACAGTAAAGGGAGTAAGTTCTAGGTTAATTTTTCGACGATGCTTTAATATCTAAACTATCAAGCCCTTTGATGCACTGATAATCTTGATTTTTTAAAAACTCCTTTAAATATTATCTGGGTCCATTTACACAAGTTCATTTAGTTTCATAAATGTAATGACGCCACCGAGCTCCTCGAAATTCTTTTATTATGGGTCTTTGTGTTCGAATCCTAAAACAGCTTATTCATAATCAAATATAAAGATGATACTACTAAAATCATAAAAACCTTCAATAAAGTTAAAGAAATACGTCACATTACAATCTACACGGGGCGCCGCATAAAGGGCAGACAGCCAGCTAAAAAGCCATTAAATTGTTAAATTAATACGAAATTTTTAATTCTTCACCATATGAAGTTAATTAGCTAAGTTATTTTTAATGTCGCCGTGAGAATTTACGTCGCGCACAAGCAATAACAATTACAGATTTAAAAATTAATGTCCCAACAGTTATGAATGTAAATGGTAGTTATTAATTTTTTTATTTATTTATACGGTGTCGCTTGCTTGCTTGATATATTGATGACATGTTCACAGGAGGCGGTAATGGGTTAGGCTCATATAGCAAATGAAGAAATTGTTATGCATCATCAACTATTAACTTAAACATGTCGATTCAAATACTTTCTTTCGGTATCATGTTTTTCAGTGTATCTTAAAATATGGTGTCCATAATTTTTTCGTTAACTTCATTCCCATCGTCTCTATCAAAAGGTAGTCCTAACTAAAAAGAAATGACTGATTAACACCCATCTCAAAACTTTGGACTTAAAACTGAAATTTTGTATATTCTTTAATAGCCAAGGAAAACGAAGATTTTTTGGATGGAAAAGTTGCGTAGGTTTTACTTTTTAAGTACAATCTACACGCCTAATCTGCTATTGTAGTTTATTGAGTATAAGCTTAACTTTGGGAATTTTTAGCTCGAAGTCATTATTTAGTGTGTGGGTGTTTGAAATGCCTTCAAATTTATAAAAAGATATTCCCAGCCTGTTATATTTTGCATTACAACGAATCATGTATGAATAAAACATGACAAGTTATCTATTGTTATAGAGAATTGAATAGCCAATCGAATTTGATAGGCAATTTTTTACTTAACCAGTTCTTTTTATTATTTTCGATTGCCTCATTCATGGGTATATTGTTATAATGTAAAAAAAATATATATTTTTTGTATTTTTAGATTCTTCAATTTAAATATGTAGGCTTATTTTACATTTTCAATAATTATGTCCTTGGAGGCCATGTCAGTGAACTTCTTGTGGCTGAGATGATGTCCTTTGGGTTATTGACGAGTGATGGCAATCACTTTATTTAAAGTTTAGCCTTGGTGCTGGATCCTGTCCTAATAGACGGGATAACGCAAGAAAAAACTAGTTATAAATTTTCAAAAATTTTACCAATTTTTATATCAGAATAATCTTATTATAAGATTTTATCTCCAAATTCATGTATATTACACATTTGCATAGAAGCGTGTTCATATTGCCTTCCAAAAAATCCGGATTCATCTGCCATGAGCACATGTGAGATGCCAGATGTTGCGCACTTGAGCCAAGGAAGGGTGTCGGTGGGAACTCGGCGCATGTGTACGTTTTCACTGTCGCACACTGCTCGGTCAATGGCATTGTTAATTGTATATTTATCATTAATTTCATTACCACTTGATAACATTATTTTATGTGGAAGAGTAACTATTCCTCTTCATAAGCCACACGAAGAATCTTATTAATGTGTGAACGGAATGAAAAATTGAGATGGATTTTGAGAATATCTTATTTTCATTTCTGGAAATCCTGGAAATTTCAAAACCCAATATGACAAAAAAATAACAAAATATTATTGAAATAGTGAAAATGGAGCAAATAAAGATCTATTAGATATAGTACAGATCTATTTTCTGTAGATAAATTATTAATTTTTATTTTATTTTTTATGCTGCACCCCTTATTACCGATTCAGATGTCCCAAAGGTAAACTGGGAGACAATGCTTTAGTATTAAGTTCGCCTTTTGTATACACATTATGTATTGTGTGCAATAAAGTTTAAATAAATAAAAAATTAATCTATAACAATCCATATCAAATCTAAGACCCTAAACCACTAGTTAAACATAATAAGATGTTACACAATGTAACTAAAACCGAAAATTGGAAATTAAATTACCTCAAAATAGTTTTCGTTTAAGCTGCTTATTACCGCATTGCTATGGTTAAAAATATTTTATTTGTCGTAAAAACTTCCCGTCGTTTGGAACGGGAAATATCTGACGTCTCAGATTATGGATTAGAGAATTGGACGGGCTTATTGGCGGCTTTATGAATGTGGAGAGCTATGTTGACAGAGTTTTTTTAGTTTTATGTTAGTCAATGCACTTTCATTTATTGTTATATTTATTTATTTTTTGGCTTTATTTTGCCTGATAGTAATCAATAGCTCTAATTGCAGAAACCTAATGTGATTTAACCTAAATCTATTGAGATCAAACCGAAATTGAAGTCAATTGCTTATCTTTTAAAAAATTGACGATTTTCCGTGAAGTATTTAGGTCACAATACAAATTGTACAAATGAAAAAATAACTCATTTTTTTGATACAACTTTGAATTTTATTCCATCGAAGAAACTATAAGTAGTCGTGTTTTCATGAGCCATGAGCAAATCCTGGAATATCTTAGATAAGAAGTCAGCTAAAGCTTTGGTATTAACAGTACTTGGTGTGGTAAATAACGCATTATTCGAAGGAGACCCTCTTTGCCAATAATTTGTATTACTCATTATGGAATAACAAACAACCTGTCGATCATTAAAATTAAAGATCACATTGAGAAGGATCCTCAATTGTTTAAGTTTCTTTTTATATACAATCACATGTCACATGAATTTGTACCTTCGTTTTTGGGTATTGTATGGATTATGTAAAATTTATTTAATGTTATTCAATAAAATTTATTTTTATTGTGCACCCGAGACACCCACGTGGTGCATCCGTACGAGATGTACCGTCTCAAATACTAATGTATGGTTCTTTATGAAAGTTATTGTCTGTATTATAGCCTTATGATTTCTTTTGTTAAATAAATAATACTCCGTATGATTTTAACATCCTGAAATATTTACTACTAAAGCTTGTGGCTTTCTTTTTTTGCGGATGTCTAGTCTTTTGGGTAGATGGATATATATATGCTTTATTTGCAACACACAACAGTAGAACACAGTATACATGGAAAGCCTACTAGTGTTATAATCGATGTGACATGAAGTTTGTTATCTTGTGGTAACAATTCCAAAAAAGTACCTTGCTTATAAACAATATTGCTTTAATCCAAATCTATTAAGCCGTTTTTATTCGACAATAGACGTTTAAACATTCAAACTTTTACTTAAAACGAAGCTAACTCAGCAAAGTTTGGATATCTACTTAATCAAACAATAATATTAAGAAATTTTGTTCCACGTGCAAGCCATTCTCAGTATGAGGTAGAAAGGTCCTAATTATATATGACTAAAAAGTAAATATTACTTCACATTAAGGTAAAATTATGCATTGGAAACTCAGGCCACGGCCTCCCAATGTAACGACTGGTACACACGACACCTTCTCACAGTTGATGAATATTAATAAAGTATAAACAAACACAGAGCTACCGTTGCATTCTGAAAATTGATAATCATGAGCTTCATGTTACACTCGTCTTGGAAACTTATAATTTTAATAATAGGTTTATGATGTTTAGAAACTATTTTGCTGTTTGATATTTCTCTAAACTCTTGAAGAGCCAAACGAAATGTTATAAGTCTTTCCAGTAAAGATTCAAACAAAAATATATTTGGGTACGATAAATTTTGCCACTTTTACTTAACATGCCGTTTTCTAGCCTAACATTTCTGGCTATTTAACAGGCTTACTGTCAACTGCTTTTTGTAAAGTTACCGAGTCTGGATAAAGTGAAAGTTAAGAAAATAATAAAAGTGATGATTTGAAATACTGAAAAGTTATGTTCAATCCAATTTTCGACGATGAATTGAAAAGTTTGCCGGAAAATAAGACCCCAATCCTGAGCCTTGTGGCACACCTTGAAACATGTCAAAAATAAGTAGGTACCTGTCATATGAAACACGAAAAATATTATTAACACATCAAAAACAATAACAGACCCAAAAAAAAATAGCCACCTGTACGGTATGCATTTGCGTGGTCAACAAAATCATGTCCATTTTTAACCAACGTTACGTGCCGGAATCAAGTGGCCTCGCTGACACGATTATTATCTGCCATATAATGACAATGTATTTGTAGTTTGAGGTTTCATTGCAAAATTTTTACTCCAAACTTATTTTTACGAGATTTTACTTAGCTGGCAATGTTTGATTTGGGTCCAATCTTGCTGACTATCTATTAGCGCAAAGCTGAAATCACTGGACTTGTACTGAAGAATGTGTTTAGACAAAAAAATTGAGTGAAATGGAATGGACATTTTCAGATTCATGGGAAGACGAATTTCGGGTTTTGCATGTTTCGTCCGTAGTTAACTATACGACCAATAAGGAATTAATTAAACAAAGGTTCCAAATTCTTTCCAAATATCATATTTAGCTTTTCACTAGTATCGGTGAAATATTTATTTGACCAATTCGTTCACATTTTTTGTGATCGAAGTTTGACCAGTGTTATTTGCAAAGTCTATAATATGAACTAGATTTTTTGCTATGGGAACTCTGTCTACTGGTCACATCGTCCTTCAGTGTATCGCTAATGGTACTCCGCGTTTGCTCCACAATACCAGTTTAATAGGACAATAATTTGCCATGATGGATAGGTAGCTACGCTTTTAATCACGCCCAGACAAGGCCGTTTTGACTTTGATGACGTTTTGTAATATTTAAGATTAATTGCACTTTTAAAATGCTTTTGTAATTTGCAATTCCATTTAGAATTTAGAGTAGTTAATTATTTTTGTTATGATTTCTAAAAGCGGTAAAATATTTTGATAAATCCTTGATGATTCATTCCCATTATCAGATATTCCTGTGTATTGGCTTCCCCCAAAGACCTTCATGAACACCAGTCTTATTCTGCCTGTATCTTCGGTGATGATCTTAATGATTAATCATTCAGATCGTGTACTTCCGATATTTGGTGTCATCTATGATTGATTTTAGGTAACTTTAAGGTATCTGATTTGGATTAACTACTGTTGATCAACAATAATTTGGGTCGACCTTTCAACTGTCTTGGACGGAGAAATGTGATTTTTAAATCATTCAAATACTTATTGGTTTGCACGTTACTTAACTTAAATGTTAACTCAGTTTTCCTCTCAAATAAAACTACACTTTAAGTTATAATTGATAATGTAATTAATAAAACTTTTAATATTGCTTGAGAAACACTTCAAAGCATAGATTATAGTTAAGAAATGCAATCATTTATTTAGAAATATTTACACACGCTATTTGAAACTAGAAATAACGGTCTTAGTGGTAAAGTCGATGAATATAAGTAAAGTTTCTCAGGCCTTGCAGGTCCATTACAGAGTATTTTATTTCGGCAGCAACTTGTTTTGCGCTCATACAGACTAGCGACTTTTTTCTATGTATTGAAATCGACAAAACTATAAGTTAGTGAATAAAAGTAATACCTCAAGTCTAAATAACATTACATATGAGGTAAAATAAAATGTGTAGCTTTACAAATTACTGATTTAGCCAAAGAAATTCTTCCACAAGATGAATTTGCTGACCCTTATAATTTTTAGGTACAAATTATAATGATATGTTTTAGATTATTCAGATCAATTAGCAACCTGCAGAAATATCTTGATTCTAATACACTAAAGTGATAGCTCTAGACATACCACCCCTTCGTAGTACCGCATTGGGGAAAAACTCGCCAATTCCGCGTTTATGCAGAGTCATAAACAGTATCAGCGACTTTGATATTTATATAATGACTCAGTGGCCAGCTTCAAGCGTGTTTTCTTCTCTTGCTAAAACTTTTGATTTGTTTGTTTTTTGATTTGTTTTTTGTTATAAGTACTTGTTTAGTGTTTTTTTTTTAAGCTTCTATAATTTATAAATGGGAACAAATATGATGGATGTATTACACATACATTGTTACGGTCTTACTTTAGATTTATTTTGATTAAGTAGGACGGCTTGTTTCTACTCGTATTTTGTTAAACTGTAAAAGCTGTATCTACCTATAATTAATTTATACATTTAAATTGTGCTATCGATATCTTACTCTGTAATTTTTTTCGATGTATGAATTGTTGGTAGATTAATAAATAAATAAATAAATAAATAAATACCATGGTACATGATAAAGAAAATCGCAAAAACGCAACTCACAGCCGAAAGCGTCTAGTCTATATCAAACTTTACTTTTATAGACCCCGCTGATTTTTTAATACGGCGAACCGAATTCCTATAATCACTGTGTTTTGTACAGAAACGGAATCCGACGCGGCTCTTTTGATACTTAACTATTTGGAGTAATTGTGAAGTTTGATTGCACTACAACTTGTTAAACTACACATTTAATTAACTATTTGTAATTACTAGCTGTTTCATAGTATCATTTTCTTAACGTGTGTTGTTGATAGCTGTTTTAGGTCTTTAAACATTTACGTTTATATTAAGTATGTCTGAAAACTGGTCGTTGTTTTCATTACCGCAAAGTTAATGCTTAATGAGTATCGGAGACGTATACTTGCTGTGAATATGCAATTATATTTATCAAGAATATGTTATGATTGTTACTGGCAAGTTCTCTTTGAGTATTAGTCCCTTAATTATAAGTCGTGGTGTTTTCTTTATTCATGAGTAGATTAAGCGATTTAAAATAGATTAAACAGAAATTGTAGAGATGCCGATAAGCACAGCTCCATCTGGCACAAGATTGGAACAGGTGGAGGGAAACGGTGACTAAGTTACGTCGGGGTTACAATCCTCAACATTGAGGGACCGATTATGGAGGAGGATATAAATTCAATTAAAATTACAAAAAAGCATTTAAAAATAAATTTTAATTATAGCTAAGATCACTCAATCAAGTTTCCTTTCAATCATTCGTTTGTATGTAACATTACTATTTTTGCGTCGGGCGTTAAAAATAGAATTAATTAGAACGTTATAAATCAAAAACTTCTCAGAGAAAATAAAAATAACAATTCTACATCCAATTTACAAATTCGTATCGCCTTATTTGGACATAATGCTGTTAAAGTAGTACAAATTGTGCCACTATCTTCCGTGTCAACATTGCTCAAGGCAGATTAATCGTTCTATTATGTTAGATCGATTTATGAATCGATTTAATGGCCAACCCCATTAGAGGTTGTTATGGCAATAACGCGTGTACCCAGCCTGCAGACAGTCGTTGCATTCATACGTCCGACGCCGAATTGCTTTGATTTCAGCCGACCAGTTGTTAATTGAAATACGGAAGTGATATTATTCTATTCGATTATAATTAGCAATTGATTTATTATTAGTTGAAGTAGAATCTGTTGAGTTTTGACATACTTTTCTTTGCGTACTTGTAAATCTTGTAATGCTTTCTTAAGCCCAAAGCTAAGCTTTCTGAAAACCAAATGACTTTTTATTCATACAAACCTTACCATTTTTGTTAAGATTTTGTTAGTTTTAAGGAAAAACAACAAATCATTTTAATGTTTAGGCGTTTTACCCGGTTGTTGCTTGTTCTACTTTAACTTTACCGTTTTAGGTATCCTATGTTCAAGATAGCTTTATCTTATATACGAGCTTGCTGTTCCTTGATACAGGAAGAGTAGTGCGTAATTTGCATTTTACGTTGACCGCAATAGATACACCTAGACCTACTAAAGGTTTCCTATCAACTAAAAGGAAATATACAGCAATACTACGTGCTATATCCATTACTAAAACCCTTTAAAGTTTTATAATTGTTTCACTAAAAAAAAGTCAACGGAAATCCTCGGATCGAAATTTTTGACAACACGAAAATCCCATTACATTAACATGAATATCAATGTATGTTCTTCGACTCGATTTCGATATATCTTCGTGAAAAAAATACGTCGCATTGTGCTAAATACCCGCTTTAAAATGTAAAGTTGCAGGAGACTGTTTCTTTTAACTTTATAAAGTTTTGTTTCATTCAGCCAGTGAATGAAAGAGGGCCGTAAAGGATTTACTTGAATTTTTATTTATCAGTATTCATATTGTCCTATGTAAATACAAAGTTTCATAACATTATTGGCATAAAAATCTTGTTCTTAGTTCTCTTTCCTAATCTTTCGTCACTTTCATTTGTTGACACTAGATCATTAGTTTTAAAAATTTATCACGAAACCCCAGACCTACTGTTGCTATGACTTCCATTTTGGTAGTGATATATTAAGCTATAAACCATTTATACGCCACTAGCATGTATGTCCAAGTGTCCATTATAGGAGGTGCGCCGGAGCCGCGCCGTTTCCCGTGTTCCCGTAATCGCATTGTCGTGTTTCGCCCCGGGAGCTATCGGCCAATACTTTATGTAAGGCTGCATGAAACTCCATAACGATTTGTCAAAGTATCATTCCATCCTTTCCATCGGATAAAATTGTGTCACCATACACGTATATGGCTACAGACTCTCGGATTAGCATTTTTTCGTTTTTCTGTGACGCGTTTCGTGTTTTGGAATCTTTAACGACAGTTAGGACCTCGCTCATTGAATATATAGAGGTTCTTGTCGACTTTAATTCGTATGTATCGCGGGATTTCTGTAATGGCCTGCTTATAATCTTTATGTGAAAAGACTTGGAGATTCAGGGCACTGTCGCTCTCATGATCTGACTTAGTCAGTTTCGCAATGTTTAATTTGTGATCCGGTTTGCCTCAAATGAAATTATTTCGGATTTTACGATGCTTACTGCGTAATCGTTAGTTAGTATTTTTTAATGATTTCACTTACGCGCATGTAGATATATTTCAAATGTGGTTTTAACTTGCAGTAATGTTAATTGACTAACATTTTAATTACTATTAGTAGTATTAGCTTATCTTTCAAAGGCTTTATTTAGTTGTTTTGCAATTTTATATACTTTAATGAATGCTGTTTTATCTTTGATTACCTTTCTTAGGAAAACTTATCTTATATTGCGTTTTAGATTACTAATTACCAGCGGAGGCTTCACATAATTTCTTCGGAATCATTTCTTAGAACAGCCTACGTCCAAGTGTGACTTCTGTATGCCAAATGGAATTTATTGGTCTTAAACTTCATTTTTTTAATTCAGAATAGCTCGATGGTGTCTGTGTGTTGCACTCTATAACATCGACTCTAGCCAGTGTATAGATGGGTTTCGTTATCTCGATATCCGTGTTTTGGGCTGTTGGTCCCGGTTGCCGCCAATACACATTGGAGCAACGTAGCAGAGTACGCTCTAATCCTACGAAGATGATGATGTAGGTAATTTTAATCAATATCGAACCAGTGGTTTACTGCATTTTTATGATAGGCTTATGGGGTGTTATAATTTCAAAGATACCTGATTCCATGATATACCATTGGCCGTTTATGTGTCGCCAGTTCATTAGAACGGTATTAGTCATTCGACCAAGGTGTTGTAAATTGTATGAACAATTTATACAAGCCCACGCGTTGTTAGCCAGCATTTCAACTCAATATAAATGATACATAATTAGGCTATGGCCGTTCTGGTTACATATAAATATGAATTTGTTATAAATATGAAAAGGTGATATATTCTACAGATAGTGCCAAACGCATGAACTAACCTTCCCATGAATGAAATACATAGAATATTAAAAAGAAACCATTTACGACAAATCTAAAACGCCAATCAATGTTGTTGTTGATTCATGCATCTTTTAAAAATGTGCATTTTCTATCCATCAACAATCTTTGATGAAAGAAAGTAGAGACTTTACCACCATCATCAGAAGTCAGAACTCAAATGACATATCAAAATTGCACGTAGCGCCGTTAATAGGGTTTTAAATCAAGCGATAAAACTAGTTTCCCATTATATATTATAGCTATCAAATAAATAGTGGCACAGATGCTGAGAATGTTATTACCATAATGTCACAGAGTAAATAGGAAGCAGTATAATAATTGTTTATAGGATGATAATAAGGCTCTGATAACGGTGTCTTTGAGAGTAACTAGTTTAGCTGAAGTGATAGAAAAAGCAACGTTGATTGTAGGTAATTTATTTAATCGCCTTACTCGGAAGACTGAGTGTAGGTTGTTCGTTTACACCTAATGTCTTTGACTTTTTAATTTTTCTAATAGGAGAAAGGCATACTGCAGTAAACAGGGAGAAAGTACTGGTAAAAAAATGGTTATAGGACTCGGAGGGAACGGGAAAGAAGATTTGATCAAAGCAGAATTAAGTATATTGAAATTGCTCTCAATTAATATAAATAATGCACTTAATTGACCTTTAAATCGATTAAACTTATTATATAAACATGAGTAAGTTCTCAACGGCAATTAAAATGAAAATGTTCGCAACTGGTTTAAAGTATTGTCCAATAAGTATTTCTGGTAATTGAAAACACTGCATTATTTAGTTCATTTTATTGCACCAGCTTATCTGGATGACTTTACTGTAATACCGGTTCCTTTAAGTTTATTAGGTGCATAAAGCGGGAAAGGTTTAAAATTTTAATTAATTATGTAAGTAAGAGAAAGGATTGATCTTAATGACAAGATGATTGGGACCCTTCACCGGTATCCAGGTTAATCAGGTTAGATCAAAGCGCTAATTAACAGCTTTGACGAAGTAACGTTTGCGAAAATTCTAACGTTGACTTTTAAGTAATTTATGCATAATGTTTGAATACTTGAGATTTTCGGACGTTGAAGAAATAATGAGGTATAATAATATAACGTACACCGCACCATTGGGTCACTAATTATGCAAGTCCTACCTACCCATGTTATGAGTATCAGAAAAAATATAACATTACTCATAATATTGTTGCCTTTATGCGTTGATGCATTTTAATTTTAA
The DNA here is from genome assembly GCA_905163395.2 of Endotricha flammealis. Taxonomy (NCBI): domain Eukaryota; kingdom Metazoa; phylum Arthropoda; class Insecta; order Lepidoptera; family Pyralidae; genus Endotricha; species Endotricha flammealis. The sequence continues at coordinate 2,188,806 of LR990855.1, read as the reverse complement.
TTCTACATTAAGTCTGACAGTTAGTTTAAAGGTGACAGCTATAATTGAATGTATCATTAACTTTAAAAATAACTAGCTGTTTGTCTTGTGCGAGATCCGTGTGCAACGTAGCACTTTTACATTAACTCACAATATTTTATACTGCTTAATTTAATCTATATTTAAAATCGTAGCTATTACTAAGGATATGTATGAAGATTCTAGTTTTAGAGAAATCGTCTTGTTATCTTCCAAGAAAAGCAAGGAGGCATCGTCACTGATACCAAGACGGGCATACACTCCCATTGTCCTAGCACCCTTTATAGAAGTTTAGATTACATAGGAAGTGGAATATGTTCGATGCTCTAATACAATTTTCCAAGAATCTGTGGGAAGAAATTTCGATTAAATTTTATCATTGTTCTAATGAATTGTTTACTTATTGTTTTACTATTATATAATTATAATTTATAATTTTATTTATTTCTCAAGCAAGTTGTGCATATGGTATGGTAGATTATTTATACAACTCATGTTATCGGGTATACTCAATATAGGACCAATTCCTATCAATTCTTAGTCTCAGAATTAATTTTAGTACCTTATATTAGTACCTTATTTTAGTACCTTTTCTTTTGTGGGTTTCTCTCAATCATGCTACCTGTGGATGTACCTTTTTTTTTGTTTAAAGTCAGGAAAATGCATCAGACCGTCATTTTTGCTATTTCAATGAGGACATGTTCCCTTTGATTTCAGTTTACTATGAATGTTTTGAATTTATGTTCATGTCATTATGTCATTCATTACCAACCCATAATCAACGCACTGCAGGGATGTCTCCCTTCAATCGAAAGGGATTATAGTTATAGATGTTATTTATGTTAATTACATTAATTATCATGTCCGAGTCGCAGTACATACGCTTAATTTGTTCAGCTTTGTTTACCAAATTAGTCCATCGTGTCAAAAGATCCATTTTATTTCATACATCAATCATGATCAACCTTTAACCTGAAATATAGGCACTACATCAATATTTAATGACTTTTTCATTGCTAATACTGTCATCGACTTATGGTCTTTAAAAGAGAATAGCCGGAACCTACAAAAAGATTCATTAAGAAAAATTGACATCGGCATGCTTTGATCATGTGGTTTCAGTGGTACAAGTGATGATTATCAAGCGAGTAAAGTAAATTAAGATATCCAATATAATAATGTGAGGAATAATGTTGCATTAGATGTGATAAATATAGTTAAATGTAATCTTTGCATTTAGATATGAAATAGATAGATGAAACAAAATAGGAATTTAACATAGGAAAAAATGAAGTATGCTAATGTCATGGAAATTCCAACCATTGTGAAAAAGAAATTAATAACATTAGATCTTTTAAACTACTTAACAGGTTTTAATGCATATTTCAGCAATAGATAGTGATTTAGCGAAAGATTGTTATGTATACATACTGGGATTTCCGAAATTCCCGCGGGATACACAAAGGAACTTACGCAAGTTTCGCTAGTGGTAAATAAATCATAACACAACCGCTCCTAATTCATAACTTAAGTTAAAGATGAAGCTTAGCGAACGAAAAGCCCGTCTAGCTCCCATTAGGCAGTCTAGCCGATACTCTCCGTTACATTGCAGAGCCAACACCGTTATTTGTTCAAAACTACACGTGAATCATGCCGGCTCATACAATATTCAGTAATAGTTCGATTGTTGACCAAGCAAGGAATGGATGTATTTGCATGTAGTAAATGCAAGAAAGTTTAAGTATTTTGTATTTGCATTTTTTATCTTATGTATTTTAGAATTGTCAATGGTGTACCACTAAACAAAACGTTTTGGAATTAAAAAACATGAGAGTCAAATTAAAAAAGAGGTGAATTGCTCAAAACCATTTTTAAAGGAGGAATTCAAATGTGTTTTATAAGACTGTTAGTAGCTTTAAACGTAGACAATTTTCCAAAATATTTGAAACAAAAAATCTTCGGACATCTATTCAATCTATTGAAATAAAATAACTTCTATTTTAAAATAGCAGTCGCAAATTATATGCAACATATCCTGAGGAAATAGTCTTTGAAAAATATTCCACGGAACAATTTGTCTAAGTTCCCATAGCAGTACCGTACCGTCCATCAATCTCTGAGCTGACTTTGTTAACTTAATTATGGTTAAGTTCACGTGTGACAAAAACTAGCGGTCCATTGTCTGCTGATGAAGCAAAGGAATCATTAATAGCGTCACATAATACACAATGGATGTCGAAACCTCCGAGATGTACGACTTGAGTGATGCGGCCCGCTAGTGCAGTCATTAATAATTTGATTGCTTTCTCTTGTCGAACATGAGCTATATCTGAATGAGATATGAGCATGGTTTCGCATGACTTCCTGCATCAGCATTAAACAACACTGTCACATTCTTCTTCTTCTTTTTATGTGCTACTATTGATATCGACTGTCTGAGGGATAGGTGGTATCGGTACTGTCATCATTTTAGGCTTGATTGATTGTATGATTATTTTTTATAGTTGTTCAGCCATTTTTATTTTGAAATATTTCTTATATTGATTTATTTCATTTAGTCTGACTGACAATTCACAGAGGAGACAGACAAGAAGGTAGGATACAGACGTGAGTTATGTCCTGAAAAAAAGATGAAGTCATTCAAGGGGAGATTGAGGAAACTAAGTTGACCAGTGCAATAAGTACAGCCCACTCATGCAAAATTTAAATAAAATCCAAAATTACAAGTTAGGTATATATAAAAGTGTTAGTTAAATCGAAAGGTTTTTTTAATAGTTTCCTCTGCAATTAAAGCTCTGCTTGTATAACTTGGCTTCGCTTTGATATGCTTCTTGTTCGTTTAGCTAATAAAATATAGAAAATTGTGAAAGCAGTAGGCCTATAAATCTACACAATTATAAACTCAATTAACCATAAATTGCTCTAGGTCTAGGATATGCTAGTACCAACTACCAATATGATTATAGGTTCAATAGTGAAAACATGTCCTAGAATGCAAGGAAACCTTTCATATCACAATGATGGTAGTAGTTAAAGCGGCTTTATCTTATCCAAGGTTAAAGGTTGGACATGATTGATGCATGGAATAAAATGGATCTTTTGATACTATTAAACTAATTTGATCTGTAAAGTTAAAAGAATGTTCTGATGCTAGTAAAACCTTAAATTGTTTAGTTGATATGAAAAAGTATTTATCAGAATTGAAAACTTAAGAACTTGTGTTACCACAATTAGCCCATTTGTCAAATAAAAAGTGTTCAAAGCCTTGTCTAAATTATACAAAAACTGTTTTTTTTTATTGATAGGCTGTTAACATGCCCTGATTTTGAATACCAGACAAACGGGGAGTAGCATAAATGCATTTTCACTAATGCCACATTAATTCTCGAGTTACTTATTTCTTTTTTTCTGTTTGAATTGAAAGAAGGCAGTATGATATTTAGTGCCAACTTCTCATTATCAAGAAAATACTAGAACTCAGTTTATTTCACAAAAACAAGTTTTCGGGAATTGTGAAACTGGCCCTTATATCTATAAATAGCTTTCGTGCAACAGTTACTCATTGACCTATAAATACATATTATTCAACTTACCTTTAAAGCAATGTAAAGGCAGATGATGTCGAGGACAATCAAATAGAATCGAATGAAATCGATGTTGTATCGAGATCAAAGGCGAGTACAGCGGATGCGACAATAGAGCAGCGAGCGTATCCGCAATTACGTTGATTTGAGGCCCCAGTTAGAGTAGTGCTAGGCTGGTTAATGTGTGAAGTGCCTCAACCTGTATTGGATCTATATGAACCAGATTCTACCTACACTAATATTATAAAGACGTAAAGGGATGTATATGAACCAGATTCTACCTATACTAATATTATAAAGACGTAAAGGGATGTATATGAAACAGATTCTACCTATACTAATATTATAAAGACGTAAAGGGATGTATATGAACCAGATTTTATCTAAACATTCCAAAGACTTAAAGTTATGCTGAGTTTATGAGGTTGTAGGGGTAATCTCTGGTCTGATTTTGAAAATTCTTGTAACAATAGAGAGCCACGTTATCTGTGAGTTTCATAGGCTATCTATAGTATAATTCGCGGTAACAGATAGCATAATTTTAGTAATACTTTTTGAAAGCAATGGATATAAGTAAAAGTAATTAGTTTGAAAAAAAAAAATAATGCCACCTCTAAACTCTCGCGAAGTGGATCGAAATAAAATGAAGGGAAGCTAGGCACTAAGTTAGAAGACATAGGAAAAGTGAGGACAAAGCTGGATGAAGAGTCGCTCAACTTTGAGAGATTGTAGCGTTAGCATCAAAATGATTTATTCGAGGCATACATTTCGAGATTTGTTTCAAATTTTAAGAATTTCGTTGATAGTTATCCACTAGGATTAGAAGATTCGCTATCGACAGGCATTGTAGCGTAATAGGGGTTATCAATAGTTCGTTTGCTCTCTATCATAAAAGAATCGTAGGGAGTGTAAAATCGCGAAAGTTCTACGGTGCGCGCGCGCCGCAGTCACAGAGGGTGACCACCCTACTGTTACTTATAGTAATAATAACAGACGGCGTAGATCGATATACGCGTTGTTGTCTTTATGAGATATAAAAGACACTTTTTTTATACCACAAAATTCGTTCCTAAAAAAAACCTAGTTCCAAAGCTTGAGCTATCCTTCCGTAATTTGACAATGAAAGAGTCAGATTTAATGTGTATATGCAACTCAACGTTAGTTATTGTAAAAAATATTATAATTAATGACACACAAAAAACTAGGGACATTTAAAAAAATCAAATGGACCATCCGAAAAATGAGCAGATCCATCATTTTATGTAATGTCTTCATTAAACAAAACTAATTGACTCAAGTTAATTAAAGTATGATCATTTAAGTTCAGGCGATGAATGGTAGGTAAGTAGTGTTGTTAGTAAACTATCGATAATTTTATTAAGAATGGTAATATTATCGAATTTGATCCCGACTTACAATAAAATTAATATGGTTTAGAACACGGACCTAGAAAAAAAGGCGGACACCATCACTGAAACTAAAAAGTGAAGCACCCATAGTAAGCCACCTCGCGTATACGTACGAACCGGCCGGCTTACTATGGTGTGAATGTGTGCGTGCCGGTCAGGCCATTTCACACATTTTATTTGTGCAATAGTATTACTATTTGATAGCCAATACGCGCGTTTGGCAAGCTGGTTGGAGCGCAGTTGGATTCGTTGGAGATTTTGTGTAGTATAATAACGCTGCTGCCCATTCTTTATATATTCCTTTAGTGACACTCATGGGAGCAGAAGGGGTGATATTCTAATCAACCAAAGAGAACAGACAACCAACAAAGGCACTCAAGGCATTCATGGTTGTGAAAATATTGCACTCCCTGTTGACAATGTCGATAACGATGAACGAACAACACTAGGTCATTCCGCCTACGTTTTGACATAATAACAGTAATCCGTATCGGAGATATAAAAAACGGTACCCGTGTGCTTTCGTATCGATATTGCCTTTCGCGTGGGATGAGGTCGAAATGTCAAAAAGTGAATTAGGTATATTAAAAATTTGTCGTGTGCTACTGAATTTTTTATTGTCACGCTATCAGAAATACGGTGAATTACTCAAAATATTTTTTAAAGTTAATGAAACATTGTTATGGCATAAACAGCAGTAAACTTGTGGTCGAGATGATAATGAAATTAAGGTTGTCACTGTCAAAGATATCTGTAGCATGGGGTTCTTCAAAAAGGCGTGAACAGATTCATAAGCACGTATTACACTACACGATATTCAGTCTAACAAAAGAGATGGTGCGATACTAAGAAGTGAGAAGTTGTAAGTGCTTCTCGCTTATTCGTATTGCACCATCTCTTTTGTTAGACTGTGAATATCGTGTAGTTTTACAGTTGTTCTTACTTCAGTGTGAAACTTTCAGATAATATTCATTAACATTCAAAGTACTAATGATGACAGTTATATCTATATTTCTTTAATATATCTTAATATCACAAACAGTTACAAACTGTTAACTTTTATCAGCGAAACTGTATGTAACATTTTTGCACAAAACATAAAAAAAACTTTTTAAAATAGTTAAAAACTTTGGTGTTCAGCACCTCATAGTCATTGACGACCTCCGTGGCGTAATGGTTACCACGCCAGACCGCCGCGCCACCCAGGAGGTCCCGGGTTCGATCCCCGGTCGGGTCATGATGAAAAACGAACTTTTTCTGATTGGCCTCGGGTCTTGGATGTTTATCTATATTATGTATTTGTTATAAAATATAATATCGTTGAGTTAGTATCCCATAACACAAGTTTCGAACTTACTTTGGGGCCAGCTCAATCTGTATGAATTGTCCCTATATATTTATTTATTCATTTATAGTTCCGAATGTATCGCGTGACGGCATGTCATAAAGTTCTGTGGCATCGAATATTTGGCCGATTGTGTAAAATAATTAGCGGCGATTATCGATTTCACAGTATCGATATTCGACATGTCTCGCTAATTTAGCTGGTATTTTAATTAGTAAAATGAAACTTGATACTTTTTTAGGAGATAAAAATCTACAAAAAGATTATATTAAAGAAAATAATACATAATTATGTCTTTTTTCCGTGAGTGACATAAATATTTATGTATTTTTATATATGTAAAAATAAATCATATCGAATATCCTTGTAAAAATTAAATATGTTATGTTAGATAATGGTTTTAGCTCTCACGGAATTTGCGGAAACGTAATACATAATATATTATTTTAATATAATGCATAAAAATGTATTACTGAAACCCGCGCACTTAAAATCTGAGCCGATATTTTGAATCTCCGTGCTTCGGCGGGCACGTTGAGCCGTCTCGGCCCGGCTGTTGTCCATGGATGACATTCAAGCCAAGTTGGTGCTCTTCAAATACCGGCCTCATTGGAGCAACGTACGTTGGTAGATCCGTATCCCTGCAGTGGTATGATTTATATGGGTTGATATAATAAATAATAAAATAAATAAATATATATGGGGGACAAATACCACAGATTTAGCTAGCCCCAAAGTAAGTTCGAAACTTGTGTTATGGGATACTAACTCAACGATACTATATTTTATAACAAATAAATATATAGATAAACATCCAAGACCCGAGGCCAATCAGAAAAAGTTCGTTTTCCATCATGACCCTACCGGTATTCGAACCCGGGACCTCTTGGCCATTACGCCACGGAGGTCGTCACAATTCTGTGAGACAAAATCACTTCTAGAAAGATTCGTAGGTCAAAGTTAGTGTTATATTTGCATAATTATCATTTAGTCCGCGTTCCCACGGTGTGATAACACTATCTGCGATTTCCGCAATGACTCAAATATGACCTGACGGCTTGTAAATATATATTTTAGTATGTAAATACTATATAGTTATTTGTTAGTAAATAGTGATAATAATTTGTTGTATCAAAGTTCATTCATTCATTCAGTGTATGTCAAGTGCGGATTAGTACAAAATAATGAATGAGAATGGAATTTTCACACTAAGGAACTTGGACTATGGGTATTAGATTTCTGATGAAGATTTTTTTTTGAAATTTTACACAAAAAAAAATTTAGACCAATACAAACAAAGTTCATGCATGCAATTACTTTATCAAAAAGGCCACGCTTTCGAATCCCGCAGCAGACATATGCAAGTTTGCTTGGCACGAGACTCGAATCCGCGGCCCTTGAGCTTGAGTTAGAGTAGCTTTCTAGCCATTCGATCATTGAACCTGTCGAATATTTACCATTTGGGAGTTTGTAAGGGGGTAATCTAGTCCAGGAATCTATTGAACCGATTTAGAAAAATCTTTTAGAAATCCACGTTATTTGTGAGTGCCATAAAGCTACATAAAAAACTCGAAAAAACATATAGCAAGCATTGCAATAGCAGGTAAAAAATATACTTATTGAAAAAATATAAAAACTTAAAGATAGTAACGAATTGTTTAATATGAATTTTATTTATAGCCCGATGCTATTTTATAAGACCGGTTGACGGCTGCTTAACTTGTGTTACCGGTTTTATACAATTCGCCAATATCATTCGCTTATGAGGATTTATGAATTATATTTCTTATTGAAATATGTGCTATACCTAACATATTATTTTGTAATAAATAATACAATACAACAAACTTAATAAACTTAAAATTAATTAGATAAATCAAGCGCGGGAAATTAAAAGCCACGAAATATCGGCATCTTACCAACTTGTATGATTTCGTGGCTTTTGGTGTAGAAACTCTGGCTCAGAGTCAAAACATTTAATTCAAAATTATAAATATCTAAATAACATCCGGTGACAAATTTCACAAATAGGTATTATTTTTATTCAAACAGACCTATTACAAGCTCTTTTGAATAGTTTTTTCTTAGAATAAGGATAATCTGTTTTTGACTTTTCCACAAGTGACATCACCTTGGTGTTTCACCACCACAATTGCAAAACATAATTCGCAAAATGATATAAATTTCATCAATAATGCACTTTTAACGAATATGATTATTGAATTATTTTATTCATTATAAATTCTTAATAATTTTATTGCACCGAAGTATGTTTTGTACAGTAAATTGACTTATATTTAACTATAAAAATACTATACACTGTGGGGCATTACAATTAACACGGCAGAGGACACAACATTCACTTACTTTCTACAACATAATTACACATTTTCAATTATTGCATTTAATGATTTTATATTTATTTTTCTTGCAAGTAGTCCATTGTCACAGAATTCATAATAGTACTAACGCCATTGTCGTAAACCTTACGTTTCCGACTGTATAAGATTCCAAATAAACAGCCTTCTCATAAACAAAATGCAGGCAAAAACAATGGCCAGTCTTATAAGGTTCGCATTCGCCTCGGCCGGTTTTTATTGACCCCTGGAACTCAAAATTGGAGGGTTCGGGGTAAAAAGAAACGAGAAACAAGTTTGTATCATTCCGTAAAGTCAATATGCATAACTCCTTTCGGACAGGACCTCGTCATTGGCGATTGGAAATGCAAGTAAACCTTTTTGCTCAAAATATTTCAAATTATTGTGTATAGTATGTACTCACATCAAAAGATATGCAGGAATTGCAGGATACACATAAAAATATTCAGTATGCTAGGTAGATAATTGAGAATTCGATTTTTTCCATTTTCAGTGTGATTTCCGGATAAAAATGTTTCTATAAATCTTGTGTTAATCCAATTTTCTATAAAAAAAAGTGTTCAAAACACAAGTTTTTTTAAGCCACAAAGGTGGCTAACAAGCATACGGCCCGCCTGATGGTAAGCATCACCGTATAGCCTATAGAAGCTTGCAATACCGGGTATCAATCACGCGTTGCCAACCCTCGCAATCCCAAGTAGAGCTCTCAACAATATGCCCGAGACCAATGCTACTCGTATTTGGCTACGATCTTCTGTAAGGTGGAGGTCCTTCCCCAGAGCAGCTCCGATTTGAGCGGATGATCCGCTGTGCCTCTCTTGAAAAGTTTAAATCACTACATAGTATAAAACAAAGTCGCTTTCTCTGTCCCTATGTCCCTATGTCCCTATGTCCCTATGTCCCTATGTCCCTATGTCCCTTTGTATGCTTAAATCTTTAAAACTACGCAACGGATTTTGATGCGTTTTTTTTTAATTGATAGAGTGATTCAAGGGGAAGGTTTTAAAGTATCATACATTCCAAAATTCCCACGGGAAAGCGGGATACACGCAAACGAAGTTGCGCGGGTTTCGCTAGTAGCAAATAAAATAAAAAACTTTTTAATAAAAAAATTTTGCATTTGCAATAGTGTTTAATTTTAAACCTCATACGAATATGATAACGGTTTTTTTTGTGACATATATATTTATTTTTGTCAAAATAAACTTCCCACCGTTCCCACGCAACAAACTATTTACCGAAGATCAAAGATGTTTATATTGGTTAAAATTGATAAGTTATCTGACGAACGATCCTGTTTAGTCGAATTTTATTTACATTTGTGCATGGTGAGGCGTATTTTTTATAATGTAACAGTTTTGCAAGTACCGTGAGAGTATGAGATTGTCATCATTGGCGCCAAAAATCCAAAATGGCTGACACGTCAACTGTCAAAACTTTTTTGAATTTGACCAAAATAAATGTACAGTTATTACCGCAGATTTATAGCGCTGAAATGCAAAGAAGTTTCCTCTATGACATAGATAATAAATAAACGGGATTTTACGAACTTCCCACTGGATAGCTGAAGACAGAAACGATGATGTTTATGAACGTGAGTGACGTTTGTAGGAGGGCGTTACTGTGGCATATTTTCATACATTTTGTCAAAGGCTAACTGTCAAAAAGTGACATACAATATGAACCAGGAGTTGTAGTTCCAATTTCGGCCACGTTCCTATGAACGTGGCCGAAATTGGAACTACAACTCCTGGTTCAATTCTAATATGCAGTTAATGACAATCGTTTTACGTATAAGGTCTATAGAGACCTTTGTAGCACATACGTAAAACGATTGTCATTAACTGCATATTAGAATTGAACCACGTTTTATGAAATTGTTTATCTAAATTAGCAAATAATCACTTGAAATATCAAACAACTTTTGAAGTGTCACAAATAATTGTTGAGCCAATAAGCATAATATCAAATAGGCAATAGATTAGTTACGATTGATACTATCTGACAAGCTTTCGAACTGTTTACCTTTTCACAAGTGCTAAGTAAACTTGGCCAAATTCTATAAAAATACGTTACAATTTCCCACATATTATTTATTTAGTGATAGCATATTAAAATTATTTGTGAAATGTTAACGGAATCATCCTGTTATTCCATATTTCGGTGAGAATATATTTTTTTTATTTCTCGGAAGCATGAGGCGTCCAGTTACTTAGCTGACATGATTTTTTTAAATGTAAAATATAGGAAATGTTATACAGCAGGCGGTTATAATTTTAATCTGTGGAGATTGCTTTGCTTTTTATCTGACGTACAAGTAATACATAATATATAAATTAGATTGTTTGGTGCGGTTGCCAAGACAATTTTATTTAAAACCTTAAAGATTTTTAATATTGATTATGTTCATAATGCGATGTTGTTAGGTTATATAATTACGTAACAACTTAAGACAAAATAAATGAATAAATAAATTAATAACCGAATTGGTATTACATGGATCTCACAACTTTGTACTGTAGAACAACTGAGTTGCGAGACTTGTTTTTTTTTTTTGACAAGTATTGCCTTTTTGAATCCTTATAAGGATTCAGAATCATTCATCAAAATGTATTTTCTATTACTTTCACTATTGGATGAAAATACTTATGAAACATTGCCTATGCGTTCTGGATTAATCATTTATTACGTAATAATTATTATTCATCGCTTCCCTTGTTGTTTAGTGTTGTAGTAATAAATACTTTATAATGTGACTTTTAATGGTGGTACATAAAATAATCATTTGTCGTTCAGTTGAAATCGCAAGATCAGAGTTTCCTCTCATCAACATTTGGGTGGTCTTATTGTGAGTGATCGATATAGCGAGATTTCATCTCACTGCGACGATGTATCGATTGATATACGATTGTTATACTAACAGCTCGTAAACTAGATGCTAAAAAAACGAAAAGGGAGAGAGCGAGTCCTATGAAGGTTGTCTAAAACAATTGAACGCTAATTTTAGCAATGTCTTTACTTTGCTGAAGCTCATTTAGAGTTTTTTTCCAATTACGAACAAAGTTCCGTGTCAAGTGTTTAAAAAATAAAGGTCTATCCAAAAACGACTAGTCATTTTTTCGTTCACTGCTAGTCAGTCACTTATGGAATAAAATTTTTTCTTCACACTGACTGACGTATGCGTTTGTATGACATGTGTGTTTATGCGGAGACCTATGTATGTTCAGTAGTTCTTGTCGAGATGATGATTTATAACGTTACATAAAAGATTTCCACTAGTTTCTCTGCATCATTGGAAAAATAAAGAATTCTTTTATACTAAATTTGTTTCTTTTTTTGCAGGTTTCGTCTCGTGCTCGCCGTCTCCATGCAAAAACGCCGGGACTTGCCTGTCGACGCCGCGGGGCGAGTTCTTCTGCAAGTAAGTCTCATAAAATAAGATTATAAGTCCTTAAGGTAATACCCCAGTCAGTGAGGTTGAAGAACCGCATCCACATTCTTCCCACTTCGTCTAGTTTATTTCTGATCAAATTCGTTATGAGTTCCAAGATGTAGTTTCTTTCTCAGGACGTCTCGACGAGGAGACACAGCAGTGGAAATGTTGTGTCTCCTATATCAAGCTTGTCCCGATCCACATACAGACGAAACAAATTCAATACTGTGTAGTAGCTAGACAATTATCGATTAGGATCATTCCCCTATAAAGTTGCAACCGTTATGCGCCCGCACACATCCCTTACGATATATTATTACGTCCCTACAAGCCCTTGTGTTGTATCGAATCGGCCGGTGTTTTCGGACAGATGTGCAAGGGCGTCGGTTGAAGAGGGGTCTAATTGCATGACAAAAAACGGGGTTATCAACCATTATATCGATGTTCATATGACTGTATGAATTTTGCAGTATCCATATCAGTGCGTTATGGTTTAACTTAGTTGATGTTTGAACCGAACTACTTAAAACAGCGCCATCTAGACTTAAAGCAAGTAAGACTATACGTCCTTTTATAACAATTTTTAATGTTTACCCTGGTGTTACTTTTTCAAAAGTCTTATTAAGAGTATCCTACAAACAACTTGTATTCCAAATTTCTACTTCTAACATCATTGTGGTTCTTACCTACTACTAATAATTGACACATTTATAAATGCATACCTTGAATGATCAATATCAATAAATGCATTCAAAGTGCATGATGGTGCACTCTCAAATGTTGCGGATTTTATCTCGATCGATACATCGATAGTCATTGGGCAGACATTTTGAAATGTCGAGTACCTAACCTTACATTCAAAGTATTTAAATCTGCCAACGAGATGCCTAACGTATATTATTATATTCGGTAACTCCGTTTTTAAATTATATTCGGTACCTGTTTAGCAAATAGTTGTTCTAACCTTAACCTTAGCTTTGTCTCCAGACATGCTAATCTTAACGATATGATGCTCTGAATTTCACAGTCATTGTTTCATTGTCAGCTACATCATCATAGTCACATGCAACATCTATTCCTTTGGGTCCTGCGTCAGAATTTTTGTAATCACATGCAAGCATAGGTTTCTCATTATGCACGCTATTCGTCTCAAGTCGCAATACTGTGCCAATCTGAATCAGGTACAACTTTTATATCAACGGATAAGTTTTCTCCTGATAACTAAACCTGTTTTATCATCATTTTCTCTGCTTGCGAAGAAATAATAAAGGTACATGAAAGCAAGCCCATACTTAGACACAATAAACATTGCCACAGTTTCCCTGTGGGACACTTCTCGCCTCTCCCATATGCGGCTAACAATTTTAATGAGCACCTCAAATGAGGAAAACAAAGGTACCGATGCATTCACAGATTTACTTTTTGGGTTTTAAATTGGAAATTAAAGAGCAAGTGCACGTAATTATTGTATGTTAGTCATTCCTTCTTTTATTAGAGGAAGACAGTGGTTATTTTTTCTTTCATTCGCTCTCTACTTGCACTATTTCAGACAGCAGCTACTTTCGAATTCTTCATACGTTAAACGTCTTTCATACATATTTTTTTCTATGTTAGAACAAAAGATCCAAAATTCTTTATACATTCGTCGACATGTTTCAAAAGATAGTAAATATTCAAATTGGCTAGCATTAACCAATTATTATTTAAAAATATAAACAGAAGAACTTTATGCAGAAATAAATTATAGTGATAGCGAATGAAATAAATTAGATATAGATAATATTCAGAAGTTATCTTAAAACAATTTGCAATCAAAAACCATAGTCAAATCCTATGGCCCGTGTATCTGCCATTTCACAGATGCATAAGATAACGAGGTAGATAACAATCGTCCAGCTATGTCTAGTCTAGACCACAGTATAGATTCAGTAAGACATATTCATACAAGCGCTTCATTTTTCAATCACAGTGGGGTTCAATTAAATATTATATTTATTGTTATGTCAATTTCTTAAGATCTAAATTTTAATGGACATGCATGACTGCATAGAGATATGACTACAATGACTAAATGACTCGGATGTTTTATGCCCTAGTATCATGAAAGCATGGACTTGCCCGAGTATCCTACGAAATACCAGAAAGTTTTTTTTAAAAAAATAGTCATGCATCTCCCACTACTGGTCAAAATCTTGCCCTTCCTCCCTCAATACATTCCTGTCCAGAGCAATCACAGACCAGTCTTTATAAGAGGTTTATGGTTATATAAACGTTTAGTACAGATAGTGTATGCATGTACGAATATATGTTACTCTATCTATAGTATGGTAAGGTCTAGACGGTGTCGGTGAACTAATGGAGGTGGGCGGGACGGTCCAGATATGGTGATGTCATGTTGCGCATCCTTTACGCTCTCCTATTATTGTATTTAATTCACACAGCACACAGCAGGTACCAGTCTTGTTTTGGGATCAGATGTCCCGTATTAAGATTTAGAACTTGTGTCTGATATCCTTCTAGAGATTTGTATAATTTATTCTCCTTGTACAGAGAATGAAATATTCTAAAATAAGAATATACATAGTTATGAGAATAGTCTGAGTTCCTAAATTAACGCTTAAACGAATGAAATCACCTCCATGATTTTCTCACAAAACGATCACTCAAACTATCGCTAACAATTATTGTTACTATTTACGTAGGGGATAAGATATTATTGGGGGATACATCAAATGAAAATAACAATTATCCACCCCTGTCGCTGGCACGTGACTTAAACATAATTTTTACAATTGTTCGGAGCATTACGAAATTATACGTAGATACAACGTTTATAGATTATTACTCCTAATGTAGTTTTGTAATAGCCATAGATAGCCTCCCATTAAAATCGACCTCGGCCGCTTTAAAACCATCTTCAACTTTTTTAAAGCTTGGAACAATAGGAGTATTATCAAATTCAATTTCGATCGGACCCCTACCGTCTATAGAGACTCGGTCCGCCCACGAAAGGATCTCGAGATATAAAAGGATAAAAGAAAGTGATAAAGGAAGACCTTTTGCTCAGTTTTTAATTCATCACAATGGCCTTTAGTATTCTTTGCACTTTTTATTTTAGTTTTGTTATTCTCTTATATTGGCTATATAAGGAGATATTACAAAGTACTAGATAGCTATCTGAATATGGAATCAGGTTTCAATTTAAATGACATTATATTAAAAGTCAAAGCTATTAGTTTGATAACAAACTATTATTACATTGACAAGATTGTAATATGCAAACATAATAATTGAATCCATAAAGAGGGTAATAATTTTAATAAAGCTTACAAAAAAAGACGGCCAATAATCTTTTTCGATCTAAATATTAATATAACTGTGCTGAGTGTTATGGGAAGTAATAAAATTCCAGAGCTCGGAATAAAACATAAACATTTCGTACAGACAATCAAAAAGATAACAGTTACATATAAGCGACATTTAGCTGTATAACATTTAAACGTAGATATAAGTGCCTGTTTCCAAGAAAAAAGTATAGGAATGAACCTCCGACCCTCGGACCAAGCACACGTCTTTCCACTCACGAAAACGTTATTTGTTTGTTGATTGTTATGTGTACACGATGACTAATCTCCATCTTGCATGACTTTAAAATTGTAATCTACAATGATGATTCATAATTTTACTCTTTACTTTTTCTCAAATGAAAATAAAAACTCAGGCAATAAAAGAAACGTTTCTTTATCGATCTTAGATCAATTAGGCACTTTTGTCTCCACAGTTGATCATCTCTTAAACTTACGAATCGATATTCATTCGATTGTGGGAGAAATACTATAAAAAAAGATAAAACCGTGATAAAATTTAACACCAGATCAAGTTTCATAGCTTCATGTAAATCACTGGTTAGTAAACTTTTACGAGTATGAGTTACAAAACGTTATAATAGATGGTAACTTGGTTTTATGCGTGAAACATTACCAATAAAACAAACGTTGAGGACATTAGAAGCAGTTACATGGAGCCTACTTCACACGGACCGCTTGCGTAAAACGAAAGCCAATGAATACCCAAATCTGTAGCAAGGACAATTATGCAACATTGTTATGATTTATGAATTGAGAATTCCGTTAAAGTAAACAGGAATGATTGATCAGGCATCCCTTTTTTGCGAATATGTTTTCTTCGAATATCAGTTGTAAAAGTATTATTTGCTTACATTTTCCGTGAATTGTCTTGATTATGAAGGACTTCTTATTTTGTTTCATTCACCTCATCAAGTTACTCAAGATCTCTCCTTTTGTTATGTAACGTATCCATTAAACATAATGCGTTTATAATAAAGGAGTTGTCTAGTAAGAAATGCATTAGTTTAATCGCACCCTAGCAAGCTACCTCGTTACGCCACTTGGAATGCGTCGGGAAGGTCCACTTTTTCTTATTCTTGTATTTGACTTACTTTGAAGAAGATAATAGTGGGCACTTCCTCAAATTCGTCCTAAGATGACTTGTCGAGACCGTGAGAAATAAAATTATAGTTTTTGGTATAGTGTTACGTCACATAGATAAAATAATTTGTTTAATTGGAATCAGCGTCAGTAAAAGTAACTTTGTTATATTGATTGCGTATAGTTAAATATAGAAAAAAATATATATTTTCAAATCATAAGTCATTTTACTAGACCATAGAGCATGTAATAAACAAAATTTACCTTTTTATTAAAACAATATTATATCAGTTACCACATACCAATTGTTGGTACGAGGAAATAGATCAGCTCACCACAAAAACTAATCAAGATGATATATTCGTTTCCATTGAAGGCAATCAGATTGTTTTTCTCATGGCCCATTTAGAGACCATCATCGGGACCTTTGAGGTCTGATCCACTATGATATTATGGTACGATTGCATCAAAATGAACATCGAATGGCCGACTTGCTATCACATGATGTCTTCGTTTTTTGTCATTTAACTATAATTTTTCTCGGCCTCGACCGGTTTTAGAGATGCTTGTACAATGTCAAGGAGATATTTACATCGCATTTTTTCTTTTAATAAACAGGGATATTAAGCTACTGGTTTTGCGAATCAACGTTGCTGCGGCGCGCCATAAAAAAGTGGCGTAAAGCAGATCCAGTTATCGTGGATTAAGATAAAAATATACATCATGATGTTAAGTGTCGATGGTCACTCGTTATTTTTTATTTCTTTTGATTGCAATTTTGTAAATCAGATATTTTCTATTCAAAATTATTGTATAACTTGATTTTTGTTTATATTTATCAACCAATAATGTCTTAAAATTATATTTTTATAGATGTGTCGGTGGTAGCCTTACATATGTCTTCTATGATATTATTAACGGTTTACGGTTTCAAATTATTTATTTCTCAAAAGATTATGACTAATCACTTACAGAGAAACATAACAAATTATTTAAATACATTTTTATAGGTGAGCGTACAATCATCAAAATTATTTATTATAATGTGGGTACTTTTATATTATATTTGGTTTGACGATCACGAATACAGCACCACAATTCGTGTCATCAGTGAAGCGCGTCACAGTTGCATCGGCCGGTGACACCATTTTAACTAATGGATTAAGTCACTGATGCATGTTTAACAATTTATTATTATCGCAATTAACAATACTATTTTATTACAATAACAATTACAAAATTAAATTACAAATTACAAAAAAAAAAACATATTGTTAATTAACCATTAGAAATTAATTAAAAATAAATTAAAATAAATCAGATAAATGAAAATAATAAAACAAAATAAAGAAGAAAAAAAACATAAACAAGACAAAATCATCATCAATCAGTTAAACGGTATTAATAAAAAATAATGTTTAAAATAATGTTCGAATTTTTACACAAAGTAACACTAATAATAATATTGACAGTTAAAACTTTCATTAAAAATAAATAAATTAAAAACAAAAATAATCAGTCTTAAACGATTCATACAACAATAGTATTATGAGGAGAAAACCTTGAAAATGTGGTGTTTTAGGGCTCTTTTGAATACAAGCATTGTTTTTGCATCTTTTATATCTGATGGCAGCTTATTATATAGTTGTACTCCTTCATAAAGTATGCTTTTTTTCCCGTAATTAGTTCTATACTTTCGCAGAGTTAGGTGATTAGCCCGTCTAGTTGTTACCTTTTGTGCCCTTTTACTCAAGCTTATTTGGCTATGAACATCCTTATTAAGAATTTTTCTTACGAGTATGCATGTATTATATAGGTACGTTTGAGCTATATTAAATAATTTAGTTTCACTGTATATTTTTTTGGTAGATGTTAGTCGGTTGTAGTTAAAAAGTAGCTTAATTATTTTGTTTTGTGAGATTTGTAAAGCTTGTAAATTTACTGAATAGGCAGAACCCCACACCTCTATTAAGTAGTCAATATGTGATTTTATTAATGAATTGTAAATAGTATAACGCACTTTCATCGGTAGACAGCGCACACAGCTTCTCAAGCTACCAGTAAGTGATATTATTTTTGATTTAACTTTTTCAATATGCGGTTTCCACGTTAGTTTATGGTCAAGAGTTAAGCCTAGATATTTCTCTTGCTTAGATATCTCCAGTGCAGTACCATTGATTGTTAGCGGTATATGATTTTGTACGACTTTGTTCTTTGCAGCAAATATCATATATTTCGTTTTGGTTTCATTAACTGTTAAAAGATTATGTAACAGCCATTCTTGCAATATATCTAAGTCTGCTTGGGCTAGTTTAACTAGTTCATGTACGGATTTACCAAAATAGAACAAGCACGTGTCATCAGCGTAAAGTGTTATATCACCGCACAAGCCAACATCTTGTATATTATTGATGTATACCAGGAACAACAACGGGCCTAGTATTGATCCCTGTGGGACTCCGTAAGTAATTAATTTCATTTCACTTTTACATTTTCCCAGTTTTACCAGTTGATATCGATTTGATAGGTACGATCGAAAAGTTTGCAGTGCTGTCCCAGAAATCCCGATTGACTTGAGTTTATTAATGAGAAGATTGTGACTAACGGTGTCGAATGCTTTTTTCAAGTCTATAAAGATTCCAAGCGCTATCTGCTTTTCGTCTATATTTGTTTTTATCTTTGTTATTAGATCGATAGTTGCTGCAAGAGTATTTGATTGTCGTCTAAAACCGTATTGCCTAGAAGAAAGAAATTGCATTGCATCAAGATACTCGACCAGGCGTTTGTGTAACAATTTTTCAAAGATTTTTGATATCACTGGCAGTACAGATATGGGGCGATAATTGGTTGGGTCTAGTTTATCGCCAGACTTGTGTATTGGGGTGACTTTAGCAACTTTAAGAGAATCTGGAAAAATCCCGCTCATGAGACACTGGTTTATGCAGTCGACCAACTTTTTAAGAATAAGCTTTTTAATATTTTTTATTGTCTTAACACTGATTCCATCTACACCCGTGCTAGTATTGGAATTCAGGGAATCAATTATTTTTTCGATCTCATCTGAACTAGCTGGTGTAATTGTACATAACTCGTGGTTAGGTTTGCTAGGATTCGAATAATTATTCGCATAATGGTGGTATTTGGCTGGGATTTGATTAGCTAATGTAGTGCCCACGCTTGAGAAAAAGTTGTTGAAAGAATCGGCTACTATCCGTATATCAGTGATTATCTTTGATTCTACTTTTAATTTTGTCGGGGTGACATTACTTTTACCTTTATTGCTCGTTAGTTTATTTATTAATTTCCACATTTTCAAGGGTTTCTTGCGACACTCTTTAAAAGCTCTATAATAATACTGACTCTTTGTCATTTGAATCAACTGCCTAGTTTTTTTTCTCTCATGTAGATGCTGTTGTTTTATTTCCTGGTTATTCGGTGTATTTACAGTTTTCACCCATAGGGCATTCCTCTGGTTGATAGCCGAAATAACTTCGTTATTTATCCACTCCTTTCGAGGAGTATACAAGGCCTTTGTTCTCTTTGTTTTAGATTTACTCAAGCTAGCTATTAAAAGCTCTTCCAGTTTTGCATAGTCATTTTCTGAGTTGGTATTTAACTTTGATTCTATAGTCTCACGCAGATGGTCGTAATTAACGGTTTCATATTCAATATTCTGTATTGGCTCAGGTTTATACTTTTTAATTTCTAATAGCAGCTGATTATGATCTGACATTGATGTCTGGACTATTGCAAGATGAAGTGGGTGTTCCTTCAGGTTTGTACATACATGGTCTAATATAGACCTATTTTCTGCTGTTTCACGTGTACAATATTTTTTATCAATTTTATTCACGATAAATAAACCATTTTCTTTTAAAGTATTTTTATATTCTTTCGTTGCATTGGAGGTTTCCAGTAGGTTATAGTTGAAATCTCCAAGCAAAAGAATTCTCTTCCTTTGCTTGAGCTGTCCTGATAGTGTGTCTAAAAAAGCCTCACTATTGGTATGTCCTGGTCTATAAATAACACCAATATCAAGGCAAAATTTCTCCACATGGATCCATAGGTAGTGATTATCTTGTTGCGTAGTTTCCTCTATGAGATTATGCTTGAGTTTGTTGTGAACATAGATGGAGACCCCTCCTCCTCTGCTGTGTGTTCGATAGTTATAGTAATGAGTATAATTGTCCAATTGAAGTCTTTGAGCTTCTGATTCTGACTTGATCCATGTCTCCGTAATTGCAATAACATGCACATTCTTTAAAGATTCAACTATGCATTTAAGCTCATCTATCTTCCCAATCTTAACCAAACTACGAACATTTAGATATAAAATTGAGAAGGAATTTCTACAGGCGTCTAGATTATCAAAATTTTCTGTTATCTGGTATGTAATGTTGTCTTTCACTCCAAATTCATCTGATTTCATCGTGCATTGGGATTCTAGTTTTTTGGCGGTATTTCTATGATTCTTGGTACACCTTTAATATATTTTATGGTAAGATTTTCTTCTCCATTGGATATTCGTTTTTGCAGATTTTCCCTAAGTTGCTTCATGTAGTTTCGCTGCTGGATTGTGTTGTCTGGGTAGATATGTACAGTTTCAGATTTTATCTTAGATTTATTCCATAGGACCTTCCTAGCTTCATCTACTGTGTCAAAATTGACTTTCATCAATCGTGTTGTCTTAGGTTTATACTTTCCCAATCGCATTGTTTTTATTGATGTTGTACAATCAGGGTTTACCATTCTGATTATTTTAATGGCCTCTCTTTTGTCATGATCATCCCTATCTTGCCGGCTACTAGACTGGAGTTCAGATATGTTAGCAATTATTATATTTTTCTCTCTCTGATGACGTTCGTTGATTTCGAGGATCATATCTTCACATGTGTTAGACGAAGATGCAGTATTTGCTGTGGGAGCTATAGCAGCTGTGGCTTTTATGGTTTGAAGATCATGTTCTAGCGCTGCAATCTGACTCTTTGCTTCTCTATTACTGTTTTTTATTTCTGTAATCTCCGCCTTCATTTTGGCTTGTTCAGTTATAAGGTTGTCCGTCTTACTCTGAATGGCACTAATTTGTTCTTTTATTGTTGTAATATCATTAGCTATTATAGATAAATTCCTGTTCTGTGCTTGGAGTATGGCAAGCATCTCTTCTCGAAAATCTTCAAGATTTACATTTTCTCCCGGTAGCCTCCTTTTGCGTGCTAGTGATTTCTGCTTCTCCCAATCATCACATCCTTGTTTCGTTAAGTCTACTAACGAATCGGAGCTACCCATTGGGGTCTGAGGTGGAGTTCTTTGAATATTCATTTTGACGGATATCAAACAAGCTAACTATTGTTAAGTCTTAGTTTAAAAAAATGGTGTAGCCAACCGCTGCAACTAAACAAGCGAGATGGCCGAATGTTGTCTCTCTTCAACTTACTAGTAGCGGGAGGTGATGGATCCAATTAAGAACGTCGTAAGTCTCGCCCCACGTTGAAGATGAAAACTAAGTCTTGTTTCAAGACGGTTACGATTTATATTCGTTCGCCGATGTATTTCGTAAAATTAAATTAACTTGTAACACGTCTGCTCAGTACGCTCACTCACGACGAATTAATAAAACAAGACGTACTGTATTAGGTACTAATTTTGAATTAATGACAATATCCTGTAACCTCATTACCTGTACATACACAAAAGCATCGTTGAAACGGCAGGTACAGATAGTATCGACACAGAGGAAGTTTGACTCAACCAATGCCAATTATAATCCCGTGAATTTTAAGTAGCAAAAAGACATATTCTTAAGCTACTGTACGATCATGATCAGTAAAATTTACGACGCTTACCTTACCACCAACTCTTGTAGCAGGATTACTTTAGCCTTACTTTGAATTTTCGTATCAGGACATACTTTATTATTCTACTCTCTGCCCCATTTTGTCGTTCATCTACCTATATGAGGTAACTATTTCTCGACTGCAACAATTTTGACATTATTTTTTTTTAAATGACAGTCTTTCCCCTCGCTCTCTCTTCTGATACTTGAACTGGGTGTATTCTTAACCCTAACCAGTTTATTGTTATCTAAAGTGCGGTGAAATGCAATGTAATCAGTGTACTGCTGTGCACATTATTATGTTCTTGCTAGAGATTACTTGCTTTTTATGCTTTGTATTCATCCGGTGGATTAACTAGGTGATTGTTTACGTTGTTTTACATGTTTTTATTATCTGTTTTATTTAAATATTTTAGATCATGTTTTTATGTATTTGTATGTCAGTTTTTAATGTGTTTAAAAACTTTTAATTTCTAAAGACTATATACTTGTCGAATCAGGAGAGTCTGATTGCAATGTAAGATTCGGTCGTGTATACCAGAAGTCACGTTTGCTACAGGACCCATTTTCACATCTCCAAAATAATTTGTGGTACTTTTCCCAAAGAGCAATGCGGTAGGCGCATTTTTTCGAATTATTTTAATCGCATCATGCGGTTATTTTGATAATAAAACCGAGGAACTACACGACGCACCGTAATGTAATGGCAGTCGTCTACGTGTATCAACTTTGTATCAGCTATGATTGATTTTTATTCTGTAAAGTAATATGGCTTCAATAGCTATAATCTTAAATCACAGAATTGCGTAAACGCCAAAGGATACATCGACAATTTTCGTGCCGGTAGTAACACGATTATTAACTTTTTTTCAAAAATCACCTTTTATCTCTTTTTACATGCTTTAAGGAATACATCTGACTCAAAATTGCCAAGTTGGACTTTAAATCAGTGTCTGCCATTGACCACCGGATCATTTATTTCGGATACCACCAACCGGGTTGGTAGCATTAAGAGACATTATGTTAATTCTGAACCGGTACTGTTTTGAGCCAATTCAGTCCTTTTTAGTTTTTGTTACTATCTTTTGGTAATTACATTGATCAGATGGGGATCTTTCAGAAATTGTATCATCTATATGGTTAAGTTGATGTTGATCTAGACTTCTACGGATATCAATTTATACAGCAGCTTTTTATTCTTGCTCACCGCTAATTTATCGTCCCTGATAGCCATAAATAAGGCGATGTCTATACGTTTTTCTAAAGTTGGTTTTCTCAGAATCAAATAAGACTATGATATGGAATTTCTCTGGGGCTTGTGGCCGCATGCGTGGATGATCATTTTCGTGCCATTATCTTTAGAACCGGTTTGTTTGGCGAATTTGAAACAATGGCCCCGCTCGGCGTATGCGCTTGCGACCAGTCTTGGTGTTGTGTTGGACACATAAATTTTATATTCCGTAACATTAGGTATTATTTTTGTTTTGGTAATCCCTTTAAAGTTATTTATAAGTTGATGTTAAAGTAAATTGAATGTCAGTGATACTAATCCTGCTTTAGCTTTAAATGACATTGATTATTTTGTATTTTTTTTTTCATTTGGTAATTGATGGTATTATTGAATATTATGCATATTATATATATCATATATTTGCATTATGTATTATGCATACAAAAGTTTTTTTTTACACAATTCACACAGCCGCCTGGTTCTAAAGTAAACTAGGCTTGACCTGTTTGTGTTATTACCAGACAGTTATTATATCAGGAATCGAACCCGAGCCCTCTGGATATCGAAGGTATTATAAGCAATGCACCACCGGGTTGTCGGAATTGATAAGCCAATAGGCTTGGTATAAATATTACCTATACGACCAATGAATAGCAATCAGCCTGAGGTATTGAACCATGACTCTATGCAATAAACAAGATTCAATCGCAAGCCCTAGGCAACTAGTGTTAGACTGCTGTTATGGGATGGGATTTACAATAATTTGAATGACTATTGTGTTTATATTTGAATAGGATTTAATATTTCAGTTGACTTAACTGCGTCATCTGTAAAATCTTTTATAATTGCGTTTCCTGTATGTATTGGGAAGTTGAATAGATTTCTTTCTTTCTACTATCCTATTTGATCTTTTTTAGCAACCAATTCTTTAATACCCCTCTTTATATTATGTTTCTTTATCGAATCTAGTACATCCATGTTAGAACTTGCATCATTTAAGTGCACGACGTACAGCTATTAAACGGAAACATTCTAGAACTTAGTACCAATTTAAATCTTGCGTCTCTTGTTTCAATTTCAATTGCTCGCAAGCATTAAATCTCATGGATTTATATTGCAATATATAAATCCGTCCGGACTAAATTATTTCAGTTGTTGCGTAAGTCCGCACGGCTTTTGACATAGAACTTTGTTTGATCATTCAAACAATTATCGGGATTTCTATAAATTTTGATAAATGTTTATTGTAATTGTCATTGTTTCCGAAAAGTTCATCCTTCTGATCGCCTGTCTCTTTCCCTTTTTCTATATGTTATGATTTAATTATTTTTTATGATTATAAAAATAACATAATTCTACACTAGAACTATTCTAGATTTTTCGCCTTCCTTTGTTATCACAAGCACTCGGTAAGTTTTGGTAACTGTTTACTATTAAAGCATAAACAAAGTGGAGCTAATACATGTAGGTAGATCAATAATAATCAATATGGCTTTGATTACATGTCATTACGAATTCAGCTATTGATAATTTGTATTGCCTCAAATAATGTAAATTTTGAATGCTCCATCAATTATCTATTTGAACTTAATTATCAAATTCTAATTGCAGTAACAGAATCAGAACAAGATCTAAAATGTAAATTCTATTACTATTAGAACGGTCGAACCGTTCCCTTGTCCTTTAATGTTTAAATTGGCATATACAAGACTTTTCAAACATCCATACAAATCGTCTGATGGTAAGAAATTACAGTAGCATATTAATGCTTGCAACGTTAGGGATATTAATCAATCATCATCTTCATTGGCAAACCTGTAAAACACCTTCAAGCCCCCCTAAAGAACGCGAAACCTCGGTAAAGAGTTCAGTTCTCAATTCGGTATGGAGTACCTGGAGTACATCGTCCCGTACTCATCTCTCCCTGGGACATAAGTTTCTGTTCAGCATATTTATTGCTTCCTAATTAATAGTCTGGTAACAATTGTTATAATTGAGTGTCAACATAAGTTTAAATTGCACTATTAATAATTTTCTCAGATAACAAATTTTGCGTATTACTGTATTTTCATTTACTTATCATATTCCAAGAAATAATACATTGTAAATCTGAACTTTATGTATAATTAGTGGTTATTATTGACCTTATCACAACATTCTATTTGCGTCAACGCGGGAATTATCATTAATCACATCTTGTAACTTCTCCTCTATGTTTTTACCTTATTTGAGACAATGTCTTCTTTCCATGCTTTTACTGTTATTGCCATTAAACTTTCAGCTCCCAGTTAGCTAGTATTCTATCAATAATCTTTTAGAACGTTCCGTAAAATACATTTAAGGTAAATATTACTAGAATCCACTCATCAAGTCAGCACCGAACGCATCAGGCCCTTTTCAACCACCGCACCTAATGAACTCTGCTTTGGACCATAAAAGGAGTTCGTTTGTATTGTGGAGTCGCAATCGGCAATATCTGTATCACATCGCATTGTCGCTAACGATGCGATTTAACTTAGGTGCGGCGTACACTTGAACACGAGACAGTATCTCAAAATTTTCCTACTTCACACACTGCGTAAATTGAAAGAGTTCGTGAATTGTATAAACAAATCGCGATTAAGCAAAGCAGCGAGTTTCATGGAAACAAAAAAACACAAAACTAAAAAGTGCCTTTATTTCTTCAAAGATTCAGAATGTTCATTTAGTGAGGAGGTCTTTACAGGCAGTTTCTGTTATGTTTTGAATAATCCTTAACCGTACTCATACTCGTATAGTTTTTAATTTCCAACTTGCCTCTCTTCCACTTCTAACTATTTATATCTAAATTACACCGTTTCCTGTTCGACCAACTGCTACGCACAACTAATTTTGGCAAAACTAAAAGTATTCCTGGGGCCCGATTTTACTAACACAAATGCACCAATGGACTCTCCAAGGTGTCTCAAAAGAATGCCGATAGTGTATCAGTGGAATAGTTTTGACATTTGTTATGGACTTAAACAATAAGTTAAACATTATGTTATTGTTTAATTCCAAACAATAAGTTAAATATTATGTTATTGTTTAAGTCCATAACAAATGTCAAAAGCTATTCCACTGATACACTATCGGCATTCTTTTGAGACACAATTGAAAGTCCATTGGTGCATTTGTGTTAGTAGAATCAGGCCCCTGTTGGCACAACTAGTTGGTCCAACAGGACCAATTCGGAAAAAAAAAACCTGTTGGCACAACTATGGCACAACCAGATAATTGTCATTAAATTTTAGTTCCTTATGAAATTGTAAAATCTCTTCATGTTATATTGATTTTCACTTATGTGTATGGCTTGTGAAACTTGTTTAATGGACGATACCGCTTAGGCTTGTTACAATTTAAAGTACATCTACCGGTTCAGAAATAGCATGATGTATGATCGGCTTAAACGCTTTGCTTGATTTATCATCATTATTATTGGTTTTATATAATATTAGATTTTGCCTAGCGGTTTCACCCGCGTGTACTTTTTGGGTTAATTATTAGCCTATCATAATCATCATCATCTCAGTCACAAAAAGTCCACTACTAGACATAGGCTTCCAGGCTTAATAAAAATCATTAAATCCTTTTACTGAACTGATTTTGAAAATTCTTTCACCATCCAGATCCTGATATTACTTCCTAAAACAATTAAAAGGTTTTAAAAATATATTTCAATTTTATTAGAATTATTTATCAGCTAGTAATACTTTTTTAAGTGAAAATATATTTAAAATATCGTCGTAAATTTAGTTTATGGCATTTAGAAATAGATTTCTCAACATGCTGCACCAATACTTGGTGTTCATAATTTCTAAAAACTCCAATTAAGCATGTTTTATTTCAAACGGATAACCAATTCCCATTAGATCTGTCTCTAAAGAATGCACAGTTTCCGGCGATGAAATGGCCTTTACATTTAAAATGTTAACGTCATTTAGGCTTAGAACAGTTATATGAGATTTAAGAATCCCGAATATATTTTGAACTATGCCCTCTTTCTCTGTAATGTTAAACATAATAAGTTCTGTGTAACAAAAAACATTTTGACCGTGAACTGCTCAGATTACCTTTGTCTTACCAGTATCTTGTTACCAAATCTTGATGACAATACCGACTGTAAAGATCTTGAACTTCATGTGCTAGTTGGAAGGGGAAAAACAACTTTATTGCATTGTCATAATGGTGGAAGAAAGATGTGTTATGTTATGTGACTTACAGATAAAATTCTAAATAGATACCGCATTTCGCGTCCCTATATTTAAGGGGACATCTTCTTGTTCTTACTATTTCCTGGGATGTCACAAGGTTGTTTTAGTGAGAGAAATACGATTTTTACAGAACGTCGACGTTTTACTACTCAATATGTGTTATTATAAGCTTTTCTGTAAATTTCAATAGACATCTATTTATAGTTTCCAGGAATATATGGATTAAGAACTGTTGTAAAGTTATTCTCCATAATTTTTGAGTTATTAAAACATCTACCACACATATTACCTACTTTGTTTTGATTTACGTCTGCGGCAACTACACCTGAGCTAGCGCCTATCTCGATACCGTGAAGCACGTCTCGCTTTTCGACCGTCAAGCTTTATCTGCTGTCGCTACGTCTTAATGGCTTCACTAACTGTAGACAGCATATATGCACGGATTAACTGGAACATGTTGAACTTTTATTTACTTTTTTATAATCTTGAGTCATGTTAGCAGAACAATGTAACATCATCACGTCGCCAGTGCTTTTTCCCTTATTCTTGGTTGGTACAATATTCTTATTTCTGTTTGGCACAAAGTTCTTTATTGTACCAATAAAAAATATATTAACACTGGAATGTGAATAAAGTACAGTAGATTATCGCTAGAAATTTCCAATTTGCAATTGGTCGTCTCTATTTTCTCCTACCCTAAACCCCTAATGCTGTTTTATGCAATTGGTCGTCTCTATTTTCTCCTCCCCTAATGCTGTTTTAGTGATTTCAGCAATCTCTACAGCTACTTTCAGGTTATTTTTTGAAATCTTACTTAATTACCTTGGCTTACTCCTCTTTCAGTCAATTGTCAACAAAACCAAATCAGTCTCTAAACTCATTCATATGCTGAAAGCTAATGACAAGTTTTACCATTTCCATTCTAGATTCCTTTGTATTCAGTCCACTCATTCAACTTCCATGTTAAGTAGTAGGTACTTAAAATATCTTACAACATTTTAACCTCACTTTTCAAGGTTGAAATCTGTAACTTCGTGTTATATGTCCAATCCTAATCTGTCACTATATTCCTTGACCTTTCATCAAGTTTCAGTTCTCCAATTCTTTAAGTATCAAATGACGGTTCTGACTAAGATATAACAATGGACTATCATTGAGGAGCTTAATACTTCCGTTGTCGCAGAAATAAATAAATAAGCAAACTAAGCAACGATCCCAAAATTGGAAATATTGGAATGGGTTACATTAAGTATTTCTTGTTTTACCGAAGACACTTAAGCCGGTTTTGGTCCTCTTGTTGTTGATAGATGACAATTTTTAAATCAAATCAAATCAAATTCTTTATTTTGCAAATATAGGTACAAGTAGGTGTTACAAACAATATTTCAGGTTCCGCTACATTTCACCTTACGGCGTGCAAATTGTGCTTATTATTATAAATATCTCAAATTTCATAATTAATTTCATATAATAGATCAATGTTTAAGAAATAAAAAATCAGGACATTCAATTAATAAAACAGTAAAAAAGAAAAAAAAAAGAAATTACAATAACAATAATCCGATTACAATAATTTATCCTCAATGAAGTCTTTAACGCTATAATAAGCCTTCTCAATCAAAAATTTTGATAGTTTATTTTTAAAAATATTTATATTTTGACTATCTTTAATACATTCTGGCACCTTATTATATATTTCTGGAGCCAAACAAAGTGCACTTTTCCGGAAAAGAGAGGTCTTACAAAGTGGTCTGCACAGTCTATGGCAGTTACGCTTTCCTTTGAGCCGCCCAAAAAGTTCCAGGTTAGTTCTGACAAAGATTGCACTTTCAAATATATATGTGCATGGCAGTGTTAAAATTTTTAGAGACCTAAAATGTGGCTTACATGTTTCATCCTGTCTGAGTTTACAAATTGCCCGAATACATCTTTTTTGTGCCCTGAACGCGCATTCATTATCCACCGAATTACCCCAAAACATTACTCCGTACCGTAGCGAAGACGATACATATGCATGATATACATTCATAACTGTAGATACATTAACGACTTTATTAAGCATGCGTAAGGCGTAAGAAAACTTACTCAATTGTGCACATATATTTTTTATATGAATTTTCCAATTTAAATGTTCATCTATAGTTATTCTCAAAAATTTTGTGTTGTCAATTTCTTTAATTTTATGTCCTAGGTAATGTATATCTAATGGGTTTATTAATTTATTTTTATTCTTAAATGTCATGATCTTAGTTTTATCCAAATTTATTATCAAATTATTATTTTAAACAAGTTTTTGATCATGATTGAGGAGTATGACTTAGGCTGTAAATCCCCTTCCATAGAATTGAAATCCGTATCCCACAATCGGAATGAAAATTTATGATTGATTCATTATCATTACAAACTTTTGTTGATCTTATAAAATCATGACATTAAATACCAACTCTTTAATGGTCCACCTGAACTTCTTAACAATGGTCAATTGTTACGAAATGATAAATCGATATATTTAACTACTCATTCAGAACAAGGCGTTGGTAAATCAAGAGTTCATTTAAAGCTAGAAAACATGTCTGCCACCCACCAGATGCATGTATCTTGGACAGGTATTGCTGACGGGTAACACGAGCTATCAATCTAAATGTGGTTACAACACGAATGTTAACTATCAATTATTCCTCTAATGAAATAATAGCAGGAGAAACTCACGAAGTAACCTCTTGTTGCATATGGATGCCTCGTGCTTAGTTAATACCTTGCATTTCTTATCGTCGACTAGCTGATGCCCACGGTTTTGCTTATTGACCGCTGTTGCCATTCTATTAGTTATTCGATGAAGAAAATATTCTTATCCAGTTTTTTCCTGCAATTTGTCTGACATCGTCGATCTATTTTTATTAATACTATATTAAATTATAATTATTGGCATTTCCTTGGGAAATTGCTTTATTATTCCATAATTCTTAATTAGTAATAAATTAACAGCTTCCTTGTCTAATATAAGTTCATCTCTTTTGTTCAGAATAGTTTTATCCGTCTTTCGATCGTGAAACCCAGTTTCTTAATAACACGTAATGAGATTTTCTCATTACCGTTCGTGCATATCTGCAACACTTAATATCTCGAAATCATTAATTAAACTGAATTGTATTGAAAGACAAAAGTCTCTGACACTTCATCAATTCGCGACAAGTCTTGTAAAGGCCATAGCGTGGTACAGTATTGTTCTGTGTTCTCATTATAACCCTAATGACTATGGCATGTTTACCTACTTTCCCTGGTTCCCTGTACTTTGATCACGCAATACACAAGACCACTTTGAACAATAGTATCTTCGTTCATATTTACGTGTGCTTTGACTACATAAGTAACTTTCAATTGTATTTGTTGACTCGTGTTATTACATAAGTATTGTGTATTTACAGTCCTAACATTAATGAATGCGTCCATAATAATAAAACATGACATACTTTTTTCATATTTTATTTTATTTTTAAAAAGTTTTGTTTTATTATTGTCACCTTTTAATACGTCGTCAACTGACATCGGAGCGCTACGTTGTTCCTGTTTCAATGAGTTTCATTTTCAAGTTTTATGTAACCTCGTATAATCAATTTATCATATTAAAATGATGTGTGGTTTAAGAGTTAACCGAGATAATCCGCTCAAATCGGAGCAGCCCGTCTGGGGAAGGACCTCCACCTACAGAAGATCGTAGCCAAATAGCATTGGTCTCGGCCATGTTGTGTTCCTACGGTGAGTAAGGCCTCCAGAGCTCCACTTGGGAGGGTTGGGAGGGTTGGCAACGCGTGAGTGATACCCCCGGTATTGCAAACGTCTATAGGTTACGGCGACGGCTTACCATCAGGCCGACCGTATGCTTGTTTGACACCTGTGTTGTATAAAAAAAAACCTATGAAAACAGCGTCTTTGCTTTATACTCGTTACATTTTTTATATATAGATAGATTGAAATTATATTGTCTTTAATCAATGATCACGCCTTTAATCATCTAATTAATATCATTAAAATATTAAAGGTTACCATCTAAGCGTTTTTGTATCATTTTGTCGACTGACCATGTCTTGCGTCAAATGTGTCGAAAACCCAACAATGGATGCCGAACTTTAAGCCTTCGATAGAAACCTCTTCTCTCGTCATTTGTCAGTTCACGCCATGAGTGCTTCAATTTACATAAATATCGTGACATTGGTTCATAGGTCACTAACCTTATGTATTTATGTATTATGCTAATGTTATGTATATTTCTGTCATTAATAGCTATGCAAACTGCTTTTTCCATTCAATAAATTCTACATACAATGTCACCCGCTGCGTCTATCTGAACCCGATAAATTTTAAAACTACCGAAATTATTGCCATAATGTTTTCACTAATTGCCGAAATGGAGAGGAAGGAAGTTTTGTGTATATTTAAAAATTCCCATGAGAACGGGAACAATGGCTCGCTTGTTAAATATAATAATTATACTTGCTATTTTCAAAAACTTATGTAAGAAGTTAAAAGGATTCATGCTGCAGATCACAGAAAACGTAAAAATAGTTTTAAGATGTAATTGAATTGAACACTGATTTGAACAAAACTCTGATAGACCAATTGACAAATGTAATACATACGATAAATATTATTACCTACGTATCAATTCTAATCTTAGAATTTTAACATGGAGCATTTTATTACCGTCCTTTGATGGATGAACGACTATGAGACAGACAAGTTTTTTTCTCCTATTAGTCTCGAGACGTGACCAGTCCAGTGCATCAGCCCGGATTCCCGGAGCGCCCGGTGTCGCGACAAAAAAGTAATTTAGGTTTTAGATTACAAGCCCGACCGTATCCAACCGTCTTATACTTTGTTTGCTTAGAAGCGTCGTTTATTTACGCACGAACTCATAAAAAACTGTGATTATTAGCATATCGGACTTAGAGAGTCGAAACATCGACGAAGCATTATTACTTTACTTACAAAAAGCGTTTCAATTTAAATTCCAAAAGCACACATTGCGATCGAGTCTTACCCGCTGACAGCGATTAATCAGAGTGATTTAGCGGAGTGATCTGCTATAATAATTTACAATAGCAATCACTTGAACCGAAGCACAATAATTTCCAATTAGCTTGGCCGACGTTAGTCCCGAGGATTGTACGTCAGTGACGGACAATGGCAAAAGAGTCACCGACACAAAAAGCATGCGATTTAGTGCGACATAAACAACATTGTTGTCAAAATACGCGACTTAGCCCGATCTTTACGGCCCTTAGAAGTCCGTGGGTGTACTCGAGATATTTGCATAGTATTCATAAACTAACCTTTTAATGGTAGACGCATATCTTCTCGTCCGAGCCGCGTCTGACGTTGATTGCGCCTGAGTGTTGAGATCCGGTGAAATGAGATTACACCCAATATAAATAATGTTTCTTGGGCATTTGACCTGCAAATTTGCCAAGTTGTTTTCTCGTTCACGTTGATGAATGATGTAACTATGTTTAACAAGTTGCGTGGAACAAATTGAAAGGTAAAAAAAGAGCAAGTAAGGAGAGAACTATATTAACGTGGCTGTGATAACTGACGCCAATTAACGGTATAGAGGAAATAAACAATGCTGTCACGTTAAAGGAACCATTGTAGGAGATGAGGGCTTTAACAAATATATGGCGTGACATTTAGTGGTACTTAATGTTAGTGCAGTTAAATAGACGCATCAGTTAAAATGCTGCGTAGTTGTTAAATACACCAAATTAGAATGAGTCCTGTTGTAAATGGAACGTTATGCGATGAATGGAGAAACTTCGACCTTATGGAAATCACGAATGAAAACATCAAATACAATGTTTTCTGCAGAGTATCGTTAATGTTTTGAACCAGAAAGCTATAAAACCAATGTGCATAATATGGTTTGAGTATGCGAAACAGACAATAATGATAGGCATTACGTCAAAACTGATTATTTCCTTAGGTCTGTTCGCAGAACCATTGCAAGGTATACTCGTAAAGTGACTGTCATATTGTTTGGAGACCCCGATGCCTTTCAACCTGTTATTACTGGTAATGCTTTAACATGAGCTGAGCGGGCCCGGCACGCCTTCATTTGATCGATAGCAGAGGCGGGTCAACGAGCTCGACAGGACCGACTTTCAAGAACTTTCATCTCGTTTTGGTTCTAAATGTAGCCTTAAACGATCTTGTCTATCTTCATAAGTGTGACTTTCACTACCTTCAGTTTTAATGATATGCTGAATCTACCGAATCAGATTTACTGTTTCAGATATTAGATCGTAGTTATATTTAAATAGTACGTAACCGTGGCGTCGTACTTATCGAATCATATCGTAACTTATAATTAAGTACTTCCATAATTAATTCAATAGATATTTAGTTTATCTCACTGTTTCCTATTTACTATGTTTAATGTCTCGGTTATTTTACGAGCTTGACATTGTTACTTTCTCCACGAGGATTATCATAGCTAGTTTTAAATTTTATCACGACTTCCCGTTGATGATACTTTCGTCTTAGTGTTTTTTCCCTGTGCTCCACAATCTGACTTCACAGTTGACACTGTACAGCTAATATCATCTTCTGAGACGGTCAATCAAGATATGGCTTTACGATTCTACAATTTAGATCTAATTTTATATAAAATGAGATCATGGATTAGATAATTTCCGTTCAAATGAACTTATTTTTTAATTATCGATGATATAAAGTTTATTTTTGGTTATCTCGTCCTCGGTCCATTCAAATCGATTTATACACAGCGGAGTGTTACTAAGTAAACACTCAGAGATGAAGCCTCGAATCGATTCCGATGATGTTTATTTTAAAGCATTCTCCATGCTTTTTTAGCGGAGTTCATCGACGTCCATTGATCGGGTCGTCTCCGAGATCTCGACGATGACATCGAGCATTATGTCAAGTGGTGAAGAATGTCGTTCGTTTTGCTTTACACTAATATTTTTATTTATTTTAGTAAGTAGTGCATGTTCTTGTGTTAGCATAGTTCAACTTTGATGGTCATTCACTTCTACCGTTACTAATGAGAGTATCATAGTAGTGTCGAAAGCTAATTTTAGTGAGAACCATATTTTTGTGATGTCCTGTCCAGTAATGATGGATATCATTATTGTTATAGAAGGTTTAAGAATAAATCAGTTGCGCGGGTAATTTCATGGGCGTCTATAAGTATAATCTAAAAGAGATTCATAAACGAATAATTTATTACCAGCTACTTAATTTTTAATCATTTTGTGTGACACATTCCACACACCAAATTTATTTAAAGATAATAACATAGTTAAAATTAAAGTAATGCCGACCAATTTAGAGAAATATCCATTAGTAATTATGTATTCCTGATACCACTTAGTTCTAAAGCAAGTACTTGGTTTGAATGTTAATAAAATTAAAATGAGTTTCGGTAAAAGTAACATTGATAAAGGGTTTGGTACAAACTCAAATGAATAAGCGATTGTAATAAAGACAGTAGAACCTTTCGACCATGGTATTTGGTTATAAAGAGAGATTTTCATTATATTGTGTACAATATACACAAATTTTTTGATATGGTAGACAGGTTGTGTGACAGGGTGTTTACAAAATGGGCCAGGAAAGTCGGATTCCTCTCACACAATATCGACAGAAAGCAGTTCTGAAAGTCCAAATCCTCTATCCCTTTACTACATATTATTTTCCTGCTAAACGCCGGCAACCGGCGCGGTGTCCTGGTTAACAGCGCCTTCTTCATTTCCTTGGTGTCTCTGTGATCCATGGGTGATCGCTTACCTTCAGGAGACACACATGCTCTTTTACCAACCTCAACCATAAAAAAGACCCCACCCAAAAAAGCAAACTGTTTTTCAGTTAGTATTATGATATGGGTAACAGCTAACGGATACCAATACTTCTTTTTGTAAATATATTACGTTTATAATTTTAATAAAGATATTTGTGTATTTTACAACTGCAATAAAAATATCGCAATTAAATTAGTGCGATCTGGTTTAGGCAGCAATGGACGCAAGAACCCGTCGATTGCGTTGATTCTTATGACTTGAACTCAAATATAGCTATAAAAAGCGTTAATACGGTGCCGACGACCGATTACTCGCTTGATTTGAATAAACCCCCGCAATTGTGTGAATAAAAAACAAATATGACCTATGCTTTTTAACCATGAGTGTTATTTTTGATATCAACTTGACATAATTCACTTTATGACGGTTATTTTCATCTTTCTCGAAAGGCCATTTTTATGAAACTTTACACAATGCCATGTCCCAAAGCTTGTATGGATACTAAATTGCCGATAAATATGCAGAATTACTTGTTTTTTATACATGACTAGCTGACCCGTGCCCACTTCGTTGGGCATAATGTTAATAATCCTTTTTTAGTACACCTTTTTTCTCCGATTCACTTTGCAAAACCGACTACCACATAAAAGCCTTTTTATTTTTCGGTTTTTATATAACCTATGACACTCAACAATAATGTGGCTTTCTATTGGTGAAAGAATTTTTAAAATCAGTTCAGTAGATCCCGAGTTTACCCCTTACAATTTAACAAATATACAAACTTTACTTCTTTATAATATTAGTATATATAAATATAATAATTTAGAAAATATCCAGACCTTGACAAATAGTCATGCAAACATGTTTAATTCATCCATAATTTTACACAGATGCTTGTCTTAATGCAGGACTCAACCCAGGCTTAAGGGATAGCAATTCGATCATAGGTCCAAATCAAATAAATCGTTGTTTTGTGTGTTCGAATTCGAATCTTTAGAATAAAGTAGCCATTGCGTTGCTAGTAATTCCACTGTCCGTGTGATCGAAATCTCCCTTGAATTTCTTGATCTTCCCTTTTTCATCAATGACCGTACATACGTATTTATTTGTCTTTAAGATTACACGCGACACGTTAGGGATTATTGGACTTAAATTTCTCGATAACAATCTTCTAAACTGTCATCCATATAGAATGAGCGAGGTTAGCATAGAAATGGGATGCCGTTCCCTTATTTACAACCAGTTTCAAATTCGGTTGTTTGTATTTCCGGAGACGCTATGGATAAACTTTTAAGAACACGTTTCACTGAAGAATGTTCGGTTTTTGATAAGATAGATACAAAACATGTAGGTTTTAGTGCGATAGATTACCATAATGTTGTAAATGATAGATTCCAGAAATTTCCATCAAGATTGTTTTTGACCAAATCCAAATATCCTTTGTTAATTTCTATATGGTTAATAATGGTTATGCTCATTTTTAAATTTACCATCTATCAGCCCTGCTGCTGTAATATGGTATTACTCTCCCATTTCATTAAATAATCTAAGAAATAGACTTTGAAATATAGCATCTAATCAGCAGATATATATGCAATTCTCTGAGACCTTATAAAGACATATATCTTTATTAAAATATTCCATACGTTCACAATACCTTTATAGCGATGGTGCCATAAAGAGTTTCGAATGTGGCCGTTGCTTTTTGTTCACCGCTTTATTAATGTTGGTCCATTAACAGATTTTATTGCTAAGGAAAACTAGTTTTGTTTACAAATTGGTCTTCGGCTGATAAATGAAGCGATTTTTATTATGGAGCTCTCTGGATCTTTGATTTTATGATCAGTTCATTTCATAATTTGTATGGATAACGTCTAATTTGTGCTTGGATTAAACTAATTTTATTTTTATATTTCTTCATTACCACCAGAAGCACTCAATAATTCTCTACCGACAGAAGAGGATGAAAATTTAATAGAAGTTCCGAATTTACCCATGCAACTTTTTAATTATCCAACAGTCCTCTAATTAAACATAAAAGACCCTTATTATGGTGATGGGTATGGGTGTGGCGATGTCAGACACACCTGCTTTGATCTCATCTCATGCAAGAGTATTTTTTATTGTATACCTAGTTTTATTATAAAAATATTTTTTCATTACCGTATTTAATAATAAATATATCAACTATGATGAGATGATTATTCAGAACTTTTGCTCCGTTTCCTTCAATATTTTACATGTGTGTTTAATGACATAAATCATATCATGAGACAAGTTGTGGTCACTTGTGATGCAACGAATAGGTATGCAAATTGTCTGCGCGGGCGCAAGACGTGGTTCAACGACCGGCATGTTTGCGCAGCATCAGTCGCGACGCGCCCCTATTGGCTCGCCGGCGTCGGTCGAATCGATTCGTAACGTGCGCCAGCGCAGATAAGGTCAATGTCGATACGCCTTTGATCTGCTACCGATTTTATCTCATCAAATACAACATTTCCATACTCAACTTCTGAGATCTTCACTCTTACCATTTTAGAATTTAGTATCGTCATTTTTATTTGATAAAGTTATTCAACGGCATCGGTGAGGTCCCTTTCGGTGCTATTACAATCTATAACTCCATCTCCTTAAAAGGTGATCAGGCGTCATATTATGTTATAATCACTGATAGTATCTTACACGTAGCCGCCTACGACCTCGACATTAGGTGCGCGAGCGCCGTCATGTCACGAGATAGGACGCCTTTTAAATTGGAGTACAGGGCATTTGATTCAAATTTTAGATGATTATCATAATCATAAGCCTTGTCTGATTTGAGCTCAGGTTGTTTAGAATATAGTATTTCATTGCTTATTTTATGATCTTCGTTTGCCTTGTTCAATACTCGCTTTCTTGTACCAATAGATTCATTTTAATACTAACGAATGCGAGGTGCTGATTTTGTCATGGACGGACTGCCATGAGACTCAGAGGATATTATTCTCACCATTTTAGTGTAATTTCCATCAGATCAGGTAGTTGATGATTACTACGAGACACTAAAATAAAATGTAAAACGTAGGCTTACTCGACTCCAGTAAGAAACAACCAGTCGTTATTTTACTATTGTCTGTACAAATCCAGAGAAAAGTGGTGGTGTTTACTTCAGTGAATCCCCTACTAGGAGAAAACGTGTAATGGCGATAATGTCTTAGATTTCAATATTTGGAATCATTCTAGAGTTATAACTAAGAGTAGACAAACAGAATTTATGTATAAACTTAACTATTCAAGAGGACAGTTGACCGTTATGAATATTGTAGTTATTATAATACATTCCTTAGATTAAAAGACAGATAAATTATATGCTCTAGCACATAAATTTAAATTTGAAATGAGTGATAGATCTTTCGCGCATAAGGCTTTCGACAAATGGGTCTCGCATTTGTATATCTAATCAGTTTCTATTGCTCCGTGCAACATTTTCGAGTTTGAAATTGAGCCGATGGTTACGGGCAGGTCGAAGTAGCCCGGGGCGGTCGGCGCTCGGCGGACACGAGGCCAATCGGAGGGAATGCCTGCCGCGGGGGCTCCCATGCGGGACCCAGCTCTTTCCCACAAAGTTGATGTAACTGCTGTTGTTTCGTTACCGTTCAAATCTATTACTTTAATGTGCTCCCTTACAGTCATACAGCTCTTTGTGCATATCATAATGCAAGTAAATCACCTTATTTAAATGTTTAAATATTGCAAATCCTTTCCCTAACAAGTGTATCTCACATACGCAAACAGATTGCCCAATAATTCAGTGAGCAATCGAGACAAATTCATGAGGCGTCTAATTTCATCAATTTAACGTCTGCAACACGCTCGTCAACTAAACGGGTGACATGTGTTGCTCAATTGTTATTTATTTAGGCAGCTTTCTGATGGCTCAAGTTAACCACTCATGACACACGTTTCCTTTATCGCCGTCGTGGAAATTATCATCTCTTCTCACGTATTGTTTAGCTGACAATGCATTTACATTTCCAATTTCGGTGCTGCATTGAGAGATGGAGATTACATCATACGAATTTGGTCACGAAAATGGTCGATGTTCAAAGTGTGCTATCGCTAGCGTTCACAACTTGCAGCTTTAGAGAATGGCTTTAAGTATTTGCATATAATGCGCGAGCGGCGCGACCACGACGCTAGATCTAGAGCAGAGATCGAAGCGGCGTGCGACCGGGGACTCCATGTATCATACCGGTACGATTCAATTCTATCCTTGTGGTTATAGCCTAGAATAGTGATCGAAAAGCACTGCCCGTTGATGTTTTCTCACTCACGTTAACCTAAAAAGTTTATATTGAGACGGAAGTTTACTACGCTACATTAAACACGAAACCAGTTTCACCAAGTTGAGATAATAATCTGTTTTTTGCAAAGTAAGCTAAAGGTTTTGGTGCCAAGTTATATCTTAAAAACGGTGTATAATCACCGATGGTAAGATTTTTGGTTTAAAAAAATCCAAGTTCATTTACCGTTTATAATGAATACGAGGATTTTTCAGTTTGGATAATAATCAATTAAGATGTTGAAAATGATATAAATAATAAACAGAAACAGACTAATTGACAGACACAAAAACAACAGTTAATAAAAAGAATTTCAAAACTTTTCATCAAGTAAATACGTGTCGTTGGCAACTTAATATTTTTCTAGACTATTTTCTAGACTTATTGGGATATATATACTAAAACATGGCTAACTGCAATGACACTTCAGACGATGAAGATGTTATGACACAAAAAACCTAGTCGAGGTTTATTGACTTTAACCTCATTAAAAACAAAGTTCGCATGAGTCACGGCATCGACCAGCACAATCTAGCTATTAGGGACGTGAAGGCACTGCTTACTGCGAAATACGGTCCAGAATCCAACAAACTGGTTATTATAAGAGTATGTATTAGGTGTATGTTCACGTATCTCGTATGGGCTCGAAGCAAACCGTCTTGGTACCCGAGTTGTTGCGCCGTTTAGCATAGTGACCCGACCCGGCGTGCTTGTATCAACAGTCTTATTGATCAACTTTATTGATTCGATGCGAGATTAAGCGGCGTCCGTGAATGTTTCCATTTTGAATTCTGTCTGATGCTCGCTTGAACCTGCACCCGGATGTCATGTTCCTATTGCATTTTATTCTTATTGCCTCGTTCAATAACGATCGTGTTCTTGACATCTAAGGTGAATTTACGATTGTGTGCCGTGTGCTATTTGATGCAAACGCAATTGTTAGTGGCCATGACTCTTCAAACCATGGATTCCATTGAATCATTCAATATGCGATGTCTTAATACATCGTGCCTATTGTTATTGCCTTTATCCTTGGCACAAGCTTCAAAATTAATTTTATATACATTATCGTTATTAAAAAGACCTCAACGACGTGTTTCCCCAAACATCAGTATTCAATGCTTGTCGCCTCACCCACTGTTTACAATTTGAACGCCGCGTGTGTAGCTCTGACCAACAATAATTTTGGATCTATTGTATTCGCATAACTCGTACATCCGTTCCGTTAGTTGTAGCCGACCTTGTGCTGATACGTTGAACCCTCAAAACTGAGGTATTAATCACGATAGCGCCCCAAAGAGAAAAAAAACCATCTGGAAAGTGAAGTCGCAGCCAGTCGTTACTAAGCGTGCGTTCGTTTTGTTCGGCGAGCGCCCGAGGCCAATCATGTCTCGGTATAATAAAGGGTTGTGCGCGTCCTTTCAGGCCGGCCTTTAGATTTATTGCCGGGAATCGATGTAGCAGACGCGAACAACATGCGTTTGTCACACAATTATCACGACCGAGATGGTGAAGCTCAGTAATTACGATCTTTTTTCAGTTCCTTCATGGTCAGAGTTGAGAATCGTAAATATACGCCAACGAGATTCAATGATTTTATATCTCCACTTGGAATTCGATTACACCAAATTTTTGAAACCTTTTTGTAACTTGCAATTATGCTTCGTCCAAATCTTGTTTCCAAATAATTTTTCATGATCTCAATTTATTTTGAGCTAAAAGGACAAGTTTGTTTAATGAATACTAAATAATATTAATCTGAAATATAAATCTAAAGGAGTTAATAATTAATACAAATAAAAATGCACGTTACATATTCATCATTCTAAGTGCACCATGACAGGTCACGCCCATGTTAATATTTATGGTGATCAAGGCTCCGATATTATCGACGCGGGATGAATCTCGCCTTATATTGTGATGCATTATTGTATCAGATTTCGATTAAGACCGATAGCAATCGACATCAATTGATTGTTTTTAAGCTAACATAAACTATAAGATTTTAAAAC
Organism: Endotricha flammealis; assembly: GCA_905163395.2. NCBI lineage: Eukaryota > Metazoa > Arthropoda > Insecta > Lepidoptera > Pyralidae > Endotricha > Endotricha flammealis. Next base: position 2,146,747 of record LR990855.1, on the reverse strand, counting down.
GACTAACGGTACTTTTAATTTGTAAACTATTAGCTTTAGATAATGTTATTATTCAAAATATGAATTTCATTTGTTATCAGAATACTGAATAATTCTGTGCAACCATTTGAAACTCACACACAAAAGGACAGACTAAATGCAGCTAGTAGTTAAGCAAACAGACAAACATGGTGGGGTATAGATCAGAAATTTTGATAATATGAGATACTGTTTATGGGTAGAGGTAAACAGATTTTCTTTGACCAAAATTTAAAAAACACCTAAAATTGAATTAAGATACAAACGAAATCAAAAATTTGTACATTAGAATTTTATTTGCAGCCATTCCACTGCCTCTAAATTCTGAAATTTTCTCATATTTAGTCTGGACTGTACTCTTGGTCTTCCACGAAATTTAATATTACTGTACGATACTTATTTGTCATTTTTTAATGGCTGTATCCCACAGCAAAACAAATGTTATTCTAACTCAAATTCTCTTATATAAATCTATGCTAACCATAGTTTCGAGCATCGAGCTCGTTCCTCCTATATCTCTTTCATCCATAACGAAGTTTGACAGTGTACTAGGAAATACATTATCAAATACGTTGTGTCCGTTAACATAAAAAGTATACAAACGCAGATGTTCAAGCATATCATAAGTTAACATATCGACAAGTATTATATGAGCAACCTTCCATAACGGTGCTTGGGACAGGTGTGACTTTAGCAATACAAAATGTTCTTTCATTTCTTATCATTATAACTACATTATGAGGTATTGAGTGTAGATTTAGTGCATTTTCATTTATAATAATGCAAATTTTCATATTCTTATTCTTAGAATGTATCGTAGAGCTCATGGAATTTGTGGCATTGTAGCTTTGATTAACTGATTTGTCTATACAACTAGTAACGTGTTTGAGAGCAATAATGAAACGAAATTCTCCTTTCATTTAAGTTAAATTTTCCAAAAGTTTCTTTTAGTCTTAAACGGATGTCTTCATCACAAGTATCACACACAACATATATAAATCGTCAATCGATTTTGTTAAATTACAAATTATGTATGACGACCTCCGTGGCGTAATGGTTACCACGCTAGACCGCCACCCGGGTTCGATCCCCGGTCGGATCATGATGAAAAACGAACTTTTTCTGATTGGCCTCGGGTTATTGTTATATGTATTTGTTATAAAATATAATATCGTTGAGTTAGTATCCCAAAACACAAGTTTCGAACTTACTTTGGGGCTAGCTCAATCTGTGTGATTTGTCCCTATATATTTATATTTATATATTATATTTATGTCATTAGATTATTTTTAGGATTATCGTCATTCTTAAAACCTATATTAGTTACTGTTAGATTAACATCACAGTAATTAGCAATAAGATCATATAATCAACTATATTTTATTATGTCGGTGATGCTATTAGCCTTCCGAAATAAATGTACTACCACTTCAATAAATGTAATAATTATGTCAATTCTATCCAACCAAACATCTTTCAACAAGTGTAAGTATTGATAGAAACATCAACTAATTACATCTGTGAAGATGTAGCTAAGATAATTACATACTTAGTTGAAACTAAACGTGCAAGTGTAAAACATTAAAGACGTTATCTCACATCGGGACCACCCCGAGCACCCGACTGATTTCAAGCATCAACGCGGATTCCGCGAGATGTTAAATGGTCTCGTTAATAACTCGGTTCGTTTGTGTTGTACAGTTATCTTTGTGCTAATGAAAACCGTGTACTGGCTGCAATGTAACTACTTTGTTCCTAAGTCGATGTATTACACGTTCATTCACAGTCCCTTATAAAGTCAAAGTCAAATTTATTTTTATTCAAATTGGCATATTACAAGCATTTTCGAATCGTCATATTTTTTCCTACGACCAGTCAGACGGCAGGCTAATCGTTTATATCAATACAAGAAGGTTTTCGATGAATTTGGAAATAATTTTGTCTAGACATATACATACACTGAACTTGTATCATCTTGTATTGAACCTGACCCCTAATTGTCTGCTTGTAACTTGCTTTATGAAATATCAAAAATATGTAAATTCTTAAATTTACATCAGTGTAATACTTATATGTTCATTGGTAATAAATTTTAAAGGACCGTGGATTTTTGTAATAAATAATTTAATAAACATATCACCATTCAACTTACTTATACAAATTCTTTCGCGTCAGTGAAATAAAACTGATCCTAACATCAAAATTTCCAAGATCTTGTCTGCGTCACCCTCGCACTAGAGATGCGCAGGCGTCTGCACGTGTTCATATGTAACTCGATCTATAGTGTTGATAATTTAGTCGGGGAACGAACCCCGAACCCACACAATAGGCAGAAAGGGCACCGTCAATGAATAGCCTAATATTGTCTCGTATACAGCTTTGTTACGATATTAACATCCCATTTCCAAAGATATTACATTTGTAAGATGATTGAACCATTTTAGAATTCACTTAAAATTAGAGACAGAAGGATGCAGGCCGCTGCTAAGCGATCGCGCTGGAAACGTTTGAAGGAGATCTGTATCCAGCAGTGTGGACTTCTTGTGGCTAAGATGATGATGAGAGACAGCAGGTTCATTTAAGATTTGTGTCCAAATATTCGTAAATCTTTTTACATGGAGGCAGGGTCTTTGAAAGAAATATCTCTTACGAGATATTCAGAGCACTTCCTGTCGCGAAGCAAACTATTAAGTAGGAATTAAAAAATAAGAGACAAAACACATCATACATTTTTGGGTGTAGTGTCAATAAAAGTTACATAATTTATAGCCTGTAATTACATATTACAAAATCAGTATGCGAAAACCACTTAAGATGCGAAGATAAAGAGGTTATATTAAAACAATTAACCCAAAATTATTAATTCACGGAAAGTGATTATCCCACGACATATAACAAAGTTTCGAGACTGTGGCCGAACAATGAACCCTTAAAACTATGAGAATGCTCCAATAAAAGTAGACTTACAATAAAACGTGATTCCTTATCATTCATTATGTAACTGACTTAACTATAAATAGATACTGCAATTTTATTGGTATGAAAATAAAGCATGTGAAGAAAGAAATATATTTTTTGGGCATTTATTACATTTTCAATTACTAAATCGAGCCGTATGAAATCAGTCTTTTACTGTTTACTGATCACATAGCGAAATAGCCATTCGTCAAAAGACAATAGACGTTGATTTAGTCTTAGGCTTATAAGAAATTAATATTTTTAGACAAACTTCAGAACAGATTCAACAAGGAAAAGTGCCATCAGATCTCGTGGCGACCATAAAAGCGTTTGTACAGTCCAAGGAACGCTGACTATACATTGTTGAAATCTGATTCAACATGACTTTTTGGCTTTTATCTTGAACTTGACACTTGCTTTACCAGTATGTGGCATCTATATAGATTTATATCTTTGCCCCACAGCCCACGTCCGCGGTAACATGAACATAAACATTTGACACGATGTCCTGACAAGTTCTGTGGTTTAAACTACTTTTATGGGACTAGTTCTACATATTCCCACCGTTATGGGTCAAATCAATAGCTGTGACAATAGAATATCTGTCTGTATTGTTGTCTCTTAAAATAACATGTTTATAGAAATTAACGTTAAAATTCTTTCTTTCTTTTATATTTGTGGTACCAAGTAAGACCAGGGTTGAACTTGTGATGTTTTTCTCGTAATAAAAATTTAATTTCAAATTTACTCTCTTACAAATTCATATTTCGTGTTCGTTTCGTGAGCAAGATGGCGTTTGAGAACGAAACGACTCAGACGATTTTAGTTAAGAGTATAGGTCTGTATCTTATACCTGACAAACAGATTCTGCAAATGACGACGAAAAAGGACGGACTAATCTGGCGACCTCCGTGGCGTAATGGTTACCACGCCAGACCGCCACCCAGGAGGTCCCGGGTTCGATCCCCGGTCGGGTCATGATGAAAAAACGAACTTTTTCTGATTGGCGTCGGGTCTTGGATGTTTATCTATATATGTATTTGTTATAAAATATAATATCGTTGAGTTGGTATCCCATAACACAAGTTTCAAACTTACCTTGGGGTTAGCTCAATCTGTATGAATTGTCCCTATATATTTTTAAAAAAAAATCTAATCGACACAAAAGGCCCTAAAATACAGAAAGTTAACAACAAGGTTCCTTTTGTGACGTAAAGAAGCATTAAAGATGAAATTTGTCTAGTCTAGACTTAAGATTACAAAAATAAAAAAATGATCATGATAATATAAATGTCTATGAGATTCTAGATAGGTTACCAACGCAATACTACAATATTCTATGCAATTAATGTTTTAAGGTTTAAATTTAAAATCAGTTATATCATTTGAAATCAGTTCAATTCAGACAATATCCCACAGTTTCACCTTGACGGTCGAATTCGGTACCGTGTCATACCAGCATCCATTGAGGATCCAATGGACGGATGTTGACGTGCGGGCACACAGATTAAAGAATGTACAGAGATATTGCAGCACGTGAATCATTTTATTGTGATTATTTATAATATGATCGATGAACTTAATCTGAGATTAGACGCAGGTGTGAGCAATGATGAAAGAAAATCCCCAATAGAAATTAATTAACACAAACAAATAGAGTTCGTACTTTAAATTAACCAGATTGTATATTGGCAGCATATTTTGATGTTAGTTTGATAAAGGATGAGTGTTTTAACTATAATATGAAATTTAGAATTTAAATGTTGAAGTTAATGTGTATGTTTTGGTCTTCTGAGAAGATTCCCGTTTCAGTACCTTCGTCTGTTTTAGAGCCGTCTGTGTCATCGATTTGAATCTTGGATCTAGAAAATATAGTAATTCACACAAATGTTCACAATAAAAAAATCTAGTAACTTTAAAAAATATTGGCTTCAGCTTTAAAAGCTTCACCTCGTGATGTTCCTAGTTGTAGCTGAAGAGAGAAATCGAAGCAAACTACGAAAACGGATTCATACGTCACAAAGTTACTCTATAAAAGTGCGGAGCGCGCAAGCTGTGCGCGCGCCACGATCACCGACACATCATTGCGCGCGCATGTGTGAGTGCGTGGGAACGGGCGCGGCGGCGGACGCGTGCGCCGATTGTGACATGCGCGTATTGTGAATTATTTAACAAATCAGCCTTTTTTTAACATACCTTCCACCTTCCTTTCTCCGAACTGACCTGATCTTTGATCTGTCGGTAGATAGACTTGCACGATCACGATTACTGCTTTTATTATCTAATATCGGACTTCGAATTTGTTTGCTGTCCGCTCTGTTACATTTCGAATGACATGGCGAAATAAAAATCGACCATTTCGAAAAAACCAGTACATGATGAGTTTATAAGTTTAAGAAAACTTATAAACACATCATGTACAGGTTTTTTAATGTATTTTAATACAATTATTAATTTAATTTGAGAGTGGGCTTGGGTTTATGTTGAGGGTAGTCCTCAAACCTGTAGGTATTAACAAATCCATTGCAATTTGAAAGATACATAACTTCAGATGTGGCCTATAATCTATGAGATACTGAGTAACATGTATGTATGGGCATATTTGCCAAAATAACCCGAAACACAAATCAACCAGGCGTGGTAGGGGCCAATTTATCTTACCTGGACATCTAATAACCTCTGTTATCTGAGTTCTCTATTTACAATTTAATATTTGGGTCGTTAATATTTTCAACATGTACCGTTTTCTATTAAGAATGAGCAGGTGTCCGGGACCACCCCATGGATGTCCGGAATACTAATCGATTTGAGTTTTATAACAGATCAGAGGTTTTTTTTAAATTTATAATTCGTTTAATCTTATTTTATTTATTGATATTTCATTATATCCTTCCTGTTACATTCTGGAATTAATATAGAAAATTTGCGATAGTTATTATAATTTGGAATAGAATGTTATCAATTAAACAAAGTCTTTTTCCAAATTTAAAAACTTTCATCTCTTTTAAATTATTGTCTCTCACGTAGTTGCTAGTTAGTAGAGGGAAGTCCTTTCTGGTTAAATTCGTTGTGAGGCAGCTGTAGTTTCTCCCCCGGGACCTCAACAAGCTTCATTGCTAAATATCTCTTCCAAAATTTCTTCTCCTTAGTCTACATCTCATAACTCCTCTCCTCTTATAACCTTTTTCGGTCACTTAACGTGCAAATGTGCGTTATTCATTTTGGTGTATTGCATATTGTTTGTCCTCCGGCAACGTCTAGACCTCACGAACCTTAGTTACTTTTGTTCCTTTTGATGCCTGAGGCGTACATATACCTTCGGCATTATTTATTACTAATTGTGGAAAAGCATCTATATCTTCGCAGTCATCGACACTATAGTTAATTATCTATATTTTTTCTTTTAAAATATTTTTAGTAAGACATTAACAGCCAGTTTCTGAAACGCATTTTAATTGAACATTAAATCTCAAGCTATCTATCTCTTTCTTCTTTAGTTCAACAGTGACAGATATTAGTTTTGAGTAAATCATCGTATAATCTTTACAGTAATGTGGCAATAATTTCAATACACACACTATTAGTATAATTTTATTACAAAATAGGTGAACGTAGGCGTATTTCATCCAGTCTTGATCATAGTAGATAATCTGGTCAATAGGTTAAAGTAATGCTAGTTATATTAAACCTACAGTTAAACCTATCATTGTGCGGTGGGCGATCGTGTGTCGGCTCCCTCCCGCGCTACCGTCCCGAGACCCCGCCCATTGGCAAATTGCGTCCGCGGCTGCGTCGGCGCACCTCTCACCCGCCCAATCGCGGACCAACATAGATCTGAATTCAGCTGATGTAGCTTCCGATGAACCGATAGATTTATGATCAGTATTTACTTTGAAAAAGTTCACTGAAGTTTATGTTACGGTTACCTCATTGGTTTTAATAAGCGAATCTCCCAAGCGTTTATCAATTTTATCATCTACTTTATGTCCCAGGACATTCTCTTAAGCTACAGTAAATCCCTCGCTTTTCTTATTACCTACGTCAATTACTTCGGTCGTGTGGTTCCTTATCTTCTAGTGTCGGCGGGGCGCTATCTCAAAGATTTACAGGTAGTGAGAAGTCCGGCTCGGCCGAGATAGCAGTGGGCTTTGTGTTCAAGTCTCTAATTGTTTGTCTCTTTAATTATGGCATTTTTGATTTAACTAATAAATAATAGTAATGACTTTTGACCAGATTTTTTATAATCGGATACCAACCTGTCGTGCTGTAAACCTTTGGGCAAGGCATATGTCCAGTAGTGGACTTCTTGTGGCTAAGATGATGATGATGATGGAGTACCATAAAGCTCCACTTGCTGATAATATTAATAAAAGAAGTTGCAAATGATGCTATTAAAAACAATAATCAACATAGATACCTAAGTTAACAAACGATTTGAACGACCTGACAAATTAGCTTTAAATGAATTAGGTACATTAAAAAAATAAGTATCTAAACAAACCGTTAAGTGCAAAATATTAAACTAACATCTCGCACCATCGTAAGCATCTAATAAATAAGACGTCCCGGATGAATTTGCATACAAAGCCTTCAGAGAAAACAGAAGCAAAATGAACGGAGGTATTTATTGTACGCTGCAAATGTAGCTTGAACCGAGCGATGAGCTATGGCCAACGCGTCGGCTACCGGGCATCATGTTTTATGATACTTTTATTTCTTTGCGTACATTGTGGTTTCTTTACTACTCTCCTTCAATTTAACCTTTTTTGTTGGTTACGCATAGTTTAATTATAAGTATAAATGCTATAATAAAATTTTAATGTTCTTTGTAGGTATTTTCTTATGGTCGTCATTATGAATTTTATTATTAAATATTATAAAAGAAATAGACAGATGGATATATAGATAAGTTTATATTAATAAGAAGGTAAAATCTTACAGAAATTATTAGGTAAGCATCATAGTGATAATTTTATAATCCAAATCATATCAATCCATAATCATCGTACGGGGTCTTCCTTCAATTTATTTTAAAATTCTTTTAACATAAAAACTAATTATATTTCGATATTGCATAGCAAGAAGGGAAATAGCGATCCCAGAAGAAATAAGAGATAAGACAAGGACAAAAAAATCAAGCAATATGAATGAGTATTTTGTTAAACGAGTTGTAATGTGTCAAACCATAACCGTTTAGCTTCCTGATAGCGTGCATAAAATATATTCTGTAGATAAAATAACATTTCGATTCCATCGATAACTCCTAATAAGCCGAGAAATTTTGCTGGAATAACTGAGATGGCAATCACTACAGAATGCACATCACAAAACTGTAATTGTAAATTCATGAAGTTATCTATGAAAATATTAAGGAAATAGCCATTTTTGGAAAAAATCAAGTTTCAATAATGCTTCTTTAACTACCAGGAAGTGTTCTTATCATGTTGACAAACATACTTTCGTGCAATTTTTGTCAAATTTAGAGAGACTGACGTCATCCTGCGTTGTATCTGTCTGGTCTATCTGGGCAGGTCAGCAAAGAGGGCATTGATTGCTCAAGTGCTGCACATTGTGTAACATAAGAAAGATCCCATTTGTGCAATAGCGACCTGACTACTACTGTGAACTAATAGTATAACGTAATTTGGCGATATTGACCAGGGCAGAACCACACTCTCATTAGAACCGACGTGAAATAGTGAAGATATGTAGCTGCAGTGCCTGCGATGACCTACCGTGCCGTGCACCGGAAACCTAATACCTGTCCCGATTTCTACTCCCAGAGGTAGGCGGCGCATTCAAGACTCTAGGAATCACGGGTGGTTTGCTTACCGTCAGGTGACCTGCTAGCTCGTTAATCCTCGTCTGTCGTAAAAGAAGATCTGGGTACAGATCAGGAAGTACAGATATGTGAGTAAACATCTGTTGTTTTTTCTTATATCCATTTATGGATGTAACTGTGATGTCCATAGTAGTAATCGTGTATCTAATGATGACAGGAACTAAACGGGTTTGGATGATGTCTAGTCTTTTTTTAGTAAAAAAATATGTGTTTACTCTCATTTGGCGATCTTTTCCGTTGGATATGTCATGATTATGACATGTACCGTTTTCATTGGAATGTCTTGTTATGTGATTTCCAGATAGCTTAGACTTTCATTAGCCTTTATATGCGTGTTTAATTTGTAGCTATAGAAAGCTTTTTACATTGCACTCTTTCTGTAATTGTTTATCGTCATTTTAGTTTATGGGCAGTGGTTTTTCGAAAATAGTTTTATTTTTAAAAAGGTAAATTAATGGATCCTGGTTATGTTAAGAATTAGATTTAGCTTGATAAACATTAGCAAAACTCGCGGGATTTTTGTTGATGTCCGTATTCATTGTAAAGCTGTCTTCTATTGCACTGTACTCTTAAGTAACTGTACTAACCTAATTATTAAGGGTACTCATTTATAACTGCATGTTAATCTTTAATTTTCATTTTAGAGATCTTTAGATAGGTACCCATCAATATGAACAATTAACACAAATTTAGTAGCTGTGAATAAACCTTTACGTTTGCAGTGTAAATTTGACCTTACCCCAAAGAGTATAAGTATAAATTCAGTTAAGTAAAGCTTGCTTGCACTTGATGGATCAGTAATTGAATAAGGTTTATTACCGTCATTAAATGCTTTAGTAATTATCAATATTCAAAGTTTAAGTTTGATTGCAAAATTAATTTTATTCGTTGTTTCTTATTTTTAGTTGTAAATTACCCTTTTTTTTAGTTGCAATAATCGAATATACATATCATATCTAATTTTCCTGATTATAAATCAGGGAAATTAGAAATTTTTAAATTGTCATCAATTTCTAAGATATTGATTAGCATATATTTTGTACATCAAAATTTTTAAAGTAGACCGCAGTTCATCTAATGAATTTATTGAAATCATAAAAAATTCCCAGTGGCAATCCTATTGTATTGCACTGGGAATTTATCCAGAGTAAGTCTTTGCTTTATGACAACCATATTCTGTGTTGACTTAGCTACATCTTTTAGCTAGCACTTATATTTGTATAAATTTCCATGAAAAGTGCGTATAGTACAATTTATCTTCTTGATTTATTCGTCTCATTGGCATTCGAAGGTGTTTGGTATAACGCGACAGCAGCCGATGCGGTGCCCGATAGGCTTACATTCGCTGTTTGTGGCGCATGCGCTGTGCACGCAGCTGTCACCTCGACATCAGATAGTAGGAACACGCTGCGCTCGCTCGCTTCCACGAATGATGCTCTTTGCGCGAATGTAGCATAAACTACTGGTGATGATGTACTACTGGTGCTGTTTTGTTTATTGAGTAACATAAAAGGATTATTTTTTAAAATTAAATGATTATTGATTGTGAAAACCTTTATCTACACTAATATTGTAAAGAGGATTCGATTGAATAGGCTCCGAAACCACAGGATCGATTTGAAAAATCCTTTCACCTTGGGAAGCTACACTAACCCCGGGTGACAGCGCTGGCCCTCACAGCGTAGGGGAGCGTCCCCAAGGTGGCGGATAGGGGAATGGTCGGTAGTACAGCCTAGCTACACTAACCGGCTAAGTCCGATGGACTCGCTGACCAACGACGGGTGTGGTCCTCCAGCATTTCGGGGGTTGTACGGCGGGTTGACACCTCGCCCACGTAAAACCAATGTTGCTGGTGAAGCGTATCCCGTTAGCGCTTCACTAGCTTGCACAACATAGTCAAAAAAAAAAAAACCCCGGGTGACACAAGCTATATTTCATTTCCAAGAAAATTAGGGATACCTACTAAAACCCACGCAAAGCTGAGGCGAGCCGCTAGTATTAAAATGAAACTCTTGCATGTCTGCCAGCCCATATGTATAAAGCCCCGGATTTATTAAATTCGTATGAGACTCCCAGCCTTTAGTATAAAATAATCTTACTATTTTCAGAAATAGACTTGAGTGTTAATACTCAATAATCTAAATCACGTTTGTTCGTAAACTTATCGAATTACAAACGACGCTTCATCTATTGTTGCACCTCCATTTATTTCGCCCATGCGACATGGAAATTTTCTGTCGACATTTATAATTTATAGACTTGCACCAATAGTATTTGTTCCCTAAGGGAATCCAGACAATGTTTCCTTGAAATTGTGGTCCTCATTACCTTGCGTTCGGGAAGCATTATTTAATTTTGCAAATGCAGAATATTCATCGAGTTTATTCGTTTATTTCTGAAATGTCTAATGATGTTAATACATCATTAGACTATACATATATTTTTATAAGATATATTTTTATAAGAAACCATTGTTTAAGTTCCTGATAAATTTTAACATCAGTTAGACTATATCCATACTAATATTATGAACTAAATGACTAGATAGAGTAAAATAACTATTGCACTTTCAAAATGAACTACACGACAGCACAGAAATAATTTATGAATCCGGGAACAAAGACCCTGTTATGGCATAGCGTATAATTTTAAAGATAATCTACAGGCAGGTAGCTGCTGTTTTTTGCAACGTTCACTTTATTTTGTTGTTCAACATGACGTAATTAACAACTGAGAGTGAGATGGGAAAATCTAACAACAGCTAAACATTCTTTGCGCTAGAACGAACACAAGTTTTAAACTTTAATTTGGTTTGAATTTTATACTATAGATTTAGCATTAAACTCGCCTATAGTATCAGTACTTTTGTTCCTAGTCAAAGAATTTTAAATGCAAAAATGAATTTGCTTAATCATCATCATCAACTCAGCCATAAGAAGTCAACTGCTGATAATAGGCCTCTCAACATTTCCAGTATGACTGGTTGGCAGAGGTCTAGATTTATCTGCTTTCTGCGACTCCTTAGGTCGTCTGACTACATTTGTTTGTAATTTTGTAAAATCTGGATTAATACTTAGTGTAGTTTTTATACCTTTTCATAAATATGCATTACTTCCGCTTATAAAATCCTTTGTCAGTTTATTTATGGTCGTTATTATAAGCTATAGAAGGAAGAATGTCTTTGTCATCAATAATTATTCAAAGTTATTGAAATGATCATTACAATCTTGGTATCTATTGACCTCAAGTATCTATATGGAAAACAACATAATTTATACCATCAATTGCTATTACATGATTAGTAGTTTGTAAAATAAAAGTATAATGTTTATATACATAATTTTATAATGTCCATTCACAGAGATTGAGAAGTAAAGTTGTACTTTTAATTATTTTAATATTATTAGTATCATAAGCGCTCCTGCTGGATAAAGGGTTCCTTAACCTTTACATGAGTTTCTTGTAGTTTAGTAAAAATGTTATTACTAAGCTTCCAATTATAGTCTAGTAAAAATCTTGAAAGCTCAGACGAAACAGAGCTAGAAATTTTGCACGGAGGTTCCATGGTGCTGTTGATATTTCAGTTACCAGTAAATTTTTTAAAGATAAAGTTTTTATTTTTCCATGAATATTAGCAGTTTATAACTTTAAATTTAAAATATCCTATTGAAATAGTTATCGAATATCAAGAGAGCAACTACCCCTGCATAGTGGAGGTCAGTGCGTGGGTTTGAACAGAACAGGCTCCTTGCAGCACCCACGCCATGCAGGTCCCTTGAACTTCAACATAGAATGTGCATACAATGTATTGTTCTATTAGCTATATAATAATTAAAAAAAAACGTATATTTTTAGTAGGTTTTTCAGTTGTTTCTCTTATTTTGAAAATATGTTTAAATAAAATATTTTCATCTGCCCCAGGTGGAGTTCGAACATACGTCCTCTACAAAATTTAATACGTATATTTTGTTATTACTTACCACAAGATTGAAACCAACTAAAAAAGAGAGAACTCATACAAATGAATGTAAAGCTAACTTAAGTACTGATTCTACAGATGAGAACGTCTTATTGAACATTCTTGAGATGAAAGTAGATATCCATGTTAATAAATATAATATAGAAAAACCAGTAAACAAATATGATCATAAGCATATGCAGAGTGAAAAGTCAACCGAATTGTTTGATTTGACAAATTGTTTATTGAAAAATTGAGAACTTTCTGAAGAATTTCCATAATTCTGTGCTACATTTTATATGAAACGATACAGAATAAAAAACGATATTGATATCTTATTTACATACTGATACTTTATCGAGTTATAAATATTTTAACATGCGGTTGTAAATTTCAATACGATGTAAACAAGATTTTTATGCTAAACGTAATTCACACGAAAATGTTTATTTAAGATTTTGGGATTCGAATGAGGGTAAATCTAATATTGTAATATGTTTATTGGCGTCACCTTGAATTATGATGAGTTTCTGTGAATCTTAAAATTAAATAATAACATTAAAAAAAATAGGTACCACCACACCCAGCGCATTGTTTTCATAGAATTAACAACGATGAACGAAGATTGACAATAAGCAGAAAAGCTTTGAAAGCCAAGGGAGAAATAACAGTTTTAGATGGAACTCACAAAGAATTCAAACCTTTCTACTACCTATAATATTATACTCTTCCTAATTGTTTCTAGCTAGCAACGCATTGTATTGATATTGATGTTACTAGACAGCGGTAACCATCTTCCATGAGGTAGCCCTTGCTTGTTTGCTTTCGGTATGACATAAAAAAAATTGCTTACTGACGTAGCAACTTCAAGGAAGAAACATCTGGTTGTGTTACGTCCAGTCTTCTATCTATGTTACACCACGTAATTATCCATGAATAAACATTAAAATGTTATTTTCCCACCGACGCCTATAGTGTTTACTATCAATGTACCATAATAAATGAGATTGGGACTCATTAAAGTTAGGAAATTAACATAAACGTGGGTGGTTGCATTTGATTTTGAGAATTTAGATTTATAAAGTCTTGGATTATTAGTAATATTACCGTTTATGAATTACTACTCACATTATTTATAGTAATAATAACTAGCTCTTAATGTCAATCTAAATCAATATCATTACTTTTATGATTCAAGAGGCAATACAGGCTCTTTCGAATTGTTACTATTTTCCATACCACTAGTTTCAGATAGGATACGATAATGAAGATATCCTTCGGGAGAACTAGCAAAGACGCGTGCAACAAATGGTTAACACAAAAAAATTATCGTAATGGTCAATCGATTTTTTTGCTAGTGTTACAACGATAATCATTACTTAGATTTCGCAGTGGGAACTGTTAATTTTATCTCAGATCAGTGACTAACAGTTGATCAATAATTACATTTATTATTCAAGTAGGACTCGTGAAGGTAACTGCCGGTTACTTGTCAGCATGTGGTCTATAATTTGATGTCTCGATTGTATTTTATATTATATCGATTCTAAATTCATTCGATTCTGTTTGTAATGTAAATAAAATTGTAGATTTAGTAGATACATTAACGATAGTAATCGACGTGATACTTATTGGTTCCCGATTGTTAGATTCTATAACTAATTCTTTTGTAAACTTAACTACCTTATTTAATTTATAAAGAGATTTGAATAATAATAGAATATGTAGCTTGATATTTCGATTAATTTCAAATATTCTAACGTTTGGTCAAGTAAAATTTTTAAAAAATTCCTAAAACATTTAATCAAGATTTAGACACAGTTTCATAATATTTTGATAAGCTAGATCTTAAGTACTTCTAGATAAACTATCTGTAAGATAAATTGACAGATTCTGACAACTTTATTGATAGTTAGGCTATTAGGAACTTAACTGCGCATTGTGAACCGTCCGTTGTGACAGTTATTTTATTTGCAGAAATTATTTTAAATTCCCAATAAATATTTAGCTACCGGCACCGTACATGAAAATAGTAGCTTGTTATTTTATTTCTACATTTCAAAATTCGAAAAATCCAAGCTAACCCAGTACAAAGGCGATAGTTGCGCAGGCGCATGTCACATGGTCGTGTCCGCGACGTATCTGCGTTATTTATTGTCGACGTCCGGCCGGGGGCGCACGATTGTGCTCACCTACGTTAGTACCTACTTATTGGATACTAGCAATTGCTCATACGCCTCCTTGACTCTTAGTCCTGGTTGCTAAAGTACAATTTGCTCTACCAATAATTTATATAAAATATTTCAGTTAACTTTTGCTTTTAGGACAAAATAATGAATCGAGTCTACTGTAGGTTCAGCAGTAAATTAAATAGCAGTTGTATTTTGTACGTTCTTATTAAAAACAGTTTTGTTTTACTTTGACAGCACTGTGGCTATGCTGTGACCTTCCGTTGTTGAATGATAAGAACTACCAAATTGGACAAATATTTAAGTTTTTGTGTTTGTATTTCGTCTAGACATTTTCTGTGTCATTCATTTACAAAAAAAAATGTGTACAGTCAGTAGCACGTTGAGCTTTACACTTGCAGTACAATTTTGGGTCTTATGACATGAACTTAAGAATGTTACAAAGACAATATATGTAAATACAATATGTAAAAGTCGAACTGCTCTTGACTATTCATGGTAACCGTTGTCTAGTACTTACACCAGAAGCATTAACATCTCTTACACTTGACAATGGTTTCTTCAATTAATTCTTTTATAAACTGATTTGCTACTCTTGAATGGAATTTTTTGCTTAGCTTGAGACTAGCGTTACATAAATATATTTATTTATTTAGTGACCACCTATGTTACTTACGGTTTGCATTGTGGCTTGAATTATATGCATAGTCACCAGGGAGCCATTGTGTCGCCCCACGAGACCGCCGGCAGCGCGCCAACGAAGGATGAAATAATTTTAATAAACCTCACGTTTCAATAGGTGGCATTACGTTCAGAATCTTATGTAAAACGTAATCCTGGGCCACACCTGGTTTCGTTATAGGCTTTATGTGATTGTCAATTAGGACAGTTTCTTCAGTAATTCTAGCATCTCTTTCGTATTTCTCTACAGAACTTGATTTATTATTTTAGACCGTAACAAATCCAAAAGAAAAACAAAATTTAGAGTGGGAACAATGTTTATTTCTGTAATATTGTTTCATTGAGTGTCGTGAACATTAATTTCTTTAATTCCGAAACTAATTCATCTTTTTCTTTTCAGTTGCACATCCCGTTACGCCGGAGAGTTCTGCCAACATCTGAATCCATGCCACAGCGAGTCAAGTCCTCGGTGCCAGAATGGTGGATCATGTAGGGTCCGCCTTGGCGCTGGGGGTGGCCCACCGTCCTTCGCCTGCGATTGTCCCCTTGGCTTCAGCGCTTCACTCTGCGAGATCAGGATACCGGCAGCCTGCGATTCTGCTCCATGTTTAAACGGCGCTACTTGTCGGTTGACGTCACTTGATACTTTTGAGTGTGATTGTCCGCCGGGATATACAGGTACGTACAGTACCATATTTTATTTTCAAATATACACTATTGTTTTTAAACTATATAGGTATCTAGTTAAAATATCTGTTTGCTACGTAGCAATTGCTACTATAAATTTTTTTGTCTACCATTTAGTCAAACGTTAAAAATCGTGTAATGTTACCTAAATATCGGCCGCTTACCGCTGACAGGTCGTAATTGTGTTATACATTAGGACGTGTTTCCTTTGCCCATCACTATTTACGACTAACGACAGATTTCAGGATCGCATTCTTAGAAGGGCCAAATTATAGCCTATGTCTTTCCTCAATAATTATAGAAGCAGCCAAATAAATAAAAAAACAAATCCTATTGTAGATCTATAATAATCTAGTAGGAGTTCTCTATGTATAAACATCTATTACATAATAGAAAAATGTGAAGACAGACAAAGCTGAATATACAATGCGACGATTTAGACAAAGCATAAGCTCTAAATCAATTGTATTTAATTGACTCACGAACCTATTTAAATGCGTGCAGTGTCATTCTAATTAAACACTAAGTATGACTTCATAATAAATAATGTTGGCCTATATAAGAATCTATAAGTTCCGCCTATGACGTAACTATTCATATTTCTTATGACATTGATACAAAGCTACATAATGTTAAAGTAACAGAGATTAATATAAAGGAAAGAGGAAGGATATATCATAAAGGATGTAAGACAACAGGTGTACTAAGAAATGTTAAAGGTTTAGAACTAGCAGCTTTTCAAGTGAATGCTAATGTAACATTTGCTGGGATTCACTGTGTGTGTCATGTAATTGATCAATTGAATTGTAAATCTTATGTTTATTTATTGGTGTAACAAGTAAAACAAAGGTTATCTTTTATTTTAGAATATTGATTTTTAAGTGTTTAGTTTTTCCGAACCTCTTTTTCGATATTTCGATAATTATTCGTTTTATCGAATAAATCCGACAAAAGAAAAGTTTTAATTAATTGTAGCTCAGTCCTTAAAACTTTTATTATTAAGTTATTGTATTTAGTATCGCGTGATTCATCTAGGCTAAGTAATGCCAAAAATTCAGCATACTTGAAATACTCAGAAGATGACGACTTGCAGTAAAATAGTTTCTAATTGCCTTAGTCATCCGGATGTAAAAAAAATTGTTCCAATTTTGGGTCTATCTTTAGTCGTACTGACTGCTGAAATTGTCGTGTTTTATTTCGATGAAGTATGGTGTAATTGTGGTGCACTTTAAAAATAATCAGCTTTAAAGATTTTTTAAAATATGTTTCGTATTTATTCTTAACCATTAAATACAAAATAATAACATAATAATTATTTTTTGTATTATTTTTCTCAATCACATTTATTGGTATCCAGAAACTTTCTTCTAAAATAGGTGTATACCACTTGGACAGTGTGTTAATTATATCCTCTTCATTTAGTTTAAACTTTTTCTTTTTGACCAACTGTTACGTAAATTATTTACGTATTTTTGTCAAATGAGGACAACAGAAAGCGAAATGAAGTAATGTATCAAACGAACTAGTTTATAAATTAAATCATGTCGCTGATAAAGGAGAAATGATAGCTATAAATTTTGGAAAGTACCCCAAATTGTCTAACTTCCTCTCATTTACTTCCTTATGTCAGACAATTCAAAAACACCTGTAACAGTTTAAAAATAAAGTTTAAAGTTCAATTGTGGTAGTCGTGCCAGCAATTAGAGGCTACCAATTTTTGCCAACAGGTTTTAGTTGTAGGTTGTGTAATTAATATGGCTTTCAATTTTCGTGTTCCGGTGTTAAATTAGTTACTGTAATTGATCTTAAATTGCTTGAGATTAGAAAGGAAGTATCAATGTGTGACAATATACTTATTTTGACGGGTATATTCTGCCTCTGTTTTTCTCCCACGCTATGAGGAAATCACTTAGTTATTAGACTTTGATATCGATAGAACACTGCGTGATTTCAATTGCGTGATAGCATGCCAATTGATGTAACATCAATCGATGCGATAGACATAGACATCAAATTTATCAAGACATTTTGTTAAATCGTCTTATAACATTTCCACTGTACTGTTAAATGATCTTAGACCATATTTAGGATAGAAAACAGTTTAAATAGATTAGCATTAACCATTACTCTTACGAAAACTGTCCGTTTGGTAAGTGAATTTGTATGCATTGTCATGTGCTGATATTTTGCTGCAGTTCGTGGAACTTTCAATAGAATTACTTTCATCATCTCATCATCATTCGCTTCTCGTAATGATTTGCCCATTTTAACCTGTCCCTCCATATTAGGTGAACGTTTACAAAAAATGCGTTCGCACCGAGCTCGTTGCTGCACAGGTTTTCAATTACAGACCTTTTAAGGTTCCAGATTTATGAGTCGTCTTCAATTTCACCTTAAAATGGTTGGCTCTAATTACGGAAGTCGTGTTTTGAAAATCGATCGTGACTTGACAAAGGGTATCTACGAATACATAAATAGATAATTTTAAAATATTGCCAACTTTGACAACAGTTCCGTCATTGGAAGACGTAACTAATCTAGTTGACGATTCTTTCAATATTTATCATCTTGTTGCAATCAAAAATAATGTGATGATACAATTTTTTTCCAATAATGTGTGTGTGAAATCACAATTTATTGCATTACCGAAAGATCATTTGACATAAACCAATGTCTCACGATCACTGATCACATGACTACAAACTGACAGGCGTAGTAGAAAGAAAGGCCAAGATTGAGATAGTCGAAATCAGAAGAATTTAACAGTCATAGAGAAAGAAGCATGAAAAAAGGAAATAAAAAAATAAAAAAATATCTACCAATGGTCAGATTCTGAAAAGCACAAGAAGAAAGATGTTTAATTAATGTTCGTATGTAACCAATTGTCATTCATAAATATTTTTAATCTATTCAACAAAGATAGTGGGTTGAATAGCGGCCGTGTACAAAGTTGTCGCTTTTCTAGCTGCGTTGTAAACAAGACATGGCTGGTTTTATTTATTGCGGTTATTGTGAGTTTAAATCACCTAGCGATAGTTGTCGGCCGCCTCTCAATGGTTTGTGATCTTGTTGCTAAGCATCCCAGCTTGTTTCTTATGTTTGTAAATAAAGGATATGTGTAAGTTCTTCCGCTTTTATCATCAGAGTCATCCTGTACTTTAATCTTATTAGTTTCTTTGTTGACATCGTTGTTGGCTAAAACAATAACAGTATCTTTTATTTGACTTGAATTAATAGTAGAAAAATCTTACATTTTTACAAGAATAACATTATTTTGGAATATTTCATCGAGTTTACTAGTGGGATAAAATTATTGTATTTAACTAAAAAGTTATTAAAAGTTATATAAAAATATTAAATATTGGTTGTTAACTACAGAATCACTTTTATTATTGCCTCTTTACTGCGTGTAACGTGTGTACTTCAACTATTATCTTAGTCACAATATCAGAGGTTATTTATGAAGTGAAAGTTAATAGAAAGTCAATTTGACGTTCCTGGATTATTACTTGGAGAACACTTTTTATGTTCACGCTACTAGTGTGTAATTTATAAAAAACGTAGGTTAATCTAATTGGGTAATTATCACTGAAAGAAACGGATGTACTCTGAAAGAAAGGGAAGTCAAAGTTGCATTTATGCTATTAGAAGTTTTATTTTTTAAGAATGAGAAATTGTAGTTTAGATTTCATGTTCAGTTTATTCTTGAGCAATACTAATTTCTTGCTCATTATGGGTTACTATCGTAAGAAGTTTAATTTTTTGGTCATTATCATTAAACAAACAAAATGTTTGCATACTATATTTTTTGTTATCCTCCCAATCTCCGCAAAAGTTAGCCAATTCCATCGCATCCGCTTACCCCTAGAACTTTTTCATTGGGATCCATGATGTGACGATTCAGCAAATTCAAATTCATGTTTAAAACATCCATATAGCATAATATTTGTAAAGTACATAAGGAACACAGAACACAAAGTAAGTTTTCAAATTTCAGTTCTTCTTAGCACAAAGCTGCCATCTGAGCTGGTAGTAGGCAAAAAATGAGATGATTCGAAAGAGCTCCTAATAGGCCTATTTGAATAAATTGACTTTGACTTTTGACTTTGAATTTAATTCGTTGTATTAAAAGCTTAGATCTTGCACGTGCTTTATGACAGTAGCTATCAATTTTAGTTTCAATATTACACTTTGAATTTATTACTATTAATTAGACAGAGTTAAGTGTTTTTTAATGAAGTAGTTCAACGTCCTTCATGAGAAACTTTGTCCAATAAACATTTTGTTTAAACTAATCATAGTATGCTTGTTATCCCACTGGTAACAGATTTATTTGCTAAAAATTTATAATATTATGTGTATGTAAAAAGTTATTAAAAGTTATATAAAAATATTAAATATTGGTTGTTAACTACAGAATCACTTTTATTATTGCCTCTTTACTGCGTGTAACGTGTGTACTTCAACTATTATCTTAGTCACAATATCAGAGGTTATTTATGAAGTGAAAGTTAATAGAAAGTCAATTTGACGTTCCTGGATTATTACTTGGAGAACACTTTTTATGTTCACGCTACTAGTGTGTAATTTATAAAAAACGTAGGTTAATCTAATTGGGTAATTATCACTGAAAGAAACGGATGTACTCTGAAAGAAAGGGAAGTCAAAGTTGCATTTATGCTATTAGAAGTTTTATTTTTTAAGAATGAGAAATTGTAGTTTAGATTTCATGTTCAGTTTATTCTTGAGCAATACTAATTTCTTGCTCATTATGGGTTACTATCGTAAGAAGTTTAATTTTTTGGTCATTATCATTAAACAAACAAAATGTTTGCATACTAATATTTGTAAAGTACATAAGGAACACAGAACACAAAGTAAGTTTTCAAATTTCAGTTCTTCTTAGCACAAAGCTGCCATCTGAGCTGGTAGTAGGCAAAAAATGAGATGATTCGAAAGAGCTCCTAATAGGCCTATTTGAATAAATTGACTTTGACTTTTGACTTTGAATTTAATTCGTTGTATTAAAAGCTTAGATCTTGCACGTGCTTTATGACAGTAGCTATCAATTTTAGTTTCAATATTACACTTTGAATTTATTACTATTAATTAGACAGAGTTAAGTGTTTTTTAATGAAGTAGTTCAACGTCCTTCATGAGAAACTTTGTCCAATAAACATTTTGTTTAAACTAATCATAGTATGCTTGTTATCCCACTGGTAACAGATTTATTTGCTAAAAATTTATAATATTATGATTATTTATGTTGGTTTTTTAATTTATTTGCAGGAGTTGTAGATTTATGTCTTTATAGTCATGAAAAATTACACTTGTCTAGTAGGTTACTTAATTCCGTGATTTCATAATTTATTTTTAGTCTTTATGTGAAACTCTAGTAACTTCTTTTACACTATCATTTTATCTTTTAAATGCTTTGAATTAGACTGAAAAAGTTTTGATTAGTTATTGTCGACATGGACCATTTTGTATTCTCTTGAATCTTCCGATGCATATTTCATGAACAAAAGTACTTTTCAAATCTTAAATTCATCTCCTTCAGTGTTTTTTATAGCAATAAAATGGCCATTACTGGAACCTCACATTTTTATTCGTTTGTTGACATACCTTCATTAAAGATCTCGTACAACTTAATTATCATATATTGATACTTAAGCAAATCAAACACATAGTTAAAAGACGCTCCAGTTACATAAGTTATAACATTGACTGGTTTTAGTTGTTTCCCATTTTCAATAAGATTCACATCTTTATGATACTCTCATTCCATTTGTTTAATAGGGCCCATAAAAACTTACAACTTTAAGATTTTCGTTAAAAATATTACGATGTTTTTCTAAATATTCTATGGTTATAATTTCCTTAAAATTAATGTAATCCAAACATAAATTTATCCCTAAGCTCAAATATAAATAAGATAGTTTATGCTAAAGCAAATGATGTTAAAGATGAGTTATCGAGACGAATATGCAAATTTTCGATGGCTATTTCAAAAAATTTCACACATGTTGCTTTGATTTGAATTCCGGTTTTCAAGGATATTTACTATCTTCATTATTCAGTAGGTACTTTTGTTGTTGATTCTTCTTGATGATTTAAGGATCCATTAGATTTCTAATGAGGTTATTAAAGACAGTTATTTTAACCTCTCTATAATATCCAATAGTCATCAATTCTTGATGATTTGCTAATGGTCCGATAATCTGTTAATCTAAAATCTTTTGATCCTGAATAATGGTTATAGAGATGATTTTCACTGCTATTACTTGAAATATATTACACGCTACTTCATTATCATTTTGTATTTTATTATAATTACGTGCCGTTGTAGCGGGTTATGCCTACTTTATGGCTTTGTCTTCATATTTAGAAATCTGATTATGTTTTAATTTCACGTCAATTTTAATTATAATCCTTAGGGTTTTACTATTTCTTAATTCTTTAAGTTATGCGTCTTTAAAGAAGGTTAAAAATTTGTAAAAAATATTGACTTTGACTTGGAACATCTGCTACAATTGCTTAAGGAAACGGCACCTTTGTATCTGCTTTTTACTCAATTATAATTTTCCTATTGTCTACAGGCGCCGAATGCTCCCACGAAGACCATTGTGCATCACAACCCTGTCGCAATGGAGGACGTTGCGTTGCTGATAATACAACGACTGCTGGCTATTCATGTGCTTGTCCGCCTGGCTTCACTGGCCCTCGATGTACAGAAGATGTAGTCGAATGCTCCAGTGGTCCAGGGCCTTGCCATCATGGTAGATGTTTTAATACCCACGGATCGTATACTTGTGTATGTGAACCTGGGTACACGGGCAGGGACTGTGACGCAGAATATGTCCCCTGTGAACCATCTCCATGTCTTCATGATGGCAAGTGTACGCCATTGGACCAATTAAGATACAAATGCGACTGTCCTACTGGTATGTATTTTGCAATTTTAATGATGATAATAAATATTATAATAATTATTATAACCTAGTTGGATTAATTTGGAGTGTGCTCTACAACACCTTCGAAGGAAGGGAGGCAATTTCCAACAGTGTGATGATATCCCTTGATGATGATCATGATAGACTTGCAAATAATATGTTTAATTCAAATTATTAACCAACAATTTATATTACTAGCCTGTGTGTATTATAACAATGTAACAAATAGTCTACAACCATATCTAGCCTGCTAGTATTACTAGGTATACTATGTCTTATGTCGATGTGACTCAATGATTCCTAATTTTCCATATTTAGTATAGTTTCTACATACACAGTAAATTCTTAAACAGGTTACCTCGATTTAGATTGTTGCATGTCTGACTTGATATGTGGCCATTAAATGCTGCTTTATTGGGATAAATGTATTCATATGACTGTAGACACAGAGATCTAACTGTATATGATCAAGTCATAATAAAACTATACAATATACATTGGAAATAGACAAGAAAAACTACTCTGTATAATTTTTGTCCTGACAAATACAAAATTAAAATCAGTTTATTCTGTGGGCAGTTAAGACACGTCTTTTACATTTTCATATTATGAGTGACGGGTTTGTGTTTGCCTATGTGTGTTAAATTTTTCAAAGTATTTGTGGGAATATCCATACCATCATCACCAGCTCAGCCACAAGAAGTCTGCTGGATATAGGCCTCCTCCAAACGTTTCCAGCACGACCGGTAGGCAGCGACGCCAGCGACATGTATCCAGCGGCTTCCTGCGAATTTCCCTAGGTCGTCTGACCTTCAGGCGGTCGTACAAATCCATGAATATCCATATCCTTGATTTTTTTTAACCAACGCCGACCTTTGACTCCATCATAAGTTTTTAATGATAATAAAATTACCATAATATTTATACAGCTATGGTTTTTCTAAAGATTAAAAACCAAACCTGATTATATAAATAAATTATAATTAGTTAATATTCCTTTTGTAAATCATCAAATTCTTGTTTCTATACAACTATAAAAATGGTTAATGCTATATTATCAAAAATGACAAATAAATCGTTTATCATAAAGGTGAAAATATCCACTGTCAATACAAAAGTTCAATTAGTTCTCCATTCGGCGCTTCTTTCAAATGATTAGTTAAATTTATTTCATAGGTATCACATAAGTTGACCTCAGTTTGTTTCCAATGGCAGTTAATTCGACGTGCTTATGTAAAGATTACTGCGTGTTAATAAGATACAAACGTAAGCTAATCATTGTTGAATAGGGAAACGGGTTTGATAATAAAACATCAGCTTACGATAGCGCCACCGCTTAGAAATAGCTAATTTTATAACAAAAATCTTGATAATTATACTTAAAAGTTCAATGTCGTCATAAATTCACTAAATTATTGACATAAAAACAATGTTGGTTAATATTAAATACTTTTACTCAGAAATATTTTGGGTGTTCCTCAAGGTATTTTCTTAGCCTCCTAATCATTAATATATTTTTTAAACGTTTCTAAAACTATATCTTCTTTAGTTTGACAGTGTCTATAATGTCTCATTAATTTTAAAAATGTTTTTCAATAATTCACCGTAACAAACTTATGTTTTATTAAAAACCGATTTCACGATGGCCTGAAAATTTATAGATTTTCTGTCAGATTTTGTATGAGTACATTTTATCTGTCAATTGGCTAACTGAACCTTATCAGGAACATTTATGCCAGTATTCAATCTCAAACTTGTGTAATTCCTGTTTCATTGCCAATGTTTTTGTTTCTTTGTTTGTTTGTAAACTCTCTTTTGTGATGGATCACCGAAAGTTTTATCTGATAAATATACACGTACTAAAACTAAGATAAGAGTACAAAGCGCCTACGGCTGCGCCCATTATCTTAAAGCATTTACACACTTAAGTATACTATACCAGTTAGCCAAGATTATCTAGTTTTAAACCACAGAGTAGAACAAACACAGAGTATCCTTAAACATAAACAGTATACTGTGGCATTGTATCTCTGATGCTAGTTCTACACTCTCACAAAGTTGAGCGAAAAAGGGATTGTGAGCTTTTTGTCCAACTTCGTCTTCACTTTTCCTATGTCTTCGAACTTCGTGTCTAACTTCATTGCTAGCATATGACACGTTTCTGGAAATTTGTCCAGTACGAACAGTCATATTTACTACGAATTATATAAAACAATTTCAAAGTTAGTCAATACTTTGTGATTTTAGTAGGCTCAAACGACGCGACTCACATCACAGCTAATAAAACAATTGAAAATCGACTTCGTTGTGCACCAAGTAATAAGTGTCAGTTCCGAACTTTGTTTAACGTCAGCGCGAGTCAGCCTTAGTGGCGACTAGTAAAAAATAATACAAAATTGTTAATTTCTATTATGTACAAATAAATAATCCAGCATTATTATTTATTTGTATAGAGTATGTATTTATTAGTATACACAGAGAGATTCAAATTTTACATACATAGAGTAATGTGTAAAGTTTGAATATATTCATGAAATCTACAAAAAAAAACAGATATTAATGAAATGAATGATTTAATATTGATACTGGCACCAACAAATAACCTAAACACGACGACCTAAACACGACGCTTTTTAAAATATAAAGAACCTAAACACGACGCTTTTTAAAATATAAAGATACTATGACGATGATATTTAATATAGGTACAGCCGTAGACTTAGCTCTTCAATTCTAGGATTCATTTACGAGCGTGCCAATTACATCTCCATACGTCGTTGGCGTGTAGGTATGCCAATAATGAATTCATGATGGTGAACTTGCGTGTCTGTCTGATTTATTGGCATAGTCTGCGGCTGGCCTGAAAGTCGACCGTGGCCTGAGGCGACCACGACTCGGCCGGTCCGAAAGCCACACTTATATTAACTATAGTCGCCTTGTGAGTGTCTGTTACGATATTTATAGGTGCTGCGGTTTATTTTAGATAAGTAAATATAGTATCCAATTGTATAAACCTCGTTTTTAATATTTTGATATTCATAATTGTCTATTTTTAATGTCTGACGAGATGACACAGTTTTGCACGTCTACAACAAATATTATTTCGAGTTTGTTTTACTTTTTTTTGCAGTCTGCTGTTGAGCATTGTCTTATTTTTTTACTTTTCTCTTATTTCTACTAATAATATCTATATTTTAACTTGATTAACTTTAATGATTTGTTTCATTTTTAAACTTATCTTTAGTGAAACCTTGTTTAAATATCGTATGTCTTTAGTTTTATCCGCGCTATCCCATTGTTTCTTCTCCAAGGGTGAATTTCGAAATTAAAAATAGAAATTCAAAAGTTTAAATAAATTGTAAATCATTTGTTTGCTACAAACAAATAATTGTGAAAATCATTACACAAGCAAAATTAATTTGATGGGAAAAATATGATTGACATGAGAAACAGGTAAAACACTGAAATTCATTACCGTGTAATTGTCTAAATGTAAAAACAACCGCGAAATGGCGGGATGTGGCGAAATGTGGCGAAATGTGTTGCGTCACATTTTTTACTCCGCACATCTTGGCTTCATTAGCTCCATTACTATTGCGAAATGATGTTGCGAGAGTGCCATGATTCAGTTTCTATTTCTCTAAAATACTATTTGGTATAAACGCAACAATAATAACTAGAAGTTCCGCTTTTACTATATTATTACGTATTTCTAAGTTCGACCTTACAATTTTTAACTCTTACTAACTCTACCCATTTCTTTCTTTCTGAAGTATGATACCCGAAGATTGCTTTTGCAATAAGGCTGCCTTGTTGTATACGTAATAGTATGTAAGCTTTCCGTTTGAAAATAATGCATATTCTATGTAAAAATATTGATGTACAATATAAGGGCATTTACGTACAGTACAGTCTACAAATTCTTTGCGTTTGCTTGTTTTTTTTAAACTATTTTTCTGGGTAAAAAAATAAATGCCTACAAATTAATCTAGATCATACTTGTCTACCAACTTCAAAATTCCCATGAATTCTGGCATCTTTATTAATTTTAGAAATGTCATGTCATTAGCTTCTAGTCAAAGAAAAACAAGTATAAGTGACTAACCATCAATATGTGAATGCTAACATTATTCTAGAGACATTCCCATGTGAGGGGGACATTGAATCTGTCAAAAATGTGCTCCCACTTAAAATAGTAATGATACTAGCTCAAAGTGTGGGAACTGTAATGAAATAACACTTCATTAACACCCCCAATGTATTTGTTTATTGCTCTTGGGCAAGTAAATTAGGATATTGACGGACTAATGAGTTATTTATTTCTAAAACAATCGTTTCAGGTAATCACGTGTGGCCTAATAGGAGTTTTAAAACTAATAACTTGCCCTGCATTGCCATAACAAATATTACAGACATTTAAACTCCCGCCAAAATCTGTACAGTCTTTATGGTGATTTAAAAGTAGACAAAAATTTTAAAATATCGATACCACCTGAGGCGGGGGAGGTGAAATATTTCTTTCAAAACAAATTTTGAAATTGAATTTGGTAAGCAACTTAGACTGATAGTAAATATGTTATTTTGGCATTGCAAATATAATATCTGCAGCAGAAATAATATTACTTATTATAATAAAAAAAAACGACACTTTTATATTAGAAATTCTCATGGAAACAGGAGTAATGGTATCTCCAAATCAAAGCCGCAAGCGTCCGCTTATAGTTTAATAAAATCTAATGATCATTGAATCCCATAAAACTAATAGTTTAAATTGTACCTAATCATGATTCTAGTAATCTCAATTAATATTTTATTGTAATTAGAACCATCATTATATTTGCTAATAATTCTAACATTACCGTGCATAAACGTTTCATCACTTTATATTGATTGAGTTGTAAAATGTTCATATGCAATGCTAAGTATATTTATATTAGTTTATTTGTCGGCATGTTTAGATAAATGGACCTCTAAACTGTAAGTTCAAGCACAATTAATAACACATATGTTATGTTTAAAAATATCCTTACCAGAGTGAGAGATGTAAAATTATATAGATTTCGTGTAATGAAATCAATCTACATTAAGTTTTTAAGTGGACATTCTATTGTCTGTACGTATTATTATTACGCGTGTAATCTGGTAAACTTAATGAGACCTAGTGTAAATTATTCTATTGATAACTAGGATGAGGATATGGGCTGTATTGATTTATGATTTATAATAATGAAAACATTTTGACCAACTACTCCGGTATGCTTGTTTGCTAACTTTTCTGGTATGAAAAAAAACTTTATGTGGATATTCCGAAGTCGTCTTTATGTCGATAAGACTTCGCCGGTCGAGCTAGGATTTTTTATCTCTTTAAATACTCTAGCACTCAAAAAAATGCATGCCAATCACTAATTAAATGCTTTTGTGATGACACAAATGGATAATAACCACACTTGGTGTTACAAACAGATGGTGGGATCTATTTTGATTTACGCCTGTGCTGTACTATTGGAATAATGGTGTTAACAGTTTCCGCCTTTTAATTGTATGTCCAGAGTGGGAATGTTAGGAGAAAAGACTCTCACACTATGCTAATCTTATTGTTCATGTCAATTTGGATTCTAATGCCGTAGTATTTGTTTGTTTGATTTCAAATATTCGTGTTTATACTTTAATCAGCTTTAAGCTCATGTAGGTCTAAGCTTTTAAGCTATGTGAAATGTATCAAATATTCATGTTTATACTTTAAAAAGCTTTAAGCTTTTATAGCTTAGCTATGTATGTTCGGTCAAATTAAATGTATGTTCGGATAGCTCAATCGGAGATATCAAATAATATTTTCAAGATTGTATGTAATTGGAGTTAAAGGTATTGAAGTGTTTCATCTCGTCATGTTTGAGTGTGCTATGATGTATTATCATATCATATAAGACAGGATTGACTTGGCTGGATCATCCAACCAGAGGCGATATTAATAATTTTCAAGAAGTCAATTTTAACTATGTAATAGTAAACCTAATAGCATTCCAGTGGCTATTAAGCAGGCTGTATGGAAGCTTGGAGGAAATCGGTCCAGCAGTTAGGGCATGATAATCACGACCCTCGTCTTGACAAATCGATGATAAAGAAGACTTAAACCGAATAGGAAAATGTCTAATTAGATCCTCATTACATATAATAGAAGCTTAAAATCTTTTTAATGAAGTGTTAACACAACTGACCGTTCATAACCGATTAGCGACTTGTGATCTTATTACTATAGTTAGTGTCTGTACACACTAACCAGTGCCTGCCGTTCCCACGAACACCACATGTGTTTTGTTTATGAGATATAAAAATATAACAAGCCTTGAATCTGTTAACGAGTTTTTGCTATGTTTGAATTTGAATTTTTGTGCAGCTGGGGAAGTAAGGATAAATATTTTTGTAATTGTTGTCCAGGTTTTATAAATTGTTAAAGTAAGTACAGAAGATAGTTTTGGTAGGTAAAGCTACTGTATTTTCCGTTAAAGTGTCAGATGTCAGAATTAATCTAGATCTAGGGTATTTCCGACGCAAACATCCTTTATAATTATTTTAGATTTCAAAGAATTTAATAATATCACTACTTATATAAAAGCTCTCAAGAGCATGGCATTCTTTCCAATAATTTCATCCTCGACACAATGCAGGATTTATATAAAAGGGCGAATATTTCCAACATTATTTTTCGCTATCAATTTCTTTACTACCGTTGTATTATGTTAAGTGAAATAGATACTTATTCATCTAATACGTAGAAAGCTGTAATTATAATATCTATTATTGACTAATATAATAAATACTTGACTTTTAATGAAAAGGTCAGTCTAATTCTTAATTCTCTACTATCGACTATTAGATTTTGAAATATTTAATTAGATACGTATAAAATAAACTGCTAACTAGTTAACAGAAAAGTTATTAGAAAATTTACATAATCTATAGCAAAAACAATATCGTAAACTAAATGAAAATTGCTGTTTTAGCATAATCACTCTAGCTAATACGTAACACGCAGATATTTATTTTAAAGTCCGTAGAAAGCTGTAAATCTTTAGTAGATAACAGCTTGATTGCAAACTAGTATTGATATACTTATGAGAGATAAACACATAACCCTTTGCCTTGGGCAGTCGGGTAAAAAAAAGCAGGTCTAACGAATGAAATGCCTTTTTCAATGATTCCCATAACGCTTCACCTTATTAATATGGATCTTGACTTTCCTTATACGGTAAATTACATTATCTTTCAAGTTAATTTTATAGCTGTACGTTAGTTTAGTGTCAACATTGTTTTGTGCTGAGTACCATGTAACAAACGAACCCGTTACTTTTTGTATGAAAAATCTATTTAATTCTTAAGCCTGAGTTACACTGTTTTATTCATTTTGAGATAAAGATTACTATGGCTAGTTGCGTGTTGCTGACTAAACGGTTAAACTCCAAACAATATAAATTTTAAACGTTATTCATTGACTTCCTGTATTTCCTGTTTTATCACATCATCATCAACCACTATTCATTCAACTATTGGATCTCCCTTCAATCGAAGAGGTATAGCATACTCCATCAGTCTTCTGAATGATTCATGTATATTTTTTATTTTATTTTGTAACCAATTGCACTGAAAATTAGTCTGGTAACGTCCAGTTAACTTGTAGCCAGCAACTTAAATCCAGGAAAAAGTTAAGTTAGTTTGCAAGCATAAACTAAACTTATTTTTAAACTTATAATTACCATTTCGATGTAAGTAATAATTACCATACTTTTGATGTCAAGAACACGTGTATTAGCACATTGAGCTTGTCCAATTAAATTTTGATATATAAAACTTTTTATACCAGACATGAAATGTCAAACAGATGGTCTAAATCTAAAATAGTATTAAAGAAGACATCTTGTTCCCAGGCTACCGAGGTCAGAACTGTGAGATTGACATCGACGACTGTCCAGGACATTTGTGTCAGAATGGTGCGACATGTGTCGACGGGTTGAATACTTACACGTGTGAGTGCCCCCCTACGTTCAGCGGGACATATTGCGGGACCGACGTCGACGAATGCGCTTTGAGGTAAGTCTTTATTAATTACATTGGTATTTACAGCCTTGTATGTAGGTTTTAATTAGAAGCCAAAGTTTAATATTAGATGCTTTATAATGGTCAATTATAAACGTTTTAAGTCATCTCTATGATACTTTATAAGTTATTAGACAACGGATTATAAAAAATATATAATTCAAATGAACTGACTTTTTTTAATACCACAAAGGTGGCAAACAAGGTTACGGTCCGCCTGATGGTGAGCGGTCACCGTAGCCTATGGACGCTTGCAACACCGGGTGTATCACTCGCGCGTTGCCGACCCTGTAAAAATCTTTTAATGCCCCTTTTGAAGGACCCCATGTTACAACATAAAGTAAAGACCTCGGCGGGGATCTCACTTATAATATTATAAAATATTATTGAAGATCTAATAATGTCCAAAACAATAATATGCTAACTAATATTATGTTTGATGGGTACCAGTATTCAAACGGCAATAGTAGGTACTGATTTTCACAATATTTAGGCATCAACCTTTTCGTTTCATAATGAAATCGAAATATAATTATTTGATAATATCCAGAGGCCCAAGCCAGTGATCGTAATAACCAAATCGGCTTTTAAAGCACTGTTACTATTTTGTATGTACATATTTTTATAAGATTTATGCTTGGAACCCAAAACATAATTGGAGACATTTCCTTTATATGCCACGGAAATGATAGCAATTTTGATACTATGGTGTAGAGAATAAGGTTCACAATTTTATTTTGCTGATAAAATATGTATGTGATCTTATTTTCGGCTTGCAAGCCTAATTACTGAGGTATCCTGACAAAATGAACTCTGGAACGGATCGGCTTGGATTCCCGAAAAGATTTAATGGGCTATTACATACTAAAATATACTTTATTATAACAGCATAAAATTTAAATTTTAATGTCATCAACGTAGATTGTCAGTAATTTGATATGAGACGCCGTGTTTGCCGCACGATTTTTTGCGAGCGATTAAAAATTTAAGTGTTTTAAAGCTTTTTAGTTTATTTTTGATAACATGACATTATTAATCTTTAAAAAGTCGTTGCTATTCTATTTTTTTATTGCTGTCCCAGGAATAAAAGTACCAGAAGGTCGATAAAATTCTGCTAATCCTGGATTAAAAAAACATGAAAAGGGACTTTTAACCGCATTTCAACTACAGGACGTGTTTGCTATTTTTAGACCTCTGATTATCTAGATAAAAACATTCCTAAGTTTCTCTTTTGTCTCTTACTATTTTCTTATTAAAATTTTAAAACGATTCAGGGAAATTTTTTTTTTGTTTTAATAGTATTAATTAATATTGATTGTGTTTTGATCGTCGCGGTATGGGGCGTTAATTAAAAAGTAACTGAAGTCAATGCCCTCTGGTTCAAGTTACAAGAAAATGTTCGCAAAATTTCTCCATACCATCATTGTTTTAAATTATCTGTCTGTTTGACTCTTCGTTTATTTGTTTCATCGTCAGCAACTTACGTAGATTCATGATTAGTACCATATCAAACTATGAATTCCATACGTTGAAATAGACAGTTGTTAGCATTTGTTTAGATGTTTAGACTGACATAGTACTAAAGCGTTGATTTATTTATACTTCTACCACATTACAGAGGTGTATATCATGAGTTATTTGTAATTTAACCACTTAGCGGTCAAGCGAAACGTGTAAAACCACAGCTCTAAGAAATTATATTTCGAAATTGTCTTCCTAACGTGTCTCAACTTACATTTTCATAATTATTAATTTAATATGATGAAGTGTAAATTGCGTAATGGATAAAAAGTTACTTATATCAGTAAACTAGCGCCCCGTTCTAGCTTCGCACAAGTTTTTTAATTTACTTAATAAGCCTATGTCACCCACGAATATAGCAGCTTGCCAACGGTGAAATAATTTTTGAAATAGGTCCAGTAGTTTTGAGTTTAATCGTTACAAACAAAAATATAAATCCTCTTTATAATGTTAGCATAGAAAACGTCTGGCGTTTTACGTATGTTACGTATGTACGTTACTTCTGTACCTATGGGAATTCCAAAAAATCCTTTGTAAATACGTAAAAATCTCTGTGATCTAATATCTAACTCATTTTCTTTCTCTGGCCATAATCATTTTCATTTCGAATGATAGACAAATTATAAAATCTGTTTCTTGATTTTAACTAGAAACGTCTGTGAAAGCCTCCTCCAAAAGTTTATTGGAATTCAGATTCAAAATTCGAAACTTTTATTCAGAGAATAGGTCTTTACAAACATGTTCTCTTGTCAAAGGGTACATACCGTTCTTTATATTATTAATCTACTCTATAAACTACTACCATTTCGGAAGCAAAAGCTTTCTATTGCTATTCTTTTAATAATAATGGTTTCTTCCGTCCATCGCTTGTATCTTGCACCCACGACACAGTCTAAGTAACATGTGTGATACGCCACTGTTCCTCAACTAATTGTTAGCTAATGATGAGGTGAAAAAACGCCAGCGCGGTCGCACGGTTCGCGAGCGGTTTTATGACGCGCATTTCAATAATGGCTGAGTAATGTCACTGTATCATCAGGACGTGAGTTTGATTCCTGTCAAAGCATATGGTTCAGAAATCATACAAGTTCATGCAAAAAATCGGTATATGTACCGGAATTTAGATGTTTAGTCGGATGCATTTTTTTTATCTTAGAGCCGATATAGACCGTCTGCTCGAGAAATTAGCCATTGATCAACATACATGGGCCGCTCTTGCAGTCAACAGGTTGTAGCTCTGACTGCACGTCTGCCCGAACAGTTGCAACTATTCGAGCGGTTCGTATATGTGTGTTTGTTTCAAGACTGTAGTTCAGCAAGCAGTCGCAGCTTGAAGCATCATCCTGACTGCTTCAAGCTGTCCATGTACATTATGTCGGCCCTTACACTGACTGTACCGCCACAGTCAGGATAACCCAACGGGTAAACTTTTAAAACAAAAAGTATCGACACAGAATATTGAATTATGAAGAAAAAAAATAATAAAACCGTTGGTAGGGAGACGTAATATGATCCTGCACGCATTTATCTGTTTCATGAACCAATGGTTCGGGTTGTGTGACAATCAATTAAAAAGACATACAAAAATCATCTTTAACTCCTAAACACATGACTCAAATTAACTCGATGTGAAATATAAAACAAGAGACGACGAACGACGCAAAGCGGTTTATATACACCATGTTATTATAGACATCTGGTGACTTATTCTTAAAGGAATTTAAGCTTTATTTCTCTAATAATACGTTGTTCATCAATGAAATTGGACTGGTACGTGTTAATTTTGCAAATTCGATCCGTAAGAGACGTATGCAGCGGGCGGTCCGGAGTATTCGGTTGATAAATTAATTGTTTATATAGGAACTATTAATTTTATAGTGGTATAAATATAAAACAATAATTTTTGATATCCTGTTGTGATTTAATAACAAAAGTTTGGATCAGTGAGCCTTTGAGACCTGTTTTTATTGCCTATCGAAGAATTTATAGTTGAATAAAAAAGTTTTCGGTTACACCCTGTATTGATACTTTTGTTTAAACCTTTGTATTCTGTAATTCTCCTGCGTAAGGTCCGTCCGCATTGCGAAATTTCATCGCACGAATTCTTTTCGTAAATTCTGTAACATATTACATCTTATGGAAGATCCGCACTATGGCGATGGCGAACATTGGCGATGGAATTTGCGGACAGGCCCTTGATCTCAGCTTCATCTCTAGAAGTGTGTCTTTGTCGCTATTATAATCTACAGGCATTTCTGATAGCCTCATCACATCACCAGCAGGAAGAAGCAGAATCACTCCCGTGAGTGATGATTCTCTCTCATTCGCTTTTGACTGACAGTAGTTACATTGTATTGTATTACTTAAATATCTGATCAGCACTAATCAACTACACCAATTTTTTTTTGAGAATGGTAATGAGAATCGTGATCGTTTATTTTAATTTGTTTTTCCAGTTTTTTACTATCTATATAATGTTTCAAACGTGATTATTCACATGCACATAAAACTTACTACATAATACTCTCATACATTGTGGCTGTACTAGATTTTCTCCTAGAAAAAAGAATCGTATTTGTGTAGTAGGAAGCTGTAGTTTGATATTATGAGTTTTATGCACTGAGAAAATACTCGGCACACCCTGAGCCTGTTTCTCTAGCACTAGAAAGTACGTACATTAGTTTTGATTAAGATTATTTACTCCAGTCTTAGATCAAGGAAATTGGAATGTTATAGGAACTAGTAATATTGTTTTATTAATGTGAAAGTTAATATTAATTAAGTCTGTTGAAATCTTTGATTGAAAGAGACCTGGATCCCTACAGTGGATTCATTTCGTATTCCCAAGTGTTGTCAAAGAGTGTTAACTGTGTGTTAAGGTGACAGACAGTCAGGTTTTTAGCTCTGTACCGTTGGCGACACATACAGACGGATTCCCGTTGCTTGTCCAGCCGGTACAAAAAAACGGGACAAAAAAAGGTGGCCTGAAAATCCAGAGAACTTCTATGTAAGAGGAGATGTCTAATTTTTCCATAGAATCTTGTTGCACGCGAGCAAGCGAGGCGCGGCCGAGCGGAGATGTGTGTACCCGGGCGGCACATCTCTCCTCTCTGCTCTGGTGGAAACCGGAGAGGAGAGGAGATATCTTCCTCTTGGCGCTATCCGGTTTTCTAATTCATTAGAATTAGCGGGGTCCACTTTCTAAGACTCGAATTCGGGACAAGCCCGTCACACATCCCCACCGCTATGTCTTTGCTGAAAGGATAGTTGACACTAATTGTTGAAAGCATTCTTGACACTAATTGCTGAAAGCATACGAAATTAATGATCTTTACATAAAATTCTCGAAACTAAACCAGAATTACACAATTAACATTTTTCGTTTAGTACAACATGCACCCAAAATACTCAAGTGGCATATTTAAGTTACCATTTATGTGTCACCGATTCGTATGTTTATTCATGAGTGGCTTAAATATCTCGTTTCTTTTAAATTAATTTTACGCGTTGACAGTAAAACTGTTAAATGTTATTTAATTGATATTAAAGTGTGTGTGAACTATGTTTAAAATATGACAACATGTTAAATAACTCTAAAAGCTTGTTTTATAACTTGCTAATTTGGTTAAATTAATTGTTAGATAAATATGTATATCAGGAGGAGACAGATGTGGACATTTGGTCCCCTCTGGATTGTGGAGATCTCATGGCAAAAGCTCTAATAAATAAAATGATACACTGAAAAAAGTATTTTACCGAACTAGTTCGACTATTTCAAATTTTAGCTAGTACTTGACAAAGTAAGCTTAAAATAACTGACCTAGCTTGATTGTGACAATAAAACTAGATATGTTAAATTTAGTTTGATTTTAAATAAACATTTTTTTATTTGTCATTAACTAAACTAAGTTAACCTAACCTATTAAGTTATATATAACAATACTCATCATTATATCTTAAACAAAGTACTTGATAATTTCTCATCAAACTACTTTTATTGTGATGACAAAACTGGTGTGTTGTTTTCGGTTTGTTTTTTAGAAAACAATTTTTTGGTGAAATTCTAACAAACTTAGCTTGACGAACAATAACAAAATGTGTAACATATTTTATCCAAACTGTTTCATAATATCTTATCCAATCATCGATTGCATGTGACTAAATATATAGGTAGCATGTACATTTTTTATTTGACATACAGTAACAAAAGCACGTAATTTTTCGAATCAGCAAAACTTCGACTTTTGTTAAACAAGGTATTCTTTTTACCCATTACATAGTGTTAAACACTGAGTAATCAAACCAGTGCTGCCAACTTATGTAAGCGAAAACGGGCTGTCAGCCCTTTAAAAAAGCGCCATTTTGTTCGCACTTCGGTCGGCCGGCAGGCCGGCACTTGTTGCCTTGCGTAGTCGTTTGCGCGCGCGCGTAATCACAGAGTGAGTGAGTAGGTATACTAAACGTTTTTGTTGCCTTGCCCCGTTTTGTTATTATAAATTAATAGTGGCGAATGTTAGTAAGCTATCTAAAAAGGCTTACGGACATGGAAGTCCCAGAACAGGAAGACACTCCAGACTCCATGGCGGATTATCTCCGCTCCTGGGGTCTTCAAATTTATATTCCACAGTTTAAAGGTAAGCATGATTGTTATTGATTAATGTTCATCAAGAAGCCATGCTCCAGTGATATTTAAATCTATTTACAGCATGATTCACAATAAAGTGTGTTAAATTTAATTAAATAATCGGCTAGCTATATGTAGGGTAGGTAGGTACCTACCTAACCGACGTAAAAGTTAATTAGGTAGGTACCTTACTTACGGCCAGTTGCACGCTTATTCTGGTAAATGTGGAGCTGCTGCAGTGTTTACTAGAAAAAACGTGTCGAAATCGGAACTGAATCCCATACTACGGGACCGGTCATATTATTGGTGAGAAACGTAACGTACTTAGAGGTGTATAGCACATGCAGGTTTCCTCACCACGTTTTTCTTCACGTTTTTAAGCAAGTGATAAGATCAGAGTCGCGTTACTTAGAAACATTGATAAGTCCGTACATAGGTTAGAAAGTTACTCATTGGTACAGGCCCAGACCGTGACGCGAACCAGGTCCCTCTTGACATAATATGGAAATAAGTAAGTTTAGGTATTTCATTTTTTTTTCAGAACATCAAATAGATTTAGACACACTACAAATGTTGCCGGAAGACAACTTAAAAGAACTATTAGTACCTGTAATTGGCCATCGCGCTAAATTGAATATGCAAATTAAGATGTTGCGAAGTCTAACGGACACAAAGTGTATTGAAATTGCAGTAAGTAATATTTTTTGTTTCATCTATTTGAGGCTTGGTGCAACAGGCTTCTCAACCATCCTTCTCTCAATGTATTTTAATGTATGTCGGTTTCCTCATGAATTTGCTTGTGACAACTTTTTAAAGTCTGTACATAGAGAAGTCAAAAGAACCTCATTGCTGCAGGCCCTAATCGGGAATCGAACCCACTAACAAGTAATAATAAAAACCAGGAACCGACTTTAATTATAGACTGAGTGACTTCTGACTAGTTCATGGTTTTCATTTAACCTTTTTCAGATTCCAGATGAACAACCCTGTTTGAACATAATGATTTTTTTTAACCCAACAGAAACAGATTCATTCATGATTTTAGATCCAACTCCAACGCCACTTAATATAATAGACGATATGGAACGAAATGAACCAATGGAACCAATACAGAGCCTCAATATTTCCTGTGTGAGTATATTACAGTTTTTTGTCTGATGTCGGACTCATAATATGCCGAGGCAGGGCTTTAATATTCATCTATAGTATCCCTTGATATGACCTATAGAGATACTTTTTAAATTGAATTCTATTTAGAACATTTTACTGAAAGACTACATCATTTCGCTTTGAAAAATAAGGAGTACCTACTGCTTTCATAGATTATTAAAAATCTACTGTCTCCACTGGGATTCAGTTCAATAGGGTTTACCTGTGGTATGGTGCCATATAAATTTGGTTTAGATTTGATGATACTCTATTTAACAAGTATTTATTATTATTTGTTTAGTTAGCAGAAGCTATTTAATAGTATAAAATTATTATTTATTATTACAGCTATCAAGTTTCATTTGCCATTTGAAGACGGCTGCTGAAATAGATGAAACAATTTCAAGAAGACTGGTGAAACTTGAAGAATTCGGGTTGACTATGCAACCATTTATAATAGTAGTAGGTCCCACAATAAATCAAATCTTAGCAAGGTATGTAATTCTTAACAGTTACCTACTCACTCACTCTGTGAGCGCGCCGACGACTACTGCAAGGCAACAAGTGCAAGTGCGAGTTAGGTATGGATAATGAAAAATTCTGTGATTATTATTTCAATTGACAGCATATCTCTATCCCTGTCGATTTTTCTCAGTTCCGTCTTACTGTACCTACTTAAAATAAGGCAATTTTGTATGATTTTTTAAATAAAGAATCTTCTAGACATCATTTGCTGTATTATTTATTGTATATCTACTACACTACTTAAAAATTACTGATCATACCGTAAAATGTAACAAAAGCTGTATGATTTAGAAATTTATAAGCTTATAGGACTATTCCATAATCCAAGTAATATTTGGCTGTTACAGGTTCCTCTAATAAAATAAAGTACACCAGCCAACAGGGGTAATTGTACTTATGAAACTGATCAAAGTTATTTTGTTGTATGAGTGCGCCCTTTTATGATGTAGCCAAAGCATTTTTTAAAATTCAAAATATTGAGAAACTAAAGTTTTCAGTTCCATGACTCCAATTCTTTGAGCTTGAGCCACTAGAACCAACGTGCCATTCGTTATAGAGCGATTCGATTAGACAGAAATAAAAAAATATCCAATGTATGGGTACATTTTCTTTCTATTCTATCGAATCGCTCCGTAGCGAATGGCATATTGGCTCGAGCCGCTGGTGTATTTTATTTTAAGGTGATTCGGTTCGCACGACCCGCGGAATTCAAATTTTCTTCGGTTTTTAACAAATTGCAGCCCAATCTTTCATTGCACATTCATAAGAATGCGGTTCCCGACTATAAACACAATTTATCTACTGAATAATCATCGTATAAATTAGAAATAGTAGCGCTTCTCTTTGTATTTGTGACAAATGCATTTTTTACAAACTTGTATTTGTCACAAATACAAAGAGAAGCGCTACTATTTCTAATTTATACGATGATTATTCAGTAGATATATTGTGTTTATAGTCGGGAACCGCATTCTTATGAATGTGCAATGAAAGATTGAGCTGCAATTTGTTAAAAACCGAAGAAAATTTGAATTCCGCGGGTCGTGCGAACCGAATCACCTTAAACTATCCATTTAGCCAAACCATTAGGCTATCTGCAACAAAATTAATTTGGCTATAATTTGTAAAACTGTTTTGTTAGATGTAGCCATACTCTTATACTACATTTAGCCAAACCATTAGGCTATCTACAACAGAATTATGGCTATAATAATTTTGTTGTAGATAGCCTAATGCTTTGGCTAAATGTAGTATAACAGTATGGCTACATCTAACAAAACAGTTTTACAAATTTTGTAAAACTGTTTTGTTAGATGTAGCCATACTGTTATACTACAAGTAACAGCAGAACAAAATTTATGATAACAAAATATTTGTTATGAAAAGCTGTGACATTGGATATGATAACAAAACTATATTGTTAGTATTCATTAAATATACATCAATTTTAACTTAACCTTTTTGCATAAAGTAACATAATAGATAGTTTATAGGCCGACAAACACTTTGAGTGTAGATAACCGAAGCATAATTGGTGACACATAACAAGAAACAGTTTGTTTGCAAACTAAACAACATAAATAACAAAACTAGGATTTGTAATATACTACCATAGTTCGAGTGTCACTATTTTTGTGTAATGCGTAGTCAATTTTTTTTGTTATATATATCGAAAAACTTTTTTCAGTGTATATGGATAGATTCAATCACGTGCAAGCCCTGACATCCAACCTTGCGTGAGATGCAAGTTGAAAGTCAGTTCTTCCTATAATTGAGAAAAAATGTACATATTTTCACAAATCCCTGTCTTCGCTTCGCTTATTGTCAATTCTGCTTCATCGCTTATTGTCAATCTTACGTCGCCGTTGTTGATCCTGGCTACACAGGAGACATAGTGGTGGGGGTGTGTGGCGAGCTTGTCCCGAATTCGAGTCTTAGAAAGTGTACCCCGCTAATTCTAATGAATTAGAAAACCGGATAGCGCCAGGAGGAAGATTATTAGTACTAGATTATTTACCATTTGGTATACTAACGTCATTCATGTTACACGAACTAAATTGCATCCGATGTTTTCATCGAATTAAATATTGGTAATGATTAATGGCTATTCGATAATCTCAGAATTGAATACGGTATCGATACAGTAGGCTACCGCATGTCAGTTACAAATGATGGCTACTGAATAACAGTCGGTGGCATTTGGGATGGCACATCGGAAATTAACAACTTTTCTTTAAAAACATAAAGAGTTTTGTGGTTAAAGGTTAAGGGGCGAGATGTGGACCAAACTGGTCCACATCTCGAACCACCCCTATTAAAAAATGATAGTAGTAAGGTCGTCCCACATTCGTTTTTTATTATACGATGCATAGTATCGCAAAAATCATTGACACCACATAACAACACGACACATAGTGACGATAAGACAATCTTACATTTGCTGCGTGACGGGGACGCTGCAGCACAATGTTATTGCCTCACCTTGTACGCTATTCTTAAAGGGAAACTCCAAAAAACTGAATAACACTGTGTGATTGCATTACTTTCTTCTAGCGATAGACACCTGTGACTCGGTGCTCGGTCCGCGGGTGGCTGAAGAGGACGCAGTCGCGCGTACTTACTATTTAGTGTCGGTTTTCGTCAGCGCAGTTCCTTGCGCACCGAGTTCCTTGTCAAAAGTGTGTTAATTTAATTGTTAGGTATTTTACTGGCCCTGATGGCAATGGTAATGAAGTCTTCGACTTTTTTCTAATGTTATCGGTCATCATGCAAATTACCGTTTGTTTGGACGATGTGCAAAGCTGATGGTTATCGGGCAGTGTGTGGGAAAGCCGACAATGTATCTACTGTATTTATTGATGGATCGACAGGCATAAATTAATAAGAATTTAATATTATATAAGAGACTTCTTAGTATTATCATAAGAAGTAATTAAGCTATTAAAGAGAAGAGATATCTCCATCAAAATGAGATTGAAAAACTATAATCTCGCTCTAAAAAAAGCAAAGAATAGACGCAGTGACTGAGAAATTTAAAAAATAGTAAGTAATTTCGGAACGCAACACCGTTGTAGTTTAAAAAAAATAGTTTTTGAAGACCCCTAAAATTCCTACTAACAAAACAAATATTTAAAAATACAGGCATATAAAAATTAGATGTATCACAATCCAGGGAGGATATAGAGAAATAAAGTTACTGTGAAGAAAATAATAGAACCTTATCAATATACTCACGTTTGCCAGTTTCCATGTTTTAATATGCAAAAGTATTAATTAATTATTTACCGAAATAATTGGTCTGTCCGAATAACCTTGAAGAATTGCTTGATTAATTATTAATTATACCTAGTCTACAATTTAAGTTGTTTAATGTTTATTACTTTGCATTATTATTTTTTAATTATATAAAATTTAATATTATAAATATTAAATAATTCGCAGTTTTTTTATATTGAAATAACATCATCATAGCCCTCTTTTCATCTTCGAAGCAACGTCGTGTGTTAGGTACATTTTTGTTGGTGGCTGTTAAGGCGGGACCCACATTATTGAAATAAGAGCGGATTTACTAAAAACACTTTACTAAATAAATTTATTATAGATAATAATTTGATTTAATACTTGTTTGATTAATCTCATGATCTCGTCTTTTTACTTAAGAATAAAAAATAAAATAAAACAAAAACTTTGTAGGTTAGGAGTGAGAAAAAACCTCTTAAAAAGCCAAAAATCCTTTCTTACTTGGGATTACAAAGAAAGGATTTACTAAGGAGGGAATTTTGGTTAATCCCAAGCACAACCCGGACACTTCATACAACGCGCGTGAAATAATTATCTATTCCACTACATAGGCCAATGTCGTCTGTACACGCGCACACGTATGCGCACACGTATACACATTCGTTCACTAAATGCACACCTTTGCGACTGAGGGTTCCTCGAGGGGCTCCCGGGGTGCGGTAACTCGGTCCGGTGGGGGCGGAGAGTTGCCATTCTTCCTTTTTTACACCTTTAAATGTAGGTATACCAGTATATTCATACTTCATTTATAGTGTTATTAATCTTTAATTATTTGTATAATATTTTTTTTTCGTCATCAGAAGTTACAGATATCTTGTGTTAATTTTATATTTTCTGTCATTGTAATTTGTATCTTATTAATATCATTTTAAAATAGCAAGTGCTAAGTTTCTTGCCAGTTTCTTCTTAGCACAAATCTGCCGTCTGAACTGGTGGTAGGAAAAAATTGTGACGATTCGAAAGAGCTTATATTAGGCCTATTTGAATAAAAATATTTTGAATTGAATTGAATACCTCGGGTTATTACTTATTCTATGTCTCAAGTAAGAAAAGTTTTTGGGCTGACCGTAAATATTCATTTATTTCATTTAATATCAAATAATTCATTATTCTCATTTCTCATATAATTCTATCATATCTCAAATAATTAAATAATG
The DNA here is from genome assembly GCA_905163395.2 of Endotricha flammealis. Taxonomy (NCBI): domain Eukaryota; kingdom Metazoa; phylum Arthropoda; class Insecta; order Lepidoptera; family Pyralidae; genus Endotricha; species Endotricha flammealis. The sequence goes on along the minus strand of LR990855.1, from coordinate 2,103,094 downwards.
CAATCATTATTTCATATCTTTCTAGACTTATTAATTTTGGCTGTTAGTTGACATGGCAATCACACAAACGATTTTATGAGTATGTCACCACACTATCGAAATATATATTTTAACTCTAGCAACATTAATGCAGAACAGAACCAGTTTCTGGTATCGTAAAAACTAAACAATCGTTATCAAAACGTGATTAATGATGGAGAGATCAGGCGTGGACACCATGAGTTCTGCAGAGGTCAACGCCACCGGGCTTTTTATAGAGATATTTTCTATTCAAAACAAGCTCAAACTCATTACCGTTCCCTTGGGAGTTTTGAAAATTACCATTCGTCGGGGTTACTTGAGTTGACATTCGATTTCTTGAAATTTGCTGTCGTTATTTTTGCTCCATTCCATTTCCGAAAATTAGCTAACGTTAAAATATTTTTTTGTTCTTGGAAATCTCGAAAATTAAACGTCATATTGGTAAATTGTGAGCGGGACTGACTTGTTGAGGCTTCCCTACCCTCCACCATCACATCACCACCGCCGTCGGGCGCTTATGCCTATATCCAGTGCCTTAAATAGTCGCATTTTTTTTTATCCCGAACGTCTCTCATTACCATTCTTCGCACAACTTTTTAGGAATAGTTTGAAAAGCTACAAACGTTTTTGGGTATTTCTTTGAAAATGTGCAAATCGCTGTTCCAGTTAAAAAGAACTTATTACATTACATATTTTTTTAACTTTTGGCCAGTATGGAGATGGACCAGTATCTGTTCTAACAGGAGCAGTTATCAGATTAATGTTAAATTCAATACAATCTGATATGAATTCAATCTTGTGTCGAAATTCACATTACCATTCGTGTCCCTCTCCCCAGATTTTAACACAAAATATTTTATTTCTCGACTTGTACTAAGAAGAACGTAATATAAGCAATAAATTCCATAAATAGAATGTTGTTATTAGTTTATAATACAATATAAATACTTAAAAGACTATTTTACAATGTTAAAAAAGTGAATCAACAAATGTTCCGGCGCTACATCCTCATTACCGTTCGAGAGTATTGTCGCCTTAATATCTTTGCTCCTAGTTGGCCTTGTGCGTTCGCCTTAACTGTGCGGGACAGTTCAGTCGTCGCTCGTCCGTTGCACGGAGGACACGTAGCGAGCGAGTATTTTTTCTACGGAAATATCGGTATTTAGTGCTCCGAACGGTTTTTGTTTCGTCAAAGTTCTCCATACAGTTTTTGTATTTAATGGTAAGTAGACGTGTGTTATTTAATCATTTAGGGTCTTATCATCTTCATAAAAGGGCTTATTTTAAGTATTTACTTGTTTCAAAATGGTAAATGACATGAAAATTGTTCAAAATGTATAAAACTATGAATTTCTAATTACCATTTTTCTAATTACCAGTTTTTACCATTCCGAATATGAAGTGCAAGGAGTACGGCATCGGGTGACTAGTCGCGGAGGGTAGCGGGATCCGAGGCACGGTTCACCGCTGGCCGACCGCAGGTAGTAGGGGACTCCTATACAGCCTATTGCGTGGACCTCTTGCTGACAACAGATCCAGACAGGTACTCGGTGACAATTTCTTCGCCATTGGGGCGCTCTGATCAATGTCTGATGAAATCGGTATCAGCCTACCACCCGCCCGATCCCAGCCTGAAAGGCAACCGGCGGCGGTTATGGCGATACAGATCAGCAGACTGGGATGAGATGCGGTCTTTCTATGCATCCTTCCCTTGGCAGTCTGTCTGCTTCTCTTCTAGTGACCCCAGCGTCTGTGAAGATGCCGTTACTGATGTGCTTCGTCAAGGGATGGAATACTTCATTTCCTTCTCCAACGTGCCATCTACTAGTAAAGCTCGCCCATGGTTTGGGCCTGAGTGCAGCCGTGCCGAGGCGCATAAGCATCAGGCATACCTGGACTGGGTTGCAGCTCGACAGCACAAGGCGTCTGATGTTCGCGAAAAGAAGAAGGCCTTTAACAAGGCTGCCAAGTCCTGCAAGATGGTTTTACAGAAGGCTCGATTTGATCACATTGGCCGAATAGGGAACAAATTGGATTCTTTCCCAGCGGGAAGTAAAGCGCTTTGGAATCTAGCGAAGGCGGTCGAATCGAACTTCTGCCGCCCCCCTCTCCACTGCAGAAACCTGACGGATCACTTGCTCACACCGCTGAAGAGAAAGCAAACCTGTTGGCGTCTCTGTTCGCGGAATCTTCACGTCTTGATGCTGGTAGCGCGATACCTCCAGTTTACCTGGCAGCACGGTGGTAATGCCGGAAATCCGGTTGCGCCAGGCTGAGGTTCGCAAAACGCTGCGCAATCTTGACGTGAACAAGGCCAGTGATCGAGACGGTATCCGCTATTGTACAGAGGACATGTGCACCCGAATTGACACCTGTATTGACCCGCCTCTTTAGGCTCTGTCTAAAATCTGGGAAAGAACCGAGTTCCTGGAAGCTCGCTAACGTGCCCAAAAAGGGCAGCCGTGCCGACCCTGCCAACTACAGGCCCATTTCGATCACGTCCATACTCTGTAAGAATATGGAACGTGTTTTTGAACCGCAGGCTCCTAGCGTACCTAGAATCGAATGACCTCCTCAGTGACCGACAATATGGCTTTCGCTAGAATCGGTCCACTGGGGATCTTCTAGTGTACGTCACCCACGTCTGGAATGAGGCTATTGAGGAATTCGGAGAAGCCCGCGGTTGGAAGCTTGCGGTTTCCCTCGATATTTCCAAAGCATTTGACGGTATGGCACGGTAGTCTTATTAGCAAGCTTCCTTTTTCGGCCTGACCTCTAATTTCTGTGCGTGGATTTCTGACTTTTTGGGGGATTGATCTATTCGGGTGGTCATTGATGGCTGCTCGTCTAAACGAAAGGCTTTTAATGCCGGTGTCCCTCAAGGATCGATTATTTAAAGCATTTGTTTTTTGTTGTTTGTGAAATCACATGCAGTGTTTTATAAAGTTCAAACTATGATTGTTATTAGTGTTTATGAAAGAAATTAATAACTAAGTATATTTTTTATATTTATAGTTGTCGTTGATTGACAGCTAAGTGCGAAAGTGTGAAGTTAATAAACGTTGATTTTTAATTATTTCTTTTATTTTTCTCTGTTATCTACTCACCATTTGAAATTCTTCTCTTTACCGTTTGTGAACCTCTTTACCATTTATGTAAATTACTCATTACCGTTTGCAAAAAAAAAGAATGGCTCATATCTTTAATACTAAAAGACTTTTCTGGGTCCGGTTCAAAAAAATGTATATAACTCATACCAAAGAACGCGACTAACACTTTAAAGAACCGTTCTTCGAACAAAATTTATCAATCTCTTTTATTAGGCTAATATGCGCATCCTCAAAGAATTACCCTTTTGCGATTTATATCTCGTCTATTTTTTATTGTGTATATTAATGGTATTTTTTTTTAATATTTTTCTCTTAAAACTTTTTATTGTGATACATAAACTTCTTCCATTAGATTCAGAGCAAGTAATAAAAACAGCTATTATCTCTAACGTCACAAATATTTACATAAATAAAATCGGTAGGGATTTTGATATGCAAATTAGTGTGAGAAAAACTTCGGTTCTGATTATATCGTAGGTATCGTAAAAGTTTCTTCTATTATTTATTTGACATTTTATTTATATACTACATATATAAATGTATTTAGCTTGAAATATATTATTTAAATCTACAAATATATTAGCACTAATTATCAGACTCGGGAAATCCTTTCTTATAGGATGTCTACATCATACAGTTTCAGGTCTTTACGATCAGTGGTTTCAGGGTAGGCGTTGATCTGTCAGTCAGTCATACTGGACGAAGCATCCATAGTATACTAATAGTATTATAAATGGGAAAGTGTGTGTTTGTTTGTCCGTCTTTCACGGCAAAACGGAGCGACGAATTGACGTGATTTTTTGAGTGGAGATAGTTGAAGGGATGGAGAGTGACGTTAGGCTACTTTTTGTCTCTTTCTAACCCCCCACTTCCCTAAAATGGGGGGTGTTAGTTTGTATGGAGCATTCCGCAATTTTCAAGGTAGAAAGCTAAAAATTGGTATGTGGACTATTTAGATAGATAGATAGATAGAATACTCTTTATTTGCATTACACACAGGAAAAAGTACAAAAAACAATCTTAAAAACTAGTGTAAATGCAACAAGGCGGCCTTATTGCTAAAAAGCAATCTTTTCAAGGCAACCTTATGGTAACGAATTTCTGTATGGAGTGGGCAGGGCTAGCATGACAAGAAAATAAATACTAGGTAAACAAGAAAATGATAGAAACGTAGGACATCAACTAAATATTAAAACAAAATGAATAAATAACTTCAAATATTATACCATATCACTATACTTACTATAATATATTATATAAATATTCATATTCATCCTACCATAAATACATAATTATACTATATTATACAATACATATATACCTAATAATAAAATAAATAAAAAATGTCGTTGTACTTAAAGGCAAACAAAGGAATCAAAGACTCAAATCTAAGAGATAATTTTTCACTTGTCGTTTGAATAAATCGATGGATTTTGCAGTTCAGAAAAGGATTGGTCGAAGAATTTGGAGGAATGAATAGGAATAAGGAGTGTGAGATTATCAGTGGAACGGAGTGACAGGCTATGGGATGAGGAGGAAAAGGTGAAGAATTCTTTAAGATAGGAGGGAGTACAAGGATTAAAAAGTATGGTGTAGAGAAAGGAAAGGATGTGCATGTCCCTACGTTGGCGAATGGATAGCCACTTCAACTGTGTCCGGTATTCAGACACGTGATCGTATTTGCGTAGACCATAAATGAACCTAATACAAAAGTTCTGCAACCGATCTAATTTATTTAGCAAATCTACGTTAAGGTCCGGGTACGATGTGTCAGCATAATCAAGGATAGGGAGAAGAAGGGATTGTGCAAGAGCAACCTTGGTGGCAGTTGGCAAGAAATTTCTGAGTCGCCGAAGTGACGCAGATGTAGCAAACATCCTCCTACTTACCTCGGCCACCTGAGCTTTCCAAGACAATGTGGAGTCCATGATTAATCCGAGGTTTTTTACAGAGGTTTGAAAAGGAATGCAGATACCATCAAACATAACCGACGGTATTTGAAAATTATCTAACCTCGAAATAAAGGCCTGGCTACCTAAAATGATGCATTGAGACTTGGTAGGATTAACTTTGAGTCCATAGCGTTTACTCCACTGTGATATGAGGTTCAAATTTGCATTGGTATCTGAAACGGCTAAGGCTATATTACTCAATGACGACTGGCAGTAAATTTGTAAATCATCTGCATAAAGGTGGTAGGAAGAAGTAAGTGAACTAGTGATAGAGGAAATGAAAATAGCAAACAATAGAGGAGACAGCACACCACCCTGCGGCACGCCAGCTTTCGTATGACACCATGTAGAATTTAGGAGATCGATTTTGACACGTTGCTGACGCCCGTACAGGTAATTATGAAACCAATCACACACTGCCGGAGATATGTTAAGAGAAGAGAGAATACCTAACATAATATCAAAATCAACGGAGTTGAAAGCATTGCTGAAGTCGAGTAATGTCAATAAGGTTAGCTGTTGATTTTCCATACCACGCCTAATGTCGTCAGTGATTTTGACTAAAGCAGTAGTCGTACTATGACCAGGCCGAAAACCGGATTGAAAAGGGTTATGTATGTTGTTTGAATTTAGGAAACTATTTAATTGCCAATGAACTAGCCGCTCCAATACTTTAGATAGGAAAGGGAGTATAGAAATGGGACGGTAGTCACTGAAGGCAGTAGGATTGGTTTTTTTAGGCAGTGGGATGATTTGAGCCAGTTTCCAGCATTCAGGAAAGGAGCTTGTGGAAATTGAAAAATTAAATATTTTTGTTAGGATGGGAACGAGGAGGTCAATCAAAGGGATGATCATTTTACGACTAATACAATCACACCCGACGGCATCAGACGTGATGGACAAAATGCTTCTCTTAACATCACAGTCAGTGAAAGATTTGAAAGCAAATGGAGAGTAATTGGGAGTAGGCATCGAAGAAAGAACTTTTAATGTGTTTGATTTGATATTTTTATCAAGAAACGAGCCGGAAGAGAAATGACTATTGAGTGAGTCAAGATTTATATCAGAAGTACAGGAATTTCGCGATTTGCCAACTCCCAAAGTTTTAAGAAATTTCCAAACTTTAGCTTGGTCTTCATTTTCAACAGACTGGTGAATGTGGCGTCGCTGTGCGTCCCTACACACCTTGTTGCAGAGATTTCTGGCTTTTTGGTATTTTTCACGTTTGGCGATGTTTGATGGATCTGCTTTATGGCGCGCTTTTGCGCGGTTCTTTTTCTCTCGGAGCTGTTTGATTTCATCAGTTAGCCAAGGAGCAGGAAGATGCTTGAGCTTCACCGGCCTAATAGGTGCATGAGCATCATATACACTTCCGGACACATGAATCGAGCCACCCTACATTTTTATGTGTAATGACATAGAACATAAAAATATTCTTAAGTTAATCAAAAAGTTTTTAAGCAGTTTTGATGCTGGTATATTCATAATGATTTTGAAGTGCTGTTGTTCCAATTTTGAATTTATCAAATGGAAAAACGAAACAAAATCCAAATTTGTGCATTCTTTTGAAAAGAAAAGTTGATCTAAATTAACATAATTTTTTTATTTAACTCCATAATTTTGAATTTCCGTAATTGTTTTGAAATTAAGACATCGTAAAATTGTTGTTTTTTTTATTTGAGCCATTTAAACGTTAAAATTATGGATACACCGCCTCTTCTAGCCGCGCAAGCTGTGGCGCTTTTACAGTCGGGCCGAAGTCAGCGCGATGGAGCATCACAGCTTGCTTTAAGCCGTTCTGCTGTGCAAAGGGCCATCGATACCTCGACACTGGTGTATACGTGCGCCGTCCAGGAAGACCGCGATTTCGGGTAACCCTAGAAAGACAGGATCGATTTATCGCGACAACCAGTTTACGAAATCGTCACCTCACCTCTGTACAGATCCAAGAACAGCTTCGAGACTTTCATGGAGTGGCTGTTTCCGCGCGAACAATTAGACAAAGACTTAAAGAACGTGGTCTGAGCCCACATAAGCCAGCCAACGGGCCGAAACTGACAAGAGCTCACCGAATGGCGCGCTTACAGTTTGCACGCGAACATTTGCATTGGACTCAACGCCAATGGAGCAAGGAACTCTTTACTGATGAGACTAAGATTATGCTTTATGGTAATGATGGAAGGAGGAAGGTCTACCGAAGGCGGGGAGAGCGTTTTTTTCAGTGTTGTATTGAAGAGAGAGTGAGTTATGGCGGGAGCTCGTGGATAGTCTGGGGAGGAATATCTGCCGATGGTAAAACTGGGCTAGAGGTTGTGACAGGACCACGTCTACCAACACTAAATGCCCGTCGATACATTAACCATTGCCTAGAGACTCATGTGATGCCATATGCTGGATTTGTAGGCCAAGGCTTCATCTTTATGCATGATAATGCAAGAGCGCACACTGCAGGAATCGTCAGGGCATACCTTCATGATGTTGGAATCACGACAATGGAATGGCCAGCAAGGAGCCCTGATATGAATCCCATCGAACGTCTATGGGACGAATTAAAGAGGCTTGTTCGAGCTCACCAACCAGCACCACAAACTTTGGAAGAGCTGAGAGTTACCATCGAGGAGGAATGGAAGAACATTCCACAACACTTCATAATGACGTTGATTAACTCCATGCCAAATCGCATGACTGCAATCATAAACGCTCTCGGAGGCAATACAAGTTACTGAATAATTTTTTTTACCAATAATTCCTTTTTTTTTCAAAAATTCAACCCGAGTCTTGTCTTTGAGAAAGGTTATACAGGACAAGTTTCACTTAAAATTGTAATTTTATCAAGTTATTGAAATTTAAATTTGGAATTAAATATACCTTATTAATGTAAAGTGTACCAGCTTCCAAATTGCATAAAAACTTTTTCGTTGATCATATACTTTTGTTAAGTTACCAGCAATCAAAGTTGAAACTGCTGGGTGGCTCGATTCAAGTGTCCGGAAGTGTAGATCGATTAAAAAACTATTGAATAACCTAACTTTCTCGTCTACAGTGTCAGTATCATCAATGCTAGACCAATTAATTTCTTGAGCATCGCGACGCAAATTTTGGATATTCATACCACCAAAGTTACGCTGCATGAGGATTTTGGGTTTCAATTTAGGAGGACGGATTTTATAGGAAAGATAGACAAGATCGTGATAGGAAAAGGCGTCCGCACTTAGCTGTCCATGCTTCGCAACATGATCGAGTGAATTAACCATGATAAGGTCAAGAAGTGAGGGGGGGCTGAGGCTATTTGTGACTAACAAAAAAAAATCGTGCATAATTTTTTTTTAATCTGCCCCTAACCCCTTAAAAGAGGCGGTGAAATTTTAAATGGAACTTTTCGCAGTTTTTAAACCCGAAATTAACGCGAGCGAAGCCGCGGGCAGAAGCTAGTTTTATATAATATAATAGATTTCATGGTTTAGAACAGCTTTGACGGTATATTTCTAAATCAGTATTCTGACATTTCTTCAGTTTCGACATTTCATTCTAAATCCGAGTTAATCTAAAATGCATCCGTGTTTTAGGTTTGGTGGACATTTTACTAATATTATAAAGAGGAAAGATTTGATTGTTTGCATTGAATTATCTCCAAAACTGCTGGACCGATTTGAAAAATTCTTTCACAGTTGGGAAGCTACTTTATCTCTGGGTGACATAAGCTGAAATGAAATGAAATGAAATCGTTTATTTCAGAAATTAGACCTTCACAGGCACTTTTTCTTGTCATTTACAACTTGTTTAAATAAAAAAATAAACTAGGCTATATACTACAACCATTTTTATTTTTTATTTTTTTTATTTATTTTTTTTTTAGCTATATTATATTTTCAAAAAAATTAGGGATCTTTACTAAAAATCGTGCGAAGCCGGGGCGGAGAGCTTTGTATAATTCTATTATCGTCTAAAGTCGGTAATTCAATTGAACCGGGACGGATTACATCTCGATTCGTTCCGTAATTACGATTCCATCATATAATTCTGCAAAATTTTGTATTACGAAACGTTTATATGTATTTTATGGTCATAATAATGGTTTAGGCTATATTGCTGGATTAATTGAAGGTATACCTTATTTGATAATGATTAATTGTTGGTTATATTAGGATTTAACTGTAGAATAAATATTCACAGGTCTCTGATAAGTTTCTATAAGCGTATCTCACAAAGAAATTGTCCAATTTTACAAAACTGCTGAAATAAGATAAGTAAGTGCCTGACCGTTATGTATTTGATAAGTAGCAAAGTTCTATTCTTTATATTTATACATATAATAAAACAGTAGACCCCAATATGTCTGTACTTTGAACATATTTGGCAAAAATGGAGAGGGAACAGTTAGAGAAAGGTAATAAAAGCGAAAAATTTTTTTTTTGAATTTATTGTCTGTCTGTCTGTTTGAACGCGCACATCTTCTAAGTTACTGAACGGATTTTAATCCTGTTTTCACAGGGAGATAGAGCTCGGCTTGGAGCATAATATAGGCTTTGTTTCATTTAAATCGCATGATAAGAAAAGGAGTTAACCTTATTTGAACATTTCACGCGGACGAAGTCGCGGGTAACAGCTCGTTGTAGAATAAAATTCTAGATAACGATGTTGTAAGTGTTGTAAATATTACTGGAAAGGTAAAATTAGATCCTTCTATTAAAAAATGTTTTTTGAATTTCAATATTTACAAGTCCTACGAAGCAATTCACACTGTTATGCCGAAATGGCTAAAAGTAGTCAATTTATTACGAGCCAATCTGAATTTACGATTCCGAAGCCTATTCAGAATATTAAGTCGCTATACTGGAATTATTTTTAAGTTATAAACCTCAAGCGATAACCAGCGCTGTGGTAACCAGATAAACAGCGCTGTGGTCTACGATGCAACACGTTCACCTTTTTTTGTTTAGAGTCAGGAAAATGCGTTACTGCATGTCCCGCCACTTGGGGCAAGCGACGGGGGTTTGTCGGGCTCACCTCTCTGGCCAATGAGGGATACCGACTAAAAACCCGACTGTCTGCCACCTTCTCCGCCCTCACGTGGCGGGGTCGCCATTGGTGATACTTTAGCTAGAAAATACCTATTTACTCTAGATTTAAAGACCCCTGGATTGTATTCTTCAGGAAACATCGATTCCAGTAGAGTTCCAAAGAACCGCAGTCCTTACAATGAACAATCCCAATATTTTCCTGGTATCCTAATATTCCACTTTTGAGTACTTAACTTACATGTGACATGAGCAATATTGATAACTTACTATCAATTGGTCAGATGGCTTGTTTGTTTCCTCTTATAATAAAAATTCATATATTTACAGAATTGGCCATAGTATTATATCGATCTTCTATTCAGCAAATGCTGAATACTGGCTGTGGGTATATAATAACAATGAAGACGTGAAACTTGGAAGGTGTGGTCTCTACGGGAAACACGTAAATAAAGTTGCGTGGGGTTCGCCAGTTTTATATAATAATTTTCACAAACAACTTCAATATTTGGCTATCGTTAAAGTCTGTGACTTGGACCATATGCTGCATTGTATTGGATCTGAACGTCTGAATTTGATTTATTGGTCTTTGAAAAGGTTTATTGTAGATCTTTCATGTTCAAGTTTGTAATGAGGCCAAAGATCGTCATTACTTTACGTATTTTCATAACATTGGCATTGTTTAATATAGAGCTCGAAGCTGTCGTTGTTCATGTCATGCCGAATCACTCGAAATAGCTTGTAATAGTCCTATTTAAATAAAAAATACTTTGACTCAATTTACAACAATACTGGCTTTGGAATTGATGTATATTTGGAAGAGAATAACTCTGACTTTATCGTGCTTAGGGTACGGTTCTAACTGTTATCTATACATGACACTCATTATGTCAGCTAATCTATAGTTGACATCAATTGCTGGAAGAAATGGTATCAGATGTTCTCAAGAAATGCACATACGCTTGACTTGTTCCTTGATACGAATAGCGACATCTTTATACACAGAAAAATAATTACTGAGTAATGAATAACTGATCAACGTGAAGCCCAAACCTTTAGATCTGATCTAAAATTTTCAAAGATGTTTTCTTTGCGATGTAGATTATTGTAGGTAAGGGATAAGATGGGATGTTTCGTAATTCACACAGGATCATCCTCATTCTCCTGGTCTCCTCCTCAATCGTTCACTCTTGACAGAGTGGTCGTGATTTCAGACCATGCGTCTTCTCTAGATAACGCAGACTGCTCGATTTCTAGATACACGCAAACGAAGTTGTGTTGTGTTGAACGAACACTTACCTACAGTGCAAAAATGGTTACTTATCTCATTTTTGCACTGTACTAATAACAGTAATGTAACAATAGACCGTGGTGCTCGGCAATCGAGCCTCACTTGATTTTCCATCTCTCTAGGGTATAATGCCTTTTGTTTCAAATTGCTGTCTCTCACGTAGTTGTTAAGGAGGGAAGTCCTTTCAGTACTTCCTACTCCGACTATCTTCTTGCTAATTAAATTCGTTGTGAGTTCCAAGACAGTTGTAGTTTTCTCCCCCTAGACGTCAATAAGCTTCATCGCTTATTGTCAATCTTAAATCGCCTTTATTAATCCTGGCTACATAGGAGACACATCGGTGGGAATGTGTGGTGGGCTTGTCCCGATAGTGATAATAATGCTAATATTCAAAACTCCGTAATAATCAAAACCAGTTGTTTTATGTAAACTTTTAATTAAGATTGAAGATGTATTTTATTACTTGATGGGCTGTTTATCATTCTGATCATTTTGAAACGGTCATTAGCCACAACCAAAAAAAACTATATTGACAGATTTTTTAGGGTCACATAAATCTATCTAAATGTAAATACTAAGAGACTATCGTCCAAAAACAGTGTGCTCTGGCTGTAAATATAATACCAGTTTTCTAAATAATGCATGATGAGATCTACTCGAATTTTTATTCATCTATATTATGGGGTTGTTCAAAAGGGGCATTAAAAGATTTTTACAGGGTCTTGTCTTGTTTGCTACCTTAGTGGTTTAAAAAATGTATTTATATTGTACTATTGTAGTAACAAAGTTTCATTTCATGCTTACGTTATTAGCATAAACATCTTAAGTTCTCATACATATTTTATTGGACGGGAGGAAGGAACGAGTAATATTGGCACTAAATTCCTGCTCAAAATATACTCTTCTGCGGTATCAAACTGCTAAAGAGCACCTTTGAATACCAACGTTACTTTTGGAAGAAAACATAATCATCAATAACTCAGTGAATGGTGATAGTGGGTGACATTCTCACTTGGCAGTAGACGATACTTAAGTAGAGTCGATTGGTATGAAAACGAGGCTTGAATTACAATCTATAAAGAATCGTTTATTATCCAAGAAAGTTGAGGTTGTGGGTGCAATATAATAAACAAACATCAAAACTGACTTTAATGTGCTGTAAGTGCTGTAACAGTCTATCGGAGCGAACCCGGTCCAACAAGACTTTGTAAATAATTGCAAACGAATTACACTTTCACAAAACAACTGTTAAATACGCTAATGGGGACATTAAAGCTTAAAAACGAGGAGCATGCGACTGTGAGATGCCGCCACTTTCGTAATTTTGAGGCAAAATATCTGAATTCAACAACTCCGTCTTGATTTTTTTAGGTTAAGTTTCGAAATTACTTTTGGTTATTAACCAACTATCAAAGTCAACATATCTTTATTTTGTGGACCCTTGCGGGCACTTAGACGCGTCTTTTACTAATAGTTTAACGATAGCGTCCGAATTTAGTGAATTTACGGAAACGCTGCAGTGAATAAAAAAAATCTGTCATAATTATTTGGTAATTATTTGATTTGTACATTGTTTAATAAATTATGCAGTATTGTGCTACTTTAGTACCTTCTCTTATGTCATGTTCAGTCAAAAGTCTTCATCACCTAATAAAATCGACAGCTGACTGTGTAGACAAAGTAGAAGTTATGAGATGAACTCGAGTAGAGGCGGTACGAGACGCATAGTAAAATCAATACACAGTGCAAGATCTTAAATTATTAGAATTAATTGTGAAGGTCAAAAGCAAGAACGTACACAAACCTAACATTCGAGATCACTTCGTTGGAAAACGATAAATGGGAATGATTGTAAGTAATTCATGCCCAAAGATTTAGACGGCACTTGGTGCATTATCTAAACTCTGAACTGCTGACATTTAGCGCCTAGGGCGAAAGGAATTCTAAGAGCCTTCAGATATCCTTGTTGACATTTATTGACCGTGATAGCTTAGAATTTATCGACCTTTGCCCTTTATTAGATAACAGTCTAGAAAGTTATAAATTTCAGTTGCCTGCGAGGACTTTCAATATTGATTTTACTGACATGGTGTATAAATTAGTTTCTGAAGCATCAAATATCTGTGAAAGGCTTTGTTGTTTCAAACTGTTTTAGGGCGCTCTAGATATCCCCATCACGTCAGTCATCATCCAACAAATACAATACAAACTCTTTATTGCACCAATAAATTATATATAAAAACAAAGTACCTAACAATAAAAAGAGAACGCAATAGGCGGCCTTATCGCTATGCAATTTCATAAAGTTTCAAATTAATCTATCTGATAATAGAAGTTTTTGCACGATCTTTCATCAATTTACCTGTCAATTTTACTCTAACAAAACTTATAATTAGGTTATTCATTGTGAGCTTCACCGCCTATTGTCAATTTATGGTCGTCATTGTTAAACCTGGCTTTACGGGTGACACAACCTACCCAAACCTTATCAGCAAATAAAGAAATAATTAATACTTATAATTCATTATATCAACTCATAATCATCCCACGGCAGGGATACGGGTCTCCGGTGACTAGATTGTACTCTGCCACGCTGTTCTAATGCGGATTGGCGGAGGCAGAGAGATAGTATATATTCCGCATAATTTTTTTTCTTGGTATTAATGTTATATTTCTTCCACAGGCCACTGGTGTGTCAAAATGGTGCTACCTGTACTAACACCGTCGGTGGGTTCTCCTGCATCTGTGTCAACGGCTGGACTGGCCCTGAGTGCAACGTTAACATCGACGACTGCGCTGGTGCTGCCTGTTTCAACGGAGCCACTTGCATTGACAGAGTTGGATCTTTTTATTGCAAATGCACTCCGGGAAAGACTGGTGAGTAAAACAAATGTAATTTTAAACGTATCCTTCATTGTAATGTGGTTTCTTAAGTTAATACATTAGTATTGATAGTAACCACGTCCGCAGTTAAACCTGGATTTTTCGAAAAATTTTATATGCAGCGGCTGTGAGACCAACAACAGTGGGAATTCCAGTCATTACATTTTAGTCATCCTTCTAATTAAAAATTCTTGTGTTAACACAAATTATCTTTGACTAAATAAAAAAAACTAAATATTTGTACAATATATATATATATATATATATATTTGTACAATATGTACAATATATATATACTTAAACATAAAGAACTAAATATTTGTACATAAATCCAAAATCACGATTTTAGTTCTAAACACATGCCCACTTCGAACCAGAGACAATAAAGAAGCTGGTTCTTCAACCAATGGCATATCACCACAACTAAAATAATAAAAAATATAGTTTGTCGAAAAATTCTAAATAACTTATTTCATCTTTTAGGTTTACTTTGCCACCTTGACGATGCCTGCACGTCGAATCCATGTCACGCTGATGCAATATGTGACACCAGTCCCATCAACGGCTCCTACACCTGCTCTTGCGCGTCTGGATATAAGGGCCTTGACTGCTCCGAGGACATCAACGAATGTGAACAAGGTATGTTTGAATTCTGTATTTTAGGGGCAATTTCAGAAACCACGAAAGTCTTCCACTTTTTGAAAGTGAATGATACATTATTCGAAGAATATGGATGGACATAGATTATATTTGTGTATCTAAGTGTATATTTTTGTTTATGCATACAACATTGTATCTAAAGACCATAATCATGTCTTTTTTTGGTGACATGAACCAAAAACGGTAGGAGTAAAGGTTGATATAAACTTAAAATTAAATATTAAAATCATTGTACCAATCCAAAAATTATCCATCATCAGTGTTTATAAGCCACGTGAAAGCTACCTACTTGGGTTAAGGACTGTCATCCATCCACAACATTCGAGACCGACGATCTGCCCTGCGAAGCACGGAAATACTGCTCTTTTTAAAATAGCGTTGTGCAAATTGTTAGATCTTCTAAGTACAGCAGTTATATCGTATAGTATCAAAAAGTCTAATTGAATTATTTCTTCAGGATCTCCCTGTGAACATGATGGCATCTGCGTTAACACACCCGGATCCTTTGCCTGTAACTGCTCTGTTGGCTTCACTGGTCCTCGTTGCGAGACCAATGTCAATGAGTGCGAGAGCCACCCCTGCAGAAACGACGGATCCTGCCTTGATGACCCTGGTACATTCCGATGTGTCTGCATGCCTGGTAAGTGAATTTTATCTCTTGATTATTATTAATATTGAGATTAGCATAGATAACGAGTTATAGCAAGGAGACATGGCCGGTGGTGATGTCTGTAAAATTAAGAAAATTTCGTTACAAATTAAGTAAGATTTTGGTAATAATTTGAGTTCAGTTCGCTGCTGGTTATAGATAAAAAGACTTAAAATCTTTATAATTTTAATTATCTGTTTTAGGACAGACAAACCTTTCTCGTTGCTACACTATTCCCGTGTGACATAGACTCTCTATTTTATTAAAAACAATATTATAGCCTATGCTATTCGTACTAAAACTCCATGCATAGACGTGGCGGATCTCTAGTATAGAATACAATTTAATACAGAATATTGCAATAATACGTGCACAATGCAATCGGCTAATTGTAAACTTATGTTTTACATTTCCCACAAAGTTTAGAATCAAAGACTGTGATTTTTCCGCACAACGGTAAATGATGCAATCCCTGCGGAGTTACAATTTGTACCCTGGTTGACGACTTACTTGATGATTATCATTAGTAGACAGGGACAATCTATGTGTGAGCGAGATAGCAATAAGCTATTAGGGCTACGTCAAACCTCTTTGTAGTAGTAAATATAAATAAGGAAATATATGAATTCTACACGATTGACACAGCGTCACCTGGTCCCAAAGTAAGCTGGGCTTTACCTGCCTGTGTTATGGATACCAGACAACGGATATATTATTGTAAATATATACTTATAATACATAGAAAATACCCAGACTCGAGAACAAATACAAATTATTTATCTTCTTTGGATAGGGAAAGTTTAAATGGTAGATTGTGAACGGTTATTGATAATAATGACCTAGGTATCTATCCACTGAACCACTGCGATCAAAATATACTAATGAATATCCGGCTATATTATGAACTACATATGAATTTTAATAGAGGTAGGGCACAGTGGATAATTCGCTCAAATCGGAGCAGCCCGTCTGGTGAAGGACCTACACCTTACGGAAGATCGTAGCCAAATAGCATTGGTCTCGGCCTTGTTGTGTTCCTACTGTGAGTGACGTCTCTAGAGCTCCACTTTCTACAGGGTCGGCAACGCGCGGGTGATACCCATGTATTGCAAGCGTATATAGGCTACGGTGACTGCTTATCATCAGGCGAGCTTAACCATCAAAAAAAAAAAACAACTAGATTAGCGGCAACCCTAGTTGTGTTCAGACCCGATTCTCATAGCGATGAGAGCGGCGCCCGCGCATTGTCTTCGACGCGGAAATGTCTAGCTACCTGAGTGACAGCCAACTCTATGCGGTGGCAATAAAGATCATTATTGCACTGAATAGACAGGCGGGCTGTCAATTTGATAAGTGGTTTTATTTCAATTACGTAAACCATATTTAAATGTTAATTGGTGTTAGGGTGTGCAAAATGTTGATGACTTTTTGGGAAAGACGTCAATAAGCTTCATCGCTTTGTCAATCTGAGGTTGTCGTTGTTGATCCTGGATACACAGGAGACACATCGGTGATAATGTGTGGTGGGTTTGTCCCGGTTTTTTGGGAGTAGTGTTGGGAATGGTTTCAATGGATCGTAATTTTTTTTTCTGACTTTTTTTGAGGACTTTTGATATATTTTTTTTCGGAATATTTCACATCTTTGATTGCATTACCGACTAAGAATCATCTTGATAAATAATTTCTAATTATTTTCTTTAACAAAAGAAAAAAATGTTCAATAATTCACTCGTAATTTCATACTATAAATAACCACAAATCCACAACTTTTACTTAACGTTTTCAATAACATTGTAATGTTATTTTACAGGTTAATGTGTCTGTAATGTTTTTAGTATGAAACTGATTCAAAAGTATCCACCAAAAAAAAATTTGTAAGACTTTTATGCCCGTTTTCACCAAGAATTCCTATAAAAAGTAACTTATGTCATCAAATGCCATACAAAATTGTCTAGTTAGGTTATTTCCTAAAGGTGCTGATAGACTTGAACATTCACTTGTAATGAGCATTCTTGAGTTACATCACAGAAAAATACGAGAACATTTTAGCGAGCATTCTATCGAGCGTTCTGGCGAGCATTCTAGATTCAGATTAGTTTGCCACCATCTTCTGTTCGCTAGAATGCTCAGTTCGTAGCAATATTTGGCTTTATGTTCGGCTCGGCTCCTGGTTCGGCTCGTTGTTCAGTTCGACAAATATAAAAACGGCGAATGCTTGATGTTCTGTTACAAGTGAATGCTCAAGTCTATCAGCACCTTTACGCTAGGCGTTGATGAAAAATGGGAATTGAAATTTTTGGCCCTTTATTTTGTTTTGAGTAGTAATAGTTGTCAGACTGTTTATCTAACTAGCGATTTAATTCTAAATTAGATCTAATACAAAAGGACATTACTATACCGCGGACATAGGCACTTTTAAATGTATAACGGGTACTAATCATTGTCAAGTGCACAAAAGATGTCAATGCAATGATGCGGAGGAAACCACTCGCTGGAACGTCCCTTATTATATTTACGTTCAACACATATTCACAGTATTATCATCTCCATCCCTCTCTAACACTGAACATTACGTATCATTTGTCCCGTTCCAACGATTAAACTCTCCATGTTATTATATAACACGGAAAAGTTGAAGACGTATGTAATTCTATATTATAGTGCTGTAACATTCTCTCTTACTGTATATCGATTAATTAAATATCATACTGTTTGATTTAGTAGCGTTTGTTTAATTCGAACTTTGAACTATAACGACATAACATGGTAGTTGGAAATATGTGTGATTTATTTTAGAACATTTAGCTTGTACTTAAATTATTAGCTATTTCAGTTTTGCTTGTATCGAATTTAGGCTAAACTCATATTTATAATTTATTAATAGCTGTTTGGAAACTCCAACACCAAAATTATTTTAGCGACAAACACAATCGATAATAATAATTATTAATGCGAAAGTAACTGTGTCTGTGAACAGATATAAAGTTTGGAAATAGTCTGAGACTGAGTTATTGATAGCTTTTAAAGAATTCCCGCGGTAATTTTTGAAACGGAATTTCGAGAAAATCTTTTCTCTGTCTTAGGCCCCTAAGACAGAGACAACGGATATGTTATGGTAAATACCTATATACTTTTAATACATAGAAAACTAATTTGAGAATAAACAAAAACACATAAAATGTTTGCCCCGCACATGCTGGTGCCGAATGTTATCTGTTAATCGACAGCAACTTGCGTACGTTCACAATTGCACCAGCTTAATTTGAAATAATCCTAAAGTGTTACTTTACTTCTTTTTCTGTCTGTACGTGAGTCTTATACACACAACACTAACTATTCTGATACCTTTACCATCAATAAAATACGACTTGTCAATAAATTACACATTTTATTGGTTGACGGATTGATGTCATTATTATCGATATCCTGATTTATCGATAGTATCCCATCACTAAGTAATATGCATCAGCGGACCTGTCCGACGACTGCTCGAATAAGGGCATGCCCAGGAACCGAGCATGACGGCATTACAATTTTTTATGACATAAACATGTCTCTAGGACTTTGCACTCTGCGGTTTTTATACCATAACCGTTGAGGGGTTTCTAATAACGTTGGACTAAGTTGTAGATAGGTTAAATAAGGTTGAATAAGACTATAGATATCCAGCATACATCCACCGTCATTACGCGTTGTTTATGTTTAAACTAGATTTTTTTTTCAGTAATATCAAGCTGGGCTTGACCTTGTGCTTGTGTTATGGGTTTAAGACAACAGATCATTATCACCATGATCATTACCATCACATTTTTTTTGTATGCCACAAAGTTGTCAAACAAGCATACGGCCCGCCTGATAGTAAGCATCACCGTAGCCTATAGACGCTTGCGATACCGAGGGTATCACTCACGCGTTGCCAACCCTCCCAATCTCCCCCCCAAGTGGAGCTCTGGAGATCTTACTCACCGTAGGCAAACCGTATCAACCCATAATAATCACTGCAGAAAGACAGGTCTCCCGTCAAACGAAGAAGATTAGCTTCTGCCCCAATGCAGATTAGCGGAGGGTAATGTTTTTAAGGTCGCCTGAATGCCGTTCCGTGAATGAAATACGGGGCATAAACTTTCCTATAATAATATGTTAATCTATAGACTACGTACCTCTCATGTGAAGTCCAACCGTTTTTGCGTGAAATAGTAATAAATATAATACCCTGACATCTATATTTACAAACTTTCGCGTTTAAAAATCAAATCAAATCAAAATATTTTGATTCAAATAGGCATATTACAAGCACTTTCGAATGGTCACTTTTTTTCCCTACCAGTTCAGACGGCAGATTTGTGCTAAGAAGAACCGGCAAGAAACTTAGCACTTGCTCTTTGAAAATGGTAATGACATAAGTTACAATTACGATGAATAAAAGTAAACATTGAAACATTTATACAAAATAAAAATAATGAATACCTAGTAAACATCCAGATTTGAGACAAACACAAATGACATCACATATTTGTCCCGTGCAGGGATTGAACCCTCGCCTAGTGTCGAAGTTACTACCAAAGCGCCTCTGGGCTGACAAATATACCTTAAAATATACCTTTCTCCCATAAAATAACCCAGATATGTATGGGACAGTCATATATTTTGAACTGGTTACAGCTCGGCTTATGTAGCTGAAACGTGTATTAACGTTATAGGCAAAGAGACCGACGTTAAATCTCTACGTGAGGTTATTATGATGATACAATACAGACAAATACATTTTTTTGTTTCTATTTGCTATTTTGGTAGAAATTTTGCTATCATCTTTTTTCGTATACATTCATCTTAGTATATAGTCCAACAGTCAGAGACGAAACAACATGAATACGCCGCTTTAAATCATTATTATATCTAATGATCGTGGCTAATTGCAACCAACAAGAATGAAAATGCACTTAAAAAAAGGTCTGGTTTGCTTGACTGTAGTCGCACGGCACCTCACTAAGCGTTCCTACCAAAACTACAACACATCCTAAAAGTAATAGCGAACTTTTAGCAACACTATTTGTTAGTCGAACTCACGTCAGATGAGCTCAGAGATATTGCATACAGCTCTTCGACTATTAAAATATGCACATAAAGGCGGCATTAGCATGCGTTGGACATTCCCATTGTGGCTTGTGATCCGAAATCGTGACAATTCTGGTAATATTATAAGTCATAAGTGACAGCGGAAATCATAGAACTATTGTTTCCATTTCACTATACTTGGCAGAAAAGCTTCAAACAATAGTCTGATATAAAATATAAATCAATCTATACTAACGTTATTAAAAGGTAAAGTTTGCGAAATATCTGGATCTACTGATTTTTAAAACTCTCTTAGCAAAAGCCACAGGAAAAAACAACAGTTAGTTAGTGAAATAAAAATGACACAAATCACTTTATTTAAAGCGTTAAAGCACAGAACATTATGTTAACACAATGTGTGACTTACAACTAGTAAGTAACTGGTGTTACATACAGGAATATTTTGTTTATAGAATTCCGCTTAAGTTTATGAATTGAAGTATATTTTATTTCGTTCGACTTAAACCTGGCCCGCAATAGGGCGGGGCGTCCCACCTACCACCATTTTGGTACACGCTCAATAGGCCATGTAACATAGAAAATGTATATTAAAATTTATAATGACGTGGAGTAACTGCAATGAATTTTGAGACTGGCCTCTAAGAAAAACACATCGCCCAAGAGTTTAAAAAAAATTGGTCATATTTTTTTCTTAGTGGCCAGTCTGAGAAATATTTTGTTAATTTTAACTTTTTTTTTATTTGTGACATTTTTTTTCCGGCCAGGTTTAAACATAATTATTTATAAGTTATTTTTTTTAAATTGTGATTACATTTCTTCATTTCAATTTTATTTATCGAAAGAAGCTAAATAGGATGAAAAAAAGGTTTCACTGCCTATAATATTCTTAAAAAAATAACCCATTTGAATAAAGATTCTAAAATTCTACCAAAAAGGTATCTGCTCGTTTGCCAGTATTCAGCGGCTGCCTATACATATAAATAAACAAAAATACACTTAAAATAAATAAATAAAATAATAACAGACATACAGTTACAGCCCATAACGTTTTTAATAATGTTCGTTTTGTTCTTATGTACAGAGTAATTAATTTAGGTTATTTGCAACGCAGTTTGACCAATATAACAATTAAATGTCTGTACTCTTATTGGGACTTCCTTATCTAACAATAGACCATTTACCTCGGTCACACACACGTTTTTGTTGAATGTTTTTGAGATTATAATCAATAGTGCATGATTTAAATTAGCCCAATGACACGCAAAATTTTTATGAGGTGATAATTTTTTGTTTCGTTATTGAGGGCAGTATTGTTACTGCCCTCGAAGCCGGTAGACCCTAGACTACGAAACGTAAATCTGATACTTCGGTCGAAGTATCATAATAATTTTAACCGTGAAAAACTCTACAATCGAGTTTTCATGGTTATAATACAATGCACATGCACTACTAATAACTATAAACGTTTCGTAGTACACATGAACGCGCGTAAGCGTCGCGTTTTGTAGTACATTGAGCTCTTTATATGTTAGACCTCACGATGAAATGATTGCAACTCCGCAATGGATAATCAAACGCGACTAAAACAATATCCATATAAGTATACAATCTTTCGCATTAACATATTGTGAGGATAACGTAGCGCTTCCAGTGAGCTGGGTATAAAGCACAAGCTTAATCAAATTATGTTAAAAAGACGCTGCAAACTTATTTTAATTTGCTGGAAAACTATCGAGAATTCAGTTTCCTTTTATGTAAGTTACTATAAGGAGTCTTTACTATACAAAGCAGATATATCGATAATTGGTTCTTTATCTACCAAGGTCTTTATATACCATAATCATTATTTTGTTCTACAATATTGGATTTTATTACCATTGGACAAGAATCGATCCTTTTCTGTCGACGTTCTTAGTTTGGTTGAATAGTGATTTCCAAGTACATATTTATATAATGAACTAGCGAAATCTTCGCGACTTCGTTCGCGTGTATTTATGCACAGCAGCGCCATCTACTTTCCAAAGCACCATTGATTATCAGACTTTTGACCAAATCCTACGGGAATCGCGTAATTTTCGGGATAAATGTATCCAAGGTATACCAAATATCATATAAATTGGCCCTGCCATTTGAGCGTGGAGAAGTAACAAACATACACTCAAAATTTTGCCTTTATAATATTAGTGGGATAATGACAATGGAAATTAAACTTTAACCCGTGTTAATAAGGTATAAAAACAATATTCGTCTCTAAAAGGATAAAGTCGGACACTGTTCTGAGCTAGAATATCCCCGCGGGCGATGGCAGGATACAAACGAATTTAACTTTTATTTACTAATCTTCATAGTTTACTTTCAATTGTAAATTCTTAAGTATTCAACGTTAAAATGTATTGGAAACATGCAAAATAAGTCTTAATAATATAGAGATAAAGTGTAGTATTGAAACTATGTTGAACGATGAAGACGCGTTTAAAACTGCAGCTGACAATTAGCATTCCTATGAGATCCCGTTTTTAATAGCAGTTATTGTTAAAGTCTTGTTTAATATTGTGAAGAAAGTAACATGTTGTAAATGGTCATTTTTGAAGGAATTCCCGGTGTTTTAATTAGCATTATCTTGTATAACAGACTTGTAAGTCTAGTTTGTGGCTTTATTTACCTACAAAAACGTCGTTTTTGCGTTTGTCTGACTGTTGAGACAACACGACACGGTATCACGACATCGCCCGATACACTTAATTCAGAATTGTCACAATGCTACGCTACCGAATTTCTGTCGCGTAATTTCGGCGCTTATGGTGTGTCATATTATGGTCATATCAGCCGAGAGAGAGAGAGAGAGAGAGAGAATATACTTTATTTGCAATATACATCTTTATATAATACAACATATGAACATACGGAAAGTTATACCTAGACTAGTATATGTGCAACAAGACGGCCTTATTGCTAAAAGCAATCCGAATATGTCGAAACGTAAAGTCAGCCACAGAACTTCGGTTCAGCATCGTGTGTGACACAGTCTTAAAAAATTAGAAGAGCACACGCTCTTCTGGCAATCTACCCGTAATCTAATAATTACCCGTCAAACCCTTTAGAGACAATACTAATTAGTAATTTGTCTTTCCAGGTTTCACGGGAATACAATGCGAAGTGGAGATAGACGAGTGTGCGAACAAACCATGCCTGAACGGCGGCGTCTGTCATGACATGATCAACGCTTTTAGATGCACCTGTGTTATTGGGTAAGTTGTCTTGTTACAATTTGTATTGTGGGTGTCCGCGGCTTCGTACAGTTGGACTTTCTCCGTGCCCATGGGAATTTTGAAAAAGTAGCCTAAGTCACTCCTCATATTATGAGCTATGTACTTTAACAGTCGAAATCGGTCAAGCTATATAACTATCTATACATATTCTATTGTAATAAATGTTATTAAAAAATTGCTTTTTAGTACAACTAGTATTTAGACATGGAAAACCCTCTTTTCTTTTCATAATTATTTGACCACAAGTTTTGATAGGAACTATAATTTTGTCTATCTCTACATTTCTTCATGTATTGTAAACTAAAATATCCTTGGGCTCATTACAATTTGTCAGTTTTTTAATCATCTTTCTCTCTCTATCAGGTTTACAGGCGCTAGATGTCAAGTCAACATCGACGACTGCGCCTCAAGCCCTTGTCGAAATGGAGGGACGTGTCACGACTCCATCGCTGGATACACTTGCGAATGTCCACCTGGCTATACGGGTTAGTTTCTAGTTAATTTCCATGACAATTATAATTGTAGGTAGATAGGCAAAAAAAACATCTAAGTCTAGCCGAAATATTTGTAAACATCAGTCATACTTATTTAATTTAAAGACTCAATAACACTATTTTATTTTATTTAATTAAAATCGGTAATACTGTAAAGGATGAAGGTAAAAGAGAGTACCTAGTGGAAGAAAAACAGAGTTCAAAATAAAATAAAATAATGAAAAATACAGATCCAATAGAGAAAATCGATGAAAAAATAGACAAAGAGCTAAGCCGTAATAAGCATTTTATATTTAATTCACTTGCTAAATAGTATTTGCAGAACACATAACACAAGTATGCTCAAGATCTTGATTCCATACCACTTAACCTTCATCTTTATGAAACTTTTCTTCTCCAGGTATGTCATGCGAGACGAATATCAACGACTGTCTCTCAGCTCCTTGCCACCGTGGGGAATGCATCGATGGTGACAACAGTTTCACTTGCAATTGCCACCCCGGGTACACCGGTAGAGTCTGTCAGACTCAGATCAACGAGTGCGAGTCCAACCCTTGTCAATTTGGAGGTAAAGCGTTTTGAAATTATTATAATTTAGAAGTAATTGACATTTAGAGATCATTTTTACGGCTCAGAGTATGCTTTATTAAAACATCATTTATTGGAGAAATGTCATTATTTAGGACAGATATGATGATGATTTATAATGATGACGTTATAGATAGAAACAGCAAAAGGCGGTTTCTAATAAGTTTCAGTTATCGAAAGGATAAAAAATTTAAAGTTAATTTTAAATCTTACAATTTATTCAATAGACAGATTAAATGAAAGTTATCAGGAACATGCAAAACTACAAAAATATTTATTTTTAATATGTTATCAGTAACATCCTTCGGTAACATCAAATATTTTTATTAGGTCATTGTGAAGATTTAATAGACGGATACCAGTGCCGATGCAAACCGGGAACTTCTGGTCGCAACTGCGAGATAAACGTGAACGAATGTTACTCAAACCCTTGTAGAAATGGAGCCACGTGCATTGACGGAATAAACAGGTTCGTATCTTTTTCTGTTTATTGTTTTGTAGTTTTACTTATTTTTGCTCAGAATACAGAACAAATATAACCAAACAATTTATTCAAATGTGAGGTGGTGAAGGTAGGTGAGGTAAGGTACGTAGGTGGGAATATTCCCCTTCGACCTTTCTCTTCCAATGCCGTCCTAGGTGCCAGATCCCCTCTGAGGCGCTCCTCGGCAGACACTGTAAATTCTAAGTGGTGAGAGCCTTCCGCTCCAGCAACTGCTCATTGTAATAGAAGAAGATCGCAGCGATCTAGCTACAAATGTAAATTATTAAAAGAAAGTGGGTATATTTTTTGAACACAGTGTGTTCTACAAAATGTGATCCAATATTTCTTCTAATTTGTTCTCTATTCTGAGTATTTTTTGCTTGTCTGTCTCCCAATCTTATGCTTCTATATGCACATGGTCATGGTCAATTTGTTACTGATTACTTTATTCTAATTATTATTTTATTTTCTTTTACACGCAGCAATTATTTCCAGTAAGTTTCTTTTTCTAATTGCACGTTTTGAGTTTTCCAAAAACTACAGAATCGAGAAAGCATGATCAGTCTAAATTTAATAGTATCGAGTGTCCTTGCTTAGTTATTCAATAGGCTTTTGATTGTATTATTTATATGAATATTGTATAAAATGTCATATAAAAAATTAAACCAACATTATATTTTTCTGTATTTGTTTATAAAAAGAATTAGCATGCATAGATTCTTTCAAATACATCTAGCATGCTTTTGCAGTAACTAAATACATTAGGTGTTCCTCAAGGCTTTGCACTCGGTCCAACGACTTATATTCCGATGTATCCAGGTACACTTGCGAGTGCATCCCTGGATTTACCGGACAACATTGCGAGACCAACATCAACGAGTGTCTACCAAATCCGTGCGCAAACGGTGGCTTATGCATCGACAGAATTAACGGATTCCGTTGTGAATGTCCTAGAGGATACTATGATGCACGGTATGTTATTATATAAGTTTGCCGCTTGAAATTCTTCAAATCTTGAGCTGAATTGATTATTTTCTACACCACTATAAAATTGTACACTGTAAACTAAAAGAAGCGAATGATTGTCTCTGTCTTATAATATTGATACTATATCATGAATCAAAAAATTCTGCATTAGCTAAAGCACGTTTTCAACACAAGCTATTAGAAGAAAGAGAATGAGTTGCAAACACATTCTAAAGTTGTTTGTCTATCATCATCTAATTAAGGAAAAAAATTTAGAACATATTATTATCATTAGCTTTGAAATTCTTTTTGTCACGTATATTTCTTATAATGTTAGCATCATAGTGTATACGACAACGAGATGTCATAATTTCTAAAATATTCATAAACACATACATTGTTTCGTAAGTCCCTGATCTTAACTTAGCGATAGGATCAACAATGGCCCTTATTTGCATTTACAATGCAAATAAATACTGCAAGTCATATTTGCTCTTGTGTGGTTCAGTTTTATTAACACGGTCTACTAGTATTTCTTTTGTATTTTCCTGTGTTTAATCTCGTATAAATAATTAAAATTCAAATTATCATTAAAAATGTGTTAGGTTTTGAAATCAATAGTCATGATAACAAAAATTTGCTATTCCATTTTTCACTTATGTATTCACCCGTATTCTTAAACCAAATTTTTCAAAATGAATATATTTATAATTTTTCTTTTACTTTTAGGTGTTTATCAGACGTGAATGAGTGCGCTTCGAATCCTTGCATCCACGGAGGTAGTTGTGAAGATGGTGTCAACCAATTCATCTGTCATTGCTTACCAGGATACGTAGGTGGGTACCACTCCTCATTTTACTCCTCCACTATTCATCTTAGAATATTATTACGACCTTTTTATTTGCTTTCTATCATGTCGATGTAAATAAACCGACCAAATAGAGAAGAAATCTCATCTTGTGAATTTATAAGAAGCTTCTTAAATTATCAAAACTATTTGGTTGCTCACATTTTAAAGCAACCCAGCTAATTTGAATAATGTACACGCGTTTTTTTTTCAATTTAGTTGGCTTGTACACGTTCGAATTTCATGAAAAACAATCATTTTTATGTAATATACCTATTGTCTGGTTTTAGGACAACGCTGCGAACGAGAGATAGATGAGTGCGCTTCAAACCCATGCCAGCACGGAGGCACTTGCTACGATCGACTGAACGCCTACAAATGCGACTGCGTCTTGGGATTCACTGGTAAGTACTGGTAGTACTGGTACATAATATGTATGAATAAATCTGTTTATTGATTTTAAGCAATGGCGTATTTACATAAAAATTAGGATCAGCCTAAGTGGCAAACATGATGGAAAATATTCTGATGATGAATAAAGTCTCCAAACATGTCCAAGTGGTAAAACAATAAGTTTGCATGCCAGTTGACCTGCGGAGAAAAAGTAAAGCAAGCTAAGATGTAGACGAATATTGGCCAACATCAATATTTTTAACAGCCAAAATAAATCATTTATTAACCATGTTGCCATTTCATTAACACACAACTATCTATTCGTTATTTACAGGTGTGAATTGTGAAATGAACATTGACGATTGCGCAGGCAACCCCTGCCTACATGGAGGATCTTGCATTGATCTGGTCAATGGGTATCGATGCGTCTGCGCACCACCTCATTCAGGACGAAACTGCGAAAATACTTTGGATCCTTGCACACCTAATCAGTAAGTGTTTAGGAAAAAACGATGTTTTGACAAACTCAAATGACATGTATAAAAATGTTACGTAACTAAAATTTGGTTTTGTCATCACCACGACGGAAAAGTAAAACTGTAAATCCAAGTAATTATATTTTAAAAGACGTGTTACGTAATCTAAGAAAAATCTCTATTGACAAATTTTTAGGTTTATTTAGCAGTTATCAATCCTAATAATTAAGAAACCGTATAACGTTACGTTGATGACGAAAAATTGTTTGATTTGTCACATCGAGTACGTAGACCTTTATTTGTCACCATAAATTTTTGCTTAGGTACATAACACCAGGAAGAGTTCTTCTGAAAAATACGGTTCACTTGAAGCTGTTAGCGACTGCTGGCTAAATTCTGTTTTTTTAAATACCTTAATTCTTCCATCAGATGCCGACACGGAGGTAGATGCAGAGCAGAAGCGTCTTATGCAGAATTCACATGCCAATGTCCAGATGGTTGGACAGGAGCGCTATGCGAACGTGATGTGGATGAGTGCTTTGTGACTGCCCCTTGCCATAATGAAGCTACTTGTATCAACACCGATGGATCTTACACCTGTGTTTGTGCTAGAGGTTACGAGGGGAAAGACTGCGCTATTAATACTGACGATTGTGCATCATGTAAGTTTATATCTATGTATTTAAAATGCTTTGTTCTGAATGACTTACAGATTCAAAAACAGCCAAAACCGCTGATCGTAGAGACCTGAATCTTGGAGGGCCTGTTTTTTGTATGACGTAGGCATCCATTAAGTAAAAATACTTAATATATAAGCATTAAAAATTTTATTTATCTTTTTTTTTACAGTCCCGTGTCAAAACGGCGCGACGTGCTTGGACAGTATTGGAGATTACAACTGCATGTGCGCAAGCGGTTTTGCTGGAAAACACTGTGAGATCGATATAGATGAATGCCAGTCACGACCCTGTATGAACGGAGCTACTTGCAATCAGGTAAAAATATTATTCTTAATACTCGTTTTTGATAAGTTCCAGTTATGCTATCATTGTAATTTAGATTTTTCCATTTATCTGGTATGGTGGTCTTGTTTCGAGTATATTGGAACCGAACATAGCTGGGATCATTATAAATTGTCAGGAATCTGTGAGACAGGATATTTCTACAATTAGCACCTTACTTTTCAGTACGTGGCTTCCTACACATGCACCTGTCCCCTTGGTTTCTCCGGCATCAACTGCCAGACGAATGACGAGGACTGTACGGACTCCAGCTGCATGAACGGTGGAACTTGCATCGATGGCATCAACTCTTACAACTGTTCCTGTCCTCCTGGGTAAGTCTGAAATATCATTTCGTAGACCTGTAGATTGGTGGTTATTTAATCACAAGGGTCATGTGTTCGAATACCGCACATGACAAATATTTGTTATTCTTATAATGAGCAGTTGTAATTTAATCGGGCATCGAAGGACCAATTTTGTAACAGAAGGCCAATCGAGGCCAAAATCAATTTTGTCTCTTTTCATCACGCCATTTCTCATATATCCATCACTTTCAGGTACACGGGCTCGAACTGTCAGTTCCGCATCAACATGTGTGACAGTTCTCCATGCGAGAACGGGGCAACGTGTCATGATCACGTGACACATTATACCTGTCACTGCCCTTACGGGTATACCGGCAAACACTGCGATGCATTCGTTGATTGGTAAGTATAACTGCAATTTTATTAATTATTTGAGATACTTCGCATAATTTAATTCCACTGTTAGTCTCAAGCTATCTCTTTTTTCTTTAACGTTTACAGTCACTTGTTTTTTATGGCTTACAGTGAGCCATAATATAATTTGTCATAATTATATCACTTTTTTCAATTTATAGGTGCGAAGGTAATCCATGTGAAAATGGAGCAACATGTTCACAAAAGGGTCCACAATACACTTGCACTTGCGTTCCTGGATGGTCAGGGAAACTCTGTGACGTTGAGATGGTATCGTGTAAAGACGCATCTATAAGAAAAGGTAAGAAAGATTCTCTCTCACTGCATCAAAATCATCTTTTTTAAAATGTTGTCCTTATCCATTTCTGGAATATGACAGTACCTATCTATTAATTACAATTTTGAATAATTTAGATTATTTATTGATCTTTTATGCAATTGTGTAGATCATTGAATTTTACAAATTAGAAAACAAAATCAAATATTAGAGTAACCATATTTTATGTAACATTAAGGCAATACAACCATGTCGCCTTATGGTAAGCAGTCACCACAATTTATAGACGTTTGCAATATCAGTATGTTGATGAAAATCCTTTACAAATTAATATTGTTGTCTTTTCAGGTGTACAACTCAAACAACTTTGCAATAACGGTACATGTGAGGATATAGGGAATTCCCATCGATGCCACTGCCTTGATGGATACAGTGGTTCCTACTGCCAGAAAGAGATCAATGAATGTGACTCAGCCCCATGCCAAAATGGAGCAGTCTGCAAGGATCTAGTCGGAACCTACCAATGTCTATGTGCCAAAGGGTTCCAAGGACAGAATTGCGAATTGAACGTCAACGATTGCTTACCAAATCCATGTCAAAATGGAGGCACTTGCCACGACTTGATCAACAACTTCTCCTGTTCATGCCCCTTCGGAACTCTTGGTAAAATTTGTGAGATAAATGTAAATGATTGTAAACAGGACGCCTGTCATAATAACGGTACATGTATAGATAAAGTTGGAGGATTCGAATGCAAGTGTCCGCCAGGTTTCGTGGGCCCAAGATGCGAAGGAGATATCAACGAATGTCTATCAAACCCATGTTCTATCCCCGGAACACAAGACTGCGTTCAATTAGTTAACGACTATCATTGTAACTGTAAACCAGGTTTTATGGGAAGACACTGCGATGCCAAAGTAAATTTCTGCGCAAATTCACCTTGTCAAAATGGTGGGATTTGCACCGCTATACAGGGTGGCCACGAATGCTTATGCCCTGAAGGTTATTATGGAAAGAACTGCGAATATTCTGGATACGCTTGTGATTCAAATCCTTGTCAAAACGGTGGGTATTGTAGAACATCAGAAATTGGAGACTACGTTTGTGAATGTAGCCCTGGTTTATCTGGAGTAAATTGTGAGAGGGATTCTCTCAATGAATGTTTAAGTAACCCATGTAAACACCCAGAAGCACGCTGTATTGACAAGCCAGGTGACTTCTTGTGTTACTGCCCTCGCCAATGGACCGGTAAGACTTGTGATATTCACGACCCTCACGCTAGAGGAGGATA
This sequence comes from Endotricha flammealis, assembly GCA_905163395.2. NCBI lineage: Eukaryota > Metazoa > Arthropoda > Insecta > Lepidoptera > Pyralidae > Endotricha > Endotricha flammealis. The sequence continues at coordinate 2,071,626 of LR990855.1, read as the reverse complement.
CGGAAGTGCAATGAGCGATATTTATGGCAACAACAACCCCAGTATATCCCTTCAAGATCTTGATTTACCTTTCAAAAGAGAACAATGCGTCAAACTTGGATGTAAAGAAAAGAAAGGAGATTATAGATGTGATGAGGAATGTAATACTTATGCCTGCGAGTTCGATGGAAACGACTGTTCTTTGGGCATAAACCCGTGGGCTAATTGTACAGCACCTATTAAATGTTGGGAGGTTTTCATGAACGGAGAATGCAATGAAGTCTGCAACACTCAAGCCTGTCTCTTCGACGGTAGGGATTGCGAGAAATCATTGCAAAGATGCAATCCTATATATGACGCGTATTGCCAGAAGCATTATGCTAACGGCCATTGTGACTATGGTTGTAACAATGCAGAATGTAACTGGGATGGGTTGGATTGCGAAAATGAACCACCAGAGCTTGCTGAAGGTGTTATGTCAGTAATTCTATTGATGGATATGCAAACATTTAAGGAAAATTCAGTAGCATTTTTACGAGATCTAGGCTCACAGTTAAGAACTACTGTATTGATTAAGAAAGATCATTTGGGCAACGATATGGTATATCCATGGAAAGGGTCGACGGATGCAGGTCTCCAAGACACCGAAGTCGGGAAGAAACATCACATAATCTTTACAGAAAGAGCACAACCTGGTGTACATGTATACTTGGAAATAGATAACAGAAAATGTACAATGATGCCTGGCTCTGAATGTTTCTTCTCTGCTCACGAAGCTGCTGAGTTCTTAGCAGCCACTGCTATTACCCACCGTAGTCCACTGTCATCTGACTTCCCAATTTTTCAAGTCAAGGGAGTGCCCACACCAGCCGTGGACGATATTCAGACTAACTCCAAATACGTTTTTATTGGAGTGATATTAGTTTTGCTCGCTGGTTTACTTATTGGGGTATTAGTAACTGCTCAGAGAAAACGTGCTGCTGGTATTACTTGGTTCCCTGAAGGATTTTTACCAACGAATTCGTCAACGCGTCGCCGTTCGCGTCGTCGTGGACCTGATGGGCAAGAGATGAGGAATCTAAATAAAGGATCTATTGGCTGTATTGATGTAGATATAAATGGTGGTCATATGGGACCTCCGCATTGGTCTGATGAAGATGATGATGGCTCAGCACCTCCAAGAGCAAAGAGAGCTCGTGGTCCTGGGGATGCGAATGGTGCACCTGGTGGATATGCATCGGATCACACAGCTATTACAGATTACGAAGAATCTGGGCATGATTCCCGTGTTTGGACACAGCAACATTTGGATGCAGCGGATATTAGAGTTCCACCGAGTATGATGACGCCGCCTGCTATCGTGAGTATTTTTCTTCTACTATCATATTTTCTGGTTAATCAAATTTTCTTGACAAAATGATGTTATTTATGTAATGGCCAAATATAAAACTTATCGTGATTAAAGAACCACGATAAATCAATTAAAATGCAAACAACGTTGCCTTTTTATTGTAAATATTCTAGGGTACCATATCAATGACATTCGTCAGCTAGACGGTGCTCTAGAAACGAATGAAATTAATAATAATAGAAAACAAAGATATAGACATAACAATACATAAACATAACATAACATAAAATAAATAACAATGAGTAACGCAACAACGATAAATATTAAAAATATTAAAGCTAAAATATTAAAAAAAAAACATCACCTGCCTTCCCCATTATGACAATACTTAAAAATACTGTTTTTTCGCAGCACGATGGCCATGTCGTCGACGTCGATGCGAGAGGACCTTTAGGAATGACACCGTTAATGGTGGCAGCAGTTCGTGGTGGAGGTCTCGACACAGGTTCTGACGCAGAAGATGAGCAGACTGCTCACATCATTTCGGAATTAGTGGCACAGGGTGCACAGCTGAACGCTGCTATGGATAAGACTGGAGAAACAAGCTTGCATCTTGCTGCTAGGTTAGTAAATGTTCTTATAAATGTAAACGATCAAGAACAGACTACTTTTAAAAATAACAAAATAAATAAACTTACTACCATTACATAAAGCCTGTGGGTCACAGGTAATATAGTAAAAATATTCAAATACAATAATATAGTAAGTTGTTAAATAGAATTTAATAAATAAAGTTCTATTTAATAGTGATGTGGGATTTCTTAAAACTTCATCTACATTCTTATAAAACTGTTTCGATTTTTGAATTTTTTTAATATAGTACTTTGCTTGACCTAATTAATTACTAGATTGATTGCTATCTCATCAGTATGGCCTCTGTCACTTTTTATTTTTCAATACTTACCCAGTCCCTGACCATATTTATTTATTTATTTATGGACTACCAACAATTTCTTACATAGTCTTAGTTGTTACTTTAGAAGTTTAGTGTTGTCTTTATCACAGGTGATCATTGCATGCTTAGTGGACTTAATGGACAATGAGTATTAAATTTAATGACTTTCTATTACACAGATATGCAAGAGCAGATGCAGCAAAACGTCTTCTAGACGCCGGTGCTGATGCAAACTCTCAAGACAATACAGGAAGAACGCCTCTACATGCAGCGGTAGCTGCTGATGCTATGGGTGTGTTCCAGATACTCCTGAGGAATAGGGCGACTAACCTGAACGCTAGAATGCACGATGGAACCACGCCTCTTATACTTGCAGCTAGGTGAGCTATTACTTTTTTAAAGTTTTTTTCTTGGTGAAACTCTTGTAGATAATTTCAGTATCGTAAAACTTTTACCTCTTCGACGCGATTAGATTTCGAAATAAAAATCGCTAACAGGCGCCATCTCGTGGATGTTGCCTTTACACATTACAGAAAAAAACATCGCCTTATTTATGTAATGTCATCCTAAAAAATTTTTTTTAAATAGTATTTTATAAAAGGAAGCTTTCAGGTAAAATGATTGTTGATCAGTACAATAGTAATTGAGATCACCTCTGGGGTATCAAATATTACTAATAACGTAAAAAAAGATCGTAACTGATTTTCTTTCGCCATTTTTTATACCAGTGATCATTTTACTTGTGTTTCCGAAATGGTAGTAGCTTGCAGAGTAGATTTATTAAACATTATTATTGTATGTACACTGAATGGAGTAAGTGCCTGCCTGAAGGTTTACTTTTTGAGCAAACGATTTGATTCTTGATTATGTGCTGATTACTTTGGAGATAAAAATGAAATAAAGAAGGCTTCAAAGAAATATGTTAACTACATAGTATGAGTAATAGGAGAAGAGAGGAGAGTATGAGTAAAAATATTTTTATATGTTAATTATAATGTATAATTTTCCCAAAACAGGCTAGCAATTGAAGGCATGGTTGAAGATTTAATAAATGCAGATGCAGATATAAATGCAGCGGACAATAGCGGTAAAACTGCATTACATTGGGCCGCAGCAGTTAATAATGTTGATGCAGTTAATGTACTGCTAATGCATGGCGCTAATAGAGATGCGCAAGACGATAAGGTAAGATCTATTTCGTAAAAGGAAAAGTATTTTAATTTAAATTTTGAAAGAATAAAAGACGTAATAGATTCGTAAGAGTTTATAATAGATTCAATACAAGCTCTGGACATTCGATTTTTATTTTTATAACCGAGCCGGTAACACGCAACTGTGACCATTGCTTTAAACTGTGTAGTATTAACCTCGGGCACACAAATAAATTTTTAAAAGATAATGTTTTGACAGTACAAATAGACATATCAATTTTTGTTTCAATCGGCTTCCTATGCGCACCAGTTCCGGATTCCCAATGTTCAGAAAGAAATAACATAATTCTTATTTTTACAGGATGAAACCCCCCTATTCCTGGGAGCTCGTGAAGGCTCCTATGGTGCATGTCGAGCTTTACTAGACGCTATGGCGAATAGAGAGATCACAGATCACATGGACAGACTACCACGAGACGTGGCCCAGGAGAGGATGCATGACGACATTGTGAGGTTACTGGACGACCATTGCCCAAGGCCGCCGCCCCAGCACCATCATCTCATGAGTAAGATTATTGTCATTTTATATTTATTTATTGAGAAAACCAACAGCGTTACAGATAATAAAATGCATACAATTTTAAACGAACAATAAGTCCAACAAGTTTCCCTGATTATACCAATAGTTACGTATATTCGGGTAAGGTGCGTGTCATTAGTCCAAAGTATTCGGGTGTCTGGTCAAATCATCATCAACTCTCGTCTGTATATTAGTATATCAAGAACTTAGTCCATAATTATGATGATGATGTAGACCTATGCATTCACCAAAGCTCTTCTACCAGTCATGATCTTCCACTTCCTTACAGACATCTGTCAGAACAAAAAAGAGATATTTATCAACTTATAAATGTTTAGTTCCGCCAGCTCACAGAAGAGCAGTTTTATCTCAATAGTGGCGGTTGACGACCTCCATGGCGTAATGGTTACCACGCCGGACCGCCACCCAGGAGGTTCTAATCCCGGTCGGGTCATGATGAAAAACGAACTTTTTCTGATTGGCCTGGGTCTTCGCTGTTTATCTATATGTATTAGTTATAAAATATAGTATCGTTGAGTTCGTATCCCATAACACAAGTCTCGAACTTATTTTGGAGCTAGCTCAATCTATGTAATTTCTCCCTATATATTTATTTATTTTATTGAGAAATTTGTCACTGTTTATAAAAAAAATTATTTTACCAACAGCGTCCCCAAACCCCCACCCGCAGCTGATAAGTCAGCCAACAGTAATAAGCGCGACGGCTGCGAAGGGAAAGCCCAAAAAGCCACGCGCCAAGGCAGGCCCAGACAGCCCGCAAGACCACTTCGATAATAACAATCTGCACACGCAGATCAGACGGTACGTATTTAAAAAAATTCAAAATAAAAAAACTATGGCTGATTTCATTAATTTTAGCTAACTTGTTCGTCAGCTAAATAATCGAAAGGTCTTAAAAAATATATATGGTAGACAATCTAACTGGAGCTTACATCATTCCATCCGAACATCCTGTTTTAGTTGGGGCTATATTGATCAAAAATCTATGTTTACCGTTCTGTCCTCTTATTTGGAGGGGTTACGAAAACAAAGTCTATCAACTGTCTACTATTATTATGCTCTCTAAATTTCTGCAAATAGAAAATATTATACAATGAAAATGTGGTATTTTACTTCGAAATATTTTGTAATATATTTTGTATATTTCACAGAAAACCAAGTGTAAAAAAGAACAATAAGAAGGTACCGCAGGAGGTGCCGCAGAGCGTGGAGAGCTTAGGGTCAAGTCTCAGCCCTGTAGAATCACCGCTCCAAAATTTACAGGTAAGTAATTTCATATTGTTTTTAACTAATTAATAAGTAAAATATTTTTCACCAACTGTGTTCCTTTAGCATCCGTTTCTGGAATTCCTTTCCAATGAGGACAAAAAACTTGAGTACTAATTTTGCTCCGTACCGTGGGGAGGGATACGGAATTAATTCCTATGTCTACGAGAATAATTATATTAGTTACATAAATTATTATGCCTTAATACTAACTTTAGAACAAAGAAAAATCAACTTTCACACATATTATAAAGGCATATTATTCTGTAAAATGTACCTAAAGGTTATATATAGTACGCGCCCAAATTTAGGCTCATAGTTTATAAAACAATTGAAAATCAATTGTCGTTATGCACTGAGCAATAAGTATGAGTTTGGAACTTCGTTTTACATCTGCGCGACTCAGCCGTGTTGGCGACTTGTTTAATAATCCATTTTGTGTTTAGGACATGCCGTCGCCGTACGACGCGACGTCGCTGTACTCGAACGCGATGGCGCAGTTCGCCGGCATCGAGCAGCTTATGCCGCACAAACAGCCGCCAAGTTATGAAGACTGCGTCAAGGTAATATATATTAATACTTGCTCCGCTGGCTCAGGGACCCAAAGCAAATACTATAGAAGACTAATACGCACAGCTTCGGAAGAATTCGGGCAAGACGCGACACTAGCGCCCCTACGGCATGAGGGCGGCATGAGGTGAACGATTTCAAAACTTTTGTATGCAAAATGTTATAGCGCCCCTACGGCATGAGGGCGGCATGAGGTGAACGATTTCAAAACTTTTGTATGCAAAATGTTATAGCGCCCCTACGGCATGAGGGCGGCATGAGGTGAACGATTTCAAAACTTTTGTGCGTTTTGTATGCAAAATGTTATAGCGCCCCTAGCGGCATGAGGTGAACGGAGGTTGCCAAGTCATTGTATGAGAAACGTCAAGAGCTGTGCGTATTAGTCTTCTATAGTATTTGCCCAAAGTGAGTCTTGGCCACTGATATTATGAGAGCTCGTCGTCTTCGTTCCTGCGCGATATCACGCTACTTGAAGCTTGAAGTTCACGCAGGTCAGCTTCCACATTTTATCTTAACTTAATTCTATCTTACCTTATGTTATCATTTACAGACGGGTCAGACGATGCAGCAGTACGGCGGCGGCGCGCTGGGCGCGTCGTTGTCGCCGCCCTACTCCAACCACTCGCCCACACACAGCAACCACACCACCTCGCCACACGCCTATATAGGTCAGTATTTAGAAATACCACTAAGTTGATAAACAAGCATACAGCCTGCCTGATGGTAAGCACGGCTGCTTGCAATACCACTCTCGGTATTACTCGCTCGCTGCCGACCCTGCAAAAAGTGGAGCTCTGGAGACCTTACTCACCGTAGGAACACAGCATGGCCGAGACCAATGCTGTTTGGCTACGATCAACGATGGCTACGATCTTCTGTATCTTCTATTATATAAATAACAAAAATTAAATTAAAAAATCGAAAGAGGAAATGGTCAATAGAAGATATTTTAAATTATGAGTTTGCTTCGTGGCAAGGCTTTCGTACTAAAAGTTATATTTAAAAAAAAAACATCTTTACCGAATGTCCTTGTGTATGTAGTGGCAGACACATGGACGTGTTTTTTAAAATTAGGAAGCTTGTCAGATTCACAAAATATAATATATAGGTACCCTATACAGATTTTAATTTATTTCCTCACAGGCTCCCCATCCCCGGGTAAGTCGCGGCCGTCCCTGCCGACGTCGCCGGCGCACATGGCGGCCTTACGCCACTCCCACCAGCACCAGATCGACGCGGCGGCGTACTCGGCGCTCGCGCATCTCAGTGAGTAACCTCGATTGTTGTTATGGTGTATCTAATTTAATACAAATAATTGTAATATTCCTGGACTTAATCTATTTCAGTTTTTCTTACTGCAAAACCAAATTTGTTTACCTTGATCTAAACTCGAAATACCAACTCGAAAAAAGTAGCTTTGCAGGAATAAAAGTAACGTTTTACTGATTTTTTTTGCTCTTGCAGTTGTCTGAGTTATGATCTAGGTGTGCAACATATATACACCCTATATAAACATAGTTCTAATAGGTCTGGTATAAAATTGTGCTTTTCATCTCTAGGTGCTACGAGTCAACACAACGCGCAGCTGCAAGCTATGATGACGCACGCGGCTGCGCTCGGACAGGTGCAAGGACAGCACCCTGCTCTCAATAGTATAAGTAAGCATAACATCATCATCATATCAGCCACTCTTGGCTAGCAGCGGCCCGTATTTTGCGATTTCCTGCGACTTTTGACGTGCTTTCAAATTGTTATGTTAAATGGAATAAAACTATAACCTAGTATGTTTTTCTTTTTAAATTTGTTTTTTATAGTTGTTTGGCTTCAACTAACCATTCTTATATTGATCTATACCCCCTGGGGCGAAATTATTGTTTCTAATAATACCTACATGTTTTTATAAAAAAAAAGAAATAATAAGAAATAGCAAAATGGAAAATAAGTTACGCGTTTTTTTTACTGAGGTAACGGATTTTAAATCAGGACTGTAAAAATCGCACGGTTACTTTTCGTATGAGTTTTTTTCCATTATTTTTTCCCCCATTTTTATACCCATAATCTTCTCCACAGGTCTATACGGCGGTTGGGGTATCGGCGACACATTCCCCACCCCGTCTCCAGAGTCACCTGACCACTGGTCCACCCCGTCGCCACAGACACCCTTAACTCAATCGCCCCACTCTGATTGGTCGGATCGCGCTGCGTTATCCCCGAATGAACTACAACAGACCAATAAGGGAGCTACTGAAGCTATATATATTTAAAAGGTATAAAGCTATTGAGCTATATTGTAGATATGAGCGCGCCTTGTTATTATTAGTCTTGTAGACTTGTGATTTTTCTCAAAAACATTCCCATTAAAATTATCGACTTTTGTAGAGTAGAAAATTTAAAAACTTTGTCAATAGTCGATCTAAACTTTTTAAATCAATTAACGTATTTCCCTTTGGTGAAAAAAGGTCAATGTCTATATTTTTTTCAATTAGTTAAGTATTGAATGATTACAATTTTACCATCATTCAGTGAATACTATATTTAAAGACTTAATAATTTGTGGAATCCAGAATATTAATAGAAAATTCACTTATAAAGTAATTGAAAAACTGTTAAATATATTTTTGATACTCTACATTCAGCCGATTTAATTTTAAAATGGGAATGAATACAGAAAATAAAATCTAGTGGTTAACTAGCAAAACTTACAATTACGTAATGACCCGAGTTTTAATTCGAATAATCGAATACAATAGTGATGTTTATCGACGTTTTTATACTCGAATAATATATGTGAACTCGAATGAAATTAATCTCAAGGTGCTAGTGTGCCGTAGAAATAGACTGAAATGTACAGCCATGACTAGTAACGTAAAATTTAGCTTAGCGCACTAATGCACTAACTGACAACTGACTTTTTTTCGGTGTATTTTTAATATTTCACTTGATTTTTTTTAATTCACAATCGATGTTAAACTTTCGTAGCTACGGTCGGATAAATAAGACAAAACAAAATAGGACCACAAGTGTCTTAAAACAACGATCATTATATTTTTGATGAATCATTTTTGATCAATTTCATACTAGAAACATTACACTTACATCAACCTTTAATATAGATTACAATGTTATTTTAAACATTAAGTAAATGATGTGGTTATTAGCATGAAATAAGTGGTCCTTATTTTGTTGACTAATACCTATAAAAGACAAAAAAGGTCGTGTCATTATTAATAAGACTCATCCAAATTTTAAAACCGAGAAAATATTGTCAATTTTAAATTTATAGATAAACATTATCGTTTAAGACCGAATAAAAAATGAAATCGGTTTTCCGACCGTATCCGTACGCTGATCGTAGACAATGTTTAGTTTCATAATGTTATATGGTTCGGCCTTTTATGTGAATGACACTAGGATTATTGAGAAATGAGCCTTTTTGCGAATTAATGTTTATATTTTAAAGTTTAGTTTCATTTCGTCCCGATGTATTTTTTTTTTGTGTTTATTTTAGAATTTTTGTGTTTTTAGTTTTTTTTTATCCCAATGTTTAGTTTCCTTTGTGAGGTTCAGACTTTTGGATTGGCGCCTTTTTTGAGAATTAAAAAAATACACCGCTTAACTATTGACACTCTATAATAACGTGAATATTGTTGTTTGTTACATGTTTTTTTTATTTACTTGTTTTATAACTCAGTGTTTTGAATCATTAATTTTAAAAATGATATACGCATGAGATTGTTTTGCGTAAATCATGAACGGAAATTATTTATGTGTGATTCTTTAATGTCTAGATTTTGTATACTGTAGTGTATCTAGATTTTTTTAAAACTAATTGTGTCTTGGATCGAAATAAAATTCATTTTTGATGCGCTAGGCGCTTGGAATTTGATATGATGTAAAAAAAAAATTTGTTTTAATGAAAAAATAATAATTTATGTCGATCTTAGACACGATTTATTAGTTAAGGTTTAAATTATAAAAGACATTCTGAGATTGCTGCCTATTTATTAGTCAGACTAGTTTTGTTCCTTCGCGATTTTTTTAATATATTAGGCAACAATATCAGTTTTTATAATTTTTAAGGCATTTTTTTCAGTTTCTTCTGAACAATTCATTCCATTCTTGCTTCCAACTGGACCATATGATAATGTTGGCAAATTAACATAATTACATTCCAATGTTTTAATATTTTTATACAATTTTTAATAGCCGGCTGCAATTTTTTGTAATATTTTAATTTTGTATTATTGTTTAGTTTTTTTTTTTAATAGGAAAGCCTCTATAGTGTCTTGTATTAAAAATATATCATAGTATTGCAATTAACCTTTTGACTGCCACTGTCGTTAATAAACGACAAAACATTTTTAGTTATATATTAATTTCTTACAAATATGTTTAGTTTTTTTTTTGTATTAGTTTATTTTTTTATTCAACAACTTTCTCAGGTTTTTTACTTTGTGGTCGGTGTTTTTGTTCAACAGATTTTTTTCTATAATTCCACTATGCCATACTTACATATGGAAAGTTTTCCAATACGTACGTTTTGTCGTACATAAGATCTCATCATTCCACGTCGCTTTAAAAGGAAAGTCTTTGTTAAGTTGGGACCGTGTATGCTCAAGTTTATATTTCCATAACTTGTATCATATATTTTTAGTGTTTTGCTAAGTTTAAAAAACTTCTGCTAATTGAGTTTAGCCACATTATTCAAGAACATCAGCTACGTTGCAAAATCAAATCTTTATTTTGTTTTATAAATTTGAGATCTGACTTTCAGTGTGCTTAGTACGAGTTTTTTGGTCACATTCGAACGTGTTAACGATTACAAGCCGACCAAAATGTAAAACTGTATCATATTATGAATTTATCAAACGCATGTTACATATCCAAATTGGCCGGGTTACTCACTTCGAAACGTGAGCAAGTAAGCCGCATAATTTTGATACGTAACACGCGTCTTATAAATTCGCAACATGAGAGTTCTTCTCTATTTGGTCGGTTTGTTTACGTCGACATGATCGAATGTGAACAATAAAACTCGTACTAAGCACTCAGTACGTACTTTTCAATAAATAACAGACTATCTGATAAACGGAATATTTATTTCTCAATTTCAAACATGAACAATAACCATAACGTAAGAGAAATTTCTTTAAGACAGACATTCTTCTTTTCGACAGTTTTTCAAACCATTTTCAAATATTAAAATATTTGTTGTATGAATAGCGATTTTTTTAACAGTTGTGAATTTAGATCTCTTACGGACTTCTCTAAATCTACTTAGCTGTTGTTCATTGTATAATGTGGACTCGTTACATTGTAAATATACATTTTAATAATATTTAAAATTCATAAATGATCTTCTTAGTTGTATTAGGATGTTAGTTTTTTTTCTGTGTCATCATTTGTGCCAAGGAGCCAGAATTAATTTTGCATCAGGGGTTCTGCCTAGGAAAGTTAATGAACACGTGACTTTTAGATAAACAGCTTTTTATAAATCACTTTAAATTGAATGAACCTGAAGGAAAATATGTGGTTTTTTAATTTACATATAAAATTTTACATTTTGATATTAATCAATTAAAAACATGAAGATTTTGTCATTTAAACTTTAATAAATTATTGATTTTATAATAGACCTATTATTCACACGTTATTTTAAAGCTAGAAAATAAATAGTAACAAATACGAAGCTTTTTGTTTATGTTCTACGTAATATTAGTATTAAAAATATGTCCGGTTCATACATTTTTCTCAGTAGACCCACTGTACCCTTTCGAATATTAAATCTTAGTGATAAATTGCTAGTGGATAGTTTAAGTAGGGTACAGTTAAGAAACTCGTGCTTCCTTTAATGCATTCTTTTATAAATAATTTAAGAGTATGTATTCACTGAATGAAGTACAAAATATGTAAATAGGAAAGCCTCGACAGTGTCTCGAATTGAAAAAATATCACATAATTGTAATTAACCTTTTTACTGCCACTGTCGGATATAAACGACAAAACATGTCAAGTCTTTTTTAGAAGATGAAATTTACCGACACTATCTTTTATTTCCGACCGCGACGCTGTAATGGTTAACCGTGAATTTTTTAATGTGTTTTTGTAGATTTCCTTGGCATAAAAAGTTGTTATCGAGGCAAGAGAAAATATTTGTAATTCAGTGAAAAATAAATGTAAAAATAGGGCACAAATACATACAAAATGAATTAATCTCTGTGTGCCTTTGAATTAGTAAGTAAGTTAGGGACCTTTGTAATTTAAACACTATGGAAATGTAGCTTATAATTTAAGTTAGTGTTACGACTGTAAATACATTTTATCATTATTTTTATGAAATGCATTTCTTTGTAAGATTCTATGAGGAGAATGAAATTTTAAAATATTTTCCCCGTAACTGACAATAAAGGAGTAAAAAAATTTTGTTTTTTCATTATTATTTATTTTTGTCAATTGCATTAACCCTTTCACTGTGGCCATAGTCTTTATATGGAACGGTATTTGACACAAACGCCGATAGGCGAACGCCGCACCTAAACATGAAAAAAGACGCCGAAGGGCGTCCACTGCATGCAATGGGTTATACTTTGAAATGGAATTTGAGATCATAAGGTACCCATCGTAGACCCATAAGCTAGACGAGCCGAGCACAAGCTGAGCGCAAGCCGAGCCTCTCTGCTCGCGGTGACAAGTGTTCGAGGCTCGTAAGTCGACACACACTACACGAATTTTGGCTCGGCTCGTGCTCCGCTCGTGCTCGGCTCGTCTAGCATAGATCCACCTTTAAATGTAAACGAACAAAGTGACCTGTCAGTAGTATGAAACAATAAAATGAAACATTGGTTTTAAACACATATGAAGTTAGAAAAAAAGAAACATTAGGGTGAATATAATGTTTAAAATGTAGCGGGTACTTGACTTATTTATTGAAGACGAGCTGCTGCCCGCGGTGTTACCCGCGTTTAATTGTATGCACAGCAGCGCCATCTAAATCAGAATTTTGACCAAATCCTATGGTAATCGTGTATTTTTCGGGATAAAAAATACCCTATGTGTTAATCCGAGGTATCAGCTACCTACATACCAAATATCATAAATATTCAGCCCAGCCATTTGAGCGTGAAGAGGTAACATACTTACACACAAACTTTTGCCTTTATAATATTAGTAGGAGAGGATAGTAGGATTAATCATAGACTTATTATAGTTTTAAGAAATGAAACAGTTTCATAAAAAAACTTTTATTTAACTTTTTTTATTTTAGCTTATTGAAAAATAAACAATGCTTGCGGTGCATTTTTTTATGTCTTAAAGGCGTTTAAAAACACTTTACGAGGTGCAAAGTACAATGTGTAATGCTTGACGATAAATTAACAATACATTTCATTCGCTCAATCAATCGTTCATTCATCTTTGATTTAAAAAAGTAAAATACCGGTCGGGTTTACAAAGTATTCAAGTACCCACATATAAAATTAATTTGTATAAAAATATTTGATCTTTGCTCGCGAGATATTTTTATTTTGATTTCGATTAATTTGCAATAACAACAAAAAATAACAAATGAGAATATTGGACTATTTAATAGTGAGTATATTTTGTTTTAATATACTAGATTTATTATGTACGTACTTCAATCAATTTTAATTTCATTTCGGCATACGACATTTGTTTTTTTTCATTTTATAATTGACTAAATAGAGTCCTTCTGGACTTGCTCACGACACCTGCAAGCCGTTAGGAGCTGTGGCGGATTTACAAATTTTACTATTAGGCCTAGTAGACTAATAGGCTAAAAACATTCGTTCGCTGGGCTTCCATACCCTTTTCGTGAATTATCACAGCTAATTATTTTGAATCTATTTTTTATGTCACTTATATTCTATAGATACACGTGTAATCTTTGCTAAGCTGGTGAAATACGGGCTTTTTTTAAACCACTAAGGTGGCAAACAAGCATACGGCCCGCCCCGCCTGATAATAAGCATCATAGTAGCCTATAGACGCTTGCAATATCGATATCACTAACGCATTGCCAATCAACCCAACCCAACCCCCCAAGTGGAGCTCTGGAGACCTTACTTACCGTAGGAACACAGACCAATGCTTTTCTGTATGGTGGAGGTCCTTCCCCAGACGGGCTTCTTGGCTATCCGCGACAAACTCTTATAAATAGAGAGAGCTGAGAAAGTGGCGGCTAGTACTTACCCCTACACGGCCTATGGCAGCCAAGACTATAAATCCGCCACTGACTAGGAGGCATACTTACTTTCTTTCTCCGCTGGCTCAGTGACCCGTCTTCTGTTCTGCACGAAGTCTTGCTAGTCTACTGTTTCCATCTCGTGCAGATCAGCTCCAGCGATACCTGGGGCGCCAACCGGACATCCGACACACTCCCCACATGCTGACTTGACGCTCCGACCCTCCTCCATTCTCTCAAGATGATCGAGCCAGCGGAGGCGCATACAGAATCCAAAAATTGAGATTTATAACGATAGTTTGTTTTTCAATAACCAATAAAACTCAGTACAGTGAACATCGTAAGACCGAGAGGCGAAGTCAATACAACATGGTGCGCGTCCGCAGTTTTGATGGCTTTGATTACGATTACCACCGTCATCGGGAATATGGCCGTGGTGATCGCGTTGAGGCGTCTGCGGCGTGCGCCCGCACACTACCCCCTGGCTAGCCTCGCTACCGCGGATTTGCTTGTTGGCGTTTTTGTACTGCCGATGGCTGCAGCAAGAGAACTATTCGTTTTTCATTTGAGTGAGTATTTTAGAAATGTTTTATCATATCATTTATTAATCGAAAGTTTGTTACTCCTCCACGCAAAAACAGCTGGACCAGGCTGGACAGTTTGTTTGATATTTGGTACACGGGTTGTTTATCACCTGGATTAACAGATAGGATAGTGTTTATCTCGGATATCAGTCCGGGAACGGAAAAAACGGGAATTCGCGGGTAAAACCGAGTGCATCAGCTAGTAGTTTCAAAATTTTTTTAGAGAAGCAATAAAAGGTTTTGAGATGAAGTTGCACAAAGAAAAGTTAAGACTGGCGGTGAATTGCTCAAAGCCATTTTAAAAGTTAATGACATATTAAATATAAATAATTGCTGTCACTGACAAGCTAAAGAACAAAAAGAGATAGCATGAGACAATGTAATAAAGAAACTGGCTGTGAATCGACCTAACCCAATGACTTTGATTTTAAATTTAGCGTTGTACCTACTTATTAAATTATTTAGAGAGATTTACAAAACTAATCTATTAGTCTATGAAGTAGCAAAAAATAACACGTAAACTATGCTAATTAAAAGTTAACCTCTAATCATAAACAGCTTCTCTTACAGACTGGGCGATATGTTCTTGCTGGAGTACCTTGGACGTCTTATGCTGTACAGCGTCCATCCTCTCACTCTGTGCATTAGGCTGGGAACGCTTTAGCTGTATAACAGCACCATTAGCTCGTGCCAGAAGGTGTCAGCAAGCTAAGTTATACGCCGTCCTTGTCTGGCCAATTTCCACTGTCGTGGCGTTGCCTACAGCATTCATACCATCAGAAAGACATTATTATCCAGGAGAGTTGGAGAAGGCTTGCACTGTTAATACTAATGTAGGGTTAGTATATAGGTTTTTTAATTCATTCAGAACTCGTCCAGGCTAGCTACATTTGTCGTGGCGATCGACTATTTTGTGCGATTCTATCCACTACGCTGCTGCAACACGGATTGACAGAGGCCAATGTTTTTAAGTGCCAACCATCGACAACAGAAGACAACCCTCTACAGCACGGAGAAGCTCGATTAAATGAAACCCATCCAAACACTGGTTGGTTAGGATCGACTATCACAGTCAAACCTTTTAAGAACTTACTTAATTTAAAATAAGAGGGCCCTGGACTTCACGACACAGGGAATCCTAGTGTGAAGTCTGGGAAACACTGTACAAGTAACAACTTGCTGCTTGAGAAATGAATAAATAATTAAATTTAATTACTTTGCTTGACTTGCGTGTTTGTTTAGAATTCGTTAGACAGCGACGCCATCGAGTTGCTCGTGAGTTTCCTCGATAAAGGTGACTGTTACCCATCTAATTTAGTGTCAATTGTATTTATATTTATATTTCACAGCTACGTGTTCTTCAGTATCTCCTTCTCTTTCTACCTGCCAGCTAGCGTCATGATCACATTTTACGCGCGAATCGTTCACCTGCTGACTGTACCGCCAACCATCCGATCTCATCGCGGTAGACCTCAGAATCAAGTAAGATTTTTTTTAAATGCTATGAGGCAGACAAACAGGCAAGCGGGCTACCTGATGGAAAGTGGCCACCTCTGCCTATGGACTTCAGTAACACCAGGGGCACTACCAATGCGTTGCCCACCTCTGACGACAATGAAGTGTTAAATGTAATGCCACAAGTAGTCCAATAATTTGTTTTTATTAAACTGAAATAACTGACTGTTGTTTGTTTTAAGGATGAACCGAAAACTGCAAAAGTGAGAAACCAAGCGCAAATGCGGGGTGATGGAAATGGAACCCAGGATAACGAAATAATGTGAGTAAAGTTATATCTGTCACCGTACCAAATTGTAAACTGTAACATCTTACCTGCAAGGAAGTCAAACCAACGTTTTGATTCTTCACTATCGAAAGCTGCTTCCTCTTATGAAATGTGAACCCAAATTTTTTGTCACGCCTACAAAGACTCCCTTTTTAGACTCCCGTGGACCTCAATGCTGTGTAGACAGTTTAAGGGCGTAGTGAGGCCCAGAATTTTTATGATCAGAATAACTAATTATATATTCACTGGAAGCACTTATTAAAATGATTAATTCCTAAAAATAAATTCAATTTAGTTTCTGAACTTTTAGGTGCACTCCAAAGAGATGTCATCTCAATTTGCCATCAATTTCTGCATCGAATCCTGTATGTACTCCTAAGTCAACACTCAATTCTCCGTAAGTATTTTAGCGTAAGCAACAAAGCAAAAGTGTCTTAAAATAATTGTATGTGTTTTAAGAGAGGTAGGGCACAGCGGATAATCCGCTCAAATCAGTGCAGCCCGTCTGGGGAAGGACCTCCACCGTACAGAAGATCGCAGCCAAATAGCATTGGTCTCGGCCATGGTTGTTTTCCTA
The DNA here is from genome assembly GCA_905163395.2 of Endotricha flammealis. Lineage (NCBI taxonomy): Eukaryota > Metazoa > Arthropoda > Insecta > Lepidoptera > Pyralidae > Endotricha > Endotricha flammealis. The sequence continues at coordinate 2,054,609 of LR990855.1, read as the reverse complement.
CGGTGAGTAAGTTCTCCAGAGCTCCAGTATAGTGAGTGATACCCCCGGTATTGCAAGCGTCTATAGGCTACGATGATGCTTACCATCAGGCGGGGTATGCTTGTTTGTCAACTTTGTGATATTCAAAAAAATCGTTTCATAATATGAAACAGGTTAGCAAGGTTCGTAAATATGATTTAAGTTTTCTAAATTTTATTACGTGAAGGGATTAGTATTCATAATAGTACTAGGTATGTAATTACAAAATTTCAACGATACTTTCATTATTAGCATAAAACCGTTTTCTTAGTTCACTATTCTGTTTTGTTTTATAATAATAACTAGCTTCTGTCCGCGGCTTCGCCCGCGTGGCCTAGCATATTTTTTCTTCAGAGACAAATTCCGGTCCGGTTCGATCAGATCCGGCATGGTCCGGTACGCTACGGTTCCATCCGGTCCGCTACGGTCCGGTCGGTCCAGTCCGGTCGGTCCGGTCCTTATAAGGAACCTACATAATGCCTAATTTGCAATCTCTAGAGAATTCTAGGAATATTCTGTCCATATTTCAAGTCTATTTATTGAGTAGTTTAGGCTGGGCGTTGTCCGTAAGTCACGGTTACGATTTACAGATTTAAGAACTTTCAACCCCCAATTCTCCCTCTTAGCAAATAATTGTCAGAAAATCTTGAAACAGGTGTTTGCTAGTTTGCTTTGTAGAGTATTTACATCAAGTTCCGTTTGAATCGAGTCACGCATTTTTGTTTCTCTATACAAACTTTGACATCCCATTTCACCCCTTTAGGGGTGAAATTTTAAAAAATCCCTTCTTAGTGCTCCCCTAGAATACTCAAGGAACATTCTCTCCAAATTTCAAGTCTATAGGTCAAAGGGTTTAGGCTGTGCGTTACCTGTCAGTCACCTATCACGGTATTGTTTTATATGTATAGATAATAAATGATTTTTATTGAGACTTTTTTTATACCACAAAGGTGGCAAATAAGCATACGCTCGACCTGATGGTAGGTAAGCCGTCATTGTAGCCTATAGTCGCTTGCAATATCGGGAGTATGACTCACGCGTTGCCAACCACCCCTCCTAAGTGAAGCTCTGGATACCTTACTCACCGAAGGAACACAATATGGCAACGATCTTATGTAAGGTCCTTCCCCAGACGGGCTGACGTCCGATTTGAGCGGATTATCCGCTGTGCCCTACCTCTCTTACGATTTCATCGATCCATTTGTTAGTAATTCAGCACCTTAATCTATGTTAGTAGTTATAAAAAGAGAGTTACATGAGTGAGACATGGAGTTTGATCCAATGTCTCAATATTGGACAATCTATTTTATATTGGTCTATTAATTTCAGAGGCGGCTTGGTACCAAGACAAAATCGTGCGACACGAACAATAATAATGTTAATGTCTCTCTTCCTATTGTGTTGGACACCTTTCTTCATTATGTTACCTCTTGGTGAGTGATATCGAAGTACTTTGTAGCTTTATAAGTTGACGTTCTTTGATGTTGATCTTGTTAAAATTTGAATAATTGACTTTTATATGACTTGCGGACTGCCCCGGCATCGCAAGGGTTACACTGAGGATCCCTATTTAAAAAAATATATAATATAGCCTATGTTACCCGGAAGTAATGTACCTTCCAAATGGTGAAAGAATTTTTGAAATCGATCCAGCAGTTTTTTTAGTTTATTCGTTACAAACAAACATACAAATCTTTCCTTGCACAAGTACACGAGCCGATGATAGCCGATCGGATGTCGATCGATGCATAAAATCGTCATAAGCACTTATTGAACCAACTAACCTTATTTTTAAGTTATTTAATCGACGACCTCTATGGCGTAATGGTTACCACGCCAGACCGCCACCCAGGAGGTCCCGGGTTCGATCCCCGGTCGGGTCATGATGAAAAACGAACTTTTTCTGATTGGCCTCGGGTCTTGGATGTTTATCTATATATGTATTTGTTATAAAATATAATATCGTTGAGTCAGTATCCCATAACACAAGTTTCAAACTTACTTTAGGTCAATCTGTATGAATTGTCAAAAAAAAAAAAAATTATGAAAAAATAATTTGCTTTCCCTGGGACACGAACACACGTCCTCTCGATCAAGGGCTCTATCCATAACACGTTAGCAAGAGACACTTGGGTTCGAGTGCCACTTAAGTTGAAAAGCTTAATAAATTCATTAAAAAAATGTTTTCAGATTCACTGTGCGATTGTGTATGGGATGTTGTATGGTATTGGTGCACCTGGATCAGCTATGCTAACTCGGCTATAAATCCCATAGTTTACGCCGCCGCTTCGCCTAGTGTACGACGGGTTTTATTTACATTCAATAGTAGTTCGACAAGAAGTACTATCGTTCCTCTATCGCCCAGTGTAAGGAGGTATTAACTGTAAGTTACATGGCGTTATCTCAGACTTAACATTTCTTTATAAACCAAAATATTTCCTATAAAGTCGGTCTATTAAATTCCAAAATAGGTTTTGTCAGCAGAATAACTTGTTTATCAGTAAAATAATATTTTTTTTAGCAGCAAAATTCGAATTGGTGACCATGACAAATTTGGTGATGTGTTGAATTTGGTGTCTGTAATAGTGCTGCTGTACGAAATAAAGCTGACAAAAATTATTAAAATGCTGACAGATTATTAATTTAAGTATTTTGCTGACAAAAAAGTATTATGAAGCTGACAAATATTTTTGCTAACCTTTAATTCATATCCATTTTAATAAAATAAAGTTTACAAAATAGGACAAGTCTGCAAAAAAAATAGTAAACATTAAAACAAAATGTTAGTTGTTTAAAAATAAATATTTATTTACACGATTTAACAGCTTGTGTACATCTTTGGTATAATAACTACCCATTCTGTCTTTACAAATAGATAATAAAAAAATTGCACTCGAAAAATACTGCGTCTATGGAATTAATTGTAATGCTATTCTTAAAATACAGTAACAACTATTTACAACCTTATTATAATATAAACTTCTCAATAAACTACTAATGAAATAACAATCTAATAAACTAATTTTTGTGCAACATAATAGATTCGTAATGGTATTTTTAATTTATGATTCAGACATCTGACACGCATTTTATTTTTAATTACATTTTTTTTATAGTTATGTATGTGTCCCATCCCATTGCTGGGCAAAAGTCTCCCTCTCCCCGCCACACTTCCCTGTCCAGATCTGTCACGTACCATTCTCTCACAAAGGTTTTGATGTCGTCTGAATTCCACATTAAGTTATAAAAATAACATGCTTTACCGACTCCACGTAAAGTTGGAGGGGTAGCAAGAACTCTTTTTATCATCTTTAGTTTGAAATTGACAGATTTAATGCGGTATTAACTATGAAAATGCGTTTCAAAAACTGTTTAAGTTATTGTAAATTCATTTAAGGCAAATTTATGATGCCTAATTTTTTACAAATTATTATTGTACATTTTTCTTGATATAATTATTAAATATAGAATTTATTTATATTATTCTTTATAAAACTCTTTAATACCATAATTATTGCAGTTATTTAAATTATTATTTAATTATTACTAGTATTATTATGACTTATCGGTTGCCCATAGATCTTCAACATTTCAAAATACACCACAAATAATTTTCACTGGAATTTATTATTTGTGGTATGAAAAACGTTTTATCCAATAACTCTTAAAATTGAAACTAATTAGCAGTTGCTATGAACATGACTGTAGAGGGCGCCATTACCACTAAACAGTTAAAAAAATTAAAAATTCGTCACCATTCTCGGTAACTCAATTGGTTCGAATCCAACTTGGGGTGGGAAGGTGATTTTTTTTATTTATAAAAAAATGTAATTAATTCATCCAATTATTTAGTTCCTGACAAGTTCTAATTAGTCTATCTGTCCGATAACCTAATATATTTAGGAATTCGTTTACTCGGGATGATTTACTCATAGCAAAGTTTTTGGATACAACGTTTTCAAAAGACAAACACACTGACAGGCAAAATAAGTAGGTATTTAACAATAACAACATATTTCTGATTTCAGAAAGGATTCAGAATAAATATGGCAATCATTCCATAGACGAAACTGAGCTGATTTTCATATTTTTACGTCAAATTTCATACATCATACATACATTATATTATCAGCCAATAGTAAATTAAGTCCATAAACTGACATTTAAATCGTAAAATCAAAAATTTATTTAGGATCGAATCGTTTTTGTAAAAAAAAAATATTCCCAATCAGGGGCCGTACCTTTTATAATTATCCTTAAACGATTGTGTAAACGAGATGTCGCCTTACATCATGACATGTATTGCGCTGTCTCCTTTACTCAGCCGTTAGTGTTTTATTTTGGGCGGTCATGGTGCGTCCCCAGGTCGTATAGAACAAAAAACCTAACTCAAATGCTATAACTTTTATAGATTCGCAGTTCGTCTATGGACGCCACGAAATGGCGGCTCAGTGCCTCAAAATGGCAGCTATAAACAAGATGGCGGCTATGAGTAATGGCGGACGGGACAGTGTGCTGGCACCGCCGAAGTCGCTTGCATCTGGCGAACAAGTTTTGCATGTGCAACGACCAGAAAGACAATAACCTGGTTCGTCCTCCTCCGACACGCATTCCTGTAATAAATGTTATGTTTTAATAGGGCTTTGAAGATTTTTGTATTGAGCACGGCTAACACAATAACTTTCTTCAAAATTTTCTTAATATTTTTGAATGAAAAATTGGTCTAGATTCCCATCTAGACCAATTTTTTTTGAAAATATTTTTAAAATATGTCTGGTAGTTGAACCGTATAAATAACTTAAAAAAACAATTAACAAATTAATCTTCAAAATTCATAATTAATTTTAATAGATGCTCAACGTATAATATAACCTCGGATAGTGTAAGTTAGGCATCGAAATAATATTACTACGTATAGAACGGACACCGCGAACAAAATTTTTGTCCCCATACGTTGAGGCCAATAGACATCAACTCGTTTAGAAACTTGCCGACGCTCATCGTGATTGGTCCTCGGATTTATGTCAAAAAAAAAATTGGAAAATGCCGTCATGTTCAATAAAAACTTGTAAAAACCGTTCAACAGTAAGGAAGAAAGATAGCGGCATGACTTATCATCTTTATGTATACAAAAAATTAAGTAAAACCAACCAAAACAATTTTTTTTCATTATTTTCTATTGCATCATAATTGCATCCGCCATTTCTATGTGAAAATCATAGATTATCAAAAAGTAATCGTACAGATGGGATACGTAGGTACTAAGCGTAGGTCAATTTTATAATATAATTTAGGTACTTATTTCTGAAAAAATTTTTGCTTTTTTTTAACCGACTTCAAAAAAGGAGGAGGTTCTATGTTTCATTGTTTTTTTTTGGAGGTCCGCCGATTACTCCTTCAATTTTGGACCGATTTTCATAATTCTTTTTTTAAAATAATATGTAATTTAAATATTGATTTTTTAAACTATATTTCCAAAATATTTTTATATAGTAGGTAAAAAATACGTAAATGTGGATAAAGTTACTAAGTAAAAAAAATAGTTTCTAGAAAACAAAAAGATGGAAAACGAAACAGCATTTTAAATTTCGACCAACCATTTTCGAACAAATGAAATTCGGGCAAACAAGTTTCAGAGTAAAGATACGTTACCATTCAACAAGAGGAGCTGTCTTGTCTGGCAGGCGACCGTCTCCTAGTATTTGCATATATTACAAAATACTTCAATATATAAATAGCTTCATTATAAAGTTTTGATTTAATCTCAGTTTATTTTTGACTAATATTAAGTAAAGAACAAAAATGTAATGTAGCTTCCTACCTATAAAGCTAATATTATACCTATTTTCTATTAGGTTTATTCTATTAAATAAAATAAAATATTGTAATAAAATAAAATAATCAGTTAGATGTCCAATAGGCAGAATATAAACAAAGTGTCGCCTGCGTAGTAATGTCATATTCTATAAATCGGTTGGGGGCGGGGCCAGGGAGGGGCGCGCCCCGCACGGCCGAACGCGGCGCCAAAATTTGAAGGCGCTGTCATTTCTATACGTAGTAATATTATTTCGATGAAGTTAGGTAAGCCAAGTCTAGTAAGGCCAGTCTTATTTTATTAAGTTTTGATAAATTGTGTAAAAATGAAATATACCTAAATATAATAATTAAAATATTAAAACTTAATTTTTGTTTTCAATAAAATCTGAAACAGTTTTCAAATTTACAAATTGACGTTTTATTTAGTACATGTACAGATTCGTCAATGTTATGACCAAAGAGACCAAGTCGACATTGCCTATTAGTTTCTTTTATCTGTGGTTTTGATGATGGTGGACATACCTCATCTCTACGGCACTCCTGACCAGGCCTGCGTCGATGCCAGCATCTTGGTGGTGATCCAGCCTGATGTGCATTGTAGGAACATGAGCAAACTCCTCCCAAGCATAGCGAAGCTCCTGGGGATCTCGCATCTGGGGCACCAGCTAATCCGTCACACTGGACGTCAAACATGCAAGACTCGTTGAGGGCTTTCACGGCTGGCAATAAAATATTATATTTTAGGGTTTGCTTGTTACATTAGATTATAGACATTCGCATGGGAGAAGATTAGACAAAGAAAGCTAAAAGTAAGTATTCCAAATATTAATTAAAAGAAACATCTAAAATTGAACAAGAGGTGCTGACTAGACATTCGAATGGGAGAAGATTAGACAAAGAAAGTTAAAAAGTAAGTAATCCAAAGATTAATTAAAAGAAACATCTAAAATTGAACAAGAGGTGCTGACTAGACATTCGAATGGGAGAAGATTAGACAAAGAAAGTTAAAAAGTAAGTAATCCAAAGATTAATTAAAAGAAACATCTAAAATAGAACAAGAGGTGCTGACTAGACATTCGAATGGGAGAAGATTAGACAAAGAAAGTTAAAAAGTAAGTAATCCAAAGATTAATTAAAAGAAACATCTAACATTGACTGTCATTTTGAGTGGTTTAACATATAATTTTTATAAAATTCTGTAACTAATTTTCTGGAACTTTTTAGGGGTTAATCTAGATATAATATTGGTCGTGTTGTCCATTATAAGTTAAAATTATGCATTATTCATTATTAATATTATAAGTCAAGTCGCCTTGTTCGCGTCAAAAATATGTGAACCGAAATTAAATATTCATTCCAATGCTAAGTTAGTTACATTCAACACAAGAGTTGCTGTCGTTGTGGGCAACCCAGTTTTCTCGACAGCGGCACGTCCCTCGACACTCCAGTCCTGGGCCAGCACATTGTAGGCCGTCTTCGCAGGCCTCTCCCAATATTGCATCACGAACACACCTGGAAAAATGTTTTAGGATATTAAGGACAAGTTTATTTGATGTTCTCTCACTTTATTCTTTACGACCTCCGTGGCGTAATGGTTACCATGTCGGCCCGCATCGCCACCCAGAAGGTCGGGTCGTGATGAAAAACGAACTTTTTCTTATTGGCCTGGGTCTTGGATGTTTATCTACCTATGTATTTGTTATAAAATATAGTACCGTTGATTTTAGTATCCCATAACACAAGTTTCGAACTTACTATATGGTTATATTTACCTGGTTCCATTGTCTCGAGGACTGTACTGGAGTTGGCACGTGCAATAACCCCTCACACAATACGCCTGTCTATCTGGACCCTCCTCGTTGACACCGAGGTAACAGTTCTGATCTGATATACACCGCTCGCCGACCACTGAAAAATGATTTATCTTTATTGGAGACTAGCGAAGCCCGCGCAACTTCTTTTGCGTGGATCCCGCTTTCCCGTGGGAATTTTGGTATGTATTATACAAATAAACCTTCATACATAGGGACAGACAGACAGCGAGAAGCTATTATATATACTATATATATTTTATACTATGTAATAAAGATGTTGGAGAAGGACAGAAGACCTTAGAGAAAAATAATATATTTTTAAATTAATTTCACATCGCCGGCCCAGGGATTCGAAGCTATTCTCATTTTTCGGTTGCTGTGCTTTTCCAACTGAGTGACCGGGAAGGTGGCAATTTACAAAACAGCGTTAAGTCGCAGTGGCGCCATCTACCTGATGATAGTGTGGCAAACCGAACTCTTTTTAAACCAGAACCTCTTTGTAAATAGTTATTATGTTTCCTTTTTCTTTATGGTTTTTATATTCTTTTTTACTGTCACTTTTTCACCTTCTCGCCATCGAACCTTATTTTTCTATAATATAAGTTTTCTTCATCTCCTTCCTAATCTCTCCATCCTTAATAGATAGTATATACTAGTCGTTACAGATGAGATTTTACTATATTAGATATTTAGATATTCGTCTATACTATTTAGAAATTACTGTAGTATGTAATATTACAGATTTTTTTCTTCTTCTGTCCCAATATCAAATAAAACAGAGAGACAGATGTCTCCTCCCCTTACAGATATTTATTTTACTAAGAGCATTTGGCTTTGAATGTTGTTACGTTCACATGAACATTATTGTAGTGTGCGTAACCTTGGAAACGTTCGTAAAATCACTCACGCTAGTCAAATAGTTTGCCTTGGTCTGGGTGTTATATACCACAAATGCAAACAAGCATACGGGCCGTCACCGTAGCCTATAGACGCTTACAATACCGAGGGTATCACTTACGCGTTGCCAACCCTCCCAATCCCAACCCCAAATGGATATCTGTAACGTAATCGTAGAAAAATAAAGACTTATATATAGATAGACAATAGACACGTTTCGATTTATCAATGAACAAAGTCTCACAGGCAGAGAAAGAGAATTAGAGAAAGTGTGAAAACTCACATGCTGTAGCATAGCACCTGTCTTCTTCGATATGCGCATTTCCAAGGCAGGAGCACACACCGTTCAAGCACTCCGAGTGGACACCCAAGGTCGAGTGACACTGTATGTGTTGAACGCACTCCTCACCGAAGCGGCCCTCTGGAAATTAACAACAATAATTTATTAATCTGAACTGTGATTCTCAGCGATAAGGCCGCCTTATTGCTCTCACTAGACGAGTGTGTAAGGTATCTATGTTATTTATTTTTTCTTTCTTTTGTAATGACTATATCTAGGTATTTGTCGTCATTACAAATTTTTATGTTATCAGTTTTATATGTTTACGACAAAAACAACTAATGTCCCAATTCTTTATGTGCGTATGTTAATGATCTTTACATTGGATTATTATTGTTCATAACAACAGCCAAATCCTTGTATTAAATTTTATCATAAATTAAATATTGTTTACGTTAAAAAAATTACAAACTCAGTTGAATCATGTCTTAGATGATGTGTGTACATTGTGTACAAAGGCTGATAACATTTTTCACATTTTTATACATTCTACAATATAAATTTAAATTATAAGACTGTCCCGTGGACTTTTTTGTGGCTGAGCTGATATAGCGAAAACAAATGTTTTCTTCAATATTCGCTTTGTAGCGTTGTTGCAGGTTCGTCACAAAGTAATTCGTGACGGAATAAACACCTATGATAAGTGACGAATTTACTTTTAATGTATGGATTGTACAATAATGACAAGTTTACAATGTGTACTGTATTCTACATGTATTAGTCACAAAGTAAGGTTGTTACCCGTTTTGTCGTGGTTGCGTTTCTTCTTCAGAAGACATCGCTACAAGATCTTTAAAGCTCTTGTTAATACTTGGTTTTTTAACGTCTCCATGTTGTAAGTTAGATGTATTTTTTTATTTTTATTAAAAAATAATTGAGCCAATGTGAATCTCATCTACATCCCAAAAGAACGTACCTTTCAAGCACCCTTTATGCGTGCTATTGACAGTGGTGTACACGAAGCCATCTTTGCAGACACAGTAACTGCTAGATTGGCAGAACGCATTGTCTGGGCAATCCATGTCAACGCCGCACACATTGCCGGTCCGTCCTGGAACAAAAAAAGTACCCTTTTAGCATTATAAAAAACAACCTTATTACAATTTAAAGCCTTATTACAAAAAATCCGCTCGTCTCAAATCAGAGCAGCCCATTTGGGGAAGGACCTCCACCTTACAGAAGATCGTAGCCAAATAGCATTGGTCTCGGCCGTGTTGTGTTTCTACGGTGAATTAGGTCTCCAGAGTTCCACTTGGGGGTAAACGTTTTCTAGCCAGTCCCATGCAGCTTCGTCTTTGAGGGAATATCGTAAATTCTTATTCATCTACAGTAACGCATTGGTTCTCTCGTATTATTAATGTTAATTGGCGGTAACTACTTTCCATCATGTGACCTGCTTGCTTGTTTTCTTGTACACCACAGGCGCAACTGGGGCCTTAAGCCATTATTGTACCCATTTTTGGGTGTACTGGATGTCGCTTCAAGTACGCCGCAAACTTTATTATACCACTAAGGAACTACGAAACCAAAATCCGATACTTCGACCGAAGTATCGGAAGAATGTAATACAAAGTTCGTTGAATTATAACCAAAAAATACCTTTTATTTCATGTCAGTGACAACCTTTTTTTCATATAACAATACATTTCAATTTTTTTATTCATTTAATATTTAAAAAACCAATGCACATGGTAATCTTGTAATGTCAAAGCTGAGCAAAACCAAGGGCATAGTCGCGATGAAATACTTATATAATTAAACCTATAATTAAAGCAAGCCACATATCAAAATAGTAAGACCTTGGAACTATATTGTCGTGCCGTATCACTAACAAAAAGGTATCACAATGTACACAGTCATAAATTTATCAAGTAAGTACTATAGAGTATAGAGTTTGTGTAACGTGATGCCACTGTGTAACTTTGCCTAGATAATGAGTACTAATGAGTTATTGCACTATTGTGGCTCTGACCTTACCTTGGGCTTGGAAATTAACGCTAAAGGTATAGAGTTACCAACATGATTTTCGTATTACAACAGACCCGGTGGCCGAGTGGGCTTCTCCTTTTCCATAACATAAAAAAATACTTTGACTTATGCATCCGTATCCGTACTTTGGAGGGTACGTTAAGCCTTCGGTCAATGCTTTTGTTGATGAATCACAGTATTAAGCTAAGTCGTTGGCCTTCAAGGCGGGGTACACTACAATACTCCGAAATATGAAACTCAGATTTTGAAAATTCCGATGTTCAAAATTCCGATTTTGAAAATTCCGAATGCTTCAAAACTCTGAGTATAACAACCCTGATTTAACAGAATCCTGATTTTTGTAATGGCTTCAAAACACCGGCCTCTGTCAATCCGCATTGGAGCAGCGTGGCAGAGTACCTACGCGATCCCGTTCGATTGAAGGGACAATCCATAATCCCATCCCATGCAGTGGGATGATTATGGATTGTAATTAATGATATGCATCCTATAAATGCCGGTATGTATCTCTTTTTTTATATGACAAAAATGATCAATTTAAAAGTTCCGCATAGCATATAATACCGCAGTCATCAACTCGAACAGTATCTCGTAGTCAGGTATGCGACAATCGATTTACAATAGGAAACGAGTTGACCGCGATCAAAGAATCGATTTGACTCGCACGACTCGTCTTTCTTTCAATTATTGTTGAAATGAGACAATAATGAGGGCAGACTTCGATGAGTTATCGTTGTAAATGGTTTAGCTGAATCTTGAGTTAGCGGGTGATATCCAGGATGCTCTGGGTGAAGCTCACAAATCATACTTTCAAAATTTTTGCATTATCGGGTGTTGGTAGTGCAGAAAGACTTCTTGAAGTTAACACGCTCAGCGCCATGTTGGGGTCGGAAACGATACAAATGGCGTTAAGCGGTTTAAAATCACACTTTCTGAAAGTTAGCTAGACTTAGCATAAACACATTTTCTGAAATGTTGCTGATTTAGTTTGTTGGATGTGCAGGAAAACTTCTTGTACCTTGATTTTGAGAGTTAACTAGATCTTGCATAGGTACCTAAGCTAAACAAAAACACATTTTCTGAAATGTAGCCGATATGCCGGGTGTTAGCTATGAAGTTTCTTGCCAAACCCACTTTCTGATAAATCTTTTGAAATCACAACGAGATTATGGCAAGGGCTGATGATGACGATGATGATTAATATCCATGAGGGAAGAACATAGTATAATAATCTCCCAGATATGAAATGTGATTACGAAATAATTTAAACAAATAACCACTGACACAAAATCATTTTTAATGATGTGCATAACGATTGCGCAATCAGAATCTTCACAATCAAATTGTGAACAATGTTGAGAGTATCTAAAGGTCAGTTGAGAGTTGTAGTTTATAAGACCAAAGAATATATAAACGTTTTGGAATGGTAGATGTTAGAGCATCAATGAAATGAGCTCGTTCGTGAAATATCATACTCTCACAAAATATCGGCGTAAAGCAGAAATGCGTTTCGTTTAAGTCCAATACCTTTACCTTCTTCTTTTCATTATCCCTTCTCTCGGAATCTATTTAAGTTGTTTTACCCTTCTGTCTTTCTGTCTGTCCGTATGTCCCTAGTCCCTACCTCATCCTAAATTCCAAATTTTATCTATAAACATTTGCATGCTCGTCTGCCAACCTCTTACATAAAAAAAAAAAAATAAACATTTTCGAAATATCCATGAGAACGGAATTGCAAGATTGTTTTAAATCAGTTCAATCTAATCAAGATAAAATACGACCTCCAAGAGGTCATTGGCATGCCGTTTTGTTTTGATTCATAGATGTGGACGCCCCTTTATTTCGTGAGTCGACCAATGGAATGATGATGAATGGAACAATGGAATCAAATTGGAGTACTTTCGAGTTCCAATTTGAGATGAGGGTATGATTTTTAATACAATTTTATAAAAGACAATGATTGTCAATGATATTACAAAAAGGGAAGATCGTTTACACAAGTTTCTAACTTCAAAAAGAAAATAGGTAATGTGATTCAGAGACAGAGATTTCTATGTAGGTACGGTGGCCTCGAAGATAGGAGGACCATTTTAGAAAAAAATCGCTTGCACATCTTGTAAGCGGATCTTTTGTCAGCTCCGTCCTTTTCTTTGTTACCAAACAGGGTTTTTGTTTATTAGAGCCACATGTGTCCACTAGGATGTTGGATGTTGCAACCAAAAATCATCCTAAAGGTGGTCCTGCTATCCTCGAGGCGACTGTACAGTCAAGCTAGAAACTTTATAGGTAATTACAAAGTACAATATAACTGTTGACAAAAACAATTTCGAGTAAATCACACGAGAAGAATGAGAAGTCTACCATCTGTGCGTACATGTAGATGGGTGCGGTGGAGATTCGATCACACATAATGTGTGTCATCTGCGCCTACCTGTTTCCACTTGGTAGTCCAACAGAAGAGACTACCAAGCATGAACGGAAGGCCACCATGAACAGCTTTATTTATATATCCTTAAACAGTTTTATTACAGCCAAAAGCAAAAACCTCGTATTGTATAGTGACTAGTACTTAAACTATAAAATCTCCATACCAAAGTCGGATCTCTTTGTAGATTTGATAATAATCTAAACTATATTCGAGACGTGATTTTATTCACGTGGGTGTATCAAAGATCTCATAAAAATACGTTAACAATATTAAGTTTTATTGTTACGGAAGTCCACCACATGCCTACGACGGATCCTGGAGTTCTTTCTCGTAAAGATGGACACAATCTTGAACAGCTTAAGGTCCAATTCGAAGACGGACCACACGCCGCAGACTGCTGCTACAGACTGCAAGTAACACTACTAGTTTTTAAAGGCTGCAGTGTCGCCGCGCTTGGCGCATTATTTTTCATAGAAATGCATACAAATTTGCAGTCTGCAGCTGCCGTCTGCGGCGTGCGTTCCGTCTTGGAATTGTACCTTCATGCACGTTTATGTGTGACAGGCAAGATCGAACGCATACGACTGAGAGGTAGCAGCCCTATTAGATCTGATCAAATCCGCTCAACGCTATACAAAGCTGCATTATGCACTCCATCAGGCGAAAGACAGATGTCGATAGAGAGACATCGTAATACGAAAGTTGTGATTTCATCAGGGAACTCACGACCCTCGGTAATGAGGACCACGACACGAGGAGGAGGTTACGGAAATATTTCACTCTATCACCTAGCGTTAGCCAGACGGCATTTGAAATATTCTTTCGCCGCTGAAGTTGGTATTTAAAGTATAGTATAACTTTATTTTCATAACTGAGGCACAAACATACAAATACACATTTACATTAACTACATTAAGAGTATTGTTGTTCCGCAGTGACACAAAAAGGCAATAAACTCAGCGATAAAGATTGCTCAGAAAGTAAACGCCGATTTTCAGTCATTACCGTCAAATTAAGAGTTCGTGATCCGATCAAAGAGATAATGATGAAAAAAATAAATTTATATATATAGGGATAATAGGGACAAATCACACAGATTGAGCTAGCCCCAAAGTGAGTTCGAAACTTGTGTTATGGGATACTAACTCAACGATACCTACATTTTATAACAAATACCTAAATAGATAAACATCCAATACCCGAGGCCAATCAGAAAGAGTTCGTTTTTAATTATGACCCGACCGGGATTCGAACCCGGGACCTCCTGGGTGGTGGTCCGGCCTGATAACCATTACGTTACGGAGGATTATGATAATTACCTTTTTAGTGCTGTTATCAGAAATCAATATTTGAAAGAGAAGAAATAAGTGGTGATTACAATACAATGCGAGAGTGATGACTACCAACCATATTTTTTTTATACCACACAGGTGGCAAACAAGCATACGGTCGGCCTGATGGTAAGCCGTCACCGTAGCCTATAGACGTAAGCAATACCGGGGGTATAACTCACGCGTTACCAACCCTCCCAACCCCCCCAAGTGGAGCTCTGGAGACCTTACTCACCGTAGGAACACAACATGGCCGAGACCAATGCTATTTGGCTACGATCTTCTGTAAGGTGGAGGTCCTTCCCCAGACGGGCTGCTCCGATTTGAGCGGATTATCCGCTTTGCTCTACCTCTCTTAAACTACAACTAGTCCGATACCTAAGCGACCAATTTTTGTAAAATAAAAATTTTCAAATGTTTTTTAGAATTTTGACGTAAGGGCTGCATATGTGCAGTAGTGAATAAGTGCTACGGATGCACCCCTGTGGTTCTAGCTTATTAATTTGAATGGTATTTACTTTATTACTGTTATTGATTTTATTTGGTAATAGAAAAGTAGTATTACTGTATGTTGTACCACGCAACCCGTGTAAGATTTCTTGTCCATTCTTTTAGGTTGTCTGGAAGAAATGGCCTAGCGATAAGACCGTCGATTGTACCGTGTATTACTAAGTTATATTTGTACTGTTTTTTTTGTTTTTGGTGCAATAAAGTGTTTTGTATTGTATTGTATTGTAAGTCGCTTAATAGGGGGTGGAATATAGTTCCAGCATTTGGTCGCCTAGTAACGGAAACTACCAATACATGCTAGGTACCGTTCTGTGTTTGTACATTGTCAAAGGGGGTTTCAGAGCGCGAGGAACATTCCTAAAATATAAAAAATTAAGTTTGACACAATTGGAACACTTCCTTTACACCAGCCAGCTGTCCAATTCAAGCCACTAGTGACTAAATCGTTTATTCAGAGAGTACGCATTCATAGGTACATTCTCATCATGTCAAGCCATGTGTGCCTATTATATTTTCATTAAATCTTAGCTATCAACAACATCCATCAAGGATACAGTGTTTAGAACTACTAACTAAATTTAAATATCATGATGTACCACTCAGAGGCAAATGAATATCTTTTTTGAATCTAGGCATTGAATATCGATTAGTACCTAAATCCTTACTTCCCTACAAATATTATAAATGAGAAAGTGAGTTTGTTTGTTATTCCTTCAAGGCTTGACTAAGCAGCCGATCATTATGAAAATTTGCATACGCCCAACATAGGCTACTTTTTATCCCGTAAAAGTATGTCGTTCCAATGGAAAAAAAAAATTTCTACTATAGAGGGCGCTGTTTCGGCCAACAGATAGCGCCACAAGCCGCGTTATGGGTTGTTTTGTTGTCAAACGAGATCTATGTCATAAAATTAACGCGAGCGAAGCCGCGGGGAAAAGCTAGTAAAATTCATAATTTTGTAATTTATCTCCATAAATTGTTTTAAAAAAAACTTGAGTTTGTTAATCATTTTGTTTGGAAATTGCTAATCATTCGTCATCAATAAGTGTGTCAACTTTCATAATGTCTGCTTGGACAAAACGGTACCTACAAATGTCAATCGTGAAATGTAAACAAGACTTTCTAGTAAATTCTGTCTAAAGAAACTGATACAGGTATTTAAAAAAAAAACTAGACAATACTGTGTGTATTGTCTAGTTTTTTTTTTGCGCTTGTTCCCAAAGTAAACTAGGCTTAACCTGTATTATACCTGCTTGTGTTATGGGTCCCAGAGTCCCAGACAATGGATATATTATTGCCGGTACGCCACCCAGGAGATCCAGGGTTCGAATGCCGAAAACGAACTTTTTTTGATTGGCCTCGGTCTTGGATGTTTATCCATTGTAGTAGTTATGTTGGTATCCCATAACACAAGTCACGAACTTCCACTCAATCTGTGTGATTTGTCCCTAAATATTTATTTATATTTCTGTATGAAAAATTAACAATAACAAAGTGTGCTTGGGAATGCTCGTCCATAGCCCTTTCCACCAGGTGGGGACGATTGTCCACGGTCAGCTGACATCGAGTTGATCTAATCGCGATTTTCTCTACAAAATTGTGAGCAATCGAGTGAGAACTTGCGGTACAATCGAGACGAATTCCGAATAGGGTTAACGATTTTAAGAAATAGACTTATTTCAAAACGAAACTGCGTGAAACCACGAGTAATCATTGCTTTTGCAACGATGCAATTGCGTATACCCTGAGAGCTAATCTGTTTATATTCTACAGTTTTTGATTTTTGAATAAATAACCCCCAATTCAGAAATTTTGATTTAAATTGTAAAGATTTATTTCTTTACTTATAATAATGTATTTTATTTAAGACGCTGTAATCTTTAATAAAGAAATAAAGATGCGATATGACTACATCTGGTACAGTGATAGATAGATAATAGCTTTATTTACATCTCCAATCGTATACATATTATTACAGGTAACACAAACAAGATACAAAATTCGGTTTACATTACTCATTTAATAACAGCATGTGTACGTTACAGTAAAACACTGGTTTTTCAGGTAGTAATGAAGTTTAAAGAAATCATATATTCAGAGAGTTTAAATTCACAGGCACGTTCTATATAACCACCATTTCGGACACAAAATGACCACTGGGAAAAGAAAGCGTCTATAGGCTACGGTGATGCTTACCATCAGGCGGGCCGTTTGCCACCTTTGTAGCATAAAAAAATTGAGAGAGAATCACAGATACGGTCTTTTTTGTCAATTCATATTACAATGTTTTGTCAATTATTCAGGTGGTAGGTGGCAACCCTAGCTGATTAGACGTAACGGTTCTATTTGGGTTTACGTCTCGCCGTTTACCGATTGTGGAATAGCAGACGCATAAAGTATTATGAATAAAAAAGGAAAGGAAATCATTATATTTAACTTTCTCAATAATTGTTTCATGAAAAAATATGTGATCTTTGTTTTAATAAACAAGTTATACCACTCTCCATTTTTATTATGTTTTGGCTTCCTTCCTCTTGTTTGTTAAATGATCATAATATCATTCATAAAAAAAAAAACAACTGTGCTACTAGGCATCAGGAAGGTTTTCGAGGATTTCCCAAAGAGCAAAATCCTTAAATATTTTAGACTTAATAAACAGTAAAGCAGGTGTATAAGAAATGTATTTTTCGAGTGAGATAGTCTTAATTTGCATTATCACCATATTACATAGACGACCTCCGTGGCGTAATGGTTACCACGCCAGACCGCCACCCAGGAGGTCCCGGGTTCGATCCCCGGTCGGGACATGCTGAAAAACGATTTTTTTCTGAACGAACTGATTGGCCTCGGGTCTTGGATGTTTATCTATATATGTATTTGTTATAAAATATAATATCGTTGAGTTAGTATCCCATAACACAAGTTTCGAACTTACTTTGGGGCTAGCTCAAGGGGGGGTTTGGCAGCGCGTGAGTGATACCCCCCGGTATTGCAAGCGTCTATCGGTTACGGTGATGCTTACCATCAGGCGGGCCGTATGCTTGTTTGCCAGCTTAGTGATATAAAAAAGTCTGATAGTTAATGGCGCTTAACAAATTACCTAGATGGCGCTGCTGTTCATAAATACGTGTTTCGCTAGTCGGTATAATATAATCACTATGATATGAACCATCAACGTCACATCGTCTGTTACTCCTGTTATTGTTTGTAGATATTAACTTTGCATTTGCTGAGATTTTGTATGTTAATATTGTCAGTGAAAATACAACTGTTTGCTCTTCGTTAGATGACACGTTTTACAATGTAAAAACAAAGTCATATAGGCTGTTTTACTCTGAATAAAAGTCGTGATACTTTTTTACAACATTTCAGAACGATTTCACGGTATCCTGGTAACTTGTAGATGTTTATTGTGTCAGATATGTTGTTATTGCTAACGAATAAAGAGGTTCAAAATATCAGTTTCTCATTTATAGGGTCGTGTTATGTTCCAATTAGCATATCTATCGCATAGACAATATATCTGATAACTTGGCAAAGTGGAACTTATTTAAACCGGCGCAAATTCTTTTATATTACAATTCAATATTTTTTTTATATTAATTAAAAACTATTCGCCATTCAGCGAGGGTCCTGTCTTTTTAATTTGTAATATTAGATTTACTTAGTTTAATGATGGTTCAGTTTTTAAAGAACTGTCATTAAAAACTATTATAAATTAAAATCTCTTATCACTAAAATCTCTAGAATATTTTAATGTTATCTTAATTCCGCAACTATTAAAAAGGCACTCGTAGGCCCTTTAAGTAGTTGGCAAACTATGATGCCCCCAATTCGTATGGTTAGCGATAACATATCACTATGGTGTTGCTAATCTCAGTAATTCTTATCAAGAACCTATTGTTAAATTATATATTTTTAAGATATTTACAGTTTACTTATACATGGCTTTACAAAACTTTTACATTACGGGACATGCCTTGCCTACCTGTATACCGGTAGGTAAATAAATAAATATATAGAGACAAATTACACAGATTGAGCAAGCGCCAAAGTAAGTTCGTGACTTGTGTTATGGGATACTAACTCTTCGAACGAGGGACCTCCTGGGTGGCCGTTCGGCATGGTTACCATTACGACACGGAGGTCGTCACTGGTGTATCTTCTGTAAAGCCAGGTTGACTATAAGCAGTGGATTGAGGTTCCATGTCATTGACCTAAATGTCCAAACTGGCGGTGGCATCGGGAATCGGGTCCCTGTATTCATTTAGATTAGAGGTTCAGCACATCGTCAACTCGGTGAACGGTGCGCCATGGAACTGGTCTGCTCATTTTTATCGGTTTTTTAAAGTATTACATTAGTATTTATGACACCCCCAAGGATTTACACACTTGCTTTTTTTAAAAAAAATATGGCAACATTTGAAAACCAGACGTAATTATAACATTTGATGTACAAAAAAGACCGTAACCTTTTTTTTTTCTGAAATTGTGGTTTATAGATTAGTAACTCCTACTAATACATATTGTAAGGGCGAAAGTTATGTGTATGTTTGCTGCTTCTTCTCGCTCAAATGGTTGGACCAATATTTATGATATTTGGTAAGTAAGTAGCTGATACCTTGGATTAACAGATAGGGTACTTTTATCCCGAAAAATATGCGACTCCCAATTTCATCAAAAGTCTGATGTAGATGGCGCTACTGTGCATAAATACACGCAAACGAAGTTGCGCTGGCTTCACTAGTGTATCATTAATAATAATTTAATGACAAAGACGTATATGTATCTAGAAAGTGTCTCAGGATGCCTACATAGTCTCTGATTTGCAAAATTCTTTGTTAAACGATTTGCAAATCGTTTTAAGATAAAGAATTTTATAAAAAAGCACTTTTATCTCCGTAGGGTTGACAGTCGTAATATTTCTAGAAAGTGTCTTTGTTCACATTCTCTCGTGAAACGTAATTAATCGGAAACGGAAGATTGTCGTGGATTGCGTGGGACCTTACGTAACCCACATCCAAAGTGATGAATTGTGATTGATTAAAGTTATTATCAGTTTTTGCACCCATTATTGTGATATTATTAGAGTTTGGATATTGGGAAAATGCGAAATATATATTAAATTCATTTCAGTGTATAAGATAAAACTTTACTAATATTTACATAGTATAAAATGAAGTATTTCTAATTGCTTAACGGAGTTTAATGGGGTCTTTAGCAATAAATAGAGTTGTTCAAACGATAAGTTTGTATGTAGAATACGTAGGCATTCGATAAAAAAAGATTTTCCAAAATTTCCAAGGGAAAGCTGGATACACGCTAACGAAGTTGCGCGTGACAGTTTAATCTGGTTATATTTTATTAGTATTTTCTTATTTAAGGTTTGAGAGAAATTTTTTAATTAAAGGTTTCCAAGTTCTTGAAAATCACACTAAGGTCCCTAAAAGTACGCGCATCCAAAACCGCGGGCAACACAGAGATTTTATATTTTTTGTAGTTGGCAATATTTTTTATAAATACAAAAAATAATACTCAATAATGAAACGGATGGCACCATCGAGCAATATAAAATAGGTGGCACAGAATTGTAATCTTTAAATTAAATATAAAGAAACATGTTTAAATGTATGAAACTGTATAATTTGTATAAAAGAAGAATATCTCATTGTAAATTAACTAACTACTTACTTGTAAGTTTGTATGAGACATAAACTTTAAACACAAAATTATAATTTATGTATGTATAGGTATAAGATGGTCAGACGACATTAAGACCTTTACTAGAGACTGGTCTGGGATGGGAGACAGAGACGTGTGTTGGGGAGGAAGGGGAGGCTTTGCCCAACATTGGGACAAGCAAGACTATTAATAAAAATATAGGTATAGAAAAAACTTACGTTTCTCCGGACCCTGGGCACCAGCGAAGCCAAAGAGTGCCAGCAGACACCATTCCCACCTCATCATTGCAGGACCTTGGTAGAGCACAGGAGAACCGCGGCACACGTCCTCAAGTCTACAAAGAAAAATGTGAATAAAATAAGGCTGTATGTATTGTACGTCAAATGATAAGATAATAATTATCGCATGTGATTAATTAACTAGGAAAAATACTTGGGTCACGAGGAGAGGTGGCTCTATGATCTGCAACACTAATGAAAATATAGACAGAGATATTGTAATAGAGTCTTTTGTATTTTTATCTTTTTAAAACGTAATCTTCTTTACATAGTATGAAATGAAGTCGGTATCGCCGTCTGGCTGTCGCTATATGTATGCTGAGATCTTCAAAACTATGTAACGAATTCAAGACGAAGGTTTTTATGGATAATACAGTCCGAAATTCCCACGGGAAAGCGAAGATACAGGCAAACGAAGAGCGTGTTTCGCTTGTAAAATATAAAGTTGCAAAATTTGACATTTCTTCTCATTCTTATTCTTTTTTGACACGAATACCTACGTATTTTGGGACGGTATTATCAGCACACTTTTTAGGGTTCCGTAGTAAACTACAAGGAACCCTTATAGTTTCACCATGTCCGTCTGTCTGTCTGTAATTTGGTATGTATACACATATTAACAATGTTAACAAAGTGCTGAAAGAAAATTTCAAAAAATATTTTTTCTGGGGTGTCTCCCCTACATGTAAAGTGGAAATGATTTTTTTTGCGCCCACCCCGTTGTTGTGGGGTATCGTTAGTTATGTCTCTTCAAAACATTGAGGGTGTGGAAAGAACAAATTTTTTGATACAATGATTCGTTTCGGAATTATTTACATTTATCGTGTCAATTTTCGTTTTGCACGGTGGTCCTCTATCTCCGAAAGTCTTACGTTTAGAAATTTGAAAAAAAACAGTATCACATTAGTACATATGCTGAACCTTCAATGAAAACTATAACGGTTAAGTAGGCTCAGCTAGTTACCGAGTAATAGCCGACGAACTTATAAAATAAAATTTCTTTGATGAAAACTTACAAATGTGATAGAATTTGATATTGGACTCAACTGAAGGCAAGCAAAGCACTGTAAATACGGAACCCTACATTGTGCGTGGCCCGACACGTACTTGCCCGATTTTTTCATATTATAAATGCGAAAGTGTGTTTTTTTGACCTTCTTTCACGTCGAAAGTCACAAAGTTACAAAAGCTACTTTTTATCCCAGAAAATCATCTTATCATCATCCACGGGAAATATTAAGTCTATTATTATTTGTCAGATCGTCTAGACCACGCGGGCGAAGCCGCGGGTAACAGCTAGTAAGTATATTTTTACAATAATATCTGTTGCCTGGTGTCTGCATGTATTTTGGATTATGGGTAGTGGGGTAGTGTCACGAACTAGCCGTCAGGTAGGAGGTGTAGATATTTTTTTAATACTTTTTTAATTATTGTTTTTGTTTGATAGCTGTCTTTGCGCCTTGGCCCTGTTCGCCTTTGGTTTATGATCTGGAATATAGATTTTTATTTTATTATATTTTATCTCATTTTGAGCTCTGGTTTCC
This sequence comes from Endotricha flammealis, assembly GCA_905163395.2. Taxonomy (NCBI): domain Eukaryota; kingdom Metazoa; phylum Arthropoda; class Insecta; order Lepidoptera; family Pyralidae; genus Endotricha; species Endotricha flammealis. The sequence continues at coordinate 2,031,961 of LR990855.1, read as the reverse complement.
ACTTCTCTCCTATCCTTTACAGGTAGGTACCGCCATGCCTAGCTTACTTTGGGACCAGATGGGGTTGTGTGAATTGTGTAGAAATTATTTTACACCTCATTTAAATGGAAAAAAATTGTCACTTGACATTTTTTTATTTATTTCTAAATTGGCAACAGTGTTAAATTCTTTTGGTGTCGAATAATTTAATTTAAATTGGAAATTTTGCAATTGCAATTTATTTTCTTGACTGTCTTTACTGATTACGAAAAAACAATATGCAAATTAATTTCAAGGGTATTGCACAAGAAACACTTTAGTTTGAACTATTAAAGATATCTATTTAACTAAATTATTTTGTATTCGGTTTTATTATTTGTTCGTTTGTAACGTCAGTACTTACAATTTACCTTATAAATTACAGACTTAAAAAAGCCACTTATCTATGGCTAGTTTACTCTTAAATTCTACACTAATATCCAATGTAAACCTACAATGATATACTATGTCTTCGGTACACTGCTCCGCGTGTGAACGAGTTTGCCCACCGGACCGGAACGAGGCGAGCGATGGACATCATTACCGAATTGGCTTTCTTTTGTTTTAGTGTGACGTTACAATTCAAAATGATGTATGGATTCAATTAAAACTGTTTTCGAAATCGTTCCTTGGCTTCATGCAAGGAAGATTTCGAGATTTTTATGAAATAGCTTAAATATGTTACAAAATATAAAAGTTTTTGAAGAAATACGTATTTATATACTAACTAAAAAGCTATCCTATGTGTAAACCCAGGTTATAAACTACATAATAATATACTAAATTTCAAACAAAATCAAAGTCGTTTTTGCTTGTGGGTTAGGGGGAACACAGTCGGCGTCCGAACTCCTCTGAGTCTAGGACCCGGACGACTTTATCCCTATTAAAAATGATAACGGTAGGCTAGTCCCTTATTCAAGAGAGCCGGCCCAGTTTACGGGAGGGAGGAAAGAGGAACATCTCTACGAATATGGTACTGACCTGCCCTATTAAATATAATAAATAAATAAATATTTTTGGAAGAATCATACAACGCCATCTAGTCCCAAACTAAGTAACTAAGCTTGTACTATGGGTACTAGATTGCAATAAAAAATTATTTAAATACTTTTTTTTTGTAAATAACTTACACAACTTATCATACATAGAAAACACCCAGACCAAGGCAAACAGACATGTTCATGCACACAAATGTTTGCCTCGCGCAGGATTCAAACTATTTCAAACCCGCGGCCCTTAGGATAAAGTGACCATTGTTAGCCACTCGACCACTGGCACTCGGTCTGTCAAATGTATTGTCGTAATCGTGTCGGTGAGTAAGAAAACGATGGGATAGTATAGAATCTCACTTTACTATAATAGAGTAAAAAATGTCAACGACATTCTTGTTACGTCCGCTCGTCAAGCCCGGCTTGTCGGTGTGCAGTCTAAAGTATGCTGTCAATGGCACAACATAAACTAATTACAGTTTGCACTCTAGTTACGTTACAGAACCTTAGAGTAAAATCTGGGTCTAGAGATAAATATTTATTTTTAAATAATCTATCATATTGGGGAAACAAAAGAAATATTGAACATAGAAAAAAAATGGCGAAATAAAATCTAATATAGCCTTTTTTGAGATCCATGTAATTTGATAGCCATAGCATAAATATGGGAGGATTGAACCCGCGTCCTAGGTTGCCGAGGCTAGGCTCACTACCAACGCTCCACTCCAGGCTGGGTAAATAAATCATTGAAATCCTAATTTGAGTTTAAATTTCAAGTAACGATTATTCATATCAACACAGATACTTCATAATACCAAGATAGCATAAACTAGACATCGTACGGCAAAAAGTATCACGAATTCGTGACAAACTACGCGCGGTATCATCACGCCCGATTTAACGCTTGGGATCGGCACGTTTATAGATATAAAAAGTATTGGGAAAGCGTTTATGATCGATTTATATGATTTACGTGTGCGTATCGATTTCACCATGATAGTGTCACCATGTATATGTCAACACATAGATTTAATATATAACCTAACGTAAGCGTAACCTATAGATCGGCTGTTTGATTGAGGCGAGATCAAAAACAAAATACACTAGTGTGCGTGGAATGTACATGTGTGCAAGCAAGATATAATTTTGTGGATTTTCCTTATAGTTTGAGTTACATCCAGGCACTGCACAGGTAACCATATTTAATCACGTCGTACTAACACCAAAACTACACTTAAAAACCATAAATTTTGTAAAAATAAGTGGGATTTGTTTTAACATGACAATGGTCTCGCTCGTCTATCTATCTCGCTCTAACAAACGCGTATGCTATGATCTATCTCTTTTGCATTGCCAATCTTCTTACGCTAGTAAGTTATAATAAATCTATGGTTGTTGATTTGATTAAATATCGATAGTCGATATTCTATCATTCTGGATGAGCGAGCAACATTCCAAAATGTTTCGAATGCATGAATGAATGACAAAAATGGCTGTAACTTTTATTGCCATTTTTTTTCACAGTCGTCATTTTGCTTTGTTTTCGAAATGAAGGTAGGTGGCCGGTTTTAATACCAGAGACGCTATCAACACCAATGCGTTGCCTGTAAGAAGGAAAGCAATAGGGAGAGAAGGTATATGGAAAATGAGAAGAGAAAGTAATTGGCGTCCAGATTTCTCATTCACCGAACGAAACACATTCCTGTGTAAAAGTTCCAATTTTTAGGTTACGATTGACCAGCCCCCCCCTACCATGACCGCTTAAAACAAAACAAGAACGGCTGATTAAAGGAGATAGCGCAATACGAGATGTAAGGCGACATCTCGTTAACACAATCGTTTAAGGATAGTTAAAAAAGGTCGTGGCCCCTGTTCCCGTAACAAAAACAAGTTACAATCGCATCTCAATCTCAAGTGCTGTCAAACTCATCATCTTCTTTTTCGTTGATTCCTTAGTTATGAGGAAAAAGAAGACGTCGTGACTATCAAGCCCGACTGCTGGACCAATTTTCTCCAGGCTTCCCTGCATTGAGCCTGCCGAATAGCCAAAGGAATGCTAGACTTGGTGGTTCCTCTGATGATATCCGTCCATCTGGAAGGTGATCTTCCTCTGCTCCTCTTTCCTTCCACTTGCCCGACAATGATGAGCTTTTCCAGATTGTCGGGTTCCCTTCGGGACACGTGTCCGAAGTACTTAAGGAGCCTAGGCATGCATATGGTAGAGAGGATGGTTGTAACCCTCGGTTCCGCTAAAATATACGCATTTGTATGGCGCGCCGTCCATGGCATTCCCAACATTTTGCGCCAACACCAAACTCATACTCAAAATATGAATTGAGCTAGTTTGAGATGAGATTGAAACTGTTTTTTGTCACGAGAATAGGGGGCTGGACACCCGTAACCTAAAAAATTGGATTTTTTCAGCAGAAATGTGTTTCTTTCGGTGACTGAGAATACCGGACCATACAAACGTATAATTAGATTTCTCATCGCCACATGACTTCCGATAACTGTAGTTCTGAAATGTATAGTTATGCTACATTCCACGTTACAGAATTAAAAATAAAATTCAAGTACAGTCGGCGGCAAAAAAAAAACACAATCGTCGCAGCACCGCTTGTAATGAGTATAAAAAGTCGACCACCCATTGGCGCCCGCGCTGTTGACAAAACTGGAGTTTAAAATCACGTACCAAATTTTGAAGTGTTGAAAGATTACGGGTAAAGAAATCTTTATTCTCATAAGAAATACTATTTCACTTACATGAGTACTTAAACACAATTAACAAATATTAAGTAATATGACTAATGTCTAATAGTTTGTCGTTGACGGCGAGCGCATTAACATAAACTTAAATTATACATTACACAAAACATTATTACAACTGACTGGATTCACTTTCGGGAGGTAGGTAGGTAGATAAATATCATCATAACAAGACGTCACATACTGTTCTGCGGGCAAAGTGGCGATCGAGCGCTGTTGAATAGAATGAAACTGGTTTGGCCGTAACATGGATAAGAGCAACTAGAGAGGAAAGAGAAAGATTACTGATAGAATACTTCTTGGAGTATAGTTTATCTACTCATTTCCTACAACTGTATCTTTTTTGTTAGGTTCATAGATTAGGGACAAAAGATTATACCAAGAGAGCGTGGTCCGCATTGCCTCATTCTTATCTGAATTTTGTATGAAAAACTTTATAATACTTCAGTATAATTTCAAATTTGTTTTTAATTTAGTCTAAGTACGAATTATTTATTTTGTTCTACCATTACACATTACCGACTTGTTCATCTTTTTTCTTGCTGTTTTTCGCAATTAGCCGGTCCTAACTTGGCCCACAGAACCCGGTCACTGTCTTGGTTTAACGACTATTTTCTATAGTCACTATCAATTAGAGTATAAAATCAGTACTGTCAAGAGTGAGCAGACCAGTCTCCCCAGGCGGCACCCGTTCACGAGTTGATGCGAGAGCCAGCCATCGTGAGCTCAACGATATTAGAGGAAACTCACTTAACCACCAACAAAGTGTGAAAATGAACTTAACAGATTTTTTTTAAATGTAAGTTGCAAAATGTTAAGAGTAAAAATTCAACATTTCCTTAACCCTTTAATCAAATCAAACCGCGTAAACTTAGCCCGATCAATTAGACCGAAACGAGCACAATGGTTGGGGAGCACGCGAACTGGACACTGGCAGGTTACGAACAATTAACTATTGTCATTAGTTAGCCAGCGGAACCATGTACGGTAACGCAGGTTAAGTAATTGAGTAGATAGCCTGACCAATTAATTGTGGAGCTGATACGAGAACGAGCTATATGTCTCCAATTTGCTTTTTAAAGTCAATGAACACGCAAGTTTGTGTTCCCGTAGACCGTAGAGGTTGTTAACTAGTCTTTGTATTTGTGACAAATGCATTTTTTCTCCTATTTTCTTAACATTTTTTAAAATACAAAGAGGAGCGCTACTATTTATAATTTACATGATGATTATTCAGTAAATATATTGTGTATAGATTCGGGAATTACATCCTTATGAATGCACAATGAATGATTGCTATTTGTTAAAAACGTAAAAAAAAAAAATTCGCGGGCCGTGAGGGAGCGAGCACTTTAAGAAATTGACTTTATGGAGTTGTAGAGCATTTGGGCTAGCCCGACTGCGTATTGCCAAAATGTATCGGTATTAACACAGACTCCCATAGTCTCTACTCGATCACTTTGTGCTCATTGAAATAACGAATAACCTAAAACAAACTACGTATGAATACAGAGCGATCTCTATTGTACTACTACAGACTATGGGTTGTTTTGTTGTCAAACGAGATCTATGTCATAAAATTAACGCGATCGAAGCCGCGGGGAAAAGCTAGTAGTTTAATAAATTTACAGCACAAACTTTGCCTCTAAATATATCAAAATTATCGACATCTTGTATTAGTTTATACTAATATTATAAAGAGGAAAGATTTGATTGTTTGTTTGAATTGAATAGGCTCCGAGACTACTGGACCGATTTCAAAAATTCTTTCACCAGTAGAAAGCTACATTATCAGGGAGTGACATAGGCTATAGCTTTTCCGGAAATTCAATGTGGTTCCCACGGGAACGGGTCCGGAACTTCACGCGGACGAAGTCGCGGGAAAAAAGCTAGTATACTATAACTTAGTATTTCCGCATCTCGAGTGCTTCTGAATAAATGATAATACAGTAGTTTTGTCATCATAACGTCATATAAGTGTCATATTTATATGATACAGTAAATGCTTTATAATGAATGGAATGACTCACAGACAATGCAAATAATTGTTGATGTGATCATAACACCCACAAGAATGCAATTGAAACAATTGAACATCGATATTTAGTATTTAGAAGTAACAAATTTTTTTTTTTTTTTTTTTTTTTTTTTGTATGGACTAATCAGTTCGGGTGTACTGACACCCTTTACTGAGACACCGGACTGTTGCGGGAGCGTAAGGCTCTCACCGCCAAAAATTTACAGTGTCTGCCTAGGGGCGCCCCAGAGGGGGGCTCGAACCTCGGCCTATGGCGACACTGGGGGAAGGCGAACGGATTGGAGAGAAGCGGCCGGGCACGTGCCGGTACCGCGAAAACCGAGTCCCTACAGGGTGGCGCGACGCGCGGCCCCGCCGGCGGGGCCGATATGACGGACGTGTGTGTCTACTTTGTGTCGCGGAATCTAATTGTTTGTACGCCTCGATGGCGACTGTAATGGCGTCGTCCGGGTCGTTGAGGACATGCCGCGGACGACGTTTGGACCTAATGGTGTCAGCCGGAGCGGGATAATCCCCTGCGGCTTTCACCAATGGATTGGGGTGATGGTCGAGAGAGTCGAAAAATCTGACTGAGCATTGCTTTAGGTGGTGCGAGATGGTCGGCACACCTAAGTCAATGTGGAGGTTTTTGTTCCGAATGAACCAAAGCCCACCGATGGCTTTGCGCAAAAACCTATTCTGGATGGTTTGCAGCCTGTGGATATGAGAGGGCGCGGCGTGGGCGAAAACTGGACTCGCGTAAGTCATTATCGGCCTAATGCACGTTGTGTAAATTCTCACCTTATTTCTAAGAGAGAGTTTACTACGCCCATTGAGCAGATAATATAGTCGGCCTAGCGCGAAAGCGGCGCGGTTGCGGACAATCTTAATATGATCGCGGAAGGTGAGTCCCCTATCGAGTGTGACGCCTAGGTAGCGGACTTTCCTTTCCCAAGGGATCGGTTGTCCGAACATTTCGACTCTGGAGGAGGGATTTGGGGTGCTACCTCTAGCGAAGAGGATAGCGGCGCTTTTTTGAGGATTGACTTCGATGCGCCATTTCCTAAACCAGTCGCCAAGAGTATTGGCGGCAGTTTGGAGTGAGTCTATAATTGGGGGAATACTACGGGCTGAACAGTAGATGGCAGTATCATCTGCGAAGAGAGCGGTATGGGTCGCTAGTGGACTGGGTCTGAATTCGGGGAAGTCGCTTGTGTAAAGCGTGTAAAGGAGAGGCGAGAGCACGGACCCTTGTGGTACTCCGGCTCTAATGGTGTGAGGGGGGGATAGTGCCTCATCCAACCTATAGCGGAAAGAGCGGTTCGACAAGTAGTCTTGAATGATGAGCACAAGACGATTTGGCGTATTGAGTTTGTAGAGCTTATAAATAAGCCCGTTGTGCCAAACTTTGTCGAACGCCTTTGCCACGTCAAAGAAGAGAGCGCCCGTTTTATGCGGGCGGGATCTGTTCGCTCTCCGGTCCAACACGTGTTCGACTATGCGATGCACTTGTTGGACACAAGAGTGTTTGGCTCTAAAACCAAACTGCGCGTTAGGCAAGAGATTGTTGGCAAGGGAAAAATCTTTGAGACGTGCGAGAACTATGCGCTCATAGATTTTTCCTATTGAACTAAGAAGACTGATAGGGCGATAGCTCGAGGGCTGATCCTTGGGCTTGCCGGGTTTTGGAATGCCGATGACGGTGGCTTCCTTCCAAGTTTGGGGGAAAATGCTATTTTTGAGGGCTGCGTTAAAGATAGCAGTCAGGAGTAGTATAAGATGGGCGGGAAAGAGCTTGATGACTCTGTTAGAAATCCCGTCAGGCCCCGGGGCCTTCCTATTATGTAGGTCTTTGATAAGGGACTCTACCTCATCAGGGGTTACCGGCTCTAACGGGGGGTCGGCATCTGTAAGTGGGCTCGCGAGTCTATTTGCTACCACAGTATCGACCTCGAGTAGGTGATCTGGATCAACGGGGAGTGTGCTAGGTGCACATTGTGCCTCAAGACTGGATGCTAAGCATTCAGCTTTTTCCTCGTCCTCGAAGGCGAGGGGGAGGGAGGGATCTGACTGTACTAACGGAGGGGTGGCAGCCACTGTATCTGCCTTAAGGGCTCTGGCAAGTTTCCAGAAGGCTTGGTGAGATGGGACCAAATTGGAGAGAGTCTCGTCCCACTGGTCGTTTCTAAGCTGTCTGATACGACGCTTAACCGCTGATTGAGCAGCGCGCATGCGGACGCGGTTAGGCTCAGTGGGAGCGGAGAAGTAGGCCCTTTGGGCTCGGTTTTTCTCTGTTAACAGAGCGCGCGCATCCGGCGGAAGTGTCCAGCGACGATGAGCGTTCACTGGGACACGCCGCGAGCAGTCGCTAACGACTTTCTGCACGTGCGCTGTTAACGAGTCAATAGCACCTACTGCATCGGGAATTGAGACAATTTCGTCTGGAATTGGATCTAACAAGGGGGACGAAATGGATTTGAGGCTTTCGCCTAACTTGACCCAGTCGGTCTTGATCATAGTGGGATCTGTGGCTGCCACATTGGGAATACTCACTCTAGGTGAGAGAGCAATGATGACAGGCCTATGGTCTGAGGTGAGTTCGGAGTGCACTTCTATTGAACTCAATCTAAGATTGATGTTCTTTAGGAGGGCTACGTCTAGGACGTCCGGGCGATGATTAACATTGTCCGGGTAATGAGTAGGGGACATGGGTGCTACAATGTCGAAATTGAGACTCTCTGAGAGTCGCTCGAGCTGTCTACCACGTTGGTTTGTGGTTAGGCTACACCAGGCAGGGTGCTTGGCGTTTAGATCACCCGCTATGATAACAGACGGGCCAAGATCTAGAAGGTTTTGTATGTCACTATCGAGTAGTGATCTGGGGTTTGAGGAGTTGGAGTTAGTGGGAGCTAGATAAGCTGACACTAAAAATATGGATTGGTGACCTGTCATTCCTAATCTACAGACAGAGGCCTCAATGTGCACGAGATTGGGTGTATCCACAGGCGTGCAGTGTAATGTCGCTTTGTAGTAGATGAGAGTGCCACCGAGGGCAGAGACTGTGCGATCATTACGTATGATTTTATAATTCGCGATTTTGGGATCGCGAATTGATGGTTTAAGGAACGTCTCCTGGATGAGGAGGACGTCCAACTGATGGGTGTAGAGGAAGTCGGCTACCTCAGACCTCTGGGTGCGAAGCCCATTTGCGTTGAAGTAGCCGATTTTAAGGGAGGTCGGTTTGACTCTACTCGTATGGTGTAAGTCCATAATTATTTATTGAAATTTTTAAGGGCAACGAACACGTCTGTGAATTGACAGACGGCCATTAGGAGAGCGTTGGGACTATTCGCGTGTTCATTGACCAACGCGGCCATGGCAAGAACCCTATCTATGTCTAGGACGGCTGCGAGCTTGTAGAGCCCTTCGGTCCCGTTGGAAGGTGGCAGCGATGCCTTTACTGGGGGGGGTGGAGGTGTTGCGACTTCCACCGCCGCGGGTGCAGGCGTGCCTGAGGGGCTGGCCTGTGGGGGTGGGACCTTGTTGGTCTTGTAGCGCCACGAGGGCGACAGATTGAGTGGTGGCACCGGTGCCTTAGCTGTTGCCGGGGCGGCCTCGGCAGTTTGGGACTGAGGAGGAGCGAGGACTCTGGATGAGGAGGGAGTAGGCCTCCGGCTCTTTCCTTTGGGCGCTTTTGAGCACCCTCTGTAATTAGCCGGGTGCCCCACCTCCCCGCAATTTACGCAGCTCGGAGGTTCCAAGCATAGCGCGCGGTCTTTGGGGCGTGGACACTCCGGTGTTGAGTGGGCCCCGAGGCATTTGACACACCTGGGTGTGTTGTGGCAATTTCGGGCGGAGTGCCCGTACAATTGGCATCTGTGGCATTGACCCACAGTGCTTTTATGGTGAGGGGTCTCGACGACGACCCCGGACAGTCCGCAGACTTTATTGATATTAAAGATGGCTTTCGCCTCTTTAAGGTTAGTCCTGTCCAAAATGACAAGGACCATGTTGAAGGGGGCGGAAGGCCCACGGTGCATGCGGTGCACTTCGAGGATGGGCAGTTTTTGGGCGCGAAGGTCCTCGAGTACGTCATTGCACTCGAGTTCTTTCGGGATTCCGCGGATGACTGCGCGAAGGCGCCGGTCCTCCTCTAGACTCCACGTGTGGAATGTGATCGACATGGCGTCGAGAAGGCGGGTGAGGTTTCGGTAGTCCGTGATGGACTCCGTTTTTAGGCGGATACCCTCAGTTCGGGTCTCCGCAATGAAGAAGATGCCATTGGCATCACAACGAGCCTTGATGGCCATCCACCTATGGCGGTTCGTGATAACGACCGCCGGTGGGCGCTGGGAGCGCTTGGGAGGGGTGGGGAGAGAAGCTCCCTCGGCACCCTGTTCAGCCGCGGGGGGCGAAGCGGGCGAGTCGGAGAGAGGGGCGGCCGGATTTGACTCGGCGGCTAATTTGGCGGCCTTGTTGGCAGCGCCCTTGTTGCGCCTTGTGCGCTTGCGGCCTGAGGCCACAATGAAATCGTCCGAGTCGGACGAGGGGGCGGAACTGGAATCTGAAGATTCCGGGATGATCTCCATCTCGTCATCGGAGATCGAGGAGGAGGGTGTGGTGGTGGAGGGCGCGGCGGCGGAAGTCGCTACGGCGGGGTGCATGGTGGCGGGGGGCGCGGCAACGGGGGACGCGACGGCGGGCGCAACGGTGGCGGAGGGCGCGGCGATGGATGTCGCGGCGGCGGAGGGCTTGGTGGCCTGAGGGGCCGGGCGGGCTGCGGCTTGAGGGGCCGAGGGCTTGGTGGCCTGAGGGGCCGGGGCGGTGGTGGCCTGAGGGGCCGGGGGGGGAGATTTTTTTATTTTATCGAGCTCGGACTGCTCGTATGGGGACAGATCGTTCCATCGCCTTTCAATAAAGGCGATTAAGAGGTCTACACGCGGGTCGGTCGCCATGGCGACCGGCCTAGTAAGGGAACCTACAGCTAAAACGAAATTATCGCAGTTCGTCGCGTCACGTTCCGCAAGGAAGAGCTGCGAAGAAACCTTGCGGCAGTCGTGCCTAATTTGGGAGCGCTCGGGGGGAGAACCCGAGGTGTGTAGTCCTAGTCCCCCGCGCCGGGTGAGGCGAGGGGGGTGCTTCTAGGGTGTGCCCTAAGCTTGTATGCCTCTGACCAATCTTAATGTGTCAGAGGGTCCCTAACTGCTTAAGGTTCGGAGGGTAGCTTCGAGCCGGAGCTCTAGGCGCCCAAGCCGTTCCCTAAGAATAGGAAGGAGGAAGGGGTGGGCGGGAGGGGGCGACAGCTAGTGTCGGTCAGGGGAGCCCCCTAGGCCGGTGGTTCTAGCCCCGTCCGGGTAACTGCTTCACCCTGAAGGGGATCGGCGAGTGCCCGGGTCGCACTCCTGGCTGTGCAAAGTTGGCACCGTGAGGTATCACACAGCCAGACCACGAAACTGTGGTTTTAATCGGCAAAAAAAAAAACGCGCGAAAAACCGAAGAAACTCTAAAAATCACGATAATGCCTCCTTGTCTTAAAAAAGGCAAGGAGACACGTGTGTCGGAGCGGCGGTAGCGTAGCGCGGCGGCGGGGGGCGTGCGTAGCACGCGGGAGCAGCGTAGCGCGGAGGCACCGGGCACCGGACGTGTGACTCGGACGGCGTCGCGAGCACGAATGATGATGTGTGAATGGTTGAAGAAGTAACTAATAAGGACAACGCTATTTTTATCTACCTACATCATGCGTATACGCATAATTATGGTAAATCGGTAACCTAGCCTAGCATTTTTGGTGTAGGGGTGCAGGTTCGATTCCCGCATTGGAAAAATATAATATTTAATGATACCTTCGTTTCTTGACATATCCGTAACATTTAGTCTTACTTTTGTTTATATTCAAATTGCTCGATTTTTTAATGTAACTCAGAGATTTCAATATAGTGACAAAATGTTTTGTTGTTTCACAATGTCATAAAATATAGAAGATATAATTGAAGAAAATCATTATTTTTCTCTACCAGGCCATGATCCCATTTTCATGGTCCTTCGAGCCGGATTTATTTAAATCTTTTCAAAAATTTCAAAACAACTTGTAAGATGGTTTAGGCGTGAAAACGCAACAAACAGTCTAAGTTACCCTAACCCTTATAGTTTTAAGAATAGAAGAAGCCATGGAAGCCATATTTATACGCCCAGTATAGAATTTAAGCCGTTTTTCTTTTATGCAATGAACTGTGAATATTTACAAACGGACAATCCAATTATATTAGTATTTAACGTGTGTATGTATCAGGTATTATTCAAGTAATGTTTAATAAAAAAAATATCTAATAAGTACTTAGGTACATAGCACAAGTTGAGCGTAGTGTAGTGAAGTTAGGCAAGGAGTTACAAGAAAAGGAAAAAGTGAACCCTTTCGAGGAGGAATATTGAAGAGGGACCTATCCCTGCAGTGGGATGATTAATAGCCAATTGATATGATGAACCGTTTCGACGTGAAGGACGGACGAACAAACACGCTTTCACATATCCATGCATCTCATTGCATGGATATGTGACATCGCAATCAATCAATCAAATCGCAACTCATTTCATCTCTATTCTGAACGACGATTGGCTTTAGAAGAAATGAAAAAATATTTATTTGGTGCTAATCGACAAGTGCAAATAACATTAATTATTAAACAAAAAGACAAAAAATAAACTTCAAAAGGATTAGGACTATATACTCTGACCATAACTCGCAGGTCAATACAAAATTACCTCTCACATTCTAACGCTAATTTAATATTACAATAACTAATTATTCACGAAATAGATAAAACCATTGGCAATTTACCTAGATATCTAGAATGTTAAAATTTTGAAGCGACTTTCTAAAATTCTTCACGCTACTTTACTTGTCAGTTGGTTCTTCAATTATGCATAAACATTAAATACGAAGGTTGCTTTCCATGTGTCATGATTATTTATTTACGTTTGTAAGTCAGTTATTATCTTAAGGTAACTTGCCAAAAGGCTATGAAAATTAAAATTGTTTATTCAGAGACAGCCTTCATAGCACGTTATCTAGTCTTACACGTCGGTTACCTACTAGCATTTCGATATAAAAAGATTTTTTTAAAGAAAAATTTCACCTCCCTGCCCGAGGTGGGATTCGAACCTACGTCTTCTCAATATCCGACCGAGCGCTCTTGTGAGATGAAATGTCGTCAATGTAGGTTTTACATTGGTTGTATATTGACGCTTGCAATACCGGGGCTATCACTCACGCATTGCCAACCCACCCAAACCCAACCCCCCCCTAAGGTCTCCAGAAGCTCCACTTTTTACAGGGTCGGCAACGCGCGAGTAATACCCCCGGTATTGCAAGCATCCATAGGCTACGGCGGTGACTGCTTACCATCATACGTATGCTTGCTTGCCACCTTAGTAATAAAAAAAAATCAGCAAAACATTAAAGACAAACACGTCTAGTGTGATAATTGGAGGCTTCGCGCATGCCTCTACAAATTGGATAAGTGGTCACGGTCACTGTCGCCCGTAATCGTTTACTGTACCCGTCATAATAATAAATTGTACAAGATTCACACAGACCCAACTGGCTCGGGCCCGGCTATAGTCTCTTGTTTTTCTATGCATTCAGCTGTTCTAAGTTTGACAGCCCGGTGTGGTGGCGTGTTAGCTGACGAGTAATAACCCTACCTTTCCTACCCTACATTTATGAGATGGCATTTTTGTGTTTGTTTTCTTGAGTTTTTTTTTACATCACACAGATTGAGCTAGCCCCAAAGTAAGTTTGAAACTTGTGTTATGGAATACAACTCAACGATACTATATTTTATAACAAATACATATATAGATAAACATCCAAGACCCAAGGCCAATCAGAAAAAGTTCGTTTTCATCATGACCCGACCAGGATTCGAACCCGGGACCTCCTGAGTGGTCCGGCATGGTAACCATTCCGCCATGGAGGTCGTCGTTTTCTATGTATTAGAAGTTTATATTTACAACTAGTTGTTACCCGCGTCTCCGCCCGCGTGGTCAAGGGATAATGTCAATAATTTTTCCCATGGGAATCTCTTTATCCTGTGGGAAAAAAGTAGCCATCCAGACCAAATTTTAGAACCAGGTGGTGCTGTGAGAATTGTATAGAATTTATTTATCTATTACTAATATTATTAGGAGCCCGTGATGTTCCACGGCAGGGCAAAGGCCTCCCTAGCCTTTATCCTTATCAATACAAATATTCTATATATTAGCACAAACATTGTTTTCACAAATCTATAGGACTCACCAAATATCAAAATGGTTAATCCGATATCACTTCACTATCACATTACAATCACCACGGCGCGCGTCCACCTGAACGGACATTATAAGCGACACTGACTCATTCCATGTTGACGTTTTCATGTTGTTTTTAACTACTCAATTCCTATGACATTGCCTGGTAAACTAATGTTTACACATTTGCAAAATTGATCAAAGTGATGTGAAGTGTATTAGAAAAAGATAGGAAACAAAATTAAATGAAAAGTTAAGACGAGGACGTCCCCTTTCTCGTTTTAGCTCAACTTTGCGAGAGTGTAGAGCCAATCAAAACTCAATATAATAATTCAAATGGGTTTAATACAAGCTCTAGGTTACGAATTGTCTCTATTTTCTTCTTCAGTTCAAATGGCAAAGTAAAGCAATGTTTTTCAAGACAGCCACGGCACAGCGGATAATCCGCTCAAATCGGAGCAGCCCGTCTGGGGAAGGACCTCCACCTTACAGAAGATCGTAGCCAAATAGCATTGGTCTCGGCCATGTTGTGTTCCTATGGTGACAATGGTGAGTAAGGTCTCCAGAGCTCCACTTGGGAATGGGAGGGTTGGCAACGCGTGAGTGATACCCCCGGTATTGCAAGTGCAAACTTGTGCAACACTGGTGCATCATAAGTATGTAGTAGTGCAGTAGTATTTGAGAATTAAATTTTAGTAATTTATACGAAAATAAGAACTAAGAAATTATGTTTTCTTACCTTATTTAATTGTATTCTACAGAAATTGGGCACGCACCTGAATGTGTGTTTGTCAGTGTTCAACAACATATTATGCTCTGATAAAAAAGTAAATTTTTAAACAAAGTAGCCGTCATTTTGAAAAAGAAACAGGTACCATAACAATGACCTAATAATTGACATACATGCGGTATCATGTCTGTCAATTAGTGCTAATTCTTATCAAAAATGTAAGGTTCTCAAAAATTCGTTTAAAATTGTAGTAATTTAGTAAATAACTAGTAAGACTTTGAAATCTACAGGACCGGTTTATAACACTGATAAACAAAACGTTATCAATTCTTAATATATATTTGATAAGGCGTAACATTATCAAAATTACTTACCTATAAATAATCAGTAGGTAGAGTAGGTTTGTCACTCTGTCAGAGAAAAAAAATATCTGACTGACTATTTAACGTAACGCACACCCAGTCCAACCTTTGGAGTACTTTGGACATACTTTCGACCTCCGTGGCGTAATGGTTACCACGCCAGACCGCCACCCAGGAGGTCCCGGATTCGATCCCCGGTCGGGTCATGATGAAAATCGAACTTTTTCTGATTGGCCTCGGGTCTTGGATGTTTATCTATGTATGTATTTGTTATAAAATATAATATCGTTGAGTTAGTATACCATAACACAAGTTTCGAACTTACTTTGGGGCTAGCTCAATCTGTATGAATTGTCCCAATATATTTATTTTATTTTATTTATTATTTATGAGGTAACACGCAAGTTAGTCAACCTCTTTTATAAAAAAAATAATATGTAAAACAAAAGATTTAGCATACTCTGCCACGCTCCTCAACTGCGGGTTGATGTAGTGTAGGTCAATGTTTCCAAGCCACAGTATAACGACGAGACGATAGAGATGTCTTCTATAGGTAGTAATATTAAGAGAAGATATTAGATTATTTGTATTGAATGCTCCGAAACTACTAGACCTATTTAAAAAATTCTATCACGGTTGGCAAGTTACACTATCTTCTGGTGATAGAATAAGCTATTATATATATATTTTTAAAGATCTTTACTAAACACTGTACGAAGCCGGAGCGTGCTGCTAGTCTTTACTAAATAGGAGCTCGAGAAACCCATCAAAATATTGACTGTGGTCATCGTTGCTTAACATTTCTTATGGTGTTTCATACGTGCAACGATGCTATCGACAATGAACGTATATTCTTTAAAAAACTGACCTTCCAAATCGGTATGCACAATGCATGAATTGTTTTCCCTAAGGTCGCTTTTTATTGATATGACCTCAAGAGCCCCAAGACGCATCGAGACTGTACATCGGCTTGGGGACGGATGACCATCAATTGAGTACTTATTTGCGTACCTAGATCTGTCTAAGGTTAGTCTAGATATTTCCTAAGGCGAATGGGTATTTTTTTACCACTTGCAAAAAAGCAAGCACTTGATGGTAAGTGATTACAGGCTTACATTCCCGATAGCTCAGTTGGAAGAGTACTCCATTAGAGAAGACGTGGAAGTAACTATTAATATTTTCGCGTCTGTTCGAGTCCTAGTAGATTAAGTATTTATATGACAGAGAAGAACAAAGGGGCTAATAGGTCACCTGATCTTGATGCTAACCAATCACCGCTGTCAATGGACATCCACGACTACAAGTTCTTGGATGCATTCCCCACCTATAAACGAATGAAAGAGTAAAGACAGGGGAAGGAAAATGAAAAAAGGATTAGAAGCAGGAGCGGTATTAACATGAAGGTATCTTCTTCATGGCTCTCACTCATCAGTCGGGACAATCCCACCACACATTCCCACCGATGTGTCTCCTGTGTAGCCAGGATCAACAACGGCGACCTCAGATTGACAATAAGCAATGAAGCTTATTGACGTCCCGGGGAATAAACTACAACTGTCTTGGAACTCACAACGAATTTAATCAGAAAGAAAATAGTGTAGGAAGTATTGATCTCTCAGTCTTAACAGTGAAATAGCGGCATATCACCGTTTTTTTAAGTCGATATTCTGTGAGATGGTGGTACAGACAGACTCGGTCGAGACATTTACGAGGCACTACCAGTTCACAGTAGTGGCTAGGCTCTGCCAGTCTAAAAATTCTAATCGTATTCTATGGGAGTAGTGTGTATTTACAAATAACAAAAAAAATATTAGTTTGACTAAGTTATTAAAAAACGATATACCTATTTTGTTGCCCGTGTCGTGTATTTTTACATCATTAGACAAATTGAACATAAGTACGCGGACACGAAGACTGGTAGCCTACTGTGAAAGCTAAATTCAGATTCCAATTTTGATAACAGAAAATTTTGCTAACACCCGAACCCAATTTTTTTTCCTATCAAGTGTCAATGCATTGTATTTTTAATCTATGGAAGTCAACTACAAATCAATACTTCAATCATGAACACACATCGATAGAAGATTGAGATCGCATATTGGGTTCGGTCGTTAATGCATTTCGCCATTTGTACATTCTATTGAAAATATGGTTTAAAATACTTTACTAGTAGTTTTCAAAAAAGGCTATCTGGTAAGTATCTCGCGGCACTCCTCAACATGTCATTTACGTCGAAGTTCTAGCGTGATAAAAAATAAAAATAAAATTGCTATTTTAATAGTTTTAAGTAAAATATATCTCTAAGTAGAAATGTTTAATAAGGATCTATTTTTATAAATAAAAAATTCGTAAATTATAACTTTTTAATATATGCATAAAATCTTTGAAATATTATTGCTGATAATTGGTACTATGGTGTTGTTAATTGGGGATTTCATTCTAACCCGTTCACAAATATAATAAAGCAATCGAAACATCCATCATCCAACATCCACAAATATAATAAAGCAATCAAACATTATATCTAATTTAAGGCGAGGTTTTTCTTTTTTCGGCACTGACAGGCTGGCTGTGCCGGTGCTGCCAAGAAAATGGCTGACGCGCGCGACCGCTTAATTTATGAAATTTCTTTTCTTGGAGAAAAGTAATTACTTATATTTCAACAATGTTTTCTAGGCAGATCCTAAGAAATAATAAAACCTATCGTTTGGTCTAACTTTTATATGATTTCATAAAGAATTCTTCGTATTGATGTATATTTAAGTAATGATTTAGTGTCATCTTTATGATTTTTTTTCCATTGAACTTTTAGTATTCATGATTCTGTGTTTGCCATTCACTAGACCATTATGTTCTTGTTTGGTAGAAATTTTTTTTGCTGAAAACTTTTTTATCTGAAGATTTACGATAGTGCAAAAAGTTGAAATTAGTTACATTAAGTTTAAGTCACAGAGTAGAACCCGTCAGCCGTACGATCGCTATCATGCCCGCTTTTTTTATTTCGTTTTGGCCTTCACTGTTTTTCTCACGGTACACAAAAACTGTACTATATGGATTACGCATTGAGTCTATTTTTACACTGTATTTACAATACAATTCTTTTCCTTGAAACATTGGTCATTATTGCAAACACCAATCTATATTTTGTCTCTATTTGACTATTGTCGTCCTGCTTGTTTATTTTGTTTGCCGTTTGCAAAATTCAAACATTATTTAAATATACCATGTTTTTAACGAAAAAAAATTATATGAGTATTTTTTGACAAGTCACATTCAATTATTTATTCCAATTTTAAACAATTCGCAAAGAAATCAAGAATAAAAAAGAAATCAATACAATGTCTTTAAAGATGTTTTACCGGCCAGTGCTTTTTATTAGATTTTTTTAAATGTCGATTAATAAAAAAAATAAAATTCAATTCGTTAAACCGTAGCAGATAACCGCTTTATCGACAGATTTATCGATAAACTCACTGACCGATTGACCGATGAACGGATATAAACAGGAACTTGTTGAGAACCTGATGTGGCGGGAACTAATTATGCCAAGAATTCGCGCGAAAGTTGCCCGCCATCTGCCAGTGTTGCAGTGCGGGAAAAATGTTTTTATTATGCTTTTATAATTGGAATAGAATTTGTAATTATTTTATTTCGACGACCTCCGTTGTGTAATGGTTACCATGCAGGACAGGCACCCAGGAGGTCTCGGGTTCGAATCCAGGTCGGGTCATGATGAAAAAATAAAATTTTAATATTTTTTTCAAAGAAATGTCTCAAAAACCATAGTAAAAAGTAATAATTAATTTAATGTCTGTAAATCTTCATTTAAGGTGATCCGATTCGGTCCGCGCTGGAATGTCAAATTTTTTGGGGTTTTTTACAAATTGCATCTCAATCATTGATAGAATTTTCGTGAAAATTGATTTGACGACAGCAAATACAATATATCTACTGAATAATTATCAAATAAATTATAAATATTAGCTGTTCTTATTATGAATGTCCACGATGCATCTTTTTCCCAATAAACATGCATTATGCACATTCATAATGAGAAGAGCCAATATTTATAATTTATATGATAATTATTCAATAGATATATTGTATTTGCTGTCGTCAAATAAATTTTCACGAAAATTCTATCAATGATTGAGATGCAATTTGTAAAAAACCTCAAAAAATTTGAATTTCCCGCGCGGACCGAATCGGATCACCTTAAACAACACTTAACATGAAAATATCAATAAAATTGTATAAAAAAAACAAAAGAGAGATATCATCCCTGGTGGGGATCGAACCCACGACCTTTGGATTAGAAGTCCAACGCGCTATCCTCTGCGCCACAGGGACCACGTGAGGCGCGGCGAAATTACACAACATTTTCTATCGATGGCTACATAGGCTCACATGGTTGATTTCATATCGAAAATTTAATCTTGTATCATGATAAATGATTTTAGCACTTATACTAAGTGATCAAAGACACAATATTGCTTGCAAGCTTTTCTTTGTGGCATGCCTATTTGCCGATATTCTGTAAGATATCATCATATTATCAACCCATCACATCATCCCACTGCAATGATACCATTCATTCCAATCCAAGACGATTAGTGTATACTCTGACACGCTACTTCAATTTGACGAATGCCAGTGCTTTAAGCTTATAGGACACCGACTTAACGACTGTCATCCATTGATGGCTTATCGTGCCATCCGAAGCACGGAAACTTGAGATAACGTAACCCATCCAAATACTGGCTAGGGTATTGCGACGTTAACTTGCATGTTCGTATTAGCTCCTCACGTGAAATTACATGCAATTAAAGTCTTTATTGATGTCATAGACATTGTTTTATCAAAATTGTTTATACAAGTGGCTCCAATAATTACTGATACTTTCATTCGATTATATTGATAAGGAAATAATGCGTATTGATCGAATTTGTATACAAACGAGGGAAAAACACTATGGGGCGAATCATGATATAGAAAAAAGCTTATACGTAATAGCATGTAATAGAGTAGAAATAAATAATAATATCATAGGCTATTAAGTACCATATCTCCGTTCGGTCTTGCCCCGCTTGCTCGCATACGGCACAGATTCTGAGGTAGGGAGCAGGGCACAGCGGATAATCCGCTCAAATCGGAGCAGCCCGTCTGGGGAAGGATCTCCACCTTACAGAAGATCGCAGCCAAACAGCATTGGTCTCGGCCATGCTGTGTTCCTACGGTGAGTAAGGTCTCCAGAGCTCCACTTTCTACAGGTTCTTCAACGCGCGAGTGATACCCCCAGTATTGGAAGCGTCTATTGCGGTGACTGCACCAGCAGGCGGGCCGTTTGCTTGTTTGCGTCCTTAGTGGTATAAAACAAATCTCTCCCCTCTGAATGTGGAACACAGAATTCATAATAGTACTTTGGCTGCGGTAAGACTAACGTTTTGGTCGAAAAAACTGTTTCCGCATAACCACACAGCGTTGGCTGTTACTGTTGCGAAAACCACACTTTCGAATTTTTGGTTGCAAACACGTAATTTTAATTGCATTACATATTACCTACATTTGTACCTAAGTGCGTTATGTCTGACGGTTAATGAACTTTTGCACGTAAGAAGGCAGTTATGCTTAGAAACTGAATTACATGCTAAATCTCTGAAATTATGAAATCACTAGCTTTTTTTCGCGCGACTTCGTCCGCGTGAAGTTCCGGACCCGTTCCCGTGGAAACCACATTGAATTTAGGGAAAAGCTATAGCCTATGTCACTCCCTGATAATTTAGCTTTCTACTGGTGAAAGAATTTTTGAAATCGGTCCAGTAGTTTCGGAGCCTATTCAATGCAAACAAACAAACAAACAAACAATCAAATCTTTCCTCTTTATAATATTATAAGTAAATAAGTAATAAGTATAATTATAAGTATATACATATAAGTATAGATTGGAAAACATTTGTGAGCCAAAACGATTTGTTTACACCTTGATGGCTCAATGGTAGTCAATTTTTGAAGTGAAATCATCTTTAGCGACGTTTGTGCACTTTTTGGAAGAGTAAACACGTGACCTGATCGAAAATTCGTAAGACGGAGGGAGTTGTTTTAGTGACATCTATCAGTAAATATTGGAACTTTTTAGTTTACAGAGTTTACAGTAAATCCCGTTATTTGAAATCAATAATTGTTGTAATGCCTCTGAGTTTGACTAGATGGCTGTTACCCATACAATTTAATAAATCGTCTGATAAAAAAAAGATGTGCAAGTTTTCACTTCTGCCGGCACTCCCGGAGTGCAACCCGTCTTTTTTACCAGACGTTTGGCAGCAAAAATGTGTACTGCTTTGCTATTGGTCCACATTGGTCCATGTAATCAATGCTATTGGTTGCGTTGTGACTGCGAGCGCTGCTATTGGCTGATACAATGACCCATCTCACTATGTCAATATCGGAAATGTACATAGCTAAAATAAGTTAAACTCAGTCTACCTGACTTCACGGAAAGCAGGATAATGTTTTTCATGGTAAACGACTTATAGCCTTACAACAGCTTTAAGGTTTATGCCGTCACCTTGACGAAGGTTCCATACCAAGGCGACCCTGACAATCGTTATCACCATTTGTAACCATGAATTCTTCGTGATCATACTCGCAATCCGTCTGACGCTTTCGTGGAATTTATAAAACTACTATCGGCCCGGCTTCGCATGAGTTCTAGCAAATACTATAGACGAGTAATACGCACAGCTTCGGAAGAATTTGGGCAAGACGCGACACTAGCGCCCCTACGGCATGAGGGCGGCATGAGGTGAACGATTTCAAAACTTTTGTATGCAAAATGTTATAGCGCCCCTAGCGGCATGAGGTGAACTGTGCGTTTTGTATGCAAAATGTTATAGCGCCCCTAGCGGCATGAGGTGAACGGAGGTTGCCAAGTCATTGTATGAGAAACGTCAAGAGCTGTGCGTATTACTCGTCTATAGTATTTGGTGTTACTTAGTTGTCCATGGTTTTCTTATCTCGAGCTTCTCCGTCCTTCAGAGGGCACGTGTAGCCACCAGTCCTGTGGTGCAATTCACGTAACAAGAACCGATTCTAGTTCGATTGAACTGACTAGAATCGGTTTTTGTTACATTGTTGCGTTGATGACAGTCGTCAAGCCAAGTCGGTGGGCCTTAGGCGGCTTGAGAACACTGACCTTTGCCAATCCGCATTGGAACAGCATAGCAGAGTACGCTCTAACCACCTTCGATTGAAGGGAGATCCGTATCCCTGCAGTGGGATGATTATGGGTTGATATGATGGTTGTCTGAGAACGTATTTTTAATGCAGAATGCTTTCTGAAAATCCTATGGGATCAGGAACAATAGGATTGCGCAGGCGTTTATTCTGTCAACAATTTATTATTGAAACGACGTCCAGACGAAGATATCGAGTTATGAATGCAGTCGCCTTTTCACAAAGTCACGGTTTTCGTTCCAAAATCGAGATAAGGACAATTTATAGGACCTCTTTACAAGTCAGTTTGCACTTGACTTTTTATTGAAAGTGTTTTGTATGTTATTTACAATGTATATATACCAAAAATTACATAATTTATACCGGATTCAGCTTAGTTTAGGCTCCAAGTCTTTCACAAATTCCATTTCGTCCTGTTTTGTAATTTCCATAACGCGTACCTAATTTGCAGAGACCTAAGAAAACATTTATAAACGTTTGTGGTATTTTTTGTCTGGTAATTTATAAAAAGTTAACTTTAAACACTTTGTAATAGTCTTAATCATTTTTTTTACAATGATATATTTACCATTGGATCAAGATATTTTTTAAAGTAAGCTGCTAAAGTGAAATCCTTTAAGAACCATCAGCCTGTCGAACAACTAATCGGTGTCTAGCATTGAGATATATAAAACCTACTTACTATACATAAAATATACTTTAAAATTTGAAATTGTAACTGGCACGTTAATCTTTTTTAAATGACAGCTAAAAAAATAAATATCATAGAGATTGAAAATAAAAGTTTCATAAAATAGGGTAGTAGCGAAGTTACTGGTTGCCAACAAAGTTTTGGAAAAGATTTTAAAAAAAATTGTGCGCTTGACATAGGTACTTACTGTCATTCATGTTGTTTTTAGGTAGGTACCTACCTACTTTGTTTATAATTACGAAATGATTCAATCAGCATTTGTTCATAATGTATCATACGACACCTACAATAATGTCTATTATGTACTTATTTACTTACATTTAAAAATAAGTACCTAAGCGCTACTTAATTAAGAAAACTAATTGCCCAATAGTAAGTTACGTACGGATGATATCACTGCCTCCAGATAAGTACTAAATAGTTATCTGTCAGATAACAGCTGTAACGTTATTGTATGAATTTTCTACAATTTATCTCAGTTAATCTTAGGGGAGCTGGGACTCACTAACATTTGAAACTGGCTCTTAACTACTATCAAGTAGGTACCTATTTCTTAAGTTTTTCCTTCCTTATAAAGTGTATGTAAGTAGGTTACAAGGAAACCTTGAAAACCTACCTGTATCTTTTACGACGCAAACTGATTTATGTACTTATACCCATAACAAATAATATTTATTTCATGCGCAGTTACATAAAATTATATTTAAAAACAACACACCAAGAACCACATAAACAAACAAAACATACCATACCATTATATTCTATAACACAAAAAGAGAAATCACACACTTTCCACTTAATAAAAAAAAGTATAAAAAAACCACTTAAAACCAATTGTTTATAACTTTATTTCACATTAAAAACTTATTGGTACTTTATTTGATTACCATCGCGTCACCATAGCAACGGCAAGATGGCGGTAGACGCATGCGCGCTGGGAACCGGGCGCTCACTGACTGCCGGTTTTGGCGCCAACGTTGCTTTTGTAAAATAAAACTATTCGAGCTCTCATCGTGCGTTCCTTCCGAGGTTGGCCCGGAAAAGAATTTGTTTTGTTATTAGAAGGTTTTAGACACGGCCTATAGTTTACGAAATCGATTAATTTGAAAGTACCAAAATATGTTTTTAACTAAGGTTTTTAATGAATTTAACAACAGAGCTAACACGATGAACATTTTATTACACTACCGTGGCAAATAATGTTATGATAGTGAGACTATATACGTTTAATAGCCAATTTATAGGTTACTAACTATAATGTAAACTTTCACAGAGAAGCAGACGAATGAGGGATTCCACTCAAGTTACAGAGTAGAACCACAGGTAAGTACATACCACTTGTAACTTGGGTACTTACTCTGTAATTTGGGTACTTACTTACTCTGTAACTTGGGTACTTACTTACTCTGTAACTTGGTGTACTTACTTACTCTGTAACTTGGGTATTTACTCTGTAACTTGGGTACTTACTCTGTAACTTGGGTACTTACTCTGTAATTTGCTACTTACTCTCTAACTTGGGTTTTTACTCTGTAACTTGGCTACTCACTGTGTAACTTGGTTTGACAGCGCTCATCAAGTAGAACCTACCAGCCTCTTTTTGACATGACAATACTTGTAGCACAGATTACTTAATAGTTAATTCGTATCTTGTAGTTGCAGATAGCAAGAGCACGGTTGTCTTTTTTCTAAAACAACCTATAAACTTTTCATATAAAAATCATTACTTTTTGTATGATACATACATTATTTGTATTTATGTTTCAGTGTTTTCTACGTATTTATTCACCAATGTTCGTCTTAAATAAATTGATAAAACGACTTAACATTCATTCAACACACCCTATTATTTCAATTGTAGGTAGCTTGAAACCGGAATGCTTTGTTAGTGGGCGTCAGAAAGGACGCCACAGGATATTGCGGGACACCAATAAACCATACTCATGTCGAGTAGGTCAGGGAGACTTCCTATAAACATTTTACTAAGCTGCAAACAAAGGGTGTATCATTTTATTCATAATTAGCGCAACCCGCGCAATTTCGTCTGTGTGTTTGCCGCTTTCCTATGGGAATTTTGCAAATTCCCTGTATGTATTACACATAAACCTTCCTCTTGAATCACCCAAAAATCCATTGCGTAGTTTTAAGGATCTAAGCATACAATATAGAGACAAACCAGGACAAACAGAGAGAAACGAGAAGCGCCTTCATTTTATACCTACTATGAAAGAAGACATTGTAACTAATGAGTGGAAAAAAAAAGGAGAGAAAAACAAAGTACAAAATCACAAAAAAGGCCGTAACCGGTTTTCTTTCGCCATTTCTTTTTACCGGTTGCCATTTTGCTTGTGTCCGAAATGGTGGTAGTATATAACGTAGTTTATTTTTTTTATTTAAACAAGTTGTAAATGACAAGAAAAAGTGCCTGTGAAGGTCTAATTTCTGAAATAAACGATTTCATTTTATTTCATCCCAAAAACGCGGAAGTCTATATGTAAAAGATGGAGCTAAAGGTAGAGCAGTGGAAAACAAGAGAACTCAAAATAAAATATGAAATAAAAATAAAGGTTTCTTATAGAGTCAAGAAATCGAAGGAAAGAACATTGAAGAACAAGAACACAAGACGAGCAAGGACGATATGACAGTTGCCTAGCAAAAATATAATTATTATTACCCTATAATATCCCACTGCAGGGCAAAGCCCTCCCTATCCTTCCCTTCCTCCAGTACTCCCCGTCCATTGCTTCCTGAGGCCATTTCCCACTCCTCGCGTCGAGGTCGCTATCGCCGTCTAGGTTTGCCGCAAAAATATAAAAACTTAAAAAAATATATATCAAAAAGTCTTACTGTCCTGTCCATAACACCATTGATGAATGGATGTGTAATGGATTAACACTGTTTAAAATTTTTAGCCTAAGGTCAGTAAGGATTTTGCGGGTAAATTCAGCTACCATATAAATAACTAGCTGACCCGTGCCCACTTCGTTGGGCATAATGTTAATAATCCTTTTTTAGTACAGGCGTTCGTAAGAAACGCTTTCATTCGACCGTTTTTTCTCCGATTCACTTTGCAAAACCGACTACCACGTAAAAGCCATTTTATTTTTCGGTTTTTTATATAACCTATGACACTCAGCAATAATGTGGCTTTCTATTGGTGAAAGAATTTTTAAAATCGGTTCAGTAGATCCCGAGATTACCCCTTACAATTTAACAAATATACAAACACACAAACTTTACTTCTTTATAATATTAGTATAGAAGTATAGATGTGAAAAAATTATCTAAATCTCTTACTAAGTTTACAAATAAGCTTTCATAGACGCAGAAAGCAATTTAGTTTTATGCTTTATAAAATTAAAATCCTTGTAGCTACATTTTTTTGGTTGAAGACATTAAAATTTACAGGTTCCAAGAAATTCCATAAGTTACAAAAAATATAAAAAAAAATTACTAGATCATAATTTAAAACGACCCCGAGGACTTGTCCAATGACCAACTTAACTTTGCGTCCGACAAAATTTGGAACTATAGAGAATTGTTTGAAATGGTTAGTCTCTTAGCTCAACTTCAATCGAAACAAATAAATTTTTTTTACACTTTCGCACATAATGTAGTTTATTTGTCTTCAAGATTGACAGTGACAAAACAGTTTCTAGTTAAACCTTGGCTGATTTTATTAATAAGAATCAAAGTGTTAAGGTGAGCAGCGCCACCCTCAACTGCAAAGATAAGTTTGTCTAACGTAAAATTTATTGTTCGATCTCCACGCTTGCCTACGCATACTTTTTTTTTCTTTTTATGTGTCCCCCATTCATTGGGATGTTATGACAGTAAATTCATTCATACAGGCTTTACCATTACAAAAGTGCGTGTGATGTGAATCAGTTTCGAATATAAAGCCATGGATTTATGTTAAATACCTTAACCTATTGTAAGTGGAGCATAATCCTTAACAAATCGGCATTCGACATCATTAACTTGACGTCTTCTTGTTCCAAACCCGTCCATTACCATTCCATACGTACCTTCTTGTTGTAGTCCCATACAATCCTCAATCATTTCCAAGTTTCCAGTTTTCATAAGTTCAATGTTTTTCCGATGTTACTCACCTTTTGACTTTTTTTAACGGACATTTGTAGCCAAACGGTCTTGCGCTATTACAAGGCTCTCACTGCTGAATTTTCGGTATTCTTGGCTTTGAATAAGTAAGACACACTGGTTGTCCTGATAAACTAAACCAGTTGGCTCTCAAATTAAATTAAAATTTGTACGTAAGCTTAGCTAGAGAGATTTTATTAATAAAAACCCGACATACGATAGCACATCTCTAGAACTTTCTAGAAACGACCAACAATATCTCTAAAACATCACCTTTTCCTTCACTTAACAAAACATACATTATAATCATATCTAAGTACGCCGTGGGAACATTGATACACACAGAAATACGGATCCTTCATCCCGCTCTACCATTAGCATATTTGTATAAGTTTGTCTTGCTCATTCAAAATTCGTGACTATACGATTTTGTCTGGGAAACACTGTAGTAATTTGAATTTAGTTGACTGATGCTTAAGTTAATGAAGATATTGAGATTATCCGACCTACATCCGGAAAGAATCAGATAACTTTACCTTTTTTTAATGAATAATAGTGTAAAAAGTTCAACAATGTGAATTGAATTAAAAAAATATGCCTGAGTTTTCATTTTTGCATTTTTCCTGCGCTCTAGAGAGTTAAACACTAATTGAATCCAAAATTTTAGTTTAGTATGTCTGCTAGAAGCACCTTAGAATTTTGGTGGTCTGTAATGTGAGCGAGTGTCAAAATTACAGAACTTTGCCTGCAGAAAGACCGTAAACTGGTATACAGGAGAAATATGTGAATTGGGAATATGATTGATTGAGTTCTCCATGAAGAGTACGTTCTTCTTTTCACAAAAATTTCAGGCTTTATACGCAACCGAATTACAAGTAGTCGAAAATGGCCTGAAACGTTTCCAGTAAAGGATGGTACGGCGTGTGCTGTGAAATATCCTACTATTATATAAGGCGAATGTTTGTGACATGTTACTTTGTCACGCTCAAATGGCTGGCAATTTTTATGTTTTTTTTTATATTTATTTATTTTTATTTTTTTTATACCACAAAGGTGGCAAACAAGCTTACGGTCCGCCTGATGCTGAGCGGTCACCGCAGCCTATGGACGCTTGCAACACCGGGAGCATCACTCGCGCGTTGCCGACCCTGTAAAAATCTTTTATAAGTATTATTAATTTTATAACTTTTATAAGATATTTGATAAGTAGGTAACTGATACCTTGGATCAACAGATAGGGTTTTTATCCCGAAAAGTACAGATTCCCGTTCGATTTGGTGAAAAATCAGATATAGATGGCGCTGCTGTGCATAAAATTAAACGCGGGTAACTTTCAATATTAATCTATGGTCACATCGCGGGAAGCAGGTAGCTAAGTTTACGCGGTGCTGGAATTGGTTTTTAAAAATTAAAATAAAACTAATTATTTAAGTAATTAACGTCCGAGTAGAAGTGAATACTCTTTATTAATGAATCTCAATCGCTTACTAACTATGGGCCTTACACTGGCTGATGCAATAACCGTTAGCTGTTGCACCGGCGCCGTGGCGCCTACGTGGGCGACTGCAACGGCAGCACATTTAGGCATTTACCTTTATGACGCGGGTTTGTCCGCTGTGCATAACTTCTCCCTCCCTAAGAGCGAAATTATCACCTGAGGAAACTGGTTGATTATTTCGCTTTACAATATTGAACTTACGTCTAAGCTTATATACTATAAAACATACAATTGTCATTATAGAAATAACACATAAGGTAATCGCTGTTACACTGACACTTTTTATGGAATTATAATGTCCCACTATTTCACTGAACTCGTTATTGTCACTTTTGACACTAAGCATATATGATAATCTCTTTATATCATCCAGGTTTACAGCTTTCAGGTTGATTGCAGAAATATTAGCAGTTTTAATAGGTGTAAATTCCGGTAAAGTGATGACAGGAATAGGCTTAAATTTCAGGTTTCCAGCATAGGAATGTCTACGATGTACAAGCAGCTCTCCTAGCAGTATATCGCATGGTTCCTCGACGGTAAGTAGGTAAGTACCACGTAAAGTCTGACGACTAGAATCATCAACACATCTTCTGGTAAGTATAGTATTATACCTGGAGTATACAATCCAGCTATTGGTTCGAATATGTTGCACCTTCAGGTCTTCAACGTGAACAGCATGCGAGAAGCAGGCAGGGAGTTCAGGGTCAAATCTCATCAGTTGCTCTATACAAGTTTGCTCTGGATACACGGCTATGTCGTCATCAGTGCACATGTACTGGTCACCGAGAGAGATCTGCTGGCATGGCCTGGCTATAGGTAAGTAATTAGGACCTTTCACCATAAGGTATGGGTATTTGGGTACAATTATAGTGGTTTCGTTACGAATTTCGTTATAAATTGGTACTGGATATACTTTAAAATAATTATACGTATTGTTATCAGTTAAAGGTACTTCGAAAATGAACGTTATCTGACTTTCTTTAATATAAGCTTTAACAGAAATGGTTGATTCTAACTTAATAAGGTTTTGAAGAGTTGGTTCACATATAAGACTCTCTACTTTTGCTATAGACTGTAATATGTATAAGAGTTCCGTAGAGTTAACAATTGACTGATGAAGTACAGAGACCTTACTAAAAGCTACAGCCGTCTCTATCTCACTTAAGTACATGGTCATGGTATGGAAGTTAACAATAAACATACTATACATGCCCAATACGTATGTGGAGTATATAGAGTTGTCCTCTTTTGTTACCATATATTTGACTATTGTTTCAATTCGTTTTAATCTTTCATCTAAAATTAATGTATTGTTATGTAACATTTCTGTGCTATTAATAAGACTATCCAACATTTTAGAGATTAAGGTAATTTTCTTTTCAGTGTGAATATGATTAATTTTTAATTGCGAAATAAGCGAATCGTATCGAACTGCATCTTCATGGTCTAAATTACCAGAAATTACTTTAATCAGGGATCCCAAAGGGTTGAGGAGACCTCGCCTCGACCTGTGCGTAGGCATCAACTGCTGAAACTTATCAACCAACGATTGAACTAAATAATCTGTTTGTACCCTTAAACCTAAAAATTCATAGGTGTATGGTTGACTGACATTTACTAAACGACTAAATTCTATATACTTAATCCTATTAAATGAGAAATCGTTATATAATGTACTTATATCTAACATCTTAAATATTAACCATTTATCCTCTTGTTTAAATGCTAGTCCTTCTTTGATAGGCATTATTCCAGGACCTGGATCAATCCTTTGCAGATGAAGGGCCAGGTTGGCCTGGACTATTGCCAGTACGCACCACCTGTGGAGGACGTTTTATATTTTTAATTGGGGCTTTTGTAATACGATTCCCTATAGTTATGGGTACTATATTTTTCTCTACTTCTCCTACGACTATTGCTTTTTTATACCTTGGCTTATCCTTGCTTTTTCTAGTGTTTATATCTTTACTGAAGACGACTTTACCTTCGGTAAATTGTATGTCTGCTTCACCCTTTTCCTTGCTTTTTACCTGCTTTTTGCTTTCGTGTATTTTATTATGAATATAGCTATATAGATATTTCGTGCGCTTTTGATGGTCCTTAATTAGATTTTGCTGATACTGCTTATCAAAGTCTGCTATTACAGCGCTGTTAGAGTCTACATGACCGAACACTACTTCAAAGGGGGTTAAACCCGTGGTAGAGTGGATTGTATGGTTGTAAGCCATAATTGAATAGGACATAATAGATGCCGCGTCAGTGTTTTTCTGCTCATATTTGGCGAGCCTATAAATTTCTATGAGTGTAGAGTGAAACCTCTCAACAATGCCCGTTGAATTTGGATTATTAGGCGTGGTAATGTGAAAATGTATTTTGTATAGGTCAAGTAGTTCTCGCATGAGGTCATTGTTAAATTCAGTGCCAGGGTCACTAGTTATTTTTTTAGGGGTCCCATAAAAAGAAAAATACTTTACGAGGGCGCGCACAACTTCTGGTGTGGATCTATTTGTTATACTGATGGCTTGGCCTAATTTACTAAATGCATCCACCAAGGTTAAATAATACTGACCTTCAATGGAAAACAGATCTATGAAAAGCTCTTGGAATGGCGCGTGTTGGGTTTGGGTTAATTGGATAACGGGTTTCAGCGGTTTCCTGTCATATTTCATTTTCTGACAAGGTTCGCACGCGTTAATAAATGCCGACACTGTCTCCACCATATTGTTCCAGTAATAATTTCTACGGATTCGGACCATAGTTTCCTTTATTCCCCTATGACAGGTCTTGCCATCATGATGTTTCAGTATAACCTCTTTTTGCTCATCCTCGTCTTCAACATATATAACGCGTTCCGTACATTCAAGGAACTGTACAGCACCTTCCTTGAATAACCTAATTATTGTATTACTAAAGTCGCGTCTGTGTTCAGGGCTTTCGAAATAGATAAAATATTTAAGTTTAGGTTTAATATATTCTTTTAGAAATTTTGTAATTAATTCGTCGTTCCCCAAGGGTAGAAATACTTCAAGGACGTTTTGTTTATCCCGGGAAAGATCACGGACCTGGATATCATTTTTGTTCCAGGTGAAGACAAGGATTTGCCGGGGTTTAGTATCTATTGCCTCATGTAGTATGGGTATACCGGAAGTCTCCAAATCTACAGCGGAATGCGCAGTATCGGTACTACTTGATACTGATCGAATAAAGGATTTGGGCTCTAAATGCTCAAAATCAACAACTGATGCGGTTGAGGAGTCGGAAATAGTTACAGGTTTGTCGTCATCATCGTCACTATCGTCGATGTTAACAACCATGGATTCTTTATCTGGTGTTTCAAGGATATTTAATTTTATTCTAGAAAGGGCATCCGCGTTCGTGTTTTGTTTGCCGTTTTTATAAATGACCTCGAAGTCATAGTCTTGTAAGCGTAACCGCCAACGTGTTAATTTACTGTTAGGTTCTTTAAGAGAGTTTAACCAGGCTAACGGGCGATGATCAGTAAAGATTTGAAACTTACGGCCATATAAGTAAGGTCTAAAATGCTTAACCGCCCAAATTATGGCCAAAAGTTCCTTCTCAATGGTGCTGTAACGTGATTCGGTATCACTCAGCGCCCTGCTAGCATATGCTATAGGATGGTCACTGCCAACAGGTCCCTGGGACAACACCGCACCTACAGCAACGTTAGACGCGTCCGTTGTCAAAATAAATGACTTTGAGAAGTCGGGGTACTGTAATAAAGGGGCGTTTACTAATAGTTCCTTACAACTTTCGAACGCACTTATGTAGTCCTTGTTAATTATTATTTTATTCCTTTTCTTTAAGCAAGCTGTTAAGGGTGAAGTTACCTTGGCAAAATCTTTTATAAAACGCCTATAGTAGCCTATGAGCCCTAGAAAACTTTTGATTTCTGTTGTGGTTTGGGGTAATGGGTATTCTAAAACGGCTTTAATTTTGTCATCATTTGGTCGCAGTCCGTCCTTGGTAATGGTGTGACCAAGATACAATACTTCCTTACGCAGGAATTCGGACTTGTCTAGCTGTACCTTTAAATTGGTAGTACGTAGGCGGTCAAAGACTGTTCTTAGTTTTTGAAGATGCTCCTCAAGGCTAGAGGAAAATATGATAATATCATCAAGATAAACTAGGCAATGAAAGCCTTGTAATCCTCTGAGGATATTATCCATTGCCCTCTGGAAAGTAGCCGGGGCAGTTTTGAGGCCAAAGGGCATACGTGAAAATTCATAATGACCGAATTGTGTGCTGAAGGCTGTTTTCTGTCTGTCGCCGTCATTGACTTCGATCTGGTGGTAGCCGCTAGCAAGGTCAATTGTTGAGAAATAAGTGCTTTTACCCAACTTGTCGAACAAGTCGGTAATGTTGGGTAAAGGGTACTTATCATCTGTAGTAATTTCGTTTAAACGCCTGTAATCTATAACCATACGATACTTTCTTTCCCCAGAAGCATCGAGCTTCTTCGGCACCAGGTGAACAGGGGCACTCCAGGGGGAGTGAGAAGGTTGGATGACGTTGTCATTAAGGAGTTTTTCCACTTGGTTTTTAATTTCTATGGACTGTGCTATAGGCTGGCGATAGGGTCGAATGTATATAGGGTCCTCGTTCCTAGTCCTAATACAATGTTTTACCTGATTAGTGAATGACAAGGGAATTTTCTCGCAATAGAAAATGTCCTTGTATTCGTTACATAAATTTTGCACTACTCTTTTTTCCTCTCCATTCATGTGTTCAAGTCGTAATTTTGATAAATTTTCGCTTAAAATTTGGTCCGTCTCTACTTGACTTAAATCGTTTATATTGTTCAGCTGACAAAGATTTTTGTCATCAAATGGTGAGACCTTGAAAGGGCTTAAAATGGTTAAAGTCATTTCTGTTTCTAGTGTATTTTGTATTACTGTGGTTGCATATCCGTCTCTACACTCTACGATAGCAGATGGCATTCGAACACCTTTACAAAACTCTTTATATTCTAGCAAACCATAACCCGAGTAAAGGTCGGTTGGTAGGTTTATCCTTTGCTCTGCACGTGGGGCCAGAATGACCTTGAATTGTGTCTGGTTATGTATTATAGGTATATTGGTGGTGTTAGTCTTCAACTGACAATTTTTTAGGTCTATTACTGCCTCTAGTTGGTGCAACAAGTCATTACCTATCAACCCATCATATCGTGAGTCTACATTATATAAGTAGAATTTATGAGTACCTGTATTATTGAATGTGGGGGGTAAAGGAATTTGGGCAACCTCGCCATGCTTACTAGTTGCATGGGTGCTAATTACCTGGAAGGGTTCTGGATAGATATAGGGTGAGTAAAATTTATATGCTTTATTGGGGTGAATAAAAGATCTAGTACTTCCTGTATCTATCATCAGTTTCGAATCGATTTCCGGTAAGTATATATATGGTAGTTTAAGGTTAAGGTTACAGTTAAGTTCGATTACCTCGCGATTAAATTGGAGGCCATTATATGAAAATTCTCAACGGTCTCGGAAGTTGATTCGTCAACGTTCTGGGGTAAGGATGAATCTATTTGATTTGAGGTATTAGGCTCTACT
This sequence comes from Endotricha flammealis, assembly GCA_905163395.2. NCBI lineage: Eukaryota > Metazoa > Arthropoda > Insecta > Lepidoptera > Pyralidae > Endotricha > Endotricha flammealis. The sequence continues at coordinate 1,997,697 of LR990855.1, read as the reverse complement.
ATAGAGTCGGTTTGGGACATTTCATAGAAACAGTCGGAATATGGGTCCTCATAATAACATTGCTCAATATCTGCACTGTAATCATCCTGTATATTTAATTCGTTTAATTTGAACCCTTGCTGTGGTTTAACAGGAGGAGCCGTCCTCATAGAGACGTCGGTTGGCATAAAATCCCTAGGGGGTGGTTTATACCCGAAAGGTTTAGGCGCTTGCCCAAAGGGTTGTTGGGCTAGCTGTGGACGATAGCCGAACTGTTGGGGATTTATCGGCGGGCGATAACCAAACTGTTGGTTATTAAATTGCGGACGAAAACCGAATTGTTGGTTGTTTAACTGAGGGCGAAAGCCGAATTGCTGGTTATTGAAATTCTGTGTCCTATAAATAGGCTGTGTATTAGAACCCATGCTTTGTTGTGCAAATTGTGGCAGAGGCTTGGCCTGCTGCGCAATCGGAATACCGAAATTGAACTGTGACCTTTGATATGGCATTGGTAGAGCAGGCTTAAAATTCGTTGGCATAAAAACATTAGGTCTTTGCTGTGTTGGAGGAAGGTGCGACACCTGTGGGCGCGTGTTTGCATTATTTAATCTATTTCTCATGGTATATATATCATGGAAGTTTTCTTCCTCCATCACAACACTCAAAGCTGTCTCTAACGATAGAACACCCTTAAATCTAATGATACGTACCATAGGTTCAGGTAAGTTAAATAAAAATGTATTTAAGGCCGTATTATCGTAAATCGATATTTTACTAACCCTTACGTCAGGGTCAGGTATCTGGTTCACTTTTGAAATAAGCGCTGAGCGCACTGACTGTACTCTTTTACAAAATTCGATATGTGATTCGCCCGCTTTTATTTTTAATGACTCAAGTTCAATGGCAATGCAAGCCTCGCTTCTGGGGTCTCCGAAATGTTGGATTAACAATCTTTTAAGTGTCTGCCAATTAACAATATCTTCGCGTTCACTTAATAATGTAGCGGCCGGGCCAATTAATCTACTAGTGAGACTCTGCAATACATAGTCGTTTTGGATCTCTCTACCATTATATCTATCAATTATATACTGGCACTTACGTAAATATAAATTTAAAGTATTCCTATCTCCATCGTATATAGGCACTAATTTTAACATTTCGCTAGGAATCATTACTAAATTTTCCATTTTTATAAAATGAATTTAATTACACACAGTATTTTATAATATAATAATTAACGAATTTATTTTATTTAATAGTAACCAAATGTATATAATAATATAGAGCGAGTAATAGAGTCACTCTATGTAGTTAACTAAATTAATTAGCAATGCAAGCAAATTAATTACCAAATAAAACTATCTATTTAACTAATATAGTATTAATTTATGAGTTTTAATTCAATTAACACTTTTATAATTTTTGTATTCTACACTTAATTAATATAACTGAAATTACAAAAGTTTAGGTAAAGTCAGATAACGGTATTATAACGAAAAACGTCTAATTCCGATATAACACTAAAAACCACGAAATGGAGTAAGGAAGGAGGTGAAAAGTCGTACTCACCAGCCAGCCACTCGCATCACGACGAATTCTGCTCACCGCTGACTCAACAAATTTATTTGGTTCGTGAGATAGTCGAAAAACCACTCGCGCGCGGATTTCACGGAAACGGCCAAATTTTATAGCCGAAAATATCGCGAATTCGCAGCACAGCTATCGACTATCCTACCGGCTGCGCCAGCTAAGTTTACGCGGTGCTGGAATTGGTTTTTAAAAATTAAAATAAAACTAATTATTTAAGTAATTAACGTCCGAGTAGAAGTGAATACTCTTTATTAATGAATCTCAATCGCTTACTAACTATGGGCCTTACACTGGCTGATGCAATAACCGTTAGCTGTTGCACCGGCGCCGTGGCGCCTACGTGGGCGACTGCAACGGCAGCACATTTAGGCATTTACCTTTATGACGCGGGTTTGTCCGCTGTGCATAACTAGGTAGTAATAGATAAATAAATAATAGAAAACAACAGCATTTTGTTTGAAAATAGTATTAAATAATAGAGGAAATTGTGTTTGTCAAGATATTATATTATTATTAAGATGCGTTTTTGATAGAATGTCAGTTTGGTTTCTTTTTATAAAACGAGTATGTATGACAAATATAAAAAAGTACTGATAATTTAGAAAATATTGCCTAAAGAGTCCCTATTAGTGATGCCGGTCGCCAACAGCATTATTCAAGTAGGAGTGTAGATCGTTGTACTAGCAACCCGACCAAAACAAACCTTGAGCCACATAGCTTAAAATAAAACCAATCCAATAACACACGATAAGCAACTGGTTCCGTATTCCAATAAAAAATGCAGGCCACACCATACGTTTGCCACAAGTGATTGGCACTTTGGCTTACAGTTTTTTATCGAGTGCACGATACTCAAGTCATTGAGACTTTTATATCTATACCCTTTTAGGTCTGAGACGTATGCAATCCTGTTATTCTTGTTGGCGTGGGATATTTCATCTATTAAGTTAATCTATTAATATATAAAAATGAATTGATATTCGTTAGTCTCGCTAAAATTCGAGAACGGCTGAACCGATTTGGTTAATTTTAGCCTTAAGGGCCTACGTCGTAAAATAATTGCGGTTGCGGCCGACTGAGCCCGCCCAGCCCGTGCGACGCATATATCAATCCCTGCTTCAAGAGACAGAGATGGGACACCGTGAACCCGGCGAATTTTTAACACCGTAAGCGCCAAAACACATTAAGGCTTATTTAAAATTCAGTAATTGAGTTTTTTAATATTTGTTTTTACAATATTTAGAAAACATTAATGTCTTTCTTTATATGAAGTTTAACATTTCTATTATTTACCGTTTAGAAGTTACAAGAGTTCTGAAAAAAAAAACTGTGGTTACTTCGGATTTTTTTTCTATAGAGGAAATGTGTCACAATCGTGTTTTGGCTCTTTCCAAAATTTCGAAGTAAATTTTAGTAGTTTAGAAGATATTTGGTTTTTAAGGACCCTTCTTTTTTTCACATAGCCCCTTAAAATATTCGTGAAAGTCCAGGGAAGGTTTAAATGGTGGGTAAAGTAGGGTACGGTAGGGCCTCTAAGGCGGAACAAAGATCGCCGGATCAGCTAGTACTTATACAAGTGTAAAGCAAGCTAGGCCTAGGCTAGGCCTTCTTGTGTTATGGGTACCAGACAAGAAATATACTTAGTTATTGCTATTAATACAGCTTGCTTTGAGAACTAGCACGTAATTGTGTAGAATTGAAATCGTAAACGGTAAACGGTTTCTACCAGAATTGGTCTCAATTTTCTCAATGTCCGTTTATCTATTCTTGTTTCTATTGAACAGTTCTATGATAGAACTAATATAACTAATGATAGATGTATTTGTTATAAAATATAGTATCGTTGAGTTTCCCATAACACAAGTTTCGAACTTATTGCGGCTAGCTCAATCTGTTTGATTTGTCCCTATATATGTATATATATTTTTTTAAATCATTTATGCAATATCCGCAATAATACATTAATACAATTAGCAGGTTACCGAGCCGCGAAAACCACGCAGGGTTTATCTGTGTTCGGTGAGCCGCCATTTACACATTTTAGGAAGTGTTTTTTTAAATTTAGTTTAAACTTTTTAGCATTAACACTATACAACTGCTGCAATTCTATTGGAAGTTCATTGAGATAGTTAGGTACCATGTAATTGGTTATTCTTGTGTATATATTTATAGAACTAGTTCTTTTTCTCACTGGTTGGCTCAGCTTGTGCATTCCATGCAAGCCGCTCCCACTATTTCTTACACTTCGCAATCTATAGTATGAACATCCGCTTCCAGTAAAATCTCGAAGAAGTGTAAATAAGACTCCGACTTTTTCTTATTATTCGAAATGGTAGCTTATAGAGTAGATTAATTAGACAAATTATTATTGAACTAGCTGTTACCCGCGGCTCCACCCGCGTGGTCAAGGGAAAATGTCAATATTTTTTCCCATGGGAATCTCTTTATTCCGTGGGATAAAAAGTAGCCTATGTCACTGTCCAGACCTTAATCTATCCCCAATAAAAAAAAACATATCAATCCGTTTATTACTTTCGACGTGAAGGGAGGACAAACAAACACACTTTTACACATAGTATGGAAGTATGGAAGTATGGACGTATGGATATCGACGTATGGATGTACTTTTTGACTAGAGAAAGTCCTGCTCTCTGAATCCAATGTTTACATAATCTAAATGTATAAATAAATAAATCTAAATGTTTACATTTAGATTATTTGAATCTTTAAGAAAACGTACAAGATGTCATATTCTAATTTCATTCCCACAGATGATATGGGAAAAATGTAGTTCATAACATAAATCGCCCTTTTCAAACATAGCTTATCCCACATTTAGCTATTTTATTTGCATAACAATTCATAATATTTCTTCTTTAATTACACTATTGTTATGACTTTCGTCCATTTTATTTAGATGAATAACTTTTTGGGAAAAGTGAAAATTGTTTCAATGTCATTCTGTTTGAAAGTCACACTCAAATATAGTTTAACAAGTTCTTTCGAATCGTCACAATATTTTCACACCACCAGTTCAGATGGCAGATTTGTATTACGAAGAACATCTTCTCTCAGCCGGTTTGTTGACACCAGCTGTCGGTTCGGATTGTCGATAAAAATCGTTATTCCAAGATAGACAAGCACATGAAAAGAACAAATGTTTATAAAAGCAATGTTTAACGTATTTTAAATGCGAATAAAATTGCAATCTCAAACGAAAAATTCCCAAGCAATCATAATTTTACATAGATTATCATCGTCAACATTTTATTATCTGTGAAATGCGTCTCCGACGAAAAACAACGATTTGACCACAGACAATTTATTTGGTAACGCCATAGATTTAATTAAGACAAAAACTTCTATAGACAAACCTAAATATAATTCTTATTTTCTAGTAGTGAGAGTTGAAAATCCTGTACGTAGTGTTGGGAAAAGCAATGATTGTTCCATTGTTTAGATTATGGTAATATATCGGATGCATAGAAGATCGTAGAGTAAATAAAGGAATATAATGTACAAACAGATATGTCTCTAAGAGACATAGTGAAAATGAAATGAGTATTATAAACGAGCCTTCTTAAAAACTCTATAACAAAACAGACATAAATAGAGAATTAAGGAAAATTGTTTTAAATTTTCGGGCCATATCTTTATTGATATCAGTGGCCTTATTCACGTAACAAGAACCGATTCTAGTCCGATTCAACGACTCTCGCTGTCCCGTACAATTCCTATTTGGTATGAGTGAGACAGCGAGTGTCGTTGAGTCGAAGTAAAGTCGGTTTTTGTTACGTGAATTGCCTTACGTAAGTTGTACAGAGTCGGCAACGCGCGAGTTATAGGTACCCCCGGTGGTGCAAGCGTCCATAGGCTACGGTGATCACTTACCATCACTGGTCGTAAGCTTTACCACCTTAGTGGTATAAAAAAAAACACAAAATAGGTAATTTTATTTTTGAAATTATCCCGAAAAATACGTGATTCCCGTAGGATTTGATCAAAAGTCTGATATAGATGGCGCTGCTGCGCATAAATAAATACACGCAAACGAAGTTGTGCGGGTTTCACTAGTTGATAAAAAAAAATTTTTGAAAACTTTAATCATGTTTGCGGATCTGCGCTCACCTCGTTCATTGGTTGACATAAATAAATAAATAAGAAGCCTTTATTTTCCAAATGGCATGCATAATTTGTCTTAAATACAATGGATAATTTTTTGTTATTTCATCTTGACACGTCCCCTAATCGGGTGAAGAGACTCTTCACTGTTCATGGCCAGATCGGACCAATTTCTTGTTCCGATAGAGTCCGATAGTCATAATCTCATATTTCCACCTGCCCCCTTACTCTTGAAGATAATTCCGCTCGATCGCCATCGGATTGTTACTTTTAGGAACTCTTTACAGCTAGACTAGTAACTAAATGAAATCGAATTGTATGCTAACCAAATAGTTAGTAAAGTATAAAATTTCAAGTGTACGAATTAGGATTTGCTGTTAATTTTACATATTAAATTATATAGAATTAAAATTAAAATCGCGATTGCTTTGCAGACTATTGCAGAGTAACCTAGCTGGCCTTTGGTCGACCTATTGGTTAGTTGACATGTCTGCAACAAAATACTCTTTGCCACTTTGTGTGTGTTCTGGTGCTCCGACTATTTTAGTCGGCCGCGTCCTATGATCTCCGCGTCCATTAGAGAAATTGCCCTAGATTATGGTTATTTCTTTTGTTATACGGAATCCAAGGAATGATGCAATCATTTGTTTAGTGCCTGGCATTTTGATGTAATAGTAATTCAGTTTTAATATAAAGCACCTAATTGTTGGTTACGAAGTGTAATGCGTTTTGAAAATTTGTTTCTTTTTTGTCTAGCACTATTTCTAGCAAAGGTAATTATTATTATTATTCTGATCTCGTAGCAAGCAGAGAGAATTTTCAGGCATTTAGAAGGTTTTGCAATACATATTATTGGAATCAAAATAGTAAACAACAGCTCATAGCATTAGGTCCCAATAGTAATGTAACAATAGACCGTGGTGCTCGGCAATCGAGCCTCACTTGATTTGCCATCTCTTCTGGGTATAATGCCTTTTGCTTCAAATTGCTGTTTCTCACGTAGTTGTTAAGGAGGGAAGTCCTTTCAATACTTCCTACTCCGACTATCTTCTTTCTGATTAAATTCGTTGTGAGTTCCAAGACAGCTGTAGTTTTCTTCCCCGGGACGTCAATAAGCTTCATTGCTTATTGTCTATCTGAGGTCGCCGTTGTTGATCCTGGCTACACAGGAGACACAGTGGTGGGAATGTGTGGTGGGCTTGTCCCGAAAGGTAATCATACACGTAAGTTACGAAGTTATTTATTTATTTCTCTGACGTAAGATTACTATAGTACCTATGTAGAGTCCATAAAACAGGGTAACAGAAGGTTTTTGAAGAATTCGTCGCTGTTCGTGCGACCAATTCTCTTTATAATTCCCCCATTCCGTGTGCCATAGCACAAATCCAAGACACCCAGAATTTAAAAAAAAATGTAAAATCGGTATTGTTTTAATGCCTTTTATAGTCAGGAAACTGCGTTACTGCATGTTCCGCTGTTCCGCCACTTGGTGTAGCGGCGAGGGTCTGTCGGGCTCTCTCCTTCTAATAAAATTGGCCTCAATTATTGAGGGGCATACGGACAAAACACCTGACTCACTGGCACCTTGACCACCTAGATGTGGCGGGGCTGCGGGAACTGCGATATTTCCGGTGCACTGTTTTTATACTTAAAAATCGAATTTATTTCTTAATGCCGCCAGATACGACTGAATTAGGTAGGTAAGTACCTACCGACAATTTTTTTCTTGTTTTACAAAGAGGATTCATATGGATATCCCAACAATTAATATGAGTATTTTAAAAGAAGCATGTTGTGTACAAAGTACCTACTTTTTTAAATCACCCTGCGTTATGTTAGGTTTCCATCTTTTTATTTTTAAAAATACAACACTACACCATCTTATTCCAAATCATTATTATTCTCTTTGAAACCGAAGTTACTTTGAATCTTCTCAATGCCAACAATAAAACTTTTGAAAAGATAACATTGAGTAAAGTCATCTTTCAACTACACAATTATGTCTGCGAGATCATTTATCAAACTGTTTTACATTAATAAGGTAGTAAACAATCTCTCTCTTCTTCAATTGGATTTTTCATGTTACCGAAATATGACCATAATTTTACATCAACCTCTTATTACTTAAACATATTAACTTTTAGAGCCACACAATTTAAAAACAGTCAATTATTTTAGTTTAAAAAAATACTCACAAAATAAGTAAAATCTATTAATTTATTTCGAATGAATATTTTGTCGCCATCTTAATAATACAGCATGAATTTTTAAGCAGCGCCATCTAAACTTTTGCATTTCAACTAAAATTATGTAACGCACTGTACATAATTTTAAACTGCTACAGTAATGTCATTTTAGTTCTCGAGCTAAGTATAAGATGTCGCTACTAGTATTTTTAAATTGAAAAGTATCTACAAACTTCATCTTACTGAAAAAAGAATTCGAGACTCTTGTAATATGAATATTAGTCACGAGTATAATAATTATTATTTATTTATTTGAGGCACGAAAATAGTTTAAGAATCTATTGCTTAAGCGTATCAATCTATATTTATAAAAGGAGAAGCTGACTGACTGACTATCAACGCAGGGCCTAAACTATAAGGGTTAGAAACTTGAAATTTTGCATAGGGGTTCCTTATAAAACGTAGGGGAGCACTAAGAAAGGATTTTCCGAAATTCCCACGGGAAAGCGAGAAAGAGAAGTTTTTAGTTTCGCTAGTATTATTATTTAGAAATAAAGGAAATTGGTAAAAAATTAAGTTTCTCTCTTTTTCTACTCAATTTGCTTTATGTACCTTAAAAGGTGCATATATATATATATGCTATGTGTAGTAATATAATGTATGTGTCACATGTAATGCAATAAATAAGAAAATATGAAAATTAGTGACACGAATGAAGCAGTTCGTAAAATTATTTTTTTTACAGATTCTCGATGTATTTAATCACCTTGCAAAGAACTGTCACGATTTTATGGTTAAAAAATATGTGCGCGCTAATCGTGAAGTGGCAAATAAACGCCGACTCACCAAAGGGTTGGGGGATTATGTGTCCCTGGGCAAAATGGCTTAAATGGCCCATTATGGGACGAAAATGTTAAATAGAGATAAGTTGGGTACTTTTTTTAAAGCTATGCAGTCTGTACGGTTAGCAACAGAAGTTTCGGTATGGTCAGCAAATGAAAGATAGCTAGCAGCATCTAGCAGGGCCGTAATCATACAAGTTTTATATTGCGTGAAGGGATTCATAGTAGTACATCGAAGTTTTATTTTTCAATACTATTCAAAGGTTTTCTTTCGCCATTTCTTTTATCGGTGGTAATTTTGCTTTGTTTCCGATGGTTGGTAGTTTTTAGTGGCTTATCTATTTTATATTTAATACCGAATTGTTAATATGTTGTAAATGACGTGTCATAAGCCGCGAGGACCTACAGAATAAAATATTTTTGGTGCGATATGACAATGTCAAAAATATTTTACTATGTATAGTAAGTGGAAATTGTGTGTTTAGCTAGTTTGACAGTTAAAGATAGATTGATAGGTAGTTTTTTTTTTCAAAATCTAAAATCTCAAATCTAAAATCATACTAATATTATAAATGAGAAAGTGAGTTTGCTTGTTACCTATCGAATCAAAGTTAATTACAAAGTTTCATAGCAACGATATTTACATTATTATCATAAAAATCTTTGTTCTTAGTTACTCCGGTCACCTCTTTCCGTTGACAACCGCCAACCGGCAGCACTAAATCCTATGGAAATTAGGAAAAATCGTAAAATAATACTTTCATACAAAATCGTCATTATCATGATGACTAGCGGATAAATTAGACGATTTATTTCTGCATGTTCATAGATGCATAAAAAATGAGCTTTTATTTTGACGTGCAGCGGTCAAAAGCTTTCGTTCCATCCATCACGTGGAGATGATATGCTAAATACACGTCACGACTCATCGCCAAAAACGAAGTGACGTCACTCCTTTGTTGTCAAAATGGTAGGAGCTTTACAGGTGTTGTACCAACTCGACGAAGTGATTTGGGATTATGCATAAATTACTACTGCCAGTGCTTTTAGTGATGCTTATGTTCGCATAAATTGCCAATTGGCAGTATTTTGGTGTTGCTAACGGGCGGTGGGTGACCAATTTCCATCAGGTGGTCTGTATGCTTGTTTGTTTGTCGTATGTCATAAATAAACTCGATAGATTGATATAAATGTTTTATTTAATAGCCATGTATGTACTCCTAGGCAAAAGCTTCCCCTTCTCTTTCTTCTCCCCATTCTTCCCTCCAGACGAATTATTATTTTTTGTTTTTAGGTTTCCATACTAGGAAGTTAGCACCTCATACAATATGACTAGTATTTTTTTCCGATTTTAGGCTTTAATATTAGGTACTTATTACAAAAATACTTATAATTTACTTATAACAAAAAGTCTAAAACGTACAGTTAATTATCTTTTTCCCATAATTAAAAGGAAAATATAGTGACCTGTAATCCATTGATTATTATTTTATCTCGTCTACCAAAATTTATAAATTGTAGAGTTGGTACTAAACCATTTTATGGGTATTAATATAAGGCACCCTCAATGCTTAGTCACGTATAGAAAAAAATAAATTGTCTATTTAGCTATGATCTAAAATCGGTTATTATCTCTTCATATTATAGTTTGCCATTGTTAAAGTCCCAATAAACAATGATTAGCTTTTTTTAGAATTTATATTGATACGTAAGGATTAAAATTTTAATCTGAAACGTTAGTAAAGTCAAACGTTTGGCAAATATTTAATGTTAGAGATTAAATTGCGGCATTGTGGAGTTCAATTTATGTTTTTTATAACAAGGGCTTTGAAAGTACGAATTATCGAATTCGTCGTTATTCGTGTGTCGACTACGTAGGTACTGTTGACGTACGAACAACGAACAATTCGAATTGTCGGGATGTAGCAGTGGCCCCGACTTCGCAAGGGCTTTTTAAGGAGCCTTATTTTAAAAAAAAAAATATTATTAAATAATATACTATAACCTATGTATATTTATGATATTTGTCCCTACACAGGGTGAAAATTTAGTCACCGTCAAAATTTTTTCTATGTACAAGGTACAAGGTATCATTAAAAGACCCTATTTATGAAAAAAATTAAGGTATTTTCAATAAATAATATTTTTCCGGGTTGCGTGTTTACTTGTGTTTAGTTGTGATGCTGTAACTTCATATTTTAGTACTAAGTGATACTAAAAGAAAAAACACGTACAGTCAACAAAGGAATTGACTGATTAAAGATTTCTAAACATTGCGTGAAGGGATTTACTTGAAAATTTGTAATTACATAGTATAATATGAATACTATTGATAAAAAAAATTCAAGTAAATGCCTTCCACGCAATATTTAGAAATCTTTAATCATATATACAAGGATGGCAATCAACTCCTTTGTTAACTATACCTTATATCTGATTTTCACAACAGAAAATTATATTAATACCCAAAATTTGAGATCCAAGTCAGTATCCAAGACACTGAATTTTCATATGTCTTTTCCTACCGCATATTTTAGGAAAGGAATCGCGCATTCTAGACATTTTTGAGGAGAGAAAGTACCTGCTTAGCGATCAGGTGTATAAAAAAATACTTCAAAAAAAAATGCTAGACGCAAAATATTGGAAAGTATGTTTACTATTTATAATGCACGAACAAAATCGTATCTTGCGTTGCGTATGCTCTATTAAATATTTATTCGTAAGAAAAAGGGGTGAGGACGACACCTGAAACTCATTACACCCTCTACCCCAAAACCCTCATAGTTATATGTCACTGATGACTCTATCGATAGGATCTACATTGATTAATAACTAGACTGAAGGTACCATATGCTGTGATCATTATGATACTATTCCAGAATTAGTAGTTACTAGAAGCGACTTCGAAATTGAACGGAAAAATAACTTGTGAGTGCACAACGAAGACCACAGTCCACAACCACAACAGATGAATAATGGAACGTTAACGTACGTTGCGCGTTGTTGGAAAAATGGGTTTCAGAAACTAACTGTTATAGTCAGAATGTTTGAATAAATATTCTTGGACTAATCACACGGATGGACAACGCCATCTTGTCACAAAATAAGCATTCAAACGGATGGTCCCATTTCCAAGCGGTTTGTTCCCTAACCATTCCAAAATATTCAAAAATGCACAACGTTGATGTTTAAGTTTTCACTTCTGCCGGCACTCCCGGAGTGCAACCCGTACTTTTTTTGTAAACCTTTTATGCATTGAAAACGCCCAGTCCAAGACAAATAGACATGTTCATGCACCTTGCCACTTTAAATACTTCCTACTCCATCTAAATTCTTTCTGATTTTTGTTATGAGTTCCAAGACAGCTGTAGTTTCCTCACTGGGACGTCAGTAAGCTTAATTGCTTATTGAGAATCTGATGTTGACGTTGTTGATAAAATACTGGGCTAAAATTATACTGGGTTTACAGGAGACACAACTTTCGAATATTTCGAATATGTTTGCATAAGATTATTAGAATATCCAGTTAAAACTTATATCCGTGAAGAACCAACACTTTGGTTTCAATTACCAAGTTCAGCCACTGTGAAATTTTCTTGTGGTGCCCCTTAAGAAAACTCATAGACCACCCCTGGTCACCCTAATGACTGCGATATTGGGCATTTAAAATGAATTATGGGGTGCACGATATTATAATATCAATATTAACTAGTATCCCGCCCAGGTTTCACCTTGGTGATCAATATCATTGCAAGGTATCACTTGCTGTCTCCGCAGGCGAACTTCATCATAACTACTAACCCATAAACATTCCACAGCATTCCTTCTTACCCCACCGGCCATCGGTTCTGTGCGCTATGTGCCCTGCCCATTGTCACTTCAGCTGCTTTGAGCTATGTCAGTTATTTTCTTTCTGCTACGAATCTCCTCATTCCTTCGATCTCGTAGAGAAACACCGAGCATAACTCTCTCATAATTCCTAGACATTCACGAAAGCTAGTAAAACACATTGCTCGAAAGTTCTTCGTTTCAAGCACTGAGGAACTTTGGACTTTTAAGTCAAGTTAAGTTTTAATGTTAAGATTTCATTCGTGTTTTAAACATACTATGGTTTTTGTGAATGTATTTAATAAGTTAATGTTATTGTCTGTATAATAATAATAAATGAAAAAAAATATTATACAGTAATTTCCCGAAATCCGCCTAGCCGAGTCGGTCAACGCGAAAGTGTAAAATGTATAATAAGAAAAATGCTACCATTGCCGAATGACACTATAATTTACGACCTACGAAATACCCTTGTGAAGTATCATAAATTTAAGTTTAATATCAATGACCACGAACACCCCTTTCCGAGTCACCCGCTATGAAATCGTAACATGGTTCGCTGGTAAGGAACCATTAGGGAACCGTTGTATGGATTCATAAAGAACACTGTTTTTATAATGCTACTTTACATTCTATTGAATTGGTAATTGAAAGAACGAGACAGCCTACTGGACTTCGATTCAAATTCTGCAGTGTCTCTTGAAATATGTTGTAGGTAATTGACGGGATTTTAGCTCCAACTACGATAGATTCAACGCGTCGTGCGCGATATCGTAAAGCTTCATGTTAAAAAAAAATGTGTGATTCGATGTGTTTCGAGATTTGAGCAGTCTGTTGATGCAGCAGTGAAAAAGAAATATAAATAAATATAAAAAGAATAAATTTTATTTTAAAGCCAAATTGAATAAAGAAAAAACAAACAAAATAAGTTTTTTTAATTCTTTTGTTTTTAACTAAAAAAAAATATACGTAATGTTACAAGAATAGATATTGTAATTGTTATCTATATATATAAAAGAGGAAATCACTGACTGATTCATCACGAAATCTCCGAAACCACAAGTGCCAGGAGTCTCAAATTTTGCATTGGGGGTTCCTTTTGGGGCGTAGGTGCTCACTAAGAAAGGATTTTTGGAAATTCATCCCCTAAGGGGGTAAAACGGGGGTGCAAAGTTAGTATGAAACTTTGCCGTTTTTGAAGTTATTCGAATGAAATTCAGCATGAAGGTTCTTTATTGAAAGGCATGAAACACGAGTAAAATATTTTTTTCAAAAAACATCCCCTATGGGGTTAAACGGGGGCGCAACGTTAGTATGAAACTTTGCCGTTTTTAAAGTTATTCAAATGAAATTCAGCATTAAGGTTCTTTACTGAAAAGCATGAAACATGAACAAAATATTTTTTTCAAAATTCATCCCTTAGGGGGTTAAACGGGGGTGCAAAAATAGTATAAAACTTTGCCGTTTTTGAAGTTATTCGAATGAAATTCAGCATGAAGGTTCTTTATTGAAAGGCATGAAACACGAGTAAAATATTTTTCTCAAAAATCATCCCTTAGGGGGTTAAACGGGGGCGCAAAGATAGTATGAAACTTTGCCGTTTTTGAAGTTATTCGAATGAAATTCAGCATGAAGGTTCTTTATTGAAAGGCATGACACGAGTAAAATATTTTTCTCAAAAATCATCCCTTAGGGGATTAAACGGGGGTGCAAAGTTAGTATGAAACTTTGCCGTTTTTGAAGTTTTTCGAATGAAATTCAGCATGAAGGTTCTTTATTGAAAGGCATGAAACACGAGTAAAATATTTTTCTCAAAAATCATCCCTTAGGGGGTTAAACGGGGGTGCAAAGATAGTATGAAACTTTGCCGTTTTTGAAGTTATTCTAATGAAATTCAGCATGAAGGTTCTTTAGGCGATACGAAGTTCGCCGGGTCAGCTAGTTAAAATATAAATGAATTAAAAAAGTATTAGGTAATTTTGCTATTGGAATATTTTGTTTTATATCAGCGCCACATAGTCTGCAATTCTTGTTTTCCACTTCTGATAGGTTGTCTGGAAGAGATTGCTTTTGTATAAAGTCCGCCTTTTGTACATTATTATTTTGTTAATTCTCACTTATATTATGTTTGTATTTTTAATGTTGCAATAAAGAGTATTGTATTAAGTTGCTTGACATAAAATATTACAATTTGTACTAAATATGGGCATATTCATAATAAATAGTAGGCAGATGCTGATGCGTGGGCGCAATGAAGTGTGAAGTAGGGTCAAATGGACCCCTATGTGTTTGTTTGTCATTGTAGTAATTGAGAATTAAAATCACCTTTGAGCATCACGCCATTCAGGGTTAATGAAAATAATTTTGTTTTAGTGTTACCGGCCGCTAGTAAATACTCAGGAAAGAACCACTAGTTAAATTTTTTATTTTTTATTTACAATTTATGTCACGGAATTTTATGAACAAAACAATCCATAGGGCGACTTGTGGCGCCATCTGTTTGCCGATACAGCGCCCTCTTTAGTAGAAAAATTATTTTTCCATTGGAACGACATACTTTAACGGGATGAAATGTAGTGTGGATGGAAATGTAGCCTATGTTGGACTCTGTACCCCTAACAATATGTATGCAAATTTTCATAACGATCGGCTGCTTAGTCAAGCCGTGAAGAAATAACAAACAAATAAACAAACTCACTTTCTCATTTATAATATTAGTTAGGATAAACTCGAATGTATGTAGAGATTTGTGGATGCTTGTCAGTTATCTGTACGCATAAACGACTTGTCATATTAGTTTGGTACACAGTTATACCCTGTTTCTTTTAACTTGACCAATGTAGTAAACAATCTTAGCATGTCTTTTTAACGAAAATAGGCAATTAAAATTATCATTCACACCCAAATAATAATAATATAGTTAGAAATGGCATTTAACACAACACTCTTATTATTCTGGCGATTTATCGATTTTACACATGGATATTTGAATAAAAAGAAACGCTAAGATTGTTTACTACATTGGTCAAGTTAAAAGAAACAGGGTTTAGTTTAATTTGGTACCAGTCTACAACCTGAATATCGCCAATAAGTTAGGAATTTAAAAAAAAGTCTTTATAAAATAAACTAAACACTAACCTCTCGAATTGTAGTGTAAAGTAAACACCCTTATGTTCGGTGGTTAATACGGCAGCTCGATACGGCACGAAGTCAACATGCAACCCTTACCATGTCCTTACCCTCCGCATTCAAATTAGTTAGTGGCATTGCATCTGTTCGGTTTGTATATGTGTGGAGAGAAGTGTTTGATTTTACGTTTTTACATTGTTTATCTATATATTTATAATGCTCTCTCCTGATCCTGAATGACTGACTGACTGACGAATCAACCCACAGTCTACACCACGCTGGTCGTGGAAACCTGAAACTTAGAGGGTTCTTTGGTTAACGTAGGATTCTATAAGAAAGGATTTTTCGAAATTCTCGCGGGAAAGAAGGACACGCCAACGAAGTATCGCGGCATTCGCTTGTTTCTCATAAAATTTTAGAATAATTTAATGAGAAACATAATCTGCTGATGTACAGTTAGGTGCACGTCGAGCTTCACACTTGCAGTACAATTTTGGCTCTTATGACATGGCACTTAAGAATACAAAAAACAAAATACAAAAAAACAATTAAAGGTACAAAGTCCAATAAGTAAAGGTCGACCTGCTCTTGACTGTACATATAACAGAAAGCATCACGGAAAACAGACATCGAAAATATTTTTAAATGAAAAATTTCATTGAGGTGGAATTCGAACCCACGGAATCCGGTCAAATATGGACATTCGCATTTGCAATTTTTAGGAGTTTCTTTTTTAAAGATCACCATCCGCGACATCCCTGATAGGTTGCTAGTTTGATGTTCTGAGTTCAAATCAAATTCAAATCAAATTATTTATTTGCTGTAAATAGGGTTTACATAGGGTCGTGGTAAGATATACAAATTAAGCGCTCCTATCTAGCCATAATCTATAGCATGCAAAATTCACATAAAAATTAAATTTTTAATACATTATTATTATTTTTTCTAAACTACCCTCTCACACAATGTCTTTAAAAAATAAAAATCATACATAATTATATTATTTAAGATATTCGTCAATTGAGTAGAAACACTTTTGAACTAGCCAATTTTTTAATTTGTTTTTAAATGAATTTAAAGACAGAGACTTAAAGTTAACTTAAGAGTTAAGTTTCCTTACTGTCCGTACGATTTATAATTATAACTCCACACTTTAGTCACAAACTGTACGTAACCCTGGGCGGCGCACGCGGGGTATTCCGATCCTACTTAAGATATTCATCATTTTGCATACTAAATTATCGTTTCTATGGTGTAACGAACGTTATTGGTTTGCGGTTACGCACCGAGGACTTAACGCTCGATTAAGTAAATTTTACGAGCAAATTTTGGGTCTTTTTCTTTTAATTTATTGGTATATTAAATGGTAATAAGGTACGTTCATAAATTTCGAACATTACTGTCTGTTTATCACGAAGAATTTTTAGAAAGTTCCAATGAAGAAAAATGTATTAAAAAATATATTAAAAAATAGGACGACATTTCGGACTTGTTGATTAAATATGAAATTTTTATTTTATTTTAAACGATTTCATTTTGGAATCTCATAAAAATATAATACAAAAAATTATAATATCAGAATTTATATACCAACATCGAAAGTAAACTATTGTCGATATTGAGTTGTAGCCATTCCAGAAAGATTTTTTTAGCTGAATTTGATCACTACAATCATTGTTAAATTATATAAAATCGTTAATAAATATTGCTATAACGCTGTCTGTTACTCATACATAACACAAGTTCAAACCTTGCTCTGAAACAGATGGCGCTGTTTGAATTGGGTACTTTTTTTGACAAAACAGACAAATATACGTTTACTTTTATTGTAATGATTACATTCACTAAATAGAATAAATTTAGGATTTTTCGGAAAATAGCCTCGGGGCAGCTTAAGCTATTTATAAATAGTACACGTGACAACCCTCATTTCGAGTGTTTTGGTCACGTGTTTCGAATTAATGATAATTTCGGAATAACCCTTTCGATGGGTGAGTTTTTATTTGTCTTTCGCCATTTCTTTTACCAGTGGTCATTTTGCTTTTGTTTCCGAAATGGTAGTAGTTTATTTATAGGTAGACTAATTATACAAATCATTTATTACTGTATACTCTGACAAGAGAACGTGTTTGTGAAAACCTATTCTCGGAATAAAAACTTTGAATTTTGTTTTTTTATATTTTTTTTAATGCTTTTTAACAAAATAAGTTTTTTTTTCGCAACAAATTCGAAAGCGCCAAAACGTACAGTTAACCATCAGTTAAATAACGAAAGAGACTACCAGGGTCGTAGATTTGGTTCAAGTTTTCTAAAAATAGTAAGAAGGAAATTTTTTTTTATACCACCAAGATGGCAAACCAGCTTACGGTCTGATGGTAACCGGTCATTTTATTTATCAATTCTATTCATACTGCACTTATTACTAATTTTATTAGATAGTCATAGTCATACATAGTGACGTATGACTATGTAATAAAATTACAAAGTTTCTTAACGAAGTTTCATCATATCAACCCATAATCATCCCACTGCTGGGATACGGGTCTCCCTTCAATCGATGGTGATTAGAGCGTACTCTGCCACGCTGCTCCAATGCGGATTGGCAGAGGCCGGTGTTTTCAAACCGCCCTAAGGCCACCACCGGGACCGACGGCTTAACGTACCCTCCGAAGCACGGAGAAGCTCGAGATAACGAAACCCATCCAAACGCTGGCGAGGGTCGACGTCGCTTAACTTGCATGTTCATATTAGAGTGCGACACACAGCGACGCCAACGATGCTTGTACACTGACATAAAAAAAAAACAAGTTCTATACTTTAGTCACCTCTTTAATAGGTTGTCTGTACAAACCACCAATGTGTTCCTCTCTGAATGTTTTTTTTAAATTCATTGTATTTAGGTAAACTTTGAGATTGCTCTTCGACCAGACCCCCCCTATTCTAGTAACAAAAACCGATTCTATTTCGATTCAAATTCAATCGTTGTCTCACTAATACAAAATAGGAATTGAACGGACAGCGAGTGTGTTTGAATCGAAATAGAATCGGTTTTTGTTAAGCGTGAACAAGCAAAAAAAATACACGAAAAAATTTCAAATAAAATAGCCAACCAAAAAATTCCTGGTCGAAGCAGACTTATTTACTTACCTAAAAAGTTTTTAGAAAGTACCATCGAAATTAGAAATGACAATACTAAAACCACATGATAAGGTTTTCCCGGGTTTTAAATATATTACTTATTACATCATATAATGCACATACAATAAGGAACTTGTGCCAAAATCGGAGTGCATAATCTGAATAATCGAAAAGATGCGTCATGTGACACACAGGTTTACTGTTTGTTCAACATGCGTCCGATGGCCGTTATTACATAAAATATATTTTTTATGGCAGAGGAGCCATCAGGTGATCTGAGCAGCGGCTGCCCATGGACATCCACGACTACAAGGATTTTGGATGAAGGAAGATGACCTATGAAGGAATGAAAAGCCCAGAACAAGGCAAACAGACATGTTCATGCACACAAAATGTTTCCCTTGCACTGGATTCGAACTCGCGGCACTTGGCATAAAGCAATGTTATGTTAATAGCCACTAGCCCACTTGGTCTTGTTTTAACCCTAAAATACAGAGTCCATAATTACCACAAATAATTCCGTACCACGCTCTACAATTTTTAATAGCGCCATATATCATTAGTTTAACCAACTTAACGAAATAATTAGGTTTAACTAAATGGTCAAGCTACTGGTACAATGGATTCTATTGTTATAACATAAATAAATTAGATTGGGTAACAATGGCCACGTGGTCGGAATAGCATTTGAAGGGTTAGGATGCATCTGCTTATTGAAAGTAACTAGTTATTGCATTTAACGTCATTTAAATTCTAACATCAGGATGCACAAACCCATACTTAATAATATAATCTTACTAATATTATAAAAGTGAAAGGTACGTGTATGATTGTTACATCTTCACGCTCAAATGGTTGGGCCTATACTTAAGTTATTTGGTATGTAGGTAGCTGATACCTTGGATTAACACATAGGGTACTTTTTATCCCGAAAAGTACGCGATTCCTGTAGGATTTCATCAAAAGTCTGATATAGATGGCGCTACAGTGCATAAATAAATATACACAAACGAAGTTGCGCGGGTTTCACTAGTAATATTATAAATGCGATAATGTGTATGTTTGTTTGTTTATTCTTCTTTCACATCGAAAGTAACAAACGGATGGACATGATTTTTTTAAAAGATTAAGGTCTCGAGAGTAACATAGGCAAATTTTTATTCCGGAAAAACATCTTAATCTCATGGAAAAAAAATTACTTAATGATTATTCGTCCTCCGAACCACGCGGGCGAAGCCGCGAGTAACAGTTAGTAAGTAATATAAAATCTGTGCCAGTAGGTTAGTAAAAAATAGCTATTATCCAGTTTTTGTTTTACGTAAACTCTTTTAAATTACATGGTAAAAAGCATTATAATTTTTATAGTCTTTAATTAGTTATTTTAGTGGACAACTGACCTAAAATTAAGATTCTATGGCCACTAGTATTGTAATTAAAACTCGTAATATGAGTAAACCTTTTGGCAATGTTATTTATGAGGATAAAAATATCTATTAATACAAAAAAACATTTTTTTTTGTTAACTACCACCTTATTTCCTGCACAGCCAGAATCAAGAGTCGCATCCTTTTAAAAAAAACGTTTTGACACAAAGCTATTTTAAATGTACATATTTTTTTTTTATAAAACTTCAAATATAGGCCAAATACGTTTTATAAAATAACACGTTTGTATAGCCAAATAATAGTCATGGAAGAGAATATCCGGGTTATGGCCGCGGTCAGGGATGTCCCTAAGGGCGAACAGTGTAAGGGTGGGTCGACATACGGGTAGGTAGACTCGCAAACAAACAGTACAAATTAGAATTAATTGTAAATTATTTTTTTCACTCTATTTTTTTCCATTCATTCTAGATTTTCTTTATTCTGTATGTATTCTTTATTTTTCATTGTATTTTCTATTTTATTTTAAGCTATCTGTTTCTTCCACAGTTCCACTACGCTCCCTTGTTTCCATACACTATGAAAATACGTTTTCACCTAAAGCATGGTGGTAAAACCTTGGTAAAGCTGATACTGACATGCTGATAGAATGACACAGCACAGTTTTGACACTGGTTTAATTATGACACAGCATAGTTTACAGAAGTGGATATAGATTGCACAAAGAACGGTTTGTCATCATACAATATCATCTAAAAGTGATGTAAACACAATTTAACATGAGGGTGCATGAGCAAGTCACGGTGCATTGTCATAGATCGTGATGGGGTGATATAATGAGCAGTTAGTTTAATTCAGTTATAATACTAGTTTATTTTGTAATATTTATCATAAACTTAATTATAAAATTGTGGTAATAGAAATACGAGGATATTTGGTAACAGTTCAAATTACATTTCGCTGATATTAGCCAAGTCCCGAATTAAGTTTGTATACTTTGAAATTGTTTGCAACAGCTTTTTTTTTTACAGAAAAAGATTATAGCGTTCTGTATTTGCGCCACCTACCTGTTATTTATAATTTTTATTTATCTACCCTACGGTCGTCTGCAAGAGACTGCTTTAGCGATAAGACCGCCTGTTGTACTTTACCTATCTGTATTACATTTTTTTTATTTTTTTATTTTTTGGTGCAATAAACAATATTATATTGTATTTGCTACGCTTTGCTTGCTGGCAGATAAGTGCATATTTTATGACATTTTTGTACTATTATATTTTACTTTAACTGTACGCCCACGGCTTCGCCTGCGTGGTATTTTTTTGTGTTAATGATATGACAAATAATGTGTCTTACTATTGGTAAAAGAACTTTCAAAATCAATTCAGTAGAACCAGAGATTATCCCTCAGTTCACAAACTTATAAAATTAGTAAGTATAGCTAAGTTCGGGACAAGCCCACCACACATTCCCATATGACAGACCTATGTGTCTGATGTGTCTCCTCTCCTGTGTAGCTAGGATCAACAACGGCGACCTCAGATTGACAATAGGCGATGAAGCGTATTGACGTCTCGGGGGAGAAAACTACAGCTGTCTTGGAACTCACAACGAAATTAAACAGAAAGAATATAGTCGGAGTAGGAAGTATTGAAAGGACTTCCCTTAACAACTACGTGAGAGACAGCAATTTGAAGAATTATAGTTATGTTCGTCGACTATTTACTCGGTACACATACTACACACACATACAAGTAATTTCCACAAACGTGATATTTTTCCTTTTTTTGTACAATGTACTCCTACCATGACCTTTTTTAAAATGACAAAACTATCTAATGTATACAGTCTCGTTATTACCCCAACAATAACTAATTTCGTTCGTTATAATGTAATAATAGGCGTATCGTGTTCATTATTGTTATATTGAGTACTTTGCGGCATATTAATAGGTGTGATGCGGGCGACAGATGCATCATAAACAAAATTAAACTTTTCCATGTTTCACAACGGTTTTCTGTATCATCGTTGCGAGCTAAATCCGCGCAACTTCTTTTGCATGGCCCTTTTATAATTATCCTTAAACGATTGTGTAAACAAGACGTCGCTTTACAACATGTATTGCACTGTCTCCCTTACTCAGCCGTTCTTGTTTTATTTTAAGCGGTTATGATACGGCTCCAGCCTCCTTACTCTTGAAGATAATTCCGCCCGATCGCCATTGGATTGTTACTTTTAGGTACTCTTTACAACTAGACTAGCGCTAACAAAATACCAAACTAAACGAAATCGGATTGTATGCTAATCAAATAGTTAGTAAAGTATAAAATTTCAAGGGTACGAATTATGATTTACTGTTAATTTTGCATTTGAAATTATAGAGAATCTAAATTAAAATCGCGATTGCTATGCAGAGTAACACTCGCTGTCTCACTCATACAAAATAGGAATTGAACGGGACAGCGAGTGTCGTTGAATCGAACTAGAATCGGTTCTTGTGTGAATTGCCCCACTGGTCTCTACGATCAGCGGTTTAGGCTGTGTATTGATTGGTCATTTGGACTAGAGGAAGTATCCTCTCAAAAAGAATCGGCGTGAGAGAAAGAACTCCTTATTCTTTAGAGAAAAGTGAAAGATAATCTTTTTCTTATCCAAACATCTATAGGCTGTGGTTACTGCTTTCTATCAGTCGGTGGCAAACAAGCATTGTTTGCCACCTTAGTGGTATAAAAAAACACTTACCAAGTTTCCAATTTAGTCCTACTCAGATATCAAAATGCAAAAAATATATTTAGCATACCCCCATTGTAATATAAGTGGGTCAAATTGAAACTATGACAGATATCAAAAACTGGTTTTCTAAAACATTCTGCAAAACGACAATAGTTGAATTAAGTTATGACAATTGATATTATGTAAAGATTCGTTTTACTGCTCGACTTTTATTTTATTGTTTTTTTTACTTAGATTAAAATGAAGTCGCATCCGCTGGCTGTTCGCTCCATTTAAATTCCATTGAGTAGTTTAAAAGATGAGTGGAAATTCTCAATGTAAATAATATTATTGAGATATATATTATTATTATAATGTTTAGAGAGGTAGGGCACAGCGTCCGCTCAAATCGGAGCAGCCCGTCTGGGAAGGACCTCCACCTTACAGAAGATCGTAGCCAAATAGCATTGGTCTCGGCCATGTTGTGATCCTACGGTGAGTAAGGTCTCCAGAGCTCCACTCTGGGGGGTTGGGAGGGTTGGCAACGCGTGAGTGATACCCCCGGTATTGCAAGCGTCTATAGGCTACGGTGATGCTTACCATCAGGCGGGCCGTATGCTTGTTTGCCAATTTTGTGGTATAAAAAAAAAATGGCGCAAATTATTTTCATAAAATTACAAGAAAGCTTTCAACCTAAAAATAATATAACTTAATCGGTATATTTGCAATTTTCAGTAATAGATATATTGACTCAAGAGGTGTGTATTACAACACCTCCATAAATATGTAATCACTTGAGTACCTTGTCACTTTCGTATATCATTTCAATTACTTAGACATTTGAGTGAACATGTCAACAATGTTATAGTGACAAGGTATTAAAGTGATTATATATTTATGGAGGTGACTCACACCTACAAAGATTTTTCGAAATTTCCACGAGAAAGCGGGGCGCGGAATGAAACTGCGATTTTACATAGTAGTTACATAAATGTATTTTGTGACTGAACTCGTAACCATCAGCATGGGAGGGAAGATCACTAACTGAAGTCTATAATTGGTTATGGGACCATCTGTTCAATAAAAAAATAATTGAACATAACCAAACAATTACGAACACGATTAAAAGTACATTAAGGCGCGTGCCGTCGATTACAATGTTTACATTCGTGAACTATGGACAACGAATCGAGGTAATTACCACAAATTTTAATTCCGATGTCCGAATGGTTCGGAACACAACACGCGTATTTTTTTTATATCATACCACAGGCAGACTATTGTGAGCGAACACGAGCGCAAGCGCACGAACGGCACAAAAACCGATTCAATTTCGATTCGAACACACTCGCTGTCCCGTTCAATTCCTATTTTGTATGAGTGAGACAGCGATAGAACTTGAATCGAAATAGAATCGGTTTTTGTTACGAGACTAGGGGGTCTGATGGAAAGTGGTTGCCGCCGTTGCCTATGGTAAAGACAAAGTTATTTATTCAAAGAGTCACAGGCATTTTCTCTTATGGAAGTGTACAAATAAAATTGATTTGTATACAAGTGATAAGGACAGGTCGACTTGATCAAGCAATTGACAATCTGGTTTAGAATTTCGTATTTGTGCTACTGTGCTACCAATGCTTTGCCCGCGACAGGAAAGAAAGAAAATAGGGATGAGTCCTTACTGATTCCTATATTCTCTCTTTCCTGTCGCGGGCTCCTTAGTTGGGCTTCTGGATCTTTCGCGGAACGAAACGTATTTTTGCATCACGTCGATATTCTGAGGCGGTACTTCCCCGTTAGAGATGGCCAGTTTTATAAATGCCATACAACTCCACGATCTATACCTACCCCAAATCTATTATAGATTTGCTATTTGGCTACGACTATCGCAAATCTATAATAGATTTGCGGCATAGATCATGGAGTTGTAGAATGAGTGCGTATAAAGAGAAAAGATTTGTATGTTTGTACCGAATAAATTAAAAAAATCTATTGGACCGATTTCAAAAATTCTTTCACCGTTGGTGAGGTAGGTAAATTATCCCCGGGTAACATAATATTATATTTTCAAAAAATTAGGGATCGTGAAGCTGGGGCGGTCCGCTAGTTATTTATTTATTTAACTTTATTGACCACAATACTTAAGTACTGATACAATAGGCGGACTTAATGCTAAATTGCATTCTCTACCAGTCAACCATTGGGAAGTGCAGAGATTCACGAATGCGGTTTACTTGTTACTACTAATAACATTACTCAAAATTAATACATAAGTAGGTAATACAATAGACATACATACATATAAATATATATAAATAAACGTAATAAATACAAATATTAATACCGTTTGGCAAGCCGTCTAGTAGATGTGAACGCACTTTCTTTTTAAAGATGAAACTACTGTGGGTATCTCTGATAGGATACGGCAGCGCATTCCAGAGTCGTAAAGCTTGGAGAGTGAAAGAATCAGACATGAAACCAGAACGAAAGAGAGGAGTAAAGAGTTTAAGAGAACTATCTGATCGAAGTTGACGGTCGTAAGAGTGACATAGATACTGAAATTTGCATTTCAGATAATCTGGAGATTTAGGGTTGGAAAAAATAGAGAAAAGTGTGCACAATAGCCTCTGCTGTCTACGCTGTCGAATAGGTAGCCATCCGAGTTTTGACCGAAAAGAGGAAATGTGGTCGAATTTGCGCAGGCAGAAAATAAATCGAATGGCATTGTTAATAAGCCGGTCCAGTTTATTAAGGAGATCTTCGTTAAGATCAAGATAACACACATCACCATAATCAATAAGAGGAAGAACGAGAGATTGGACTAGAGTAACCTTGGTAGAAGTGGGAAGAAAGTGCCTGTACCGATTAAGAGAACGTAGCGTTGATATAACTGAGCGGCTAACCTCAGCAATCTGTGTACACCAACTAAGAGTGCTGTCAATATATAGCCCTAAATTTTTTACACTACAGCTAAACGGAATAATTTTGGAATCAAGCGTGAGAGGCAGAGTAGTGGTGTAATCAATCTGAGCAATTTGCTTTGAACTCCCAACAATTATTGCTTGACACTTGGTCGGGTTCACCGGTATCCCGAACGTTTTGGACCAATCACTGATGTGCGCAAGGTTTGCATTTAGTGTGTCAATATTTTCAAAATGTTTGTTTACTTTTTTTCATTTCGTTTCGCAATTCACGTCGCCATAACAACAAATATGTAATAACAATTAGCGATTCAGTCGCAATTATTCGCAACGCGTGTTAGATATTACGATAACACAATTATTCGAAACTCATAATGTCGAAAGCGGTTGAAACGTTAAATTATGATATCTCGAAAACATATCAGCACAACAAAAGATGACAAATGACTACTTTATGTTTTGGGTACAAAAGGACCGTAATTTTAGTATTGTCCTGTTTAATTTATGAGGACTTACGTAAATAAATATTTTTAAACGAATCACATAACGCCATAGCTCAAATTAATCTAGTCCCAAAATTCTAGAAAGGTGGAATGGTAAATATCACCGCTATTTTACGTCGATATTCTGTTAGAAGCCCCAGTCGAGACAGCCTATTTTAGAGCCACATGGTAGGTAGGCTCCACCATTAAATTCCTTTTTTATTTAAATTCATTTTTGAAGTCGGTACGGTTTAAAAAAAAATAAAAATAATAATAAGTTTCATAATCAGTATCTATACATATAATAAAACAGTAGACCCCGATATGTCTGTACTTTGAACATATTTGGCAAAAATGGAGAGGGAACAGTTAGAGAAAGGTAATAAAAGCGAAATTTTTTATTTATTTATTTATTTATTGTCTGTCTGTCTGTTTGAACGCGCACATCTTCTAAGTTACTGAACGGATTTTAATCCTGTTTTCACAGGAAGATAGAGGTCGGCTTGGAGCAAAATATAGGCTTTGTTTCATTTAAATCGCATGACAGGAAAAGGAGTTATCCTTATTTGAACATTTCACGCGGACGAAGTCGCGGGTAACAGCTCGTAAATAAATATATCATATCAGATATCAGATTGACAATAAGTTTCATTGCTTTTTGTCAATTTCATGTTGACCATACAGGAGACAGCAGCGCAGAAGCGGTGGGAATGTGCGGGCTTGTTCCGTTGTGTGGGTTTTGAAACGAAGTTGCGCGGCTTTCGTTAGTAATACATTAATTTAAGAGAGGTAGGGCACAGCTGATAGTCCGCTCAAATCGGAGCAGCCCGTCTGGGGAAGGACCTCCACCTTACAGAAGATCGTAGCCAAATAGAATTGGCACGTATTGGTCTCGGCCATGTTGTGTTCCTACTGTAAGGTCTCCAGAGCTCCACTTGGGAGGGTTGGGAGAGTTCTCAACGCGTGAGTGATACCCCCGGTATTGCAAGCGTCGTCTATAGGCTACGGTGACGGCTTACCATCAGGCCGAACGTATGCGTTTGACACCTTTGTGGTATTAAAAATAAAAATAAATATTTACCTCCAACAACAGTAATGCATTACACTTGTCATTTTGTCTTCCCTTCATTAAATAGAGTATAAAAATCCGATTACATTGCGTAAGTACATAAATATCATTATTTCTAGAAGCCCAAATGTCAAGGAACTAATGGCCCGTTTCGCCGGACGCAGGTGAGCGGAGTATAGATAAAGGTGGGCATTCATTATGAGATTTTGTGCATTGTGTTTGTTTACCTATCGCAACGCAGACGACAAACTATCCATGAAAGCGATTTTTGTATGTGAATATAGAACCTATGTAATTATTTACAGTAACATGATACGAAATCCATCTAATATAAGCAAATCGTTTTTTTTTACCACTAACGTGGCAAACAAGCTTATGCCCCGCCGCCGCCTGATGGTGAGCGGTCACCGTAGCCTATGGACGCTTGTAAAAATGTGCGAAAATTCCAGGAAATCCCTTTATTTGTTGACTGTGGGTACATTCAATAAAGAAAAGGGTTGAGCCGTAAATATGATTAAATAATTCTAAATGTTGCGTGAAGGGATTTACTAGTTTATTAATTACCAATAGTATTCATATTGTACTACGTAATTTAATTATTTTAGTACCTAACTAAATCACTTCACGCAATATTTAGAAATCTATGAAGAGATTTTTATTAATTCTTATGGTATGAGCGGTCTTATCTGTTAGTTATTTTATGACGACTAATCGATATTGAATAGCTCGCTTTAATATTTATAAAAAAATCAATACGCACCACGCAATTAACATTGGATAGGTAATTAAAATGGTCTTGTATGGCGTAACGGGTTGCTTCAACCCTCACAATTAATAACATATTCATATATTAATTAACTCAGGCGTTACCTACTTACTTAATCATTGACTCACAAGATTTTTTTGTTATATTTTCTGTAATGTTACTGTTACGAACTAGACATCAGGTAATTTTTTTATTTTTATAGAAATTGTTACCTATTTTTATTGTGCCTTGTCGTTGCCATCGTTCTGCCTGATCTTCGATTTTGATCTGATCTTTTATATAAATATATAGGGACAATTCATACAGATTGAGTTAGCCCCAAAGTAAGTCCGAAACTTGTGTTATGGGATACTAACTCAACGATACTATATTTTATAACAAATACATATATAGATAAACATCCAAGACCCGAGGCCAATCAGAAAAAGTTCGTTTTTCATCATGACCCGACCGGGATTCGAACCCGGGACCTCCTGGGTGGCGGTCTGGCGTGGTAACCATTACGCCACGGAGGTCGTCTAAAGAGTCGATTATATAAAGCAAAGTATACATAGCCAAACTCACAATGAATTTAGATCCGCAATCGTGATGCACTCCCAATATGGTTGACTAGTAGAGAATGCAATTAGCATTAAGTTCGCCAATGGTCATATAAATAAAGTAGAAAAACCCTCGCAACTTCGTTTGCGTATGTATATCTCGCTTTCCCGTGGGAATTTTGAAAAATCCTTAGTATCTACACCCCTAGACGTCGTAAGGAACCTACATTCCAAATTTGGAATCTCTAGACCCAGCTCTAGACTTTGGGCTGTGCGTTGATGTTAGTAAAACAATTTTATTTGCAGACGACATCACAGTTATAGTTACAACTGATAGAAAATATACATTGCAACGACATGAAACTGACATTGCAAATGCCTTGACATCTATAATAAATTGGTTAAATAATAATAATCTTTTAATAAACTTGGATAAAACAAAACTAATTAATTTCAATAATTTTCAAAATAAATTTATTAATATAAATGCAAATGGACATATATTACGTAATATTGCTAGTACTACTTTTTTGGGACTAATTATTGATTGTAAATTAAGTTGGAAAGAGCAAATTGAAAAAGTTTGTTCGAAAATAAACAGATTTCCTTTTGTATTATACAGATTAACAAGGGTGGCCTCTAGGAATACTGCTCTTACGGCCTATTTTGCATATGTGGAGTCAATAATAAGATACGGAATCCTGATATGGGGTAATGGAACATACATAAATACTATACTACTGGCTCAAAAAAGATGTATACGTAGTATCTCTAATATTGCTCCGGATGTCTCATGTAGACCATATTTTAGATCGCTTAATATTCTACCCCTTCCATGTCTTTATATACTGGAGGTGGGAAAATTTGTGATGATAAATAAACACATGTTCATGTTCGCTAGGGACCAAATAACGAGAAGTGCAAGGCACCCAAACAAACTTGTACATAGTATGGTCCCTAAAACTGCAAGGTGCCATGGAGGGCCCTATCTGATGTGTATACGAATCTATAATAAAATACCAGAAAACATTAAAAACCTTAATTACAATAAGTTCAAACTGGCACTACGCAAATGGCTCTTAGAAAATACATTTTACTCTGTTGACGAGTTTTTGAAATTTAAATAGATGCATGTTAATTAGGAGAATATATATATGAGAAATTGTATTACATATTTGCATGCTATTTATGTATGGCTAAATAGGTTTAAGCACATATATTTTAGAATAAGATCAGCAGCTATTGCACAAACCCTATTTATTAGCAAATAAATGAATTTGAATTTGAATTTGATATATAGTTAAGTCAGTCAGGACTTTGAATTTTATATTTATGGTCCTAATTTATTATTGAATTTCCTTATTTAGGTTACATATGATCGTTTAAGCAAGGAAATAATGGTCTAGAATTCAGTAAAAAGAGGCATAAAATTTAGAAATACTCGGTAAAATGCGCCTTTCTTGTAGCAGCCATCCGTCAGTAGAAAAAAAAGGTTTAGGGGTGAGGCGCGGAGGGCGCGTTAACGCGTCTCACACACATATCAAAATGGTTGAATATGGATGAATTTATGTAGTAGGCAAATTCTTCTAACTACTTATAATACAATCAAATTTTCTTTTTTTTTTACTGAATCTCAAACCATTGTTTCCTAATACGATCATATGTAGTAACCTATATAGTCAGGTGTTAAAAGGAAGTTCATTAATAAATTAGGACCTTATATCTAAATGAATATATTTTACAAAGTCTATTTAAAAGTTATTTTACTCACAAATTCAATTTTTTTACCCCACCACCCTACTGGACACGGGCGTGAATATGACAGTAGTACCCCCATGCAGTAAATGAATTTACAATAATTTCCATTGTAGTGCCGGATAGGGGCGGCAGATGTAGTGTTTGAAGAGCTATTATAAAAACGTGCGGTCAATTCCAAAATTAACATTGTTTTTCTAAAAAAAACATGTGAATTTGCTTATAAAAAACATTGAAACACAATGCTTTAATTGGGATTAATTTGTTTTTAAGATTATTTTCAACTCTAGCAAAAGTTTGTT
Organism: Endotricha flammealis; assembly: GCA_905163395.2. Classification (NCBI taxonomy): domain Eukaryota; kingdom Metazoa; phylum Arthropoda; class Insecta; order Lepidoptera; family Pyralidae; genus Endotricha; species Endotricha flammealis. Next base: position 1,966,958 of record LR990855.1, on the reverse strand, counting down.
TAACCAAAGATTCTTATTATTATTTTTATTAACGAGTTTATTATGAAACAGATAATAAACAAATCAATATTTTACAATTAAACTATGAAAACATTAAAAACTATACTATTATAAGAAACAAAAAGAGGGCCCTTGTGGCAGCATACGTCGCTGAATAGCAATTATAGGTATTGCAAGCGTCTACGGCGACGTTTTACCATCAGGCCGACCATATGCTTGTTTGCCACCTGTGTGGTATAAAAAAAAATAGCAATAGAAATGCGTTTTTTTTTGTAATTATTATTCGGAGTTGCCCTACTTATTGGACGGCAAAAGCTTTCCTAATCGTAGAGACCTCAAAACTAGAGAAGTTTTTTGTATGAATTAGGCATTCGATTCCCACGGGAATACACGCAAACTCTTGTTAATATTAAAGTATAGACCAGTTTCTATACTTTAATATTAAAAAGAGGAAAAATTGGTTTTTTTGTTTGTAACGAAAAACTTCTTTCATCATTTTGAAGCTTCGCAATCTCCGGGTGACATAGGCTATATAAAAAAAAAATAGGAATCCCCATTAAAATCCGTGCAAAGCAAGGGCCGGGTGCTAGTATAATATAAAATCTCGGTTAAAATATACTAATCTATTCATTTTACTTCATAACATTGAAATCGTAGGTCAAACTAATTTGTTCAGCTGTATGTAATTTGACAGTTTGATGCAGTTTTTCACACACACCGTAGAGATTATCATGGTTGGCTTATGTCATTTTATTTGCTATACGCTAACCCATTGATTAAGCACCTGGTGGCCTTAACATTGATACTATATCAATACCGGAAGTACTGATAAAGGAGTACTCATAACGTTTACTTCGCCGTAAAAATACTGGAAAACCAGGCAAGTGCGTATCGGGACTATTGGGGACACGCACAGTAAGTATAAGGTTCTGTATTTATTTGCTACGCTTTGCTTGCTTCCAGATAAGTACATTGTCATATTATATATATAGTTATATATATAGGGACAATTCATACAGATTGAGCTAGCCCCAAAGTAAGTTCAAAACTTGTGTTATGGGATACTAACTCAACGATATTATATTTTATAACAAATACATATATAGATAAACATCCAAGACCCGAGGCCAATCAGAAAAAGTTCGTTTTTCATCATGACCCGACCGGGGATCGAACCCGGGACCTCCTGGGTTTTACGCTACGGAGGTCGTCAAGACGTACATACAAATGTCATATTCCATGACATTTGTACGTCTTGATCAAATAAATTTTATTTTAAAAGTTCGTCAGCTATTACTTGGTTACTAGTAAGGCCTACTTAACTGTGATAGTTTTTAGGTTCACCATGTGAACTAATAATATTTTTTTAAATTTACACAAGACTTTCGGAGATAGAGGGGTTTCTCCTTCAACCTTCCTTTTCCCGTTTGACTTTCCTCTCCCAGTGTCGCTCTCGGTGCGAGACCCCTCTGGGGCGCCCCTAGGCAGGCACTGTAAATTCTTAAGCGGCGAAAGCTTAGCCTCGCAATGTAAGTAAGTAGCAGAAGTTCGCAATCGAACTAACTACAAGGGTGAAGGGTCCATTAAAAAAGCTCTGTCACGCCGACGCCGACGCCTCTACTTCGATACGCCTTTGTGTAAAAACGAAGACTATAATAATTAACTTAATCAATGAAAATAAAATACACAATTTGTTTATTCGTCAATTAGTAACAATAAAAATAAATAAAAGATAACAATTTATTGTATCGTATAATTTAAATAACATGACAATTCACACTATAAATGTTATGGTTGATAAAAAAATACACGATATTCTACTTTATTGTATTGTAATAAGATATATATCTTTCTACATTAATTTATATCGTCAAATGTCTTGCAGATGTCGATAGGTTAACAGGTGTCATGACAAATTTAACTTTACTGTTTTATTGACTCTTATTGCTATGTGCATTAGAAACACATTGAAATAGCACAGATCTTTATCTATGTAATTTTAAAAAAGATTACAATCATTATAAAAAAGTATTTTGGAGAAACTGTAAGATTGTATGGTTGTCAGTTAACATCGAAGAATTATTTGTGTTTTATTCAACTAACAGGCAGTTTTTAAAACGCATTTTAAGTCCACATTCAGTTTCAGTCTGTCCCTTTTTTTCTTCTTTAGTTTCACGTGGTTTAACTGTGAAATATAATGTATCTTTAAAAATGGTTTTTAATTCACTGTATAGTACAGTTTGGTTTACTGTTGATAATGTTGAAGTTAGATTTCCTGTCAGATAATTGACTTGTACATGTTGTATGTACATTCAATATATTTTTAATACTTTTGTTGGTTCCTGCTTCAAAAGGTTACTGATTTTAAAACTCTGTCTATTTTATATTGGCACGTTAAATGTAATTCACCAGCAAATCATCGTATCGAAAAATTATTATTGACGACCTCCGTGCCGTAATAGTTACCATGCCAGACCGCCCCGCCACCCTGGAGGTCCCGGGTTCGATCCCCGGTCGGGTCATGATGAAAAACGTTTTTTTTCTGATTGGCTTCGGGTCTTGGATGTTTATCTATATATATGTATTAATTATAAAATATTATATCGTTGAGTTAGTATCCCATAACACAAGTTTCGAACTTTGGGGCTAGCTCAATCTGTATGAATTTATTTATTTATTTATTTAGTTCATAAAACATGGGTTAGTAACATTATGATCTTATAAATTAGTGTTAGTAGGTACAGCCATGTTTCGCCTGTTGGCATATGAAATATAATTTATTTTTTAAAGAAAAAAAAAAAAAAAATAATTTAATTGACAAAAATATAATATAATTGAATCGTATAGTAACTTTGAGAATAATTAGAATTTAAGATAAAATTTGATTTAAGAAATCCCTAATATCATAAAACGCCTTTTCAGTAAGATAACTATTGAGCCTACATTTGAATATATTGTTATTATTAATGGATCTAATGTGTGAAGGGATTTTATTATAAATAATTGGTGCCATATAGTCAACGCTCATCCTACTAAGCAGAGTTTTGCGTAAATGTACTGTTTTAAGAGTCCCTTCACGGCGGCTACCAACGGGGTTCAAATTAAAATATTGTGGATTTTTTCGAACATAATTTGCGATTTCGCTTATGTAGATGGACGGCAGCGTCAGAATTTTATATTTGCGGAAGTAGGGTATGCATGACTCGTCCTGTTTCAATCCAAATATTGACCTCAAACATCTTTTCTGGGCTATAAATACGCTCAGTTTCTCGGTAGTGTTGCCCCAAAACATTATGCCATATCGCAAATTGGCTGCCACATAACCATGATAGGCCGTTAAGAGGCCGCTTATGTTGGTCACTTTTCTTAATTTACACAGAGCATAGGAGAATTGGTGTAGTCTTTTCACTAAATTCAGTATGTGGGGTTTCCATACAGCTTGTGATCTATGGTTAAACCGAGAAATTTTGTTAAGTCTACTTCTTGTATTGGATTGCCCAAATAATTGTCCCTATATATTTGTTATTTATATTTAAATATATTTTTTGAAAACCCTTGAGTGTTTTTTTAGAAACCTATCTATCGACTACTACATCGAACAACTGCGGGAGTGGAAAGGTCTCACTGTTTAAGAATTTATAGTGCCTTTTTTTTTTTTTTTTTGTTTATAGTCAGGAAAATGCATTACTGCATGTCCCGCCGCTGGGGAAGCGACGGGGGTCTGTCGGGCTCCCCCTAAATGCCACTTGGGTATACCGACTAAAAACCTGACTGACTGCCACCTCACCCGCCTAGATGGGCGGAGCCACGGGAACTAAGATACTTCCGTGACCCCGCCGGCGGTTGTCCGAAGACCCACTTGTTGGGCTACGGCACGGTTGGCGGCGCGCACAGGACTAGGCGCGCCGTAACACTCGGGGACTTCCGTTCCAATGGGCGGCGGTTTCCCCAAACCGCCGCCCGGAAGCCCCCATTAGGGTGGCAGTCGCCGGGCATAGGCCAAACGCCTGCCGCCCGGTCTTTTCCGGCGGAGCGGGGGGGCGGATGGATCCACTTCCCTCACCCGCTCCGCGGCCTCCTTCTGCGTCATTACTTCGCCGCAAAAGGAGGCCATCGCATCCCACGACCTCTCGCTCTCGACCATCTGTTTGACAACAGCCGGGAGCGAGAGGTCGTCACCAACAACCGCCACGAGCGCGGCGCGAGGCACAGCCCACGCCGGACAATCCTCGAGCGTGTGCTGCGCCGTATCTTCCGCGCAGCCGCACTCGTGGCACTCCGCTCCTTCCTCTCTTCTAGCCACGTTGTGCAGGTACCAGCCAAAACACCCATGGCCGGACAGCACCTGCACAACGTGGTAATCAAGCGCACCGTGGCGCCTCCCTATCCAATTTTTAAGGACCGGACAGATGGCGCCAACGGTGCGCCGCCTCGGCCCGCCGGCCCTCGCCGACCCATCCTCCAACCTCATTGCCCATTCCCGGATGAGGGACTCCCGTGCATCCTCCCTCCAACGGAGGACTCCATCCGGGAATGGGTTTCCGCCGTCGCGGGATTCGGCGGTTAGCCTGTAGGAATTTATAGTGCCTGCCTAGGGGCGCCCCAGAGGGGGACTCACACCTCAGCCTAGGGAGACACTGGGAGAGGAAGATCGAACGAGAGTTTTTTTTTCAATAATAATGCCGCTTACATTCTGTATATTTTATAGAGACTTATTTTTTTTTAAGGCATATGTACACAATGTTATTGTTGAAAAAAAAATGGCAGCTGCGTCGCGTGTGCAAACTGCTCCAATTTTTACAATAAACTTATTAACTACACCTACGATTTTTTTTCTTACAAAACCTTTAAAATAAATTGGAAATTTTTGATCTTATGCCACAAGAAATAAAGACGAAGATAAACAATAAGAAATGTTAAGTATTTTTGCACAAACTTAAGAAATAGCGTAAAATCGGTACTGACGTTCAATATTGTACCATTATTCATTCTGTGACATATAAAAGGAATTTGTCAACAGCTATGGAAACCTAATTTATATCTTTGAATGGAAAGTCCTGGTGGTAAACATAAGTGGAACTCAGCAAAGAAAAAAAAATTTTTTTTTTTCATAAATTTGTTTCATGCCAGCTAGGTACACTCTCGCAAAGTTGATCGAAAACATGGTGTGAACGGTCTCTTCGTCCTAAGTCTTTCTTTAATTTTCTTTTATATTCGGCTTTGTTGTGAGGTGGAGATACGAGCTGGCGGGTCATCTGATTGACAGTATCACTGCTGCTCGTGGATATCCATGACTGCTATTTCACGACAATATTCTGTGAGAGGGTACTGTGCCCTGGTCGAGCCCATTTACGAACCACCTGTCCAGTAGTACGTAGTACTATTATCTATTCTATGCCAGTAGCTAGGCTCTATCAATTAAAAAAACTTAACCTAGTTCAGATTTTTTAAACACTTATTAACATAATTTATACAGTTTACAAAATACTGCACTATAATATTTTTATAATGCATTTAACTGGCAGTAAAAATAACTATAAAACAAACTTAAGCTTTTATCCACCGCTACCGAAGGACAAAGAAATAAATAAAATATAAGAATGTCTGCCGCACGTGCCACCTGGTAAATAGTGATGTGACTCTTATCGATATGTCAATAATTTTATCGATAGATTTCATGTTTACGCATACACTTCAGGATTTGTGAATGAATGATGAATGAGTGTTATATCAGGTGCGATTTATTTCTGGTTAATGGGTAATATTTAAAATCACTACCTACTCGTATCTAAGCAATACAAGGTTACTGACTGACTGTGAACGTAATATTTTTAGACAATGAAAATAACCGTTTGATAAGAACAAAAAAAAGATTTTTGTTTATTAGAAAAAAATATGACTAAAAAGTTGTGAAAAAATTCTTTCAGCAACAGCCTTTAGTAAATTATCTGTGAAGATTGATCTTAAATAGATTTCTCCAAATATGACAATGTAATTTTAAAAATTGAAAAAGTTTAGTTAGATTTTTTATAACATGTGACATACAAACAAGCAAGCAGGCCAGACCTGTTAAAAGAGTTTACAGCCGCCTATAAACATCAGTAATACCAGAGGCGCTAGATAAGAAAAAGGAGAACGGAAAGAAGTTCAGCATCCAGCCCCCTATTCTCGTAACAAAAACCGATTCTATTTCGATTCAAATTCAATCGCTTTTTCACTCATACAAAATAGAAATTGAACGGGACAGCGAGTGTGTTTGAATCGAAAGAGAATCGGTTTTTGTTACGAGAATCTGCCCCTAGATCTCTCACTCACTGAGCATTGCTGCTTTACGCCGATATTCTGCGAGAAGGTGGTACATACTTCCCTGGTCGAATTAGGTCATTTCACAAATGCTCTTCTCCAATATTTATACTTTTTTAAAATTATTGCAATTTTATCGACATTAAAATAGCAGTAACTATCGACACTTTTCCCATTACTAAAACTACTCATATTTCTAACAAGCATTCAACCGCATTTCTTCTCGCGAATTCCTTCAAAGGAACTACCGAGATATGTATTATTTCGATCCAAACAATAAGGGACTCGGCAGCTGAATCAACCTTTGCACTTAACCAATATAAAAAACAGTTTATATTGAAAATTTCTTTGAAAAAACGCCCTTATATCTTCGAGAATAAAACATAATTGTTATTTTTTATATTTGCAATTATTTTTGTGATAAAACAATTTTTATTATACACTTGTATAAGTAGTTTTAATTTGATTTACAATTTTATTTCAATAGCAATAGAATCGTAGCGTTTTTAATGTGTTTTTTTTATTAGTGTTTAGAGGTAAATGTTCCTTGAATGCAATTAGTACTCAAATTACTTGACTTATACTCAAGGGTCTAAAGATCCTATTACAGGGGTATTTCATTATTTAACGAAGCATATTGTGGAATTAAAAATAGTGTAAATGTCTTTAAGTTTAAAAAAAAAAAGAAGTGGGTGGATATTTAAGGGTGTTTTTGTTGGATTGGACTGCTAATTCCGTTATTTAATTAGTGGTGTCAATACAAGGTAAAAGGGTTAAAATATAATTGACAGTGTTAATTATTTTCTTTTATGATTCTGTCAAAAAAAAACATAAAAGAGAACTAATTTCTTTTGGTATGTTTTTTTTTCAGAAAACGTTTTGGCGAGACCTTATCCAGGATTTCTTGAGGGGGAGACCTATATCCAGGATTTCTTGATGCTGAGATGATGATATTTTTTCTTATTCTTTTTAATTAACACAGATTTAATATGGTATTAACTACAATATTTTTTTAATAAAAAAAAATCTCTTGACTGTTCAACAAGTACTTCTCAAAATTTTGTTTTATAGGACTAAAAAAGGGCTTGTGTTAAATTGCTTAATAATAAATTGTAAAAAAAATAACATTTTTTTTATAAATTCAATGCAGTCGCATGAGCAAGCATTGCTGCTGACGTTACATTAAACATTCAAATGTCCATTCGAATCCGGTCATGTGAATTCGATCATGGCGTGTCATAATGTCAGTAATGTCATTCTGTAGTTGACATTTGATGACAGTTGACAATGTGTCGCCTCCCTATCCGTGTAGTAATTTTTACGCAATTTTTTTTCGTTTCTTGTGACAGGCCCGGTGGTCGCTGGCTACTTACTACTAAAGAGTCGGAGGTTCGAATCTGTCCATTGGACAATCTTCCCATGAACCACTTGTCTATCAACCAGTTGACGACACATTTAATTTATAACTGTCACTGTCAAATCGAAAAAGGGAAAAATAGACATCTTGAGACTGCATATAGATTGCATATAAAGTGCATATCTAATTTAGACCTGTATTGTGTACTTAATCTTGTTCATTTTCGCCAGACCGCCACCCAGGAGGTCCCGGGTTCGAATCCCGGTCGGGTCATGATGAAAAACGAACTTTTGAAACGGCCTCGTGTCTTGGATGTTTATCTATATATGTATTTGTTATAAAATATAGTATCGTTGAGTTAGTATTCCCATAACACAAGTCTCGAACTTACTTTGGGGCTAGCTCCATCTGTGTGATCTGTCCTCATATATTTATTTAAGTATTTTATTTTTAATAAACGATTGAGTTGAATTGACATAATGTGAAATTAAAATACCTATATTTATTCAGAAACGGACTGTTAGTCTTTAGAATATCGATATTTTGTACATTACATTATTGTTGCAGACTATCAAGAGAGGATCAATTGCGTTTCATTGATACAAAATAAGATATATCCGGTATCTATCTTAAGATCTCATATCCGTGATGCAATCGTTTATCATCAACCCTTCTTTTAATACAGACTTCAATGACTTTGACGACCTCCATGGCGTAATGGTTACCATGCCGCCCCAGTCCGCCACCCAGGAGGTCCCGGGTTCGAATCCCGGTCGGGTCATTATGAAAAACGAACTTTTTCTGATTGGCCTGCGGCTTGGATGTTTATCTATTTAAGTAATTGTTGTAAAATAATAAAAACGTAATAAAAACCGATTCTAGTTCGATTCAACGACACTCGCTGTCTCACTCGTACAAAATAGGAATTGAACGGGACAGCGAGTGTCGTTGAATCGAACTAGAATCGGTTCTTGTTACGTGAATTTCCCCACAGTTAGTGTCCCATAACACAAGTCTCGAACTTACTTTAGGGCAAGCCTAATCTGTGATTTGTCACAAAAAAAAATATTTATTTCGTGCAACTCATATTTTAGAATTATTGTAACTTGCTAATGTAAGGGTGATATTTCTATTAATTTAAGTGCTCGGCGGTACCGGCAGGTGGCGCACTTCATGTTTAATTCAATATCGCCCACTCCATAATAACAAGTAAAGTTTGAAGTTGTGACATTTTGTTAAATATATTACTGAAGGATAAACTAGTAAGTTTATTATATCAAAATAATATATATAGGGACAAATCACACAGATTGAGCTAGCCCCAAAGTAAGTCCGAAACTTGTGTTATGGGATACTAACTCACTCACAACGATATTATATTTTATAACAAATACATATATAGATAAACATCCAAGACCCGAGGCCAATCAGAAAAAGTTATTTTTTCATCATGACCCGACCGGGGTTCGAACCCGGAACCTCCTGGGTGGCGGTCTAGCGTGGTAACCATTACGCCACTTAGGTCGTCAAAGTTTAGAGGCGAAGTAGACGGACTGCTCGAGCGTTAGCCATTGACCAACATACAAAGACCGCTCTTGCAGACATAGTAAACATCGAAGCTTTGACCACACGACCGTCCGGAGCAGTTGCAATTGCTCGACCATGTGTATTTATTTTAATTTTATTTAATTAAGGTACACCAACAGTATTTACATACATAGGAGAGACATTCAAATACGTATGTAGAAAACTGTAATTGGCTATGCAGTCGCAGCTTGCAGTTCATCCGGACTGCTTCAAGCAGTCCGTGTATGTCGGTCCTTATGGGTCGTAACAGACGGACGAATTTGAGAAATTGATTTTCTATTTGATAGCCCAATTCGCGTAGAAGATTTATAGGGCTATTCATCACGTCATGGCCCCTGGGAAAATAAAATCGAGAGCGTTAATAAGTAAATTTTAACTAGTAAAAGTTACTGTAGTTGTACTTTATAGGTGTACTTAGAGTGTTAGTATGATAACTGATACAATAATTTAAATTCAAATTCAAAACTTTCATTCAGAGAATAGGTTTTCACAAACACGTTCTCTTGTTAGAGTATACAGTTGTAATAAATTATGATTTGTTTATATTAATCTACTCTATATACTACTACCATTTCGGAAACAAAAGCAAAATGACCACTGGTAAAAGAAATGGCGAAAGAAAACCTGTTACGGCCTTTTTTGGCATTTATAAATATATCGTTTTTTTACGCACAACATTACGCACTCGGAATGTCAATAAATAGTGCCATTAATTTGTCTTAACATAAAATTAAATCTAAAATATAAAATGCAAAATCGGTGTTAAAAATAGGAGCAGACCAGGAATTAGATTTTACAGACCAAACAATGAGTTTACTTTTCATATATATTCAGCTACAATAAGTCCACTGCTGGACAAGAGAATAAGGGATTTTATCTAAAAATTTATTTATCAATAGCATGCATTTTTTATTACAATTACAAAGTTTCATAATGCTTACATTATTCACAAAGAAATCTTTGTTCTTATTAACTGGTTATCTCTTTCATTGGTTGTCTGCACGTTTAAAGCAACGGGAGATTGTTGCAAAAGAATATTCTATCTAATATTATAACAAAAGTATATAATATATACTGACGACCTCCGTGGCGTAATGGTTACCACGCCAGATCGCCACCCAGGAGGTCCCGGGTTCGATCCCCGGTCGGGTCATGATGAAAAACGAACTTTTTCTGATTGGCCTCGGGTCTTGGATGTTTATCTATGTATGTATTTGTTATAAAATATAATATCGTTGAGTATCCCATAACACAAGTTTCGAACTTACTTTGGGGCTAGCTCAATCTGTATGAATTGTCTCTATATATATTATATTATATTATTATTATTATATATTATATATAAAGGGAAAGTTTGTAATTAAGGATGATCTCTTTGACGCATTATCGACTTCGTAAATTTGCTTGAACGGATAGTTTATGGCCTGGAGAGAAAAACAAAAAAAACATAGTTTAATGTTTTTTTTTAAATCCCGAAAATCAGTCCGGGAACAGGAATAACGGGATTTCGCGGGCATCGACGAGTCTTTTTATACCAACTCTACATTATAAGTGGTTAAATTATGATTTTGGATCATAGTGCGGTTCCGACACGCAACCTCGGACGATTCGTTACAGTTTTACCATAGGGTCGAAATGTTAATTTGTGTCAATCAATGCATTTGCATGTCCCCGGTTTGATTCCCGCAAACGGTCGTTGGTTTTAACACCTGGTTCGTGAAATTAGGTGTCTGATTATTATCGTCGAGTGTGTTGTTGTTTGTACGAAATTTTTTCTAACTTTTTGATATAATTCGTCGTTAGTATCAAAACTTTTTTTATTTCATAATGCAGGCAAACAAAGCAAGCTTGACACCTGATAGAAAATGGTTACCACTGTCAATAAAAATCAGTAATATTTTAATCAAAAACATAAATTCTTTATTGTGTGGACTCTACAGTCAATTTAGACGAATTCGTCGCTTTTCGTGCGTTGACTACGTACACGACATGACTACGCTACGTACTGTTGACGCACGAACAGGAGACCAATTCCTTTTAGACACGTCTTTTACAATGTCGTGATATCAATGTCCAATTATATATAAAGCTAAGGCTTGTAAATACAGGGGTCTAGGCTCCGAATATCATTTTGTCCCATTCGGTGTCGAGACCCTTGGTCCGTGGGGTCCTTGTGCTATAAGACTTTTTAAGGAAATCGCAAAAAGGTTAGTCGACATCACAGGAGACCAAAGAGCTGGCAGCTACCTCGGACAAAGAATTAGTCTAGCTATTCAAAGGGGGAACGCTGCCAGTATCTTCGGAACCTTGCCTAAAGGGACTCCTTTTAATAATATATTTTAGTTATTTTATTATATTTTTTAAGGTTTTTAGTTTTAGGTACATTATAAAAAATAAAAATTTTAAATTATATATTGCAGCCTTAATTGCCTTTAATTAGTTAGACATCTAATTTACACATATTATAATGGAATAGAAGTAAGACATTTGTATCGGATGCTCTTAACAGTTGGTGAATTTAAATATATAAATAAATGTATTTTTTCATTGAATCTACACTTGCAACACTTTACTTCTTTGTAATTTAATGAAACCTGTAATTGGTCTTTTAACTATGTACTAGTAGTCTTAAGATACTCTCTGTAACGCTGTTGGTTTCTTAATAAATAAATAAAAAATAAGTTTTTAAGTCCACCAGCATTTTGGAATGACCATTGACTAGATGGAATGCCGAAAGAAACTCTGTTATGTCAATATGCTTAGGCGCGCTTGTTTGTCTGTGGTTTCACATAAAAAAATCCCTTATTACTAAACAAATATCAAGCAAGGTTTAACTAAAACATGTTCTGTCACTTTCGCACTTCATTTAATTTTGCTCAAGGATGACAGGGACAAAACATGTTTTAGTTTAATTCTTGGTTTATCGTTTATTTATTTTAAGAAGCCTTAAGGAATTCCAGGGACCACAGTGTTATATGAAAATTGGGCCGTTAAATGTAAATAATTCGCAAACGTATCATTGTATGAAATGATTTTCGCACGCCCTGTTTTTATGAGACATTCACTCTTCTACATATAATTTTTTTTTCATGATTTTTGTTCTACCACATTATTTGTAAGCATCATGCAAAATAGCCGCGACGCGGACGGACAGATGCAGACGGACATGTCAAATCCATAAGGTAACCCCAAAAATACAGACAGACATGTAAAGTGCCTGTTTTATAGTAGGTAAATGTTGTTCTAATAGTATTTATTTATATTTTGAATGGGAATTTAGTTTATGTTTTTGGTAAGAGATGGCGCGATAGGAGAAAATAGATCGCGCTATGGTTTCATTTTTCATTGCAAATATTATTTTTTAATACAGCAATTAAATTCAGTGGTGTATACCCGATTCTACTAACACAAATGCACCAATGGACTCTCAATGGTGTCCCAATCGTGCCTCAAAAGAATGCCGATAGTGTAACAGTGGAATAGTTTTTGACATTTGTTATGGACTTAAAGAATAACATAATTAACTTATTGTTTAAATCCATAACAAATGTCAAAAACTATTCCACTGATACACTATCGGCATTCTTTTGAGACACAATTGAGACACCATTGAGAGTCCATTGGTGCATTTATGTTAGTAGAATCGGGCCCCTGGGCTGTAATTTTATTCGTACCCTCTTTCATTCGTATCTTATCTTATCTTGGAAATTGTACAGGTAAGTATTTAAATTAAATTAGGTACGCAATTATTTACTACCAAGACTTACCTTTACTACCTATCACGTTCTATCGTACATGTTTGCCATTACATTACATAAAAACCTTTTGAAAACCGGAACCATAAAGACAGACCTTAGGGTACTTGCTCATATAAATCAATGTTGTTTTGACCCATAACCCCGTGGGTTTTGGGGATTACAGTCCCACGATTTTAACGACCATGTAGTGACGGTTCAATTTTTTTTCAGTTAATTTTAACTAGATCAGTTTTATTGCCCATTACTAGGATTATATAGCTAAATTATAGAGTAAGAGGTTGTTAATATTCAGTAGTTATGTTTTTTATATTTTATTTTAATTACTGTTTGTACTTGGACCATTTCTTTTCCAAGTGGCCATTTTGCTTTGTTTCCAAAATGGTTGTTTATGTAGCGTATTTATTTAATATTTAAAACGTATTAAAACACTGAACTAATAATAAAACTACTTATGTAAAACATGACAAGAAAACGTGTCTGTGAAGGAATAAACTGTTTCATTTCAAAAGACGTTTCTTTTCAGTTTTCTTGTTCAAAAGAGGTTGAATAAGACCACTCTGATTATTAAAATTTTCTAGGTCTGTTATTTTAACCTAGATCGTTCGTTTTATTGAAAATCACAAGCTTGTGACCCGTTCGCCTCGTTTGCCTACTATTATAATTAAAAATAAAACGGTACTTTTTTTGAATGATATATAAAAAGTAATTTGATCTATTTTTCAGTGAATTAATTTAATAAATCTTTTACACATACTCAGTTAGGATATTGCAGAAAAACAGGTTTTCCAAGACCTACTTTCATGTGACCCACGACATGTATAGCAAAAATATTTTAGTATAACGCAAAAGTAACAATAGCACTTCAAAAAATCGAGCAACAAACTAATTTCTCACTTCATTGCAACCCTAAAACTAATACTAATATTCAAAATCGAGTTCTTGCCCTCGGAAAGCATCGTAAATTCCCATACTAACGGTGTATTGTTGACGGGAATGATTTAACATTAAAAAAAACTAGTTCCACGGACATAAGGAAAGGGCGAAGGAACTTATTGTGTTTCTTTTCGCACACGGAAGTTCCCGTACCATCCAGGATAACAATAGTAACATTGACATGACAATGGCGGAATTCACAAAAGGATACAATGCAGAGCAAGTTTTTGTTGTCGCCAGCTGATCCTCCAAGATTGCGCATTCATCTCGAAAACGCTCCAATTTTTGTGTTAAATGTATCACAGTTGGCTCAGCTGCTGGACATATTGAAATATTTCGGTTTCGTACGAGGAGTTGGGCTTCGAGTTCTCACAATCACCAAACAAAATACATTGCTGTTTCACGCAGATATTTTGTGAGTATTAAAATTGAACCAAGGACCAGTCCTTACACAGCCATAACCACACTTTTAACCGCCACATTACAATGCAGGTTTACATAATCATAATTAATTTATAAATTACACTATCTATGGCTGTAATAAAATAGTTAATTCGCTTAACCGTTGGCAGATGTCCTAGGCACGTGCTATTGCCTAGACCTTTGGAAATGTCAAGTACTTTACAACGGCTTACCACTTTTTATGATCTTAAAGACCACCTGATCGCAGCCGGACAAAGACGGACTTTTTTATGACAAAGAAGGATATGAACAAGCTAGCATACGGTCTGCCTGATGGTAAGCAGTCACCGGAACCCATAGACGCTTGCAACACCGGGAGCATCATTCGCGCGTTGCCGACCCTGTAAAAAGTGGAGCTCTGGAGACCTTACTCACCGTAGGAACACAACATGGCCGAGACCAATGCTGTTTAGCTACGATCTTCTGTAAGGAAGGTCCTTCTCCAGACGCGCTGCTCCGATTTGAGCGGATTATCCGCTGTGCCCTCTTATCTATTTGTATCTCTCTTTATCTGATGGTAAGCAATATCACTGCCCATGTACATCCACGACTACAAGATCTTGGATGCGTTGCCCACCTACGAACGACTGTATATAGAATTTTAAAAAATGCCAGTAATGAGAGCTGGTTAATTACACTTGTCAAACATAATGAATCTTACTCGTCATTGGGATGAATTTAAATGCTGTTTTCCTCCGTGTCTTGTCGCATGTTATGCTAACGGTCTTGAACTATTGACTATTGTCGTAAAGCTATGTCAGTGACCGTCTGGTAATCTGGCAACACAACAGGTTCGTTTACGTCTATATAAGATGAACCATGAAACCGTTTTTCTTCCCTTATGCCAGTAAGGAAATACCTATCTTCTCGAAAATTAAAACCGTTTTATCTGATTAATGTAACACCTCATAACAAAAGATTAAACCATTTAGCCAAAAGATGTCACTACAACACATTATAATAAAATTTTAACAATTTATTATAATATGCGAAATTCTTTTAGAAAAAATTATGCAAACTTCCCTTATTATCGTATTAATAAAGATTCGTCTGATTGCTCTATAAAAATACAAATTTAATTATTACTTAATATAAAGATTCTAAATTCTAAAGCCTATGGAATAAAGGTTAGAATTCAATAAAAAATGGTTTAAGAACGGCTTAAATAAAGCGGTAATTGTAACAAGGTTTAGTGAAGTTTATTGGTAGGGCGTCCTCAAAGAAAACTGAACAATAGTTTAGAGAATTTTTACTCTATATAGATAACTGTCGCATTAATTCATAGGTTAAAAAAACATAAAGAAATATCACCCCTCCAAAGATTGTGATTTAATGCGTTTTTTTATGAATAAAAAAAACGTGGGTAAGATATACAAGAAGTTTTTTGTTCAGTTCAATCTTTGCTGCTGGTTTGCTGTAATTTATTTTAAAAATAGAATAATAGAGTTCTTTTGACAATTAAAAAAAAATTAAAATCGATTATTGAAAAAAAAAATTTCAATTTTTGCTACTGCTTTGCTGTAAGTATGTAATTTATTTTAAAAAATATGTTTTTTTTTGGATAATAAAAAACAATATAAATGGTTTTTGGCGCCAACTACGACAGCGTCCACTTGGGCTCGTGATTAAAAAATGAAACCAACATGATGATGATATTGGTGATAATAATAATGAAAATTTTATGTATTTAGAATACTGTTACCTACTTTAAACTATAATCTTGTATGGTTACGTTAAAAAACTATATCAATTATACTTGCAGTTGCGAGCGAGGTGCGCGTGCGCAAGTAAAGGTCGCTATAGAACGTTAAATTCCTATGTTGACCTTTGTTTTTTCTAGACTATCATTTTTATTCCTTTTAACCCTAAGTTTTAACTACTTTTTCAATGTATTTGAACATTATAACTGCAGTATAAAGTTCAAATTAATGCGGTCTTGTGTAGACAGCCTTGCTAAGGCTTAACATAGGATGTTTTTTTTTATATATAGCCATCAGACGTATAAAAATCGGTATACTTCTGCGGAAATTTCGAAAAAATTTTTTTTATCCCAAAATAAACCTTCCTGAAAATACCTTTCTTTCCAGACCAGTCCACCCACGCGGCGGGCGGCACCCGTTTACGAGTTAACGCGAGAGCCATCCAAAGCTGTGCTCAACCATATTAGAGGGAACTCCGCGACCGACTCTTGACGCCAAGACATAATATGACTTTTATAGTGTCTACCTCTCTGGTTAGGGTTCCGTAGTAAAGTTTCACCATGTCCATCCGTCCGCAGTCTAGCGGCAAGACGCTTAATACTAGAAAGTTGTAATATTGACAAAATCAGGGGGTTTTCTATTACACATAGAAATACAAATACCATACCATGTTTGCCCCGAGCGGGACTCGAGCCCGCGCCCTCGGTGGCTGTCAATTAATTCGACGCCGGTCAAAATGTTTATAAAAAGGTCATTGAACGGAATTAATACTTTTGTTCCTACTGATTCAGTAATCTTTAATCATAAAGTTCCATTCAGATGTGATCCGACAATGGCCGCTTTATGGTGTGATTCCAACTCGCATTTTGTGGCATTGGTAAACTTTCGTTCGTAACTTAGTAATCGCCGTGCTTTGGAATATTGTATAATGCCCGTTTTCATCGCCTCCTAGCGTTTGGAGTAACCTAAGTGGAACAATTTGTATGACATTTGATGACATAAGACCTCCACCTTACAGAAGATCGTAGCCAAATAGCATTGGTCTCGGCCATGTTGTGTTCCTACGGTGAGTAAGGTCTCCAGAGCTGCACTTGGGGGGGTTGGTAACGCTTGAGTGTATCGTGCATAAGGCATTCCCCGCGTAAATAAAAAAAAGGGCTACGGTGACGGCTTACCATCAGGCCGGCCGTATGCTTGTTTTCCACCTTATAAAAAATAAATAAGGATAACCTTATAGGAATAATCCTACCGCTAGTTGGCGTTGGTGAAAACGGCACGAGACAATCTTTTTTATTTAATTTTATACAATTATTTTAACGTTTACAAAAAAAAGTTTTTTTTATTATTTATTTATAAAACGTTACATTAGTTAAACAAAATTAATATCAGCGCAACAAAAACAATTTTGTTTTACTGTACGCTGTATTATAAAAATATTGAATTACAACATGTAATGTAATGTTACAGGTTTTTAGTTTTAGGTTCATTATAATTTATTTATAATAATATGTTTAGTTTAGTTTTAGTATGTAATCTTGAACCATATTCTTTGTAATTACAATTTAAATATATACAATGTTACAGGTTGATGTAAGGTATCTGTAATGTTTCATAAGTGAAATTGATTCAAAGGGATCCACAAAAATCTTTAGAATTGCAACAAATTGTAGTATACATATCAGCAGTGGAAGACACGATTAATGATGATGATTTCAACATTTAGAATAATTTATCAAAAATAACATACCAAGTTGGTATCAACCCTTCTGCAACCCAATGGGGGTGTATACGACCCGCTGCTCTCAGCGTGTGGGCGCACTATTGTCCGTAACAATCACCGGACAAGGGGTTAAATGAATCGACGTATAATGAACACACCGTGATTGGGGACACGCGTGTGTTTCCACCGCTGTGTTTTTTCGCCTTAGGGATCAATAGACCCCGCTGGATACTTGTTGAGTTTATGAGTTTAGATGGCTACCAAACGGTTAAAGCAAACTTGTCACTTGATGTTATAAAATAACTTTGTTTGTAAGGTAAGTTAATTAAAATCAACTTAAAAAGGTAAAAAAAACAAAATTTTATTTAAACTTGCGGGTTGAAGTTGAAATTTATTCTCTATCTCGCTCGTTTTATAAAATAATTAGTAAGAGTAAGATAGCGCTTAAAATTGAAACTAGATTTTAAAATGTTTTCATTAGGAATACCTATAGACCCGCTGATTTGTAAAGGCTAGGCTTGGAGGGTCCAAAATGATCCTTATCTCTTTGCCTTCAACAAAAGCAATTTCTATTTCCTTGCCAATTGGTCATACCCAAAATAACCAATCGGGAATTTGTGTGTTTTTTTCTAATGACGAATGAATAGATATGGTCAATGAAACAACTAACTTGATGCAGTGAGTGGATGAATTGACCAAACCGAAAACAACCAACCTATGTATATAACCTAAATATTGACAGATAATTCATAACATCCCACCATGATCCCACCCATAATAAAACATTCTTGACTTTATCAACGGCTGGATTTATAAAATTTAAACAACTGTTACACATCTGTTGTTAATCTAATTTGTACAAATCGCCCTTTAAACCTATAAAATAAATATTGCCTAACCCTCAAGTCCCTCAACGATGTACGGAAATATATAAAAAAATTAAACGGCTGTTGGGATTGAAAAAGTGCAGTTACCATCATCGGTAATACGGAATGGGGATGATCTACAAAAAATATTTCTTTTTATTTTATTTAGCCAAAACAACTTGACTACATCCCACCTGATGTTGAGCAGTGGAGCCCAGGAGTGAGACCCATCGGCATCGCGGACAGGGATCGCAGTCACCGATCACCCTCACCTTGTCGGACCTGAAAAACTTTTGACGCTCCGTTTGAAAAATTATAGGTAGCCAGCCCAAGCCCTGATCAGTTTTTAGTGCCCAAGTGGCCCCCTACGTCTGAATGACCTAGAATACACCACAAAATATTTAATCATCGGTTTGGTAGTTTACAGAGTAGTCATTTATTAATAAATAATATTAATACGATGTACAAGATGACTACAGAACGTACCTGTGATGTCTATTCTCTGAATAAACGATTTCATTAAAAGCTTTTATTTAACTTGACCTGTATGTATGTATGTATGAATGTATGTAAGGGTGGAATCTTGGAACGAAAATTTGAACCACTTCCCGAAGACCGATTGAGCTGAAATTTTGCTCAAAACTGTAGATCAGATGACAATACAATATTATGATAACAAAATTACGATTCAGCCGTTTGTGTTCCGTTTTTCGTACAAAACAGTTCCGACCAAAAACCTATAGAGTACTTCCGGTTGTCCTAGAATCATGAAATTTGGCAAGAAGCAAGATGATGTAGTACAAGTACAGGAATAAATCTGAAAATTGTAAATTTGTAGTTACTTCTTCTTCTTTAATCAACCAATATAATGTGACCCTACTCTTGGTACATTTTACATTGGTACATGGCTCTTTTTATACCGGTTATGAATTAAAATGTATTTTATCTATTACTAGCTTTTCCTCGCGGCTTCGCTCGTGTTAATTTTATGACATAGATCTCGTTTGACAACAAAACAACCCATAGCGCGACTTGTGGCGCCATCTGTTGGCCGATAGCATCCCATACAGCGCCCTTTATAGTAGAAAAAATATTTTCCCTTTGGATTGACATACTTTCACGGGTAAAAAAGGTAGCCTATGTTGGGCTCTGTACCCCTGACATATACAAATTTTCATAATGATCAACTGATTAGCCAAGCCGTGAAGAAATAAAAACAAACAAACAAACTCACTTTCTCATCTATACTAATATTATAAAGAGGTAAAGTTTGTGTATTTGTTAAATTGTAAGGGGTAATCTCGGGATCTACTGAACTGATTTTAAAAATTCTTTCACCAATAGAAAGCCACATTATTGCTGAGTGTCATAGGTTATATACTTATACTAATATTATAAAGAGGTAAAGTTTGTGTATTTGTTAAATTGTAAGGGGTAATCTCGGGATCTACTGAACTGATTTTAAAAATTCTTTCACCAATAGAAAGCCATATTATTGCTGAGTGTCATAGGTTATATAAAAAACCAAAAAATAAAAAGGCTTTTAACATTATGCCCAACGAAGTGGGCACGGGTCAGCTAGTTTATAATATTAGTATGATAGTATGACTAGTATGAGGAGCTCGATGGCGTCGATGTGTGTCACACTCTAATATGAACACACAAGTTAAGCGACGGCGACCCAAGCCAGCGTTTGGATGGGTTTCGTTATCTCGAGCTTCTTCGTGCTTCAGAGGGCACGTTAAGCCGTCGGTCCCGGCTGTTGTCGATAGATGACAGTCGTTAAGCCAAGTCGGTGGCCTTAGGGCGGTTTGAAAACACCGACCTCTGCCAATCCGCATTGGAGCAGCGTGGCAGAGTACGCTCTAATCACCTTCGATTGAAGGGAGACCTGAGACCAGCAGTGGGATGATTATGGGTTGATATGATGATGATGATGATGACTAGTATGATTATGGGAAGGAACCCTCACGCGCGAGTTCTACTTGCCGATATTTTGGTCGATATTTTATTTTTGATGGGTACATAAACCCGTTTAGTTTGTCGCAGGGTGACTGTAGTAAAATCAGGAAATTATATAGGTATTCAAATTGCTAGTTATAACAAATAAATTCATTAGACAAGTACCGCCTCTCGACAATAGATGGCACTGCGAAACCTGTCCAGTGATAACTAAAAAGTAAAAAATAAATTAAAAGTAAAAAAATATATTTAAAAACAAGCTTTTATTTAATTGCGCTAAAAAGAATAAAATAAACTTTTCTTTCAAAATTTTAACTATCAACTTATAACGTCATTACACAATTTATATGACATAAAAGCTTATCGCGAGATTTACCTGTATAAGAAAACATAATTATCGAACTAACATTTATTCGTACTACGAGTAAATGTTAGTAATTAAATCTCGCGACAAGCTTTTATGTCATATAAATTGTGTAATGACGTTATAAGTTGATAGTTAAAATTTTGAAAGAAAAGTTTATTTTATTCTTTTTAGCGCAATTAAATAAAAGCTTGTTTTTAAATATATTTTTTTACTTTTAATTTTTTTTATTATCGTTTTGAAGTGAAGTGAAAACTCTTTAGCGGCGCTTGGCACTTTTTTTAGATGGGTAAAAAATGTTAAACTCGTGTCAGATCCGTAGCCTGATCGATAAAGCGTAAGATTCCCTAACCATTCCAAAATATTCAAAGATGCACAACTTTGATGTTTAAGTGTTCACTTCTGCCGGCACTCCCGGAGTGCAACCCGTCCTTTTTTTTAAATATTGCTTATAGCCATCGAGTACATAGCTCTTTTGAATTATAGCATTATAAGCCATCATAGATGTTTCAGCTAGTTCATGTTAAAATAGCGTGTCGTTGTCATTATGACATTATTTAATTATAAGATAAAAATCTATCTGATTTACGCTGTTTAATTGAACACCTGTTATGCAACATGTTTTTTTAAAATCCGTTTTAATAATAATGTAGGGTTATTCCGTGCTTCGGTGGGCACGTTATGCCGTCGGTCTCGGCTGTTGTTGATGGATGATGGATAAGCCAAGTCGGTGGTGATCAGGCGGCTTGAAAACAACACTAGCCTCCACCAATCAGCATTGGAGCAGCGTGGTAGAGTACGCTCTAATCTCCTTTCCGAAAACTCTCAAAAACCTTGCAGTCGAGTCACAGAACTCTTCCTAATATTGAATTAATGACTGCGAATGCTATATCAACTAGAAACAGTACTTTGAGACAAGCCCACCATACATTCCCACTCTTGTACCTATCTCCTGTACCTAGATCCAAGGCAACGGCGACCTCAGATTGACAATAAGCAATGCCTTGGAACTCACAATGAATCAAAATTAAAAATCAAAATATTTTTATTCAAATAGGCATATTACAAGAACTTTCGAATCGTCACTTTTTTTCCCTACCACCAGTTCAGACGGCAGATTTGTGCAAAGAAGAACCGGCAAGAAACTTAGCACTTGCTCTTTGAAAATGGTAATGACATAAGTTACAATTACGATGAATAAAAGTAAACATGGAAACATTAATAAAAAAAACTGCAATTTTAAAAATACTTAATATGAAATCAATCAGAAAGTAATTAGATGCGAGTATGGAAACGAGGAGCTCGATGGCGTCACTGCGTGTCGCATTCTAATATGACCACACAAGTCAAGCGACGTCAACCCTAGCTAGTGTTTGGATGGATTTCGTTATCTCGAGCTTCTCCGTGCTTCGGAGAGCACGTTAAGCCGTCGGTCCGGCTGTTATCGGTAGATGACAGTCGTTAAGCCAAGTCGGTGGCAATCCGCATTGGAGCAGCGTGGCAGAGTACGCTCTAGTCCCTTTCGATTGACCCGTATCCCTGCAGTGGGATGATAATGGGTTTGATATGATGATGATGATGAGGATGGAAACGGTACTGTTTGTCTGTCAGAAAAAAATAATGATAACGGTTTACTAAAAAGCACCCCTGATAATACAACGTGCATTTAAACTTGAATTTATTTCGGTATATCGCGTAAATTGGGCGTTTTCACACGATAATTTAATTAAAACACCTGCACCTGCACACCGGAACGTCGACAGCCTTTTTATCATTATATTATTTTAATTATTGGCAAAACATCTATTCATTTAGATATAATTTTTGCTATAATTATGTATTTAATTAGTTTTTATGAATCAATCAATATGGTAATGTGTTCCGTGTTTAATCTAGACTAATATTATAAGAAGAAAGATTTGAATGTTTGTTTGAAATGAATAGGCGAAAACTCCGAAACTACTGGAACGATTTCAAAAATTCTTTCACCAGTAGAAAGCTACATTATCAGGGAGTGACATAGGCTATAGCTTTTTTCGAAATTGAATGTGCATTCGAAATTCAAAATTTCGAATTTTCGAAGTTTCTAGTTCATATATATATATAAAAAACTACTGCACGTGTAATACTTTGAATATCTGCAAGTATAAAATAGATATTACAATTTTCAATGCAAAAAGTACGATAAACTTAGCATAATAAAGTTTTTTGCATTGAAAATTGTAATATCTATTTTATACTTGCAGATATTCAAAGTATTACACGTGGAGTAGTTTTTTTTTTTTGATGAGTTCACTCCAACCCCACCTGATACCACCTAAAAATGAGACCTATCTGCACCGCGAACAGGAAGTGCAGTTGAGTCTTGATGCTTTTAAGCCATGTTTGCTACCATCACATAAAAGAAATATTATTTTAAAAGCCTCCCTTTCACTATGTCCACATTTTCACCCGCGACGAAGTCCCAAATTTTTATAAAAATAAATTAACAATGGAAAGACATTAAGGTGCCTGTTCCACCTGTCTTATGGTCTATAGGAATTCGTAAAAACATTTCGTAACCCATATGTGTAAATGCCATTACAGTGGTTCTCAATCCACAATTATCTTTAAATAATAACAATAACTTGTATATTTTTAAGTAATTTCTAAATGTTGAGACAGTAGAAGAGTCGAGAGATAAATGGGTGGCAAAGAAACACACGGCCCTTCGGACAAGCCCACCACACATTCCCACCACTGTGTCTCCTGTGTAGCCAATATCAACAACGGCGACCTCAGATAGACAATAAGCAATGAAGCTTATTGACGTCCCGGGGGAGAAAACTACAGCCGTCTTGGAACTCACAACGAATTTAATCAGAAAGAAGATAGTCGGAGTATTGAAAGGACTTCTCTCCTTAACAACTGCATGAGAAACAGCAATTTGAAGCAAAAGGCATTATACCCTAGACTAGAGAGATGGCAAATCAAGTGCGGCTCGATTGCCGAGCACCACGGTCTATTGTTATGTTACTATTGGGACCTAATGCTATGAGCTGTTGTTTACTATTTTGATTTCAATAATATGTATTGCAAAACCTTCTAAATGCCTGATAATTCTCTCTGCTTGCTACGAGATCAGAATAATAAACTACGCCCGAAGTGACATGTAAAGAATCCAACATGATTACGTGGTCGTCATGCCAAAGATCACAATCCCGCAGAACGTGATGTGCTGTTTGTTCTACTCTGGTATTCGCGGTAGAACACTACACTGTTAAAACATACGGCCCGCCTGATGGTAAGCAGAAACAGCCTTAGACGTTTGCAATACTGGGGGTATTACTCGCGCGTTGCCCACCCTGTAAAAAGTGGATCTCTGGAGACCTCACCGTAGGAACATGGAATTTAAAAGTAACTCTATACTTTGAGAACCAGAATGTTATTAACAGCAGGTGCGTAACGTGCGCACGCGTCGATCTCTCGTCAAACACCAAATCCTATACTAATTTGTATTGTCTATACAATGTGTTAATTACATGTTACTCGGGCTTGTTACTTCAAGGTGTAACTAAACTAGTTTCATGCACCCCAAAGAATTTACTGATGGTAAGCACCATTACGTTTCCTAAATACGCTAGCCACGTATAGCCAATGAAAGAGGTAAACAGGGCCGTAAATCTGATTCAAGTGTTCTAAATATTGCGTGAAGGTATTTTTACTCGAATTTTTATTTATCAATAATATTCAAATTGTACAATTTACAAAGTTTCATAAACGATGCTCATGTCAGAAATCATGTGATTAGCATATTAATCTTTGTTCTTAGACTCGCTCACCTCTTTCATTGAATGACTGTACAAGTGTACATAGTATTAAGCCTCTACAAATAATCCTAAACCTAAGTAATATTATAAATGAGAAAGTGAGTTTGTTTGATATTCCTTTACGGCTTGCTTGACTAATCAGTCGATTATTATAAAAAATTGTATACATATTGTCAGGGGTACAGACAGAGCCAAACATAGGCTACTTTTTATCCCGTGAAAGTATGTCATTCCAATGGGAAAATATTTTTCTACTATAGATGGTGCTGCAATTGCAATGTCGGCCAACAGATGGCGCCACAAGTCGCGCTATGGGTTGTTTTGTTGTAAAACGAGACCTATGTCATAAAATTAAACGCGAGCGAAGCCGCAGGGAAAATGCTAGTAAGTAATAAATAATTGTATTTTTATAGAATAAAATAAGATGTATACGAAAATAAAAACCAAGACTTGTTTTTCCAAACAAATTGAATAATACGTAACTCAAAGGTTTCGTCGCGATTTTAAAATCGTTTCGACCCTTTGCCGACTTTAAAAGGAACCGTATATTTTATTAAATTCCCTTTTTAGATATGCCTACGAATTCGAAGTAGGTTGCCCAGCAACAACCTTTACAAGGGTAACAACTCGACAATAAAGAAAAAAAAAACCCTTTAGAGTGACAAATTGGGATTTCTGATTTGCACAGTGTATCCCATAGACCGTGTATATGGTGGCAAATTTAGTATTTAAACGAATTAAAAAAATAACTACGACGTCATTAGAAAAAAAATCTGCACTACTAGTGTTATAATTATAATGAAGTAATGTTATAAGATGTGTGCTTTTGTAGTTTTTTTATTTTTTATTTTAAATCGAAATCTGCTAATTTTGACGAGTAGCAACGTTCAAAGCAATTTTTTTCCTTTTTTTTTCCTTGTTATAATTTTTTTGTGACGAATCGCTACTGTGGCAATTTAAAACTCGGCTAGTACGTTTGATGCATTTTTTATTTGATTACAACAAACATTTTCCCATAAAATATTGAAGTAAGTAGACAATTATTCTTAGTTTTTTTTGCGACAAAAGAACAAACTTTTGAACTCAACGGAATGGCGTTACGGCGAATTTTATACGCATTAAATTCGTTCCAACATACAGTTTTTTAACATTTTTTCGTATTTTAAGTAACTTTATGAAATATTTCATTTTTTATTGTGTATTATTTTGTAAGTTGAGTTAAAATACTTCATTTTCCATTCATAAAATATATTTTTAGCCTCAATAGACAAAAATTGCTAAAAATACGTGACAGGTTTTTATAGACATTGAAAACAAGACCATCTGGAATCGAACCCCCTCTGATGCCGAAAGGCAGGACTACCAATGTACCACCAGGTTGTCTCCATTCGAAATACTCTTCCGCCGCCGCCAGCCGCCACCCTAAGTTGGTATACACTGCCCTGCCCTTAAACTAACTTTGCAAATAAATAATTAGTTGGATTAAAAAATCATTTGTCATCATTGCAACATTTATTGCCGGATCAAAAATACATTAAATTTTAGATAACCATAAAATTTTATTGATTTTTTTTCTTTGCAATTTTTTAAATGTATAGTGTCCATAAAGATACTTTTTTCTATTAATTATGTACGAATTTTTTATTTCTTTGAATCTAATTATATTATAGTAATTACTAGCGAAACCCGCGCAGCTTCGTTTGCGTCTATCGAATATTACGCTATTTCCCGTGGAACTTAAATGTGCGAACAGTTTTTTTTTTTTGCGAATTGTTCCTAAATAAAACATGAAATGGTGGAAATTTCCTAAAATCCTTTCTTATCAGATGCCTGCGTCATACAAAAAGGGACCGACCTAATTTGATAAGATTATTTATGGACCAAAAAATTAACCGTAATATTTCCAAAACTCTACGTTTAACAAAAAAAAATGCGTCCAAATTCTATAATTAACTATGGCAATACCGAGACGAAAGTATCATGAGACGGTACAAAATAATATTAAGTGAATCAGCTAATTGGTTAGAACGGAATCGAAGTGGTGACCGGGTCAGTGGACCGCTAGCCATCTAACGGACAATGTTTGCTCGACTTTTCATATTGCAATGAGATTTTATATATTTATATGATGCTTTTGAAAACTGTGAAAATCGTTTTTAATAGTCATTTTAGAAATCAACTGAATTTATGGCTAGTAATGTTCTATTTAGCATTTCATTATTTTCATTACACTTTGCAGTTTTCATTGTTAAGCTTCAGAAGTTTTATAGAGTTTATTAAAAAATACTTGAGGTATGTACATAGATTTAGTACCGTACCTACGTACGCTAGTATATAATAAATCTACGGGTAAGTATGTAGATGATAAAAATATATATTTTTTTAAATTTATCTATTTATATATTTTTTAATAATATTAAACTAACTCAAACTCAAAACTTTTTTTTATTCAAATAGGTCCTATTTCGAATCGCAAATATTTTTTCTACCACTACCAGTTCAGGCGGCAGAATTCATTTAAGAAAATATGGAAGGAAACTTAGCACTTGCTCTTTTAAAATGGTCTAATATTATGCAAAAGAAAATATAGTAACAATCATACCTACCTACTAATATTATAAATGAGACAGTGAGTTTGTTTGTTTTGTTTGTTATACCTTCAAGGCTCGACTAAGCGGCCAATCATTATGAAAATTTGTAAACATATTGTCAGGTACAGAGCCCAACATAGGCAAATTTTTACGAGGGCGAAGCCGCGGGTAACAGCTAGTTTCAAATAATTTAACAAATATGGAATAGAAGTGATATAA
Source organism: Endotricha flammealis (assembly GCA_905163395.2). Lineage (NCBI taxonomy): Eukaryota > Metazoa > Arthropoda > Insecta > Lepidoptera > Pyralidae > Endotricha > Endotricha flammealis. The sequence goes on along the minus strand of LR990855.1, from coordinate 1,939,327 downwards.
CTAACTATTGAGTTTTTTTAAATTAATTATTGTCTTATACTTTTAAAGTACAATAACCCGCATAAAATGGGTTCACTATACGTTTCATTCAATGGCGTATTTATCAATGAAGTTATCATTATAAGTTCTTATCACTCATTATCAAGTGACCGCAGATAAGGCGCCAAAACAAAACACCGGTAAGTAAAAAAACTTGCCCTAAAAGTAACCATCTTTCCGACCGTTCCGCCTTCACAATGCAAGCAACCCTCTCGCTCAAACAAACCGAAGTAGCATAAGTAAGAAAGAGAAGACACAGTAATAGTAGCGAACTCCCCAGGTAAGTTCCAAAGTTGGTGTTATTCGTGTTATTCGAACGCGAGCTTTGCGCGGGAAAGCACGTGGTTCGTCGCGACTTTTCCGGAATAACTAGAACGAATATTATTTTTCGAAATTATGCAACTGTGACTTTTGGAATTGGATTTTACGATTGTGTTTTAAATTTTGGGATTTTCGTGTTTTAAAAAAACAATTTTTGAGATGTGTATGCGTGTGCGCCACTGCGTTTTGTGTTGCCGGGAGCTTCTTATTGTGTAATAAGGATTTCTAAGGAGCCAGAAAACGGTGAGTCGGGTCCTTTGACATCTTTGTATAGAGATACATGTATAGATATTTATGGGGTATCCTGTAAGGGCAAAACTGTATTTCTTACATACAAAATGTAACGTTCAAAATTTAAGTATTTATTTATTGCACGATTGAGAGTACAATTTAAGTTGTAGTAACAATATCTATATAATTTTTAAATAAAATAAAAAAACTATAATCTTGTAACACATATTTGTTTATTCACTGCACAGTTAACCAATGAAAGAGATGATCAGGGTAAAGAACTAAGAACAAAGATTTTAATCCTCTTAATGTGATTAAGTGAGATGTGAAACTTTGTTATTTCTTATGAAAATTCGAGTAAAAATACGCGGAATTATAAAACGCAAATCATATTTACGGACTACTCACCTATTGCATTTGCTGACCGCACTGTTATTAAAAATTGTATCATTTTTTTAAGTTATAATTATCTATGTTATATATATATAAAAAAGTTATAAACGAAGGCTATATAGTAACGCATGCGTACTAAGCGTTGACTGATAGACAGCTGTCGCAATATTTATTAAGAAATCGTAGCGCCATGTGGCTAAACACATGTTCCGTAAAGTAATAAATATTACGTTTTATCCATTTTATTATTAAAATATACATATTTGACATCAAAAATATTTATCTGTTAAAAAAATATTATTCAAAAAGTCATCGCACGCAATAATCTTTAAATATGTAGCATGTAAAGTCGCTTCCACTGTGAGTAAGTTCGCTTATAACTTTTAAATTACTAAGTTGGACGAAAACGAGAGTGTGGCTCTTTGTTCTACTTCGTCTAACTTCGCTTTACTTCGGATCAACCTCAGAGCCCGCAGAACCCGCAAGATTTTGATGAAGATGTTTAAATGGAGCAACTGCCATCAGATGTCTATAACTCGGATCGGAAAGTAGATAAGGCTATAAAGGATCTGTCGAAATAAATTTTTTTGGACAAACGGATTTTATTAGGATTACTCTATAGATCACATAATGTTATGTACTTCCTCCTACTCAGCTTCCAAGGCAGCTGTCTCTCCCCTGGTCAATATGTTTCCTTACTTATTGGCAATCAAAGTTAACTCGACTGTGAAAGCACCATCCTCTCATAGATTATCACCGTGAAACAGCAATGATTTTCAGTTAGTAAGAGAGATAGGGAACAGTGGATAATCCGCTCAAATGGGAGCAGCCCGTCTGGGGAAGGACCTCCTTACAGAAGATCGTAGCCAAATAGCATTGGTCTCGGCCATGTTATATTCCTACGGTGAGTAAGGTCTCCAGAGCTCCACTTGGGGGGTTAGGAGGGTTAGCAACGCGTGAGTGATACCCCCGGCATTGCAAGTGTCTATAGGCTACGGTGGTATAAAAAAAGTAAGATATCCAGAAGCTCAACTCTTTCCTATCCCTCCTCCTCCTTCCTCCCAATTCTTATTCCTGTAGCGGGCGCGTTAATAGAACTTTCCATCAGGACCGCTTGCCTGTTTGCCTGCCGTATGCCATAAAAAAAGGTGACGTCATAGCTTACTATGTACAAACTACATAGTAAAACATACAACATCGATATTCCCACATTTTTAATTGAAAAATTCTCACTTCAACGGTTTCCCTAACATGATATGACATAAATATTGATCAAACTCATTACTATGTATTATGTGCATAATAAAACCATAGATCATCTACTCAATGGTAGTATAATGTGGTTACGTACATACAAAATGCTATGGATGTTAACTATTGACTTTTAATAAGTATATTTGCTCTGTTACCCTTATTTCTGTTGTATGGTCAGCAAATAATGTTACGTCACGATTACTTTTAATTAGGCATTGCTTTTTATGAGTGAAAAACGAAATGAGCTTGTGACTTTAAAAATCTTTGTATATTCATGTCTAGTCTACCATTATAAGTTTTAACTCTGAGAGAGGAATTTGGGCGCCAACTACGATAGTGTCAACCTGAGCTCGTGAATAAAAATTAAATTTCTTTATGTTACGAGGTTTGATTTATAATGATTAGTGTAATCCAGGTTGGAAAATTCCACACACACTCAAATGGCTTGTTTGTTTTTGGAAGTCACTATAGGCCGGTTTTCCTAATCACTAATAAATAAATAGGGACAAATCACACAGATTGAGCTAGCCCCAAAGTAAGTTCGAAACTTGTGTTATGGGATAATAATTCAACGATACTATATTTTATAACAAATACATAAATATCCAAGACCCAGGCCGATCAGAAAAAGTTCGTTTTTCCGACCGGGTTTCGAACCCGGGACCTCCTGGGTGGCATGGTCCGGCATGGTAACTATTACGGCACGGAGGTCGTCAATAGCACATTATTTTGTCAAATATTATTATTAATTCACAAATTTTTGACAGTTCAAGTATGAGTTTGAGGTCTCTTAATTGACAACTAGTATTTTCGATACTTTTCACATTCAATTAAGTATGTACTTCAAACTACTTTTATTAATATCAAACTTGTGGTACTAAAATATGATGAAAGTCATTTTAAGTTCCAGTTTTTATATAAATTTTAGCGCAATATTAATTCCAATTCAATTAATTAATTCCAAATCTCTGGTGAAAATCCAAAAATCTCTTGAAAAATCTCTCTTCATAAAAAAACTACATCGCACTTGAAAGTCGGAAAAACTGTTATTACTCACTCCAAATTTTAATTCTAGCATGATATTGCTAGCTGAAAATTACAAACGAGTTAATAATTTTAAGTAATAATTTTTTTTTTGTAATAATCTAACCATTTATGTATTTGTATACAATTATGTAGTTTAAACTATTTTATGTATAATTCAAACACAATGTTTTTTGAAAATGAAATAAATAAGGTGATATTGCTAACTGTACATAGAAAATTGCAAATTGCACTTTAACTCCGTTTAATTTACAAAAAAGCAATAAGTGCTCTCAGTTCCCGACCACAATAAAACAAAAGGATCATAACAACCACTTCTTAGACACTTCAGAATAACCTCACCTTCGAGGGTCAGGCTATGCCCTTAATTAGTGATAGACAGAGACAACAATACAACTTTATAATAAGTTAGACAGGGAGAGTAAATAGATTTCAATAAAACACCCTTGCAGTTCAGCGGAGCGTACGCGGATTTTTTTGCGCGCGAAATTTTTTTTTTAATTCTGTGAGAACTGCTCTGGCTTTACAGTCTAGTGCTTTTGCCTTCGTTAGTTTAGTTTTTGTATTAAAACGATTATATTAAGTGGCTATTAAGTCGTATTAATTTTATGGTCTGAATTTTATTTAGATTTTTTGATAACACCTAATTACATTTTCAAGAAAAATCTAACGTATTTTTTAATTTAAATAAAATTCGAGTCTGAAACTTTTTTAAATAATTAGCTTTTTATTAAAATGTAAAATATAAAATATCTGTTAGAGAGATAGACGCTACGAATCACGTTCCTTATAGGTTAGTCAATATTTTAATTAAAAAATAAATACATTTTCTTAAATTAACCAAAAAAAGTAAAGTTTCAAGTAAATCCGTAGTTTTCTATTCAGTGAAATCACTTCCTTGTAAGTCCCAAACAATATAATATTATAATCCCAGAATTTTAAGCCAACCCTTCGTACGTACTTATTCAAATTAGGAAAAAAAATCAAAGACAATCTTTGTCTATTTAAAAAAATAAACAAATCGTTCTAAATATCAAAACAAAAGACGAGTAGAGTACGGCGTATCTCGTTCTTTATTTAAAATTCTTTGTTATTTAAATTTATTTGTATTGTAATAAAATAAGGAACGCGCATACAATTAAAAAGATTAAGAGGGTGCGTTCTGAAGTTATTTATTTTGTTTGTCAATCAATTATTTTTTGTCTGTATCTTTTGTTACTTGATTAAATAACACTTGATTTTATGTTTTAATTTTGCAAGTGGAAGAACGGTGACTGCTCAAAAAAAGATAGGAAATTTGGGCTGAAGAAAATCAGATTTTCGATTATGTTATAAACGTATTAAGGTAAAATTTTATAAATTCACTTTGTAGTATGAGTTTACAAAAAGTAAAAAAATGTATTAAAGGAAACAAACAGAGATATTGGGATTTTGGCAACTACTTTAGCGTCAACTTGTAATCGTGATTAAAAATTCAATTTCTGTGTGTTTCAATGTTAAATTCATAGTATCGATAGTGTAATGTGAAGCAAACATTGGTTGAAGGTGGTTGAAGGAAAGTAATACGCACAGCTCTTGACGTTTCTCATACAATGACTTGGCAACCTCCGTTCACCTCATGCCGCTAGGGGCGCTTTATCATTTTGCATACAAAACGCACAGTTCACCTCATGCCGCTAGGGGCGCTATAACATTTTGCATACAAAACGCACAGTTCACCTCATGCCGCTAGGGGCGCTGTAACATTTTGCATACAAAAGTTTTGAAATCGTTCACCTCATGCCGCCCTCATGCCGTAGGGGCGCTAGTGTCGCGTCTTGCCCGAATTCTTCCGAAGCTGTGGGTATTACTCGTCTATAGTATTTGGTTGAAGTGCATAGTTATTGCAGTTTATGATTAGGAACTTTTAAAGTGCATTATCGTGTTGACTTCAAAAACCGCTTGCCTTTCTTCGGGGCGTCTTGCCTCAGAGACTGTATGTATACTGAGTCAAGATAAGTAGTAATACGCTTGCTTTGAATGATATCGATGTACAAATTATGCTTATTTGAAGATGGCACAATGGAATCTTCGTCTGAAGTCTGATCACCAAACGAAAAAAAAGAAATATTTAAGCATAAAACTTTTATGTTTTTTTAAACTTTTTTTTACCATAGATGCCTTTAATTTCTAATAAAGACCTCCCTGAGTAAACGATTTGATCTTATTATCTATTATATTGTTTGTTTTTTTTTATCTAAGTAAGTACAAGATTCTCATGAAACTAATTTCGATTTTTTTCTCGTCCTTTACACTTTGTAAAAAAATATTACAGGTTACAAACCGGTTACAGTTTGTAACACCTTATAAAAAAAGCAAAATTTTTTTTTAGATAGACTAAACTTTTTTAATGGCACATTTTTTTTGTTTCTTAATAAAAAGTAACTATTCTCACGGAGCCCCCACGGTACCCATGTCAAAAAACAAAAAAAAATTGTTACAGTAATTGTACAGAATTATAACGTTTACAACGAAGGGGTGACGGATATACGGAGTGCCAGAAAAACTAAATTAAGCATAGATCAAAGATAGTATGATGAAAGAATTAATTTTTTTTTAACTTAGAGGCATAACAAAAGGCAGCTATTACTCAAAATAAAGATGGGTAGATATCCTTTCCTTCCTTTTTCTTATGCCTCTACCTATTTCCCATCCTTGTAGCAGCAGCGTAATGATGTTGTTAACCACTTTCCATCAGGTGGCCCACTTAATTGTTTGCCTGCGACATGACATAATGAAGTGAAAATAAGTAATTAAATATATATAAGTACTCAAATCTCACTATCAATATAAAAGTAACGGTCTAATTGTGACAAAACAGAAATATATTGTAAATAGGTTACAATGAAATCAAAATTATATTCTTCTTTAAATAGACATTCAACTAATTTTAATAGTTGATAACTGAAAATATTGGATTTCATCATATTCACCTCTCTTTCATGCATATTTAATTTTCATATAGCTGTCTCATTCCTAAACCCAGGTGTCCGCACTGTCAGTATAAATCACCCTGGTTGGCCTTCTGACCTCTGGGTTTTAAGGATTAGGGGATTTCGGGTTCCCAGGCCTTAACTTGGGTGGATTAATTTGTTAGAGTACACATTTAAGACAGTTTTAGGGATGTTCTTGCGTAATAAAAATTAAATGTAACAACCCTCTCGTACAGTAAACAACCGAAAGGAGTATCTGGTAGAAAACTATGAAATATTTTTATGCGACTTATATTAAATAAGAATTACCTATTGTAAAAGAAAATTCGAGTAAACTCTTTTATGCAATACTAAAAAAAAAACATATTTTTGTAAGACCGTGCAGGCATCTTGGTGTTTTAATACAAAAAAAAACAGAGATAGGTACCAACTAGACTGCTTTTTAAACGCATTATATTTATTTATCTATTTGTTTTAATCACACATAACAGATAACAAATTATAGAAAGTCAACAAAGTATACAGGTAAAAAATTATAAAATCTAGTTTGTAATCCAAAAAAAGTGTGTAAGTACATGAAAAACAAGTGAAAAGAGTACCTAACTATTAATTAACAATTATTTAATTAATACAAATTAGTAATAAATTTGTAAACACATAGGTCTGACAGTTTGCGATATAATATGTCCTTGAGGGATTTTATATATAGAGACAGTTTTGGTAGAAAAATATCAAAAGCGGGGGGGGGGGGGGGGTTATTGTCGTTACACTGACGAGCCATCCTAACTAGGATATCCACATTAAGTACAAGTTATCTCTTTCCATCTTCTTTAGTTTGACATCGACAGGTATAATCTTTGTCCTATTTATTTATAATACTCTAAGGGTATAAGTACAAGTTATCTCTTTCCATCTTCTTTAGTTTGACATCGACAGGTATAATCTTTGTCCTATTTATTTATAATACTCTAAGGGTATAATTCAATGTGTTCAACTTTAGAAATGCGTTTCAGAAACTGGTTTCAGAAAATGTTAGAACTTATTTTTCACAATGATAAGCAAAAAATTTTTTTAAATATATCCATATGACCACCTGTTCTATTAACTATTTTATTTTTAAGTTAATAATACTTGCAGGTTACAAAAATAACTGGTTTGACGTCCCTTTTCTAGAAAAAAAAATCCCGAAACTTTTCGAGTAAGTCATTTTAAGAAAGCATTATTCAACCTACTCTATGGTGACAATAGACTGGAACTATTTTTTTTTTGCAAATAATAAGTCGTAGGCATAATGGTATAGAATAGACCCATTAATTGTTACCTACGTTTGAAATATCGATTCTTAGGGGAGTTGACGTTTCGAGTTCAATGTAATAACACCTTTTGTAACCGTCAAGTGAGAGTTTAAGAGAAATATAAGTTAAATGTCTACTTAGGCCGACTCTAACGGTCATCCTGGCTACACTTCGTAGTTCAGGCGTGAAAAGTAAGCAGGCATACATGGCCAGTTTCTGAAACCTACGCATCAAAACTCACGCGTTTTCAGCCGCCTCCCCCCCCCCCCCCCCCAAGCGGAGCTCTGGAGACCTTACTCACCGTAGGAACACAACATGGCCGAGACCAATGCTATTTGGCTACGATCTTCTGTGAGGTGGAGGTCCCAAGACGGGCTGCTCCGATTTAAGGTGATCCGTTTCGGTCCCCGCGGGAAATTCAATTTCTTTGGGGTTTTTTACAAATTGATTTTGAAAATTTTTTTGAAAATTGATTTTACGACAACAAATATAAAATATCTACTGAATATTATCATATAAATTATAAATATTGGCTCTTCTCATAATGAATGTGCATAATGCACGTTTATAGGGAAAAAGATGCATCGTGGACATTCATAGGAAGAGCTAATATTTATAATTTATTTGTTATTTAGTCAGTAGATATATTGTATTTGTTGTCGTCAAATCAATTTTTACGAAAATTCTATCAATGATTGAGATGCAATTTGTAAAAAACCCCAAAAAAATTGAATTTCCCGCGCTGACCGAAACGGATCACCTTAAGCGGATTATCCGCTGTGCCCTGTTATGTACCTCTTTAAAGTCCTTTAGTTTGACACACAGTGACAGCCATAATATGCTCAAAACCATTTATTTATTATATAATATTAATTATAATTGTATCATTAACTTTAAAATGGTTTTGGGCAATTCTGAAAATGTAAACTATCACTGTGAATTGATGTCATTGTCGACATGTTTCTCATTACGTTCCAATAATGACATTATCGACTTTGGAACAACTACGCTTCAAGGTTAAAAACCGCGTTTATATAATTTAATCTGTATAACTAATCTATATAACATTATAATAACTAGTCTATATCAAAGATCAACAATTTATTAACCCTTAAAAACGAGTTTAACACAAAACACATCGTAAAATTTTAACTATCGGAAGAAGAGCTTGTAAACATTTAACGACTGTATTATTAACCTGAGATTTCAATAATGTTACATCGCAGTCTATAAGTTTTATGTCTATGATTTTCGTATTGGTAGTTAATATTTCAAATGGGCGTAGACTTACGGCTTTTTTCTGCGATTTGTCGTAAGAATAATTTTTTTTCTTGTTAGAATTTAGTGATAAGATAAAGATAGTAAGTAGTAATATTCTTTAGGAAGTTCTAAATATACAAATAAACATATAATTATATTCGAAGCAAGGCTGCTTTATTAGGTACTGAAAATTGTTCAAGACAAAGTAATAATTCTTTTGTATAGGTAATATACAAAAATTGTCCTTATACGTACTATATTTTTTTCTAACCAGATCTATTGAAACTGGCAAATCTATTTATTTTCAACTGCAAGATTTTAATTCAATTTTACTATTGTTTGCTACCTTAAAAAAACAACTTCTCAATATATAATCAAGTCATTGAAACCCGCCCTTCGCGTCGTAAATTTCCCACATAAGAAACCAATTGTTGTCAGAAATAAATCAAACCGAATAAACTGTCAGTAAAAAAAACTAGATCGAAATGCTCGCTATTGAAAAGGGCAAGAAATCCTTATGGTTATAGCTTTAAGGTGTATTCAATTTGCAGTGAACTTTTGAACCAAACGAGACGCATCTTATTGTCAAATTTTGCACACTTCCTTAAACTATAACAATGGTTTGTACAACAAAGAAATGACGGATTACCAGCATCGGATCTGCTCTAGATTGAATAACGATTATTATACAAATTTCTTAAGGTACGTCTAGAGAGTTAACAATACATACAATTTGGTAAGGTATACCTTTGACACCGCGACATCTGCCGGTCGGTTTTGTAGAATAATAATTCTTTAATCAAAAATAGCTTCAAAGAAGGTGAAAACTTTGTGAAATGCGATGATTAAAAATAATAATTGATGTATTTAATTAAGTAAGTAAGTACCTATTTAGTTTATTACTTTTACTATTCCAAAAAAAACGAAAGAATTTTTTACCATAATTTTGACATGACAACTCATAACTTTTATTCAAAAAAAGGTTTTTGAATTAAGTACATCAAGAAATATTAATTTGTCGTCCATCTGTAAATCAATAAGCGAAATTGTTATCACTATTATGCTTAAATCTTTAAAACTACGCAACGGATTTTGATGCGGTTTTTTTTAATTGATAGAGTGATTCAAGGGGAAGGTTTTAAAGTATCATACATTCCAAAATTCCCACGGGAAAGCGGGATACACGCAAACGAAGTTGCGCGGGTTTCGCTAGTAAAATATAAAAGATGGATCGCGCTGGATGACTTTTTGAACACACGCAATAAAAATGAAAAAAAAAAAACTTTAATTGATTTGAAAAGTTTTGAAACAGATACACAGATAAAACAAAAAGAAACATATTTTTATTAAATAATTGAACATAACAGGTATTATTTTAAAAGTTACATTACACAATGATCTCTAGTTTCGTCTTTCAACAATAATAGTTATTTGTTATGCAAGGCTGCAAAGTTGTTTTTTGGCGCGAGTACTTATATTGAAACCCGAGCTAGCGAAGGTTTCTAGGATTGAACCACGAGCGAAGCGAGTGGTTCAAATATAGAATCCTGAGCGTAGCGAGGGTTTCAAAGGTATGAGACGCAGAATAACTTTGCTTGCGAAACACACAACTTTTCATCTCACTACAGCGAGGAAAATGCTTGATGCAAGAAAATCGCAAATATTATATTAAATAAGTGTTTATTTTTTTTATGCGGTGTCGTGCTGGCCAGTTCGATTATTTTAAAAATAAGGTTTGCACACTGGCATGAAATAAGTATTAAATGCATTTTCAGAGGATTGGCGGTATAAAATATAAAGGTTCGAATTTTAAAAATTCTTTCCACGCTAGGGCACAAAATGCACTTTTGCGCTCAGATTTCGAATGACAAACAGATTCTTTCCGAGCTTGTGAGGTGAAAAATATATTTTTTTGAATCGACGCGGACGAAGTTGCCACCACAGCTACAACACCGTAATCTAAATATATATATTACTTAGTGACTAAAAGCCTGTATAATCGTTGTTATGTAATTATATTAAAAAGGCAATAAATAAAACACTCCCACGTCAATTAAAAGATTCCTCAGTTACTAATTACCGAGTATAATTGAAAATACTTTCGCTCGGTTAATTTTTACGGTATTTTGCTTTTGTTTAGACGATTTGGGAGTAGAATTGGTTGAGATTTAATCTTAATATACGTAATTATGGTTCAGATTAGATTTTAGACGAACAAAGTGTTATCTCAAATAACGTCGATGTTTCAGAATATATTCATAAGAAGGATGTCATCTTAAAAACGCTAATTTCTCGACAGCATTTTTTAAAATATATTTACTGAATAGTACATTTAAAAAAATATAAAGTAAGTACATTGTTTTATATCAATAGACAAAAAAAATATGGTTTAGTTAGCATCGAAAATCCAAAAACTATGTATTTATAATAAGATTTTATATGTAATGTCATTTAATAAGATTTTTATACATTAAATTCTTATAAATTAATTAGGTTACTTATATTTTTTTATTTAGCCATCAATATCCCTCTGTCGGTCAGAAGTTTTCCCTCTTTTCCTCTGATCATTTATAAATGCACACATCATCAATAAATAATATAAATTTTTCTTTCTTTTTTTTTGTTTTGTAATACGAATACCTGCTAATATGACCGACCATACACCCTATCTACCGAATACCGATGCGCTACTAACCACGTACTAACGACCATATGGCCATAGACCAAAGATAAATTTCATAGATAAAAACGTCACAACATATTGTTATGACGTTAAATTAACGTAGCGGGTCGTTGACCCTGAAAAATATTCATAATTATTATAGTAATTAACGTGTAATATGACCATATAGTATCCTGGCTTAATAAGGCTACTCTAATTTATTTATTCTTATTCTTTTCATGTCAATGACTCAAATAAAATAAAATTTCTACACCTTACTGGCAAGATTTTCAACCAGGAACATGGCATTATCCGTGGCCTTCCACAAATCTGTTGACACAAACAGTAGGACAACCCGGGCAAGATAGGAGATGACCCATCGTCTGCGGAGCACCAGTGTTGCACAAGTCACAGCGAATGTCGGATGATTCTCCTATGAAGCCCCATTTTCTGAGGTTATACCTACTGCGGCCCACTTGCGACCGTAAGCGTTTGAGAGACATCCACACAGTCCAAGCGAGGCTGTGGCCTGGGAGGAGGTGCTCAGATGGTTCCGGGCAGTGTTGGGGATGCCTTTCACGCCAAAGTCGCTGTTTAGACTTTGTAGCATTTATTTGTTAAGGTACGGAGGCCTCGAAGATAGGAGGACCATTTTAAAACAAAATCGTTTGCACATCTTGTAAGTGGAATTTTTGTCAGCTTCGCCCTTTTCTTTGTTACCAAACAGGGTTTTTGTTTATTAGAGCCACATGTTGCAACCAAAGGTCATCCTAACGATGGTCCTGCTATCCTCGAGCCGACTGTACATACACCAATACAGGAGCTCGATGGCATCGCTGTTGTGTATCGCTCTCTAAACGAACACGCAGTCAAGCAACGTGAACCCTAGACAATGTTGCCCCAGCAATGGATGGGTTTCGTTATCTCGAGCTTTTCCTTGCTTCAGCTACGTTAAGCCGCGTCAGTCCCGTTGTTATCGAGGAATGATAATCGTTAAGCCAAGTTGGTGGACGCCGGATTCTGTCCGCTAACGTCGAAAATCTTCCGAACGACGCGTATGATAGCTGCTTTAAAGACAACGTCATATATAATATTTATGAATAAATAAAACTAAGTAAAATATTAAATAAAACTTAATTATATAACTATAGCATAGTGTGTAAGTGTGTTAATCCAAGAGAACCTGCCGACAAACTGTTACACAGTTTGGCAGAAAATGTATTTTGAACACTTTGTAATATTTCTGGAAAATAAATAAATAAATAAAATAAATATATTCTTTTTCAAATTAGTATTTGCTATATTATATAAATATAAGCTCTTTCGAATCGTCACAATTTTTTCGTACGACAGTTCCGACAGCAGATTTGTGCTAAGAAGAACTGGCAAGAAGGCTTCAAAGTCGTGTCCCATCCAAATTCAAATTCAAATTAAAAATAATTATTTATTTAATATTGTTGCATGCACAAATGCTTTATTTAATTTTTAAAAAACTTAATTAACTCTACAAATCGCACAGGTCACTCAGGTCAAAGTACCAAAAAAAAAATACAGTAATTGTGCCTTAATTGGAGGTACTTATTGAGGCGCCGCACGCGGGGGCGACAGCTGCGCGTGAGTGCCACCCCTATTAAAATAATTATTTATTTTATTAAGTTAACTGTTCATTTGTACTTAATTGTTTTATTTGAAACTCGCGAACGCCTGCAATTTTATAAAATCCTTTGTTCCCAGACTGACTTTTAAGATAAAAAAGAAATAAAAATAAAAAATAAAATTCAGGAAATTACACCCGTATTTTACAGAAATTACCCGTCCTGATCCTACTTCTTGTTTCATTTTCTTTCCTTTTTAGGGTTCCGTAGCCAAATGGCAAAAAACGGAACAGTTATAGATTCGTCACGTCTGTCTGTCCGTCCGTATGTCACAGCCACTTTTTTCCGCAACTATACTGTTGAAACTTGGTAAGTAGATGTATTCTGTGAACCGCATTAAGATTTTCACACAAAAATAGAAAAAAAAACAAAAAATTTTGGGGGTTCCCCATACTTAGAATTGAAACTCAAAATTTTTTTTTCTTTAAACCCATATGTGTGGATTTATAAAATGATATTGAGGTTTCTAAAATATTTTTTTCTAAGCTGAATAGTTTGCACGAGAGACACTTTCAAAGTGATAAAATGAGTGTCCCCCCCCCCCCCTGTAACTTCTAAAATAAGAGAATGATAAAACTAAAAAAAATATATGATGTACAATACCATATAAACTTCCAACGAAAATTGGTTTGAACGAGATCTAGTCAGTAATTTTTTTAATACGTCATAAATCGGAAACCGCAATTGCTGCTACGGAACCCTTCATGGGCGAGTCCGACTCGCACTTGGCCACTTTTAATCCAAACTTTTAGAAGGTAATATTAGAAATACGCAGTCGCCACAAGAAAAATATTAAAACTAAATGGATCCGACAAATAGAACCGCCGCCGCCGTTCGAAAAGACATGAAATCTATTAATTCTCTCATCACATTTTACATATGCTTTCCGTGATGTTCAGTATATCTATGTATTTAAATTCTTTAAGCTACCATCATTTCGCCTACTCAAGATAGCCTACTCATAAACTAATTCATTAAACATTATTTGTAAACCACAGTAAATGTCCCGACATTCCATAATATGCCTAGTTCGTGGGGCGCAATGCACTGTCGAATCTAGAACTGAATTATTCATGACGCCAGCGCCACCTGCCGCCAACCGACAAACTAACATTTGGTGCCATAAATTACAATATTTGAAATAGGAACGAACGGGTAATGCGTTCGAAAACAAGATGTTTGTGCTCACATGTTTAAAGCTTTGGTTTCATTGGTTGAAAGTTATTAAAAGATTTGGATTTATATAGAAATTAGATAACATTTTTTAGTCATCAACCAACCCACTTTTGGGTCTCTCTACGACACAATTGGTAGATAGATAAATTGTAAAGCGTGGGTGAAAGATTTCCGCATAGAGAAACTTTGATGTTAGCTCTACACTCTCCGAAAGTTGAGCAATGTGAAGTGAAGTTAGGCACGAAGACATTGTCTTCTAACTTCATGTCTCATAAAAAAAAAAAAAATTCAAAATATTTATTAATCAAAGATTACAGTAATAAATTATTTATGCAATTAATTTACTCTATAAACTACTACCATTATTTAAAGAAAAGCCAGTTACGGCCTTTTTTGTCATAAAAGTGAAGATGAAGTAGGACGAAGACGTTTTACCTCAATTTCGCTATAGCGTAGTAGAGATAGCATGAAAAATAAATTCCATTCTTCGATTCCATTACTTGCTTATGTAGTATTTGTAACTGGCATAATGGTAATTGTACTTTTACCATAGTCAATTGAATGACACTCCAAAACATCGTTGGTAATTCAGATTCAGAATATCACTTTCAAATTCAGAATTCAATGCCAAATGGGAAAAATATTGCCAGACTTGAATAATTTTTATCTCAAAATCTACATTATGCTTCAGAATGCAATCCTTATCAACTAAGATATAAGAACGAAATTTCTTTTCTCCGATATACGGAAAGACGACTTATCTGAGGGACGTCTCAAAAGTTCAAAAATCGAAAAACTTGTTTTATTTTTAAAATCGTCGTTGACTTAACACAAATTTTGGTTACATCCAGCAAAGAGGCGAACATATAAAATGTAAACCTTATTACGTTCTCCGTTCGGAAATTCGAACTTTTTAAAAAGTGTGTGCGAAACGAAACCTTTTTTGTTCCCGGACCCCATATTTCGCGAGACGTGCATACGATATTTAAAAATGCTCTAAGAAATCTTTAAATTCAATAGTAATTTGGCTGAATGAAGATTGAACAATGTAGTTTCGCCCTGTTCTGCGGTGTTTAGTTCGCGAATTCTAGGGGGTTATTTCTACAACACTGGTTTTTGGTACACAGCATGCGTCTGCGTCTGGCATGAAAGCCCTTCTCAGTAATTACACAGTCAATTTAGTAGGTGAAGAATTTGTGATTTATTGCACACAAGTACACAACCATAACCAAGATGAAATCAGCCGAGTCTTAGCAGCGTATTTTACGAACAATTTAACTATTATTATGCTAAGTTATTTAATATTTAGGTTATTAGGCTATGATTGGCGTATAATAGAGTGTATGCCATGTGTATTTGAATTAGCAATTTATTAAATTTTAATAATATAATACGTTCGTTATTATTATAATTACGAATGCTCTAGTTTTCCTTGCCTCTATGGTCTATCAGCCAGTTTTTTTTTTCTTTCTTTCGGCAATCGGACTTCAGACGAAGATTCCGTTGTGCCATTTTCTTGTTATACTTGTGTACGTACGTAGTTCAAAGCAGCGTAGGTATTCAAGGTATGAGCCCGACATACCCCCGCCGCTTCCCCAAGCGGTAATGCAGTAATGCTTTTCTCTCACTATAATAAAAAAAAACAAAAAAAGGGGTATTCATGCTATCTTGACTCAGTATACGCCAGTATACGGAGTCTCTGAATGTCGACGCCTCGAAAAAGACGATAGAAAAATTTCTTTGAAGGCGGTTTTTGAAGTCAACACGATAATACACTTTAAATAGTTCCTAATCATAAATTCCACTCACTATGCACTTTAAACAATGTTTGCTTCACATTTCACATACCTAACACTATCAATAATAAGAATCAAAACTTTGAAACACTCATAAATTTAATTTCTAATCACGAGCCCAAGTAGACGCTATCGTAGTTGGCGCCAAAAATCAGCCAGTATCTGTAATGCATTTTTTAAATTGATGACACATTAAATTATGACTGTCACAGTCAAACTAAAGAAGAAGAAAAAAAATAGCTTGAGACTAAAATGTGTAATTAAAATGCTAGTCAGGAACTGGCTGTTTATCTCTGTACAATATTGCAACTTCAAAATTAAACAGACAACAAAAAAATTACGCTAGAAAACAATTCTATAGCCTGAGAAACGATCGTAAAATGAAATATGTAAAATAAAAATCAAACCTACTACCCTGAATTCTTGATTCTGCACAGCAGTAACGCACAATCTCGGTTAACAGCTCAAGTACGGTTTAACTTAGATACGAAGTTAACTGTAACTTAGTAATGTTACCGTGTTAGTTTCACATTTACTTGATTTGTTCATATTTTTCCTCAAGTAAGTGTTTTTATGTCACACGCCAGGCAAATAAAATTATTGCATTTGAATAGGATGCAATAATAGTACAAGAAGTTGGGAAATACCAAAGAAAAGATAGATTGAGTTTTTGAAGAAGGATATGTGGAGAAGGAATGTTACGGTCGAGATGACAGATGATAAGGGCGAAATGGAAAAAATTAACTTGCTGTACCGAATGCACATAAAGTGGGAGAGTCTGGAGTGGTAGAGCAATTATTACGAAATGGGCTGGCTCGACCGGGGAAGTACCACCCTCTCACAGGATATCGACGTGAAGCAGGAATGCGTTTCGTTCGGTGAGTGAGAGATCCGGAAGCCCAACTCTTTCCCTATCCCCTCTTTCCCCCTCCTTCTTTCCCTTCCCGTACTCCTTCCTTTCCTGCAACTTCCTTGGTGGACAACGCATTGGTAGCGCCCCTGGTGTTACTGATGTCCATAGGCGGGGGTGACCGCTTTCCATCAGGTGGCCCGCTTGCTTGTTTGTCTACTGTATGACATTTAAAAAAAAGGGATGAGGATGTGAATAAGAAGAATAGGATATTTTTTTTATCAGCCAATTGTGTCCCACTGCAAGGCAAAGGCCTCCCCCCAACTTCTCCAATTTTCTCTTAATAGGGTCTTTTCCGGCCAATCCTCCAAATAAGTGTCGAGCTCATACCTCCATCGCCTTTTTGGTCTTCCGCGACGACGTTTAAAGGATTGGGGCGTCCATTGGGTTGTGATATGAGCCCATCTATCGGAAGGCATTCTTTCCACGTGCCCAGCCCAATTCCATTTCAGTCAGCCTTGTGTACTACGTCTGTGAATTTTGTTCTGGAGCGTTTTGTTTGTATTTTATTTATTTATTCGTATATGTAGAGTTTATTTATCCCTATTAAAGTTATAACAATCGTGTAACCGGTTTGCTACTTCAGCAAAAAACAATTCTAACGGTATATAACACCTATTCGTATATGATTTCCGTGTCTGGAATCGAATCGACTATATTAGCTACCGTTAACTTCATCTACAAGTTAATGGATTAACTATAGTTAAATCTATGATATTATAAGTCAAAGTGGGTCATTTTTACGCCTTTTATTTAGTTTAGTATAATATTTTATAAATTTTTCACAAATACACGGTGAAATTTTCAATCACGATACTGTTAGAGAGATTTCGCGGCAATTACTTTGATGAATGCGACGATAGCTTAGTCAGTGTTAAATTTGGATTAAAAACGGTTGATGCCCGCGTCTTTACACCAAGCTGGTCCCTTTTCCAAGCTAATTCAGGTTAAAATCTATCCTATGTGTTAATCCAGGCTATAATTACCCGTGTACAAAATTGGAAGCAAATCTATCAAGCCTCTCTCGCATAAACATGCGTGAAAGAGTGACATAATAACCATACATTTTTTTTACACAACGCCATCTAGTCCCAAAATAAGCAACTAAGCTTGTACTATGGCTACTAGATTGCTGGTAAATATACTTAGATACTTTGTTTTTGTAAACAAATACTTATTATACATAGAAAACACTCAGACCAAGGCAAACAGACATGTTCATGCACACAAATGTTTGACTTGCGCAGGATTCGAATCCGCGATCCTTAGGATAAAGTGACCATTGACAACACTCGACCACCGGACCTGTCTGTATATAACAACCATACATGTTTCGTACGATGAGTTAGAGAGCTGGAACCTAATACCCCTCCTGCTTCTTACTTTCTTTTTCACTTTCCTTCTCCAGTCCTTCCTTTTTCATTCCTTCAAAGGTGGGCAACGAATCCAAGATCTTGTAGTCGTGGATGTCCATGAGCAGCGATGATTGCTTACCATCAGGTCACCCTCTAGCTTGTTTGTCCGTCTGTCATAAAAAAATAAACATACATAAAAACTTTCGCGTTTTTAATATTAGTAAGAACATGTGTAAGGTTAACCATATGACTGGTTTGTCTCCTCTGTGTTCAAGATCACCTTGCCAGCTTAGTATACGTATTACCTTCACCCAAATCTATAATACCTACCAATAATATTTTATTACGTACTTAAACATAGAATGACCCAAATATTATTAATGTTTGTTTATGTTTTTATATTGAAAGTGTGCAGATAATTGCTAACTCATGTATTATTCTTTCGTTACAGGTCCAAAATGCTGAAGTGGGCGGTGTATGGTAAAAAGAATCAAGAACTCAGAACTACTGAAGTAGAAAAGGATGACCGAGATTATAATGATCCATACAATAACAATATCAGACGATCATTAGATGCACAAGCTGTTAAGAAAAGCAAAAAACCTAGCAGATATCAAAGAAGATCTTTAGGATCAGCTGCAAGGAAGAATAACATCAAAATCGTTGATAAAGAAAATGTTAATTACATAGGAAATACACCAAATTACTTCAAAGAAGGTTTCGTCAAAAAGGCTGAAGGTTTAGCTTTGAAAGACGTAAGCAACATTACACCTACACCGGGTACACCTAATTATGATAGAAGGAAATACTACATAAATGGCTCCAAAGAAGATATACCACCAGATCTCCCTGCAACACCACCAACTTACAGTAGAAGAGTGCGAGAAGCCAAGAAAAGAAAATTAGAAATGAGTAGCGATACATTTAGAAGAGACAGTTGTGTTTATAAATCTGAAAGAAGAATCAAAAATGTAGATAGAAGTAATCTTAATTCACCTAGATTGACACATAGTATTTCGGAGCCATCATTAAATGATCTATCAGAGAGACTAAGTGTATCAACTAGTAGCAACAGATCTTTTATTTTAGGAAAATTGAAAAGTAAAAATTCAATAAGTACTACCAAAACTGCTAGCGAAGGTATAGTCGAAATAGAATATGATAAAGATTTAGTTATCAATTGTGTTGAAAAACCAATACCTGTTGAAACTCCTAAAGCAAATAAAACAACCTTACCTATATTCGGACATCATATATTTACAGAAAATCATTTATATTTTAATAAAAATGATGCAGGACTTAGGAACTTAAGAGCTTTGAAAAGAACTAGAAAGAAATCTAATGATTTTGAAAGTTCATTTAGATCACCATCTGTAGATAAAAGAGATACACATACATTAGTTAGAGACGGCTGTTCACCTGTTACTATTACACCGTTATCTGTGAAGTTAGCTGCACTTAGATTTAGCACAATAAGCACACATACAAAATCTCAACGTGCTGCATTCCCTCTCGACGTTACTGATTATTTTCCTAAAGTAGAACATCCCTTTACAATGATTCCAGTCAAAGACGAAGAAAGTTCTATGGTAATGGAAAATAAATGTATATTAAGAAAAGATTCAATAACAAACGAAAGTGAATTAACAGTATCTACAACTCAAATGGGTGATGTCACTCTAGAAAAAATGATTGAAGATATTATAAAAAGTACAAAAATTGTAAGAACAAGAAGAAGAATAATTAAAAATATACCTGACAGCGCTGCTGTAGAAGAAGAAATACCTCCACTAGACGCTGTTAGAGATTTATTTGTCAATCCACAGACTAATAATAAAACTAAGCTGATTAAAGAAGCAAAATACGTAAATCTTTCTAGAGAGAATTCTGTATCTCCAAATAATACTCCAAGAAAAAATATGTTGCCAGTACATAGAGTCAATGAAAAACTACTAAAGAATCTTCCGATTGGTTGTTTCATTTTAGACGATGGTGATGGTTACAATGAAAGAGAAGTTCGAACACCAGACAGTCTTGTCGAAAAATCTAAAATATCTAATGAACGTGAAAACAAACTAAATAGATCACACTCTATGAAAACAGCTACTATTGAGAAATGCAACTTAGAAAGCAGTCTTTCAAAATCAACACCAGATTTGTTCGCTGCATCACAAGATCTTAGATGGAGGAGACAGAGGTGTATTCGTAGAAAGAAATCGACAGTTAGCAACGAAAGTCAATGGAAACAAAAACAATCCGATACAAAATCCCCTTCATTTCTTACATTAGAGATGGGTATACCTAGTCCTGCAGCAGAGTTGCAAAACGTTTCATTATGTGAACCTCTGAATACATCTTTTGACTGTCTTGTACCTGACGCTGAAGAAAATAATGCATCAATCAGTTCAAATGTCTCCCACAGTAGTTTAATGCCTAATGAACCAGCCATACATAATAAAAGATCAAGAGAACTATTTGGTTTAACTTTAGAAAACGGTATACCGAGTCCAATTACACCTATCGCCAGTTTGAAAAGGCCAAGCAATGTTTTAAGTGAAGAGAGGGCACACAAAACAAGTAAATTGGACGAAGAGATAGCATCTGATATTTATACACCAGTTATAGAGCATAAATCTTCTAGAAGATGCTTAACGTATTCTCCAGAGGAATGCAGCATAAATAGCAGTGAGGAGAAAAGAAGGAGTATAGCTAGCAATCGTTTTGAAAGAAGTAGTGATCGATTTCAGCCATTAAAAGGCACGATAGACTTGGAAATTAGGATGAGGAATGAAGTAATAGACGTCCACGGTGAGTGGTGACTATCGACAATTTTTTTTATTAATTGCTTAAAATAATAGATAGATAAATCATTTATTTTATCCCAAAGCACACAAAATGACAGAAATAAACAGTTAATTTTGATAAAGTAATAGTGGGACTGTGTGCCGCAGTGATACCGAGAAGCAGTAAGATTAAATAATCTTGAAGGTGGTGGCTGAAAATGGGTGGTTTGCTCTCCGAGCTAAATAGCTCGGGGAGCAAACCACTGATTTTCAGCCACCAATTACTTAATCAATCGACATGACGCTTCCAACATTAATAATTTTAGTTATTTTTAGAATATTTACGTAAATAATGACCTTACATTTTCAGTGATCCGCTGTCGCGATCTTCAAAGAGCTTCAGGGAGAACGGATGATATCAATGCTTATGCTAAGGTAAGGATTACCAGGGTTTTTCCCAGAATTTTTACACAGAGACACAAACATACATTAGTTAGATGTAATACAGTTAACGCATTATTTGTTAACTCTACAAAAACACAAAAAGTTCACAAGACACATGAACTTCAGATTCTTTCTCCGCCACTTTCTTTTGTAATTTGCAAAGTCAGATAGGACAAAATTCTAATCATTCATTTTAATTCATAAAATCGTTGTTATCAACCAATATTTTTTTTTTAAATTCAATGAAACTTCTATTGGTTTTCAGGTCGTGATCAGCGGAGTCTCTGAGACTCAATCTTTGCCCTCACAAAGGTCAATCTTTCAAAGAACATCGGTCCTCTATGGAAAAAGAGAGCCTGAGTTCCAAAGGCATCTGAAACTGCCTCTGCCTACAGCTGTCTACGATCACCAGTTGATTCACATCTCCGTTTGGCATAGAGATAAGAAATATAGGTAAGTACATAGTTTAAATTTCGTTTCCTCCCTTTTAGGCTTATCCCTAGACTGTTCTGAAATCTGCAACAATATGAACAGCGGTGTAAGTCGATAGGTGAAATACAATAAAATTTTGTCCTGTTTTAACATAAAAATACCTAAGTATAAAAAATATTCCATGCTACGAAAACCTAGGAGAACGGAATTTTACATATAAAGATTTATATGAAAAGCACTAACAACAAAATATACTGTTACAGTTTGTAACTGTTTGATTGTTTCAAACGTTGAGATACATTATAAAACAATAGATAACAATGTCACCTTTTATACCTTGAATTAGTTAACCAACGTAAGCTAGTGAGATTGTTTACGTTCACCTTTACGTTCTAGATCAATGTTATGAGTAAAACAAGCTATTTAATCTCACGTTGGAAAAATCAAGTAAAGTATTTTGGAACGAAACGGGAAAAATTACCATTTACTGCCCATTCGTATAAAGAACGAGTAAGCAAAACGCTTGAAATATTTAGACTTATATACCAATGTAGACTGTGTGTTTAAGTATTAATAAAATGTGAAAACAACTTTGTGAACTCCGGTATATACAGCCTGGTTCCGTTTGGATACGGATGTCAGCGACCGACGACGGAACAATTTACAGTCTGTGGTTTTAAATAAATCGCATGTTACCGAAAATGTCAGTAGAGGTAATTTATCAGCAACTTCTTAAAACGCATTTTAATTCGACATAGTCTCCATCTGCTTTTCGTTTTTTGAAAGTGACCGTTATATTTTTAATGCGTCATTAACTTTAAAAATGTTTCACAATCTAGCTGTATTTCATTTAAATAAATAAAAAATATAATGTCATTTGCCATTATTATTTTTAAAACATTATTTTTGTTAGAATTGTTTTGCAAGTAGAGTTAAAGAACTTCCATTTTGTTGACACTTTTTCTTACTAATTGGTAGAAAAAAAGGTTTCGTACAACAGACTATGCGTTACTAAGCCACGAAGACGCGAAAATAAGAAATACATAATGAAATAGGGTAAGTTTGGGGAGGAAAATGGAACAGTCGCAAAAGTAATTTGGAAATGTTACCCATTTTTATTCGTAGAAAGGACATTACAAAGAACGGTTACTGTATCTAAGCAAGCTACCCTAATATTTAATGAGAGGTAGGATTGATTAAAAAGTTAACAAACTGTGTAGGATTCAATCAATAAATTCTAACACGCCACCTGCTAGCTAGCTGAAACGAAATCACGATTTTAATTTAAATTCTGTATAATTTCTATTTAAAATTAACGGCAAATCCTAATTCTACTAACTAATTTGTTAGTGTACAATCCCGATTATATTTATTTAGTTATAGCTAGTACTCTCTCAAGAGTACTTTAACGTAACATTTTTTTTTCTTTAATACCAAAAAGGTGGCAAACAATACGGTCGGTCTGATGGTTTAGTCGTCATCGTAGCCTGTAGACACTTACAATACCTGGGGTATCACTCACGCGATGCCAACCCTCCCAACCCTCCCAAGTGGAGCTCTGGAGACCTTACTCACCGGACACAACATGGCCGAGACCAATGCTATTTGGCTACGATCTTCTGTAAGGCGGAGGTCCTTCCCCAGACTTCCTCCGATTTGAGCGGATTATCCAATGTGACCTATCTCTCTTGAAAAAATTCAATACCAAGCTCAGGATTGATTTTAAAAGTCTAGCTGTTCCCAATGTAACCTATACTTGTCCTGCTTGTGCCATGGATACTATACAACAGATATATATTATTGTAAGTTTACTAGCTTCCTGCCCGTACTACCCGCTTTAAATTTTATGCACAGCAGCGCCATCTATATCAGATTTTTGACCAAATACTATGGGAATCGCGTTTTTTTTCTGGATAAAAAGTACCCTATGTGTTAATCCAAGATATCAGCTACCTACATACGAAATATCATAAAAATTAGCTGAGCCATTTGAGCTTTGGGCTGGCTGGCTAAACCTAACCTAACCTAACACTAACTTTCGCCTTTATAATATTATTGGGATAGAAAACGAGACGCGACCCTAACCTAACCCAGAGAATCAGAAATATCTATAAAAGAAATAATTGAAACACGTTGTTCATCAATAAAGCTGGGTTAGGTGCTGGGTTAGGTTAGGGTTAGCTTTCAGTCAGGTTTTTAGTCGGTATACCCCAAGTGGCTAGAGAGGGAGCCCGACATACCCCCGCCGCTCCCCAAGCGTCGGGGCATGCAGCAATGCATTTTCCTGACTTAAAACAAAAAAAAAAAGGGTTAGAGCTAGCTTGTGACAATCAAAATATATAAATAAATAAATAAAATACTTTTTATTGCACCAAAACATTATCAAAAATAACAAAACGAATAAATCGGGTGAAATATACAATAGGCGGCCTTATCGCATAGCAATTTCTTCCAGGCAACCTGAGAGAAAGGAGTAAGAGGTAGAAATAGGTAGGTGGCGCAGTAGTACCGAAACAATACTTAAAAGAAAAATAATTACATATAAAGAAGAGAAAGGGAAAAACAAAACAAAAGTAAGGTAATATAGATATATAATATAGATGAATATACCTACATATAAAATATAAGATACCTAAATAAAATGAACATTATAATTATGTGGACAAATAGTGACGCTTGATCATATTTTTAAAAGAATGAAGCGACTGAGCTTGTCGAACATTGAGAGGAAGGGAATTCCAAAGACGGACAGCTTGGACAGAAAAGGAATTTGTGAAAAAGTCAGTGGAGTGTGGAGGGGTAACAAGGCGAAGATTAAAATTGCTGCGAAGAGTGGGACCATTAGTGTTGCTGTGATAAGCAAAGCATTCCTTTAAATAAGGTGGTGTAGAAGGATTAATATAATAACACATTTTCTAGGAATTGTATATGTACATTTCCGGATTACATACATTTTCCAGTAATATTGTAAAGAAGAAAGATTTGTAGGTTTATAACCAATAAACACAAAAACTACTGAACCAATTTGAAAAATTCTTTCACTGTTGTGAAGCTACACTATCCCCGAGTAACATAGGCTATATTTTTTTTTTTTTTAAATAGGGATTTCTACTAAAAACCCCTGCGAGGGGGCGGGGCGCTAGTCATAGATCTAATGTAATTTACACGGGTAATATGAGTGCTGCCAAAGTTTTGGGAGATTGAGTAGTTTTGATCGCCTAGCAACGACCTTGCTTGTAATCTCCACTATAAGCAAGTTGGATGAGATAAGATATAAATTATTTAATGACGAGAATCGTCTTAAGTACTGCTAACAATATTAACTTGATCATTTTGGATGTCCGCTTCTTATCATATCAACCCATACCAGCCGTAACACAGGGTCAAACCTACCACAGATGCAGAAGCAAATACTCTGTATTATACATATATTTTGGTTTTTAAGAAGTAGCTTTATATATTGGCCAAATGTTTATATTAAGAATTTTTGTAAACAGTACTTTTTAAACTGTATATGTTTGTGGACCAAATAAATAAAATTATATTATTATATCTACATCATTTCACTGTTTGGATTTTGAGTTGCTTCCCTTTAATTGAAGGGGAACTAGACCGTACTCCGCCACGATGCTCCAATACAGGGGCCCAAGTCTACTAAATACAAATGCACCAATAGAGTGTCGAGAGTGTGTCACTTAAATAGTTTTTGACATTTGGTATTCTGATTGATTAAGTCCGAGGCCATTTCATTGACACACTATCGAACTACTATTGATCTTTTCGGTAGTATCTATAACATAAAAACGATTTAACTGAAATAGTAGTTCAACTGTCGACCATTCCGTTCATATTCCACTGACACACTAAAGCCAATACATTGAGATACTAGTTAACTTTTAGCAGAATACCAAAGGCACTATGGAAATATGATGACAATTAGGGTGGTGGGTGATGGTATGGAAATTGTTGGTCGTCTAATTTAAAATAGCAGAGTTGGGCCCCAGATTGGCGGAGGTCAGTGTTTTCACAAAGGCCACCGACTTGTCTTAACGACTGTCATCCATCGGTAACAGCCGGGACCGACACGGCTTGACGTGGACTCCGAAGCACGAAGTAGCTCGAGATAACGAAACCAATTCAAAGCACTCGTCGAACGTGAGGTAGTTTGAAGTCACTTTTTTACGCCGACGTGTATTGGTAAAGCGTAGTACATTTCAATCATTTTAAACGAGACTGTGGTTGACAATCATTTTCCGCTTAATAAACTTGATATATCAATTCCAATTTCCTGTTTCCTGTTTCCAATGATAACGTCAGGGATTTAATTTTACGACTCGTTTAATTCAACGATACATATGTTTAAATCAAAAATTGATAAACTTTTTTTTAAATTAAAAATATCAGAATGTAAATAAAACCTTCTTTTAGTATTGATTCAAACTCAAAATCTATCATTTATTTAGAGACCCTCACAAGAACTTTCCCTAGACATTTATTACGTGTATAGTTAAATTAAAAAAAATAAACTACATTTTAAACTATCACCATTTCCGAAACAAGCAAAATGGCCACCGGTAGAAGAAATGGCGAAAGAAAACCGGTTACGGTTTTGTAAATTGTAATACTAGTTCAAAAATAATACATAAAAAAAAGGAGATACGTAGGTATTCGATGCATAAAACACATTCAAATAAAATCATTAATAACCCATATCAAAAAAACCTACATGCAAAACATACGTCAAAATGCCTGGCGGTAAATCGCGCGACGGTCGTCACAACTCATAGTTAGGGGCACACTGGCAATTTTCCGTTTTTCCTAGGGCATTCTCATACATAAGATATTTGGAGGGCGAAGTGACGCGGGACGGCAGCGCACATGCGCATACCGATCGATTCTGAGCGAACCCAACCCGGGCAGTCGCGTTCCATGCCCCGTACGCCGTACGTTATCACCCTGTATATAAGAAGTACGCATTGAATTATAACCGTGTGTTGTGTTACGTGTATGTGTATTTTGTGTTAAAAAAAAAACTTGGAACTACAGGAATTTATTTCGGTAAGGTTTTGAATATGATAAATGTGTATTTTTTTTTTTTTTCACATTATCATAAATCTTTTTCGATTGGCGTTAAGATTAAACTGGTGGAATTTTTTTTCGATTAAGTAATTTATTAAAATTTTAGATAATTTTTTGTGGTCACGGCCACTGATCGTGTGGAAATTTTGGTTATTAAATTATTTTTAAACGTTTACAATTTAAATTTAATTCTATAGACATAAGGTACATTTTCAATCGATAAAAAACCTTTAAGGCTTGCCACACGTTACAAGTGTCATGTGAAATGATAAAAACCTCTATGACCTACTTTTGGAACATTATGTACCTAATACCAGTTATATATTTCATATATTATATATAGATCACATATACAATGGCTGCCTCGACTTTGAACCTTTTAAAGTAAACTTGGTAACTATAATTATATACTTACGTCAGTACATATAATTGATAGTTCAAAGAATATATAAAATATACTGTATTGACATGTCTTTTGAGTTTTCTACGAATGCATAATTTTAATTGTGTTTATTGTTAACTCAAAAATTCCTTGATGGATTAAAAAAGCCAATCAATAGTTACATAAATATTTGTGTACAAATAAATGATATATTTTCCATATTTACTATTGTTTTCTATCTTGAGAACTAGCTTTAAGCCCCTTATGTTTGCTTAAATAAAAATAAAATAAAATAATTTATTTCGCTAATAGATTTACAAGAAACTTTTGCACTTCAATATTTTTTATCTTATTTTCATAAAGCCTTTGGTAGGCTTTAGGAAAAAGGGGTTAATAAGATTCATTGCTTATAGACAGAAACAAATTCCTTGTAAGCCACTGAATTCAGGAAGATATTAGATTGAATTGGTTATCACTTTCATCCTGGGTCTTTCACAACTAAAATTTCAAACATAAAACAATATTAGGTACAACTAGAGAGATGACAAAATATGTGAAAGTCTATTACTGAGCATTACGTTCTATTACTAGAAAGAATCAAAGAAAATATTCGCACACTTAAGATTTACATTTACCTAATACTACGGTACATACAATACAAAGCTCTTAAGTACACCAAAATAATAAAATAAGAAACATAAAATAAGGACGTAAAAAAGGCGGTCTTATCGCTAGGCAATTTCTTCCAGACAACCTAAAAGATGTGGAAAACAAGTTATACAACATTACTTATTGGTTGTTACTACTACTGTGATACCCACCACACATTCTCACCGCTGTGTCTCCTGTATAGCCAGGATTAACAACGGCGATCTCAGATTGACAATAAGCAATGAAGCTTATTGACGTCCCGGGGGAGAAACTATAGCTGTCTTTGAACTCACACCGTATTTAATCAGAAAGGAAATAGACCGAGTAAAAAGTAGTTACTTGTGATACGAGAAATAGCAAAATTGTAAAAAAAACTGGTGTTTCTGAGATCAGAATGATAAACGACGTCAACTGTCTCTCTCTAAAAGATATACCAAATGCCCAGTTACGTAATAAATGAGGTGATGTTGGAAAATCGGGGAGTTTTTGAGGTCGCAAACTACTTGATACTAAGATTTCCCAAGGGGGCGTCTCACACTTAGGAGCTCCACTTTGAATGTTTACTTAGGGTTTATTCATCTTCAATGTTTGAAATAGAAATACACTTTTTTAGCATAAAGGCAGTGCACTCTGACTTTAGGCACTCTTTATTGTTATAGAATACCTGCCTATAGTACTCTTTCTTCAAGCCGTGGCGATTGACGGCTGTCATAGAGAATCTATAGATCTATAGAGAAACCCATAGAGAATCATTCTGGGCGCCAAGTCTGCTATTTTAAATTAGGCGACCAACTATTTCCATGCCATCACCACTTTATTGTCATTATATTTCCATAGTGCCTGGTATTCTGCTATAAGTTAACTAGTATTCCGCGTATTCTTCTTATAAATTTTAATGTACTTATACCTACATTGTAACTAATGAGTGGAAAAAAAGGAAAAAAAAGAGAAAAAAAAAGTACAAAATGACAAAAAAGGCCGTAACCGGTTTTCTTTCGCCATTTCTTTTTACCGGTTGCCATTTTGCTTGTGTCCGAAATGGTGGTAGTATATAACGTAGTTTATTGTTTTTATTTAAACAAGTTGTAAATGACAACAAAAAGTGCCTGTGAAGGTCTAATTTCTGAAATAAACGATTTCATTTCATTTCAGTATCTTAATGTATTGACTATAGAGTGTCAGTGGAATATGAACGGAATGGTCGACAGTTAAAATCTACCATGAACTACTTTTTCAGTTAAATCGCTTTTATGTTAAAGATAAACAAATATG
The DNA here is from genome assembly GCA_905163395.2 of Endotricha flammealis. Classification (NCBI taxonomy): domain Eukaryota; kingdom Metazoa; phylum Arthropoda; class Insecta; order Lepidoptera; family Pyralidae; genus Endotricha; species Endotricha flammealis. Next base: position 1,909,921 of record LR990855.1, on the reverse strand, counting down.
AGAATACCAAATGTCAAAAACTATTCAAGTGACACACTATGACACTCTATTGGTGCAGAGATAACTTTGCTGGCAGGGTAGGTATAACTTAAACCTTATGGACTAACCTTTATCAGACTACAATTTAGATAAACGGTAAATATATACGGTGATGCAGTTAAGTGAACTAAGCTAGACATATTTAGTCTTAGTTATCATGCATTTTGGAGATATCTGGAGATTTGCCAGAAACTTTAATGATGTCATGGCGGAGCACCTCGTTATTTTCAACTGCAGTATATTTTATTTCATCTAAACTCTTTCTGATTAAATTCTTATGCAGTTGTAGTTTTACCCTCCGCGGATTAGCTTCAGTGCTTAAGCGTGATCTTTCTCATACTACTACAAAATACTAACCATTTCAACTGTCCGAGTTGCCTACATCATTTGTAAGTAACAAACTTGGACACGGATCAGTTTAGAAGTGTCCGTCCAAGTAGCCTCCTAGGTCTCGCCTTGGGCCACACGACGTCATAACGTATGCCTGTCACAATGATTAACAGTTTTATTGCTACTATAGCTATTAAATGTTAGTTACTGCACTGAGTTTCACAATGCTTTTAGAAGATAAAGAACTGGTAGCTACTGAAGTTAATATCACAATGCTTTTGGTAGATAGCCATTTGTTGCATGAAATGGTAGATGGAGGAAATAATTCCAGCTATCGGAAATCTTCCAAGAAGCTGGTTCAATGTCACAATGTTCCCAGCTCTCCCCTGGGGTTCCCAGGTGGCTGTTGCATAAAAAATTTGACAGGCTTAGTATACAAATACGAAACATGTGGTTTCCAATAGATGCCGACTTTACCAAGGTAGACCCACTACAGCAAATATGATTAAATGATTATACTCGATAAATTGTTCCAAAGTAAACTCCACTTAGCAAAGTCGGTTACTGGGTACAAATATACAAACATTCGACCCGTCAATACAGCTTAATCCAACAGCTTACTTTATTTACTCTGTCGATGTTACACAACCTTCCTTTTTATAGCACATCGACGTTCGTTGGTCGTCTCCTTTTTACATAGCTTTACATAAATGAGAGTCTACGCCAGCTAGCGAGCGAGTTTGATGGTAACAAGGTTTGCTCGGCTCGATCGCTTCCCCGCTTAACCTAATTTCGCTTCTGGCCTCAGACCTCTCCAGATCTGATGGCAGTCGTCAATTGCAATGAATTATGAAATCCCAATGAATTCAGAAACGGGGACATCAGGACAAAGGAGAGTTATTTAAGTGGATGAGCAATAGGCCATCTAACAAGGCCCGTGGATGCCGTCGTTGGTATTTGAAATACTCTTCTACTCTATGATGGTACACTGCCCTTGCACCAACTGACAACAGTAAGCGAGGTAGGGCACAGCGGATAATCCGCTCAAATCGGAGCAGCCCGTCTCAAATCAGAGCAATCCTTCCCTCCACCTTACAGAAGATCGTAGCCAAATAGCATTGGTCTCGGCCATGTTGTGTTCCTAGGGTGAGTAAGGTCTCCAGAGCTCCTCTTGGAGAGGGTTGGCAATGCGTGAGTGATACTCCCGGTATTGCAAGCGTCTTTAGGCTACGGTGACGGCTTACCATCAGGCCGACCGTATGCTTGTTTGCCACCTGTATGGTATAAATAAATTGTCTAATTCAAGCCTCTTGAGACTTGTGTAGTCAAGTGAGCCCTTAACTCCAAACCTCAAGAGAGTGTGTAGTTTAACGTCATATCACGTCATATCGATGTCTATCTAAACTTAACAGTTACTTAATCTTTGATAGAAATCCGTAATAAAACTTGTTCCAACAAATTTACCAGGGTATATCGCTTAGATTAATGGATTAACAGTAGTGTTACAAAACAGTAGTTTTATAAGCCTGTAAGCGCTCCCTCGGTCGTAAACACCCAATGCTTTATAGTCTGGACCAAGAGTAGTTAAAGGGTATTTGTTACTTTATTATTGGCAACCACTCGAAGAATATTAATATAGATTTTAATTTTTTTTTTCTTCTCTCTTGTTTCTTCCTCTCTAGTCAGGAGATGCGCTTACTTTATTACTGGCAATTCATTCAAACTCAAAGATTATTAATTTTTAAATTCTTTTTTTTCTCTCTTTTCTTCCGGAGTCAGAAGAGCGCACAAGTAGAATTTGTTGCTTTTCAACACATAATAAGTCTGTTTGTTGTCATCTATATATATATAAAAGGAGAAGCTGACTGACTGACTGACATGTCAACGCAGGGCCTAAACTATAAGGGTTAGAAATTTGAAATTTTGCACAGGGGTTCCTTTTATAACGTAGGGTAGCACTAAGAAAGGATTTTTCAAAATTCCAACGGGAAAGCGAGATATACGCAAACGAAGTTGCGAGGGATTTACTAGTTTTACATAAAATTAAAGATATTTATATCAATGTAAAGAAGCGTACAGGATAAGAGGAGAATTTCGACAGATTTGAAATCGGTTATTCAGAGATTCGGCTTTCTATGGCACTTTCTTTATCCAAGTTTTGCAAGTATTTGTATAAATAATATAAAGTCTACATGCATACCATTCCGAAATAAAGAACAGGAAAAGAAAAGAAAAATCGAAAAAGATTCGAGATAATACCAATTTGTATTTAAAAAATATTTTCATGATCAGCAAAACAAAATACAATTTCCCTGTGAAATAAAAAATTTATGAACGACAAAACATAAAATTTTTACCCGTGAAATGCTATAACTCACGGGCGATGCTTAACTAATATTTACTTCATAATGTTACCTTTATTCACCACGTACCCTTGGGGGAATGAGGGAAAACTCCATTGCCCCATTTACTGAAAGGAGATGTACCATTGGGCTCGCATAAACAAAATAACTGCAGAACGTCCAAATCTTACTTTAATGCCTAAACATCTACGATTTCAACGCTTTCTTTCTGACCGGCTTCTTTTAGGATAATATGGTTTATACATTGATCCGTTTGCATAAACAATAAGTTATTTACATTTTCGTTCTACACTGTGGTCTCATTCCCGTCTCCAGTACTCTTGCTTTTTGAAATTAAAAAAAAAGGACGGGTTGCACTCCGGGAGTGCCGGCAGAAGTGAAAACTTAAACATCAACGTTGTGCATTTTTGAATATTTTGGAATGAATCTTACGCTTTTTCGATCAGGCGACGGATCTGACGCGAGTTTAACATTTTTTACCCATCTAAAAAAAGTGCCAAGCGCCGCTAAAGAAGTTTTCACTTCAAAAAAACATGGTAGTAGTCCATATAGTGAACCTACAATGAAAACTATTACGGTTAAGAAGGCTCTACTAGTTACCAAATAATAGCAGACGAACTTACATAATATAATTTCTTTGATTAAAACGAACACAATATCGTGAAATATGACATTGTACTCATCTGGAAGCTAGCAAAGAAAGACAGATCCCCCCACACTGTGCGTAACCCGACTTACCCGGTTTTATTAAATTCAATTTTTACATGCTGTTTGCCGTCTGCGCTTTAATCTTTGTTCCTGTTTTCCCTTTCAAATTATTTTTATGACTTCTGTTAGTGATAATAGCTGTTCCGTGACTGTGCGTGCATTGTACGCTACATTTATTGATGATAAACTGCCTAAACACATGTAAAAGTTTTCTTGAATCTCAACTAAATAATACAATACAATACAATACAAACTCTTTATTGCACCAGTAATTTTCATAAAAAACAAAAGTAACAATGAAAAGAGAACGCAATAGGCGGCCTTATCGCTATGCAATTTCTTCCAGGCAACCTAATTGCAAAGGAACATTGCCATAGAATAAAGGGATAGGTGGCGCAGTAAATTGACAAAAACAAAAAAAGACAAATAAAGAATGTACCTACAAATACAAATCAAATAATACATATAAAGTAAAATGACAAATAATAAAAATAAAAAAAATAAATGAAAAACAAAATAAAAAAATAAAATTAAAAAAAAAAGAGTAATGAACAATTACAAAAGGTGACACAATTTTAACAGTAAGATAGTGCCGCTTAACCAAATTTTTAAAGTTAATCAGAGTCTGGGCTTGACGAATAGAGAGAGGTAGGGAGTTCCAAAGGCGAACTGCTTGGACAGATAATATTTTCAACGATCCACATTCTCTAATTCAATTAGTTGAGTTTAAAATTTTTGTATGTTCTACGAAATGTTTGGAGCACCAAGATTCTGCCAGACCAGAACTCAAAATAATCACCTGTGTTCCTTGTAAACACTTGTACTGAACGTTACCTATAGGATATTAAACTATTTACTGTTTGATTATACTAGACATTATGATATCCATTTTCACCAATGCCTCCTAGCGTTAGAAATAACCTAACTGGACAAAAGAGATGATCCAAAACAGGCTCCGGCGCAAAAATTTTGTATTCCAGATTTTAGAGGATATTCATAAATACTATTCTTAACTATCACTATCTCTCTATCGGGTGGCTAACACTTTTTTTGCTCATAAAGGTTTGTTGGAGTCATATTAAAATCATCGGGTCTACTATGAAAGTGTGTGAAACACGTGGTCCTATCAAAAAAGACATTACTAGTTAGAATAAGGTTCAAAATTTCAGTCTGTATTTTCGGAATTTCCTTTCAGTGTATATTGTGGGTTTTGCTACTAAGGGAATTGTATCACCTCCTTTGTATGACATAAGGATCTTAACACTAGGAAATGTGTTGGTGAAAACAGGTATGGATGTTTCAAGATACTGGACATTATAAGATTGGACGGTTGTAGGATCTAGACTGTGTTTTTTGTTATACCACAAAGGTGGCAAAAGCATACGGCCGGCCTGATGGTAAGCCGTCACCGTAGCCTATAGACGCTTGCAATACCCGGGGTGTCACTCACGCGTTGCCAACCCTGCCAACCCCCCCAAGTGGAGCTCTGGAGAAATTACTCACCGTAGGAACACAGCATGGCCGAGACCATGCTATTTGGCTACGATCTTCTGTAAGGTGGAGGTCCTTCCCCAGACGGGCTGCTCCGATTTGTGCGGATTATCCGCTGTGCCCTACCTCTCTTAAATATTATGTGTACCAACACCACTGTCGAATAACGGAAAATGTGTACGAAATGTAGACATTTTTGGTCCCTCGACAGTGGCAGCCTGAACGGTTGTCGCCACCGGCCCGTTAACCCGCAGCCTTAGAGGTCAAAGTTCATTTAAATAAAGACAGACGTTATTGTTCCCAAGGGATTTAGGAGTAATATAATTTAACGGCTTTAATAATTACTCAGGAATTATTACCATCACTTGGGTAGTCGTTAAGTAACGTTATTGAAATTTAGTTTAAAATGGTTTAATACTCTACCGTCAATTCTCTCTGGGCCTTTTGTTTCAAATTGCTGTCTATATGATAGTATCTCTTCTCACGTAGTTGGTAAGGAGAAAAGTCGTTTAAATCCTTCTGACTCTTTCTAAGTTCTTTCTGGTTAAATTTGTTTTTTGTTGTTTTTTTTTTACAACGATAAAGGACTAAAACGTCGACTATTTATCGTTAAAACTAATAAATAAATATGACAGTAAAATTCGACTAATTTCGCTTGTTTGCAACCTGTTATATAAAACAATGCCAAGCCACAAATTAACTAAGGAAATATACGCTCAGTATCCCAATTCTTATCATTAAAATAAGGAAAAGTTTCATAATTAAATTTTATTGCACAATTTCCTAACAGTCTACGCGAGGGCGGCGGCGCCCTCAACTTGCCCAAGTTAAAGTAAAGGTTATCGTTGAGTGGTGACGTCATTTTGTTACGTCATATTAACACGAATAGTTTGGAGAGATTTTAATTAAAAATATATATTAATTAAACTTTATTGACCACAATACACACAAATACATTTATTTTAATAATGACAATTGAAAAGAGACCTATTCAAACAAAAATTCAAAATTCAAATTTCTTTATTGGGTAACAAAATTTATATCTGGACATTTATTGCTGGAGGTTCCTTTTAAGCAATGGATGCTTGTGCCACCTATAGTTACAGAGTTCGGCTTTTTTTTTCTCGATATGCTGGTAGATTACAGAACCACTTTATTTACAGAAGATCTTAGCCACTTTCTACAGAGTCGGTAACGCGCGAGTGACTGCTTACCATCAGGCGGGCCGTAGTTTGTCACGTTAGTGTTATAAAATATGTATGTATATAAATATATCTGTAAAAAACGTGTCTCACCGCGAGGACCCACAGAAAAAAGAATTTTTGATCTTTACACAAAGTACTGACACAATTCTCCAGACAACCGTTGGGAGTGATTAAATAAAATATGAGTAAACGTAAAAGTTATTGGATAAAAGATGTCATTTAAATAACATTGGATTTATTGACAGATATAGGTAGTGTCACAAGCAATATTAAATTTCATATTACGAACGTGATATGAATAAAAATAAAATTATTTAATTTCCATTAACTATTTTATTTTCAGTAAATTGAAATTTTCATGTTCATGCTATAACTGTTTTATTAGCCATCTTTTAAACTGAAAGATATTTTCACCGAAATAAAATACAGAAATTACGTTATGTTTAAATATAAAATTCAAAATCCTGACTGATTTAACTTTATATCAACGCACAGCCCAAACCGCTGGGTCTAAAGATTCCAAACTTGGAATATAGGTTCCATACGACGTCTAGGGGTGTACTAAGAAAGGATTTTTCAAAATTCCCACGGGAAAGCGAGATATACGCAAACGAATTTGCGAGTTTTTTATTAGTTAATCTAAATTTTTGTCGTTTTAAAAACATGATTTCTTAGTAGTCGATGGAAAAAACATCAAAGTTGACACTAAAATAAAATACTCTAGAAGTCTAACAGTCAGTCTCTGAAACGCGTTTTAATTTTTATTATAAAAGTTTTTAAAGTTTTTTATTCAGACCAAGTCCATTCTGTGTTAGTAACAATTATTCTTACACCTATGTTAGTCTTACATAATAATATATGCTGGCCCTGTCACACGGAATTTGGTCTCAAACTTCTCACCTTTTATTATTTTTATGCATCTCTTTTTTTTTCTTTACATTGCTGCTAATTCTGTCGACACTAAACTAATTTTGACAGGACCAAAGGTGTTGATAACCTTCCTTGGTTTACAATTAGTGACAAGGATAGCAACACTTCTAGTCCTGTCAAAATTTGTTTAGTCTAGAAATGTATAACAGAATTAGCACCAATGCCAAACTAACTTATTACAATCGATTTTCATTTGTTTTATAAACTGTGAGCCAGAAGTCTTGGCGATGATTGTAACATTAGGTTAAGGGTGATTCTTGGAAATGCGATTATTCGGTTGATTCCACTGGCTAGTTTTTTTTTTCAAAATATAATGAAACCTGGTACTACACGTAAAAATAGGCTAAACCTGAAGTATAAATTTCGAATAGGCACTCATTTTGAACCTATAAATTCCAAGATATTAGACATTAAAAAAATCATGACCAGGGGAATCAATTAATAGTTACAGGGGAATCAAAAATCAATAACTCTGTACTTTTTTTAAAGAAATTGTAAGTTTTTACATATCAAAAATTACAAAATTAATTCTCAGTTATACATATCTAAATAAAATTAACAAATGTGAACATGTATTCTTCAATTTTCAGATATTATTATCTACTTTTGTAAACAATCGTCTGACATAGGTACATAAATATCTAATAATCTATTGGTGTCGTAATCACATTCGTGTTCCTTGAGAGCACCCCATTTGTACAACATTATTGTCATATTCCTGCAATAAAAAAAGGAATATTAGGAAAATTGCGAAATTTTAGAAATGTTTTACAAAAATAAAGTTTAAAAAAATGTTACTTAATCCAGCTTAAGAACAACAAGGCGCCAGGCGAGGACGGAATCACAGCAGAGCTTCTGATAACGGGTGGTACACCGATGCTTAAAGTCCTGCAGAAGCTCTTTAATTCCGTGTTGGTCGAGGGCAAAACGCTTGAGGCGTGGAACAGAAGCGTGGTGGTTCTGTTCTTTAAAAAGGGCGATAAAACCATCTTAAAGAATTATACCACATCCATACGCTGCGGCAGATTGTACAGAAGACCGAAGAGTACAATCTGCTATTATGCTTAGCGTTTGTGGACTATGAGAAAGCCTTCGATTCGATCGAGACATGGGCCGTGCTACAGTCTCTCCAGCGATGCCGCATAGACTGCAGGTATATCGAACCTTTGACGTACTTATACAAAAACGCCATCATGTCAGTCCAAGTACAGGAACAGAACACGAAAGCAATCTCATTACACAGAGGCGTGAGACAGGGAGATGTCATATCTCTGAAACTGTTCACGACCGCTCTGCAAGATGCCTTCAACTTTTGGACGAGAAAGGATGCGGCATCAACGTCAACGGCGAGTATATCACTCACCTTTGATTTGCCGATGACATCGTGGTCGCTGGAGGACCTCAGCACCATGCTCGAAGGCCTCAATTGAGTTTCCCAACAGGTGGGTCAAAAAATGATCATGGTCAAGACGAAAATCATGTCGAATATCCATGTCGCACCCGCCCCGGTCTCAGTTGGGAGCTCGATCCTCGAAGTTGTTGACGAGTACGTATACCTTGGACAAACCATCCAATTAGGTAGGTCCATCTTCGAGAAAGAGGTCAATCGACGAATCCGACTTGGCTGGGCAGCTTTCGGGAAATTACGGCATATCTTCTCGTCCAAAATTCCTCAGTGCTTGAAACGAAGAACCTTCGAGCAATGTGTGTTGCCAGTGATGACCTATGGATCGTAAACGTGGTCGCTCACTATGAGCCTCATAAGAAGGCTATGGGTCACTCAGCGAGCCATGGAAAGAGCTATGCTCGGGGAGATCGAATCAGAAATGAGGAGATCCGTAGCAGAACCAAAATAACTGACATAGCCACTGACATAGCCAAACACTGAAGTGACAGTGGGTAGATCACATAGCGCGCAGAACCGAAGGCCGATGGGGCAAAAGGGTTCTGGAATGGCGACCACGTACCGGCAAGCGCAGCGTAGGACACCCGCCTACAAGGTGGTCAGACGACCTAAGGAAAGTCGCAGGAAGCCGCTGGATGCAGGCCGCTGCCAGCAGATCGCACTGGAGACGTTTGGGGAGGCCTAGTTGACTTCTTGTGGCTGAGATGATGATGATGAAATAATTTTACAGTCAAAAACTTTATCACATTTTGATTTCACTGACCTTAGAAACAGAGTAATCAATGTCAGGGAATCAAAAAATGTAGCAAAATTATCGATTGTCGCTAAATGACTGTATCTAGTACAATGACCTTTACACCCTAGGTAGTCATTAGAGTGGCGATAGTGCATAATTTTTTTTAGTCGTCTAATAAAATTAATTGATGGTAAAATTGAGGTCAAAGTAATCAACGATGTACCAAACCAAACCCAGTGGAATCAGATACTTACCTTTATATTTCTGGAATGCAGCAAGCAGCCGCGCATCTCTTCCCTCGACACTCAAAACATGACTGACGGTTAACGCTCGGGGGGTACACATTGCTTCCAAATTGTGTCACTAAGGACGTACGTACATTTTAGTGATGTACCAGTGGAATCACTGCTAAGGCCCGGACAACATTTAAAAAATTCATATAATTAAATGTACTATAAATACGTGGTTCATCTATTTTATTTATTAATTCTTATCAATTTGGGATCTAATATAAAATATTGAAATATCTATGAACTGAATGGAAAAAATGATATGGATGATATTGTGTACAAATTTGGAGTACGGACACGCCAGTGGAATCAATTTTTAACACTTCAGATATTTTTTTTACTCACTTTGTTTTATATTTTTCTTAATTATCGTAGTGACTCAGTTAGATTACAGTTTAAATTTTAATAAAAAAAATACTTCATACGCTTATTTCAATTATACGTACACTTTTTACTTCCGGACAACGAAAATCCAGGTTTTCAAGAAACACCCTTAACCTTGTTTGCCATTGTAATGATAAAAAAGAACACAAAAACATTACTTAAATCTGAATTGTAGATGCCTATTTAAGTGGAGGACAGGATGTTGACAGGAGTCCACTTGGCATGATTCCAGAACGTTCATTGACCTAGTTTTTAGTGCTTACTTGCAGTAATTACTCACCACTGGGTCGTGACCTGGTAACTTGCGTTTAAACCTTGCTATTTGATGTATGGTGCGTTTCCACGACATGCAGGAAAATTCTTTTGCTTTAAAAATACTGTGTTTATTTTACTTAAGTATAAGTCAATAAAGTAACCATGGTAGAAAACTAAAAACTAAAAAAAACCTGCCAAGTGCGAGTCGGACTCGCGCACCGACGGTACCGTACAAAAATTCCGTAGCCTTTTTGCAACACCGGGAGTATTACTCGCGCGTTGCCGACCCAGTAAAAATATATGTTAGTTTAATAATATTTCCACGTTAAACAATTTAATTTTAGCGTTAGGTAAAGGTATACGCCATTATATAAGCAGTGATTATCGCGTTACTGGGAGTTAACGGTTAACCTTTGACACCCTCAGTTCACTCGAGCGAGGCGTGCCTAGGGCGCCGCCCTATGCAAGCATGGTAATAACTGAAAATAAATAACTATAACTTATGTATGCCGGGTACAGACTGAACGTCATGAAAGGAGCATTTCATAGTGTGAACGCAGCGCTGTGTTTTCTTTCTACATCGATCGCGGCGAGCACGAGTTGAATGCTCGGTTCGTTCGCGTAGCGTGCACGGTTCGTGCGCGCACGGCGTCCAAACTATGGGTATTCTGTTACATTAAATTTATTTATTTATTTATAAACAAATTAGAAGTTACAATCGTTATTATTACGTAACATCGATGTCACATAAACCCTAATGGGTTTTTCTGTACATCGTTACAATATTGTTCTTATAAAAATAGTTAGTTAGTGTAGGTAGGTTAGTGTAATAATTATATGGGTATTTAATATAATTATTTAAAGTGTGATAAAGCGCGCGAGCTACTGACTGAGGAAACAGTCAAACATTCATTATGCTACTCCATTAGTCGCACTGGACTGAGCATATACAGCGTGTTCTTAAATATTATTTTGTGTTCTGATAGTTATTCAAATGTTACGTTACAGGTTTGTACCTGGCATTATACTAATATTATGAAGAGGTAAAGTTTGTAGGGTATCTCTAAATCTACTGAACCGATTTTGAAATTTTTTTTTACAAATAGAGAGCCAACTTTATTGGTGTGTTTGCGATTTGAAAAAAAAAATGTGCAATTTTTGCGAAATTTCCTTACTTGCACAATACAACACAACTAGTCGTGCGCAACACAACTTGGTCTACGAAGGAAAACGGGGAACCAACTCAGTCCCCACAACTCCCTCCAAATGTTATTGCAGTTGTGGCGTGCTGCGTAAATCTGTCATTCAGACGAGCCACATTTGGTCAACGGTAACAGATGTATCTGCCGTCAACCAAGTGTATCGTCTGAATGAGCCAATAGGTCTTCAAGTAGCGACATTATTATCTACTTTAAAGGTCTTTAACGGCTCAGTGACTCCCCCAGTGTCTCTATACACCATGGGAAGCGGTGATCATTTAACTCACATAACATTACATTAAAGAATTAGCAACTTAACCAACGAAGTCTATGTTCTAATCTAACAAGGTTCTCTGTAGGTCGTCGTGTTTAACCCTGTGGCCGTTTAAAAAAACTACTTTCTTCGGCCTCAAAGTAGAAACACAAGGCAATTTATTTAAATACCAATTTATAACTGTGTCGGGGTGGCCTGTAGCGTGCCATTCTGCAATTTTCTCTTTAAGTTTTCAACCTTAGTATATTGGCTCTTAAAAGATTTCGGATTGAGAAATTACGAACTCTCTTCGTTTAACCACATTTTGAGTTAAGTAAAAGTATTTTAATCTATATTTATTAATTTTATTTTATAAAGGTAAGTTTGTAAGGTTGTAGGGGGTAATCTCTGGAACGGTTTAGTCGATTTTGAAAATTATTTTATCAATAGAAAACCACGTTATTTAGTAAGTACGTCATATTCTTACGCCCCTGTCTATGGCGTGACTTCAGGTAATAACTATGTTTTGAAAGAAAACCTTCCATGACGATCGCTTTAGTATTATTAAAACTTATGAAATAAATGTTTACTTCTCTTCTATCTTTGTTTTTCGATTATTTCTAAAAGGGAAAATGTCAGATTTATTTAATTTTGTCTGTTAAAATACGAATGTTCGAATCACCACTTATACAATCCCAAACTTCTTTCTAAATTGTTTATCTATTACCTTTCATATACCAACCTGATACAAAATACCTAAACCATGTATGACTTTTCCAGTAACATATAAATATTTATATACCAAGATGTCATTCGTATCCCAAACCGTCGCTGGACTGAGCCAAACTCGCCGCGAGGAAACACCACCCCGCCAGCACTGCTCACATCGGCACACCCACCGCAACTTCGAACTATGCCGAAAGAACAGCCTCCCCGAGTGGGACCCACCTGAGCCCAGGGCCAGAAAGAATAGCCTACCAGCCGATATCCTCGAGAAAGTTAAGGATACACCCACTCACAGTCCACCAATTGTAGAAGAAGAGTGACAACCATCCCCGTAAGTGATATCGGTGTCCCCAGTCACTCTAGTAAGCATGGAACCGCACTCCAATAGAAAAGAGGAAGAAAGGCTACTGCGACAGGCCTCTTGCATGTTTAGCCAGCTTATGTGAGACCCTATGGGAGGACCTTGCACGAATACCCTATAGATGTGTGTATATATTGTGATCTATCAATGTTTATATAATTTTTTCTATATAATGTATGCACAAAACTAATATTATTCACAATTTTTGAAAATGTGTCTTGATGTCTGTGAAATAAGCGATTCTAAATGTAAATTTTAATGCTAAAAAAATTTCTTGAAGATCATATCAGAGAAAATATAATGCAAAAAAAGAATTATACGTAAAAGATGAAAAACGGTATACTAAAATGAATACAGATGACAATATGAAAGTAAATGAAGCTACGAATGAAGTGGTAGACAACAATAGAAATTCTAACAATATAAACAGAAATTTACATGTATATTTCGAGAGTGGAGAAGTATATTTCAAGAATAATCTAGGGCTTAATCTCTGTGACAGGATATCAATGAACTCTAAGAAATTTCATGAGGCTCCGGGCATGGAAATGAGACTTTAAATTTAATTGGAAATTAAGATATCCACTAGCAATATTAATATTGCTATTTCATTTCATTTATTTGTTGGTCTACAGCAGTAATGAAATAATAACTGGATCATACTAATATTATAAATGAGAAAGTCAGTTTGTTTGTTTGTTATTCCTTCACGGCTTGACTAAGCAGCATATTGTCAGGGGTACAGAGCCCAACATTCGCTAATTATTAAGCGGGCGAAGCCGCGGGTAACAGCTAGTATTTAATTTTATTACGTCTTACTTAAATAAGTTTTTGTTCTTCTAAAGTATATCATAGGGACAACTAATAACAATAAATTTAGTCTCTTAGATTCATCCTCATTTGTCATTTAGCCAATTTCTACAACGCATTTTAATTCTACATTAGTCTCAAGCTATCTCTTTTTTTTCTTTAATTTGACAGTGACAGCTATAGTTTAATGTAAGTAAACGTGTTATTGACCCTAAAAGTAATTAACCAAAATGGCGTCTCAATATGTATTTTCCCAAGATCACCTCCTCCTCCTCCTCGCTTCGTTTTCCTCAATGCTGAGGGTCGTGACCTCTCTGGAGTACCGTGCTTTGACGAACAATGCTCCGCCATCTACTCCTATTCCCCGCAGCGTGAATAGCTCCGCACACCGTCGTGTCTAAGGTGGCACGGATCTGGTCGGACCAACGCATCGGGCTACGGCCATGGGGTCTTTTGCCCTCCATTTTTCCGGTGACTTCGAGTTTCTACAGGTTGTCTCCTTCTCTCCTGGCGATGTGACCGAAGTACTCCAGTATTCTTTGAAGGCATATGGTGGAATGTCTTGTTTTTACTCGTAGTTCCTTCAGTATCGAAGCGTTGGTTCGACGAGCCGTCCAAGGAATGCGCAATAACCTTCTCCATACCCACATCTCGAAGATTATATCAGGATCTTCAATAATAGAATTCTGTTACATAACCCATCATCCTAGCGACACAAAAGAAGTTCATTAATTCTTATCTGTTGTGGGGATATAAGTACGTGTTTTTCCACAAAATGAGGAATGAGAACCGAAAAAGTGAATCATGAAATATAATCAGCCTTGAAAAAAACTTCATCGTGGCTAGAAGCATAAATTTGTGTAATGCGTTTCACCTCTATTGAAGTAATATTATATGAACCCATAATCATCTCACTGCAGGGATACGGGTCTCCTTCAATCAAAGGGGATTAAAGCGTACTCTGCGGATTGAAATGATTAAGAAAGCAATAACCAAACCACTTGCAATCAGGTGCCAGACGTATCGGCTTCATTAAAATGTTATATCTCAAAGAGGATACATATTTTATTTATACTTACTTATACTAAATAACAATACGAACATCAAGTAACAAAGGAAGACATAAAATTTGGAAACGTTGCCAAAAATTTTACTCCATTCTCTCGTACCAACGAAACCGCGAAGGCTTGGCAAGCGGAGTTGGCAGGAATATCATTATCAGATCAGCTTAGAGCAAGGTCGGGCAAACTTTCCCTTATGTTAACTTCACGTGAGAACACGCAAAGGTATTTTAATGTTGCACGAATACCTTTACAGGGGAGGCAGTAAACTTAAAACAGGGGTCAATGTTAAGACTTCAAACGTTATTGAAAATAAATAATTAGAAAATTAATATTTAGATTCCAAATCTATTATGAAGTAAGACTAAGAGTTTATCCTTTTTCTTCTTCCTAGCTTTATCCTGATTTCTGATCCGCGATCTGCTGACTAATTAAATAACTACGCCTAAGAATTTTGCAAAGATACTGATTTTCATCTGGACCAAATGCCATCAGACCTATACAATCCAAGTAAACCTTTACAACTATCGAAATATATAGGATAATGTTTGGAATCACTGTCTTTTATACTTTAAATGACACATTATTTCAATGAAGAAGTAATATTTGAAATCACTAAATTGTATGCTTTAGGCAACACATCGGATGGCCATAGGTCATATTATGCCGGTAATATTATTAAAACCGAACGAAGCTGAGGTTTCCCAAGTATAAATAACAAAATCTAAGTACTAAACAACAATACAAAGAAAGAAAGTGCTACGAATAATACAAAACCAGTAATAACATGTACTGATACAATTTGGAACAACGCCAAATGTCCCAGGATCGGATAAACTAAAATAATTGGAGAGAACAATTTCTTTTATAACTTCATACTGTCAATAATAAGATTATCGGAGAACTTATGATAGAAACATATACTGCCCTACTAAGCGCAAAAGCGGTATCTCAAAAAAAACCGTAAATGTGATTTTTATGGCATCGGATAGCTTAGAAAAATACGCGTCTATTGAACTAAGCCTTATAGCGGTATGTTACTTAAAAGGTATAAAAAAAACGTTAAGAAAGTTTTCTCTATCTCAGTTTTACCTTAAATTTCTAAGGATATTAGAGGTATATCAACATAACGAAGGCAACCAGCCGTATATTTGAATACCGCCAAATCTCTTAAAAAACAGGAGAGTTTTACGCACGTCGTGTTTGAAGCCAATAAGCGGCATAAATGTGACTAGTAGTGAAGTGAGTGACTACTGACTTACCGCTACAACGCTTAGTATTTTTGTGCTTACTTGATCCGCAAATCATGAGATGCGGCAGCAGCTGCAAGTCAAATTGATCTTTAATGCGTATTCTATACGGTCGTATTTCTAATACCATCTTGCAATGAATTATCCCTGCCTTGGCTAATTCCCGTCATTACTTGTTTGTTGTTGTTGTAAACAAGTGTCAATGTTATGATTACTGTTATAAATTATTATATAATATAGTTTGATTGGCGTGTGCTTCAACAATCAGGTAGGTAAGTGTTAATATACCTAGTTAAGAGTATAATTTGCATGTTAATTTTGGTAAAAGTATCCTCGTAACCTCTTTGCGGTCGGTACTTTGGTGTCTGAATTTGTGTACACGATATCTTCTTCTTCTTCTTCTTTCAGCCTGTCATCACCCATTGTTGGGTATAGGCTCTTCATGGGCTTTCCATAAGGGTCTTGTTCTGGCAGTGCGCATCCAGGAATTTCCTGCGACTTTGGCAATGTCATCAGCCCAGCGCATGGGCTGCCTCCCTATCTTCCGACGACCGGTTCTTGGGCGCCACTCCGCAATCTTACGCGTCCAGCGACCATCATCCCTCCTACTCATGTGGCCTGCCCATCTCCACTTTAACCTGGACACCATTAAAGCGATGTCAGTAACTCCAGTGCGCTTACGTATTGTTTTGTTTGGGATACGGTCTATGAGCGAGATGCCTAGCATTGCTCGCTCCATGGCTCTTTGCGCCACCTGAAGTTTTCGCACAAGTTTGGAAGTAAGTGTTCAGGTTTCAGCTCCGTAGGTCATAACTGGGAGAACACACTGCTCATACATGCCTCTCTTGAGAAAGATTGGCTCTCGCTTGCTCTTTAGCACGTCGGAGAGTTTGCTAAAAGCCGCCTAGCCCAGCTGTATCCTTCTTTCAATCTCCTTCGTTTGTCCATCTCCTTCGATTTTAATGAGCTGGCCCAAGTAGATATAGTCGGTAATTATACCTATATTGTGGCTGTGTACTTGGATGTACGTCGGGGAGGGTATGATCCCTTTACACATCACCTTTGTCTTAGTGGTGTTCATTTTTAAACCGACATTAAGAGACGCAGTGTATAGGTCTTTCAGCATGGCAGTGAGCTCCTCGATAGATTTGGCGAAGAGTATTATGTCATCGGCGAAGCGTAGATGCGATAGAAACTCGCCATTCACGTTAACTCCGGTTTGGGACCAGTCTAATGTTTTAAAGACGTCTTCCAAGGTTGCAGTGAATAGCTTCGGCGATATTGTGTCGCCTTGACGAACTCCTCTCTCTATCCGGACTGGCTGAGTGAGCTTGTGTAGCTGAACCTGGAGTGTAGCACCCTTGTAGATCTCTCTAATCACGTCCACATATCTGGCATCTATCATGCACCGTTGGAGGGCGTTGTATACTGCCCAGTGTTCGACGGTATCGAACGCCTTTTCGTAACGTAGTACGTACCACGTAGGCTAGGTACAAGTCTTGACAGTATTCTCCGCTTTTTTCTATGACTTGCCTTACAGAAAATATATGGTCGATAGTAGAGAAACCCTTACGAAATCCAGTTGCAGTTGTGAGGTATCTAGTTTGTTGGCAAGTCTGTTGGTCAATACCTTGGTGAAAAGTTTATATGTATGGAGCAGAATTGATATCGGTCTATAGTTGGCTAGTTTAGCTTTATCGCCTTTCTTGAATATGAGCCTAACTATAGCATTCTTCCACGTCTTTGTGTAACTCCTTTAACCAGTACCTCATTGTATAAATTTTGTAGCTCTTGTAGGACAGACATGCCACCACACTTGATGAGATCGACTGGTATATTGTGTTCTCCAGGTGCTTTCTCATTTGACATCATTTTTAGAGCATTCTTTATTTCGTATAGGCTGATATCTGGGAGATCCTCCGTTAGGAGGATTCAATAGAGACAATATCACTACTAGTATAATAGGAAATAAAATTTTAAAAACTGGAGTTTTGGCGTTACCGACGAAGAAAACCGCACCAGACGGTATTTCCACAACTACTAATTAATATTTTGAAATCTTTCGAAAATATTATACCCCAAAATAGAATGTCCTTTTGGAGAGAACTCCCCACTTTTGATTGATTACAATTCATAGAACACGTTTCTTTTTTGAATATTTTTTTTTTAAATTATAAATTTAAATAATAAAAGACTTTATAAGTGCACTTTGATTTGTTTTTTTCTTTATAATAATATGTATTTTATTAGACTGAAAATTTGTATCCTTTTGTATACAAGCATGTTAGGTGAAAAGCTAAACAAAAGGCGGCAACTCAAATATTAAGTTTGTAATTACTAAGCGGTGTAGCAGTATCTCATGGTTAAGGCATTTCCATGTATATTTTACATATTTTAACTATTGTGATAGAAAACATACCTAATATTATATATAAATTACATTTAATAACCAAAAATAACAATATATAAATTATCGACAAAACGAATTTTACATAACGTTAATTATCTCTAAACTAGCTTTCACTGAGATACCGCTTTTGCGTTTAGTAGGGCAGTATAAAAGGCCATCGAATGAGTTTCGTGAAGTCGCCGAATTGGTCTATAACCTATTTTCATAAACCAGAGCTTAACCGTGTATTTTGGAAATCCGAAACTAGAATGAACAAGAAAGTCGAAGTATAAAAAATGTCTATACGATATTATATTTATTTTATGACGACATCACCCAATTGTTAAGTAGCGATGGAATTTTAAAAAAAAACGAATAAGCAGTTTAAAACGTTTATAAAAAAACACTACGTGGCAGGTACAGCAAATATCTGTGGGTACTGTTCAAAATACACATTTTCACAAGTTCCTGATAATTTCTAATCCTCACAAGTGTAAGGTAAAACAGTTTTTGTACGACTGTTTGACCATTCTACAAATAGGCCGACGTTACAAGTGTGAAACTAGCCCTTAATTGCTGGAATTCATTGCGTGCAGAATCCATCCTAGCTTCACATGATACAATGTTAAGTAGGTCACATAACGTCAACTCACCATACATTAGGCTCAGCCTATCAACAAATATTTCTTGATGACTCGTCAAATATTTGGTTAGTCAGTAGAAATAAAAAGTATGAAATTATGAATTGTCAATTAAATTAACTTGTCATGAAGATAACTCGGGCAAAGTTTCTACTTAAAACTTAATCTTTTTACCTACTTTAAAATGTCACAGTCATAATACGAGATCGGATATCGAGACAAACCCACTGCTGTGTCTCCTGGGCCACTGCTGTGTTATCTATATCTGACTATGCAGGGAGTGATTTTCTTTTAGCTCTTATTACATCTATTCTTTCTTTATATCTTTAAGACTTCATTTTATCGTCTTATCAATTCATAGATCTTTTTAATATCATAGTCTCCTTGAAAACATATTATAATCATCAGATTATTATCAAAGCAAAGTTACTCTTTCAACTTTTTCAAGAAATTTCATATTTATTCAGCTACTAATTTCTTTCGGTTAGCCATCGCGGCAAAAAAAGGGGAACTTTGCGTGCAAAACCTGTGAGGATCTCTAGTTTATTTAGTCAAAGACTTCGTTTTATCAACAATTTTATTTTACATAAAAAACCATTCTGTAATACATCATCTTATTTCTGCCAAAACAAGATTTTTATTACCTTTAATAAGCTTGAAAGGCTTCACTTTGGAACTTACTGGCTTTCAGAATACCTTTTACTTACAAAAATCTCACTCCGGTTTTATTGAATAAATTTCATTATGAATGACAGACGAAATGTTTTTAAATCGACCTTCGGGGGAAAACTTGAGATTCTGGTAGCATTTTTTTTATTTAAGCAAGTACTTATTTTAGAGTTCCGTATGGGAAAGGTTTCAACGGAGAATGTTATCTAGGTCTGTTATTCCCCTATCAGTGTATTTCGGGCGGGTTTTCTATGCCTTCAACAACTTTTTTACATACGAAACATATTTTATTCTATTTGTACAAAGAAAAAAAAACTATGACGCCTACGTCCACACATTTTTCCGTATGGATTCTTGTGCTCCTCAAAAACAATATTCGTAACGGAAAATTTGTACAGATTGTACTCATAGATCTAAGAACATTATTGCAATAAGGAAAACTTTCTAATAAGTATCATTAATTAGTAATGATTCTTTATAAATCGCCATTTTCATTTTGCTTATGAGAAATTCTGAACGTTTTCTGGTAAAATACAAATCCTTTTTACTTTCTCCAAAAACATCTCTATTAATTTTTAATCCATCCTCAGATTAAGAACTATTAGTAAATTCTATGATTTCACTTCAGCTCAAACACGTCTTGTCTTTTTAGGGTTCCTAGTGCTTTTAGGGCTGTAAACTTTAGGTCTGTCTGTCCATCTGACCTCCTCGGTCTAGCGCCTAGACGGTTAATGCTAGAAAGATGTAATTTGGTATTTATACACATATTACCAATGTTAACAAAATGGAAGAACAAAATTTCGAAAAATATTTTTTTGGTGTGCCTCCCCTCCTTCATCCTCACTTTACATGTAGTAAAGTGAGGATGAAATTATTTCGCGCCTACTCCATGTTTTGTGGTGTCGTTAGATAGGTCTCTTCAAAACATTAATAGTGTGGAAACATCATATTTCGATATAATAATCCGTTTCGGAATTATTTACATTTATCGCAATAATTTTGATCCCTCTCCCAATTTGAAAAAAATCATGCTAGTAGTCCATAATAATATGCTGAACCTTCAATGAAAACTTTAACGGTTAAAGTAGGCTCTACAAGTTACCGAGTTATAGCCGGCGAACTTGTTAAATAAAATGTCTTTGATGAAAACTTACAAATGTGATAGAATTGGATATTGGCCTCATCTGCAGGCAAGCAAAGGACAGCAAATACGGATTACAATGAGCGTGGCCCGCCACGTACTTGCCCGGTTTTTTACCGATACCATTCTTTTTTGTTACAGGCGGAGCGAGTTTCTAGGATGTGTCTCGTTCCCTCTAAAAGATGCAATTGACAGAGACATCTCTGGCACATACTTCCTACAACAAGGCTCGGGTCGCCAGGGCACGACACAGACCAATGACAGATTCGCTAAAGAGGACCGCGTGACTGAAGGGGATAGACGCAAAATGGCCACGGATAACACTGAAACAAGCACTAATGACGGCACAAAGGAAAATCATAATGATAAAGGTAATAATATTAATCCTTATAATGTTAAGAAGAATCCTTCCTTATAGTGAACCTTTTATATTCAGTGAGCTAATGCATAGTGGTGTTGAACTCAATCCCCAACGCTTATGTATCTCACAACACTATAATTCTGTAAAGCGTTCGAAAAGCAGTTCAATAAAACAATATCCTCGTATTTCAGGTGTGGCTGCGAACGGGCCATCGTCAGGTACAGCCAATCCTCAATCGGTAGCCGCGGCACTACAAAGAGAGGCAGACGAGCACCTTTTCCTGAGGTATCTAGAGTTAGATCCTCCAGAAGACCCCGCCGCGCCGAAAAAAACACAAAGAAGCGGACGGACTCCTTTTACGACTTCTAGAAAGTGAGTATTCAAAAAAAAAAAATTCAAAATTCTTTATTATAACTGAAAGTGGTTTTTTTACAAGGGTTGGGAGCTCTTTTGTTAAGTTAATAGTAAACCTGTAGTAAAAGAGTCCCCTCTTTACTGTAGTGAAATTTTATATAAGCCAAAGTAAACCTATGCAGAGTATCAATGAGTAATGTTATTTTATTCTAGTTATATATTCTAGGTATATATATATTAGTATCAACAACATCAAACATTGTCATCTCCATACCTTCATTCTTCTGACATATCTTAATTCCTCCTTGTCACAAGTCTATGTTCTGCATCTCTATCTGCTAAAACAACTTCATCTAAACTAATTTTTAAAGAGATTTTATAATAATTACTCGATGAGTGAAACCTACAGGATTTATCATGAATATTTTTATTAAATTTCTCGGATGTTGCAAGAAAATCTGAGAAAATTAAATATAGAATAGGAAGAAACCATCTCCAAAACTTTGCAAATATAAGTATAAACTAAACTGATATTATAATACTTACCTAAATCTCTATTACAGACTCGTTCGAGGTACCAGCGGTGGTTTCGGTTTTACGGTTGTGTGGACCCGACCACCGAGGGTGGAGAGGGTAGTAGCGGGAGGTTCAGCTGAAAGGGCGGGATTAAGAGCAGGAGATTATATAGTCTTCGTTGGCAACAAGAACGTAGTCACAGCAACAGAGGAAGATGTTCGGAGTCTTGTGAAGTGAGTTTAGAAAAAATATACCTTTAGTTTGACTAATGATTGACTAACTGATAACATCCTTGAGAATGTTGAACTAAATAAACCTTCAAAGTATGCTACCACGATTCCATCCTTTAAAATTCGCCATATAACAATGAAACATTGTAGTAAAACAGAGTAGTGCAGCGATTTTGTAGAAAGGAGATCAAATCCCTAATTTGATTCCTAATATTAATAATAAGTTAAGTTTATAATAACCTAAGTTTGATAGAAATAATATCCGTAACATACTTGAGTCAAATGTCTATCAGCATAAGATTCTAGATCAAACCTAACCATACCTTATTTTTGTTACAGATCAGCAGGCCAAATGCTAATAGTAGAAACATTTAGAAGAGTGCCTCAAAATGGATCTGGTGTTAAAACAAGGCTTGCCCAAGTGACTATACCTACAGCGGAGTCAACACCACCTCCTGCACCAAGGTCACCAAGGACTGCTGCCCTAGCCTCACCAGCAGCGGCAGCAAGACCACCCACAGCTTGTTCTTCAACCAGCCAATCCCTTGACAGACGCAAACTCCACCTACCACAGGTCACCTTCTCCAAGGAGGTGGGTAATGGCATTATAGTTTAGATCAAAAAGTTCCAAAAATATATATACTAGTCATCTGTAAAAAAAAATATTGGAATTCAAAGTTAGGATTGGTGCTAGTATGATTCGGTCTTCAACGTCTCTGTCAATGTTTATAAGACTATTTGCTGTTATTTATTTTGTACAGAAATCTTAGAATAGACTTCGTACATTCCATTATTATTATTCAATCCTCAAGTCGCCGGGTTCTCATGTTGATTTAATTTATAAAATTCTGTTAAAGTCAGATAATTAATTTGAAAATGTATAAAAACAATTTGTAAAGTTAGGGTTGAGTTAAATTCATAGTGCTTGCTTGAGCGACTTGATCTGAATAATTTAAACTAATATTATGTAATTTTATTCACTTCTATACGTATCCATAATTTAGTTCATAAGTTAAAAGAAAAAGGGGAATCGTTACGTTTAAGCTTACTGTTTTTGTTATTATTTATTTTGTTAATGTTTTTTATTTATTTTCTTTGTCTAAGATTTGCGTGTTATTATTTTTAGTAATTTCCATCACATTTTTTTGTGTTATTGTACATTTTTTTCTAATTTAATCATAATTTTAACGTCTCTTTGATTTATATCTTCACTTAACAAAAAGTTGGTTCCTGTTATTTTTATTTTGTTTTTAATTTATGTTTCACTATAATAAGTGCAAATACATTTATTGCTTTTATAATTTGTTTCTGTTTTGTTTATTTTTTTATATCCATTTCCCTTTTTCCTACTTTATATTCCATACGCAATATTGGTATGATGAGACTAGAATAAGATCTACAGTAACAACAAGTTCATTAGTACCTTTAGTGCGACACTTTCTGGTGCAATCAGCAACCTTCCAAGGTTGTATCACCCGTTCGCCTCAAGTTTGCCTTTACCTCCCGCCGCGCACAACCCACTGCACCTCAAGGCAGATCCGCAGTTGCTTAGCATATCGGATCTTGAGGTGAGGTGGGGTGTGCGCGGCGGGAGGTAACGGCAATCTTGAGGCGAACGGGTTGTAGTAAAGAATTGATGTAAAATCTACAAAACTGATATAACCGTTTTAGATATATCAGTTTTTATAAATAAAGTGTAGTCACATTGTAGTCATAACAAACATTAATTTCTCGCTGAATAAATATAAAGTCAAAACGTTTATTCAGAGATTAGGCCCTCACAGACACCAATCGAAGTGTACAAATAATAATTATTTTTATAAATAAATCTAGGTACTCTATAAATTACCATTATTATGGAAACAAAGACTAAATGGTCACTGGTAAAAGAAATTCATTCTATACATATAAAATGCTTTGTCCTGAATGACTGTCTGACGGATTAAAGCATAACCTACCTGTGATCGCCGAGACCCGAACCTTGATTCAGCAAGTTAACTAGTAACAAGGTAACTGGTGGTAGAAAAAAATTGTGTTTATTCGAAATAGCTTAATGAGGCCTATTTGAATAAAAATATTTTGAATTTGAATAACGCTTCAAGCGTTTTGTGTACACTGCCACATGGATGTCTATTTAATATTAGTTTTGATTTAGTTTAACATGAAATAAATAATAAAGGAACAGACGTTCACATCAAAGCACACTACACTGTCGATACAAAAATACAAATTGAAGTTGTAATACAAGAAAAACTAATAAAAATCATTTACTTGTAAAGGACTTCCACCAACAGACGCCAGGTCTATCGGCGGATGGTAGAAAGCGTGCATTACTAGCCGTTGTGGCTAGGGAGCAGCACTATTGCACCTGCGTCCAATTCGGACTAGTGAGATTCGTCTCACCACTTGCGGAGAGAGCGGATTTAATCGCGCCGAGCGATCACCAGCTTCTTTTCCAAAATATTGAGGAGGTGAGTAATTATCTGCTGTTAGTATTACAATTATTTATAACACTGCGTATAGGAAAGTTAGATTTAACTATGAGATTAACTAGAAGACATAATTATGAAAAAAATACACTACACTGTATTTGCAAATAAATGTGATAAATTCACAATTAATTATCTATACTAATCTATTCTAATATTATAAAGAAGTAAAGTTTGTGTGTTTGTATATTTGTTAAATTGTAAGGGGTAATCTCGGGATCTACTAAACCGATTTTAAAAATTCTTTCACCAATAGAAAACCTCATTATTGCTGAGTGTCATAGGTTATATAAAAAACCGAAAAATAAAAAGGCTTTTATGTGGTAGTCGGTTTTGCAAAGTGAATCGGAGAAAAAACGGTCGAATGAAAGCGTTTCTTACATGCCCAACGAAGTGGGCACGGGTCAGCTAGTACTTAATAAAATAATAAAAAGCTACACAAACCCTATTGAAAGCAAGTCTGTCTTCGGCATTGCACGCACATTTGTGCTAATCCACCCATCATCCTACACGGGGAAAATGGTCCGGGTCTGGTTAACTAAATTTTGTGTTCTCTTTTAATTTTTTCGTACTTTTTCTCGTTTCTAGATCTTCAGACTGTCAGAAGATATTTTAGACCAAATTGTACAAGATGATGGAGACATCCAAACCTCGACTGTAGTTGCCGTGTACCTGCAGAAGACCCCTGTGTTCCTTAGCCTATATAAGAAGTACTGTCTAGGATTGAAAAGAGCTGATTGTGTTCTGGTAAGCTTCATCGTGTTATCTAAATCTATTCAAAAAAGTTGGATTGTTATTCATAGAAATCTTACTGTCTTTTCTCCGACTAATCTTCGAAATCATAGGACCAACATTATGCGAAATTTCTTACAGCAACTTGCACAAAAAAAAAACTGACTATCGCATTTATTTTAATATTTTTTTTATCTTCCTTAATTTGACATCAGATCAGATGAAAACGTATTTCGAAACTTTCCCTTAGTTTACGTTATATCTGCAATGTTTGAACCAACAGGTAAAAAAGTCAAAAGATCCAAGTGGAGCGTTCTCAAGGTTCTGCACAAGTCCTCCAATACCCAGAAGAAGGCCGGACATTACGTCATTAGTGCACAAACCCTTGGAACAGTTCCGAGAGCTGCTGAGGCTAATGAGAGCAGCAGCAGCAGCTAATGGAGCTGGACCGTATGACCAGCTAGAGAAAAAACAATTACAAGTTATTGCGGAACAATTGCAGGTAGGATTTTACGTATTAGATTATGAGGGTATAAGATTTATTATTGTCATATTGATATTCAATTCGCTCATATTGTAAATGAGATACTTTACAATAAAATCCTAAGAGTGTTTGCTGTATTCAAAACGATAAAATTATACTACCACTATATAATAACCTTTCGTCATCAAGTAACTTTTGATAGTCAGTCAACTTAAAAGCGGCCAAGTGCGAGTCGGACTCGCCCATTAAAGGTTCCGTAGCAGCAATTGCGGTTTACGATATAAGACGTATAAAAAAAAACTACTGACTAGATCTCGTTCAAACCAATTTTCGTTGGAAGTTTGCATGGTATTGTATATCATATTTTTTTTTTAGTTTTATCATTCCCTTATTTTAGAAGTTACAGGGGGGGAGGGGACTCTCATTTTATCACTTTGGAAGAGTCTCTCGCGCAAACTATTCAGTTTAGAAAAAAAATATTTTAGAAACCTCAATTTCATTTTCAATGACCTATCCATAGATACCCCACACGTATAGGATTGATGAAAAATTTTTTTTGAAATTTGGGAACCCCCAAAATTTATTGTTTTTTTTTCTATTTTTGTGTGAAAATCTTACACAGATCGGTTCACAGAATACATCTACTTACCAAGTTTCAACAGTATAGTTCTTATAGTTTCGGAAAAAAAATGGCTGTAACATACGGACAGACAGACAGACAGATATGACGAATATATAAGGGTTCCGTTTTTTGCCATTTGGCTACGGAACCCTAAAAATGAAACTTTGTGGCCGCTTATTGTTGTACTGAGTTGTACGTTTTTATGCTATTGCTTTTTTGAGGATTTTTTGTTAATAACACTAACTATACGTTTAACTTTTGTTTCAGGGTGGTTACCAAGATGTAACAGCGGGATCGGGGCTAATGGGGTTGGCTGGTGATGGGAAGCCATTGTTATCTGTAGCGGATCTTGAAAGTCGGCTCGTGTTCACTAGGTGTAAGGTAAAATAATTTTTCACGAAAACCTATCAAAATAACAAAAAAAAAAACAGTTTTCAAATGACCTTCCAGTGCGTAGGTCTTAACAGAAACAAATTATTTTTAAACAAGCTCTTGATGAGAAAAAATTGCCAAAAGATACTTTGTCAATATGAATCTACTTCATGGCCAAGGAATTACGAAAGACATAATCGCAGCACCGCACCTCTAAAATTGGCAATGGGAACTTTTAGTATATTTGATCTCTTGATACGATTGACGATAGTCTAACTTGGTCCCGATACTCCCGATGTAAAATTTTCTGCTTTCAACTTTTTCATCTACATCCCTCATTTCTCGGTCTAATATTCTGCACAACTTGATCTTTTTCTGTTAAAGTACCTATACATTATTGTGTCTTATTTTTCTTTACAGCCGTTCGTTCTAAGTACGGCGGGTCGTCAATGGATCTTCGGTGGGGAATTATCGAGGGTAGAAGGTCGAGCAGTAAGGCCATACTGGGCTTTACTATTCAGTGACTTACTACTCTTCGCTACTGTGTCCAGAGATAGGGTACTATTTGTAACTGAGGAGCCTGTTGCTCTTGCTACAGTTTCAGAAGCACAGTTCAATGTCAGAAAGAAAGGTTAGTTCTTTAGAATTTATGTTATTACTAGCTTTTCCCCGCGGCTTCGCTCGCGTTCATTTTATGACTTAGATCTCGTTTGACAACAAAACAACTCATAGCGCAACTTGTGGCGCCATCTGTTGGCCGATACAGCGCCCTCTATAGTAGAAAAAATATTGTCCCGTTGGAACGACATACTTTCACGGGATAAAAAGTATGTTGGACTCTGTACACCTAACAATATGTATGCAAATTTTCATAATGATCGGCTGCTTCAAGCCTTGAAGGAATAACAAACAAACTTACTTTCTCATTTATAATATTATAATTATAAGTAAGGAAAGGACATATATCATACTGGAAGTGCTTGGGGATAACACCAGTGAACTTTTTCTGGCTGAGATGATGATGATGCAATGTAATGTCATATTGGTTAAGCCTTAGTGATTGGTTGACTGAACTAATTAACTAATCATCAATGAGAGAGGTAACCCAAGCCGTAAATATGATTCACATTTTCAAAATATTGCAAGAATGGATTTAACCGATTTTTTTATTTATCAATAGTATTCATACGTGATAACATAATTTCATGACGATGCTTACATTATTAGCATAAACGTCTTTTATTTCTCTACCTTGATAAATGCAAAAGTGCAATGAGTATTTTTTTTATTACAGCTACAGAATTCCGTCTCATCCTTGGACGCACTGGTGGTGAGAGTCCTCTAGTTAGCTGCGCACCACGTACTCCTGGACGGACGAGGACAGTAGTACTGCGAGCACCATCAATAGACCTGAAAGCTGTTTGGCAGAGTCTGCTCCAAAGACAAATGTGAGTTACATTTTTTAAATATTTTATTGATAAATAGGTTTTTTCCCATATGTCGACAACGGTTCATAACGCAGGCTAGCTATTTACCAAAATTTATTCCAATCCATTCAGCCGTTTTCGTGTGATTACGTTATATAAATTATATACGTGTGATTACGTTATTATTTACGTAAATCCATAATATAATATTAACACCTTTAGAAAAAAAAATATTTTGTACAGTAATACCTTTTTTTTTCAGATATCGAGCGCACACAATGACTGGGACGCCTCTGGGATCACCGTTAGACTCGCCAGACCCACAACTCACCTTCTCACTGGCAACCCTGGACTCTCAGCAGCGACAGGTATCAGCGTCAAGTATCCAGAGGCACTCGAGCCTAGCTCTCCTCCCTGCCAGCTCTTATCGCTCACATCTCAACATGCTAGTAGAGGAACGTCCCGAAAAGGAAGTTAGGGTCAGTTTCGATGTGAGAACTTGTTCTAACTCGCCCATACCACAGCCTGTAAGAGGACCTTTGAGCACAGTATGGAGAACTGCCCCAACACCAGAAACACCTTCAGCTAACCTCTCACCTGCTGACTCTCAAACATTCTCTTCACATTTCGTATCCTCGTCTAGTATCGAAAAAAATGAGGAGCCACATTCTCCCAGTGCTCAACTGACTCCTGATGGTGGTGATAATTATTCTGAGTCATCTCCTTGTTGTCGTTGGGAATCTTTCGAAGCGGATCTAGCATTAGCTGATCTAGATGTCGATCCATCATATAAACACGCTGTGGAGGAGCGTATATTTATGCCTGATGACACCCTTTTGCCGAGAATGGCCCTGCCAGAACGGCCTACTCCTCCTGCCTATTTAGAACTTTGATCTGCGGAGTCGGATCCGGAGTTAGCAGATTCCTGTTACCCCCGGACCTGCGGCAAAAAATGGAGATAGGGTCTATTTAGTCCCTTGCATCCGTCAGTGGTGTGTTCTAGTATTCCTGTGGTTTTATAGCTGGTGTTTAGGAGAGTCGGCCTGTTGTACTTTACAGATCTTTACAGTGAAATTGCGAGAAAGTATTTTTTACAACTAGTACAAAGAACCGTGGTGTCCTATAAACTCTGACACTTACGTTCAAACACTTAGGATTATATACGCTGATGTCAGACGTTGAGCAGTGATATTATGAGACCTTAAACAGCACAATTCCCGCAATACACTATAAAGCTCTAAAACGATAGACCCGCGAAGCTTTCGTCGTGTAGACTGGCCGAAATGGCGCGAGCATTTGTTGGATTGTTATTTGCTTATAGTTGAGATATAAGGTTGTGGTAAATTTTTTGAGAGACATATTTTCGAACATTAGCAGTAATGAAATGAAAATCTCGGTATTTTGATTAAAATAGTAAAAGTTAATAATAAGTCTGAAACCCACTTATGATCTAGCAGTGTTCTAGTTGAATAATTATAACAAAAAATAAACCAAATACTATGATTTATAAAATTTATAGAACTGAAAGCCACAATGGGGTAATTAGAAGTACAATTTATAGTTCTTGCAATTAATTAAGTCGAACAGAGTTTATTTGTACACGCAACATACGTGTGATGTGAACGACGGTACGATCGCAACGACCATTTCATCAGGTACGTACACTAACACAGTCCGCATGAATACTGACACAAATAAAATCTGTTTGACTTTGTAAACTACAATAACTATATTCGGTTTAAACAAAATGTATATTAACCATATTTTACAGTTTAGAAATTCTGTGTCAAAAGTGTAACAGTAGGGTACCAAACATTAAAATGATAGTATTTTATTACTATCCGCCTAGCTCATTTTTGATAATATTTTTGCTTCTTGCGTCTTCCGTCCTTTTCTTAAAGTATACATATAACCACTGGCAATATAACTGAGGGGTATACCTTAATTTCTAAACATAAAATTGACATATTTTTTTAATCACACCATGGAATATTAAAATAACTCGTACGACTTAGTGAAATATTTTACTCAGAGACTCTTCACGAGCTATGTCTCTTTACATTGTTATGGATAGTGGGAATTTTGATGTTTTTTTTTATATTTGTGAGTTCAAAGAGTGCGATACCACAGGCTTGGTAGGTATTTAATGTACTCGTAACACTAGCATTTCAAAAATTCAACATCAAAGGTCAGTGGGTCAGTGCCACATTTCTGGTTTTTGATTCACACAGCACCAGGTCTCAAAGTAAGTCAGGAGGGCTACTACGAAACGTAAATGCGATACTTCGGCCGAAATATCGGATGAATTTTAACCGTAAAATACAAGTTATTTCATGATTATAATTCAATGAACTACTAAAATAACCATAAAGTACAAGGTATTTCATGGATAGAATTTAAGGAATTACTTAAATAACCATGAAATACCTTGTATTTCACGGTTAAAATTCTTCCGATACTTCGGCCGAAATATCGGATTTACGTTTCGTAGTAGCCTTCCAGGCTCATCTAATATTCTACGTTTATTAATATGAACTACACATGGGTTTTGCTACTTCTGGCTATATTTACAGTGGTATAGCGTATTCCTTTTTCTACAGAACACCAAATAGGTTCTTATTGCTTCCTCTTTGAAATGTGAAGACAGTACTAAAATATTTCCTAATGCAGGGTTGGTGCGTTTAAACTAATGCTACCTACAATTTCTCTTATAATGTTTTTGTTTGACGAAAATACGGCCTATTTAAGATAGAATATACGGCCTAGTTGTTTTACTTCAAGGTATATTTTTATACAAATTCTTATAAAAAAGAAATAATTGTTATATTACAAACTAAAACCATTGTTTATTATTTTAATATATCCGTTTAAAAATTATGATGTTAGTCAGTTTAAAATTTTCTTATCAGAAATTGTACATTAGCATTAGTTTAAAAGTTAAACGGGAGGGTGTATATTATTATAATAGTGCGATACGACTTAAAAAATTTAGAGAAAAAACGCGATAGCCAACAAAATCGTATAAGTGATATTTAGTTCATCAGTTGTTCGTTAGAAGGCAGCACCGTCGTCAAACTGAAAATTGGATAAATCCGTAATCTGTTGCGGACAGATACGCTTTTGTTTCTAGGGTCAAAATCGACGTAATTTTATTTCTCCTACCACGGGTTGCTAGGGAAAACACTCGCTAGTTTCGGTGTAAAAAAGTCTATGAAAATATGTACAGTGCCTCTAGCGGCCACTTCAAGAACTCAATTTTTTCATAGATTTTTTTATGTCGTCTCTAGCGGTTTTCGATGTACAAAAATGTTTCTGAGTAAACCTTGGATGTCAGCTGCTGGTTACGCATCTATCCAACTGGTCCTAGTTGTCAGCAAATAATTTGGTGATAGCAAATTGGTGTCAAATGAGCTATTTTAATACATCCTGTCTCGCTCGAGTTAAGACTTACACAGTCAGCGGCAGCTACGACGAGCGGGACGGTTATCCACTGTATTCGTGAATGGTTCAATATAAATCTATTTATTTGATTCCGCCGCTGCACCGCCGCCGTCTGCTGACTTTGTAAAAGCGTACAGCATGAATTTTGTATATCTGTACATAAACAAATCACTTGTACAGGTCATGTGGATATTTGGCGATCTTCGAACACAATACCATGTAGTATTCATCGTAGACACAATTTCATTTTGCTTCTAACGTGCACAATCGCCATTACTGTAATGTTACTATGAAAAATGGTAGTCAATAAATATTATTAATGTGAATCCGTTGCTTATTTTCTTAGAGTTAAATGCGAACATTGTTATTCATAATTTGATAATAGTTTAATTTATATTCGGTAGCATCGCAAAATGTTCACATAACCTTGTTAAATGACATTTCAATGTCCCCGACGAATAAAAGTGTAACTTGCACAAAAAACAAAAAGGACGTAAGTGTATTAGTATAAGTACTTACATCCCTTTTGCTTTTTGTGTTTGCACATGCACGTTTATTCGTTGGGAACATTGATATTTTTAATGTGTTTTATGAACATCCAATTTTAAAGAACGAATTCGTAGTTAGAATCCAATAATTTTCGATGTATTTGGCTGTGTGTAAATTTTAAATATAGTAAAATAGATTATGATGAAAAAAATATTATAATTTTGAGAAAGTATTTACTTTTATGTTCTTTTTAACAATTATAATGGACTTGGAGATATCTTTCGATGTTTATGTTTAGATCGGAGCAGTATATTTCTAATTATCCGTGAATAAAGTGATTTTGTCATTGGAGATTTTTTTTATTTTCATTTCAGTAATTATACAGCCTTTTGCGACGCTAACGAAGTTCTCATGTGAACTACCATTTTTCTATGTAACTTGTAATTTTTTCCATGTATTTTATGATAAATAAAGCACACTATCATTACAGTCCGTTCGAATAGGGTTCGGCGTTCGGATGAAAACGATAATTTTCCCATATTATTTGTTTATACTTTCTAATTTCAAAGTTTAATGACGACCTTTATTTTTTACTATAAAATAGAATAGTAACAATAGCTGAGGTCTCCTTTTAAGCAATATTAATATGGTCGTGCCAGGCAGGAGGCTCCGCTTGTATATAATGAAATTTTCGATTCAAATTCTACTGCGTAGTCACAGAATGGTCCGTGAACTTGTCTGGTTTAGGTTGTCCATTTTGATTACAAAAATACTCGATTTCATCCGACAGCCTAGTCTCATTTTAGTTCCTCTCTACTTGGCACAAAAGCTCCAATTCTTGTCTCATTTAAAACATAATACAATATGAAATAAAACAAACATGAATCGATCACAAATCACTTTCATGTGGTGAAGCACACAAGGTTATGTTACCATAACAAAGTGTGACAATTATAGCTCAAACACTGTCCCTGGAAATTTTGTGCCAAGTACTTATAATAACGGACTGAGGTATATTGCAAAGGATTCATGTTCTAAGCAGTCTACATTTAAAAAAAACATTTATTATGCAAGTAGATTGACAGGAAATACTTTTGCATTCTAATGGAAAGCAACTTGATATGCTTTCAACTAATTCAAGTTAAGTTGCATGAAATTTATGACATGAAATATTTTTTATAAAATATCAAATATTTTAGTAATCATATGAAGTAAAATAATACTATCGTCTTACAAAAAACAACTTAAGTTCTGAATTATAATCTGTGTCCCAGAATGACTTCATCATGTTATTTTACGTTCGACTTTCGCTAAACACACGATATCATCAACAAAATGGTAAGTACAAACAGAAAATTTACTAAAAATAACTTACATAATACAAATCAGTAAGTAAAAGATAGCCAAATCATCCACAATGATCTACAAATATTTGGGACTATTAAAACACAGCCAACCGATGAAAGAGGCCGAGGGCCATAAATTACATGGAGAGATTTAATCGAATTTTTATTCATCAAGAGCATTTTATATTTTACTATCTAACTACAAAGTTTCATAACTATGCTTACATTAATAGTATAAATATCTTTATTAGTTGGTTATCTACTCTGCTCACCTCCTTGATTGGTTCATGTACCAACTCTTTCAGCTCTCATTACATGTCCAAAAATTTGGAAAAAGTGTTGATCAGTCAGTCAGAATTTATCTTTACAATAGCGTTAGTTTATAAAAATCTACAAATACTTCTAGATAAGAAGAAGTTCGGCTGAAACTCAAACTGGTGCTGGTGGTAGCGCAACAGAGGGCGCAAGAAGTACAAGGAGTAGAGGTTCGACGTTACATTTACAACGATGGATGACCCAATTACCAGAAGCCGAAGAGATGGATCCACCAGATTCCGATATGGAGGTAAATTTAAATGTTATTTGTACAAAACTAATTTAAGTTTATGAGAAGGACACATTAAAAGCAGTTATGTTCGATAACTGAAGAAAAGATAACTTGAGACTTTAGGGACGATTTTTTATGCTAGATTGTTCTGAACCTGAGTCGTGCCCAATCTGCATGAATTCGAAACCTCTAGATTTTTTTACAAGGCTCTGGATCCTATTCACGTAACAAAAGCAGCTAAAATGTAATATCAATCTCAACCGTTTTTTACTTAAAATATAAAACGAGCGAGATTCGCCATCAGAGCCTCGTACGGAACATGTTTCATATAAAATACTTCCAACGCGATACGACCATCAACGTAGAGAAATAATGCCACGCATTTTTTTACACCAGATGTGGAGTATAGAAGAACTTAGAAAAAGATCAAAAGAATTGAATCTCCTAGAAGTTGCTGATCTGGTAATAAACAACAGTGACAACAAAGGTTCGTCACCCGGTGAAAAGAAAGAACACGACCACAGTCCTTCTAAAAGTAGCAACTCTGGAAGTCAAGTATGGCACAAAGCTAATTTTATTACTCAAGTATAAACTTATGATCATTAATAATTGACCAGTTTTTATATTTTCAGATAACTGTGAGAACAAGTCCTGTAGTAGTAGATACGATATCAGTCTGCAGGCAATGTCATAAAAAATGTTTGTCCAAACCAAATAGTCCATTAATTTCACAAAAAGAACCACCGGCGCCGCCCAAATTGAAATCAACACCGTCACCCCAAAATTCAAGTTCAAATAAAAGTACTAATAGTACGTGTAGTGCACACTGTGCTAATCGTAAGCCAAAAAACTTTAGTCATTTAGAGCGTAAAGGTGCTATAAGGATACGTCCCGAGGATGCCCCTATGGCGGCGTTAAGAGTAATAGATTCCATCGAACAAAGTCAAAGAATGCTCAAATCGACGTCCTACGAACTGAAAACAGACTCACCGATCTTGAACAGAAATTTAAATACGAGAAGTCAAACAAAAAGCCAGTTGGAATTGAGGAAAGATTCCATACGATCACCGAGCCCTTCGTCCAGCAGTAGAAATAATAGTCCTCTCTCTACCAGCCATACTACGTGTAGTTCTATGGTTTTTAATTCTAGTTCTAACGACTTAAGAATGTCCAATTCTAACATCGCCAATCAAGTACAATGTGTAATAGCACAAGAAAAGTATTTAAATGAAGTCAAGTGTGTGGAAAGTATCACATTATCCAAAAGTAAAATGATGACATCAAACTATTCGCCAGCTTCAATGAGAAAAGAACAGATAACAAGGCAGAAGGCTGAGAATGTTTTAAATAAAGTGTTAGGCATGAATATTATAACAAAGCGAGAAAACGTAGGAACATGTCTTAAAACATCGTCAATTTTTTTAGAAGACGATTCGATACACGAGGACGATAATGATTTTAAAATAGAGAGGGGTATAAGAAGATCGCCTCGTATGGGCATTTCAGCGGTCAGTAAAATGAACGGGGATATTAATAAGAAGACTGATAGACATGAGGACGTGAATGCAAATACGAATATGAATGATATAGGTTCAGATGATGATTTAGAGTTAGGACCTCTGATGTTAATGGGTTTATCAGCGATCAATCCAGCAGCGCACCTCATGAGAGTTGAACCATTTAAGAGGTCTTCCATGACAAGTGTGAACAATGTGTCTAGACCTGCAAGCCTTGGTTCGGTCGCTAAGTCCGAATCGCCCGTTCCTAATATAGCTGTTGTTCCACCAACACCTGACTACAACATCAATAATAAGACTGTAAGTTAAAATTTCTGAATCTTAAATATCAATTACAATAGAATAGAACAAACAGTACGGAAAAACATTAAATTTTCGTAATTTTCAGCACACAAATGATATTAAAGATTTATATTTATTTAGTTATATATTGGCGTTAAAATTAAGGTTACATAATTAACTTTAAATCCAAACACCAATTACAAAAGCGCCATGTGAATCGTGTGAATCGGAGTAACAAAAAATGGCCATAACTTAACGTAATTGTTTCGCTCAGAAGAACAAAACACTGAAAATATTCTTATATTACTCCATCATCCATAAAAAAATTACTACTACATACATATATTTAATACATTATTCCCTCTTATAGCGGTGGTAGATGTATCTTAGCAAACATTGCTTTATTTTATTTTATTTCAGGAAACATTAATAGATGACTCACCTGAATCTCCCGATGTACCTGATGATCTCCCCTACGTTTCACTTAAAAGGTATGCACTTTCCAAAAATATATCACTAATGCGCAAAACACACACACGACAAATGCAAACTGATTTTCAAATAAATAGCCCACACACAGGCGTTTTATGGTGTTAACGTATAAATAAATTCACACGGAATAGATAAAATAATAATAAAACGGGAATTAACGCGATGGTATTGTTTGTTACTGACGTTGGCCTGACGTTTCGACCAGGTTGCACCGGCCAGTCACAGGCTACCTGGTAACAGCAACGTCATGTTTCATAAGTAGGTGGCCCTATTCTAATCGTTAACCGGCGACAACGTATAGAAGGTTATTATTTTGCCACAGGTTTTCCACGCAGATTAGAACTTAAAAACATCCTCTCTATTGAAATAATTATGATGTCTTTTAATGTGTGTGGCTTCCCGAACAAGTCGTGAATAATAATGGCAAGTACCTGAGTCTGGTGAAATTCCAGCCAAAGTGGTTAGCATTAGCACTCCATGTAAATGTTCTGCTATTGCCGATTTAGTGGTCTGCAGGTAACAAGGTATGATCGCGTTAACTCCCGTTTTATAATTAACTAGCTTCCGCCCGCGGCTTCGCCCGCGGCTTCGCCCGCGTGGCCTAGTAACAATTAGCATATCTTTCTTCAGAAACAAATTCCGGTCCGGCACGGCCCGGTACGGTACGGTTCCATCCGGTCCGGTCGATCCGGTCCGGTCCGGTCCGGTCCGGTCGGTCCGGTCCTTATAAGGACCCTACATGACAAATTTGGCATCTCTAGACACAGCGGTTTAGGCTGTGCGTCCCTTCTCAACTTCGTTTGCGTATATCTCGCTTTCCCGTGGGAATTTTGAAAAATCGTTTCTTAGTACATAGCTAGATGTCGTAAGGAATCTACATGCCAAATTTGATATACCCTCGCAACTTCGTTTGCGTATATCTCGGTTTCCCGTGGGAATTTTGAAATATCCTTTCTTAGTACACCCCTAGACGTTGCCGTCGTAAGGAACCTACAGTCCAAATTTGGAATCTCTAGACCCACCGGTTTGGGCTGTGCGTTGATATATAGTTAAGTCAGTCAGGACTTTGAATTTTATATATATAGATGAAGAAAAAAAAAACGGTCCGGTCCGGTTCGATCCGGTCCGGTACGGCCCGGTACGGTGCGGTTCCTTCCAGACCGATCAGGTCTGATCCGTTCCGGTCCGGTCCGGTCCGTTCCGGTTCGGTCCGGTCCGGTCGGTCTGGACCTTATAAGGATCCTACATGTCAAATTTGGCATCTCTAGACCCAGCGGTTTGGGCTGTGCGTCCCCTCGCAACTTCGTATGCGTATATCTTGCTTTCCCGTGGGATTTTTGAAAAATCCTTTTTTAGTACATTCCTAGACGTCGTAAGGAACCTACATGCCAAATTTGGAATCTCTAGACCCAGCGGTTTGGGCTGTGCGTTGATATACCCTCGCAACTTCGTTTGCGTATATCTCGGTTTCCCGTAGGAATTTTGAAAAATCCTTTCTTAGTACACCCCTAGACGTCGTAAGGAACCTACAGTCCAAATTTGGAATCTCTAGACCCACCGGTTTGGGCTGTGCGTTGATATATAGTTAAGTCAGTCAGGACTTTGAATTTTATATATATAGATGAAGAAAAAAAAAACGGTCCGGTCCGGTTCGATCCGGTCCGGTACGGCCCGGTACGGTGCGGTTCCTTCCAGACCGATCAGGTCTGATCCGTTCCGGTCCGGTCCGGTCCGTTCCGGTTCGGTCCGGTCCGGTCGGTCTGGACCTTATAAGGATCCTACATGTCAAATTTGGCATCTCTAGACCCAGCGGTTTGGGCTGTGCGTCCCCTCGCAACTTCGTATGCGTATATCTTGCTTTCCCGTGGGATTTTTGAAAAATCCTTTTTTAGTACATTCCTAGACGTCGTAAGGAACCTACATGCCAAATTTGGAATCTCTAGACCCAGCGGTTTGGGCTGTGCGTTGATATACCCTCGCAACTTCGTTTGCGTATATCTCGGTTTCCCGTAGGAATTTTGAAAAATCCTTTCTTAGTACACCCCTAGACGTCGTAAGGAACCTACAGTCCAAATTTGGAATCTCTAGACCCACCGGTTTGGGCTGTGCGTTGATATATAGTTAAGTCAGTCAGGACTTTGAATTTTATATATATAGATTTATAATAATGTGACGCGACAGTTTATAAGTTAAAAACGGAATAAATCCTCCGTGTTCTACTTGCCCTGTCCTTTGTGTGTTTCGCGCTTAACCTATATGGTTTTATAAATGGATTAACTGTTATCAAATACAGATACGGCACAATGTCAAGCCTTGAGAGGTTACCGTCCGATGAGACTGATGATGGCAATGTAAGACTGACAGAACCAGACTCTTCAAAAGCGTTTAATCCAGGTAAGACATTTTTTTCATTACGCCTACCCAAGAAGCAATTACTAAGAGGATTTTCTATAATGGACCGTTCGTATTAAGATAGATAGATAGATAGATAGAATACTCTTTATTTGCATTACACACAGGAAAAAGTACAAAAAAAACAATCTTAAAAACTAGTGTAAATGCAACAAGGCGGCCTTATTGCTAAAAAATTGCAAGGCAACCTTAAGGTAACGAATTTCTGTATGGAGTGGGCAGGGCTAGCATGACAAGAAAATAAATACTAAACAAGAAAATGATAGAAACTTAGGACATCATCTAAATATTAAAACAAAATGATTATATAACTTCAAATATTATACCATATCACTATACTTACTATTAAGGACTTTGTCGCTGAAGAGAGAGGGTGCGGAAGGGTATTTAACGTATCTCCAAGAAAACACAGAATGACACAAATGAGCAGTTTACAAGGTTGTAGTAGAAAGAGGCTCTGTGCATAATTTGTTCGGAGTGCAAATCGCTGCTGTTAAAATTTTCTTCCGTATCTATTGTACCAATTATAATTCTGTTCTCAACCAGTAAACCTTTAAAAAGTACCGAGTTAAAATCAAGAATATATTTCTCGTTTCAAGTGAGCGGATCAGCTGGAGGCATAATGGGTTGGACAGCACGAGCAGGATCGTTCGTTGTAGAGAAAATGAATATCTTCAGTTACACAGAGAGTGTACCCAATACAGCGATAGTTCACAAACAACCATCTTTCTTAGAAAGGTTAGTGATAAATGTCATACGAAAATCTTGCCGATCGTTTTACATACTCAGATTATATTATTTAACTTTTTTGCAACGCCTCTTTAATAATCTTTTGTTTGACACAAAGTTTTTCCAAATCAGATCAAAATATCATATTTTTAACTGCTTTTAATTTTTCATTATTTTCTAACCCAAGGTTTTATTTAACCTCGGCATTGTGAAGGTCTGACCCCAGTCACTTCAAGAATCAGACATCAGTATCTTTGTATCCTCAGGATAAGACTACATATCCTGTATCCAATCCTAAAAGAAATAGTTTTTTTTTTTTTATGAAATCAAAAACTACAATTAACTTTTTTATTTTGATATTTTTTACTTGTTTTTTGTTTTGAGCACTTTATATTTTATTATCATGTTTGTTATATTGTGTAATAACATTTTTCATTTTAACTATTAGGAGGATAACGTCGATACGGAAAACAAAGGCTCGATAAGTATGCGTGGGTGATGGTTATTTTAATTTTGATGTAGAAAATTGTATAGAATTTATATAAAATATAGATGATTCAAAATGTATTTCTATGTGCTATTAGCATGTTGTTCTTCGTTTGTCATATTAATGATATTTAATGATGTTATTTAATGATACATTAAATTAAAACTACCTTTAGGTTAAAGAGTAGCATATGAAGGTTGTGGAAGAGTTTTGTAGAACTTCGTATTCGATTTTGGCTAGAAATTATATCAGAAAAAATGTTTTTTTATAGACAATATTATATTAATTAGATTATAAACATCGGCTACATACCATAGCAACTAAAATATGTATTAGTAGATTAGTAAAAATAATAGCTGCTAAACGTGTGTTGAGAAATTTACTTGTAGATTTAACTCGAAATGTTTTAAAAATTAAATCAAGTCTTTTCTAACATTATACATATAATGTAGAAGTTTTATAACTATGTTATCAATATAGAATTTTAGATCTTTATATTTTAATATCTATATTAATTAGTATTATATTTTAACCAATAATTTAGAGATTAACATTAGTAAAAATATACATTTACTCAAAAATATTAGCAAAATCATTATAGTTTTTTGAAATAAATCAATTTTCTTCAAACAAAATTTTAAGGCATTTTTCTTGATACAGGTGCTTAGGTGTTAGTGAGTGGAAGTCTGCCCTGGGTACCGAGGAAGGTACAGCGGAGACTGGCGAAGGAAGTGGAGCTAGCGGAGAAGAAGCATGGGGTACACCATCATCTGGAGATCTATCTGATAATCTGCCTGATTCGGAGCACGGGACATTATCGGTATCTATCAATAATTATTTGTATTTTACCCATATGTTATAGAAATGATATCATATTGACATAGTAAACACGGGAATTTGTGAAGATGGATGATACATGGATGTTTGCTATTCTAAGCGAACACGACTTCGTTTTTCTAGCAATTAACGTTAATTGCTGTCCCACGGGAAATGTTACCCATGGGCGGAAGAGGTGGTAGTCAGTCAGGTTTTTAATCGTCCCGGGAAGTGTCGTTGAGAGGAGAGAGCCCGACAGACTCCTCGACGTGACTGCACAGAAGCCCGCTTCCCCAAGCGGCGGCCTACATAAATGAATTTTCCTGACTTAAAACAAATAGGTTATTTATTAATACACTTCTTTTTGATTTTTCGTTCGTTCGATTCCTATTTTCGTCGGTTAGAAGTATGTCAGTATCTAGCCTAATGCCTTGTGAACAGAAAATGTCATTGTTTCAGTCACCAACGAAGTCTTCATCATCATACGCTGGCGATGATGACACTGAACTGATGATGGATGAGCTATTAATGGCGCCAACCATAACTGGACCCACCACACTGAGGCCTTTATTACCAAGGTGATTATATCTGACACTTTTCGATAATTTTTAGACTGTGTTCCTAAATGTGAATTACTTTAATAAAGAGATGTGTGTTTTAAAAAATTACCAGACAATTTCTGAAACGCATTTCAATTTGTGAGAGAGAGAGAATATTTTTATTTGCAATATACATCTTTCTAAAATACAACATACGGAATTTGTAATTATTACAAAGCCAAATACTAAAATTTTTACTCCTGTTTTAATAGCATTTAGAAACCATATAATAATAGCTTCATTGAATTGGTCATAGCTGTAATCAAATTATGTCAAAAGTATGGATACTAACCACTAAAATGTAAACGTAGGGATGTTTTCAGAAGAAGACTGGAGCCCCTTCTAGAAGAAGAGTGTTCTGACAGTGGAAGCGAGGATAACAAGGCAACACCCACCAACTCTGATGACCAGGTGAATATCTAAGCTAAAATATAAAAAAGTATTAATGTAATAATTAATAATGAATTATTGTTTATTAATAATATCTATAATGATACTGAGACAATCTTTGATGTTTATATACATCATCTGTTAAGAAATAAATCCGGCTTGAAGGACCAAACGTACCAAATTAATGTACGATATTAATTCGTAAAAAAATTATATTATAGATTCATATTTTCCAAGAGAACGTGTTTTATATTTCAAACCAAGAAGAATTAATTTTACTTTATAAAAATCATAGACTTATAGAACAAAAAGAGTTTCACATTAACTCCTGTAAACATTAGAGATTTAACTGCACAAGACCATTTAACAGATGAAGTATTTTATAGTTATGTATACCTATATGTATAATTGATCATAGCATGCCAATAACCACATAAACAATAAATATATTGTTGAATTGAGCATGCTTGTTGCATGAACCTACGTTTGATATTATATGTTTAATTATTCAATTTAGATTCAGTTCCAAGATCGACGTTTTTTCAACATTAAATCATTTAGATCCAATTTTTGATTCCGGGGTTATTTTTAATTGGATTTATCCACTCTCCTGTAACGCACAAGCACATAATCTTCGCATTTTTTGCAAAGTTCCCAATTTCCAAGAGTAAAAAAAAAATATCCATGGGTTATTGGCATTTTGTCCCGTGGTGTCGCGTAGACCGTAGCTAGGTTAAACTCACATTGTGACTGGTCCGCTGGTGCGGCGCTTGGCGCAGGGTAGCGCGTGTGGCCCCGTTGCTGACGACTGTTGCGACGCGCCGCACCGGCCGCCCTCTGCTTCAGAAACAGGTGAGTCACTCGGCCACTTAGTAACACACTCAACTCCTAAACTAAACACCCGATACTAAAAGGGGTTTGAATGTTTCTTTCTAGCCAGCCATTTTTTTTACATCTTCCTTCATCCTCATCATCATCATCATCTCAGCCACAAGAAGTCCACTGCTGCAAATAGGCCTTTGCCAAAATCTTCCTTGCATGGAGATAATTCAGAGTACATTTACATTCACAAATCTAAAACAACTTTAAAGCCACGAAATGTGAATCATGATAAAAATAGTGGCAATCATTCAAAAGAAACTAGAGAAAATGGCTGGCGGGTAGACAACAATATTCTTCCAACTTCAATAAAAATGTTCAATCCTCTTTAAAGTATTACTTACATAAAACATGAATACTCGAGGAATGCAAATCCAAAACTGATTTATATTTGGGTATTGAAAAAAAAACAATAAAATTAATTAATGTCGAATCTGAGAATTTGAAAAATAATATTTTAGACGTGAACACAAAGATAATGAAAACATACAATACTAACAAAGATACATGTTGACAGAAATATGGACAGCTTGACTTATACTCAAAGGTGAGAAGAGCTACTATCACATCTCAAATTCGACACAAAAACAAACAATTACGAAAAGCACGATGCATGTAATAAACGACCAAATAACACTAATGTTAGATATTTTAGTTAAATTCTGTAACCCCTTATATCCTAGCACTTAATTTATTAATTTCGTAGAATATGCACACCCACTTGTACCATCTGTTTCCATTATAATCTATTTACCGAACTTTAACACACATAATGTTACTATACCGATTATTTACAGTCACGAAATTAAACTATATTCTTTAGTATTAAAGATGAATATTTCCGCAGAAGCAGGGGGCGGGGGTGCGGGCGGCGCTCGGGATGCTGGAGAGGTGCACGGTGGTGGCGACGCGTCCGAGCTGAGCCCAGACAGGACACCCACCAACGAGGCGCCTTCGATGC
Source organism: Endotricha flammealis (assembly GCA_905163395.2). NCBI lineage: Eukaryota > Metazoa > Arthropoda > Insecta > Lepidoptera > Pyralidae > Endotricha > Endotricha flammealis. The sequence continues at coordinate 1,866,311 of LR990855.1, read as the reverse complement.
CCTTACAATCTGGTAAATTTGTTACAGTCAGCCTATTGTTATTAAAATATGCAATAATAACTTGACAATCAATAATGAAATGAAATATTTAGAGATGAGTGATGATAAGCAAGTCCTTGGGAACCGTCGCTCGTTTGCACATCAGTTTACATTGAAAAACAGAACCACGTTATACTTTTATTCCTGACTGTTCATGATGGAAACCAAGAGAAAGAAGGAGTGACCACACAAATTATTCTAGATTTTCAAAAAAGTATCATTATTACTGAAATTTTTAACAAACTTTATTATATATTTTTTTCCTTGCTGATTCATGTTTCGATAGAGCAAGATAAAACACTAGCATAAACAAAATTTTAATTCTTTTATCAATTTTTTCAACAGATATATTTTGTAGCCAGACCTCTATTGTCTTGCTCGTTACTAAACTGGATATCAAACTATGTTACTAAAGGGGGGCTCGAATCTCGGTCTTGGACGGTACTGGGAGTGGAAGGTCGAACGAGTATCTTAACATTATACACGTTGGTCAATTTTGTTACAGTTTCAAAAGAGTATGCGGAGGTGCGTGCCGCTGCAGCTGGCGGTCGTCGGGGCTCAGCCAGCTCGGCCAGCACGCCCTCCACACTCGAACGTACCACAATACACAACCCCGCCCACAATCAGCACTCGCCAGGTAAGTAACCAGAACCTTTATTGCGATATCGAATATTTACCAAGACCATGGTAATGCCAACCAAAATAATGCAAGATTTCTTCTGCCAAATTTCAATACTTATCATAAATTACTGCAAATTCCAGTCATCTAAATAAAATTACTAAAACTAAACATTGAACATTTAGCATCGGAGCCAGTTCTGGTGAAAGAAAAATCTTCACAACCGGAGGAGAGAGTTCCGACGCCAGAGGAGCGGCTTACTCCTCGAGCGGAGATGAGGCTGGCCTTGGACCGGGGGAGGGACATGCTGGCAGATCAGGAGGTGTCCTGGGTAAGATCGTTGATGGACCGATGGTTTCTTATACATTAGTACATTAGTGAACAATAGAACATTGTTATAAAATTTATAACTACACAGACAAACGTGACAACAGTAATTTTTTTTTTTTTGCAGATATTGTGCTCTTGCACATTTATTGTTATTTTTGCAGTTTTTGCTCAAAATATGAAGCCATACCTGATTTAGAAGATTCATGAACAGTCATATCAAGATTTAATTTATTTTCCCAGAACATGGGAATGAAAGCACTTTTGGCAGCACGCCTTTTAATTATTTTTTTCTAAACATCCTTATCTATTTTATTGGTTTAAGTAGTGGTCTGTGTTCTGTAGAAGTATACACTATTAGCAGGTTGGCGGGTCCGACCCTTGGTCGTTTCGCGCGGCATGCCAGAAGTCGCTGTTGCGTCGCGTGGCGAGCGCCGACGCAGTGACGCTGTGCCGCGCGCCGCCGCGCCGCACCGTCCCGCATACTACTTCGCGCAGTTCTGTATATGCCTGGAAACGTGAGTTATCATCATCGACATCACACCAACCCATAATCACCCCACTGCAAGGTCTTCCTTCAATCGAAAAAGAGTTATGTTCAACTGAAATTAGGTTTTCTGCATAATTACTTTCTTCAAACATCCCATCGGAGCAGAAATACTCTCAACCGCACTGTGGTGGCTCTACCTTATATGCAGGGTATGTGGTCCTCACGAGCGCAGCGATCTGAGCGATCATAGGGTGCCGAGTGCCAGGGTAATGATTGCACATTGGCACAGACGCTACAAGAGCTAGAGCCGTTTTTACTTCCGCAGTCTCTTCCCAGTACTTCCTAGTAAAAATGCTTATTATTAAGATGATGAATATGACCTATTTTTCATATCTAAGCAACCATTCCTTCGTAGGAATGGTTTTTGTAGCTTTTGGTGTAGAAACAATAGCAACCATATTTTAATATTAAATACATAATAGTTACGTTTTCAAATTATATTTTTAATTGTAGTTCCAGAAAACGAAATGAAGCTTACGGAGATGGAGCAACTGGCACGAGTGGAAGCTCAGACGATGCGTTCGCGGACGCGCTCTCTATGCCAGAACGGGAAGATGTAAGAATAACATAATGTCTTTGTCTTATACAATTCTTCTTCTTGATCGTTCTGAGGATCGTGACTCTACACGACCGTCGACTAGTTGTATTTCATACCTGTGTATTGAAAAGCCCTTAAGTTACTAACTTTCTCACTCAGAGTACTAAAATCTATCACGAATTTTACAGATAAGTTATATATTTTCATTAAGAGTACATTTGCCAATACTTTAAACTTAACTAACTTTAAAATCAGTTCTCTAATATATCACTAAGAAGGCTAACTAGAGTTTTTGCCTATGCTCTCATTTCTAGAATGGGTTTCCTCCGTCGTCGAGCATCGTCCGATAGCCCCCGCCGGGAGCCACTGCTGCTGGGTACTACGGGGAGGCCCTTCTCCCCTCGCCGCACCACAGTGAGCAACAACGGCTATTACAAGATATGCTTTGTCAATGGCTACGTGTGATCGCACCCGCACTACACTAGCTTTTGTGCCAACAGCTGGATTTAAACTTTACAAGGAAGTTTTTTCATAGGATTTATGATCATAACTCAAATTATGATGAATTTTGACTTTGTTGTTTACCCACGTGAAAATAGTAGAAAAAAAAAATTTTTAGTCCTGTCTCTATGCCAAACGGATTCTCTCACGATCTTAAAATTTTTAGTTCAGATAAAATTTTAGTCGAATGAACGACCAAATACCAAATTACGGATACGATATAGTTGTGATGATAATAATAATGAGAGACCTGCGATAAAGATTTTACTTTTTGAAAAACCATCTTTAGTTACTTTATTATTTATTCATCTGTAAGATTCCCTAAGATTGCCTAGTTTGTTTTGGTTTACGTAATTTGCAATTGGAGATCTTTGAAAAAAACTTCCTCTTTTAACGAAACGTTTTAAAACGATTTGTTAGTGAACTAATTTGTTTTCTAAACTATTTATAGGATTGTTGTCCTTCCAAATATGTAGACGAGTAAAACGACTTTTCAAAATTAAAACACTGCCTTTAAAAATAATGAAGTTAAAGCTAAATGAAAGTCTGGTAAGGATGACGATTAGGATACCTTTTTAAAATAATGTGTAACTTTGTCTGAAATTTTTTAAACTTTTTAGATTGATAAAAAGAAATTACGAAAAACGAGTGAATAAGTAGAATGGAGTGAAAATCGGAAACCTTTTTAAAATGATGTGTAACTTTGTGCGAAATTTTTTAGATTTTAAAAAAGAAATTACGAAAAACGAGTGAGTAGAGTGAAGTAAAAAACTTAGGAATAAGGAGAAAAGTAGTGATGATAATAATGTGTGAAATTAGTCAATGTATTGGCCAATGAAATTGCCTTTTAACATTCGAGTATTTAAGAATTCTAAAGTCATTGTTGATAAATACTTCAAAAAAAAACGTTTTTAGTCAAAAAATATTTCATGTTTTTAATGAAACTTCGCTTATGTCATTATTAAATCTTGCTATTTGGTAAAATTGTTATACGACCTGTGAGTCATGTCAATTTGTTCTAACGCTTTATGAAATTGAGAATGTTTAAATCCAGCTATCGAATTAAACGCTAAACTCCTTGTTTTTGTTGGTTGTTGAACTGATCTGTCCATTTTGATTGGAACGAGGTGTTCTCGGAAATATATTTTTACCAAAAATTCATTGCGCATTTCATTCTTCATCCTGCAGCTAATGCTAAATCCTTCCTATTATTTTTACACTCCTTTTGTTTGACACGTTCAATGCCACCTACATTTACTATGTTGCTGTAAATTTTAATTGCATAAAAATAAAGACCTGTCCCACAAATTCCTGGTAACTTTCTGTACCCTTAATTCTCGTGACAAAAAGTTTCCATCTCATCTAAAACTCACGCACTATCTCGCTCGATTCCTATTTTGTATGAATGAGACGGCGCTTGAGATTGACATGAAATTGTAACTGTCCTTGTTACGAAAATTTTACAGGTATCTGTCATAGTGTCTGTATTCTGTACGTTATTTGGTCAATTTTTACCGACACATCTAATAATTTTACATAATTAAAAAGTGGTGAACCACTAATAATAATTGCAGGTCCAGGAACAATTCCTGGAACAGGTCCTTATTTCTTTATCGGTGACTTTGTTAGTGGAGAGCTGTCCATCTAACCTGACCACACAAATATTTATAATAAAAGTCGAATTTAAAGAAAATAACCTTTAAATCAATTTCAAAATCTGCTCCTTGATTTATTCTTGGTGGAATTATAAAATAGTGGTGACATTGAATGTATCGCTATATTGCTCTATTTCTTTTTAGTTTACTTTAATCGATATTTGCGCAAATTTATGATAAGATAGAAATTTTAATGATCACACAAGAAAAACATCACTGGTCACAGATTTTTGATGATTTGCCATCACGAAAACCACGCTCATTCAAAAATGCTTAATTTCAACTTTTTGTCAGACCTTTTGAACTATGTTTCAATGTCATATGAACACGTTGTTGACGAAAAGTAATTATATTACCCCGTCAAATATTATATGCTTTGTTCTCTTGATGTTCTTCCAGGAGAAACAATTCGAGAAAAGATTCTGGAAACAAGTGACCAGAAGACGGCAGTCTTGTGGCTCCATTAGCCAAATCTAACATGGACCTTATAGTTTATAGTAAATACTAAATTGATCTAAAAGTGTTCATGTCTTATAATGCTATAGTGAACGTTGACATAGAGCTAATTTATAGACTGTACTATTAGTCCTAATGTCACATACCATTACGGGGATGTCAAGTCTAAAATTCTAAATCAATGCAAGTAGTGAGTGACTATTGTGAATCTTAAACTTAAATTTGTAATGAACTGTTGATCTTCTAGTGAAGGTTGCCAAAAGATGCCAGAGGTTTTAAATGAAATGCCAAATCTGACGAATGGGACCCGTCGTTTTCTTCATATCGTAGATAGATAATGAATATGAACTCATTGGTATATAGGATAGTTAAGACTTCTAATTAGGCTTATTTTCGACAAGTTATGTGCGAGGAAATTGAGCGCTCGGGAAAATTCCACCAATTGCACCACGTCATCTGCCTATTGACACGATGCTATTGGTAAATTTTCCTCTTTCACAGTTTTCTCGAACATATTTAGTCGAAAGGCAGCCTTAGATCTTTAACTGTAAATAGAACAAAAAAAGAGCGGTTTAAAGTTTCTCGAATTAGATGTACAGTATATTATATACGTACTAGACTAATAGATGTTTATTTTTACTGGAGCTTGGAATAAATATAAGTGTCCTTTATTTGGCTATATGTATAAATATGTAAGCTGTTTTAACGAATTGTAATAATTGTAAAATAAATATTTTTTCTTATCAAAGTTTATATTTTACGTCAATTTTTTCTATTTTAAATTTTAGCTTAAATTTGAGTTACATTTTTGGTGACTCCTCAAAAAATGGAGATTATCATATAAAAATTATTGTGAGCTTGTTTTTAAATATAGAAATTACTCAAAGATGTACTTTTGTAGTTACATATGAACCATTGATAAGGTAAAATCGAATTTATTAATTTTTAAATTCAATTTTAAACATTCTTCGTTTGTATCCTATCATGATTTCGATAATTCATAAATAAACTTCTTAAATTTCTATTAAGTTTTCTTTTGAAACCCTTCTTGACCCCAGAAGGAATGTCTTTTTTACTATAAATAAAAATAAATGAGGAGGTCACGTAATGGGACGGGCCCATAGCATTTTTGATTTTCGTATTACTCGTCATTTAGGTGAGGTGGACCACGGGCAAGAAAAAATTTCTGTGATCCACCAAGGTGTACCAAGCAGGTGGACCACTACCGATACGGGGTAAATAAGCAAACAATAAAGTCCATTATAAATTTTCAAACACTTGAGCATTTTGTTAAAGATGACTTCTCAACTAGAGAAGGCAGAGAATGGGTTTGCATTGTAATAAAACAAAACAAATGTTGTTACGGTATATTGATTAAAAATATCAAGATACATCATCGTCTATGTAAATAAGAAATCTACACTATTTATATGGAAATTCCATCATTACATAATTCCTCTTAGCACCACAAATATTATCATCGAGAATAATTATTCTCTAATTGGAGACAATTTATTTAAACTTGCACTATGCAAAATAAAAGCGTAAAATATTCCAAGAAATATTATTTTTAGTAAAGCATTAAAACTATTCTTCATTTACACATTATTTTGTTATTTAAAAATATGTAAGTTAATGCTAAGTTTATATGACCGCGCGCAACCGCGCGTCGCCGCGCGGATGGGGCGTTCACATGACGGCGCATATGTGTACGGTGCTTTGGTACCGCGCGGTAATGTAAACGATAATCACCATTTACTTTAGTCTTATGAATCGCGCGGTCATATGAACTTAGCCTAAGACTTATTCTAAGATAAAATATTTTAGAAAGATAAAAATATTTTTTGTAACTGTTATTTTGTCTCCAATTAGAAATTATTCTGTTAGTTGAGCACACGCATAAACCCTTTGCCCTTTTTCCCACTCAACATAGCAATGGAGGCAAGAGAGAGACAGTCAAATTAAGAAGTACTGGACAAATGATCACAGCATGCTATGAGTAAGTACATGTCTGATTTTGCTAACTGACGCGCGACAAATACGTGCATATTCTATAAAGGTGTGCATATTTACACAGCGTGATCACGCCCAAAACAGTAATTGCCATTACTTGAATAAGTAAATAAGTAGGAATTGTACATGAAGTAAGCGCACATACATTTTTTTTTTAAATACTCCATATAACAAAAAATCCTACTAAGTGCACGTTTAAGTCACTTTCATATGGATATATTTTCTTTATTTATTTAAGGCGCATTACCTGTCATCAAAGTCTTGCCTAAACTGCTAGGTTTTTACAATCATTAGCGTAAAAATATAATTAGTATTTACACAATAAAAAACCTAAATAGATCTAAATAAACTGATTGGTTAAAAATTAAGGAAATATCTAATATTTTCCTAAATTAAAATCTAATTAATAAAACTCCAGTAAATTATAATTTGATTTAAAAATGGAATGTGTAAAATAAATCATAACTTAAAATTATATTGTTATTTTGCATTGAATTTTAGTTAAAGTATTCTAACTGTATTTTAACTAAATATAATATTTTTATTATTTTAAAATTTTAAGCAGGTACAATTGATACCAAAAAAACTGGGAAGCGAATTAAACATTTATTTTGGCACAATGTTAGTTTATTTTAACATTATTCTTATATTTATCATAAATTATTAGTTTTTACCTTTTTATGGTAAAATATGATTGTGATGTTCTAAAATAAAAGTTATAAAAATATACTTTGAAGTTATATAAGAATACAGATTATAATATTGCAATAATATTTTTATTTTATGACATAGAAATTATTTAATAATAAGTACGTGAAGGTTTCATTATTTTCTTAAATTCTTTTTAATTTGTCATAATATTATAAGGCAGTGACAATTTATCACAAAGGAAGTTTGAGCTTCAATTTAGAATGTCGATTCTCACACTTATTCTACAAGACAACAGATGGTGTTGCTTTGAAATTTCAAGATTTTCAAGATTTGAAATTACAACTCTAATTCTATTCTATTCGCTCAAGGAATGGCCCGTGAATAGAGTCGTCAAATTTTTCTACATACCCAATAAATCTATTTTCTCTCGACAGCCCAATATTTTTCTAATGTTTTTTTAGTTGAAAATGCTCGAACTACTGACAATTCGTTCTTAGAATGTAAAAATCTGGTTCTCGATTCTGGATTTCGATAAAGTTATTCTCGCCACTCCTTTGAAGCTTGGAATGTTCTGACTTCTGATGACGTGAAAGTAGTAAGACCTTGAGGACCTAAATAACAAAATATTATTTTTAATGTAAATTAATAGATAATAAATTTGACACAAATCACACGGCATCTGGTCCCAAAGTAAGCTAAGCTTATATACTTATTTATTATACATAGAAAACAGAGCCATAACTTAATCAAAGTTAATTTGGGTCAATGAATTTGATTGTAAGAAATATATAGAGATTCTGGTACTTGGTATAATAATAACCACGCGAACACGGACCGGTACTTAACATGTGAAAATGATGACAAACTAAATTATTTTGAATTGAATTTACTAAGTTGATTTCTGACCTCTGACTCGTCGTCCTGGAGTGGGTGTGACGTCACCGTCAGGAGCCGTCCACTGCTCCACGACCTCAGTAGCGGAGCGCGCCAGGGAAGGTTGGCTCACAGAACGGTGGAGGGAATGACGACCCCAAGATCTGTAAGAGATGTTTCTAGTTAACTCTTTCATCATGCATATATCTTCTTGGTGATAACAGGTCCACTGCTCATAGGCCTGCTAGACATATTTTTACCAGTTAACTCTTTATTTTTGCATTGTTTTTGAATTTTTAGAACTCTTTGGTTACCAAAGAGTTTCAGATGAAGGTATAATCATATCATCAATATGGGGAAAAGAGTTTTGGGGTACGATGATAGGTTGGATTATTTCGAAGTCGAGTCTCTTTCTAGTCGAAGACGTTGTCATGATCTAATGTTCCTGTATAAGCTTGCGAATGGCATCCTGGATGCTCCTATATTGCTGCAGTTACTATCATTCTCATTACCATTAAAACTTCCAAGAGCTTCTAGATTTAATATTTTGTCATCCGACTCAAGCAGAACAAATCTTGGACTAAACGCGCCCTTAAACCGAATGATTAGACAGCTTAACGGTATGTACAAAAGCAAGGATATCGACTTATTCGTGGGTGGCATTCGCAACTTCAAAAAGTCATTGCTTTAAACGGTTTTTTGAAATTGAATTTAATGTATCGTTATAACTGGTATATTGGTTTAATTATATATTGGTTTAATTATTTTAATTATTGTAATTTTTGATTTCATTTTTAAATTTCTTTTTTAATTTTCAATTTTTAAATTTAATTCTTCAAATGTTATTGTATTTTTTTTTTTTTCTTAATGTTATTCTGATTGTTTCATATAGTATAAAATAAATTAGACAAGGATTGTTTGCTGTGCGTGATGTCTTCACCTGTAACTGTTGTGGCACTTGACGAGATATATTTTTATTGTTTTTTTTTAAATGTTGTAATAGTGTACACTATGTTGGTGAACTTAATAATAAATAAATAAATAAATAAATAAATAGGCAAGCGACTTTTTTTTCCTTTAGAAAGACTGCACTTGAACAAAATATCAAGTAGTAAGTTGTTCTTATGTCTCATATTTTAAAAGTAAATTGAATACCTGATGCAAACATCATTATCTTTACACAATGTACCCCAAGGAGTGTTTTAAATTGAGCAGGAGAGTGTACAAGTATGTAAAGATCAAGTTGGCCTTCTGAATCTCAAATAGGTACACTTACTGGCTCGGATGGAATGGGTGTTCATTATCGCTGTCATCATCATAATATCGTCCGAGCTGCGTGCCAGCTGATACTTCGGAGTGGGTATCAGCCTGTTCTCTTGCGTAGTCCACCATCATTTCTGACATCGATCTGCAAAATATGTTAAAAATAAGAAAACTGGAAAAATGTATTTGTCGAAAGCAAAACTTATAGCCTCAATCTATGTATATAAAATTCAAAGTCCTGACCGACTGACTTAACTATATATACTATTACGCACAGCCCAAACCCGTGGGTCTAGAGATTTCAAATTTGGACTGTAGGTTCCTTACAACGCGTAGGGGTGTACTAAGAAAGGATTTTTCAAAATTCCCACGGGAAACCGAGATATACGCAAACGAAGTTGCGAGGGTATATCAACGCACAGCCCAAACCGCTGGGTCCAGAGATTCCAAATTTGGCATGTAGGTTTCCTACGACGTCTAGGGATGTACTAAGAAAGGATTTTTCAAAATTCCCACGGGAAAGCGAGATATACGCAAACGAAGTTGCGAGGAGATGCACAGCCCAAAACGCTGGGTCTGGAGATTCCAAATTTGGCATGTAGGTTCCTTATAAGGACCGACACCGGACCGGACCGGACCGGACCAGAATGAAGAAAAATATGCTAATTGGCATGTATGTTCCTTATAAAAACCGGACCGACCGGACCGGACCGGACCGGACCGAACCGGACCGGACCGGAATTTGTTTTTAAAGAAAAATATGCTTATTGTTAGTAGGCCACGCTGGCGAAGCCGCGGGAAAAAGCTAGTATTTAATATAAAATCACAAGAAACCTTCATATTCACATCAGGAGTCCGTTCTGATGAAAACTGTGTGGTATCAAACTTGTCGAGTACAAACTGTGCGGTTTCTATCGTATATGAAAAATTGAAGCAGTCAAGTAAGATGATCTTAGTGTAAACGTTGTACGTTGGTACTTAATTTCTGTATGCACCTGGATCGGTATTTTATTTATTCTTATAAATATACTTATACATTGTAACGAAGAGTGAAAGAAAAAATTGCTTAATGACAAAAAAGGCCGTAACCGGGTTCCTTTCGCCGTTTCTTTTACCGGTGGCCATTTTGTTTGTGTCTAAAATGGTAGTAGTTTATAACGTAGTTTATTTTCTTTATACATAAATATACAGGTTGTAAATGACAAGAAAAAGTGCCTGTGAAGGTCTAATTCCTGAAATAAACGATTTCATTTCATATACCCAGATATAATTTTATTATGAGATCAGTAACATTCTCACGCGAATTTAAAATCGCATGACTATCACTGTACCTGGGGCCCGATTCTACTAAACAAAAACACCAATGGATTCTCAATCGTGTCTCAATAGAATGTCGATAGTGTATATGTGGAATAGTTTTTGACATTTGCTAAGGACCTAAACAATAAGTTAAACATTATGTTATTGTTTAAGTTCATAACAAATGTCAAAAACTATTCCACTGATACACTATCGGCATTCTATTGAAACACGATTGAGAGTCCATTGGTGCACTTGTTTATTAGAATCAGGCCCCTGAAGTCAAACCCTCAAAAATTTAAAGAAGTTCCAACTCCGTTAACAAATGAGCCGATTTACACTAATGGAACAAAATTAAATATCCTTGCCAAAGCTCAGCAAAGTAATCGCTATGGTTACTCCGTAAGTCAGAAAGATCTGTTTACAAAAGCCTACCTCATATCAACATGATCGCTTCTGTACGAAGACCTGCGGGATCGTTGTGGTTCACGCAACGAGGTGGCATCACTGTCATACTCGTAAAGCGTCGGCAGCGAACTGCGGCGAGATCGGGAATCCCATTCGGTCTTCTTGCGGTACCGGTTCTGAAAATTACCGTTGGTTTAAAATCACGCTGATTGTTGGCGATCTCATGTTCTGTATGAGCGGTTGTTGTTGACTACAATAGCGTGGCTCTAAAACACTAGGGTGTACGGAAGTTGCCGCCCCGAAGCACACTCTGGACAACTAGCTTTAGGTAATACAATTTTAAGTTGACTAATCTCAAGACAAAGATCTCTTTTGAAAATAGTACAAGACAAAACACATATTGACGTGCTTAGTCGTACCCGTTATACCAAGGTCTAACCAGTTTGCAGGTTACCTACAAATAAATATTTTTTTTAAATATATATAGGGACAATTCATACAGATTGAGCTAGCCCCAAAGTAAGTTCGAAACTTGTGTTATGGGATACTAACTCAACGATATTATATTTTATAACAAATGCATATATAGATAAACATCCAAGACCCGAGGCCAATCAGAAAAAGTTCGTTTTTCATCATGACCCGACCGGGGATCGAACCCGGGACCTCCTGGGTGGCGGTCTGGCGTGGTAACCATTACGCCACAGAGGTCGTCAAAATAAATTAGTAAAAAATAAATTAGTCTTTAAATGGAAATTGGTCATTCGATCCAATCTACACTAAAGAACAATATTCGAAAGGACTTGCAGTAAACGATTTGTAAATCAAAACATACCTTAGGCCTATCCGTTGGTGGCACCAGTATCCGTATGATGACTTCCCATTTATGTGGTGCATACAGTGGTGCGAATCTATGGTCGTGTGCTACTCGCGTGAATTCGTCGCGTGTTGACGAACGTGCTAGTTCACGACGGAGAGTGCTCTCGTGGGAGATCAGCTCGCGCCAACGGAGACGCTCCTCACGAGTTAGACGCATGGAGCGTTCTGTTTCTAAGAGAACCTGAAAGAAATAGGTATACATATTAGTTGAGTTACACCTTTATTTGATTAATAGTATGCAGTCATGAAGTTGAGTAGATCATGAGATGAAGATCAATATTGTATGTTGGCTAATTTATTGACCCATCAGGGTACAGCTGAAACCACAGTAGATAAAAATTTCGCCTTCGTACACTTAAGGTACTGACAGGATTCTTTGGAAGTTACCGTGGGAACTAGACTAAGGAAAGGAATTGTGCAAAGTTTTGTACCTAATGAAGGTTTTATCTTTATCGGGACTATTGGTTTTAAATGGTAAGCAGAATGATATATCAGTTCCGAAAGAGTAGAATAATCTTAGTACGGTTTGATTTCAAAGATCCGAATCTATGTATAATAACGAAGACATTATAAAAAGGGGTTTAAAATTGTATAAAAAATATTTTATTGTCGATTATATATAAATAAATATATATCTTACGTCATCCTGTGCTTCAGTTTTCAGCACTCGAGTCAACACACTCCAGTTCGGTGGTACAGGTGGTGCTGGCGTCGGTTCTGGTACATCCTCCTCATCTTCCTCCCTGAAGAGTGGGTTGCGAGCTGGTGGCAACTCGGGTAATAGTGGAAGGTTGGTTGGCGATGTTGGTGGGTGGTAGACATGGCCAGTCTGCTTTATTAACTCGGGAGAAAAGAGGTCTGGGCCACCTTTTCCTGGAAAACAGAATGATAATGACAGCCCAGGTACAGTACAGGAACTCGATGCAGCATCATCAATATAATAAGATCATAATAGCTGTCGCCGGTATCTTCACCCGCTATGGATTTGCGCTTCTTAGTAATTTTCAATTCAGATTTTTTGTTTTACTTAAAAACAGCTACAAAAAGTGATCGTTGCCACGCCAAAAGAGCACTTTCGCGGACAATATCTAACGTTATCTGTAAATATTCGCCTGGAGTCTTTTCTAAACAACTGTCTATAAGAACACATAGGAAATAGAATCTTAATTATGTATTCCTCTAAGGTTTACAGACTTACCAATATATTTCTGAGGCGGTAACGACAGTGGTACCCTCTCCATTTTTGGAGTGAGAGTCATCCCAGAAGCGCTGCTGATGTCTGAGAAGTTCTCCCATTGTGCTTCAGGTAACGTGTGGTTTCTGATCGTGACGTCAAACTGTGGTGGTGGCGGTGGCACTTGCTTGTACTCCGTGACCAATCTCTTGTGACGTTCAATGTCTTCTATCGTCTTCTTCTCTGTGATTGTTCGAAGGAAGACGTCGTCGACAACATGAGATGTGATTTCCGGTTTTCTGTAATAGGTTTGGATTTTTATAGTTAATAAGTTTATATTGTATTTGGCGACCTCCGTGGCGTAATGGTTACCACGCCAGACCGCCACCCAGGAGGTCCCGGGTTCGATCCCCGGTCGGGTCATGATGAAAAACGAACTTTTTCTGATTGGCCTCGGGTCTTGGATGTTTATCTATATATGTATTTATTATAAAATATAATATCGTTGAGTTAGTATCCCATAACACAAGTTTCGAACTTACTTTGGGGCTAGCTCAATTTGTATGAATTGTCCCTATATATTTATTTATTTATTAAATGTAATCATTAAAATTAATTTAACATTTTGCTGGATCATTTTGGATTCAAATACTTTATAAATAAATAAATATTCTTGCACAAATCACACAACGCCATCTAGTTCCAAACTAAGCAAAGCTTGTACTATGGATACTAGATTGCTGATAAATATACAAAAATACTTTTTTTTTATAAATACTTATCATACATAGAAAACAAATAGACCTAGACAAACAGACATGTTTATGCACACAACTATTTGCCTTTCGCAGGATACGAACCCGCGGCCCTTGGGACAAAGTGGTCATTGTTAGCCACTCGACCACCGGGCCAGTCCAACGTAAACTTACCATATTATTATTCTTATCGTGAAAGTTATGTCTATGCTCTATTTTAATTATTTATTTATTTCTCAAGCAAGTTGTTACAAGTACATTGATGCCCAGACTTCACACTAGGATTCCCTGTGTCGTGAAGTCCAGGGCCCTCTTAATTAACTAAGTACTTACACAGTTTAAGAAACCTCGTTTCTTCTTAATAAATAAAGTAAGTTGGTTATAAGGCAAGTAAATCGTGCCTTCAAAATCAGTCAGAAAGAAAGTAATAAATGATTCGAAAAAGGTCATATAAATTGACAAGAGGGCCACAGAAAATCAGTTGATACCATAAATAATTATTTATCTTTCAATATGCTCACCTGGCAGGCAATATGGGTGTCTCTGGAATGGGTTCGAGGCTCTCCATCAGCATCTCCTGTTCCTCAGTCTCCATGCGCTCGCTCATCATTGGAGGTGGCGGGGGAGGTTTCTGTGTCATTGCCATAGATAACAATATATGTAGAAGGTGCGATGAAAGAAAAGGATATTTTAAAAAAATGTTTTTTTTTCTTTTTTCAGAATTGAAAAGCTTATGTAAGTATAAATAAAAGTGAGGGAACGCACGAGCGACTTTGTCTCTACGACTTAAGGCCTATCCGAAGAATTCTTATACTTGGTCCTAGGTGCCGGCACTGTTGTGTGCGGATAGGCCTTAAGTCGTAGAGACAAAGTTGCTCGTGCGTTCCCTCCCTAACAATAATTTGGTTGTTTTCTGAAACATGATCATGTTCTAGTTTTTTAATGACGTCCAATGTAATGACCAATTGGGTGATTCCTGATACAATTTTACTTTTCAGACATCTAGTTCCAAAGTCTTTGTATTTTTATCACTATCAACCATTATCATATAACTAATGTTCAAGAATCACCCAATTGCTAATGACAAAATGTCTTAAGATGAGAAACTGTTACCTTGTGCGTTAGATTTTACCTTGATATGGAACATTCTTGCGTGCGAACGGTCAGTCACCTCCGTCACAGAATGGGTGTCCGTCATCTCAGTGTTAAGTGACACGATGGACCGCGGGCGGCGCGACCAATCCTAGTTAGTGACGGTTAGTTCATGAGTGCACAGGTTACTTCAACAAAAGTGATCCTATATCTATCGTGATATTGGCTGCTATATCAATTGGTACAGTCAGCCAATAAAAGAGGTGAGCAGTTCAAAAATGATATTCCGTGAAGTTTAACAGAGGTGATAGTGAAATACGATTATTATTATTTTGGTGAATTACATACACAAAGTTAAAACCAGAGTGATTGTCATAAAGTGATTCTGGTATTTGAATGTCGTTGTTATTTTTGTAAAATTATTATCGAAGGTGAAAGGTGCATTGTTAGCAACCATAAGTGATAGGAGAAATTCTGTGGATGTGAGATGCAAGATACCCAACGTTCCCCAAACGTTTCCAGTGTGGCCTGTTGACAGCGGCCTGCATCCCGATTCCTTTCAAACCCCTCATGAAACGAACTTCCGAAAATACGGACTGACGTTTCTTTGAACTCTAACCAGTTCTAAACCGTATTACTAACTAATAATGCCTTTTTTGACGGGACTACGTGTCTCATTGTTTCGGATGGACACTTTCATGGTTACCCCCAGTTTTTTTTTTATCAACACACTGACCTGTTTGACCGGTGGCCTTGGTGGCCTCTCTGGCGGTTGGAGCTGTGATGCCCGCACCGGCAGCGGCAACGCCATCGGCGATACAGTACGCAATGACTCTTGACGTTCGTGTTCTTCTGTTATCATCGTTTGTCTGTGTAACATTGAATAAATAAAATATTGAATGAAAGTATTTCATTTGATGAGATTTTGGCGGAAACTAATGATTAAAAATATTTCTGTGTGTTTTGAAGTTTGATTCATGGTATTGATAGTGTAATGTAAACCAAACATTGGTTAAATTGAATAATGTTTGTGGTTTATGATCAGGGTAGGTACTGAAATTGCATTATCGTATTGACTTCAAAATCCGTCTTCTCTGTTGTGGCCCTAATTCTGTTTTGACTAGCATATGAAATCTTATGTATGTTCTACTCACCTAATACTTCCTCCATCAGTCTCAGTGGCAGTGATGGTTGAGGGTGGAGAAGGTGGCACTGGGGGTCGTTGAACCCGCACTCTGACGTCGAAGGCGGGTGGTGGCGCTGCGAGGAGGCGGCCATTAGATATGCTTGCCTCATGACCTTCGCCGTAACCTGTTAGTTTTTTAGTTTGTTAAGGAGGGTTATTTTATTACGTAGTTTAATAAGCGCTCCCGCGATTGCTTCGTGTAGAAGTACAAGACAATAGCGCTCTGGGTACAAATGTCCATTACATAAAAAGTAGTTTATTAAGTACTTATTATTTATTACTATGGGTACTTTAATATTAACATTAGAGGATTATAATAACATTAGAATTAAGACATAGGATTATAATAATATTCCGAAAAAATATAGTTGGTTTTATCGTTGCATGTTGTGGATGTACGAGTATACTATACATCGTCGCGCGATCTGTATTTTATTTATTCTTATAAATGTACTTATACATTGTAACAAAGAGTGAAAGAAAAAATTGCTAAATGACAAAAAAGGCCGTAACCGGGTTCCTTTCGCCGTTTCCTTTACCGGTGGCCATTTTGCTTGTGTCCGAAATGGTGGTAGTTTATAACGTAGTTTATTTTCTTTATACATAAATATACAAGTTGTAAATGACAAGAAAAAGTGCCTGTGAAGGTCTAATTTCTGAAATAAACGATTTCATTTCATTTCATTTCATCACAACGACAGAATGATTATCAGTTTTAGTTTTAAGTTAACATCGTAATTAATCGATGTTAACTTAAAACTAAAACTGATAATCATAATTAGTTCTCGAGCGATGTAAAACCAGTTTGATGGATTTGCTTGAAATTTAATACGAGTACATAGTTGAAATTTGGTACATAGTTAACAGTTTATAACCTGGACTAACACATAGAATAATCATCATCTCGGATATCCGGGAACGGGAATAACGGTATTTTGCGCGGTGTATCCCAGTAGCCCTCTCTGGCCTCGCCCTCCTAGGGGGCAACAGGTGTTTTTTTATTTACGCTTGCAATACCGGGACGGGGCGGGGTATCACTCACGCGTTGCCAACCCTCCCAACCCCCCCCCCCCCCCCCCAAAAGGAGCTCTGGAAACCTTACTCAGCGTAGGAACACAACATGGCCGAGACCAATGCTATTTGGCTACGATCTATGTGTAAGGTGGAAGTCCTTCCCCAGACGGGCTGCTCCGATTTGCGCGAATTATCCGCTGTGCCCTCTCTTTAGTTGGTTGCATAATGATTTTGTTAACATACCTTCACTATGATACGACTCATCAATCATAAAGGCTTGGTTAGCGTGCGCGTGCTCAGCCTCGCTGGGTGTCTCCGAAGGGTAGTCCGAGGGTATGGTGTCTGACGCAACACTGACACTCTCAGCTGTAACTGGGTATACTGGATGCGCTCGTGGTATTTTCACCTCTGTTGACAAACAAAAGGTATGTTGAAATAATAATATCATCACTAACTGATTTGAAACCTTCTTTCACAGCTGCAACGGACACGTGCTAATTGTCTAAAGTTAAAGTCAAAAGTCAACAAATAAAGTTAGACCTGATGTATTTATCGAGGCGTCTTTAAAATAGGTAACTCCCATGCCATTCGTGTGCTACGAGCTACGAGTTAGCTGATTACCCATCCAAATACCGGCTGGGGTTGATATTGCTTAACTTCACTTCCGTATGTGGTTTGACACACGAATCATAGGGTCTAAAAAACGAAGCTAGATCTACGAAAAATAAAATCTTATCTACATACAACAATGGACAGCAAATAAAATGGACCACCTTGAAGCTCTAGAATCAAATTTAACATGACAGGAAAATGACTCTTGTTCGTAAAATCCTTAATAAACAATTGACAAATTGTAAATCCCAATGTGTTTCCATTCATTTCATTTGTACGTTTTAGGTATACTTATTGAGAAAATCCAAGATAACTCTATTTATTTGCTGCTTAGTGTATGAACTAAATCTATTTACCTTGAATGCTCTCCCGGCTTACAATAGAAGCAGATGAGTCATCGATCAGTCTTCTTGGAGCTGGTAAAGCGCGGCGGCGTAGGCAGAGGTAAGACACGCCCAACCCGAGCAAAAGCAGTGTAAGGAATAGTATTGCGCAGATGATCATCAATATATGAGTGCCTGCTAATGGAGAGTGAGCAGCGAGAGGACTCTCCGGTTTCCTAGAAAGACAACAAAAAAGTATTTAAAAATCAATAATTTCTATAAATTAAGTTCCGAAGTATGATAAAATTATAGTGTACCGAAAATTTAACTGTTATTTAATTTGATCTTAATTTCTGAATTAATAACTATTTATTTTTAATTTTATAAGACAATATTTTCATAATTTTGAGATACATAATATAAATTGTGCAAGTTTTAGATTGGTGGAGCTTTGACAGGCAGCGCCATCTTTTGGTCAAAGCTTAAAACAATATTAAAATGAACCACGAGCAATATTTTCTCCTCTGAGGAAAAGATGGCGCTGTCTGCATATACCATTTTAATGATTTTAATCTTCCACATCACGACTCATCTGTTTCCTTCTTTAATCTATATCTCTGTTTTTCTTCTTTAGTTAGACGGGGACAGCCATAATTTAATCACCATTATTAGTTTTCACCAACGCCTCCTAGCGTTAGAAATAATTTTAACTGAACAAACCAACCGCTAGGAAACGTTAGTTGAAAACGGACATAATTATAAGGATTATATAAGGACGATAATATAATAACTATTATGTAGATAGGACTTACGGTGCAATATAAGGATTGAAAACAGGCTGCGGCACGATCGGCGGCGGGTACCGGCACACGATGGTGATCACCTCATCTCCATCCATCTCCAAACCAGGGTGGAATCTCACCACGATATTGTTGGTGAATACACGAAGTGGATCCTGTAAAAAAAAATTTTTTTTGTATTTTTTTTTTATATTTTAAATAAATAAATATGTATATAGGGACAATTCATACAGATTGAGCTAACCCCAAAGTAAGTTCGAAACTTGTGTTATGGGATACTGACTCAACGATAATATATTTTATAACAAATACATATTATATAGATAAACATCCAAGACCCGAGGCCAATCAGAAAAAGTTCATTTTTCATCATGACCCGACCGGGGATCGAACCCGGGACCTATTGGGTGGCGGTCTGGCGTGGTAACCATTACGCCACGGAGGTCGTATTGTTTTTATGACAGAGACAAACGAGCTAGCTGGTCACCTGATGGTAAGCATGATATCCATGACTACAAGATCATGGATGCCTTGCCCACCTATAAAGGAATGAAAAAGGAAGGACGGGGGAAGGAAAGTGAAAAAGGGAGTAGGGGGAAGTCGAATCCATTGAGGGATTCAAGTGGAAAAAAGTCGCCTAGGATCCATTGAAAGATCAAATAATGGATCCAAGTGGAATGAGGGGTAACAGGAGGGGTTCTGGCTCTTTCACTCATTGTTCGGAACACAGAAGCATATCACCGCCATTTCACATCGATATTCTAGGGTGGTACTGCCTCGGTCGACCCAGCCCATGTACGAGGCACTATCCGTTCATAGTAGTGGCTATACTGGCTATGCTTTACTACTCTTAAGATCTATTAGAGATAGATTATTAAAATATTATAGACATTACTCACCTGTTTCGTCCCACATCCCTTCAGAGGCAGCTCCAGTTTGTAAGACAGGGCTCCTTTGCCCACAATCTGGCATGCTGAATGCCTGTCGAAATCTGCGTATGCGATACCATAAAACTTCTCGTTGAATTTCAATTCGACCTGGAAACAAAATATATTTTTAATATATAGCCTAAGCTGTCCTACTTCTGGGCAATTAATTTACTTTTTGGCTATTTATAATTATTAAAGTTGTTTTTTTTAGTATTTACACCATGCATATAAAAACAATATAAAAAAAATGGCGTTCCCGCCATTTAGGATCCGCGTCCGCAGATTATAAAAAACAAAAAAAAGTAATAACCAGGGGCCCGATTCTACTAAACAAATGCACTAATGGACTCTTAATGGTGTCTCAATCGTGTCTCAATAGAATGTCGATAGTGTATCTGTGGAATAGTGTTTGACATTTGTTATGGACTTAAACAATAAGTTAAAACTTATCTGTGGAATAGTGTTTGACATTTGTTATGGACTTAAACAATAAGTTAAAACTTATCTGTGGAATAGTGTCTGTGGAATAATTTTTTATACCGCCAGTCCTCTGAAAATGCATTAATGCTTATTTCATGCCTGTGCGCCAAGCCAACGTTATTTTTAGAATAATCGAACTGGCTAGCACGACACCGCATGAAAAAAATTAACACTTATTTAATATATTATTTGTGTTTTTCTTGCACCTAGCATTTTCCTCGCTGTAGTGAGGTGAAAAGTTGTGTGTTTCGCTCGGCAGCAAAATTATTCTGCGTCTCGTACCTTTGAAATCCTTCGCTAGCTCAGGTTTCAATATAAGTACTCGCGCCAAAAAACAACTTTGCATCCTTGCATAACAAATAACTATTTTTCACTTTAGGATAACAAATAATGAGTGCAAGTATTTCCTGTAAATCTACTTGAAAAAGAAAAACATTTTTATTTATTATCCAAGAATCAACTTCAAGCACATTCGCACGACAAAGTGAGTTGAATACTAGCCAACACAAAAACATGATTACGCATAGAACACAGCAATTGCATAGCAATAAACTCATAGTCATGTAACATTCCTAGCAGTACCGTTACGTTGCATTACACACGAGATAAATCGGAAAACGTGACAAAAATTAATAACTAACATCAACTAACTATCCCTCTAGTGGGATATGGGTATCCACTTCAATGGACGTTACTGCTTAACTTGCGTGGTGGTAATTGTGCTCCTCCATTTTATTTTATTTTAGTCTAGAAAAATACATTGCACGGGTGTCTGTCGGACTCTCCGCGTAGTGTGGGGCATACCGACTAAAACCCTGACTGACTGTCAGCCTTTCCAGCGTGTGGTAGGGCTACGGGAACTATTTTATTAAGACTTGTATGAATTGTGCTCATGCAAGACAGGCTAGGTCGAACCACCGGTAGTGCAGCAGAAGTCATTATATAATATTTCCAGCAGTCCTGCCTGCCACATGTGGTGGAGAGATGGTAAACAGTCAGGGCGTGTTTTGACGACTGCCGCCGCGTAGAGGCAACTACTAAGAATTAGTACGTTGTGAACTAGCCAGCTAATAAAGTTTGGCTATAAATGAAAACAAGTACGCGTACTAAATTTTCGCGTCGTCAATACGCGCCCTGAGGTTAAAGTCGGTATCCCTTCACTTTTTTATCATCACTAGGCGGGGAGTCCGACAGACCACTGCCGACTCCCCGTGCAGCAATGCATTTTCTAAAATTACTACTACATTGGACATTACAAAAGAGTACATAGGCGATTATGCAACATGCACATTACCTGCATAGATCCCGCAGCGCAGTTGAGTGCGGCTTTTGTCCTATTCAAGAATATAACCGGACTCAAGTCATCCAGCTTCGTCACCTGAAACAGACAATACAACAACTAAGTATTTTTTTATGATATATAGCAGACAAACAGGCAAGCGGGCCACCTGATAGAAAGTAGTCACCGCCGCATATAAAGTTGTCCCCTACAAATAAGGTAATAGAAAAGGAAAGGAAAGAATCGTATTGCTGCTTTAACACCTATATTTTGTGAGACTGTGGGTGGTACTGGTCAAGTTACCCTATTTTAGCGGTAACGGGACAGGCCTGGACAACTCGGACTACAGACACCGCATTGAACTGTTTGTAGTCGCGGTGACTGCCGCTATCGATCCGCACCGCGTTTAGTGTGTGATGTCGTTCATATAAATATATAGAATACAAATGCTCCTGCGCCGCTCTCGACCCTTTCATTCTCTACACTGTACAAACAGCGTACATACAATACAGACAGCATAGGCAGCGAGAGACGAAGCACGGCTGTATTCCTTATATAAATATGAGCGATTTCACACGAAACACCTAGCAGATCGGTAGCGAGTACATACAATATTTATTACATTAAATTTATGTTCCAGGAACCAAATCAAGGGCGTTCAATAGACTTTTCATTCATGTTATCGAATAATTACACATAAATCTCTCAACGAGAACTGTCAACAAAGACATTTTAATTATAGACAAACATTCTCTATTTATACCTACGCTAAATATAACTGTTTAACAAAAGTCAAAATATCATATCTTTCACACGAAAACTTAAATATTATTATCTTTGAACACACACTTTTTTCCACCAATGTATGAGGCCAATCTTCTTAACACAGGCTAACTATAAGATTTGTTACATAAAGAAAAAAAATATATATTTTTACTAGGTATGATCACAAAACAGTTTTTCTATAACAATGAAAAAATATAATGGCTTTGTGACACCAAAAGATATTGACGAAAAGTACCTACATAACTGCAACATGTTCCTGAGCCTCCAAAAGATTACAATATTCACAAAAAGTCCTACAAGTAAGTAGACAATATTTTAGCCGTATGAACTGACAGTAAAGATTTTTTCAATACTGTGTTAAGCAGTTTAAATCATATCAGAATGTTGGACTTGTCCTCGTTACCTTTTCAACATATTAATATCTCTTTTTATTTGTACTCGTTTGTACTGAGATCAATTTTATATGGAAATAACTCTTGGCCGGTCTACAACATCTTACAGTTCAATATCTTTGCATACCAATAGACTATAAATTTACATCAGCAATCATTGTCCCAGGGTCCCGGGGCGATGTCTGTGCGATGAGTTCCTATTGCACAGCACGACGCGTTTGTAAGGAAAAACAAATTATACGTCAAAAGATCGACGCCCAATGTATGTAATGTATGTATATTTTCTACTTCCTATTAAACTTGTAATACTATAAGTAAATATTTTTTGCGTTTTTAGGGTTCCGAACTAAAAAAAGATAATTTCGCCATGTCCGTCTGTACGCGGTCTAAGTTTGAGACGCTAATTTGTCACACACAAGCATGTATAAGAAGGCACCTCCAAAAAAACACTCTGTATAAACCGTTCTTTCTGGTTAAATTGTGAGTGAGTTCCAAGACAGCTGTAGCTCAGTTAGAAGATACATGGCCGAATTTCGAGAGCACTAGGATTGGAATGCCCCTGAGGAAAAAATGAGACGATTCGAAAGAGCTTATATTAGGCCTATTTGAATAAAAATATTTTGAATTTGAATTTGGAAGTGAAACGTATCATTCTTCTAGAATGGCTAGTTGAACCGCAACAACCATAAAAACGATCATATTCTGTACTAATCGAGAATCGAAGCCGCATCCTTATGGCACCAGAGCTATCAGGTTAATATTTCCCCTCTTTCCTCCATAAAACATTGGAACAGCGCAAAACTCCACAGGCTACAGATTAAATAGCGGTATCAATCACGTCGCCCGTTGTTCCCTGCCATAGCAATATACAACGCCACAGTATACTAAAATTATAGCCTACAAATATACTGTGCTGTACAATGTTGTATCGACAGTTTTATACTGTGGTTATAATTATTTTTATCTATATCTACACTGTTATAAAGAGAAAAGATTTAAAATTTTGTTTGTAACGAATAAACACAAAAATTACTGGTACGATTTCAAAAATACTTTCACCGTTGGAAAAGTACATTACCGTCGCGTATATAATTAAATTTTTTTTTAAATTAGGGATTCCTACCAAAACAGGGGAGGGGCGCTTGTTCACAATAAAAGTATCTATGATTTGAGATGATAGTTTTTCCTATTTAATTACCTATATCATAGGCTGCAATGGCATCCACATATTAAAACCTTGTCAGGCAAGCTTAGCGCTGCTGCATATGCCGTTAGAAAAGTAAGACAACTTACTGATGTGGAAACTGCCAGATTAGTTTATTTTAGTTACTTTCACAGCTTAATGTCCTATGGCATACTACTTTGGGGTAGGGCAGCTGATATCGAGTCGATATTTGTACTACAAAAAAGAGTAGTTCGATTTATTTACAATCTAGGTTATCGCGACTCACTTAGAGACGTATTTAAGGATATCAACATTCTTACTGTAGCCTCACAATACATTTATACTACCATAATGTTTGTGAGGAAATACTTACACCAATACAAAAGGTTAGAGGAGGTCCATCAGTTTAACACTCGCAACAAAAATAAGCTAGTAGGTCTCAAATGCAGATTGTCTAAAGTGAACAAATCTTTTGTAGCTCAAGGAGTACGTTTCTATAACAAAATACCGAATGAAATTTTAAACCTGCCTTTGATCCAATTTAAGTCATTCATTAAGCGTTCACTATTGCATAAAGGCTACTATACCATTAACGAATTTATCAATGATAAGAATGCGTGGACTTTAATATGTAAAACGACACAAGACACTCGACAAGAGCGTCCCCAGGCATCAAGTGCGCTGTAAACTATTGTGCGTCCATTTTATTTTTTTACATTTTTTATTGTTTTTTTTTGTTCCAGACTATACATATATTGTACACGCGTCGAAGTGTTGTCCACAATGGTGATGGACATTTTATTAATACATAGATTAAATATTTGGGACAAAGTCTGATAGGGTTGAGTATGTCATGCTCGCTTAAATGTCCAAACTGGTGGTGGCGTCGGGAGTCGGGTCGCTGAGTTCCCTCTAATATGGTTGAGCACAGCGATGGCTGACTCTCGCGTCAACTCGTGAACGGGTGCTGTCTGGGGGGACTGGTCTGCTCACTCTTGTCAGTACTGACTTTATTTTATTTTATTGTAGATTTAAGACTTGTTCATTCCACACCATTGTGTATAACATTCCGCGTATTCTTCTTATAAATTTTAATGTACTTACTTATACCTACATTGTAACTAATGAGTGGAAAAAAAAGAAAAAAAAAAAAGAAAAAAAAAAGTACAAAATGACAAAAAAGGCCGTAACCGGTTTTCTTTCGCCATTTCTTTTTACCGGTTGCCATTTTGCTTGTGTCCGAAATGGTGGTAGTATATAACGTAGTTTATTTTTTTTATTTAAACAAGTTGTAAATGACAAGAAAAAGTGCCTGTGAAGGTCTAATTTCTGAAATAAACGATTTCATTTCATTTCATTTCATTTCAATTATGTTTATAAATTCATGATTGAACTCCTCCGAAACTGAGTCAATTTTGAGGAAACTTTTTGTGTGTTTTTAAATGAATTAAATTAAATACCTACTTCATAATTTTTATCTAAAGTTTCTACTTGTTTTTAGAGACAGCTTTACGTACAATGAAACTCTACAGTCAAGTTGCACATTAAAATGTTCGAGAAATTCGATGTCCTTTATCTTCTATACTTTTTTTTATGCCACAAAGTTACCGTAGCCTATAGACGATTGCAATACCAGGGTACCAGAGGTATCACTCACGCGTTGCCAACCCTCCCAACCCCCCAAGTGGGACTCTGGAGACCTTACTCACCGTAGGAACACAACATGGCCGAGACCAATGCTATTTGGCTACGATCTTCTGTAAGGTGGAGGTCCATCCCCAGACGGGCTGCTCCGACCTCTCCTAATATATACTACACTGGGGTTAACAGGTCCTTAGGGTTTCTACACAATGGCCTATCGATATGATGAGCCAAGCTTACCAGGGACCTTGAGACCACATGGCCTGTGTACTTGTGTAAAAATTATTTATTATTATGTAACGTTATGTCTAAACCATACTAACCTTTCCGTCCAGCACTGTCTGTTCTGGCAATCCTTCACCCTGATATTCGATATTGTTCGCTTGAGATCCATAATTGGACTGCGCCCGCGCAGCCACCACGCACGCCAACAAACACCACAGTAGCGCCATCTTTCTGTAACAATCGAAACATGAAATTAGTTACAAACTTATTGGTAACTAGAGAAACCCGCGCAACTTCGTTTGCGTTTATCCCGTTTTCCCGTGGGAATTTCAAAAAATTCTTTCTTATCGGTTGCCTACATCACACACCCAAATTTCAGGTCTCTACGGCCAAGACAAAACATTTTCATATGTATACATGATTATTTTTCTATTTAAATACTTCTCATTACAATCTTTGGAGTGGGCGTTTATGAAATAGGCTAGCCCGACCGGTGAAGTACCACCCTTATACAGAATATTGATGTGAAGCAGCAATGCGTTTCGTTCGGAGAGTGAAATATCCGAAATTGTTGTTTGCCACCTTTGTGGTATAAAAAAAATCTAACTCCTTCCTAATACTATTTCTCGCTATATATCCTGTCTTTTCCTGTTATAGGTCGGCAACGGGTCAGGGACCCTAGAATCTATGTGCTCCATAGTCGACGGTAAACACCTATTATCAAATGATCCATATTCCTGAGCTTGTTTTACAACCACTTCCGTAAAAAAAATGTATAAGTATATGGGTATTTCAATACCTACAACCTCAGCCTACAACCATCCCTACAACAACACTACGAAATAATAGAGCGAGTCGACGTAATGAGATTTCCTATAAGTGAGAAAGAGACAATATCAATATGCCATTTAACCATTGACCAATTTAACTTGAACCCTGTCAAATATTATAAATTTAATATTTAATTACTTACTGTTTATTATCAATGAATATGATTCAGTCCGCTTTATATAGTTAGAATTTTAGCTGTTTTCCGAGATCACAAACAGAATAAATAGTACGACGACATTATGAAATCATTTTGTTTGAATATTCACAATTTATAAAAATATTACATGACAGATTCTTCACGGATGTGTCAAAATGAAATGTAATTGAATCAAAAGCACTAAGGAGTATGAGTATTGATATCAAATCAAAGAAAATTACCCACAAAATACATATTTTTCAAGAATTTCAATAAAATAAGAATCACGTCTTCCATCAATTCTCTTAAACAATTTTTATGCAAAATTTGAAGTAGATTGGACCAAGGAATCAAGTTGTCCCATAGTAACTTTACCCCCCTTTTTCACCCCCTTAGAGTTCGAATTTCGAAAAATCCTTTCTTATCGGACGCCTACGTCATATAATAGGTCCACCTGCCAAGTTTCAGATTTTTACGATGAGCGGTTTAGGCTGTGCGTTGATTCTCAGTCAGTCAGTCAGTCAGTCAGTCAGTCAGTCAGGACAAAGCATTTTATATATATAGATTACTATGGATATCAGCGGGTCTATTCTCGTGAGAAAGACAGTTTCAATCTCATCTCAAACTCACTCGCTGTCCCGTTCAATTCCTATTATATATGAGTGAGACGGCAATTGAGATTGACACGACATTTTAACTAGTATTGTTATAAAAATAGACCCTTAGTTTTAAATTACAACAAAATCTAGGTGTTTTTGCGTGATTGATTGATAAACTTCCAGATTTATAATATTAGCTAGCACTCTATATCATTAGAAGTACTAATCGGGAGGGTTACCTAAAGGGATACATCGCACGCGCACGAAGCTGCGGGCAAAAACTAGTTCTCAATAAAGCAATATTACGACCAATTTTCAAAGATATATCGATACAATCATATCGGTAAACGAATAAGCATCGATTACCATTCCCTGATTGAGCCATAAACATCGAGGAATCGAGTTATTTCGGTTGTGATATAAAAATTCTCAAAACACGAATAGGCTGTATTCCTAACTTGATTTTTCATTTCAATCTTAATCATATAGTCAGAAAATAAAATAGGTAATCAGAGCCGTCAATTATGAATCAAGTTTTTTAATTATTAGGCTTAAAAATTTTTCATGAAAGACGTCATAAACCGTTTTGCTGAAAACCATCGAAAGTTACTTATGGGTATCATGTTTGCGTTTGCATCAAGCGATAATTTGGTTCAGTATGGAATTAATTGAAGAATAAGTGAGATAGTCAGATTGTACAGTTTAGGCCTTACTTGCATCAGTTCTAGAAATATTTGGATATTGGAGCGGAGGTTGAGTTTCCTGTCTCGTTAAGCAGACTATGATTTTTACATGCAGCAATTAAATGAGACTACAAATATTGCATATATCGTGCACTTATGCCAGTTTTCACCAACGCGGCAACGCCTCCTAGCGTAGATCTTCCCTAACTCATACTTTGTTCCAGTTAAGTTAAACCTACGCTAGGAGGCATTGGTGAAGACGGGGTAATCTTGGTAATAAACGATTGAATCAAACATTAATATTATAGCCTCCCAAGAAAACTCGATTGGTACGAAAAAAATGGTTTTGGACGACGTATTATCCTCAAAACACGGGCCCTTTGGATGTAATGACCAGCATTTTTTATTGATAAATCAGTTTTTCGATATCTGCGGAGACTTTTACGTGAGTAAGTGAATTGTTATTGTACCCATGGTGATGAATCAAACACTTAAAAGTATCCGACATAACATTATATTCAATAGAGACCGAATTTTTTTTATCAATTTCGACCACTAAACTTATTTGATATTATGGATACTTGAATTATCTATAGATATAAAATGCTTTGTCCAGAATGGCTGACAAACTGATGGATCACCACGCAACCTAGAGGTCAAGAGAGGTAGGGCGGCGGATAATCCGCTCAAATCGGAGCAGCCCGTCTGGGGAAGGACCTCCACCTTACAGAAGATCGTAGCCAAATAGCATTGGTCGCGGCGAAAATAGAGAAAATTGGTCTCGGCCATGTTGTGTTCCTACGGTGAGTAAGGTCTCCAGAGCTCCACTTGGGGGGGGTTGGGAGGGTTGGCAACGCGTTAGTGATACCCCCGGTATTGCAAGCGTCTATACTATAGTATAGCGCCTGGTAAGCTTCACCGTAGCCTATAGGCTACGGTGAAGCTTACCAGGCGCTAATCAGGCGGGCCGTATGCTTGTTTGCCAACTATGTGGTATTTAAAAAAAAAACTAAACCGATGATCATCAGTAGTCCAAAAAGCCTGCTACGAACCGAAATCAAGGAAGGGTACTTCATGGTTACTTTAGTAGTTCGTTGAATTATAACCACGAAATATCATAAAATTCTTCCGAAACTTCTTCGGATGTTTCGTAGTTGGCCCTGTCTTCTTCTTCCTACCCTTATCCCACTTTACGTGGGGTAACAGCACGTAAGCCTCCTCCACTTCGCTCTTTCACTCGCCATCTCCACCGTAACGCTCCTGCTCCTCATATTCTCCCTCACACACTCAATCTTTTTTTTGATCTTCCCCTACTTCTTACTCCTCCAACTTTCATGTCCAATACCTTTCTGACGACATTCTCTTGTTCCCTTCTCATAACATGCCCATACCATCCCAATCTACTGCTCAAACCTAAAACTCGGAGGACGCGTTCTTTGTGACGCGTAAAAAAGAAAGATCTTACAGAAACACAAGGTTAAACTGGTAAATCCAATTGGGACACAGAAAAACTATTTCACGAGTCAATCACAACGCATCAAGACTGACTTTTTAACAAAAACACGTATAATTTAAACCTACTGAGTTGTATTTAATGAAAATAATGATTGTAGCTCGCCGTTTCCTTGTTTCCCTTCAGATGTTTTTTGTGATGCAAATAAATACGTTTCTGCGAAGACCCATATCATTAAGATGATGACTTTTGTACACCAAAAATGAAATAGACAAGTTTTGACAGCGCTTATGGTTAGTAGCGCAAGCATATTTTTAAATTAATGACACATTAAGTTATAGCTGTCATGCTGTCATTGTCAAACTAATAATGAGAAAAAGAGACAGTTGGATTCACTTCATTTTATTTATTTTTTATTTGGATCTAATAGGGAATCTTACAGCTAGCATATATCAGGCTGGCGAAACTCAGTACTGCAAAAAATATATATGGACTTTACGCTAATTTTAATGGCGACATGTTTTGTCTCTTACTTCCTGTCTAACCTTCCTTGTCTCGCCCTGCTGTTAGTCAAAATGGTGACGGGCAGTCTTGAATATTTGTAAACAACGCGTAGTTTTAGTGTGAGTTTTAGCTAATTTTACTGCACGTCACGTGCGTATTTAGTGTTTTCGGAGTCTACCCATATAACTAAGTGCATACCGGTTTATTATAATTTACGTGCATAACAGCAAAATGCATTACAAAACCTGTGAAATATGTGGGATAAAATCGGGTAGGAAATCTAATCAAAAGCGTGTATTCCTGGCTCAATTCCCACTAGATGAGAAGCGGTAAGTAGTTTTTCATGTCATTATATTGATGTTAAGTAATTAGGAAGAAGTTCTGGTCTCTTTAATACTTTGCCTTAGAATTCATTACCAAAAATCATGTGCGCCATAGGGATGTTCTTACTACGTACCAAATTATCGATAAAAAATTTTTTTCGTTAATTTGGGTATAAAATGTAAATGAGATATTTGCGGCTGCATTTGTTTAATTCATACGAAACGAGTGCCATACAATAAATTTATCGTTTGCAACTGCCGAGGAAAAAACTGCAAATCTAATTAAAAAGGCACAGCAACAAGGAATTGCAAAATAGTAAGATATTAGAATTTCCTCTTGAAACATCTCTCATTATCATCATCATAAAAGTTCCCCTAGATTGAATCCCACTTATATTTCAGATCTCCACGTGACTGCAGCCTTTCAACACGGTGCCCGTAGGGTGTGATCGTTGCCAGCAACCATTATAAGCACGGCTCGTACTCCACCCTTGGTAAACTACATAACCTCTTTTCCTGACATGGTTTGACAGCTCAATTCCTGAAGCTAATGATTGGTTCATTTTAGGACCAGATTTGATGTGACGTCTGTGGCGACACCTATCGCCATTCAGAAGAACCACAGAGTGAAGAAAAAGTTCACAATGCGAACACATGACGGCGCCACTTAGAATCATGAATCACGTTATCGAAGTTTCTACGATATGGAGATATATATACAATACAACCTCCGACACATACATTGTCGGAGCCGCGGTTCCCCAGGCATAACGCCCAGCCTGGCCGGAAGATCTTCCCTTTGTGGCGGTCGAGCACATCGCCATCGCTCCCGCTACACGTCGACTGGGCAATCACCAGCCCTGAGCAAGCATTGCCCACACTCCGCCATGGTAAGCGGTAAACTATAATAATTTGAATTTATGATATTTAATCAGCCACATCAACGTCATTTCAATAAGCCGTTTTCTTTCAGAAACACTTGAATACCCCTCATCTCTTTTGAATTAGTGTGTACTCAAACGTTAATAACAGTAATCTCTATTTATTTATTATTTCAGATTATGAATGCCTTCGCTCACAGAACAGTGCAAAAACGTGTGTCGATCGATCAGCTAACAACATCTGAAGACTCTGCCTAGAATACCAGATTAGAAAATGACAAAAAAAATAATTCTAACATTGTAAACGTAACTTTATTCGTTTTTGTTACGATATAAATTGTATAATAATAATTATTATTATTAGGTAGGTATTTGAATTTTGAATAATACTCAATATTTCCAAACTAAGTAAAGAGATTTTTATTTTCCTTTTGTATGTTAAAGAAAACCTGTCTGCAAGGTACCCACGCCACGCTTTTTTTTATCGATATCGATACATTCTGTACTGTAACGTACCACATCTCTAGTATGCTTTTGTAGAATGTTGGCATTACTTTTTTTTGTGTCTCTGTTGTTGGTACGTTGGCACGAGATCTTAGCGTGAATTGACTGTCAAAAACAAGTCAAAAAGCTTGTATGAAGTCCCGACTCTTAAAACGTAGTGATTATATACTCTTTGGCATATATTTTATAGCAATAATTTAAGGTTAATGAAATAAGAATATCATAAGTAATCTAGTACCCAACCCATAGTACAAGCTTGCTTAGTTTGGGACTTATAACTTAATAAAAATTAAGTTTAAAATGCGTTTGTCCAAATCAAAGAACTATCAAATATAGACGAGTTTATTTAACGGATAAACCTTGATAATACTTCCTACTCCGACTATCTTCTTTCTGATTAAATTCGTTGTGAGTTCCAAGACAGCTGTAGTTTATTCCCCGGGACGTCAATAAGCTTCATTGCTTATTGTCTATCTGAGGTCGCCGTTGTTGATCCTGGGCTACACAGGAGACACAGTGGTGGGAATGTATGGTGGGCTTGTCCCGGATAAACCTTGATAAACACAAACCTACTTACGATCATTTCTAAAAATTTATTTTATACTTTGGTACTTATTAATATGTTTCGGGTTCTACTATTGTGCTGAACTTTTTTTATTGTTTCGACTAGTCTACAACATCTACAGGCCAGATTTATATCCCATTATCGTACATAAGTTAAATACAAAGCGATACAAGCTGTCTCTGAGACCTTGCATTGTGAAAGGTTACTTGCTTGTTGATATCCTTGTAAATTCCAGTTTTGTTGCCCACTCGATAATGTGTCACGTCTATCTTGTTAATTGTCTATGTACATTTTGTAACTGAAAAATATTTTTCAAATATCTTAACGTATTTTTTGTACTTGGTAATATAGAGAGGTAACGTGTGCGAGATTTAAGGTAGTAGGGGTTGATCTCTGGATTTACTTAACCGATTTTGAATATTCTTTTACTAATAGAAAGCCACTTTATTTGTGAGTATTATAGGTTATATATTTAATCGAAGTTAAGCCTTTTTTGGTCCTTATTATTAAATACTAACCATACCTAACAAATCAGTTCAGTATTATACAGATAAAGTTATCGACTATAATATTTATAATTGACACAAACAGTACGTTCTCATAAAGACGGTATTTAATGTTGTTTTACTAGTTTTAATGCTTAATTTAAAACTTCATATTATGTTAGTATTACTAGTTAATTAGCTAGTAAGTTGCTTTATTATGCAAATTGCATATAATGCTAATATTAATATGTATTTTATATTCTGATAAATCTGTAAATCACTTTATGACCCTACCTTCGGTGGCAGAGTGCGCAGCAAGATTACTGTTTACGGATGGTAGGCGTTGTAAAGAAAATAATAATAAACTGAAGGGAAAATTTGTATATTATGTGAAAAACTAAGATAGATGGCTAAAATATGCTTTTATATATTATTTG
Organism: Endotricha flammealis; assembly: GCA_905163395.2. NCBI lineage: Eukaryota > Metazoa > Arthropoda > Insecta > Lepidoptera > Pyralidae > Endotricha > Endotricha flammealis. Next base: position 1,832,986 of record LR990855.1, on the reverse strand, counting down.
CAACATGGCCTTTTAGGGCGAGAATACAAAAGAGAGTGAATGACAGTCAAAACAGACGTATCGGCAAAACATCCACAATTTGCTGGTGGGTCCTACTCTGTTTTATACCTCTTTTCCAAGCCAATATTTTAAACCGTGTATGTGTGCACGTCGACATAGATAATAATCATACAATGACAACATTTGACGTGATCATATGATCAAAAACATAATTGATAATCCCTGACAAGTATCAAAGATCAAAAAATACCGATTGCGTCAGTCTCAAAAGCCACAATCGAATACATAAGCGAATGCCATTTTGTAACGATGTCTTTTTTTATTGAATTTTAATGTAAATGAGCTAAGTGGTCGGATATCTCTCTCAGAAACGAGACGGTGTCATTTTCAGTACATAAATAAATTCGATGTTATGGTTCCATTGATCCTTCGAGCCGGATAAAAGTAATATTGAAATTTAGAGTATTTTTAATTCTGTTGTTTTACCGCAAGTTTAAAAACGCTTTTTTAAAGTTAATGACTCATTAAATTATAAGAAACGTAGAGATAGTAGAGATGCATGAGACTTAATGTGAGATTAAAATTAAAATGCGTTTTTGAAACTGGCTGATAGTAAGATGCCGGGCAGCTGAAAGGCATTTCTGAGCTGCCGGTTCAATGGAAGATGGAAGGAAGGAGACGTTGTATCCTTAGTTTAAACTGATCCACTGCTAAGTGGGCAGTTGCTAAGTGTGGCAGTTTAGACTAAGCGCATTTTACTACAGAAATATGCACTATGAATTAACATAATCACTAAAACTAACGTTTTATGCAATTGCGTTATACAAATATGCAAATGCATATAATTCGATGTCAATAGGACGCATCTTGTAGCCACCAAGTAGCCACAATGCATATGCGCATACCTCTCTACTTTAGATATGTATTGAAAGCTCATTCAGAGCTTTACGCAACGCAGCTTCTACAGGTAGAGACATAATTAGCACCTGTATGCAGTTTTGGTTGGATACCGTCTCCCACGGATTGTTCACATGTATGTGTTTAAAAATTGTACAGTTAGTCACATAATTTTACAATCTATACTAATATTATATAGAGGAAAGAATTGTGTTTTTGTTTGTAACGAATAAACTCAAAAACTGCTAGACCAATTTGAAAAATTCTTTCACTGTTAGAAAGCTTCACTATCCCCGAGTAACATAGGCTATATTATATTTTTAAACAAATAGGGATTTCTACTAAAAACCCGTGCGAAGCCGGGGCTGTCCGCTAGTATTATTATATTTTCAATTGTGAAAATAATGTTTATACGGTTTGTTACATAATCAGTCAAAAATCTACCAATTTTAAAAGAAAAAAAAATGTTTATTTAGTAGAAAGATTGCAACAAACACAAGTTATTCTATCAAAAAGTTATCCGCTAAGCTATAGCGAATTGGCTTTCTGGTAGTTTTTTTTAAGTGAAAACTTCTGTAAAAAATCGGTAAAAAATGTTAAACTCGCGTCAGATCTGTAGCCTGATCGAAAAAGCGTAAGATTCCCTAACCATTCCAAAATATTCAAAAATGCACCCGGAGTGCAACCCGTCCTTTTTTTATGAACTTTGACCAACAAATAATTTATAACCTTGATTAGCATATAATAAACTAACGCAAGTAGCCTTTCTAGTATTTAATTCATGTTTACATTGCTATTTAACACTCTACAAGTTTTATGACTTAATTTTTGCGACCTATGACCTTAAATATTGAACATGTAACCTTGTGTAACTTTTGAGACAACATTTAGAATGCCAAATACAGTCTTGTACAAATATCCAGCCTTTTTCCTGTATGTTCTGTCTAGTTTTGGGTCAGATCAATGTCCCACAATTGAGAATTCACCTTTTTTAAAAATAAATAATAATTATATTTTTTTTTTGTATTTGAACAACCTCAAGGCCAATAAAACTCAATGGTGTAGACAGTGCTGTGATTTTATCTCGTACCCTTGGAACATTGGAAGTTGTTCAATTTATACATGATATTATCATTGATCCCGTTATGAGATTGGTTGTGCTTTTACACCTACGGAAAGATGTTTATTGATTCTGAGCATCAAATTTTCTTCCCTAACTGTACATCCAGCAGCAATCTTTGGGTGGGCGATGACATTGCTCCTACACCATTGTCTCAATGACACCAACATAAATATTCATTTGGAAATGCACACTTATGCATACAAATAGAACTGGCATGCAAAACCATATTACCATTATGCAAATCTAATAGGCAATGCGTGGAATGTCTGTATTTTGCTGCATATAAATCTATGGTTATAAATTTTACTTATTGTTGTAGTATACAGGTATTATTACTACTGTCTATCGCGGATTTTCTTGTCTATGATATTTACTGAAGAAGGTAGGCAAAGATCGGTTCTACTAAGATTTGTAGTCAATGGCAAGGCAGCTGAGGTCTAAAGTGCGAATGGTGAGCAATTCCAATATATCTGGTCTTTTAAAATAGAGATATATATTTATTTTTTTGACAATGTTGCGCAAATTTATTGCGTTATAGCTAGTGAAGCGCTATCGGGATACGCTTCACCAGCAACATAGGTTTTACGTGGGCGAGGTGTCAACCCGCCGCACAACACCCGAAATGCTGGAGGACCACACCCGTCGTTGGTCAGCGAGTCCATCGGACTTAGCCGGTTAGTGTAGCTAGGCTGTACTACCGACCATTCCCCTATCCGCCACCTTGGGGACGCTCCCCTACGCTGTGAGGGCCAGCGCGAGGAAATAGAGATATTTGGTTGTTTTTTTTTATATCAATTGGCAGAGTACGCTCTAATCACCTTCGATTTAAGGGAGACACGTATCCCTGCAGTGGGATAATTATTGGTTCAAATGTGATGGTATGAAATCTCTTGTCTACACTGTTTCAAACCTCGTTTCCTAGATAGCTAAGATGGGCAACCCACCCATATTAGAAACTATAAGATTGAGGAATGAAAGAAAGAAAAATAACGTAGAATGCACGTGCGAGAACTAGTATGAACGAGTAGATAACGAGACGACCTCCGTTGCGTAATGGTTACCACGCCAGACCGCCACCCAGGAGGTCCCGGGTTCGATCCCCGGTCGGGTCATGATGAAAAACGAACTTTTTCTGATTGGCCTCGGGTCTTGAATGTTTATCTATATATGTATTTGTTATAAAATATAAGTATCCCACAACACAAGTTTCGAACTTACTTTGGGGCTAGCTCAATCTGTATGAATTGTCCCTATATATTTATTTATTTAGATAAGTCTCCGATAAGATTGGAGGTATAGAGCAGGAAAAAAAACATTTACCGCAAGCTCTAAAACCCTGAGTTAAAAACAAACTTCAAAGACATTTCCACCAATTAAATTAACTCAATATTATATTCAATTGAATTCTAATTGAATGGTAATAGACTATTGAATCTCCCGATGCGACGTGACCATTCCTGCTTAATGGGAACTACCGTTCGTTGACACAGACAGAAGATACCATACTATTAATGGCAATTCGTGGGTTCGTCAGAGAAATCTTTTGTCCGTGTCTTGCCGTAATTGGTGTTAGGGATAATGGGAATTGTAAATCATTTAATAGTTAATACATATAATATAATTTAAGAGTACAATAATAATACATAACAATTAGCAGACAAAAAGCGAGAAAAAGAACGACAGAACGAGGGTAATTCAGCGACTGACACCACGAAGGATTGGAACCATGGTGTCAATCGCGGAAGGACTCTACGGGTAGGGATGACAGGCATAAATATGACTCAAAAACCTAGATGATAAAAAATGTAAAGATGTATAAAAAATAGTTCTGTTTGCCACAATTGGTAAATAACGTATCTTTGCATTTGCAGGGTTTAAGCTAAAGACTACTTTTTTGAGATTTTGTACATTCGTCACAAAGTGATTTCGTCTCCTTTTTTTACACTCCACATCCTCCATATAAAAGAAAGAAAGGGAAATACATAAGATCTTTTTGTGACGCTGTCAAAGATCGCGGTTCCTTTTAAAAAGTGTACCGGTTCCGAAAACCCTAATCATTTTGAGACTTCACAATTATATGATACTACAATATGATATAAAATATTATTGATAAAAAAATGTAATAATAGAAAAATGGGTTCATATTTACGGACCCGCTCACCCCTTCATAAGCTGACTGTACTAACGAGACAAAACAATGTCAAGAGAATATTTTTTCGGATGATGTGGAAATCAATCCCGCGAACCATTAGTATCATAGTCTATGTAACCACTATACCACAGAGGTCAACACAATTAACGGTACTAAAGAACCCGACTGTAGAGGCGGGAACAACATTCCTATAGAAAAGATTTTGTTTACTAAAATCACTTCTAATAGTTGAAAAGCAAACTTAAAATTACGTTTTAAATAAAATAGTTTAACTCTTAATTCTTTTGAGATTAAGTCGAAATCTCATTAAATAAAATGTAAAGTTTATCTCTGTGTTGTTCCGTCATTGGGTATTATTATAATTGATTAAATGCAATGGAAAATTACTCTTAATGTGTAAAATTTAAAGGTTATATTTGTTTGTAAGTGTGAATTAGTAATTTCTTAGTGTCGGCGTTGGCGTGCATTTTGGCGTTTATTGTGCAAGCAATCACTTCGACCAGTGACTCAAGAATGGGTTTTAAAGGGTTTTACATAAATATGGCAGTCAAATACATATATAGAAGACATGGTGTCGAAACCATTCAAGAAATTTATTTTCAGACGTCTGACATAACCTCAAGGGTTGATTATTTAGACCGTTGGAAATAGACAAAAATGAGGCTAAATTCAAGTTCCTCATTTTTAGTAAGTATGTTGTATGCATAGATTTAGTATATACTAGTATATAATAAATCTATGGTAATATGGGTAGGTATGTTAGGTAGCGTTTTGATGACACGAATGTCTTGCGTGGTTGCACGAAATGTTTCATTCATTGCAAATCAAACTTTATTGACTACGAAAAAATTTCGAAATTTTATAACCTACTAGCTGCCCGGCCCGGCTTCGCCCGGGTACTGTTTTGTTTTTTTTTTCAATCTTTCTGAGAGATTTTCTAAATATTTTTTTCCGTAAGTACCTTGTACAGAGTATTAGAAAACTACAAAAAAAAAATCAGCCAAATCGGTCAAGCCGTTTTCATGTTATGCCGTGACAACGGAAAACGGGTTTCATTTTTATATATATAGATATTGTATGCATAGATTTAGTATATACTAGTATATAATAAATCTATGGTTGTATGGGTAGGTATGTTAGGTAGCGTTTTGATGACACGAATGTCTTGCGTGGCTGCACGAAATTTTTCATTCATAGCAAATCAAAATTTATTGACTACGAAAAAAATTCGAAATTTTATGACCTATTTTGAATTCGTCGCTGTTCGTGCGTCGACAGTTATTGGTAAACAACACGTTTGATTGAATTCGTCGCTGTTCGTGTCGTCGACACTACATTTTCTACATACTGTCACATGAGTAAATAAACTGACGGACAGAGGCTTCACTTCCATACAACGTCATACAACGTCGCGCGCCGAGGACACGCACACAAGCATGAGGCGCGTGTATTGCGTGTCCTCAAAGCGCTCGTCACGTACACATGCTTGTGTGCGTGTCCTCGGCGCGTGCTATTGTATGGAGTGAAGTCTCTGTTCCGTCAGTTTATTTACTCATGTGATACTGTACTGCACGAACAGCGAATTCCCTATTTCACTGCTTGTACAGGGCTAAAACGTCCTACGTCCGACCGACGACATCGTTGTCGGTCGAACACTGTTTCAAACCTAAAAGTAGAGTATATACTCAGATCCTTAAACATAATAAATAACTTTGTTGGAATTACTATTTAGGTTTAAGTAGGTACAGATACAGATGTTGCACTGGACACATAAACCACGACCTACTTAAGTCTTAAAGTTACGTTGTCACTTAACCATAACAAGTGTAACAACTTCTTTAAACTCAAGCAATAATTAACTTTATTGCAACAACATAAAAACCACATAAGATGCACCTTTACATGTGATCTTAAAATGTTATTTCAATTTAAAATAACCTGTATTCCTTTGTGATAAAGTTGATAATTAACTTGTAAGTTTGTGAATGATGTAATACTATATGGTCGTTCTTTTCGGTCAACAACTTTCACTTTTTGTATGGATCGATGTATTGACTAGGGTTCACTTGCGATTTTGTTCATTACAATATATTGCATAACACTAACCTCATTACCATATGAATAAGTATGAATAACTTAGAAAAAATACAACACTAGGCCAAGATCATCATACTGACCCACACTTCGTTTATTTTAGAGTTGTCCTTATTTGTCCAATCGCCTACGACGCGATTGGCAAGCGACTCGAGTAGCATACGCGTATCCAACTAGTTGCTTGTGTGTAGTTTTCATACTAAAATCGCCTTTCTCCGCACACAACGCGACACAGTCGACTCTACCACCCGTTGGATACCAATCGTTACCCAAGTTGCATACGAATCTTATCAAAATTGCTGTCGAGATAGTATCGAATGACAGTTGAGGGAAAAATTTATGAATTTAGTCGTATGTAGATAGCGCCGTGTGCGAACACAGACACAAGAGAGTCGCTATATATACTATAGTACGCAACAACAACGCGACTCACGGTTTATAAAACAATTGAAAATCGATTGTCAGCGCGATCTAGCCTTGTTGGCGATTAGTATAGTATGCTACTTGGTTGCGTCGCATTCGCGTCGCTTCATTTGGTTAGCATCGCGTCGCGTCGTTGGTGAACGGTCTAAGGGTTTCTTGTTTACTAAGGTTCTTGCAGGTGTAGACGCAGCCTTATTCTACATAGATGCAGTCACGGGTACCAGCTAGTTGTAAAAAAAGCAATATGCTTGTAATTATATTCTGATGCAGTTTCACAATAGCCGACCGGCGGCCGACCTTCAGATCATGCTGATAAATTTGAATGCACATTTATTCTTGCAAACTTACAGCAATTGTATACATACCGTATTATAGTTATAACAACTAACAGCCCGCCCTGGTTACTTCATTGAAAATTTAAAATTTGGTGGTTTTGTTTTGGTATTTTTCTTTTGAAGAGCGATCATACAAATTAAGCAACTACAACCCCAGCTAATACTTGGATGGGTTAAAAAACAAATGACCGTTATTACTTTACCGACATTTTATGTACTTTTATATAGAATTCTAATGACTCAGGTACTAGTCAGAAGTGACTAATACAAATAATGTCACAACACCTATTTACAAAGAATATAAATTATTTACAATACTGAGAATGGTTTTACAAGACATTCTATATAACGATCCCGCAAACAGGCAGACAGTCTAGTGCCCTCTTTGGTTGTGAGAGGAGAGTCCGATAGACCGTCGTGGATTCCCCAAGCGGCAGATGTATAATGTATTTTTCTGATTTTAGACATCGTCAAAGAGTTCATAAAATAACAATTAAACAATTGAAATTCCTTCAGCACTACAATGAATATTTAAATAATCAATTTGTTCCGGTACAAACAAGCAAACAAGAAAAGTATATGTTTTTGGCAATGAACAATTAAAAAGCAATCAATGTTTCTTTATTTGGGTAGACAGAGTTGGACAGTAACATTTATACAATCAAGAAACATACAAATCCGTTGTTTGGGAGGCAAAATTGATCGAAATTCTTCGAAGTCGAAATGTTTATAAGCAATCATCACTGCCCGACAGTACGCCCGACCCGTGACATGAAACATTTGGATATTCCCTTATAAGGGTAAGAGAACTGTATCTATAGTTTGAAAGAATTTTTAAATTATAATAGGGACAAATCACACAGATTGAGGAGCTCGACCCAAAGTAAAGCCTGATTCACATTACACCGTGCCGTGCCCCGGGCCGGCCGGTATACTTTTTGTATGAATTGACATTCGGCCGGGACACGGTCAAGCATGTTTCAATTGTTTCAATTCATACAAAAAGTGCCCGGGCACGGCACGGTGTAACGTGAATCAGGCTTAAGTTCGAGACTTGTGTTATCGGATACTAACTCAACGATACTATATATGTATGTATATATGGATATGATACTATGTATGTATGTATATATATTATATAGATAAACATCCAAGACCTAAGCCAATCAGAAAAAGTTCGTTTTTCATCATGACACGACCGGGATTCGAATCCGAGGCCTCCTGGGTGGCGGTCCGGGCGGCGGCGGCGTGGTAACCATTACACCACGGAGGTCATCTTAACATTGTAAAATTGCTTAGCATTACATTGCAGGCTGAATACTTATTAGTATACTAATGTAATATATATTATAAGATTTTATAACTACTATAACGTGTATTCTAGGAAATAAATTATGATTATTATTATTATAAAGGAGAAGGAGAGGTCTTTTTTATGGGTAGAAAGATGGGGGTAGAAATAATAAGGCTTCGATTATTCACTATCGTATACATAAATAAAAAACCGGTCAAGTGTGTAATCCGACCACGCACATCCAAGTAAAATGTACCTAAATAATTTGCAAACGGATCATTGTATCGAAAATTGGTCTTCCCACACGACCAAAAAAGTGACAATGTTTAGCGCGAAAAAATAAATCAATCCCACTTCACATGTACATGGGATCCCGAAAAATAAACATTTTAAGATTTTCTTTTACCTTTTTGTTAACTTATATAAATGTGTAAACGTGCAAAATTACAGCTTTCTAGCATTAAAACATGGCGAGACATAGTTTCGATTGTAGTAGGTAAACTACGGAACCCTAAAAACACGAAATTAATACATATTCATACCAAGGCGTGAACCTGGACATTCGGTTACTAAATATAATATTATATAATACATTTTTTTTTTATTATTTTAAAGCCGACAGTACGCCCAACTATAAAACTGTCGCTCTGAACTAATGTAAACCCATTATGGATTGCGAGCAAACTGGTTGCATGGAAAACGAGTTTCTTTATCATTAGTAAAAATCTATGTCGAGTGATACCAATATACATTATCACATATTTATGCCACTGTTCGTTTATAAATACACTTGGGGCTTAAAAGTTTTACTCACTATATCGAAGCTTTTAAAAGTTCTGTAACTTGAACTAGTGCTAGTATTTTATTTTTATTTCTATACAAGGTCCTAATTTATTAATGAACTTCCTTTTAACATATGACTATATAGGTTACATATGATCGTTTAAGCAAGGAAATAATGGTCTAGTATTCAGTAAAAAAAAGGCATTAAATTTAGGGGTGCATGCAGTGCGAAGGACGCGTTAACGCGTCTCACATATCAAAATGGTTGAATATGGATGAATTTATGTTTTTAAGCAAATTTTTCTAACTACACAATACAATCGATTTTTTTTTACTGAATACTATACCATTGTTTCCTTGCTTAAACGATCAAGGGCTCATACACTGCGTCAGATTAAGGGCTCATACACGATGCGATGCTCGTCGTGCCTGCTACGTACGACGCGGCATCAGCCAAAGATTCGCCTTTATGTGTGTGAGCCCTAAAAGCGGTATCTTAAGCCGATGCCGGGACTACAAAAATCCCCTCTTGGGCACCTCTACTATAAAGTAGTATAGTTTATATGAATTTAAATGCCTGTGAAGGCTTAGTTTCTAGAAGATTTGGAATTGAGTTTTCAATTAAACTCTCTCAACTACAAGTTGGGACAAAAATAAAACGAACTTTCTTAAAATAGCCATTTTCAATTATCAGCCCTCAGATGTAAATAGAACCCTAAAAAACCTGCCCGAGGACTTTATAAGCGTAAAGCGCATCAATCACTACCCTAAATGCAGGCTTTTGGTACAAAAACGTTATTTATGTCGGTTCAAAAAGCAATAAAATCAATTATGGGTCCCGCTTTTACTTGTCCATACTTTTTTTTAAGGAAAATACACGACACATGCCTTTTTTACGTAATCGTATGAAACTGTGACGTGTTTTTTCGCCTTATAAATTTTATAATCGATAAAAAAAAACATCGAACTGATCATTATTTATGAAATTTTATACTTTTTCGAAAAGCATGTTCAAATCGGTTATTATGAAAATTATTATATGACAGTAAATTTGAGTGTTTTTTAGCTGCTCGTCCATTAACCTGTGGGGGTCGTGAAATTTGTTTTGTATTAAATTCATATTTCAATGCGTGTAATATGCCTATTTTACCTTACCAATGGCAACAATTACAACTCCTAAATGACTGACGGATTAACCGAAAATTATTAAATATGTAACGAATGACGGATCAACCAACTACCTAACTGCTAACTGCTGATCAGTTCTCTACGATCAGCAGTTAGCGGTTGTTAGTAGTAGTTAGCGTTTATGTGTTCTTTAAATGACGTTGGCATCCTATTAGATCGGATTTTTTTAAATTCCTAGGGGAAAGCGCAACATCTAGCTAATTTGCGTTGGTTTCGCTAGTACCTATAAAATATAATACTTTTCGGTAAAATTGTATAACATACACACATACATACATATAATATTAGTATTATAAAGGCAAAAGTTATGTGTATGATTGTTACTTCTTCACGCTGAAATGGCTAGGTCAATATTTATGATATTTGGTATGTAGGTAGCTGATACCTTGGATTAACACATACTCTTTATCCCGAAAAGTACGCGATTCCCATAGGATTTGATCAGAAATCTTGTATAGATGGCGCTGCTGTGCATAAATAAACACACGCAAACGAAGTTTCGTGTTTCACTAGTTTTTAATAAGGAAAACTACTCACTTGTGTTTTCACTTTTTAAAATAGATATTTCAAAATAGTTACAGACCTAGTTATATATCTATATTAATAGCTATAGTAAGCGTGCCCAGGTGCTTGCGTACTAATACCAGTTCCACCATTCAAGTGTCGCTTGTAACGAGTTGATCACTGATAGAACATTCTCAACCAAGGCTTGTTAACCCGTGTTAAGACCAATCTATATAAAAACCAACCTTATTTCATATCCTATAAAGTGCTTTATTCAACAATTCCTATAAGAATTTATAATCGCCGATATTCGCCTAGGAAGGTACTACGAAAACTCATTTGGTATTCGCATATGTGAAATTGTTCCGAAGTTATGTCTTAAAAGATATTTATCGATATTGTATTGTCGTTTCTTTCGATATTTAAGTGAAATAAATTCGAATCTGATAATTTTGCTTATTCCTTTCAATGGAACAATGGATTGCTTTGTTTACGTTGCACAATTTTCCATATATTTGTTGTTAGCAAATAGTTCATACATACTTTATTCACGACTACCAAATGCCCGCGGCTTCAACCGCCCTTGATTTTCTCGGCCAGGACCGTAACGTAAAAATAAATACTGCTTTCGAATCCGAAGAGTAGTTACAAATAAACTCTTCGGTTTTATTTTATTCTACAATCATAACGATTTTACCATTTTCTTTCTCTTTTTTCTTTAGTTTTCTCTTGACTTTATCCATAAAGTAGCTGCTGTCCGCGATGTTACCCGCGTTTAATTTTATGCATAGCCGCGCCATTTATATCAGACTTATAACCAAATCCTGCGGGAATCGCATCAGTACTTTTCGGGATAAAAAGTGCCCTATGTGTTAATCCAAGGTATCAGCTACCTATGTACCAAATATCATAATAATTGGCCCAGCCATTTGAGCGTGAAGAAGTAACAAACACACACACAAATTTTCGCCTTTATAATATTAGTAGGAGTAGGATAAGCAAAGCTTAAATATGTACAACTAGCTTTTGCCCGCGGCTTGGCTTGCGTTAATTTGATGACATTTGACAACAAAACAACCCATACGCGCGACTTGTGGCGCCATCTGTTGGCCGAGCCAGCGCCCTCTATAGTAGAATTTTTTTTTCCCCATTGGAATGACATTCTTTCACGGGATAAAAAGTAGCCCATGTTGGGCTCTGTACCCCTGACAATATATTTACAAATTTTCATAATGATCGGCTGATTAGTCAAGCCGTGAAGGAATAACAAACAAACAAACTCACTTTCTCATTTATAATATTAGTAAGGATGAAAGCATTTTTGAATATTTCTTTGGAAAGGAATAAATGTATCTACTTATTCGCGATTTACTTCGCAACAGGGCAATGAGCGCATAAAGACTGAAAGGGCCTAAATTTGAAACAAAATCTCAGAAACATGACACTTTAAGGTAAAATATTGGTGTACATTTTTTGTTTATTTAACCTGACCAGTGCCATGTGTATCGTTTTCGATACACATTATGTATCGTTTTCGACGCCAACTTGGGGCTGAACGTGTTAAGTGTCCTCTACCTAATAAAACACACTGATCTCCTTCGACTGAAGTAAGACCCGTGTCCCTGCAGTGCGATTGGGTTGATATGAAATAAAAAAATTTTTTTTCAGTGGTCATTTTAATATTGTTTCCGAAATAGTTTATCGAGTAGATTAATTACATAAATCATTTATTATTGTACAGTCAAGAGCACGTTGAGCTTTACACTTGCAGCACAATTTTGACCCTTTTGACATAGAACTTTAGAATGGTACAAAATCCAACATGTAAAGGTCGACGTGCTCTTGACTGTGCGTGCTCTTTGACTAGAGAAACTGCCTGTAGAGGCCGAATCTCTTCTTCTTACTACCCTTATCTCACTTAACGTGGGGTCGGTACAGCAACTAAGTCTTTTTACACTTTGCCTTCTCATTCGGCATCTGGACGTAATTCTTCTGCACATATCATCCTTCACACACTCAATCCATCTTTTCTTTGGAGGAGATATACGAAAAGCTCGATAGCGTCGCTGTGTGTCGCACTCTAATATGAACACACAAGTCAAGCGACGTCGACCCTTGCCGGTGTTTGGATGGGTTTCGTTATCTCGAGCTTCTCCGTGCTTCGGCGGGCACGTTAAGCCGTCGGTCCCGGCTGTTATCGGGCCAAGTCGGTGGCCTTCGGGCGGCTTGAAAACACCGGCCTCTGCCAATCCGCATTGAAGCAGCGTGGCAGAGTACGCTCTTGTCCCCTTCGATTGAAGGGAGACCCGTATCCCAGCAGTGGGATGATTATGGGTTGATATGATGATGATGACTCTCTGAATAAACATTTAGAATTTAGAATTAAAAGCGAGAAGAAATATCGAGAAAAATGTGAGATTTGTAGCCATGGTACGTCAGATAGCGCACATAAAGACTGTTGGTTCCGTACTTTTTCAGTTTGTTAGTGAACAAGCAGCAATAAATCGGAGGGCAGAAGCATAAATTGTGACCAGCTTGCAGACAACTTGTGCCTACAATGTTGCCGTGCCGTTTATTTTAGTTTTATAATTGGCACAAAATATTCACAATATTTATTTTTAGACTATCAAGTTTCATATTTTATAGTTGCAATGTATTCGCCCACTACCCTGTACTTGTACACTGCATATGATCTTATCTCTGTGTCTTTATTTCGTTTTGAGTTATTTTGTTTTGCATATTTTAATGTCGACTATCCCTTCATCATGTCGCAATGTTTATATCGACATAAATTTATTAAACTGCGAAGAAATGTTTAAGTACTGCAAAAATAAAACTACTATTGGTTTGTGTTTAAAATCCTAGCTTTGCGATTTGCATATACACAAAAAAAACAGACAAGTGCGTGTCGGGCCACGCATAGTGTAGAACTATGTATTTGCAATTCTTTGCTTGCTTTCGGATGAGTCTAGTAACCTATTCTGTAACATTTGTACGTTTTCATAAATTAAATTACATTTTATGAGTTGGTCGACTATTACTCTTAACTATTTGAGCCTTTTCTTGGTAGGTTCACTATGTGAACTACTAGGTACAATGGTCATGATAAAAACGAACTTTTTCTGATTGGCCTGGGTCTTGGATGTTTATCTAATGTATTTGTTATGAAATATAGTATCGTTGAGTTAGTAATACCATAACACAAGTAGTTACTTTGGGGCTAGCTCAATCTGTGTGATTTGTCCCTATTATTATCTATTATAAATGAGAAAGTGTGTTTGTTTGTTATTCCTTCACGGCTTGACAAAGCAGCTGATCATTATAAAAAATTGCATACATATTGTTAGGGGTACAGAGCCCAACATAGGCTACTTTTTATCCCGTGAAAGTATGTCGTTCCATTGGGAAAATAATTTTTCTACTATAGAGGGCGCTGTATCAGCCAACAGATGGCGCCACAAGTCGCACTATGGGTTGTTTTGTTGTCAAACGAGATCTATGTCATAAAATTAACGCGAGCGAAGCCGCGGAGAAAAGCTAGTTATTTATAATTATTTTTGTTTTAAATTTCTAAACACAACAAAATAAATCTTCTACTTTACCCCATCACCCAAGATGGAAAGCAGACCTGTATTTCATGTTACACGTCTGTTAAAATATAACTTCAAGCAACCATTTCGATTTAATTTCTTAGTTGAGAGATTTCCCTTATATTTTCTTTCGCCATTAAAAATTCATAGTAAAACATGTAAACTATAACAGAGGGCTCTATAATTTGCGGGAGTGATTCCCATCTTATCCCATTACACTAACCATTCTCCAACGCAACAATTACATATGCCCAAGGCTTCCATGTCTCTCTTGATTAAAAAATAAGCCAGCATTTTCGAATTAACAACGTTGAAATCATGAATTATTGAGACGTGAGTGGGCACAAACTGTGTACTTTGTTTTTTTACATTAGCGAACTACGCTCTATGATTTCAATGTAATTTCTCTGTTTGTTATTCGCGCAATAATAATAACCTATCATGAATAGGGTTTATTTATTTGTACTCCGACGATCCGATGCAATTTTTCAATATTTATTCGCACACAAAAGTGATGTTAATGGGCATTTGGACACCTACTGTGTTACAAATAAACGTAGAAGTACGACCATGGACCTAGAAAAAAAAAACACCATCACTGAAACTAAAAAGTGAAGCATCCATAGTAAGCCACCTCGCGTATACGTACAAACCGGCCGGCTTACTATAGTGTGAATGTGTGCGTGCCGGCCAGCCATATCACACTCACACATAGTTACGCGGCCGCCATTAGGGTGCTTCAATTCTTTCTTAGCAAGATTCCGTCCGCTTTTTTACTAGGTCCATGATAACGATTAACGAGTATATAAGTTATACAATGTTTTGTCACTTTCACACTTCATTTAATTCTCATCAAGAAAGACAGTGACACAAAAGTGAATATCTTTATAATCGTTATACTACGTTTATATGTAACACAGTTAGATTTCACAGGTTCCTGATAAGATCCTGTTAGATTAACTGACAACTGACCGTTTGTCTACTATTTAGGCCTTCTGTCAGACATCGTCAGGGCTTAAAGTATTACTGAAAAGTTTTCAAGAAACATCTTAAGATTATAAAGTGATTATTGGCTGTACACCTGTAAAAAAAAATATTGTTCAAAAGTTCCAGCACTTTGTTAGCATTGTTAATATGTGTATACATACCAAATTACAGATTTCTAACATTAAGCGTCTAGGGCCTAGACTCTAGGCGCTAGACCGCGGGCAGACAGACAGACAGACGGACATGGCGAATATAAGGGTTCCTTGTAGTTTACTACGGAATCCTAAAAAGCGAAGTGGATGCAGGGTTATAACCTAACTAACCTAGGAAATAAAACCATTTCTTATTTTTTATTATATTTCTGAAATAAAAAACTAGATTTGTTACAATTATAACCCTTTGGGAAACGACGTGTATGTACGTACGTACTACTTATAAAAGTAATAACGTATAAGAAATAAATTAAACCATTTGAGTATTACATCAAATATCTATTTAAATTGTTTTATTATAATAAATAAAGGCTTTAAAACCATTATAATAGATATTACGTAACTATAAAATCTACTTTATGACATAAAACGCAATTATCCCATAAAAACGCTCGGCTAGTTATTTAAATGATGTACTCAACGGTGGCAATATTTTTAATTGACAACTGGTAACACTCGTTTACTCACCTGGCAATACAGCTTGTCTATGATCAATCAAGATGGCGGACAATCACGTGTTGAACGGCGAGACGGCCCGTCACATTGTCGTCTAATTACTGAAACAATAAATATGTTTAATTTTATCAAAAAAAAACTGATTAGGTAAGTGTACCTTGTGGTCTTATAATGTTAATATGCAATTACAACTTAATCACCATTTTGAGATAGGTATTACAAATTAAACTTTCTTTTAGACTGTTATTTTAAAAGGATTCTACAATATGTATTGTAAATACTTTTGTATTATTATTATTTATTGTAGAACTAAGGACGTACGCACTTGGTCGTTATATTTCTAATTACCACCTTCTCTACCCTGGCCACCTCTTTCATTTGTTGACTGTTTTTACCATTTATTATCCTCTAACTTTTTAAAAAACCTTCATAACAATGCATTCAGCATGCATTGAGTATCCAAACGCAAAAAGAACGAATGCAAAACACAACTGTCAAAACTTCCCGCCAGAAAAATAAACATTTCTTATGTCAAAAGACCGGTAGGCGTTTAATAACAAGGCTACTAAACATTGTGTTGCTGTCGTCACATCTGCATACAAAGGGTTGATTCAATGTATTAACGGAGTACTGTTGACAGCTACAGTAAGCATTGTTTTGCTAACGGTCCATCTTTTTATTGCTAATTCTAACACATTGATGTCATAAGTCATAGGCAATCGTAGAAACAGGGTTTATTAACCTTGTATATCTATGCGTGGAATTTGTTAATATTGAATAATGTTTGGTGCCGATGTCACAGAACCTTGATAAGTTCAAAACGTATTAGGAATCTGTAAAACAGGTTTTTAACGCCAATAATACTAATTAAAGGGAGGTAAAGTTTGTAAGGTTGTAGGGTGCTATCTCTGGATCTACTGAACCGATATTGAAAATTCTTTTACCAATACAAAACCAATTTATATGTGAGCGAAACCGCCGGGCATCATCTAGTCTTAAAAAAAAGAATCGACCTACACGCATCCCGGTAAAACATATTTCACAGACAATTCTACATAGTCTGATTTTCTATGGTATAGCCATAGACCATTGCTTGACTCATTCTTTATTAAAATTCCTTAAACACTGCTACCAACGCATTCATTGTTTCGAACATAAAACCGCGTTTACATTTGCAATAAATTGCAAACGTAGCAAGTTGCTCGCGATAAATTGCACTACAGTACCTACGAGCTCCCTCGCAATTAATTGCATGTGTAGAATTATTTGCAATAACTCTCGTCAGTTCTTGCAGCTCATAGATTCAGTTTCATTCACGATTGTACAATATAAAGATTAAAAATTGATAGATAGATCCCTAATTTGCGACTACACAACTAATATAAACTTAATTGAATGTAATATTTTTTCACAAGAAAAACAGGTAAGGTATTCTGTCTCAAAGTGTCTCAAACAAACTAAATATCTGATAGTTTGTTTTATATTAAAATAATAATGAATACTACATTTTATTTCGCGATCAAACTAATATAAAGTACGTTGTACGTATATGTACGTAAGTACGTGTACGAGAATTATGATTCGCGTCACATCCATTACTTTTAACATGATAGTAATTATTACAAGAAAATATTGCAGGAAATCATCTCATGAAAACGATACCACAATAACTATTATTAAACACGGTCCAATGTCATATATCTCAGTGTCATACACACACTATGACATAGTAATGTCATTACTCATACTCGACACGATCAACTTGTCAATGAGACGGATATGAGCTCATCTTGACCAGATTTTAAAGTGACTTGGAGTTTTTATTTTAATATTAAGTTTTGTTTTAGTTTAGTTTTTAGTTAAGTTGTTAAATATTTTTGTTATGAATTTTAAATAAATCATTGTCAGTTTTGGCTTCTGCAGACTTTTAGTTTATTTTTAACAACTTGTAGTACGCCATTAGCACGCAGCTTAATAGTGCTTTTCTACCAAAATCGGGTTCAGCTGAGCTGCTTTTTAGTCAAGTAGATGTTCGCGAATATAGTCATCATCTTACGAACGAACATTGATTAGCATAGATGGAAACATATATTTTCATAGCTTGTCTTTCACCTTCCCGCAACACTCAAAACCTTCCCGCAAAGTTGTGCTGTGCAGCTTGAAAAAGCACCCCTAATGTTGTGTTTATGGATGAACATTGTGTGTTTTAAAATCTATGTTATTGGAACGGAAAGTATTTGACTGAAAAAATAAACTATAGTATCGGAAAACGAGCTTAAAATGATGTACGTTTCTTTAATATGAATTCAAATCTTTTTTGTTTTGTTTCTCGCATTGCAAAGGAAATCTACTGTAACTTTTAATATTTGATTCATTCCGTTGTTAGATCTAAAACAGTTGTATGTTTTTCTCCCGGGACGTACATTGCACT
This sequence comes from Endotricha flammealis, assembly GCA_905163395.2. Lineage (NCBI taxonomy): Eukaryota > Metazoa > Arthropoda > Insecta > Lepidoptera > Pyralidae > Endotricha > Endotricha flammealis. Next base: position 1,814,517 of record LR990855.1, on the reverse strand, counting down.
GTTACATTTTTTACTGCATGTCATCACGTCTCATGTCAAGCACGTAGCCCGCTACTTGTTTCTGGCGAATTCTCTACACATTGTAACGTGCATTGAATAGAAAAAGAGTTGTAAGTCATAAAATAAATATTTTTAATCGTCTCAGACATACATGGTCAATAGAGCTACGATTAGGCTAAAATTGTATGGTCGCCAACGCGGCTGACTCGCGCAGTCATAAAACGAAGTTCGAAACTCTTACTTATTACTCAGTGCATAACGACAATCCATTTTCAATGTTACGATTCTTAATGTCTATTTCCAACGATGCATAAACAAAATTTTTCCTTCCACACCTGAAAAATGTGTTAAACTTTATTTTTAAGGCTTTAAATAAATACGAACTTAGCCCTCAGATGATATTCACTACAAAGAACTGCATCGTGCAACACGATTCGTTTTGGTTTTGATCTTCGGTAAATATCGGGTATGTTTGTAATGTGCATTTTTGGAGTCACCTTTTTGTGTTGCCTTCGTGAGAAGAGTCAAGGTCCATACTTTTTTTTCTCTAAATATCAACATCGACATTCCTATTTCTAATATATACCATGGTACGAAACAAAGAGTAGCTTTTCGTGTTTTTTCCATAAGTCATGGATTATAATCCATACTTCCATACTAATATTATAAATGTAAAAGTGTGTTTGTTTGTTTGTCCTTCACGTCGAAAGTAATAACGGATTGATACGATTTTTTAATTGGGAATAGTTTAAGGTCTGGAGGGTGACATATAGCTTTTTTGCCATGGGATAAAGAGATTCCCATGGGAAAAGTTATTGACATTTTCCCTTGACCACGCGGGCGGAGCCACGGGTAACAGCTAGTAAATAATAAATTCTTTACAATTTACACAGCGCGGCCTATATTCCTGGTTTTATAAACTGTGCGCCCAAATTTTACGCGTACTATAATTAATTTTTAAGTTTATATTGTAGTAAACATTGTTCACAAAAAGTGGTTTATTTTGGCCCTGGAGAGCAAACAGTGTAGTGCAGGAAACACATTGGTAACGCCCCTTGTTCATAGGCAGCGGTAACGACTATCCATCAGTTAAACCGCTAGCTTGTTTGCCTGCTTTATGTAAAATGTCAAAATATAAGAAGTATCTAATTCAACAAAAGTTTATTAAATCTGGAATTGTTTAATTCGTCAAGTGATATTTATTTCTAACAATTTCATCAACTTCAAGTGTTATTTTTTCTGATAAACAAAAGTCTATCTAAATGAATAACAGTCACGAAAAACGACGTATGCGCATACGATAATTGAAATTCATAACATGCGCTTACCTTTACAAGGAACTGAGTAAATAAAGAAAAGTAAATATATAAAAAATAGCTAACATTTTAAAACATATGATTTTTGCTCCTACACTTAATGTTACATTTTATTCAATAACGTTATATAAGACCGGTGGTATGAGAGCACTCTTTTAGTTCAGTTATTTTAAATCTAAACTGCATTGAACCTGTTAAAACTGGTAAAACGCATTTATTTTTACTGTCGGCTCCGATCAACGTTAATCAATGTGAAAATAAATGAAGCCAGCCCTTCAAATTGACTTTTAATTCAAACTATTAAAGTGATGTGGCGTCTAATTTAATAGCTCAATTAAAAACAGGTCCAGAACATACTAACTAGCGATCCAATTCAACGAATTATAATCCCTAATCCGTGTCATTAAGTTTCGTATTCTTTCGAGTAAGTTGTCGTGTTTAAGCCTTCTTATATTAAGTATAAAATTTTGTAATTATCTCTCCCGCTATAAATTGTTGGTTGCAAAAAATGGACGCCTCACAAATAGTCGTACACGTGCATCTAAGTTAGCACGTTGTGAAAATAATATACGTTCATGGCCCTTGGACGTGAGCGCTTTTGGCTTTTGTGGTTGCCAACGAGTGATAGTTCCATTGTCTGTTAAAAATAATATTTTATGTTTAGAACAGAAGCTGCATTAGAAATAAAATCAAAGATATGTGGGAAAATATAAGAAAAACATGTATAAGTAGCCGATATAGACATACTGCTAGAGCAGTCAGCCATTAATCAACATACGCGGACCGCTGTTGCAGTCAGAGTCAACAGTTTGATGCTTTCACCGCACGACCGCCCGAAGCAGTTGCAACTGCTCGAGCGATTTATGAATGTGTGTATGTAGAAGACTGTAGTTCACTATGCAGTCGCAGCTTGAAGCAGTCTGGATGAACTGCTTCAAGCAGTCCGTGTATAATATCGACAATATATAGTACAATTTATAATGTAATGTTGTTTAACTTATTGTAACCCCATTGTTTCCGTACCCATGGGTATTTGTATCAAAATCTTTAGTATTCCCTGAAATAATATCTCAATAACAGTGAAAACTGTCACAAAATATATTATGTAGTTTATGAGAAACTAAGTCCATGTCAACACGATACATCTTATGTGAAAACTGAGAAGTCAGACAGACAGAAATACAGAGGCAATTTTTTTATACTTACAAAATATTTATGTATAGATAGAATACGCTTTATTTGCAAAACAACATACAAAACAGAAAAAAAGGACGGGTTGCACTCCGGGAGTGCCGGCAGAAGTGAAAACTTAAACATCAACGTTGTGCATTTTTGAATATTTTGGAATGGTTATGGGAATCTTGCGCTTTTTCGATCAGGCTACGGATCTGACGCGAGTTTAACATTTTTTACCCATCTAAAAAAAGTGCCAAGCGCTAAAGAAGTGTTCACTTCAAAAATACAGTAGGTACATAAACTTACAGGCTAGTGTTTATTACAGCTTGGCATTTCCAAAGGAAAACAAGGGAAGGAATGGGAGAGTCTAGTCTATGTTCGTGACGGCATTACATAAAAACTTTGTGACGACAACACATTAATATTATTCATAGACCCATAATTCCAATATAAGCAAAGTGCACCGAAACATTGTAAGGGACGTAGAAGTTGAAATATCTAGTAGAACTTGCATTGTGTTGAAACTGACACAGATATAAATCTACGCACAGCCTAAACCACTGTTTGTAGAGAATTGAAAGAGAGGTATGGCACAGCGGATAATCCGCTCAAATCGGAACAGCCCGTCTGGGGTAGAACCTCCACCTTACAGAAGATCGTAGCCAAATAGCATTGGTCACGGCCATGTTGTGTTCCTACGGTGAGTAAGGTCTCCAGAGCTCCACTTGGGGGGGTTGGGAGGGCAGGCAACGCGTGAGTGATGCCCCCGGTATTGCAAGCGTATATAGGCTACGGTGATCAGGCGGGCCGTATGCTTATTTGCCAACTTTGTAGTATTAAAAAATATATAAAAAATAAACTTGAAACTTGGAGGGTGTATTCTTTGTATGACGTAGGCATCCAATAAGAAAGGATTTTTCAAAATTTCTCTAAATGGCTCTAGTTTTTCTTGTATAGCAGAAAATACCTTGTTACTCTATATAAATGTTGTGTAAACCACCTTATCACAAGTTAAGTGACGTAAAGACAGACAACTTGATTTAGCGATAAGATCACCTATTGTACGTTAATGAATATTTACATAAAATATACAATTTAATAACTCGAATGGTTTTTGAACACGCAACTACTTGTTTTATTATTATCATAATTATTATTGTTTATTTTTTATACCACCAAGTTGGCAAAGAAGCAAACGGCCCGCCTGATGGTAAGCATCACCGTAGCCTATAGACGCTTGCAATACCGGGGTATCACTCACGCGTTGCCAATCGTCCCAACTATTGCTAATGCTATTTGGCTACGATCTTCTGTAAGGTGGAGGTCCTTCTCCAGATGGGTGGCTCCGATTTGCGCGGATTATCCGCTGTGCCCTACCTCTCTTAAGTTCTTTATTGTTTATTGAAAGTATTTTGATTATTATGCACGAAATAAAGGAATTGAAATTATATTATAAAATATATTGTAAAAAAGATATTAATATAGCATTTTAATGTGTGTAAAGTGTAAATTTTGCATGATGTTTAACTTTAAGCAGCTGTGTTTAATTTGTTAGTATATAATATTGTTTTAATGTAATCAGCTTGAACCAATAAATAAAAGAATACCTACTACTGTAATTTCCTTCTGTCAAATACTCTCATCTCGAGACGGCATTATTCATTTTGTTGCGTGCTCTATATTCACCATCTGTTTTCTTAGTTCTATGGCAAGGACCCTTGCAACCACATTGACCATATAAATTAGAGCCCATTAGAGGCTAATGGCATCCAATTGGCCGGTCCTGCCGCTAAGGCTCTAATAATACTTCACGTCTGGATCTAAGGTATTTTTTAAATAGAAAAATTTCTGTAATTGTTTTCATTATGCATATTTGTGTAAGTGGCTAGAGACCCACCAATAGTTTCATTTTTAATATAACTTAGACTTAATTTTAATTGATTATTTTGTTCTTCGAAAGATTTTTATCCCGTGTTTTCATATTAATAATGTACATTATTTAAATTAAGTTTTTAAGTAAACAATACATAATTTGACTCGAAGGCTGTATTCGAGCCGAGACAGCGCACATCCGAGCCGGAAATTGAGTCATATCGGTGACGCCATCTTCGACCAAAAAACAACAATTCATTTGAACTATTGCCTTCTTGGAAACATAAAAAACTGTCAGGTTGTATATGGATGGATGGATGGATAGTATAGAATAATTTATCAGATTATCCTTATAAATGTAAGGATTTTGTATGTAGATATTACAATTTATAGTATTTCGGGATGAATCGGGTTATTAAAAATTAAACAGTGTAATGTTTAATTTTACTAGTCCAGTTTTCATTAAGCTTTCCATAAGTTTCTTGTTTATAAAATTTGTTAATGGAAATAATAAAGAAAATAATTTAAAAGTCTGTATATTTAAAAGAAGTGCACTTAAACCATTATTGAATTTTTTTCAAAATTCTATCATGACTTGGACAATTTTTTCATCCCGAAATACTATAAATTGTAATATCTTTAAGATTTATAGATTTACATCTACATAAATTTTAATCCGTAAGCTTGTTTGCCACCTTAGTGGTATAAAAAAAACTACGATTAAATGTTGCTAGATGAATAAGGGTTATTATAAAGTGGAAGATTATTTTATAGATAAAAATTTGTGGTCACCATAATTTGCTCCTCTGCTTTTTTTTTTCTTTTCTTTAATAGCCAATTTTTTTTTACTGAATAATTTAAAAAATATTTAAAAATTGTTTTTTTAAAAAAGGCTACAGTTGAGTTTCTTGCGGCACTTCTCAACAGGCCATTCACGTCTGAAGTAGGATAAAAAAATATTGGCGTGCAAGTGTTTCTTGTAAATCTTGCAAATTAATTATTTTATTTTATTTTTATTCTGTGACTAAATAATAATACTAAACTTCATCACTAGCGGAGGCAGCTAACAGCAATAAGGCTGTAGTAATTATGTTAATTGTTACAGGAATACAATTGCCGTTGGCCTTGGGATGGTGTTATGACCTTCAGGTCAAGTTCACTACTTATTTTTATTAATTTTATTTAAGTAACTAGTTTACACTTCTACAATAAACTGCTCCATATTTTTTATTACCCAATTAGGTTTTTGATAACTGGCTTTTCCGCAAATATAAAGCCGATGTTTTAAAAATATATTTAAAAAACCTGCTGGACAAAAGCCTCCCCTCTTTACCTCTAACCATGCTTTTTATATTTCTTTTATATTTATCTATTTAATGTTTTTCCTAACAATTAAATTACGTGTAAAAATAATTATATTATAGGACACCAACAAAAGACATAAACGGGCCAACGCCTACGCCATGTACCTCAAAGCACATAATATTCCGCTCATAATTATTACTTATTTATTTTAAGAAACCTATTTTGTAAAGTAGTAATTAATTTCAATTCTAGCTTCAGGTGACCCGCATGCTTGTTTGCCAACCTCTTCCATAAAAAACACAAGTTTTATGCTTATCGATTTCAAGTTTACGTTATCTTAACAACACACGGTCAGGAAGTAAAGTTTATTGCACTTTATGACTTCATTTCACAATATAAGCTTACACATCAACTTTATGGTGGTATTTCACAATCCGCAGGGTATTAGGGTGCTTACATAGAGAGGCAGATGTCCGGCGACAAGTCGGTACGGGTCGGCACCGGTATCATTTTCTACGTAAAGAAACAAGTTATCGGTGCCGACAAACTTCGCCAATTCGATTTACCACCTGTAGCTACCTCAAATAAGCACACATGAAACATGTGGATAATATATTTAACAAAGGGATAGGAGAGGAGTTGGGTGTGGCGCCACCTATCGCCCATACAGAAGAACCACAGAGTGAAGAAAAAGTTCACAATGCGAACACATGACGGCGCCACTAGAATCCTGAATCGCGCTAACGAAATTTCTACGATATGGAGATGTATAAACGACCTCCGACACATACATTTTCACAGCCGCGGTTCCCCAGGCATAACACCCAGCCCGGCCGGAAAATCTTCCCTTCGATCGAGCAATTCGCTATCGCTCCCGGTACATTGGGCTTCCTGCCCGAGTAAGGACTCTTGAAGATAATTCCGCACGATCGCCATTAGATTGTTAATTTTAGGTACTCTTTACAGCTAAACAAGTGCTAACTAAATACTAAACTAAATGAAATCGGATTGTATGCTAACCAAATAGTTAGTAAAGTTTAAAATTTCAATGGTACGATTTAGGATTTGCTGTTAATTTTGCATTTGAAATTATACAGAATTGAAATTAAAATCGTGATTGCTATGCAGAGTAACCTAGCTGATCTCTAACTCATTTATGCCGATATTCTGTGAGAGGCTTACAATTCCCTAGTCGAGTTAGGCTATTTTATGCATACTCTGTCACTTTGACAACGAACCGGTCATAAGCATAATTATCTTGCATTTTCCATCTTTTTAGTATTAAAAATCGTTCGCTATCTCTAAACATATCTTAACCACAAGATATTTAACCTGTTATGTGACATAATGATCGCGTAGCGTGATCGCGGTTCGCGGTCGCATGTTACATCTCGAACTTATTTGCATAACTGTCATGTAAAAACGTAGATGCAATAACAATGAAAATAGAAATAGCATTTATTTAGTCAATTGAAAAGTTATACAGGGTGTTTGGTAGAGGATTGAACATGGGATAATGGCAGAAAGGTGAGATGGTCTGCTACATGCTGAGCGAAAAAAATTTGACCTAGGGTCCATAGTTTTTTTTTAATGATTTTTTTAAAATTTTCATTAAACTTTCTTCCTTCGTGAATTTGAAGTACTATAACTTTTTTTTATTGGATCAATCGGCTAGTTTATTTTTTATTCTTGTATTAACTGTATGTAGCTTACTTTTAAATTGATATTAAAGTATACAAAGATTTTTTTCTACCACGCTAGTAGAACAATTTCTGAAAGATTTTTTTTATTTTTTATTTCTCCTATACTTAAATGTATGTTTCGTCGCACTAGTCCCACTCCAAACATATCCATGATTCCCTCCTCTTTAGCGACGCACCACCGAACTAGAATAAACCTGCAAGATACCCTCCTCCCCCCCCCCCCCCCCTATTCTAGTAACAAAACAGTTTTTTTATTCCACAATGTTGGCAAACAAGCACACGGCCCGCCTGACCTACAATAACGGGGGCACCCCTCAACCGATGAATGGCAAACCCCTAGTTTACTTTGCGTAACCCTACTAAAGAATAACAAAGAATCATGGTTTCAAAATAAGAGAAAAATCGTGAAAACTTTCGTTCAAAATTAAAATATGACCACCCTCAGACATTGACAAATGATTTTAAACTGTTCCCTTACGAATTACAAGTTACCATTTACCCGAAATTACCATTCTTATTACCGAAATTGCTATGGTAATGCAATGGTAATACGGGTGTGACCACGACACGTTGTTACGTCAAATTATCGTGTATTTATGCGTACGTGAAAGCAATCTTATTGGTAAAATTGGTATAAAGGACGCACCACACATGACCTTTTTGACTTCACTAAGAAAAGACCCTTGCGACTTACATTGTGCTTATACTCATGAAAATTTTTGAAGTGAAATCTTCTTTGCGCTTGGTACTTTTTTAGATGGGTAAAAAATGTTAAACTCGCGTCAGATCGTCAGATCCTGATCGAAAAATAGCGCGGATTCAGAAACTGCACAGCGCCATCCATTGAATATATTTTGAAGTGAAAACTTCTTTAGCAGCGCTTGGCACTTTTTTATACAAAGTAATGGAGACTATTAGTGACATCAGTAGTTGTATATCAGTGGAAATTCAATCAAAATTAGTTCAGATGTTTTCGACTTTAGCTTTAGACTAATGAAAGTTAGTAAAATCATACCACTTTTCAAGAAAGGGTGTAGTAAGGATCCTAATAATTTTAGGCCAATATCTATTTTGCCAGCCCTCAGTAAAATTTTTGAATAAATAATACTTGACCAACTACTACCCTATTTTCAAAATAATCGGTTGCTTCACCCGCGTCAGTATGGTTTCACTAAAGGTAAATCCACAACGGATGCAGCTGCCATGTTATTTAAAGTTATCGTGGAAGCTTGGGAGGAAAGCATGAACGCTGTTGGTGTTTTCTGCGATCTTTCCAAGGCTTTTGACTGCGTTGATCACAAGACCTTAGTTAAGAAGTTAAAATTCTATGGCTTGGACAGTTATTCAATCAGTGTCATGTCCTCCTACCTTAACGCCAGAATTCAGAAAGTGAGAGTAAATGAAGCGACCTCTGCAGGCTGTCCTACTAGTATAGGCGTTCCCCAGGGCTCAATTCTGGGCCCTTTTCTCTTTTTAGTCTATATTAATGACTTGCCTTATGTAACTCATATTTTATGCGACACTATTTTATTTGCAGACGACACTTCTTTGATTTTTAAAGTAGACAGAAAAAATTCTAATGTCGATAACATTAACAAGACGCTGTCTCTTCTACTACAATGGTTCACTGTAAATAATCTGGTACTGAACGCCAATAAAACCAAATGCATAGCCTTTACACTCCCGAATGCAACCCAATCTATTAGTCAGTCATCAGTCGTTATTAACGATGAAAAGTTAGAAATGGTTGAAACGACTACTTTTCTGGGCATTGTACTTGACAGTAAACTACAATGGCATCATCATATAAAAACCCTAGCAGGTAAACTTAGTGCGGCTGCTTTCGCTGTTAGGAAAATTCGACTGTTCACCAATGTCGACACGGCACGACTAGTTTATTTTAGTTATTTTCATAGTTTGCTGTCGTACGGCATTCTACTCTGGGGTAAAGCAGCGGAAATCGATTCGATTTTCGTGCTGCAGAAACGTGCAGTGCGTTCTATTTATAAACTTGGTTACCGGGTGTCTCTACGCGAGTTTTTTAAAGCCACCAATATCCTCACGGTGGCATCACAGTGCATTTTTGACAGCATCATGTTTGTTCGTAAAAACATTCATGATTATAACCAGGTGTGCGATGTTCATAGTTTTAATACGCGTAATAAGAACAAATTAGCTGTTCCTAAATTTAGGCTGAGAAAAGCGGGAAAGTCTTTTATTATTCAAGGCTTGCGTATGTATAATAAAATTCCCGATTACATTAAAAACCTCTCCAATAATAGCTTCAAATTAAATGTTAAAAAATTCCTAATCAGTAAAGCCTATTACACTATTAATGAGTATTTAAATGAAAAGTCTCCATGGCCCCTATGCGAAAATGAAATGCTCAAACTTGTCATTAAAAGCCAGTCAATGTTCGATAAACTCCATAAATAATAAATGTTCGTTATCATATTTTTTCTCATAATATCAATGGACACACGTCGTGGTGTCATCTAAATAGTGCTGCATTTTCATTATACTACTTTTAATTCTTTTTGACGGGGTTGTTTTTGTGAATGGGCTCTTCCGGGATTACGGTCGCATCGGGAGTCGGGTCGCTGTGTTCCCTCCAATATTGTTCATAATATTGTTGATGGTGAGCTCAGTGATGGAGGCTGGCGGGCCGACTCTCAGTTGTGGTTGTCATCTTGGGGGACTGGTCTGCTCGCTTTATTAACATCTACATATTCGACATATTTAGGATTTGACCATAGCGCTATTTGGATCGACATCCCGCGTTTTTAGCTTGATTTCTGTATGTACCTGGATCTGTATTTTATTTATTCTTATAAATGTACTTATACATTGTAACAAAAGAGTGAAAGGAAAAAAAAAATTGCTAAATGACAAAAAAGGCCGTAATCGGGTTTCTTTCGCCATTTCTTTTACCGGTGGCCATTTTGCTTGTGTCCGAAATGGTGGTAGTATATAACGTAGTATATTCTCTTTATACATATATACAAATTGTAAATGACAAGAAAAAGTGCCTGTGAAGGTCTAATTTCTGAAATAAACGATTTCATTTCATTTCATTTCATTTCAGCTGAAACAAATAATAAGACATGACCAATTGATGTCATAGCTAAAGACCGCAGCGTGTCTGGCTTTTTTGTCCATTAAAAACTTAGTTGAAAGTGTGGTCACAACCTTAAAGAGCATATATTTTTTACAGTAACATTATTTTGTACAACAACCTTTTAGTTATTATTTAAATTGTTTACCAATTATTATTTTTTGACAGACTCCCCAAGTTTTAAACCTTAGTTTGTGACTTAGTCAAATTGGTATTTAAACATGAAACTCAACATCAACATTAATTTATGAATGGTTAAACCAAAAAACAATGTATAATACAGAAATATTTGCACGCCCCTGCGAGGGCAGAATAAGTTGGAATACTATGTTTGTAACATCTTTTCTTATTTTCGCAAATAAATCTATCTATCTATCATTTATTTATACTCTTTACTTCCTCCATATGAAGTCACACTGTCGCACATTCTCTCCTGGAAGAGGTGTGATGGTCAATTCAGGGCTCACTAAACTGCTGCACTAGTTACTACAGGCTTTGGACAGTTGGTGCAACGGCAGCGTGGATAATCCTACTAAAATTTTATAGGCGAAAGTTTGTGTGTATGTTCATTACTTCTTCACGCTCAAATGGCGGAGCTAATTTTTATGATATTTGGTACGTAGGTAGCTGATACCTTGGATTAACACATAGGGTACTTTTTATCCCGAAAAGTATGCGATTCCCGTAGTATTTGATCAAAAGTCTGATAGCACTTTATAAAGTAGGCGCTGCTGTGTATAAAATTAAACGCGGGTAACTCCGCGGGCAGCAGCTAGTATTATATGGAGATTAAAGAGGTAAAGTTTGAGAGGTTGTCGGGCATAATCTCTGGATCTACTGAACCGATTTTGAAAATTATTTTACCAATAGAAAGGCTATTTGTGTATGTCAGTCCGAAAAGGGCCACGCGGGCGAAGCAACAGCTAGGATTATAAGGGAACCAATTATGTTTGATGTGTGTTGAAATTTAGAAAACGCTAATTACAATAAATCCAGTAGTTTCCTTCGGCTTTCATAATTGCACAAAAAAGTAGACAAAGGAAGAATTCTTTACGCCCCGAGGAAACATTTTAAATGCGCATGATTACCGTTTTATGCGCAGTCCAACACGCATGCGCATTAGCAATAAAAAGAACATTTACATGTGCGGCGCGCTCACAAAACTATGTCATACCGCTGGAATTTCGCAATTTTAGCACAAATGCTAATTGTAGGACAATTTGTTGATAATACTAGGATTATATTCTCGGTCGTCGTCTAGTACATTAAATTGCACGTCAAAATTAAAATAATGTATTATGTTAAAGACTACACGTGCAAATAGGGCCGCCTTGTTGCTTATACACCAGTATGTAACATAATAATATCAATGTAATATAATATTTATTTCTGCTGTTGTATAATAATATGCAAATTGGTATTTAAACATGAAACTCAACATCAACATCAATTCATGAATGGTTAAACCAAAAAACAATGTATAATACAGAAATATTTGCACGCCCCTGCGAGGGCAGAATAAGTTGGAATACTATGTTTGTAACATCTTTTCTTATTTTCGCAAATGAATCTATCTATCTATCATTTATTTATACTCTTTACTTCCTCCATATGAAGTCACACTTCATCTTCGTCACGCAAATAAAGTCTTTTTTTTATGTCACAAAGTTGGCAAACAAGCATACAGCCCGCTTGATGGTAAGCATCACCGTAGCCTATAGACGCTTGCAATACCGGGGGTATCACTCCTTCTGGTCCTTTCCCAGACGTGCTGCTCCAATTTGAGCGGATTATCCGCTGTGCACTACCTCTTTAAATCTATCTCTCTATCTATCATTTTTCAAATATCAGGAAGATATAGGCAACACAATATTTTTTTTATTAGTTTAGTTTAATTTTCAATCATTTTCGGTTCCATGTTTTCTTATTGCACTTTGACTGCACGTATATAGTACAATAAAAGCAATAAAACCCAAAATCTGAATCCTAAACAGATATTTACCTCGTATGTGTAACGTCTCTCCTGCTATACGCCCTTTACAAAGGACGGCATTGAAGACGGTCGATATCTGAAAAGAGAATAATTATTATTAATTTAAACATTTTTTGTGACAGCTTGAAAACCTCCGCCGGTGCAGCGTGGCAGAGTATACTTTAATCCCCTTCGATTGAAGGGACTCCTGCAGTGGGATGATATGAGTTGACATTTAAAATCAAAATTGCGATTAGGTATATTCAAAAGTAAACCAACAGAATTTTGAAACCTATGTATAAATACGCTTCTTTCCATAAATATTTAAGTCATTAGTCGTGTTATAGCATAACTTATTATTCAAGGCTAACTTTCCTTTTCGAATACCATAGCGAGGACATAAATATTCAGTAACCCGTATCCCTTAAGGAATAGAGTTCACAAGTATTTTTTTGTAAGAAGGTAACCTGTTGCCGAATGTCAAAGGAGTCACATTGTCAGGACCTTGTTAGGGACCTGTCTGGCGAAATATAGGCCTGAGTATAGTGAGTTTCTGAGAAAATATTCAACAGGTTATTGAAATTATATATAGAATATTGAAGAAAGGAGTGGTAGAGCAATTATTATGAAATGGGCTAGCTCGACCGGGGAAGTACCACCCTCTCACAGAATATCGACGTGAAGCAGCAATGCGTTTCTTTCGGTGAGTGAGAGATCCGGAAGCCCAACTCCTTCCGTATCCCATCTTTCCCCCTCCTTCTTTCAATTGCCGTCCTCCTTCCTTTCTTCCAACTTCCTTGGTGGACAACGCATTGGTAGCGCCCCTGGTGTTACTGATATCCATAGGCGGCGGTGACCCCTTTCCATCAGGGGGCCCGCTTGCTTGTTTGTCTACAGTATGACATAAAAAAATAAAAAATATTCATAAAAATTTGATTAATAGCCACTTATTTATAACATTTATGTATTTATTACTATTATTATTATTTTGTTGATCATTATCATTTTTTCCTTATTGCCCTATATCTTTATTTGTTTTATTTATTTACTAGATTATTTATAATCACTGCGCCACCTACCCATTTATTTCTTCAGCATTATTTCTGTATTTGAGGTTGCCTGAAGAAATTGCATAGCGATAAGGCTAATAATTGTACTTCTAAATTAATTTGTCCGTGTATATTGTAATTTTTGTTTGGTTCAGAAGAGATTTTGTATTATATAGAACCTGATTCTATTTTGAACGCTTACAGACATTTGTTTTTTTTTTCAGTGATCGTGAATGAATGAGATGTTTTCTAAGTACCTACTCAGATACTTATCATCATTATATTTTTTAACACAATTCACACATCATGTCAAAGTTAACTAAGCTTACCTTCTCGTGTTATGACTAGTACAGTCAAGAGCAGGTCAACTTTTACACATTGGACTTTGTACACGCAAACGAAGTTGCGCGGGTTTCACTAGAATACGATACTTATAATATTTTGTATTTCTAAATGAATAGCCATATAAATACTTTCATATCTGAGTATACTCTTACCCGTGTCACTATTGAAAAATAATATTATTTGTAAGGTTTAAATATTAACACAAGATAAAAGCACAGAGTTCCTGTTTGTCACCACTTAGTCCGCCCACGCGGTGACTAATAGCACCACAGATGGACTATACCAGTGCCATATTTGTCTATCATTATAAACATAAGGAGTTTTTAGAATCCAGTTTTCAGAACTGGATTCAAAGTTTGCATTTAGTTATACCGTTCACAGTATTCCAGTGTTTTGCGAAATGATTCAAAGTAAATTTTAATTAAATTCTAAGATACATTTTATTAAAGAACTAGCTGCCCGGCCCGGCTTCGCCCGGGTACTGTTTCGTTTTTTTTTTCAATCTTTCTGAGAGATTTTCTTAATATTTTTTTCCGTAAGAACCTTGTACAGAGTATTAGAAAACTACAAAAAAAAAATCAGCCAAATCGGTCAAGCCGTTTTCATGTTATGTCATGACAACGGAAAACGGGTTTCATTTTTATATATATAGATAGCAAAACCCGCGCAACTTCTTTTACATGTATCCCGCTTTCCCATGGGAATTTCGGAACGTATTATACATAACGCTTCCTCTTGAATCACTCTAAGTACCTATTAAAATCCGTTGCATAGTTTTAAAGATATAGTGTATATAGGGACAGACAGACAGACAGCGCGACTTTATTTTATATTATGTAAAGATTTATTTATTGACGACCTCCGTGGCGTAATGGTTACCACGCCAGACCGCCACCCAGGAGGTCCCGGGTTCGATCCCCGGTCGGGTCATGATGAAAAATTAACTTTTTCTGATTGGCCTCGGGTCTTGGATGTTTATCTATATATGTATTTGTTATAAAATATAATATCGTTGAGTTCCCATAACACAAGTTTCGAACTTACTTTGGGGCTAGCACAATCTGTATGAATTGTCCCTATATAAATTTATATTTATTATTTACATAAATATTAATTAGCCAGTTGAACCCATATCTTTAATTTTTCATACTAAACAGAGATAAAATGATAAAATAAGAGCAGATAGCTAGAAAAGATTATAGTGAAATAGAACTGTGGTCGCAAAGAGCTGCGTAGGCGTACTGCTGGTGGTCGCGGGCACTTACGTCTTTTGGAATGTTAGATATATTTTTTTAATGGACCTAAGTGACCATAGCGATATATAATTTTTTGATGGAAATGGGTTGACGCGATTTCTACAAAATCAATTTAAGACTTGATCTAATGCACGACAGAGAGACTTTTATTTCATGTCATAAACTAGTTTAATTAATTCACAACATAAACTTAAGCTGGCAATATTCTCAAGAGCTCTTTAAATGTATTTCCTATTCTAAAGTCATAGACAAATTGAGTAGCAATAACTTTAACAGAACGTCGATGTATACTTTTAATGCTCGGTGCAACCATGACAAATTTAAATATGGTCACATAAAGTTGTTGAGATAGTTCTCTTATTGTAGCGATATTTAATTTGTGGTATAGTAAAACGTGCTTTACCGAGACTTTACCGTTGACACTCCTCGCTATATTACCGACAATGTACAGTTAGGTTAGTTTATACCGCACGATACGGCTTAGATGCTGGTTTAGGATACAAGATTATGTATTACAATTTGCTATTTTATATAATACTAGTGAATCCCGCGCAACTTCGTTTGCGTGTAGTTAATAATGCACAGGAGCGCCATCTATATCAGACTTTTGATGAAATCCTACGGGAATCGCGTAATTTTCGAGATAAAATGTACCCTATGTGTTAATCCAAGGTATCAGCTACCTACATACCAAATATCATAAATATTGACCCAGCCGTTTGAGCGTGAAGAAGTAACAAGCGTACACTTAACTTTCGGCTTTATAATATTAAAAGGATTTTTTATTAAGTATATTATGTCTTTCTAGTAGGTGTTGAGAGAGATATGAGAAAAAATCAAAAGAAAAAGCTTCATGCAATTATATGCAGTAACACACACGACATTCAACAAGTCCGACGCACAAAAAATACTTGTAATTCTAGGAGCTGTCCCGAAAATACGGTATGTATCGTTGAACTGAAACAACTATAAAAACAATCTTTCAATTTATTTTTTTGTGTGGCTTCGGTGGCGTAGCTGGTTCAACTAACCATTGTTTATATTTTTAATATTTTTATATATTTTATTGAACGTTTGATTCAATACGTTTAGTTTATCATCTGCACGTATGTGTTAAAAATTCGCGACGGACTAATTGCGTGCCATGCAGACTTTTTGTGCACTGCGGACTTGATCGCACTAAATACGTCGGATGCTTTGCCCGTTTTCATTCAGAAATATTCATTTATGTATTTATATATACATAGTCAAAGGTCGATAAGCAGTTTCTTTGCGGAATGACTGGTTTATCCTAAGTAGGTTTAACCAAAGCCTTCGGGCTAACCCGGAATAATTAGGTTAGGTTTTCAAGTCAGACTTGAGGATTGACTAGTCAAACCTAGGAGCACCGGATCTTCGAGGATTGACTATAACATATATATCTACTTAATCTGCACAACTTTTCACCCACAATAACGTGAATAATGACATTCGGTTTCGTGAGAAAGCATTACATGATTCACGAAACCAAGTTATTGTTGTAACTTTATAACGCGTTCTCATGCAACGCAAATTAAGAATGGGAATAATGCATCCGTACATTACTTTCTTTACCCGTATATGCATTGTCTTTGTACTTTTTATTAATTGCAAAACTTCATAGATCTCTCTTCGACTTTCTTTATACGTTTTCTAAGTTTTTTTTAATGTTATATCGTAGACAAACAAGCAAGCGTGTCAATAATAAAGTAAATGAAGCCCGAGGTTTTACCAGCGAAATCTTGTTGTTCCCGCAATAAAAACTATCTTATGTGTTAATCCGGATTATAGACTGCCTGTGTACCAAATTTCAATCAAATCTATCTGGCCGTTTTTGCGTGAAAGACTAACAAACATCCATACTAACAAACTGTCGCATTTATAATACTAGTTACTAGCTTTTCCCCGCGGCATCGCTCGCGTTAATTTTATGACTGTATAGATCTCGTTTAACAACAAAACAACTTGTGGCGCCATCTGTTGGCCGATACAGCGCCCTCTATAGTAGAAAAATTATTTTCCCATTGGAACGACATACTTTCACGGGATAAAAAGTAGCCTATGTTGGGCTCTGTACCCCTGACAATATGTATGCAAATTTTCATAATGATCGGCTGCTTAGTCAAGCCGTGAAGGAATAACAAACAAACAAACAAAATCACTTTCTCATTTATAATATTAGTAAGGATAAGGTAATTTTATTTCATATAATTGCGCGTTATGCGGTCATCAACTCTATATTCGCAGATGTGCAATAATTCATAGTAGGTACCTAATATAATATGCAATATGGAAAATTGTTTGTTACGCTTTCACGATTTCTCACGTTACAAGATACACTGTCACTAACTAAACTAACTTTATTTTGAGCGGTAGAGCATCTGAAACACCTTAGAAGGAAACATAGAAGGTAGAAAAGCAGTTTACATGGATTAAGTAAAGGAAAAGGTAGGCATAATAATATATTCTTAAGAGGTAGGGCACAGCGGATAATCCGCTCAAATCGGAGCAGCCCGTCTGGGGAAGGACCTCCACCCCACCTTACAGAAGATCGTAGCCAAATAGCATTGGTCTCGGTCATGTTGTGTTCCTACGGTCAGTAACGCAGAGCTCCACTTGGGGGGGTTGGGATTGCTTAATAAGTAAACGCTCCACTAATTTACGTATGTAGGTACTTAATAAATTTTTGTACTTGTTAAGTTTCTTGTACCTACGTATAATGTTTATGTTGTGTATTGCAAATAAGTTTCCGTATAATAGCAAATGTAGTATAGAAAAACAAAATCTATGAAAGCGCCGCGAGCAAAGGGCAAGTATAAAACAAAATAATAGCAATCTTGAATCAAACCAGTTTAAGGCAATCGTTCAGGCCATCTGCTTACAAAACGTCCACTTAGCGTGGATGTACGCGGAAGGGAAACAAGTCTGGCCAGTTAGCTCCATCTAATATTAGATCTACCGGGATTTCTGGACCTATCAAGCTGCGACACCTGTCCGTTGATACGGATTATTAAGGATTAGAACGACTCTCTTTCTATATAAGTTTAGTTTAACAGGAGCGTAACTAACATAGTACCTATTCGTTTCAAATAGGAATGAAAAGAAGGAATGTGTCAAATTACATTGTGAATTGAAAAAAGGAAATTTTACATTGTTATTTTAACGCAAAAGTTTGCACATATTGATGTTTGTTACTCTTTTACGCAAAAAAAATGCACCGATTTTTGGTACACATGTAATTAATAACATAGATTACTAAACATGATAGTTTTTATCCCGTATATCATTCAGGTACCTACGACTTCGCGAGTAAAACCTCAGGTATCAGCTAGTGTCCTATAATTACTTAAATAACATTGATTGGGGGTCGCTGACACGAAAATATGTATAATCTATATTTGTCCGAGTTATTGACCCTCCCGTCGAACCATTAAGTATCCAGTAGTACGGGATCTATAGCAATTATAAATACCACAGATCGACGAGTTTTAACTTCGGCACACAAGCTATAAGTCGTCTTACTTGTTGTCCAAGAGAGTACAATAAATAAAGAATCGTTAGAATAGATGATTAAGATCTTAGGTAGCTACCTATCTATCAAACCTTTAAAATTTGGAAAAAATTTCATACCGTAGCACGGAAACAAGCAAGCCACCGAAGTGATTAACCGCTGTCAATAATACCAGAGGTGCTATCAACTCTTCATCTACAATACAATGAAGAGAATAGGTTAAGAAGGGATAAAGAAAGTAGATCACCGAACGAAACGCATGGCTGCTGTGAGTGTGGCACTTCCCCGGTCGAGCACAGCGCACCACAGTGCACCAAATATAACTACCTACATATTTGTAACAATGAGGGTTTTTTTGAAATGACACCCACTAGGCGGCAGCACTGAGACGTCCGGTCCAGAAACCTGACAAGTGTCCTATCGCCTATAGATTCGTGTCAGATTTTTTTGACGTTGAAGCTTTTGACAGCGCGGTTTATTGCGATGGGACCTTTTCACCTTTTGCCAAAGTGGCGCCAACTAGTGGCGTGAATTTTCGTGAAAACCCTCATTGCGATCAAAGTCAAAATTTCTTTAATTCTGTGTGTCATCGCGGGCACTTGCCTTTGCCCGCCAAAAGGTTGTCGACCGCTAGTCTAGTACTAGCCAAACTCATTGATCTGTTACCTTTCGCTGTTTATAGTGTCGTTCAGTAATTAATAATTACTGCGCCGGAAGTGCCACTTGCTTCGCCGGTTGGACAAATCGTCGTGGTACAACACTAGGTACATTTTGAATCCGTTAGAACAAAATGTTCCCATAGAAACTGTTAAGTACAGTTGCGGACGAAAGTGATTTTTGTTTTACAACTTCCTGTGATTTCTTAGTTGTAAAGTAATAGTGTCTAGTAATTTGGCTAATTTGATCATATGGGCAGTACCGCACTCTTGCAAAAGTTTGGTACAGAAATAGCGGGAAAAGGCTAATTTAAGGAATTTTCGTAGGAATAAAACTAATATAAAAAATTTATATGAAATGCTAGTAAATTTGAAAATATTTTATTTAAATAAATAAAAAAAAATCACACATCCTTAAAATTACTTATTTATACCTTATACATGGTTCTTAATCTCAACGGTAACATAAACTAATCTAACAATACATTCCTAAAACGGAAATATAAAAACATGTATGACAGACCGACAGACGAACAAGGCGAAACTACAAAATCTAAAAACTATCCCACTGAAAGACGTATGTGATAACGTAAAAAAAATTTTTTCAATGTTAATGCCTCTTGTATAAACACGGTTTTTCTCCATGAACATTATAGAGGCATAACCGTCAGTGTTGTATGGACTTCATACATAGGCCGCAGATTCGAAAACAGCGGTGCGCAGTGGTCGAAACAAATTTATAGAACTATACGGGATCGCCCACGAAGGCAGCGACGCGATACGCACCGCTATACTGCCGCTACCGCGCTGCTGACTCCGAATACGCGCCCTAAACCTTCTCCATCTAAATAACGCATACCGCGGCGTCGAGAATGTATACGGCCTCTGTATACAAATTCCTCCCACACATAACATTTGGCCAACACTCTAAATGGTTATCCAATAACAGAATGTGAGTACCGCTCAAACCGCACAATGCTTAGAGGAAATACATTACATAATGTGGGTTGAGCACTTGAGTTGTGATTGACATTGTGATGCAAGTTATAGACATGTAGCGAAACCGCGCAGTCTTATTATTGTGGGACATTTTAGCTGTACTGAAATGAGTCCCGCGTCACGTAAAAGTTGCATGTTGCAGGGTTTTGTACGTTACTGTTGCGCGTAATGTTGGGGAACATTAAGTGTCGGCTTAAACTGGCCAGCGACCACAGCCAAACTGGCCACACGATTTCTCATACCTAAAGGTATAAATAAATCGTGTGAATAGTCCCTGTCGAGTGTCCCTCGTCGAGTTTCAGCTCAACCTCGACGCATACCTACGTGTGGCTGGTGATAGCCACTCACTACAGCGGTGACCGCGACTAGCCACTTCGATTTTTCATACATTTTGTGGCCAGTGACAGCCACTCGCTACAGCAGTGTCAGCGAGTCGCCACGCCACATGTGGCTGGGTCGGAGGCCCTTGCGCCAAGCTTTAATTATTCTCCCATAACTTGGACCACAGCAAAATCAGTACAAATACGTGAACACCTATGCGGCTATGCATGTCACGGCCGCGCCATGATCGCGTCAACAACACAAGTCATTATAACTCAATAGTGTTCGATTCTTTTAATTCTTTCAAGATAATATAAGGTAAAGCGTTTAGATTCAAAAAATCAGAACTCAGAGGTTCGGGATGGAACTTCATGCAACAAAGTCAGAGCGCGACACATACTAAACTTAGCATCGACTTATTCTGCGAGTGCCTAAATTCCGTGCGGAATACTGAGGAAGATTTCAAGTGTATCCGACGAGGCTCCTATTTAGATAATAACATTTAGAAAACAAAATTTGCACTCCGTAGCGTAGATATAGGTACTATTGAGAAATAATATACTTAAGTATGGAAAAATATTATTAAATAATTAAATTATAAATGTACAATACAATACTCTTTATTGCATTAAAAATACAAACCTACCTACATTTCGTAGTTTTTTTTATTCGAAATGAAAGTACGAATTCTGGCAGACATTCTGTACACCACTGCAAGTCAATGTATGTAATAAGCCGGTCGGATCTGAGGTCATTCCAACTAGCAATTATTTAGCGGAAAAATTGTCCACAATCTCAGCGAATCGGCCGACCTTGGTTTTCGCTAACAACTTTATAACACGCAACAAATCACGACCCAAGTGCATTTTGTAAATCTATAGGTACAAATACCTAAAAAAAATGTCGGGAGAATTGTAATGTAACACAGAGTGAAGGAGAACCTGTAACATTGCAAAGTAACAGATGGTAACAGTATTGTAACGTATCGAATCCGAAATGTTACATAACAGGCGAATTCTCGTCAGTATTGTAACTTTGTAACGTAACGTTCTAAATTCAATCTGGAATGTTACGTTACATGCGAATGCTCCCGATGAAGAACACCTTAAGGTTAAACGCGATCAGTAAGCCACGTCCGAGGCCTTTACAGTGAAACTTGATAACAGAGGACGCTCATATGATTAGTAACACTATCGCTATAAACAGCCAAGGTTGGGGTAATTAAAAACATAATACAATTGCTACTTATTATATAACACTGTTAACTTAATTTTATTTTGTACAGTCAACAAAGGAAATTATACTACGTAATTTCAAATTTTGTAGTAAATCCACTTATGCAGTATTAAAGCCCTTAATACACATGACTGAATTCAGAGTCTAACAATAGAGATGGTGCAATATTAAGAAGTGAGAAGTTGTAAGTGCTTCTCGCTTATACGTATTGCACCATCTCTTTTGTTAGACTCTGAATTCAGTCTGGTGTAATACGGGTTTTACAAATATTTAATCATAGTTACTTCTTTTAGACAAAGTATAAATAGTTTGGTCATATCAAACCAAATGTTTGGCTTAATTAAGACAAATTCAAAATAAATTGATCTTACATTTATTTTCTTACATTAAAAATATACACAATAACTATTTCCACATTATATGCACATTTACTAGTATATAGAATTAATTAAAACTGCTTTAATCTTAAGATATCACCTTTAAAACATTGTCATGTGTAATAAATAAATTCAAAAACCATAAAAAATCATTCCGCTGGATATAAAATACCCCCGGTATTGCAAGCGTCTATAGACTACGGTGACGGCTTACCATCAGGCCGACCGTATGCTTGTTTGCCAACTTTGTGGAAAAAAAATTTTTTTTTTAAAACATTCCGAATTGCAATGATATTTTTTTATTTTTCCTCTTTATTTTTAAGGGATATGGGTCCACAAGGACATGGAAACTACAAAGAAATTTGTAATAAAAATGCATATTTTTTTTACAAAAAAAAAATTTAAACTACATAATAATATAGATTGTAATCGCTAGCGGTAAATCACTTCATATGTACTAGGTTTAAACTAAAATAAATATTGTCTACAACACATTAAATATATATAAATTATGTACGGAATAACCTTATCAAATCAAAATCACCCAAATTAACTAATCCTGTATGCCCGTTTATCATACAATAATATTCGGCTCCGACGATGTATGAGAGAACCAGAGCACCAACCACACTTCCAAGGGACGTTGAATTCGGTAGCAGTATCCCCGTTGCTATGAGCAATCCGACATATGTCATGTACCTAAAAAATATATTCTGTTAGTATAATTGTTATTTTAATAATTTAAAACCCATTTTTAGTAAATTGTAGTTTAGTAAATATAATTTTAAAAAAGAATAATAATAACTTTGGCTAATAACTGGTCATGTTGGAAACGCTTGGTGAGTCCTATGTCCAGCAGTGGGCTATGAATAAAAAAATTGTTAGTAACAATATGAATATAAAAATGAAATAATTGGCAATAAGTTTAATGAAGAGTAGTGGCTTTGGTGACCAGACTCTTCTTCAGATAAGCAGACAGTTATTTATTTTTTTAAATTACTACTGCCAAATAGCATTGGTCTGGGCCATGTTGTGTTCCTATGGTGAGTAAGGTCTCCAGAGCTCCAATTGGGGCTGGAGGGTTGGCAACGCGTGAGTGATACCCCCGGTATTGCAAGCGTCTATAGGCTATGGTGATGCTTACCATCAGGCGGGCCGTATGCTTGTTTGCCAACCTTGTGGTATAAAAAAAAAATTATTTAAATAGTATTTTGACTGTTATTTTTTAATTTAAATACATAAATATAAATATTAAATAAAATATTCCCATCACCAATAACAAAATATTGGTTTACCTAGTTTTTTAAAATCACAAGTGGTATTACAGCTCTTCATTTCTGTAAGAAAATTTCAATCATTAATTGATATCATGCTTCAAACTCAAACCAAAGAAAAGTTATAAAAACTACCTGTTACCCGCGGTTTCGCCCGCGTGGTCCGGAGGAACTGACAAAAAATAAACTTAAGTTTTTCCTATGAGAAATAGATGCTTTTCCGGTATAAAATTCCGGTAGCTTGTCACTCTCCAGACCTTAACCTATCCCCAAAAAAAATCGTGTCGA
Source organism: Endotricha flammealis (assembly GCA_905163395.2). Lineage (NCBI taxonomy): Eukaryota > Metazoa > Arthropoda > Insecta > Lepidoptera > Pyralidae > Endotricha > Endotricha flammealis. Next base: position 1,790,728 of record LR990855.1, on the reverse strand, counting down.
TCCTTTCATTACTTTCAATGTGAAAGAAGGACAAACAGACACACTTTCGCATTTATGATGTTATTATGGATTCACCAACCTTGTTGTGGTTAACTGTTCCGATTGGTCCTCATCCTCTCTATCAGCAATACAAAACTCGCCTTTTTTAGAATACCCTTTAGCACATTTCCTGCACATATCTGGCCCATCGCCGTGACATCCATTACATGATTTGTCACAGTTCATACATGCATATGACCCGATAGAGTTAAGGCAAAATTGGTCCTTTTTACATTTATTAACATCGTCACATTCATTTACATCTAGACAGCCTTCATCAGAATCAAACACAAAGCCAGGTTTGCAAGCCACACAATCTTTTTGTGTACCGTGCCGGCAACCACCCATACACGCTTTATGGCATGGAGAACACAACATTTTGTTGTCATCCTGATAAGCCAAGTAATAGCCAATGATACATGATTCACAATTCTCTCCTGTATAACCTGGATCGCAGAAACATGTTCCGTTGCCTTTTCTCGTGCCGTCACCACGACACTTGCCGTTTCCGTTACATAAATTCTCATGGTTACCAGGACACGGTGTACAGTCTTTGCCATAATGGAGTTTTGGACAACAATATTTCATGTTATCTATACAAATGTAGGTATACAGATCAACTGATTCGTCGGGATCTTGCGACCACCATTGCTCAATTAAATCCTCAGCTTGTTCAGCCATATGGTGGCATTGGATGGAGTGCTTCGACTCTTTACAAAGGCTGTCTTGTATGTCAATAAGGCGCATCTCGCTACGCTTATAAGACTTTTTTAACTTTTCTTCCTCCCACGCCGTGTCACCGCCCTCATATTTACCTCGCGCCGTCCTTTCTAGACCTTTCTTAAAGGATTCAATGAATAATTTGCATGCCTGGCACTCTCCAAGGGTTTTAGATTGTGTCAAAATGTCAGTATTTAACGCCGGAGGCTGTATGGAAGAGATACCGGCGGGTAGAGAAACTGCTATCACTATAAACTTTATTAGCAATTCCTTTATATTCCTCATATTGTACACACCTGAAAATGCATTTATTAATTAAAGAAATAAATAAACATTTACATTTAATACACTTTGTATCATAATTAATTGATTAATGCCAGGAAATAACATAAAATCTGCGGTGAGTTTTACATACCTTATCGATCCGCTTTACAAGTCTATGACACTGTATATGAATAAAATTATTATTAATCTCACAGTTTACGGTCAATTGGATTTAATTATGATATTTTCTTCATTATCCAAAGTAATATACGTGCAAAAACTGACGTGTTTGCTTCTCACTCGGCGTATTATTTGACGTTTCCGAGGACAACAGACAGCTGTTGACATGACAGTCCTACGCCATTACAAAGTTACGTTTCGTTCAACGCAGATTATTAAAGTGATGTAAGTAATAATTTTGGTGTAATTTTGTAATAGTGTAATAGTGCAAAAAATAAATATGCTAGTACGACTTCTTGTCGTATAGAATTCATTTCTCTGTGTACTTTTATATTTTATCAATCTACTTTAAGGAGTATTTTGCACAAATTATCTTTACAAAAGCAGACGTAATGCTTCAATACTATAGGTATGCATAGATTTAGCATTAATATAAAACTTTTATACAACTATCTAAATAATCTTTTGATAAAGTAATAATCAATACTAAAACACGTAAACAATGAAAAATGAATGTAACATGTCGCCTTCGATGTCTGTATTATACGAATAATGAATAGTTGTGATGTGAGTGAATAGTTCACATTGCAACAATCATTTATCTTGTATTCGATTCGAGTTCTTATATGTGACGTCATATCATCTTAATTATATGTTTTCAATGCATGAGCCAAGGTGGAAGGTATGTTGATCGGCTTTTGTTAGATTGTCGATACTGACAAGGTTGCTTGAATTATTAAAAAAAATACACCTATTGAGATGTCCACGGAGCCGTCAGACATCATTAACCACATTATTTTCACACATAGATTATACTTTTAGTTTACATTATTTAATTACGATGGCGTCGCTATGTTTTGCCTCTAAAACGAACATGCAAGTTAAGCCACGTCGACCCAAGCCAATGTTTGGATGGGTTTCGTAATGTCGAGCTTCTCCGTGCTTTCAAGGGCACGTTAAGCCGTCGGTACCGGCTGTTGTCAATGATTGTTAAACCAAGTCATAACTAGGCAAAATAAATAATAAATAAATAAATAAATATAAAGGGACAAATCACACAGATTGAGCTAGCCCCAAAGTAAGTTCGAAACTTGTGTTATGGGATACTAACTCAACGATACTATATTTCATAACTAATACATATTATTATATAGATAAACATCCAAGACCCGAGGCCAATCAGAAAAGTTCGTTTTTTCATCATGACCCGACCGGGGATCGAACCCGGGACCTCCTGGGTGGCGGTCTGGCGTGGTAACCATTACGCCACGGAGGTCGTCAAAAATAAAGTGCAGATGACTGTTAGTTGTTGAAAAAGAAAGAAAAACAACAAAAAAGCATATCAACTACAGTTAACTCTCCTGTGTTTGTCCGTGCGGTTTTCACGCCTTAACGTCTCTTTCGCCAACGGAGACAAGACCACTAACTGAAGAGGCTATTAAGTCATCAAGACTGACATTTTGTTATCTACGATGTGAAAATAATAATAATCTTTTGGTATTACACGACTACAAAAAAAACACTTTTCAGGATCGAAGGTGTACCTACTACAGGTTGGCGAATTAGCAAAGTTATCGTGCCATAATGCGAAAGTTTCACAACATGGATGTAAGTATATATGTTTGTTACTCTTAAAAACGGCTGGACAGATATACTTGATTTTTGGTAAGTATACAGGGTAACTTATAACATACATTAACGTAATTTTTATGCCATATATCAAAACCGCGGTCATCGACTAGTCAAAAATATTTTCATCAAATGGCTAGCTATTTTTAAGTGCGTTGATGTATTAGTGAAGCGCAGACTGCTAATTGATAATACAAATGTGTAGTACAACGCACAGACGTACACGCTTGCATAATCATTTCCTGCTTTCACCATAACAAAGACTATTCTCTTAAGTTTTCTACAAACTTAACAATTCGTGCGGAGAACAGGTGGAACTAATCAATTCCAATACAATTAAATTAACATTACATAGACGCCAGCGCCACCGTGGAAAGTAAAAGTATTTTTGTTAATAAGCCACATTTTCTATGAAGTGCACGACTGGCGTGTACCCGTCTCGCACGTTCGTACAAACAATAGACAATTCGCGCATTAATATCATTTTTTTTTATGTTATTTGTGTTTTTTTTTATGGTTGCCACTCTTTAAATAGTGTGTTTATGACCTTACACAAATTTTCATCTCAAAATATTTAACCTGAGACCTGACTCCTGACACACCAAGTAATATTAATTTCATTGACTAAACAAGTTAAACCTACTTACTATACGTTTCAACTAGACTGTTGACCGACGTCGGTTAGAATTCTAGCCTTCCTCAGGAAATGTAAGTAGAGATTAGCCAACACTTTAAAAATAAAATAATCCCACCAAAACATTTTCATGTAAAATGTTGCCAAGACGGGACCAAATGACTCGCACTATCAAAAAGTTTTTGGATCTCATGTGGACCTAAGCTTCTACCTCTACTCGCCCTACGTCTACAAGGCCTAACTTCACAAACTCTACACCTTAATCAAAATATGTGGCTTGGCCATTTCGCTACATTCACATAGGAATAAGGTGAAAAATTTATAAACCATTCATCAAACTTTTCTCTTATACATTAGCTTGGAACGAAACGGCCAAGACTCATATTTTGATTAAGGTGCAGAGTTTGTACAGTCCAGATATTACATTTAAATTAGTTCTCGTATTTTTATCACAAAAATACGTTCTTATAGGGCTCCAATCTGGCACTACATAGAAACCTTTTTATGGAAGTTTTTTACATTGTGATATGAGCGTATTAAATAAATTAAAATAAAAAATAAAATGTGTTACGGAACCAACCCCAGAGGGCTTCTATTTATCCCTGCTATTAATACATTCGAGATGGTATCGAATTTATTCAGAACTGGCAATACAGCTACTTTTTTTAAAAAAACTACTTTACTTTTTTTTTTCAATGAACCGCATTTTAAATGAAGCGTGTAAGCGCTATTTTTTTTTGTCTAGCTTGTACATACAGTAGTTATGAAGTAATTTTACAACAGAAACTAATTTTGTCAAGACAATTTTTCCAATAAGAAATCCGAACAGTGACGCATTAGATTTTTTTGTGATCTATTTAACATTTTATGTGATGGCATTTCTATTTGTTCTCGAGTCTATACATATAATATTAGTAGGTAAGTAAATATTTGCAATAATCCCTTGTCTGGTCCCCACAATACACAGGCCTAGCCCAGCTAACTTTGGTACCCAGGTGACCCTATGTAAATTGTATAGAATTTATTTATATATCTAAAAAAATACAGTCTATCAAACGACGCCATATTTTTTAACCGTTTGAAAAACTAAAAATATAAATTACTTGTATGTATGTAGTGGTACTAAAAAATCAGTGGCCATTTTACAATAAAAAAATTACATCAACGACAACGGCGTTCATTTTTTACCATTCAACATAACAAAGTCTCCTTTGATATTACGCTAGAATTACTACTAAAGATTATCGTAATATAAAATCGGACAGCCGCGAATACGATCGTAATAATAAGAATATGCATCGTCATCTCTTCTATTGAACAATCAGTTTATCAGATGCCTCTCTGTAATTAAAAACTGATTTCAGATACGCTTTATACTCAGATTGAATAACGCTTTTGTAGGTTGTATGAACTCGACTGCCTTTACCCTCTCTCATTAAAAAAAAAAGTACATTCCAACGACAACAAAGAAAATTTATGTCGGAAGATGATTGCCAAACGGAAGAAAAAAGAAAATTTTTATAGTAGGTTTTCTTTCCCGCCATTTACTTATTTTTTTCAAGGAAGAGAGAGACGAGAAATTTTACATTTATTTTTAATATTAGTCGTTCGTTTTGTGAGATCCGGAAGCCCAACTTCTCTCCTATCCCTTTGCTCCCTACGGAAATAGGGCCATAACAGAGACCTTTCTTGCAACGCATTGGTAGCGCCCGCCCCTAGTAACCACGATGATCAGCTAACCACTATGACGTTAAAATAATATGTAAATTTATAATGAATTTTTAATAATTTATATGAGAATACTGGTAGCCAAAAAAAATGCAAAATAATAATGAATTTAAATGAGATTACTGGTTGCCTATAAAAAAAGTAACAAAAATGGAAAAATAAAGATTTTTAAACATCGAATAATTTGTATGTATGTTGACAAAGTAATTCTTCGTAGGCAACGAGCCGTAGAGGTTCTTGAGTCACATAGTACATGACGTCATGGTTGCAAATGCCAACCGGCCCGACAAGGCCTTACGACAACCTGGCATGGCATCGTATATTTAAAGCACCGACCAACTATCTAAATATATACAAACACGATCTGAATAAAATTAGACTTTACATTTGTTTTAATTAGTAAAAATAAAAACTAAATCAGTGTAAACGTAGAGATTTTATCTACAAAGCTATGCGGTTCGAAATATTTTTTTTTATATTATTGTAATATACTCCTGGTGCCCTGGTGATAAGCAGTCACCAGAGTCTAGCGGTTTTTTAAATAACAGGAGCATTCAAAGGTTGACATAAAAAAAATATAAGACATCGAGATATGTTTCAGTAAGAAGGAACTAACGTACTTATCTCGATGATAAGCATAATTAATTGCACTTCTTGCAATTTTTATTTTATTTTATTGAAATAAACAACAACACTCAACAACAGCCATTCTTAAAAATAACTTAAGTCTCCATAGATAGTTGGTGTGTGCCAGCGATATAATAACAAATCTATGAAATTGTGAGACAAGCGATTCGGATGTGACTAACTTCTTGAATATGTTATTAATTCCCAAGGTCTTACCAGTTTTGTGTGTTTTTCGTTTACCAAAGTAATATTGAACAAAAAAAACGTCAAGACGGATGACACAAAAATACATAAATTTTATACAAATTTACACAGCGCCACTTGTACCAGCGGCTATGCCACCAGCGGTCCCACCCAAAGCAAATACTATAGAAACTCTACCGAGTTAATACGTACAGCTTCGGAAGAATTCGGGCAAGACGGCGACACTAGCGCCCCTACGGCATGAGGGCGGCATGAGGTGAACGATTTCAAAACTTTTGTGCGTTTTGTATGCAAAATGTTATAGCGCCCCTAGCGGATTTCAAAACTTTTGTGCGTTTTGTATGCAAAATGTTATAGCACCCCTAGCGGCATGAGGTAAACGGAGGTTGCCAAGTCATTGTATGAGAAACGTCAAGAGCTGTGCGTATTAGTCTTCTATAGTATTTGCCCAAAGTAAGCTACGCTGCCTCAGTCAAACAAAGAGTTTTAGTCTTAGCTGCCTGCAGCTTGCTTGTGTTATGGGTACCAGATCTATTATTGTAAAATCTTTTAATAAGTAGAAAACACCTAGACTCGAGAACACAAATGCCATCATATTAAATGTTTGCCCTGAGCGGTAATGTAACCGCGCCCTCTGGTGTCCAAGGTAGGATCACTCTACCAACCAAAGCACCACTGGGCTGTCAAATTTTCTTTTGTCAAGTTTTTCTTTTCTTTTTAACTCTTATTTTATTACACACATACAAATACTGTTAATAACACCTAATGTATTTATATTTATAAATTTATAACTGGTAAAACCCGTGCAACTTCGTTTGCGTATATATCGCTTTATTTTGAAATTTTCAAAAATCCTTTCCTAGTACACCCCAAGGAACCTACATTCCCAATTTGGAATCTCTAGACCCAGCGGTTTGGGCTGTGCGTTGATATAAAGTTAAGTCAGTCAGGACTTTGAATTTTATAAATATAGATGTACAATTTAAAGTGATTATTTTATCAGCAAACTCGGACTTGCATTTTACGACGGACAACTCCATATTTGCCGCGGGGCTTTCAATAAAATCTTAATGTTATGTCCTACGCCGCCCGTAAAACGGAACGAACCAATAATTCCCGCGGCACAAAGTTTCAATACTGTCATTTTGTTAAAATATATTTTTGTGGAGGTTGTAATGCCGGGTACAGATTGCTGTAAATAACGTAACATGTAATGTAACAGATTTCCCATAGTGTGAACTCTGTGGACGCCTTGCGCGCACGACCCGAGCATTCAGCTCGTGTGATGCTCCTCCGCGATTGATAGAGGAAGAAAACACAGCGCTGCGTCCACACTATGAAATGCTCCTCATGTTACATTCATGTTACATTACATTACTTTGACGACCTCCGTGGCGTAATGGTTACCACGCCAGACCGCCACCCAGGAGGTCCCGGGTTCGATCCCCGGTCGGGTCATGATGAAAAACGAACTTTTTCTGATTGGCCTCGGGTCTTGGATGTTTATCTATATATGTATTTGTTATAAAATATAATATCGTTGAGTTAGTATCCCATAACACAAGTTTCGAACTTACTTTGGGGCTAGCTCAATCTGTATGAATTGTCCCTATATATTTATTTATTTATTTTTATTATTTATTAGTCTGTACCCGGCATAAATTAATTCAAGTGGGTGTGTGCTCGCCCACGAGCCTCGCAAATATCAGAAACCTTGCGAATTGCGTAATGCGAACTACAAAATTCAAGAAGTGGGCTGCTAGGCCGTTTAACTATGCCGAGATTGCTTAATGTCTTATGATTTTAGTCTAAATCTATGTAAATGTAACTAATATTGAAGAGGAAAGATTTGACTGTTTACATTGAATAGCCTCCGTAACTACAGAACCGATTTGAAAAATTCTTATACCGTTGTGAAGCTACATTATCTCCGGGTAACATATACTATTTTTGGCGAAAAAAATAAGTAAAATATTATTTTATAAGATAAGTTTTAAATCGTTACCGTACCTAGTAAGTATGTATAATTTTAAGAAATGCATTAAGTATGTTTTAAATTATTATTTTCGGCACAACATTTCAGAACAATACATTTATAAAAATAAGTCGCGTCACGTACAAAATACCAGCGCGTTGTCGCTCATAAAAAAAACTCGAGCTAATCGCCGGTCATCGTACTCTAGTGCTTTCTTAAATAATAAATTATTTTATTATGGCCGACGCTTACGGGAAAGACAAGTTCCATGTTGGACTGGCCTCTGGTTTCGCTATATTAGTATGTACACAAGTGTTTGAATATTGCTTAATTTGGACAACAGAACAAATAGTCTTGTGCTAGATGCGGCTGTATGGGACATTTCTGTTGGTAAAGTATCTTTCAAATAATTCCAGAAGTCTGCATATTTCCATGGCCGGTTATGTAGTATATTAGCTATAAGTCGGCCTTATTAGGGGTACATTTAGAACGAAAATTATGCATAATAATATCCCCTTCGATTTAAGAGAGACCTGTAGACTGTATCCCTTATTAAATTACATGCAAAATTATAATAAAACAATGCAGATAAGACCACAGTCATTTAAACTGTCCTGTGGTCTTTGCGATCTTATTCTTCTGTGGATAAGGCAACAAATAGACTCAGCAAATCGTGGAGTCGCAAATAGGCATCTTCTCACTCAACATAATACAATGCGGTCGTCTGACTCCATGGCCCTGGTCTTCCGCATTGCAATAAATACTAGCAAACTCCTTGCCTTTATTCTCGTTTGTATGTGAATTTCAATATCGTGCAATCCAAGCATCAAACTTAAAGTGAAGCTAAAACAAACCCCCAAAGGTATTTCTCGATCGTTTCTCTCGAAAAATCGTTTTTCAGAAAACATTGCAGTTTATACTGCCAATTTGACTCTGTTATTTTCCTAACTACCTCGAAATGTGTATTATCCTAAGGTATCTCTTATCTTATAGCACGATAGCCTAAGGCTAAACTTGGTGCACACAATTGCTTTGTAACAACCGTAGAGAAATACACCGAAATGATGGTACGTACATACAGCTGGCTGGTTTATCAGGGTTCCTTATGCAGTTTAGTTGGTAAATATTTAGAATTTATGCCTTGGATTCATTTGGTACGTGATGCATTTGAAACTGGTATTGATTTATTTTCGATTTTATATATTTTATTTATTTATTTGTTTCGAAAAGTTTTGATTAGGTATATATTACTCACGAGTTAATTCTCAAGCTTTATGCTAAGTTTTTAGTTGTAGCTAAGTAAAGTATCACTGTCAAATTAGAAATTCTTTCTTCCTTGAAAATAACAGCAATAACTTTAAAATGTGTTCCTATATACTCACCGTTTATGTATTTAATAGAAAAAGTGTCGAATAATAATGTAGAATATATCATGTGTACCGACTCTACGTAAATTTTTTAGCATGTAAGAATCATCGTGAGGAGAAACCTATTTGTATGTCAACCTAGTCAGTTGTTGAAGCTTAAAGGATTTAATGTCATAGAGAAAAATTATACTGAAAAAATTTACAATACGTTACATACACATCTTTTTTTGTCGGATAATGTGAATTTGGAAGTAAAATAATATTAATAAAATAGATTGGTAAATATTATTTTATGAGAAGATAAGGAGGCGAGAGAAAAAAGTCAATTGACAAGTAAAAATGTGACTTATTACCACAGCAGATTCATTATCCATAGAAGTGGTTCATTATCCTAAGGACCGTGTTTCAATGTGGTCCTTCGAGCCGGATTTGAACTGACATTTCTAGAATATTCAAAGTACGGAACCATACTCAAGTACACTTTATTATAATAATTATATTTAACAACGGGGTGCGCATTGGAGCGTGAACCCGAATTCGTTAATTCACTAACGTTTTTTGCCGCATTTTTGACCTAGAGCGTATTCATTGTAGACTCCGTTAAAAAAATGAATATTTAGTTGTTCCATTTTTCTTGTGCACTAATTGTAGCGAGATATCATGAGAGCAAGTTGATCGTTTTCATTTGTAAATAGATTATTTATATTTACTGAGAATAACATTAAAATAACATTGATAACAGAATAGTATAATCACAAGAAGGCGGCCTTAATGCTGAAAAGCAGACAAGTAAAACACTCAAGTTCATGAACAATTTTTTTGTTCGGGATTCGAACTCGCAACCCGTGTCATGCAATCGCAACCATGAAAAAAGGGGCCCATAATTATTCTTCCGACTTTAGAAATTTAGACAAATAATTCCTGCAGAGGTTTCCCTAGGGTTTTCAAGAAAGAAAAGGGGTAGAAAGAAGTTGAGCATTCAATAAAATAATAAAAATATAAAGATGTCAGTTTTGTAATTTTATTTATACTTACATAAATAAAGAGATAAATTTGGCAAAGTTATTTTATGATTTCATATCGTGACTGTAACCAATTATGTCAAATTCGTTCTTGTTGTTAAAATTTTATAAGTAATAATTCACCAAAAGTTGATTTAATATGTATGACTGTGTTGATATTTGAGATACCTCATCTCATAATATTATGTACTTTCATATTTTCTAATATATATTTTTTATGCTACAAAGGTGGCAAACAAGCCGGCCCGTCTGATGCTAAGCATCGCCGGCCTTTTAGACGCTTGCAATATATAATAGGTATTATTATTTGTTTTGTATTTTTTTTGTATTCTAGTAATAATTTCGGCTTAATGTGTCAACATATCGATCATGTACCTATGCGATTGGAGATATAAATAACGCTATTAAATATTATATTATCTCCTTTCGATCTTAACGTATTTTTTTTATATAACGTAATAAAAACAATTATCACAAAGTGTTTAACATAGTGCCATATTCCCGACTGCGCAAGGCAAAGGAGGATTATTTCTTATTTGACATATTTCTAATGTTATCTGACAAAAAGTAGGTATTTACAGTTAAAAGTTAAGTTGAATAAAGTATATGCTTTTCCAAACAATTTATCTATTTTATGAGCTACGTTTCTGATCTTAAAGATCTCACTATCCTTACTTGGACGTCTCATACGTGAGCTAAATCTACGATCTTCAATATCTAAACCAAATTTGCATATCTCCAATCTTACCGCCGTTAAACAGATAAAATAGGGCTTAAAATCACTTGGTCGGTCATAAATATTACGCGCAAGCGCAGGATTTACTAAAAAATATTTTCAAATGGCATTCCCAAAGGTAATTGACACAAGATCGACAAAAAATGTACAAAAATAAATATCGATTGGAGTCGACGGGGCGCCTTACAGAATAATGATGCTTGAAATAACATATTCGCAAAGTAATAAAGATGTTTTTGCACACCACCCTTTTGTTCCCTTTATAGAGCGCCATCTCGCGATGAAATGAGGTGCAAATATTGTTCTTTCGTGTGGCAACATTGATGGTATTTTAATTGGTTGCAAGTAGGTGGGAATTTAAAAAAGGTTTGATAATTCAAGGATTTAAAAATTAAACTGACCAACAGGATTACATTATCGTTGTCTGTTTGATATCGTAATTTTACAAATCTGCGACCGAGGATTTTCCCTTATCGTATGCCATTTTAAATCGTTTTTCCAACTAAACTTTTAATTGCCGCGGGAATCAGTGCATTTTCCGGTGTGTAAATCCTTTAATTAAAATATCTGCTGGGAAACTGCATACAAACTCATTAAAGTTGATTAAAGGAAATTTTCGTGAATGAAAACATACTAATAAATAGTAGAATACATTATAACACAACCGTCTTTTGTTTTCATTATTACTTACAATTTTTTTTTTTACAATAATTGGACATGTCGAACAAGGTGTAATATGAAAATCAAATTAGATTGACCATATCAGCTCAATAACTGGTTGCGACCACAGGTAAAGTAACCCAAAAATAAACAACTTTAACCTCAAGCAGTAAATAGCTGGTCGGTGGAGGCGACTTGGTCGTAAAAACACTGAATAACTGCCCCCGTGCTGCTCTAAAAAGGCCGAAATCTCATTAAACACGGCTTAACAGCTCACTCTTCTCGGAATTTCTTTAGTTAATAACGATTGGAATAGAATAGGTTTTACGGACTTCGAACTTTTGTCGTGAGGTGTAAGCGCCAGGCGTTTACCACCTTCTGCACGCACAATATGTAAATTATATTGCATATTTACGCTTTGAAGAAACTCTAATATGTACAACCTAAGATATGCCCTATAAAGGTATGTAGAGAGTAAATTAAAGATTAATATTACGTATTTCACACAGAACTTTCATGTAACTTGACTGTCTTCCCTGTTATTCTGTCTTCAGGCCAAATAGTTACGATTTCTATGGCCATTACGGCCTATTATTATAGAGCTACACATTTGAACTTTAAAATCATATATTTTTTTATTTTAAAATAAAATAATCATTCAACCATTATAAAATCTACGCTTGATTGGCACAGTTAGACATCAATCTACCTTCGCTCACCTGTGGTTAATGTGATGGATAATGGCCAGCAAATCAAATAAAAAAAATACAATCCTTTCCTATATTTTAAAGTTACTTTTTTTTCGTAAATTGTGAAGGTTTATTCCATACATTCCAATTGTTCCGATTACCCTAACTCAGTCAGAGCCAGAAACACACTTATTTTTTATTTGCATCAATAGACAAAACCGTCTGAACTGGTTGGTGGTAGGAAAAAATGGGACGATTCGAAATGGCTTGAATTTGAATAAATATATTTGAATTTGATACCCTATACCGCGTACTCCTATTCCCTAGTCCACAGAATAAATTCCCGTCATTCTGCCGTCGGCGCGGACGCATCCAAGAGGCGGAACTCTAGTAATAGCCACATTCCCAACCGAGGAGATGTGAATGCCGCTCATGGAATATGGCTGAATGGCTCGGAAACCATTAACAGACTGCACACGATACCTTTGTTTATTACGAGCTAACAATTCGATACCAACCACTAAGGAACTTTATTTTACAGTCCAAGTACAGCTTTCACATTAATACTATGTATTGTGTAATGGCTGAACATTTATTATTACATGTCTGTGAGAGGACGAAATATCTTTTTGCGAAATTGGTAATAAACTTCTACATTGATATTCCATCTCAGAGTTAAAAGGGATAGTAACACTAATTACTTTTAATTTTATCCCGCCAACAATATTTCTGCCTTATCCGATGGTTGACTGGTAGAGAATGCCTTAGGGCATTAAGTCCGCCAGTTGTACTTTTCTAAGTGCAATAAAGATTAAATAAATAAACAATTTCTAAGATCGCCTTATCGTGATCGCCAACTCGTGTTTCATAAATTAAATAAGTACCATGGATGTATATAAGGGTAAAGAACTAAGAACAAAGATTTTTATGCTAATTAATGTAATCATTATGAAACTTTGTATTTACATAGCACAATATTACTTACTACTGAATAAAAATTCGAGTAAAAATAATTTCATGCATAATTTAGAAAAAAAGTATTATTTTTACGGCCACATCTTTTATTTGATGATTGTACAACTTTAACTAGTTACACTCGGGAAGATTTATATTTAATCATGTTTCTATTTATTTATGATAATAGTGCTATTAATTTATTTATTACATGTGATTTATTTTTATACATAATACATAAGCACTAATCTGCATGTACCTTTTAAGGCATAGAAAATTAAGTAGAAAAATAGAGACATTTAAATTAATTTAATCTTCCTGATATTCTTTGACGCTATAGTACGCTTTATTAATTAGCGATCGTATAATTTTATAAATGAGTTGAATTGATCTATCGGTTTTATTTATATCATTGCACGGATTATGTTTATATCATCATTATTAATAGGTATAATAAATTCCGATACTATTAATGATGTTACACGACGACATAGTAACTGCTCCACTCGGCTAAGCCAGCCCTTGTTTGTTGCAAATACAAAACAAATGCAAGACCGCAGATGTGATTAAAGTTTTCTAAATATTGCGTGAAAGAATTTACTCGATTTTTTATTTACTAATAACCAACCTCCTTACAGAAGATCGTTGCCAAATAGCATTGGTCTGGGCCATGTTGTGTTCCTACGGTGAGACCTTCCTCCAGAGCTCGAACTTGGGGGGGTTGGGAGGGTTATATTAAAAATAATATAATTTTACCTAATTGAATGACTAAATAGTATAATAATTTATAAAATCAACTTTAAAAAAAACTAAAATAATGAATTTTAAACAAGAGATGAATTTAACAGTGTTAACATAAATTAAACTTTATAAAAAAATATTAGAAAGCATATCAAACTCTGTTTCCTTAATTTAGGAGGACGAAACGTATAAACATACATAAAAAATGGGCGTGTAGAGCGTCTTTCTTATTATAGAGACTAGGCCAAGAGTTACTTTTATATTAAAATTCGCATCTTACTTATTTAAAATAAGTAGTTTTCATTAAATATTTAATTACTTACTGAAATTAACTTTCGTTTTTATTAAATAAGCGCCAAGCGATGATAATAAAATAATAGTAGCGATGTAATAAGAGTATTTCTAAATTAAGTGAAGTTTATTTTTAAAAACCTTGTAAAATATTTGTACACTGCTTATGTCTCATCTGTAGACTGGAAATGTGTGGAGGGCTAGTTACATAATCACTTAGATTTAGTTGTAGTATCATTTAGTCAGTCTATAACTGATAGATAAGCTATTAGCAAGTCGTAAAGTGTTCATAAATACCTATATTATAAATCAAAGTTGTTCACAGAGATGTTCGTTTGTTTAAAAAAATATAAGTACTTATATTATAACTTTTTTCAATACTGTGACATACACATTAGCATAATGCTGCTCGCCTATAACTAAATAATAATATTTTAATTTGTGCCATGTATAAGTAAACCTTTACTTAAAACTTATCTTTTCAACAATTTTAGTGAATAATATCTTACTAGCTTAGTTAATAAATAGCTAACCTTACGGATACTATAAACAACTAACTAATTAGTAACTTACGTAGAATTAGCCAGTTACTTACTACTTACTTAGTTAATAAATAGTAACCTTACTATAAAACTTTTACTACGTAAAACTAGGTATTACGAGGTCACATATTAGGTAATCTTTGCAACCGAACCGTAACAAGGCAATGAATGGCCTACGATGCAAATGAACCCGAGAACAGAAACCATTTATCGATGTAAACTATCGACTAGACCACAATACAGTAGACAGAGACAGAATAAGATAAACAAATTAACAAACCTCTTTCGAGTCGTAGCCTTTTTAGTTTTGCGGCGCGTTCCAAAAAAACTGTTCAAATCAAAAAAAAAATAAACAGGCACAGAACATAACACTATTTTCTTATTGTAACGGGCACGACAGTCACTATACGCGATCGTGTTGTTGTGTGTGACGCAACGTGCGCCCGCGTCGCTTGTTACGCGCTAACTGAACGAAACTTGGTGAACGTTGCTTTTGCTTGACCTTCCTGCCCACAGAGCCTAGATAGAGCCTCATTTCCAATTGAGGTTTGCCCCAAAAATTATGGCCTTCAAGGAAACTTGCTTTCCTCCTTTTGACATTTTATCCTGCTCAAAGGACCAACTATACTGTGATAAGCTTTTATCCTGTTCGAAGGACCAAAATTATGACAGCGCTTTGTGTAATTTTTTTCACTTAAAGTTTATTAAAATTATGATTGATGGTTATAAAAACAATAATGATATTTATTTTGAGAGCCTTAACTTAGTTTCAATGACACGCCTACTATACAATATACTGATATGTTTTGGTTACGTACGGTAGAACTAGACGACCTGTTGGAATAAGCCTGGTGTATGCTTCAGTGGTCGCGGGTTCAATCCTCGCACACAGCAATTATTTAGTTTAAAGACTACTCTGTCCCTAAGGTTTTTTTTTACTATGATCTGATGATGGAGCTCGAAGGTAGACATTATTTTATTCACGCAAAAACTGCTTATCATATATTTTTTTAAATTTTGTTTTGTAACCTGAATGATCATAATACTCGCTAGTTAATTTATACAGGTGTCCCGGAATTAATGCGACACACTGTATGTGGTGATAGTGGGGTCAAGACCAATTAATACGACATATGTTCAGCAAAAAAGAAATTAATCGTTTGTGTAGATAATGTACCTATCAGTGTTGTACATACATACGTTTTCTAAATCTGCATTAAACAATGAAATTTTAACTTTGGACTCGTAATTAATTAATTCTCTTCACGGTACGAGTAGGAGTGCGGGAGCGGCGGCGGAGTCCGCCAAGAAACTAAAAGCCACAAAATATCAGCAGCTGACTGGTTCCTACGATTTTGTGGCTTTTGGTGTAGAAACATTAGGCCCGTGGGGTACCAGTGCGTTGTCTTTTTTTAGGGACATCGCAAAAAGGCTGCGACAAACCACTGGTCACCCAAAGGCTGGCAGTGGCTGCTAGCATTTTGGGCACCCTGCCACAGGGACCATGTCTTTTTAATGCTTAGTTTTAGTTTTTATTGTTAGTTTAGTTTTAATTAATTTTAATAATTGTAATATTATGTTTTCATTAAAATTTACTTGATCTTTTTTAATTTTTATTTTCATTAATAGCCAAGTTTTGTAACGAGAAATAAATGCATCTAGTAACCTGAAATAAATGCATAATATTTTTTTATTTATTTAAAGCATAAAGGATAAAACAGCCACTTATAATTTTTTGAGGCACCCGAGATTGAAGTTCGTGAAAAATCTTTTAAAGTAAAATTAACAAATAAGAAATAGGTACATTTAATTAGGAGCTCGATGGCGTCGCTGTGCACGCAACACGCAAGTCAAGCGACGTCGACGCTAGCCAGTGTTTGGATGGGTTTCGTTATCTCGAGCTTCTCCGTGCTTCGGAGGGCACGTTAAGCCGTCGGTCCCGGCTGCTATCGGGCCAAGTCGGTGGCCTTCGGGCGGCTTGAAAACACCGGCCTCTGCCAATCCGCATTGGAGCAGCGTGGCAGAGTACGCTCTAGTCCCCTTCGATTGAAGGGAGACCCGTATCCCAGCAGTGGGATGATTATGGGTTGATATGATGATGACATTTAATTAAATACTAATGAAACCCGCGCAACTCTTAAATATCATATCGTGAATTTCTGCACTGACAATGGTTCACTGGTTCAGAGAATGCAATTAGCACTAAATGCTAATAAATAAAGATATATAAAATACAATCTATTAAAAAATACCTTAGCTCCTGTGAGTTAACAACGTGTTTTAAACAGTTTTTAAACTCAGAGCTTAGTGAAATATCCCTAATTACGAAGACGGTACTTTGGCACGATGATGCGATCGCGCCATTGGAAACTATAAAAATACTTGAAGTAAAAGATTATAGATGCTTAGCCAATACTTAGGTAATAGAGAATCCAATCAGATCAGTGATTAAGGGGTTATTATAGCTGTAAGGCGCTCTATGAACCAATCAGTGGGATTCCAACATAATTATGTATCGTTTGTGTAATGCAAAAAGACGGACATGACCATTTATGACAAACGGACAGGCATACTTGTAAGTTATGTGCAGTTTAGTCATTGGCTAGTCCAATGACTTGGTAATGGTCCTAGGTACTAAACAAACAAGGATCAAAAATTATATGAATGGTTACCTACCTACGTTTACGTTTTGTATTTTTTTTTAAATGTATTGTAACGTATTATTTTGCATTTTTTTAAATTATGTTATACCAATAACATAGGCAGAAGCCTTTAAGAGGGTTCCATAATAAAATAACAAGAAACCCAAAAATACTTTTTTTCTTTTTTTTCTCTTTATTTGTGTTGATGTTGATGTTTTTTTATTATTTATGCCAAATTCACTCCACCCTACCTGATGTTAAGCAGTAAATAGTTAAAAGTCCACAAGTGAGACAGATCGACACCGCGGACAGGAAGCGAAGTCACCGATCAGTCTCACCTTGTCGGAATGAAAAACTTCTTCACGATCCTTTTGAATAACCCGCGATCATAAGAAAAAGGAAACACGTGAGTATGCAACGCGTTCCACATATTTATGTTCGTGTTTAAACCGCGTTTAACTCAGAGACATTTCCTACTAGAATACTTTAGTTTGGTAATAATAATATGCTTACACCTTGCTTACACATATTTTACAAATTATGCTAACAAAGATTTTTTTTAAGTGAAAACTTCTTTAGCGGCGCGTTTTTCTTTCACTTAAAAATATATAGGGACAATTCATACAGATTAAGCTAGCCCCAAAGTAAGTTCGAAACTTGTGTTATGGGATACTAACTCAACGATATTATATTTTATAATAAATACATATATAGATAAACATCCAAGACCCGAGGCCAATCAGAAAAAGTTCGTTTTTCATCATGACCCGACCGGGGATCGAACCCGGGACCTCCTGGGTGGCGGTCTGGCGTGGTAACCATTACGCCACGGAGGTCAAAAATAAAAAAAGCGCGCTTGGAAGTTTTTTTAGATGGGTAAAAAATGTTAAACTTCCGTAGCCTGATCGAAAAAGCGTGATTCCCTAACCATAGTAACCATTCCAAAATATTCAAAAATGCACAACGTTGATGTTTTAAGTTTTCACTTCTGCCGGCAACCCGTTCTTTTTTTTTGTTTGGCAATCGGACTTCTGACGAAGATTCCATTGTGCCATCTTCAAGTTATGTTAGTGTATGTAATTCAAAGCAGCGTTTTCATGCTATCTGGACTCAGTGTAGTCTCTGAACGCCCCGAAAAAAGATGATAGCAAAATTTTTTCAGTAAAGGCGGATTGTGATTACTTTCAATCATTATGCACTTGAACCAGTGTTTGCTTCACATTTTGTGTTCATATTACACTATCAATACTTTGAATCAAACGCTGAAACACACAGAAATTAAATTTCTTATCACGAACCCAAGTGGACGCTGTCGTAGTTGGCTCTTGGCGCCAAAATCCTAATCTCAGATTAATTAAATTATTTGAAACGTTTTTGTGTAGTGCTTCTAATTGCCATAATATAAATTAGGAAGAGTGACATAGGTATCTGTCAAAATGACAACTATAAATGTCAAGTCAAATCGAAACCAAAAATTGATAGGTAGCTAATTTTGCTCGATTTGGCAACAAATATCCAAATTCCGTATAAAATATAATATTAATATCTATTGGAAATCAATTAAAATTAATAAACGTAATCTCCACTCTTCAAAAGAATGCATAGCTTGCGAAAATGCACTGTAAACTTTGGTAAGCGTGCAAAACTTACTTCTAAACAAACATTACATACTTTTGCCAAATTTTTAAGTTAAATAACATAATTACGTCTTATTTTTCAGCGTGTAAAGTTCGTAGAAGAGTGTTTAGACAGGCAATGGTGGTAAGTAGGCCAAGATGTCTGTCTTCAATGAAAAATCCGCCCGAAATCCAGAGAGCACCAGATTTTGCTGTTCCAAAAGGTATTTTGGGTCAGCCGACATGTTATACACACCCGCACCTTATCAAAGAGGGTCACCTCACGTGCGGAGTGACGCAGGTGGAGTACAGGGAGCGGAGGGAAACATTTGTCAACAAACTGGCGGCTGAAGTTCAGAATATGCACAAAACACACATTGTAAGTAAATTATTTCTTTACATATCGTCGGAAGTGCTAGTAGGATAAAAAATATTTATGTGCATAAGTATTTCTTGTCTTTGAATAAATGATTTTGTCTTCCATCTGAATTTTTTTTAAAATACTTTACAGATAATAATACCGGCAGCTGGTAAACAATACATGTCAGACAAAATTCCTTACGTGTTCAGACAGAACTCTGATTTCTTCTACCTAACTGGTTGTATGGAGCCGTCTGCCGTTTTAGTGATGGTGAAGCCCGCACAGACTGAAAATTTCAAGGTATTTCTAATGTTGATTACTAAGAATTAAATAATATTTAAATATTAATCTGTGATGAATGGTGCTGATGGCATATATAAAAAAAATTCAAATTTACTCCCGCTCTGCCCTCGTGGTCCATGGAAAATGTCAATAATTTTTTCCATGGGAATCTCTTCATACTGTGGGAAAAAAGTAGCCTTATGTCACTCTCCAGACCTTAAATTATCCCCATTAAAAAATTATACATATTCACTTCAATCCGTCCATTACTTTCGACGTGAAGGGAGGACAAACAAACACATTTTCACATTTATAATATTAGTATGGATAAGATCTTATTGCAACATTGTTGGTTTATCCAAATAAAGTGACAAAAAAGTATTAAATTCTTATCTTCATTACGAGATAAAGTAACAATAGATCATGATCTATTTATCATATTATATTTATCATATTTATTATATTTATCATGATCTAAAGTTTGATGTAATTTTTTTTTATTTTCTTTAAATTGTATCATCGTCGTCATTTATATGAAGTCAGTCCATGTCAATCAGTAATCATCTCAAGTTGACCAATTTTCTTTTATAGCACCATTTAAATAATACTAAATTTCTAGACTGTAATATTCGTCCATGACAAAGACAGCCAAGCAGAGCTGTGGGAGGGTCCGCGCACGGGCTGCAGCGCCGCCGCGAGGCTATACGCGGTCGACGAAGCCCGCCCCGTCGAAACATTCGACAACTTTCTGAACAAGTTGGTTTGTTTTAATTTTATGATCTATTTTTATTGTATGATTGGTATTTTAAATGTTTAACGATGACGCTGATATAGTCATTAAAAACCCCTGAAAAAAACTAGAGAAGAATAAATAAAATAAAAAATCGATTTATCAATCTATACAAGTAAATAAAACCAAAATGTTTAAATAATGTAACGTTTTTTTGCAATAATGTTGCCAGATTACTTATAACAATTCCAAAGTATTTGTCCATTTTTCTATATATTGTTGAAATGGCTTGATCGTACTTATACTGGCATATAGCTTATGTTATACCTAACTAAAGTCTACTTTTATTTTTATTTCCATGCTTCTCCTGCAACAATGGTATTGAAGAAACTGAGTACTCTTTTCCAGTGTTGCCAGTCAAAAATAATCTTAAATCTAATTATTTTTCAGAATGATCAGCACACACAAACCATCAGTTCTATGGTATCACAATGAGAGTCCAACTAACTTGGACATACACCCAACTGTCAGGAGTGTGCTTGGCAATGGTCAAGTCTCGTTGGCAGACCCACAGAGGACACTGCACTTCATGAGGGTCATCAAATCACCATCTGAAGTAGAACTGATGAAGGAGACATGTTACATTGGATCTCAGTCTATTAACATGGCCATGGCTTGTACGAAACCAGGTGAGGATTTCTTGAACAGTCCTCCATTTTTCTTAGTTTTACGCCTGCCCTTTAAAACACTATGCCCGCATTTTCCTACACTTATTTTATTTATTAGATCTGTCAACATTTTTACACCACACTTTATATTAAGTAACATATCATTTATTACTTAAAGGTCTAGTGCAAAAATAGTTACAGGCGAACACAGTGTGGAATACACACGACAAAAAAAAACAATCTGTAAAAACATAAACCTAATCCGAGAAAAGTCACTCGATTATAAAATGTATGAAAGAAAGTTACAGGTTGTGAGCCAAGTAACATTCATTTACGTATTGTTATATTTTTCTTCTTGGAGTTTACGAACAATTATTACTATTTATTATTATTATTTCTAATGCCCTATGATATCTTCCAGGAGTGTCAGAACACATGGTGAACGCCATATTGGAATACTCGTGCAAACAAGCAGGGGCTGAGCACCTAGCATTTCCGCCGGTCGTCGCTGGCGGCTCGCGCGCAACTCATATACATTACGTCACCAACAACCAGATACTGCAGGATCATGAAATGCTTTTAGTGGACTCTGGTATGGTATTGTTATAATTAAATACATGATTATTCAGTAGGTATATTGTGTATATAGTCGGGAATCGCGTAGGAAAGGTTGAGCTGCAATTTGTTAAAAACGTAAGAAAAGTCTGAGCTAAACGAACCACCTAAGACTGGTGGCTTTTGTCCTGCAGTAGATAGTTAATAATAATAAAAATTTACAAAGAATTCGTTTATTAAACAAAAAAATATGACTTACAGGAAGTCAGCGATGGCTGTACAACTCGGACATATCCCGCACGTGGCCCGTTTCTGGAAAATTCAGCAAACACCACAAGATATTATATGAACTAGTCCTCACTGTACAGGTAACTTTTTTTTTGCAAATATAGTTGTAAGAAAATCTATTATATCTAATAATAACAATAAATTTGACAGGCCCGGTGGTCGAGTGGCTAGCAATGGTCACTTTATCCCAAGGGCCGCGGGTTCGAAACCTGCGCAAGGCAAACATTTGTGTGCATGAACATGTCTGTTTGCCTTGGTTTGGGTCTTTTTTTGTATAATAAATATTTATTTACAAAAAAAAAGTATTTAAGTATATTTATCAGCAATCTAGTACCCATAGTGCAAGCTTAGTTGCTTAGTTTGGGACTAGATGGCGTTGTGTGATTCGTCCAAGAATATTTATTTTATTTATTTAACACAAATGATAAAATATAAAGATTTATCGAATAGATTAATATACACTACTAGCGAATTCGTTTGCGTGTATCTCGCTTTCCCATAGGAATTTCGGAACATAATTTCTTCGGAACATACTTTTTCAACGGATGAGATGATTATACAAAATACAAATAATCTTTATTGTGGAACACAGGTTATAATGATGTTACATGTGTGTGTATGACTATCACGGCCTGTCATTAACAGACATGCAACAATTAGCAACCTACCTAATGTAGGTATTTGGATTATTACAATTATACATAAATCAATTAATCAGTCTTATATTCTATTGAGTGAAATCAACATTTAAATATTATTTTATGTCATAATAGCATTTCTCAGTCAAAAACAGTTTTAATTTGTTCTTAAATTTCAATCTTAAAATTATCCGATAGTTTATTGAAAATAACACACCTCACCGCCCCAGATGGGATTCACAACTGGGGCGGGCTAAAATAAAACATGAACAACAACAGTGACACAACAATAAAATGACATATTTTGAATTTATTTACAGAAAAGGTTGATAGAAATTCTGGGCGAGCAGCGTCCGCCGCTGGACCAGCTTTTCGACAGCATGTGTCGGCTGCTCGGCAAGCACCTACAGCAGGAGGGGATCCTACCCAAGAATATAGATGGCAGTGAACTTATGGGGGTAAGAAATTAATAATAATAAAATTTACTTGACATCTTTTACACTCACTGGGGTGTCACTCTGAATTTATAACAATTTATTCTGATCTTCACGATACAGGCTTGCCTAGTGTGAAGATCGCAGATTTCTCCTGCATAATACAAGTCATCAGTGTTTGTCATTACTAGTGAATAATAATTGTATTCTGCTACTGTTTTTGAGAAATAAATAAATAAAATATTAATTATTCCTACTAAATTTCGAAATTTAGTAGTTCGAAACGTACCGCCATACAAGTCCATGGAGACTTGCGTCGCAAGGCGACGCAAGACGAAGACAAAACGGACGGACGAACGGAAACAAGACGGGCTTCCAAGACCCGAGGCCAATCAGAAAAAGTTCGTTTTTCAACATGACCCGATCGGGATTCGAACCCGGGACCTCCTGGGTGGCGGTCTGGCCACCATCCATCAGACTTTCGCATCAATATTGTTAAAGATTACTCGATATTATGTAATAAATAATGTTTTCGTATCGCAGAAGGCGTACCGGCTGTGCCCGCACCACGTGTCGCACTACCTGGGCCTGGACGTGCACGACTCGCCGCTCGTGCGCCGCGGCGTGCCCGTCGCGCCCGGCATGGTCGTCACCGTCGAACCTGGTATGTTTTATCTTATGATGCGTACAGACTGCTGTAACGTATGTAATGTGACACGCAATGAAAAAAAAAACCGTGCGTCTGCGAAAAAAAAAAGTGTACATGGTTCATGCATCACAAGGCGTCCACACTAAGGGAATTTTGTTACATTACAATGTTAAGTTACATACAGCAGTCTGTATCCGGCATTATGCCACTTCTTTTACTTTCGTCAATTTTACATTATTTCCAAAATAGCAAAGGCGAGCTATCGGTTTACCTGATGGTAAGCAAACATGTGCAATTATGCTTACCAAAAATAATGTCGTTTTGATATCAATATGATGTTTATCCCAAGTTGACATGGTTTTAACATGGTATTTCGGAGAGCATAATACGAAATTGTCTGTAATGTGAAGTTGACATCAAAACGACGTCATAATTTGTAAGCATAATTGCACCACGGCTCTCACTCATCGCACGAAACACACCAGTATTTCACGTCGATATTCAGTGAAAGGGTGGTACTGCTTCGATTTTACACCGATGCAGTACTTTTTTAAGCTAACCAAGTTTTATCCTAACAACCGTTTCATTGATATTTCCATCAGGTATCTACATCAGGCCTGATGATCGCAGCGTTCCCGAAGAGTTCCGTGGTGTCGGAATAAGGATCGAGGATGACGTCCTCATCACGGACAGCGACCCTTTCATACTGACAGACGCCTGTGTCAAAGAAGTACAGGATATTGAAGCTATAGTCGGAAAGCACACACTATAACAGAACTTTTAAAGTGTTTGATTTTTACCCCAAATTTCCACAAGACATGAAAGAAGTTTTATGTGATGACTTCTACAAACGAAATAATGTCCAGTTCCAATGTTAATTAATGGAACTTACGCCCGGTCGAAGTTCGGTGTAACGTGTATGCCATAATGGTGCGTACGGATGTAACGTAACATATAATGTTACAAAAATTTCCATAGTGTGGGCGCCTTGTGCGCACGAACCGTGCACATTGCGCGCACGAACAGAGCATTATGTGTACGGGAAATTCTTTCATTGTGTGTTACATTACACGTTTCGTTACAGCAGTCTGTACGCTATAACGCGGCGTATTTTCGGCAAAGTGTGTCGCTAGTAATTCAAATAGCATTTCAGGTATCACGCCGATCATCGGCTGCGTATTTTTCGGCATAGTGTGTTTAGAAGCTTTTTCTTAAAATCCTTCCCATTTATTGTGCTTTTCGTTCGATTAGGTCCGAACTATATAGAAATGGCGTAAGGCGCGGCGCTGGCACGATCTCTTTTCATTCAAAATGTATGAAAGCGACGCGCGACTTAAATTATTCTGTGGCAATACAGGCATGCCATATACCGCTTGGTCGCCTGTCCCGCGCCTTTACCCTTCTGTGTAAGTGGTAACATTTTTTCCAAATCTTCACTGTACAGAACTAACTGGCCACTGTTATTTCTAGCTATCTGAACATGCGGTGGGAACAGGGATAATTCCGGTATTATGTTACCAAAAGGAGTGTAAATTGAGTCCTATCTCATTACGATAAGACTGATTTTCCTTTGAAAACATTTACTTTTTTGTAAAATTTATTAGTTTTATATTAGAAATTATTTTTTATCCTTCAAAGGTTTTGTGTTCATTATTATGAGGAAATACGAGATGGCAAGTGGGGTTTGATGTCACCATTATTATTACTAGTTATACACATCAGTTTAATTATCAAATTAGTGAGAATTTTTAAATATACTCGAAACTCTAAACTGTCACACAAAATACCTCATAACCCCTCATAACGCTTGTCCAATGCCGGTTGGTGGATAAGCAATATGTCATCTAACTAGGTCCTTAGATGCCGCCGTTGATATTTGAGATACTCCTCCGCCACCACCCTATGTTTGGACTGCCATTGCACCAACTTTCCAAGTCAAGAAAATTTATTTATTTATTTGATCAACTTATTGTTTTTCTTATATAATGCAGTTTCTATCGCCCGGCGCTCCCTTTCCAACGTGATTTATAATTCTATATTGTTAGTTTATTCTATGTGCGTTATCAAAATAAGGAGATTGTAAAAAATTAGACTTGCATCCCGGTGTAAACTTACTATGTCACTTCTATCGGTTTTTCTACTTTTTGTTGTATCAAATTATCCTAATTCGGTGTATGGTCATTGTTTTAAGCTCAAATTGTATCGAAGTGTTGTGTTTTTGATACATTTTTCCTATTGTGTATAGTTACATGTGATAAAAGAATTTGATATTATTTATATTTTAGTTGTATTACGTTGTACAGACTAGTAATTTGTACATAAAATTGAAAACATAATAAATAGGTATCGTCATGTCTTGTTTCCTTTTCTTATCCTATACTGAACGCCAATTCTCCTGGCGTATGCAGTTATCATACTTATTACTTCACTAATGAAACACGCAACTTCGTTTGCGTGTATTTATTTACGCACAGCAGCGTCATCTATATCGGAGTTTTGACCAAATCCACGGGAATCACGTACTTTTCAGGATAAAATGTACCTTTTGTGTTAATCCAAGGTATCAGCTACCTACATACCAAATATCATAAAAATTGGCCCAGCCATTTGAGCGTGAAGAAGTAACAAACATACACAACGTTCGCCTTTATAATATTAGTAGGATACAGAGCATAACGATCGATTTTTTATTGTTAACTAAAACGGGGCTTGAACGCGCACTAAGACTTACTTGTTGAGTCTCCCCGTGACCACGGCAGATGCAACTCTGTCGAAACGTCGGGAAAAAACAAGTAAGTCTTAGTGCGCGTTCAAGCCCCGTTTTAGTTAATAATAATGTGTTCAAAACGCGAAAGTTTAAAATATACGCTTTTTTATTTTTTGGTAAGCTGTAAGCCAGAAGCTTTAGCTTTGAGTATAGACATCCATTTAATTGTCGAAAGTTCTACATAACATTTTGATGGAGTGGCGTCCGGGACGCATGCAAGAGATGCACTGATAAAAAAGTACAGGCTTTTAACCGTCATGGCCACGTACTCGATGGTTAAACATAGTTATAACATTGGCATGTATCATCATAATAATATGCTGGCTAATCAGACGTAGTCACTATTTAGTAGAACGTAAATAAATAAATAAATGTATTGGGACAACTCATACAGATGAGCTAGCCCCAAAGTAAGTTCGAAACTTGTGTTATGGGATACTAACTCAACGATATTATATTTTATAACAAATACATATATAGATAAACATCCAAGACCCGAGCCCAATCAGAAAAAGTTCGTTTTACATCATGACCCGACCGGGGTTCGAACCCGGGACCACCTGGGTGGCGGTCTGGCGTGGTAACCATTACGCCACGGAGGTCGTAGAAGACTATTTTATTAATCCTACTTTTGAGCAAGGATGTATGTTTGTTTCTCTTTCACGCAAAAACTGCTAAACGGATTTTAATGAAATTTGGTACACGGGTAGACTATAACCTGGAATAACACATGGGGTACTTTTTTATCCCGAAATTCCAACATGAACGGAAGTAAGTTTAAATAAATACACGCAAACGAAGTTGCGCGGGTTTCACTAGATTAGTAAAAGAAAGTAATATGTATTGCGATGGGACTGACATTATCAATTCGTGATAGAAGCACATGAGTAAATAAAACCACGGAACAGAGGCTTAACTTCCTAAGGCGCGTTCAAAATTTATACCTATTCTGGTAGGGTTGGCACTAGAATAAAATGAAATAAACGAAAAGACCAGGTTTTTTTACAAGTTATTTATTAGTTTTCTTACAAATTACTTAATCTACATAATTTTTTATTATTATTTTTACTTTTCAATAATTTGTTATTTCTTTTGATTGAGTGGTAAATCCTAAATCTAATATAGAGTTTTTTTGATAATCAAGCGGTAAGCACTCGCATGGCATCAAAAGTACAATTATGCATACGTTTAATTAAATTATTACCAATATCATTATTAATAATATTTTACTTTAATTACTTATTTCAATAATAATTATCCATACATAAAATATGTATATTATGTCATAATAAGTAAATTAAATAAATATATTTAATATACACTTTATTAATTGAAAAATCGATTTTATAATATAGTCGATCGTGGTTAAAAAACATGTCCCTCCCTTCACTACTAGTTTTGAGTTTTTGTCTGTGGTGGCCGTGACAGAACTTCATAGGTGTGCATAGGTCAAATCAAATATTTAATAAAGGAAATGTCATCATTTTCTGTTTATCGAAGGCCCTGATGTTTGTCCTCGAAGCAACCGGTTTAGACTGGTTTGCCGCTCGTACGTGACAAGTCGTGCGTGTACTCATCGCAGCGACATTGTATGAAGTGAAGTCTCTGTTCCGTGGTTTTATTTACTCATGTGATAGAAGACCCTAAATTAAATAAGATTAGAAAAAAATACACCAGTTTATAAATAAACATTTTTATTACAAAATAAACATCGATGCGAAATAATGAGTGAGCGCTAATTTATAATAAAAATAGCAATTTTTGTCACAACATGGTTCTTATAAAAAAACTAGATATTAATTTGAATAAAACTATTCCCAGATCTGGCATTAATCGAGAAAGTTATTTTATTCGATTTTAAAATCTACAACAACGTAAATAATACAATGTACTAAGTGTAAAAAAATATTAACATTTCTATGTTGATATTAAACATTTCTAAAATCCATCTTAAGGCCTACTGTCCACTGCATTGACGAATGCATGCAACCTACAATGACGATAGGCGTATAATCCTCGCCACGAGAGATGAGACCTGTGGGGCAATTCACGTAACAAGAGCCGATTCTAGTTTGATTCAACGACACTCGCTGTCTCACTCATGCAAAATAGCAATTGAACGGGACAGCGAGTGTCGTTGAATCGAACTAGAATCGGTTCTTGTTACGTGAATTGCCCCACTGATTGATTGCTGACTGAATTGCGCAGTAGACGAATTCTAGTAAAATGGTATAGAAATATGCTACTGCGCAAGTCGAATGACGTGATACGTCATACGCCAGGTCTCATCTCTCGTGGCGCGGATTACATTTTGTATAATTATGTGCACGCTGCTACATGCAATCGTCAAATGCGCTATAAAATGTCTAAGTTTTCTTTCGAGTGGTGACATGTTGCCGTGCACACCGCATGACCACTTTTGTTATGGACTTAAACAATAAGATAATTATGTTATTGTTTAAGTCCATAACAAATTTCAAAAACTATTCCACTGATACACTATCGACATTCTATTGAGACACGATTGAGACACCATTGAAAGTCCATTGAAAGTCCATTGGTGCATTTGTTTAGTAAAATCGGGCCCCAGACGAGACGTTGCCGCTCCGTGGGCACAGTTTTGTTTCTTTGCTAAGTAAAAGTTTGGTAGGTACTATACGCCACCAAGGCTGACTCGTGCTGACGTTTAACAAAATTCGTAACTGACACTTATTACTTACTATGTTAGTGCATAACGAAATCGATTTTCAATTGTTTTATAATCCGAGTCTCCCTTTTAACCGTGGTCCCACCGCTTTGCCCCACTGGTGGGTCCACAGGTAATTTATTTTCCCTATAGACCTACTGCACTAGAGTGGGTTCTACGAGCAATTGAAACAAAACAGTCTTTTAACTGTGGTCCCACCACATAAGTAATGTTTGTTGGTGGCGCGTACTATAGATCCAAGCATTCGTCTTACAATCGTCAATTGACGAAAGCGTACGCGTGCGGTTTGCATGGACAATAGGCCTTATGTTACGCATGTGCATATAAAAGCACAAAGGAGTTCGCACATTACATCCTGTCACATCTCTGATCGAAGAGCAGCTTTTGAACTTTTAAAAGATAATTTGAGCTCTTATACTATAGTGCTACCAACATCTTTTACTGTGGCTTATTTTCATACATTTTTTCAAAGGCGAACTGTCAAAAAGTGACATACAATATGAACAGTAGTTGTAGTTCCAATTTTGGCCACGTTCATAAAGATGTTGGTAGATCTGTAGGTGCATAAGCTCTTAAATTACGTTGGCAAGCTTATGAAGTGGGTACACGCACAGCTCGCTTTGTGAACGGACTTTACACATATACAAAGAAAATAATTACTTTTCAATATATTCATCCAGTTCAAATAAATTCTTAAAAATACTTTAGAGATTTAAACCTTAGTCGAAACCAGCACGACTCAAAACCAATTAAAACTACAATATAAAAAAAATTTTTTTGTAATATTTAAGGCACTTAGGGATTACTGGAATGATTCTTAAGATTTCCAATTTACAAAATAATGCTAGGTCTACACACTCTCGCGATGAGTGAAAGTGTGTGCTCTCCGTCCTACGTCGGCCTCACTTCGCTCAACATCCTGAGTGTACATTTAGAATACACAATTATTTTTTGTTCCAAGACACAACATTTCGTGGCAACTCCACAATTGCGCCAACTCAGTACATTTTTATTCACTATTTGAAGACAACACTGGCAAATAAAGTGTTGTTTAGCTTTTTTTTTACAAAGGTTGCAAACAAGCATACGGCCGGCCTGATGGTAAGCCGTCACCGTAGCCTATAGACGCTTGCAATACCGGGGCGCTTTATACGCTGGCAACGTTCAGTTCCATTTTATTATGCCAACAGTTTATGTCTACTGAGTTAGCGCAAATAATTTTTGTTTTTTATTTCTAAAATTAGTGAATTTACAATACAACAAGATTAAAATATGATGGCATTTTATAGTATAAACCTTAATAATAAAGAGATTTCTAAAAAATTTGGTCCCATCTAAAGGCGTTTGTGCATTGAGATACGCCTGGGCTACGCGTTTTAAAACATTGGTTTGAAACCGAGATTTGAAACAGGACAATAAGATTAGGTATGAAACCGTCTACACTGTTTCAATCTCAATCGAATCAATGTTTTAAACCATATGTAGCAGGCTTAATAGGCGATATATCTTGACGCAAATCTTTCATGCGAATAGAAAAAGTTTTTGAGTTGTGAGTCGCGTAATCTGCCGCATTCGATTACATAAAAAAACTTCTGTTGTGCACACGGCGACGCAAAATGAGTTTTAAAATCATAGTAGCAAAATTACGCGACTCACGATTCAAAAAAAAAATACTCTCGTTTGGGCTCAGCCGAGAAGACTGTATACTAATATGAAAGAAAGTCACTTAATGCTTTATATCCTTAAAAATATTTCTTGCACAGTTTTAAATCAATATAAATAATACATAGGAACTTAAATTATATAAAATCAATATAAAAAGACATACTGTGCTTACTTAAGAGATTTCTGTCCCAATTTTATTTGATTTAAATAAACAACAAATGTTTATAAAACTATATATAGTAGTTTTTTCACTAGCATAGCATATAACCAGCTATTCTGCGTATTAGCTGTGTGTAGTCAGTGTGATTAGGCCACAAGGCTTCCCAAACTGTATTCCGCACTCCAGCTGTTTTATGGTAGTAATTGGAGATTCATTCATAATAGCATGGCTTGGCTTCACACGCGACTGTTTTCTTCATTTTTCAATGTTATTTACTTGTATAGAATTTGCATATATCTTACGGCGTCAAGCTCTGAATTATACAGAAACGTACGGTGAAGGCGCGGCGAAGGCACGATGTACGCTTCAATATCGAAATTAAAAATATTTAATCAGAGAGGACCTATCCTCAGTCACTTTCTCTCATCAAAAATCGCACTACAGTAATAAATTATTTGTTACTGTAGTGTCATTTACTACAATTTTCATACAAAATGTATGAAAGCGACACGCGATGTAAATTATACTGAAGCGGCGCACGCATGCCGTACGCCGTTGCTTGATGTTTACGCCTAAATATTTGGGAAGCCCTATGCAAGAATACATTAGACATCTAACAAGTAAATATCACCAGTCGACGTCTTCGGGCAGCCCGCCTGGATACTCGCCGGTGAGGCAGGCGGTGCAATGGCCGCCGACGCCGTCGCTGGGCGTCGTCTTCATGTTGTAGTGGACAGCGCTCACCAGGCCCTCAACGCTTAGGTATTCTAGACTGTCGGCGCCTGGAGGAGAAATTCAAGGGATTTTACACACATACTACATAATGGACATTTTGCGAATTGGGCATTCGACGAATTGGGTATGTATTCTGCGAACTGGACATTTTGCGAATTAGCTTTGGGGAACTAAACTTAATATGAACTATTCAGCGGATTGTAGGTTTTACAAACTAAACATTCTGCAAACTTTTTGTGAGTTTGCCATTCCACGAACTGAACATCTTGCGAATCTTACATTCTGCGCCTCTTGTCCCATTCATTTTACTTTCTATCATTCAATCTCAAACTCAATAATAGTATTTTGTTGAGATTATTACTCACCAACATGCTGGGCAAGCTTGTACGGGTCCATTTTGTTGGCGATGAGCTCCTCCCTCGTGGGTATGTTGATGCCCATGTAGCACGGATACTTGAGAGGCGGCGACGCTATCCGAATATGAACCTATGAAGAGATTTAAACATTTTATTTATTTTAATTTAAAGCTTTCATACAGGTACGGTGGCCTCGAAGATAGGAGGACCATTTTAGAAAAGAATCGCTTGCACATCTTGTAAGCGGATTTTTTTTCAGCTCCGTCTTTTTCTTTGTTACTAAACAGGGTTTTTGTTTATTAGAGCCACATGTGTCCACTAGGATGTTGGATGTTGCAACCAAAAATCATCCTAAAGATGGTCCTGCTATCCTCGAGGCGACTGTACATTTTTTCTAACTATGAACTACTATGCCTGCGTAGTGTACATGCAAGCAGGTAGTTGGCGCCACAGTGCGGGTCTACTGCAGTTGAAAGAGGATACTTATGTATGAATGAACATTTTTGGACACTCAACAGTCAGTTGGAAAGAATTCACTGCCTCTACAAGCATTTATCGTCAGTTAGAAAGAGCGCTCGACCGGTTACCGAGAGCAAGTGGGTTCGAGTTCCACCTAGGTTGGAGCATTACAACTTTTAAAAATAAGGTTATACTGGACGCCAACGGACGGCATAGTCATAAAACAATTAAACGCAAGGGCTGCGTGCGCGTGTCAGGAATTGTTGGCGTCCAGTATAGTTGATACAAAGAAACTATATCCGCTCTGAGGAAGGACCTCCACTGCACCTTACATCGTATCGTAGAAAAACACATTGGTCTCGGCCATGCGGTGTTCCTACGGTGAGCAAGGTCTCCAGATCTCCACATGGGGTGTTGCAAGCGTCTATAGGCTACGGTGACTGTATACCATCAGGCGGGCCGTATGCTTGTTTGCCAACTTTTTAGCATAAAAAAAACCAATAGTAAAAATTAATATTAAGATCAAGGATTTACCTCATTTGCACCAGCATCCCTCAACAGTTTAATAATAGGTCCAATAGTGTTCCCTCGTACTATAGAGTCGTCTATTAGTACGATTCTCTTCCCTCTAACATTCTCTGAGAGTGCTCCGAACTTCTTGGCGACACCTAGTTGACGTAGCCGAGTTGACGGCTGTATGAAGGTGCGACCTACGTAGCGATTCTTGCATAGTACTTCCATGAACGGGATTCCCGACTGTGGAATATTGATAAGTAAATATATTCAATATTATTATTATTATTTTCCTAGCCTGAAGGTCTTGTGTCCCACTGCTGGGCAAAGGCCTCCCCTCCCTTTCTATTAATATTTATAGCAAATATAAATATTAAATATATCAAATTATCTATAATTACGTAAATTGGGATAATTATTATAATTGGAATGGAAAAGTTAAAAAAAAATGTTATTTATTGATAGTTTTGAGATTATCACGTTCAATTAAAATGATAATCGTCAGACAACTGGTGAAGTCATTTAGCCTCTGATGTTAAACAATTCTTCTTTATTTGTGCCTGTCAACCGACCGTGCATCTTTATGGTCCTTCGAGCCGGATTTGTTTTCACTTAACACGTTAACAGTCTAGTGTCATGCGTTACACAGTACCTGCCTGGCGTAGCCGTGCGCGGCGGCCGTGCCGGACTCCGGCACCGAGGCCACGATGTCGGCGTCCACCGCGGACTCGCGCGCCAGCATGCGCCCGCACTGCATGCGCGCGCTGTACACCATCTGCCCCTCGAAGATGCTGTCGGCTCTGGCGAAGTACACGTACTCGAAGATGCAGAACGCCTGCTGCTTGTCGCGAGGACGCTCCACCACGTCTACCGTCCGAATGCCGTGCCGCGACATCTCCACGATTTCGCCGGGTAATACTTCGCGGACGTAACGAGCGCCTGGAATACAAAAAAAACAATGATAAAAATGATCTCTGAAACAACAGTTAAGAAGTAGCCTGTTCAAAAAATATCTATAAAACTATATTGATTATAGAATTTACTTACCAATTGAAAGGAACCCACAAGACTCTGAGGACACAACCCAACCCTCGGCTCTGTCATCTACACCATTCTTCGCGTTTCCGTTCATTAAAACTGAAATAATAAAACAACCTTAAGTAACTCGCCGTATACAATTACCCAAAGCTGCCAACTTAGAATTACATAATTAAACCCTGTTTCTTTTAACTTGACCAATGTAGTAAACAATCTTAGCGTGTCTTTTTATTCAAATATCCATGTGTAAAATCGATAAATCGCCAGAATAATAAGAGTTTTGTGTTAAATGCCACTTCTAACTAGTATATTATTATTTGGGTGTGAATGATAATTTTAATTGGCTATTTTCGTTAAAAAGACATGCTAAGATTGTTTACTACATTGGTCAAGTTAAAAGAAACAGGCTCTACAAAAATTATAAAATTCTAATATCGTTCATAAATTCATTATTGATCCCTGCCCTCCACCGTCAAACTCCAGACAAACTTTTAATAACAAATTAAGCCATTAAAACAATAAAGCCTTGTGTAAGAATTATTTCCTACTAGCGTTTTCCCGCGGCTTCGCTCGCATTAATTTTATGACATAGATCTCGTTGGACAACAAAACAACCCATAGCGCGACTTGTGGCGCCATCTATTGGCCGATAGCATCCCATACAGCGCCCTCTATAGTAGAAAAATATTTTCCCATTGAAATGACATACTTTTACGGGATAAAAAGTACCTATGTTGGGCTCTGTACCCCTGACAATATTTATACAAATTTTCATAATGATCGGCTGATTAGTCAAGCCGTGAAGAAATAACAAACGCACTTTCTCATCTATACTAATATTATAAAGAGGAAAGATTTGATTGTTTGTTTGTTTGCATTGAATAGTCGCCGAAACTACTGGACCGATTTCAAAAATTCTTTCACCAGTAGAAAGCTACATTATCAGGGAGTGACATAGGCTATAGCTTTTCCTGAAATTCAATGTGGTTCTCACGGGAACGGGTCCGGAACTTCATGCGGACGAAGTCGCGGGCAAAAAAGCTAGTTTATAATATTAGTATGAATTATGATGCTATAAATGAAATGAAGGCTAATGAATGTAATTTGTGAAATACTTGCAATCAAAAAAAAATTTATTTCTTTTCATTACGATCTATCTGTTCACACAATAAGTGCAAATGAAAACAATAATCATGCGTGCATGCGTAGTTTAATGTCCAATTATAATGTATATGATAATGAATCATGCTTTACCCGTGTCATGCTGTGCTGATGACTTTTTGTAGATATCTGGAAAAGGTTGGTATGATTAGTACATGATGACGACACGAGGTCGTCGAGATATAAATAGAATAAATAAGACGTTAACCCTAAAACACTAAACTGTTTAGGTTTAACAGTTCATTGATATGAACCCTATATCTTCAGCGTAAGGTTGAAAATAAATGTTGTATGGTAAAAGTAAAGCGGGCTAAAATTGTCAGTTTCGATCTAAAACGCTAATACATTAATACGAAATGTAAAACTAGACATGGTTGTTCCTATGAGAATAGGCTGTTAAAAACCTACATCAAAATAGTTGATTAGTCGAAGTGATAGGTTTTTTAAAAAATACGTATTTTATTCTATAAAACTACTTGCAAAATAAATTTAATTTTTTAATGGAAATTATTGGAATATTTGAAAAAAATGTGTCATTTTAATAACGAACATGCCATGAAATGCTTGTTTCGAAAATGTGAAGTAAACATTTCGATAAACGTTATGTACTTAAAATTTTCCCGAATAATTTTACTACCTAGTCTAGTGAATGGACAACACGTTAAAATTATTGGGCTAATCTACTGTTACGTTGTGAATTAGATTCACACGTAATATATCAATTATATTAACTAATATTAGAATACTAAAAACTTATAAAAAATTAATAAATAAACGCTAACGGATTTCGGGAGTGACTGCATAGAATTCTCGACCGTATTTCTTGAGGCATTAAGATCATTATGGCTAATCAATGCCTCGACATGCCGGTGCATCGCTCGAGGTCCATATTTGGCGATTGTGCGGAGGGGGCGTTACAATATTTGATTAAATCAGTATTGATTGGCTCCCGCGGCCAACGGTCGTAGTCTGCCGCTAGGAAGTTTCGAGAAAGAACGTAGTCTATAAATTGGTGTGGCCCGAACTGCTCGTGACATTCTGTTGTTGCTGTGTCGTGAATTACATTAAGTAGTGAGTACCGAGAATTTATACGTGTGAGTGTAATTTCGCTGTCCGATTGGGACAACTACCCTAGGGATACAACCTAGTCTCAACACACCTACGGGAGAACCTACTCTTCCTCTGCACCATTCCTACGTGGCACCTACGGGAGAGTCTACTCTTCCCCTGCATCACTTCTACGTGGCACCTTCGGGAGTCTACTTGCTGCGCAACTCTACGCTGCGTGAGAGGCAGTCGTGCGCCCCTACCGCGCCCTGCCGCTGACTGCTGAGCCAGCCTTCCCGGGAGGATCTACCCTTCCCGATCTCTACGCCCGTCGTCGGAACACCCGAAGAAGCCCATAGCTAAGTGTCCCCCAAGGAATTGCAAGTGAATTCTCATAGCCCACACCCTGAGTCTACGAATAAACTTAATATTCTGTGTCTCTTGTTTCTCTTCTCACTCTCTACTCTCTACCCTAACTTGCTTGCGTCGACCGGCCTCCCCGGCGACGTAACAAGTGGCGCCCACACTTTTGGTGAGAGTTAGGGATTTCACTTGCAAATTTCTTTTGTCTTTAATTGCATTAGGTGTGCTAACATTTTTTTTCTAGCAGTGTACGAGCCTCTCCGTTCTTCAGCTAGGGGGTACACCCTTATAAACTGTTTCTCTGTCCCCTATTTGTGTACTCACTAGCTGGAGCAATTTTCTAAAAATCCGTTAATTTTTTTTTTAATTTTTAAACTACCCTACAAAATTTTTCTATTCTAATTTCAAATATATAACGGAGTCGCTCATTAGGGACGAATTGTTAAAGGTAAGCTCATTTTTGCTATTTCTTTCACTATTAGGGGTTACTCAGTGCTAATCACAAGTACGGATAGTGAACTTACCTTCCCCCCATACTGGGTTGGGGGCGAAAGAAAAACATCGAGTATCCCAGTTGCCGTCTCTCCTAGGCAGGTGGTAAAAGTCCACCAGAGGCTATAACGCATTCATTTGCGACCTAATCTCGTCACAGCAGCAAACGACGTGTTTTTTTTTTCTCTTTCTTTTGTCCTAACGGTTATTTTGTCCCAACGTTTTTTTTTACAATCTTCAAACACATACGTAGGTTTCAATATTTATCAAATAGTTCTCAATTGCGCTAAACATTAAATTTGTTTCTAAACATAATATCATCATATATAGGTTTAAACATGGACCGTTCCATATTTTTGTATAAGAGAAGGTTACGCATACCCTACATATGCTGCCTATCTACTAGTTAAAAATTGTGGCGACGCAACATCTAAAATGTTGCGCGCTAAGATAGTAACATGTCTACCCATGTTACTCATCTACTACAATTGGTGACGACATCTAAAATGTTGTTCACTTAACTAGTCTAAATTCTACTAAAACTTCCATAAGAATCTCATCTAAGTGATGATTCGTGGGTTCGATTCCTATGTGGAGACCTATATGTTAAAGTAAAATTTTAATAATCGTAATCTACTACCTTAATCTATAATAAACTAAATCTGTAATTGTAATAAAATTAAAAATTTTTGCTAATCTAAATACATTTACTACTTGAATCTATACTTTAAAAACCTACATATTTTTTAACTAACTTCTAAACGTAATATAATAAATTTTACTATTCATAATAAACCACTTAAATCTCAAATAAACTAAAATCTGTAATTTTAATATAATAATTTGTTTTCTTTGGTAATCATAATATACTTACTACTCAAATCAATAATAACAAAAATAAAACTCGTCATATAAAATGTTCTATCATAATGCATTAACATTTATAAAGCAGGGTAAATGCTGTTAATTCAATAATTTTCTAAGCGGGTATTTATTCATTCTTAATAACTCGTAGTGGCGTCAAACCGCTGTCTCGAGTTGTTTCGTATATCTTCGTTCGGGGTCCCTCGGCAGTCGTCGGAACTATTCGCGACCTTGCACTCGAACGATTGGAATGTGCATCATTAGCTAATTCGTTTTGTTGATAACGCTCGCACAGGTGCATGCGCACGCAGTTCTCACGCTGTTATCACTAAGTCTGTTGCGTAACTGATCATTAAAGTCAATGACCCATTAACATTTAATGACACATTAAATATTTTTAATTTTTTTTTCTCGCTTATCATCCTAATGCCATATTAAATTATTTCAAAAAAAAAAAAAAATTCTTAAACCCTATATTATAAAGGTGTAATCACTCTCAACATTCATAACTATAAAGTCACACATTTTTTTGTTCCTTTTCTTTGGATTACATAGATGAGAACTTCTGATCACAACCTAAACGTGACAAAGTTCATATCTTTTGAGAGTTCTGTCAGTTTATTGCCTAAAGCCTATTTAATCGTGAGGAAAAAGTTATGTCAATGCCTACTCATTGACAAACTATTTAATCTTGATAAGCTATTGTCAAGGTTCGGGCTAGCCCGGATAAAGGTTCATGTTGGTTCTGTTGCTATTCGGATGCTAAACATCCGGACATGTTAACTTAGGGAGCTAGCATTTTAGGAATTGTAATGGCGAACTTTCGGTAAAAATTTAGTCTAATCTTGCGAACGTACTTATTAGATAGCTAAGTCTAGTAGGTCTTTTAAAAAAAAAAATGCTAAGGATTTTTTTTTTCCCTAAGAGGGGGGGTACTGTTACGTTGTGAATTAGATTCACACGTAATATATCAATTATATTAACTAATATTAGAATACTAAAAACTTATAAAAAATTAATAAATAAACGCTAACGGATTTCGGGAGTGACTGCATAGAATTCTCGACCGTATTTCTTGAGGCATTAAGATCATTATGGCTAATCAATGCCTCGACATGCCGGTGCATCGCTCGAGGTCCATATTTGGCGATTGTGCGGAGGGGGCGTTACAATATTTGATTAAATCAGTATTGATTGGCTCCCGCGGCCAACGGTCGTAGTCTGCCGCTAGGAAGTTTCGAGAAAGAACGTAGTCTATAAATTGGTGTGGCCCGAACTGCTCGTGACATTCTGTTGTTGCTGTGTCGTGAATTACATTAAGTAGTGAGTACCGAGAATTTATACGTGTGAGTGTAATTTCGCTGTCCGATTGGGACAACTACCCTAGGGATACAACCTAGTCTCAACACACCTACGGGAGAACCTACTCTTCCTCTGCACCATTCCTACGTGGCACCTACGGGAGAGTCTACTCTTCCCCTGCATCACTTCTACGTGGCACCTTCGGGAGTCTACTTGCTGCGCAACTCTACGCTGCGTGAGAGGCAGTCGTGCGCCCCTACCGCGCCCTGCCGCTGACTGCTGAGCCAGCCTTCCCGGGAGGATCTACCCTTCCCGATCTCTACGCCCGTCGTCGGAACACCCGAAGAAGCCCATAGCTAAGTGTCCCCCAAGGAATTGCAAGTGAATTCTCATAGCCCACACCCTGAGTCTACGAATAAACTTAATATTCTGTGTCTCTTGTTTCTCTTCTCACTCTCTACTCTCTACCCTAACTTGCTTGCGTCGACCGGCCTCCCCGGCGACGTAACACTATAAATGATATTTTTATTTTGATGTTTTTTTAACGAATTGTCTATTACTGTCAGACCTCAGCCTAGATCATTTTAAACACCGTTATTTTAAATAACATGCACCCAATAAATAAAACTTTATTTTGTTATCATCCAGTGTTTTATGCCCAAAATACAAGTCAAATACAGAACTTATTTATACTTACATGAAGATCCTAGTGGCAATATTTTTCCAAGGCACAATGGCCTATTGCCATAGGGATCTCGGACCGCGTATATCTTGTCTTTCAACATTATCACTAAGGAGTAACTGAGTGGAGCGAGTCTGGAAACAAGCAATATTAATTTAAGTTAGAGTATGGTTCAAATTCATAGATAAATAAATATTTTTGGACAAATCATACAACGCCATCTAGTCCCAAATAAAATAAAACAAAACTATCGATGAGGATGACAGTCGTTAAGCCAAGTCGGTGGCCTTAGAGCGATTTGAAAAGACCGGCCTCTGCCAATCCGCATTGCAGCTGCGTGGCAGAGTACACTCTAGTCACCTTCGAAGGGAGACCCGTATCCCAGCAGTGGGATGATTATGGGTTGATATGATGATGGGAACTAGATTGATTAATAAATAAATTTTACACAATTCCGCAGCGCCATAGTGTGCTAGGTTTAACCTACTCTTGTTATGGGCACCAGACTACTCATAAATATTCTTGTAAATACTGTAGGTCTTAAAATACATAGAAAACATTCAGACTAGAGACAAACATATTTGCTCCGTGAGGGGGATCGATCCCGCGCCCTTTTGAACCCTTTTGACTGCGCCACAAGGCTTATAATGATAATGGAAACTGCATTTATTTTTTAGTAGAATTTAAAAAATATATATGTTTGACAGATCTAAAACATCTACAAGTGGAAGAAAGGTCATTGTCTCACCTCATGAGATGGTTGATCCTGGCGGGCCAGTCGGGGCCGTTGGTCTCCCCCTTGGGGGGGTTCAGGCAGAGCGCCTGCGTGATCAGCTCCGAGTCCGAGTGAGTGGACAAGCCCACGCCGCGACCCAACACCTGCAAATCATTCATTTTGATTATTACTGTACAAAAGGTTGTTAAGTGCTTTAGATTAGAAAAATATAATAGAAAATGTTTTTTTTTTCTAGATATCACGAACACGGTGGTTGGAGCTTGTTTGCATGCCTCTTACACTTTCATTGTTCATATTGTTAATTTTTTGTCATGTTTTTTATATTGCCGTAAAGCTAGCACAGATGCACACGCTTGTGAGAGCGTGACATTCGTCGATTTGTAGGGCGACAGGGATAGATGATAACGGGTCATTGTACGATATTCTACGTGCTGCGCGTTCGTACTTTGGTTACGTGTCATCAAATAACCCACCATCTTCCTGAGGCTGCTGCAGTTGACGAGCTCGCCGTTGTGTGCGACGGCGAGCGCACCATGCGCCGTGTGCACTACGAACGGTTGGCAGTTCACTTCCTCTGACGCTGCCGATGTCGAGTACCTGGGGTGACCAAATAAAAGATGGATAAATTGGACTTCACGATATGGACATTCTGCGAATTAGACATTTTGCGAATGGGACATTCTGGAATACATTATTTAGTTATAAGCTAAAGGCAGGACGTTTTTTTAAATATAATGCGGTACCGGTCCGAAAGTAAGCAAGGCTTTACCAACCAAGCTTTTGCAACCTGTGTGCCAAAAATGGAACTGATTAGGGGCTCTAAAATAACCCACCTCGTGTGTCCGATTCCAAGGTTCCCTTTGAGCTTCTTCATGGCCTCATCGTTGAATATATTGTTGATGAGTCCCATGCCCTTGTGAGAGTTGAAGGTTCGCGCGCTTTTCCCCTCTGAAGTCACGATTCCTGCTGATTCTTGTCCTCTGTAAGAGTAAAAATATAATAATGTAATGTTCCGCGTCAGTAACGCTTCTAATATTGCAAACGTCCATAGGCAACGGTGACTGTGCTTACCATCAAACTGCCGCATGCTCGTATATCTTAGTGGTAAAAAATGTATAATAATACTTCTCACAAAGGTTACAATAACTAGTTATGAAACTAAATACTTTTTATTATAACCATCCTTGTGAGAGTCTGAAGCCTGGCTGCTTCTCCAGGCCCTTCTACAGACATTTGGCCATATCCAGGAACACTGCGATATTGGTTTATATGCCGAAATTTTAATTTATTAATGTATGAGTGTATTAATACATAATTCATAGAAGAATATTTTACCTGTGTTGCAATGCCACCAATCCTAAACAGATGACCTGTGCGACGTCTACCTGTGTGGGCCAGTCGCCCATGCCAATCGCCCCGAACACCCCACATTCGTGTGTCAATCCTGCAAAAGATAAACTGCTGTAGTATGTAAAATGTGCTTTTACTAAATTAAAGGTTAAAATAAATGTGAATTTATGTCATTTCATCTCTCCTAATAAGTCCTTCCATTAATCCAAGAATGTGATTGTAAATTAGTATGGAAAACATTCCACCTTAAGGAATTCAAGGAGCATAGGCAATAGGATAAATACATCGTCCACACTTATTACTGTATATATTTACCCTAGGGCTAAAAGGGCCATGAGGCTAGCCAGGCACAGATAGGCTAGAGGGCCTATTTCATATATTTTTGGTACAGCCGATCAGGCCACCTATATCACCTAGGGTAACACACACATAAGCGGGCCGACATAGTCGGTTCGGCAGTATTATAGAAATAGCTATTATTTTACCATCCGGCTGTGCCGATTAATGCCGGCTCACTTATGTGTGCAGCTACCCTTACTAGCTGTTGCCTGCTGTTTCGCCAACGTGGTCTCTTTTCGGATTAATATAAGCCTATGACACTTACAAATAACGTGGCCTTTTATTGGTAAAAAAATTCACAGAATCGGTCCAGTAGATCTAGAGAGTAACCTCTACAATCTCACAAACATTACTTTTTCATAAT
The DNA here is from genome assembly GCA_905163395.2 of Endotricha flammealis. Classification (NCBI taxonomy): domain Eukaryota; kingdom Metazoa; phylum Arthropoda; class Insecta; order Lepidoptera; family Pyralidae; genus Endotricha; species Endotricha flammealis. The sequence goes on along the minus strand of LR990855.1, from coordinate 1,747,763 downwards.
ATTAGTATAGTATAGACCACATAGTACATTCAACTTTAAACCTACAATCCAGATTTTTCTAGACTCAACGACATTGTTATCAATTTTTATTAAATACTAGCGGACCGCCCCGGCTTCACAGGGGTTTTATTCCGGGACAAGCCCACCACACATTCCCACCACTGTGTCTCCTGTGTAGCCAGGATCAACAACGGCGACCTCAGATAGACAATAAGCAATGAAGCTTATTGACGTCCCGGGGAATAAACTACAGCTGTCTTGGAACTCACAACGAATTTAATCAGAAAGAAGATAGTCGGAGTAGGAAGTATTGAAAGGACTTTTATTGGGTTTTAAGGAACCCTAATTTTTTGAAAATATAATATAGCCTATGTTACCCGGGCGTAATGTACCTTACCAACGGTGAAAGAATTTTTCAAATCGGTTTAGTAGTTTTTGACTTCAATAATTACAAACACACACACAAAAAATACAAATCTTACCTCTTTATAATATTAGTGTAGCTATATTATACTATTAACTAAATACCTAACTTTGTAATATATCGTAGGTCTGAAATTATCGTTAAAAAATAACTTAAGTTTATATTGTGTACGACTTTGTTGTCCTCTTGTTATATAAACATTAGTTCAATGAACTAATAAATAAAAACAGTACAGTAGTCAAATTAACGTGAACTCTTAGCCATGACAAAGATCAAAAACAGTTTATCGGCTGTCATTCAGCAAACATTACCATTTTATTTTCAATTTAGTTAAAAACTAAATTATGGACTCAAACCAGACGTACTCAATGGCCTGTGGCTATGCCCATGCCAATGGTTAACTAACTAATTAGTACTTAAATAAGCTCATTAACTAATTTAAATCCTAATGAGGGAATCCTATATTCGTGTTCTTTATAATTCACACTTTCTCGACGATAAAGGTAAACCACACGAAATTCTATACATTTCGAAATATTAAGTTCTCTGGGCGTCTGAATCATAAAATATTTGTCTTCAACAAATCTTTCATGACTAAAATAGGAAAAAGGAAAATTCTTTATTAATATTTTATTTTTATTTGTAACCTTGCAGATATTCTGTATATCATTATATTGGTTCTCCATGTGACCACAACCTATCCCTAAACTCATCCTAAACTATTATTTAATTGAAATATTTTAAAGATATCATATCATCATCGTCTGATGTAATAATTGTTATGTCTCTATCTTTCTTGTATTCTCAACTTTTTGTACGCAATTGACCTCTGATAAGTTTCATCATAATTAGCAATTTTTAAGGAAAATACAGAGGAAATAGACATAGTAACTAGGGTTGTCAGATGTCCGGTATATAAGCGTACAGTCCGGTATTTTCGAGGCCTGTCCGGTAAAAAATAAATTGTCATACCGGACAGAACAATGTCCGGTATTTTGAGGAAAGTCGGTACTACTGGTCACAAGCGGCCTACAAAAGTAGGCATATGAAATCCCTCAAACGCAAAACTCGCGAGTTCCTTTGGGGTTGTCCGGTATTATTTCGCGACTCACCTGGCAACCCTAATAGTAACATGTCAAGTTAACATTACTGAAATCTATAATAGTAAAGTTGGTATTATGAACAAGAATGATTTCCGATAGAAAATTAGACAACAGTTTACTTCGGCGTGCGTTACTATTAAGAGTTCTTTTCCCTCACTCAATGATTTATTAACCGTAATAAAATGTCGTGGTAACTGGTAACACCCGGACATCGTACCTGATTCAACTGCTCCTCTACCGAACCTTTTGCTCTTCATTTTGACCTGTGTATGTTCACACCGACAATTTTCGGCGTCAGTCTGGCAAAGTCTGTCCATTCCGTCGTTGCATGGAGTTGGTCCTGTGGGACCGTCCATGATTCTGTAAATAAAAATACGAACTTTAAATAAGTTGTGAAGCACTATCTGGAAATAGGTTATAATTTAAAATAGAATTGAACGTGTGTTATGATTACATACAATTTAGTATTTACAATCGACTAGGTACACTTTAAAAAAATACCGTAGTTTTTTCTCACCTAGAATAAACCCATACAATGATAAATAATTATATAATTTTTTTCTCAAATTCAAAATAATTTTATTCAAATAGGCCTAATATAAGCTCTTTCGAATCGTCACAATTTTGTCCTACCACCAGTTCAGACGGCTTTGTGCTAAGAAGATACTGGCAAGATACTTAGCACTTGCTCTTTTAAAATGGTATTAAATAATAGTAAGTAATTATATATTTGATAACAAAAAATAATAGATTCATAAGAATAACTGAGGTAATGAGAGCATGGTGGTCATGGAGTACTATAACCCGAGTTACAGTAAGTACTCCATGATGATGGTTGAACAAAGCGCGAGTTATTTTTCCATCATCTCCCCACATTGAATGAATGAACTAAAATAATATCCCTCCGCTCCGCTCCCAAGGGTATTAAATATTAGTATGTAAATGTAAATGTTTTTTTTACGTACATGTATTTTACGTATGCTTTTCTTTATTTCTTTACGCATTTACCACTGGCATTTACAGATTAGATAATACTAATAACTTTAAAAGAAATGTTACCCTGACACAATGTAAACAGGCTATTACACACAGCTGATTGTAAGACGTCAATGCAATAATTTATACCTTAGCTATCAAACAAATAAGCTATATATAGACACTTGGTACTATTTGGAAGGCAGTATGCTAACTAACTTGAGTGACCGGCATTAAACATTATAAATACACACACACAAAAGCCAATAACACTATATACTGATAAAGTATGAAAACATTAATTATAGTTACGTCACAAGGGAAGGGAGGGGGGGGATGAGAAATATTTTTACTTGTTTACAAATACTACTTATTGTGAAACACATGGTAAAGACTATAGACGTCAATAAGCTGCATTCATATCAAGTATCCACTCATAATCATCTCACTGCAGATACGGGTCTCATGGACCTAGAAAAAAAGACACCATCACTGAAACTAAAAAGTGACAGCACCTATAGTAAGCCACCTCGCGTATACGTACGAACCGGCCGGCTTACTATGGTGTGAATGTGTGTATGCCGGCCAGCCATTTCACACTCACACATAGTTACGCGGCCGCCATTAGGTTGCTTCAATTTTTTTTTAGCAAGTTCCGTCCGCCTTTTTTTCTAGGCCCATGACGGGTCTCGATTCAATCGGAGGGAATTAGAGCGTACTCAACCACGCTGCTCCAATGCGGATTGGTCGAGGCCAGTGTTTTGAAGCCGCATGAGCCAGGACGGGAGGCTGGTATGGTTGTTTGGATTGGACGTATAGACGTTTGCTACCCTTACGCAATGTATTTTATAACACAGATTAACACAAGTATAGATTTTTATTCCATATATCATTCCGAGAATGGAAACAATGGGATTTCGCGGCGAAAACCACCGGCACGACTCGTGCCTTTACTGTACTCGTGCCGCACGAGTATCAGCTAGTGATAAATAAATAAATATTCTTGGATGAATCACACAACGCCATCTAGTCCCAAAATAAGCTTGTACTATGGGTACTAGATTGCAGATAAATAAACTTAAAATACTTTTTTTTTGTAAATAAAAATACTTATTATAGATAGAAAACACCAGACCAAGGCAAACAGACATGTTCATGCACACAAATGCTTGCCTTGCGCAGGATTCGAACCCGCGGCCCTTGGGCTAAGGTGACCATTGCTAGCCACTCGACCACCGGGCCTGTCTCTTACTATTATTTGTTTTCTTCGAATATTTCATAAAATGTCATTGCAATAATAACATTGTGTTAGCTCATTAACTAGGTTATTGACGTCAGGGAATGAGAATGACGTCACAGATTAGTCCATTATTCGGGATCGGGAACAGATAATGTTATTGACCGTACTTTTCCTTGATAAATAGCTAAAAGTTAAACATAAACATATGATTATGTTATCAATGAATTATCGGAAGCTCTTAATTCATTAACGCATGTGACGAAGATAAAATTCCTCGGTAAATGCAATTGCTATCAATGCACAAAAAAATAAGAACGATCTCTACCTACGATTACTTTTTTACCAGCTTTTTCGTAAGCTTTACTTACGCAACTTTGCTCGGGTAAAGCACGCGAGCATGATATGCTATTTAAATAGGCGTTTTTTTATGGCAGAGGACAAACCAGCTATCAGGTCACCCGATGATTTTTTTTTTTTTTTTTATACCACACAGGTGGCAAACAAGCATATGGTCGGCCTGATGGTAAGCCGTCACCGTAGCCTATAGACGTAAGCAATACCGGGGGGTATCACTCACGCGTTGCCAACCCTCCCAACCCTCCCAAGTGGAGCTCTGGAGACCTTACTCACCGTAGGAACACAACATGGCAGAGACCAATGCTATTTGGCTACGATCTTCTGTAAGGTGGAGGTCCTTCCCCAGACGGGCTGCTCCGATTTGAGCGGATTATCCGCTGTGCCCTACCTCTCTAAAAAATATATAATGATGATAAGTTACACATGGGCCCATATACATGACAATTCTCTTGGATGCGTTGCCCACCTATGGAGGAATGAAACAGGAAGTAGGCTCCCACCTCTTGTACTCATTGTACAGTCAGGTACACGTCGAGCTTTACACTTGCAGCACAATTTTGTCTCTTAAGTCATAGAACTTAAGAATGGTACAAAGTCCATTATGTAAAGGTCGACCTGCTCTTGACTGTACGTGACCGCGGCATATCACCTCTATTTCACGTTGATATTCTATGAAAGAATGATACTGGGTCAAGTCAGTCGATTTTACGAGCCAACCAGTTTACTCTAAAATGTCTAGTCTTTACCACTTAAAAAGTGTAGATTTGTGCCTTTGCTCAAGTTATAGAGGACATCACTAGGCCCATGCACGATCTATGCTCATTCACATTCTATGAGAATGATCAAATGAATAACATCGCGCTCATTCTCGAATCTAATAGACAATAGGTAGGTAAATATTGCTAGATTCGCGAATAAGCGCGATGTTATTGACTTGAGCTATAACATGATTTGTGCCTACGTCAGAGGCCTCCTCTCTCGGACCAATAAGCCTCTCGTCAAAATCATTGATAAATTCTTAAACAATAAACAAGTACTGACAAATATTTTGATAGTCGCAACAGGGGGCCACCCTGTCGTCATCTACTCCCGAGGGGGTCAGTTATCAGCTGACATTTGAGTACATTTCCACAGGGGCACAAACAATGCAGATAACACTTTATTATGCGACTGATGTAAATGTAATCATCTCAAATGATTACTTGTTGTTATTTATAAGTGTATATATAGAAAATAAATCATGGTACTAGTGAATGATATAATCAGAGGTCGGGGCTTAGCATGAGTTAAGTTTGAAGGCCATAGAATAAGTAGATTCTTTGTAACTTTAAATTGAATGTGAATTCTGGATAATACTCCCACTCATAACTGCAAATTCGACGTATGTAACTGCGAATTCGAATCGCATCGCAGATATTCGCAGTTACATGTGGGAGCCCTAAATATAAAAGGTCTAAATATCTCGAGAACCGCTGATATTCGTCTATACATTAGGGTGTTTTTTTTGTAGCGTTTAAAATAAATAAATAAATATATAGGGACAATTCATACAGATTGAGCTAGCCCCAAAGTAAGTTCGAAACTTGTGTTATGGGATACTAACTCAACGATATTATATTTTATAACAAATACATATATAGATAAACATCCAAGACCCGAGGCCAATCAGAAAAAGTTTAAGCCCAATATACGTCGAATTACAGTAAATCTTGTATTGAATGTTTTAGATAATGATACAAAGTAACACACATAATACTTGGAAAGGTACTATGTAGTAGATAATTACAAAACGGCATCAGATTACAATCTTGGTTACTTGAGGCAATACTTGCACAAGTCTGTACCACCGAACTATGATGTAAGTTGGTTGATAGAGAAAGCTTATAGATACTTCCAAATCGAACCATTTTATAAAATGCTTTACCACTCCTATGGATTAATTGATGTTAGTAATGTCACCTGATGGATATTATTAGTTATTAGTTATTACTCGGAGTTAGAATGAATAGACTATTCGCCTTGTAAAATGCATTTCAATTCGTTTCTTTTTAATTTTTCTTTCTTCACGAAAGTTTATAACGGAGATTTGTTACTCTACGCAAAGACGGTTGGACAGATTTGTGAATTTGCTACATAGGTGATTTATATTAACACATAAGATAGATTTTAACCGGTTTATCATTCCGGGAACAGGTACTACGGGATTTCGCTGGTAGTAGTAGGCAGCGGGTATTAGCTTGTAGACAAAGCATCTTTTTCCGATATCAAAAAATCGTGTAAAAATAGTTCCTCCTAAACGACTGACTGATCGTAGAGACCGTGGGACAATTCACGTAATAAAAACCGATTCTAGTTCCATTCAACGATACTCGCTGTCCCTTTCAATTCCTATTTTGTATGAGTGAGACAGCGAGTGTCGTTGAATCTAACTAGAATCGGTTCTTGTTACGTGAATTGCCCCACTGAAACTTGGGGGTGGTGTTTGGTATGACATAGGCATCCGATAAGAACGATTTTCCGAAATTCCCACGGGAAAGCGGGATACAAGCAAAACGCGGGTTTGGCTATAAATAATATTAAAAAAAAACTGCATTCCTCAAACGATAACGCGATTGATACGCCATGCATTATCGTAACCAATTATCCTCAAGTTTGACCGTTGCACGCTCCTACAGGCTTTTAGATTATATTCATATCAATTATTTGCAAATGTATTTGACACGTGTTTCACTTATGTCAGTCAAATTGAATCTGAAATAGGGGCCAACTGAGCAAATATGAGATAAGCATTGTAAACAATATTGATGCAATAGGTACCTTTTGCTATTTTTGACACACATTCCCATTTCAATCGTAAAAACCAGGGTCAAGTTTGTATCCTCTAAACATCTACTAGCTGATTTCTTTGGTTTTACCCGAGAAATCGCGTTAATCGCCTCGGGTACCAAATTTCAAGCAAATCCTATCAAGCAGTTCTTGCGTGAAAGAGTAACAAACATACTTACTCCAATCTTTCGCATTTATAATAATATTAGCAGTATAATTTCTAAGTATCCGAAAGGGACTACATAATAAAGTATTTATGATTTGAGTAAGGATTTATCTACTAAGAACATGAAATACCTATTAAATAATCTTATTATAGAAAATAAAACTCGTGACTAACACAAAAACTTTTCGACTGACTAACCAGCAATCATCATATCAACCCATAATCATCCCACTACTGGGATTCGGATCTCCCTCCCTTCAATCGAAGGTGATTAGAGCGTACTCTGCCACGCTGCTCCAATGCGGATTGGCAGAGACAACTCGCGAGAGGATTTTCACAGATATCGGCGTACAACATTGTTGCACGATACAGCCCGCTAACGGACTAGTCTAGCAATCATTACTACTAAAACTAATAAGACTTTGTTTTCTTTCAGATTTAACTTTAAGCTAGTGTATGTAATTTTTGTCTGTCTTTAAGGTTTACGATTGTAGCAGATGGCAGATCTTACACCTACTGTGCCGGTGTATTCCCACTAGTCCCGTGGAGTTGTCCCAGAAGGTTCCATTGACTGGACTACTGGTAATTTTTATCCAAGAGGTTCCACTGGTCCCATTTTCAAAAAACAAAGCTGGGTCGACAATGTAAGCCAAATTGTTTCTGAATCTCTGGGGGGGGAAATACCAGTAGTCCCATCACTAATACTCCACTGGCACTGCTGGGAATATACGACTGTGCCAGACTGCTCGAAATAGCGAGATTACGCGCAGTTGTGCTCCTATTTGTGCGTCAGAAACGGACCTATTGACAGCGACAACTAGGCCAATAACGTTTAATAATTAACAACACGCACGTTCAAATCACTTGTCGAGATTAAAATCATGTTGAATTTGTAAACAAAACTATTCTAATAATATACTATTTTGTAATGTTTTAGATATTGTACCAACTCTTATTTAATCTCAAATAATTTAATAAATGTAATTAATCAGAATTTTTACGCAATCCTTACCTAACGTGCAAATCAGTAGCTAGGTACCTAAACAAACTAACATTTTAAATTTTAATGATGCCTCTTCTATAAACAGATTATCTTCTAATTTCTGTCTTACATCTAGCTAGCCCTTAGCTCTAAAATAAGAGAACTAATATCTGTTTTGTCACTATGACAAACGAAGTGCGAAAATTATAATCTCTGTCTGATCTATAAAGTAATTTTTAAAGATAGTAAAGAGTAGGCTTCTCAAAAAATCCCAAGGCACAAAAGACTAGAGTATTTAATTTGCTTTTAACTAGAGTAATAATTTAGTCTTTCCAAATTGTTTTGGAAATTATTTATTGTAGGTAGGTACCTAATTAATTCCTAATTAATATTTGTCATCAACAAAAGTGATACAGAAAGCAAATTAAATACTCTAGTAAAATAATTCAAGTGAAAAGGAGAAGTAAAAAATCTATATATAAGCAATGGAGAAAAGCACAAAGATTATAACATAGACTAGATTATACATAGAGGTCTTCTCTAAAGAAAATTCGTTATGAATGCAAATTTAAGTAAGCATTAAATATATTTTAAGTAGATAAGTACTAATATTCTCAGAAACATACAATCAAACAATCGTAGTCCAAAAAATACCAGATTGATTTTTGTTATCTGCTGTTTGAGTGTCAATAGAGATTGTGTTACAATTTACAGTAGATTTGTTTGTTAAAAACACATTTAAAAAGTTTGACAGAATGACAGATGGACAACAAAGTGACTCTTACATTTACCTTTCTGAGTTACGTTTTTCTTCTTGATGTACAGAACCCTAAAAATTGTTAATAGTTTGTATTTGACGGATTTAGAGGGCATCTGCCAGAAAGCACGTCAAGGGACCGTGTCAGAGGACCTCTTGTCACGTCAAATAAATGATATATGAAATGTAGTCATTTATCCAGATAGTAGGCCATCACAGGGACATTATCTATTTATTTTTTACATAATATTCCTGGATTTGGATGTCATCACAAATAGATATCAGAAATATTTAATCCTTTTACATACACTTTTTTTTAACCTTATCTTTACAGGCTTGAGTTCGTAATGACAAAATATTTACGGGCAACTTGATAAACGGTTACGTTTACACAACGGCCCAACTGTAAGAAGAATGGAAACTCTGACCGAAAGTTATTCTTTATCTGATAAACTTCTGCAATATCATCCTTGCATAGTATAATATAATGAAGTCGCTTCCCTGTTTGTCTGACCCTATGTTTGCTTAGATCTTAAAAACTATGCAACGGATTCTGGGGGAAGGTCATCGGGGCCACAGTAACAACTGTACCCACACAGGAATAGGGTGTAATGAGTCCAACAAGCGACTTGAACACCCGCCTGTGCCCCGCATGTGTCCCACCCCATAATAATAATAATGCACCGGATTTTGATACGGTTTTTTAAATAGAATGATTCAAGAGGAAGGCTTATATGTATTATATATTTCGAAATTCCCACGGGAAAGCGCGATATACGCAAACGAAGTTGCGCGGGTTTCGCTAGTTATATAATATATTCTTATTTAATGTTTAACTGTTTTGTTTATTCCTAATATATTCATTTAAATACATATATGGTTATAATTATTAATTTGCTTGTGATGCTGTTCATGGAGCCGCTAGAATAGAAGATAACTAATGTAATTTAAGTTGATAAGGATTATTACTGTATCTATATAAATCGTTTTTCAAAAACTGCATTGTACTGACCTCAAGTATGCTATACTTTTAGCAGAAACAATTAAATTTCTTACTGAATCTAAACTATAAAGTTTGTTTTACAAAATGTATCTATAAATAAATAAAACATTACCATTATTATAAGTGCACATTATAATTATTATGGAGTACTTACCTTTAAACCTAAGTTACATAAATTTACAAAAAAACTTTTGAAAAGTTATAAAAAAAAACAATCCACACTTTCTAACCCCAGTTATTCCAAATTATAAACAGAATGTATAACAATAAAATATGATGGTATACTTAAATTACTAATAACAAGTTAATTTTCTATCAATTTAAAATAATAAACACATTTTCGTAACTTTTTTGTAAGTCAAACAAAAGTCAAAACCATGTGGGCGAAGGCGAAGAGATGTCATTGTATAACCAAACCAAATATTGTATGACACAATAACATCAAACTTTGGAATAACAAACAAATAATACAATTTTGTCGTATTATACGGAACGCCAAAAAATGTTACAAGATTTTCTATAAAAATAATTTAACATAAAACTAGCGCTTACCTTTTTAAAAATAAGAGACAAACTGAAAACTATACTCGTAGAAGTTCCACTAAAACAATTTATTCACTTCGTGTAGGTACAGTTATTGCAGCGGAGCGACAAGAAATAATTGAATGGTTGTATTTGAATTTGAAGTTAAATGTGCGACTGAAATAGCAATATTATACAGCGACCAAGAAGTGTTGATCGTTTTCATTCATAAACAATTTTTTTTAAGTCAAGAGTAGGAGTGTATGTAGGTACAGTGCTACAAGGTTATTTATGAACGTGGCCGAAATTGGAACTACAACCCCCGTTCATATGATTGTATATTGTGTGTCACTTTTCGACAGTTCGCCTTTGACAAAATATAAATATATGAAAATATGCCACAGTTCACGCCCTCGCTCAACTGTCACTCACGTTCATAATATCCTTGTACGTCTGTATAAGCAAACTATTTACCAATATAAAATTGCTACTCCTTAACATAGAAAATATTTACTTATAGTTACATCAAAAACACAATATTTTATAAAAATACGTATTTTGGGTCATTATAATACAATTTACATTTTTTTTGTATAAAAATGTTCCCCATAAATAGCGGAACTGCAAGTATCAAGACTATTTTTCTAACTATACGAAACTTGTTATCAACGCGCCGCCAGTGAAAAAGCACGTGGTAAATTGTCTGATGCTGGGTATCAAACTTTATAAAAGGCCATCATTATTGTACGGTATAATCGTCGCGCGAACCCCACAACCATAATACCTTGCTAGCTTGCCGGTTATCAAGTTGCAAAACAGAAAAATGTCTCAACCAAAAGATGGTGAGTTTTAAGTTTTTTTTATTACGAAAGAAATGAGAGAAACAGAATCCTTCTATTTCGTCGCGTCGGTCAATAGTTAACCTGACTTTTTAAGAGCTCTATTGTTTGCTTTGATTGCGGCCTTGGCTATCTCGCGGAATGAAGCGGTGCCTTTATTTATTTTTTATTAAAGTGATATTTTATTAAATTAATGTACAAGGTTGTCAAGGTTAAAACGCCGAAATACTATGCGCAGTCGGCGCAGTGCAAATCTTTGAACTCTTGGCTACTTAAAAATAAAAAAAACTACCCCCTTTACATTGTTCCAAAAAAATGGAACGAATTTTGAATAAATGGAACACAGATTCTTCTTTTTTCAACTTTTAGTAGTAGCACAGAATATTAAATAGTACTATATAATAATAGATAGATACAATACTTTTTACTATTTGCTTAAATCGCTTAAAGCAATGAGGTTTTAAATTATATTCTTCTAGCTTAAAGTATATATTTTTTTATAAAATTAAGAAGCCAATTTTTTTATGTTATCTGAATTTTTATACCAGTGCGGGGCAGTACGTGAATGTACAGTCGAACTCATTTATTTCTTCCTACAAACAAAGTTATCAACTTTTATTTAAACAAACTTTTACGTAAATTACATTTTTTTATTACGTATTACATAGCTATATTTAGTTCTTGTTGTTTCTATGATAAGTAGGTAACGAGAATAAAAACAAAGACATTAATAACAAGTACATTGATTGATGTAATATATTTGTTTATTACTCTCTGTCGTCAATATCTGTTTATGTTTTTTAATAGCTGTGCCGCGCCGTGTCCGCGATTTTCTCCGCATGGGGCAGACGGATTATTCAGTTTTTATCGCATGCATTAGATTCTTTTCCATAAGGGTGGAGCCAAACGAGCTTAATTTTGTGAGCAGAATTTCGGTAGCACAAATTCTGCTGCATTCGGTCTCATACAAAAAGGCAGTTGGTGCCACACGACGACGCAAATGAGTTGTAAATTCAGTTGAACGTTAAATAAGTGACCGAAAGTACGCGACTCACAACTCGCAAATTACGTTCGTTTGGGCTCACCCTAAAAGAGAAATGAAATATCTGGTATCATACTCATTTAATTTAAACATGTAACATTGATCTATAAAATTAAAAGCCTTTTTTATATATGTCTCTGCACGCAGAGTAAAAATACTGACAGCACAGCTTAGAACTAGTTAAGACACGGCGGATTCCGCGCGAATGCAAACCACGCGGTTCCAAACGCAAGTGTTCAGATATGCGCGGGTAGTATTTGCAGAGTGTAGAGTGACGGTCCAATCATGGAAGTCGAGGAAGCAATGAATGAGTGTACTTATTGCTCCGTACAAAAACAGACTAGACACAGTTCAGTTTAGAGACAGTTTCAGACTATATCCAAAATTAAGAAGTTTTGAACCAAAATTCTTTAATTATTTGAGAATGTAGATTAATAATTTTATTAGAATATTCTGCACATTGGGTGTCCCACAAAGCAGGACTTTTTTCCACCTCATCGATGAATAGTTCGGTGTCGAAGCGATCCATTGTCACCGTCCGATACGCACGGTTTCCGCGGAGCAAATGAACGCGCTCTAGGTACGTCAAGTATTAGATCCGAGCGGCGACCGCGCGGATTCATTTTCCAGCGTTAGCCGCGTGGACATGTATGAACGAATAGGCGCTAATGTAAATAAGATCCGCGCGGTTTGCATCCGCGCTGAATCCGCCATGTCTGAACCAGCTCCGTCCAGGTACTAAAAAAGACAAGTCAAAAAAAACCAAAATGTAGTTAGGTACCTACTAAAAAAAGGAGAGTCTGAAAAAGCAAAATGTAGTGAGCGGTTCCTTTCCTTCTGAATGTTAGTTGGGTTTTCCAAGGAGATAACCCCAATAAAAGGTTCATATTCAATAAATAAAATTTTATTTCCTATATTTCAGTTGGTGGTTACAAACTGGGAAAACTCATAATTGAGGGTAAAACGAAGCAGGTATTCGATTTACCTGAACTACAAGGGCATTGCTTGCTTCTAAATAAAGATCGTATCACTGCTGGAGATGGAGTGAAGGCGCACGATCTTGAAGGCAAAGCTGCCATATCTAACCAAACAAATGGCAAAGTATTCGAAATTTTGAAAGCTACTGGTAAGAACTTTTTATTTAACTTATTTCATCATTATCCCGTCCAATTGGCTCCAATCGTAGAGTTCCTAAAGCGTGAAAACTGTGAGTTGGCGGAGGTCTGTATCACAATGGCCGGAGGGTAATCACCGAAGCAAGGAAGTTTTTTAAACCCGTCCAAATATTTACTGATGTCATCATTACCGACCTTGTGATGTGAGCTCAATTTCACCGACACTCCATAAGAGGAGGACCTCTTATGTATGACATAAACAAGTAATAAAACTTAAATTAAAAATTTTAAAAACCCCCGACTCAAAAAACTTTCAAATCGATCTAACCAGTGGAAGTTGCTCATTTCCCTTCATCAAATAGAAAAAAGCTGGTGATCTTCAAACAACTGAACAGATTTTAATGAATCATAGCTAAGAACACTCCCGCACAGGTCACCTTTCAAACAAAAAAAACTGCATCAAAATCGGATCATCCGTTTGGTTGCTACGATGCCACAGACAGCTCCACAGATACACAAATACACACGTCAAACTTATAACACCCCTCTTTTTGCGTCGGGGGTTAAAAAGAAATCAAATTATTAAATAAAACTGAAGACAACGCTCAATCTGAACGAGAATCAATCACTTTGAAAAAAATATGCATTTGATCTGTTCAAGAGGTTGAAGCATTTAGTGCTAATTAAATAAATATTGGCAATACTTTTGTGATTACATTCTAGTTGATATACCATTAAACCATTTTAACTTTATCTAGGGTCAGGGTTTAACATCAAATCACATCGCACAAATTACTAAAGCACACATTGAAATATATAATGATTATTACTGTAATTTGAATAGTATAAGCCTTTACGCCCTCCAAATAAAGATAAATGAGGTTTATACGTTGGTTTATGTTATAATAATTTATGATGTAAAGAAATAACATGTTTATTTGTTTGACCAAAGATGATATTTAGATATTTTTGTTTATTATAAATTGACCCCTATATGCTCCTAGATAAAACTCAAGAATATAGATTCTTGTAAGGTCATACCGTAAAATATCTAGTACACCTATCTATATGTACTTTTAGTAACTTAAAATATCTTGCTATCTGGAAATAAATAACATTAGTTCCTTGAAACATTTCAGTTGTAGATAACTTATTAATTTAAATTGATCTACAAGAAATCCAAAAGCTGTCATTTCAAAGGCACTAGATTCTGATCATAAGGACCTGCTTGCTCAGAGCGAAATAATATAAAACGAATATTATAAGTTTGTTCACTCTCACAAAATTTTACTTTCAGGTTTAAAAACGGCGTATGTGAAAATAGCATCACCCACAGCATTCGTATCAAAAAAATGCGATATGATTCCAATTGAATGGGTGACACGCAGATTAGCTACAGGCTCCTTCCTCAAGAGAAACCCTGGTGTACCAGAAGGATTCCGCTTCACCCCGCCAAAGCAGGAGACATTCTTCAAAGATGATGCAAACCATGACCCACAGTGGTCTGATGAGCAAATTGTGGCTGCCAACTTCAAAATCAATGGGCTCACTATAGGTTGATACTCTTTTGAACTTTTCTTATCGGACCTTGAAATAACACATTGATAACACTAAAATAATTGTATTTAGAACTATCATAATGTGTTCAGATTAGCGAAGGGACCACACAAGTTGTATTAAACAATTACTTTGACAATGAATGAGCGATATTTCCATTTTATAAAAACATGTTCCAAAAAAAGTCTGATAATACATTTTTTTTGTTGGATATAAAAAAATAATTAATTTAAAAGTAATCTATGCAATATGGATTAAATATTGCGAACCGAGGGTGAGACGTTAGTAAGGTAGTTGAAAATAATTCATAATATTAGGTATTTAATTAATTTCAGGCCGCGATGAAGTCGAATACATGAGGAAAGCAACAATTTTAGTCTTTGAAATTTTGGAGAAGGCTTGGCATTTGCGTAACTGCGCCCTTATCGATATGAAGATTGAATTCGGAGTCGATGTTGATGGTAATCTTTAAATTGTTAATCATTTGCATGTATGCTACAGTTGTTAAAAAAAAGATATTATTTATGGCATGCTATCAATAAGTCTTCATCGAATTAAAGATTTTAATGGGGATTCCAGGAAATATTCTTTTGGCTGACGTCATCGATTCCGACTCGTGGAGACTGTGGCCGTCAGGCGATAAGAGGTTGATGGTTGACAAACAGGTAGGCTTCTTATATGAAACTCATTTTATAATAGATCGATAAATATAATATGCTTTATTTGCAAATAGCAGTTCTTGGTGAACGAAATAAGGACCAGTTTTTACTTAATATACTTTTAACGAATGATTTCAAAACATTTAATAAACTATGTGACTTAAAATAACATCCATCTAACTTTGCTTTCAGGTTTATAGGAATCTCCAAACGGTCACGGCAGCTGACTTAGATACAGTAAAACGCAATTTCACTTGGATCAAAGATCAGTTAGACCATCTCAAACCAAATGTTCAACATAAAGTCGTAGTTTTTATGGGATCAGCTGCTGATAAGGAGCATTGCGAAAAGATTGCAAAGGGTAAGGTATTATTAATTTACTTAGATCTACTAATAGTAGCATAGTGACTCCCGCTATTATAGATACTACAATATTTAAAAAAAACTCAATAATTTCAGACACAAGGCCACACTTTTCTCTTGGTCTTTTTTATTTTTTTCAATTCATATCATCATATTTTTTTTTAGCTGGCGAAAAGCTTGGACTAGATGTAGATCTTCGCATATCATCTGCTCACAAAGCCACAGCGGAAACTCTTCGTATAATGCAGCAATATGAAGATACTCATGGTGCATTAGTATTCATAGCCGTCGCTGGACGCTCCAATGGTCTAGGTCCAGTTCTATCCGGGAATACTTCATACCCTGTGATTAACTGCCCGCCGCCATCAGATAAACTTCCACAGGTAACAACATACTTTCGTTTTTTTCCAAGTCAGGTAGTATCGCTACGGAAACCTGTGTGGATTCATTCATGTGAAAGGCATTAGGGAAAACCCTTATCAGTGGGCAGATAATATAGACTGGTGAAGTGATGATGATAAAATAATGTTCTACAAGAATTATTCTAAATTTAATTAAACTATTAAAACAATATTAGTATTTAATTCCTTCGTGTGAAAGGTAACTGTTGTTTTCATCGTAGAGATTAAAATCTTAATTGTTTCTATGTATTAATTACAGGATATCTGGTCATCTCTCTCAGTGCCATCTGGGCTTGGTTGCGCAACAGTAATTTACCCTGATAGTGCTGCTCTTATGGCTGCACAGATTATTGGACTACAGGATTATATGGTGTGGGCACGTCTAAGAGTCCAACAACTCGACATGGCTACTTCCCTGAGACAGGCGGACCAAAAACTGAGGAATTAGAGAGCGTATAAATGCAAAGATGATATTTATCTGTACATCTACTCTCCAGAGTAAAAATGCTCTAACTCTGTGTATAAAACTATTCCTTTTTTATTGTCTTTTATAGGATTTTTAATGAATTTTTGCCATATTTTTGTATTTACTTTGTTTACAGTATTTTAAAAATATTTCTTTAAAAAAATATAAGTTGAAAGCCATTGTATAATGTAGAGAAAAAACATAATTTTGTTATGAAATGTTGCAAGCTTTTGTTTGTTAAAAGTAATGATATTATTGAGATGTAATCTCGAATAAAATAATAATGTATGTTTATCATATGTACCAGTTTACATTCCTAATAAATTTTATACTTACTCATTTCTATGATGTGTTTATTTTAGTTTTTTTTTCTTTTATGTTATTGAGCAAGCAAAATTCAAGGTGCGTTATGTATGTTGCATTTTTGTATGAATTAGTAACACACCCCAAACTTTCAATTTTAAAAGATTATACGTTTTTCTATCTACTTCTAATATTCTAAGAAATTAAATCCATCGCGTCCCGCGGGCGTGATACCATTTAATGCAAGAAACATAATGTGTAAAACGATAGATGAGGGCGGCATATTATGCATACACCTCAACAATCTCACCCATACCTCCCGTTGCTGAATTTTTTTTTGCTGAGATGGGGTGGGACGGGAATGTTATGCTTTTTTTTATGTCAGACTGTACTTTTATGAAGGCAAGTTACATTGTGTATTTAAAATTTCAAATTAAAAGAATCCGTTTACTTATTTAATAAAGTTTGAATTACTACTAAGATACATGCTTCCGCCTGCATGCTTTTTATCTTATTTTAGATCGTTTTCCTTACTTTACAATAGACCTTTTAACTGTTGTTATGAATTTGTAGCACTGTAGATTTTTAAATCCACTAGCAACATTTGATTTTTATGTCAATGTCACTTGTCTGTCACTTGTCGAAATTAAGTACTCTGTGGTCCAATGTTTGCAATTTCGCAAACAAGTCGCAGCATTGCAGCTGCGTATAAACCGTTTTACAGAAAAATAACAAGCAGATTTATATCCCTACACAAAATGGCAGATAAGGCTGTGGATTTTACGAAGTCAAACAACTTGGAAAGCAAAACACCGTTCCTGATAGGCGTGGCGGGCGGTACGGCGAGTGGAAAGGTAACCTCACTTATGTGGCTGAAATTATTGATTTTCTCAAATCATATTGCAATTACGTAACTATTACGGCTATAGCTATTAAATAGTTAATTCTTTAATCTATGTTGATGTTATATAAGTACTGTTAATTAATATTTTTTTTAAACTTGTTTTTATTTATTTATAACCTTACCAAGTGCATGTAACGTCGACACCAAAGTTCTTGTTTTGGAACAACGTTTTCAACTTTTACTAATGCCTGACAATCAGTTGAACCTCAAGCACACTCTTGTAGCGTATAACACTCACAAATAACGTGGCTTTCTATTAATAAAAGAATTTTCAACACAATGTATAATGTTTATTGAAATAAATTGAATTATGTTCATCATACAAACTTACAAACCTTACCTCTATAAAATCCTTGTCCCTAACGCGACTCTGACCAAATACTAGTATAAAATATCCCTGCCCCTAACGCGAATCTCTGACCAAAATAGATTATATTATATTTTTTTGTTTTTAAATAAAATAAATAAATAAAATCATTTATTTTGCAAGTAGATTTACAGGAAATACTTTCGCACGTCAAATATTTTTTTATCCTATCAGCACTTCGACGTGATTGGCCTGTTGAGAAGAAGTGCCGTAAGAAACTCAAGAAACGGCCTTTTTTGAAAGCCAATATACATAATTATTTTAAAGTAGTTTGAAGTTTTTATCTGCCATCGGCTTCTCAGCCATTGGTATTATATTATTTATTCCAAATTTCTTGTTATTCTTCAGTCAACAGTATGCCAGCGTATTGTGGAGAAACTTGGTCAACAGCACAAAGAGCAGACCGAGAGGAGAGTGGTCTGCATCAGCCAGGACTCATTTTACAGAACGCTCACAACGGCCGAGAGACTCCGTGCTGAACGAGGCCAGTTTAATTTCGACCATCCTGATGCCTTTGATGATAAGAAGCTTCTGGCTGTATTAAAAGATGTCTTAGCTGGAAAGAAAGTAGAAGTCCCTGAATATGATTACGTAACAAATTCTATAAAGTAAGTAGTTTTTATTCTTATTATTTGACAAGCACAGTACACAGATGAAGCGGCTGGCAATTTATATAGATTTATGCAACCCACAATCCTTGGGACACCGTAATATATCCCAATTGTGTATATAAATTCTGTACACAACAAGCACTTGTTGGATTTTTTTAGAGAAGCTCAAAAATGTTTTTGCATATGAAATGATTCCGATGGCTTAGCGTGTCCTCTGAAGTACAGAGACGCTCAAGATTTTTAGACACGTTCAAATACTGACTGAAGACATAGACACTTAACTTGCATGATCATTCAGTAACAAAAAAAAATTAAAAAAATGTTTTTCACATTTTAAATTAGTTTTTGTTTTACAGCCCTCATTGCTCCCACACAATCTACCCAGCGGATGTTGTGCTCATTGAAGGTATCCTTGTGTTCTACTTCCCGGAAGTGAGAGAACTGTTCCACATGAAGCTGTTTGTTGACACTGACTCTGACACAAGGCTTGCCAGGAGAGGTAAATATCCTTGCATTAAACTTAGTTTTATTTATATTCCAGTTTTTTTTATACCACTTTGGTAGCATGCAAGCATACGGTCCGCCTGATGGTAAGCAGTCACCGTAGCCTATTGTCGCTTGCCATACCGGGGGTATCACTCGCGCGTTGCCGACCCTGCATAAGTGGAGCTCTGGAGACCTTACTCACCATGGGAACACAACATGGCCGAGACCAATTTTATTTGGCTACGATCTTCTGTAAGGTGGAGGTCCTTCCCCAGACGGGCTGTTCCAATTTCTATTTTACTAGAAATTATATTTATGATAAGAGATGTTATGAAAGGAATGGGTTTTGCTAGAGACTGGTCCATGACACCTCTGGACAGGAATGTGTGGAGGGAAGATGGGGAGGGTTTTGTCCAACAGTGGAACATACATCGTTATTTAAAAAAAATACATGAATGAAAATTATATTTTGGAATGTTTTAAATGCGAATTAGAATTTTTGTAAACCCCAAGGATTATTTTCTTTTTATGAATCCTAGAAATTAGTTACAGCTTTTTACAACTAGTAGAGAAAATGCAATTAGATGTTGAATTAAAAAAAAAAAAAAAATTTTATGAATCCTAGAAATTACTTACAGCTTTTTACAACTAGTAGAGAAAATGCAATTAGATTTTGAATAAAAAAAAATTTTTTTTTTTTTTTATGAATCCTAGAAATTACTTACAGCTTTTTACAACTAGTAGAGAAAATGCAATAAGATAAAAAAAAAAAATTTAAATTTTGTCGAATATTTAACACGTGTGTGCGAGGGACATTGGTAAGGACTATTGTTCTTCTTTATTTTCAATTTAAATAAAAACGTATTTTATTGAGTAAACATGGTTTAATAAAGAAAAATGTAAACAAGAGAGACATAAAAAAACAAATGATGTCTCGCCGGCCGCGCGGCGTGCGGTCTCCTTCGTTGGGAATTTTTCCTAATACTCGTTCGTTTGTTAAAAAAACAATACTAAGGTATTTTTGTGTTTCTTGCCCAGTACCAAGAGACATAATGGAGCGCGGACGAGATCTGGAACAAGTGCTGAACCAGTACATGAACTTTGTGAAACCAGCATTCGAAGAATTCTGCTTGCCGGTGAGTAACACATAAATTAAACATAGCTATACAAGGAGTTCTACAAATCAATCAATAATAGTTGTTGCTCTAAGAATAGTTGTAAGAGTGGATTAAAAAAAACAACGGAATAGTTTCGTATAGTGAAGCTAAGAAATTTGCTATACCTATGCAGTGCCTTTAAATTGGAAGATCCATAGAGTCAAAAACAAATATGCTTTGAAAGAGAACAACAAGGTCAAACCTTGGGTATAGTAGAGTTACAATATAATGTGTAGGTACTGTATAGTCAGCTGTAAAAACTATAATCCAAGGACTAATGTGGCAATGTCATAACATTTTTATCCTTTCGTCTATACTAGCCACAACGAAATGAAGACCACAAAGTGTTTAAAAAAAATCGAAAAAAAGTGAAAAAAAGTTTTTGTGGATCCCTTTGAATCAACTTCACAAACATTACACATTTACATCAACCTGTTACATAACCTCTACAATGTTAATGTAAACGCATTATATTCTTCCCACACAATTCCATCGGCAACTTTGAACTGCATCGGTCAATCTCCATTTTCAGACTAAGAAGTTTGCTGACGTCATTATTCCGCGAGGTGCCGACAACTTTGGTAAGTTATTTTTTTATATTCAATTCTTTATTTGCTAAGGGTGTCTACGTTTGTCACAAAAAATATATAAATTATTTTTACAATAGAATATACAATGAAACATAGAACCTCTTCCTTTTTTGAAGTCGGTTAAAAACTGCGGCGAGGCGTTTCCCATTATCGAGTGATCATCACAAAGTGTACTGCGTGCTCGTTTTTTACGATGCGACGTCGCATCGCAGTTTTGTGTCCGTCTTAAGTGCGTGTCCGCACTGCATTTCATGTCATATGTCTCGCACCGCACGTGTGCAGTGCGGTCACGCGCACATTTACTTCATTACCATTTTGATACGGTCGTAATCAGTTTGGTTCGCGATGTATGTGCATAACCTTTAAGGTAAGTTCCACAAGATCATAGCCACTGCAACGAGGTCTATTATATAAGTTTCGATTATACCACATGAGTAAATAAACTGACGGACAGAGGCTGCACTTCCATACAACGTCGCGCGCCGAGGACACGCACACAAGCATGAGGCGCGTGTATTGCGTGTCCTCAAAGCGCTCGTCACGTACACATGCTTGTGTGCGTGTACTCATCGCAGCGACATTGTATGAAGTTTAGCCTCTGTTCCGCGGTTTATTTTTACTCATGTGATTATACCGCGCGATAGAACACTTCTTGCAGCGGCTATGCACTTATGTAGCTGCAAATGTTGGACGTATGGATTATAAGATCCCTGTTTCGTTGTTGCAGTGGCTATTGATTTAATCGTGCATCATATATGGGATATCATGTACACGAAGCGCAATTCGCCGGAGAAGGCACTTACTAATGGCACATGTAATGGGACAACTCACGAGGAGGATGGGACCAATGGAAGACGGATGTCGGGCAGTTCGGAAGACACTCTCAGTCGATAGTCGATGGTGTACGAAATGGCTCCTCTTCACGATATTTCATTTCGATGGCTCACTATAGAGAGGGTGACGGGCCATCGTGTGGAGGAGCCTTAGCACGTTAACGGTCCAGTGCTCCCGATGTGTGGTCACGACAAAATTTGAGGGCACCTCCGTGCCCCCACATGTGGGTTCATACTACTTTCAACAACGTTTATTGCCTCAACTTCAGAGTAAGTTTCTGTAATTTATTGTAATTTATTTGACTTATGAATAGTGAAAAGGAAACGTACCAAAATTTACTTTTTTTTGCGGTGAGTTGCGAGTCCGTGTACCCCCACATGTGGGTACCCCCACTGCGAAATATTCTAAGAAAAAATATTTTTCCGAGAATAATAACATTTTAAGTAATATTTTAAAATACGAAATCGGCATTATTAAAGTTAGACTTAACGAATTAAAAAAAACAATGCATTGGGACCGTGTACGTGTTAAAATTATCCTTATCTATGTCCAGCTTAAACTATAGTTTAGTTTTAGCATTATGATTTGAACTTGTATTTTTTTTAATAAGCAGTTTTTTAACTAAGCCCTTTTGGCGTGATCACGCCTATACTAAAGATGACGATGTGATACGAAATTACAGAGATGGTATTGATTATCACGTTTTCCACTTGTAGTAAACGACAAAATAGTCGTTACTTTTTTTTTGTATTTTATTATATTATATTGTATTATATGTCGATGTACAGAACTCGAATTCTATTGTGAATGTTTGAATATCACAAAATTATTATTTAATTATTATTATCATTTATTTATTAAAGTAACAAGGACTCATAATAGTGTTAGTATACTTATCAACTACGGGTTAGTAAAAATTGAAAAATCACTTAATACACAAACAACTACACTTTGGGCCATTCCTGCACCATACCATACATAAAATGTTAGGTTGTTTTTTGTTCCATTTTATTGTTTTTGGCGCACATAACATTACTTCCAAGTCATCGTTTGGGATATTTATCATCAGTAACGCGTAAAACACTCTGGCAGCGGTAAACGGACGAGTGCGAGAGACACTGTCTGTAGTCGGGATGACAGCCTCTTCGCACGACGGGCACCGCGTTTAGTGTGATGTCGTTCATACAAACATATGAATTACAGATGCTCCGCTCCTATCTTAATCAAGTCTCGATTTCTCTTTTATCTGCCGGATAGGCTAACTGGAATTTATCAGAATCCTATGAAACAGACAAAGACTCATATTAATTATCAAGTAACCATTGTGTTGTATACGAATGTAATCATATTCTCGTCAAATATATTGATGGTGGGTTAGTAAAAATTGTTAAGCGACATGTTATTGAAAAAAATAGTTTTATAAGCGGCAGATAATTAATTTTAATAAAATTAATTAATACAACACAATAATATTTCAATCTACCTAAATATGATTTCATACAAATATAAAGGAGCATGTCGCAGAGACACCGGACGGTAACGCGGTTGTTTTGAACAAGACTCACGTCCCTGTCCGAGGGATTATCTCGTTACGTATACTGCGACCTTTAAGGCTACCACACATAACTGCGAATTCGCATCGCAAGCATCTGTCAAATTTTAATTTAAAATTTATTTCTGGAGTGGTAGAGAAATTATTATGAAATGGGCTAGCTCGACCGGGAAGTAGCATTCTCTCACAGAATATCGACGTGAAGCAGCAATGCGTTTCGTTCGGTGAGTGAGAGATCCGGAAGCCCAACTCCTTCCCTATCTTCTCTTTCCCCCTCCTTCTTTCCCTTCCCCTCCTCCTTCCTTTCCTCCAACCTCCTTGGTGGAAAACGCATTAGTAGCGCCTCTGGTGGTAGTTATGTCCATAGGCGGCAGTGACCGCTTTCCATCAGGTGGCCCGCTTGCTTGTTTGTCAACTGTATGACATAAACATATATATTTAAAATTCTAAAATCTTAAATAATATATTTAAAATTTGATAGATACTTGCGATGTGAATTCGCAGTTATGTGTAAGAGCTTATATGCCGTTTGAGACGTTTTACTTTGCCACCGTCGATATTTCAATAAATCTTTTTGTATTTTACATATTTTTAGTCAAGTACTTTATTTATGTACTTATAAGGCTGATGCTACAAAGCACGTAATGTAAGATTTTTTGTTTTATAAACTAGTGTTCAATTTATTATATAAAATACGCTATCAGGGGATAATGGACAATAGTTAAGCTTTAGAAGGTTCATATTTGCATACGCCATTTTTTTTGTTTTGGTTTTAATATTCCCGCAATTGGCATCAATTGCGTGTTAACTGATGTCAGTGTTTCCTGACTTGACTTAACGACTGCCATCAATCGAGTCGGAATTGACAGTAACGTAAGGTTTTAAAAGACTTTTAAAACCACCCGAATACTGACTACGGTTGCAGTTGCTTTACTTGCATGTTTATTCCGTTATGACATGCGCAATGACGCAATTGGACTCTTGATTTTTGGTGACCACAAAATAGTATTACGCAGATTTAGAATTTATCATTATAAGTTATATATTTACCCCCAAATATTTATACAATGCATTTCTTTTAATATTTTGTATTTATACAACGCACAATACTTGTATACAAATGTTACAAATATGTATAGGCAAGGCATATATACATTTTGGAATGTTTTAACCATAAAAACAATGTAGCCATAAAATATAGAATAGTTAACCATAGGTGGCGTCACAGTATAAAAAAGTTAGCATAAGTGCCAATTACAGCATTTTTATGGCCGGTACAGACTGCTGTAATGTAAAATTTCATAGTAATGTAACAAAATTTCCAGTGTGTACGCCTTGTGCGCACGAACCGTGCACACTAAGCGCACGAACATAGCGTTATATGTACGAGATTTTTTTCATTGCGTGATACATTACATTACATTACATTACATTACATAACGTTACATTACAGCAGTCTGCACCCACCGTTACATGACCAAAAATAATAAATTAATATTTATGCTGCGTTCACACGGGTGCCATATAGCCCGGCAAGTACTTGGACAAGCAGCTTCGTCTAAACCAATAATATTACAAACTAACTGTTCGCTGATCAGTCGGTTACATTATGTGACGGGTTATAATGCAAGAGTGTGAACGCGACATATGGCGCCCTCTATGTTTTCCATTGTAAAATATTTAGCGCAAAATCCGTAAATCTTTAAGAATAACTCTGAACGGTACATAACAGGACCGTAACCGTACCGGAATATGCGAAATGAATATAGCTTTTAGTTAGTCACGAACCGTGCATGGTACGATAATGTGCAGAGTCTTTAAAAGTAAAAAATGTTCCTAACAAAATGGCTGATACAGATAATCTTTGTCTTTCAATAGATTAATATTTTTTCAATCCACTTTTTTAACGAGACCTAGATATCAGGCTTGAAATCCATACATAAAGCGATAAAAACACGTCTTTACGATTTAAAAAAAAATAGACATATAACATTTTTACTGGATTATTTTTATACCTAACACCATTTAGTCATACACGTATATTATATTTATTGAATTCACATTCACAGGTCCCTTTCCCTAGAAATAGATTACTAATTTAAAATATTTTGTTTTGATGTGATACTAATTTGATTCCTAACAATTCCAAATAATTGATGAACAGACTGAAGGAATAACTGTTATGTTAGCTCAAAATTTCATAGTCTCATATCGAAATACTCTCATTCTGTATCTAAATCATAGATGTAAGAAATACTACGGAAATGGAGATAGAATCTATATTATTAAACCACCTTCACTCATAGCGTAGGCTTTCGATGAGCGTAAACGTATCGCAGACGCCACTATACGTACACCACTTCGCGTCTGCGCTGCGAATACGCTAATCGAACGCCCATGTGTGAAGGGGCTCATACCATGAATTGATCCACTACTTGCTAGCGACGACGGCGTAAAAATATATATCCTTATCTACCAATATTATTAATGTAAGTAACTCTGTCAGCTCTTCACGTTAAAACGGCTGAACCGATGGAAATGAAATCTGGTACGGATATTGTTGGAGACCTGTGAAAGGACGTAGGATAGTTTCATTGACTTATTACCAGCCGAAATCTTTCTTACATCTATGATTTGAACTGTTTAGCACCACGTCTTTTCATTATGCATTATAGTATATTAAATTAATATATAATTCCCAAATTCCAATTAATTGAATGTGATAAAATATAGTAGCGATTGAATAATAGGATGTAAAATATATCGTAAATATTATTGGTGTGAATAAAAAAAAGTATAAAAATGTAAAAAATAATATCAATTTAATTGTCCCAATATATTGTTAGTTAAGTATTATATACAAAATATGTACAGCACACGAGATAATAATATATGCAATTTTGGACCTTACTGCCATTGAATTAGGAATTATTATTCGCCAGAAACCCGCTCCAAACCAGAGGCAGTTGGTGCGTCTGTGTTTAATTAATGATAATTATTATTCGTTTTAAATAAGAATAGGAATGACAAGAACCAGTGTCAAAATAACCAGTAATAAAAATTTAAAGTTTTTACAATAATTTGTCATTTTTGTATTTTACTTTTCTATTATTTAAAACGAATAATATGTCATGACTTTTTTGCAAACTAAAAGTGCTAATAGCCGATCGAACCATGTCCGGCCGCACCACCGGACACCGTCCGGTACCGCACCATAGTCGAGCGGCGATTCTTTATAACGTGCCGCGCACCGTGCGCCGTTATCGAATATGGTGCGGTACCGGACGGCGGCGTCCGGTGGTGCGGCCGGACCAAATTCGATCGTCTATCAGCACATTAAAGTATGTTTTAATTTTGTCACACATATTAGAAAATTATAACGGCTTACCCATATTCCGTGTTAGTATTTATTATTATAATTTGAAATGTGTACAGTCATGTGCACATCAAACTTTACATTTTGTACTTGGTGCTTCGATCAACCATGTCATCGAAGTTTTTGTGCAAGTAAGATGGTATGCATTTTATTATGTTTTATTAATTTCTTCCTTGAATTTGTGATAATTCGTTTCCTTTCTGATTAAGTTCTAAATGTAATTTTTAACAATTTGTTTTAAAATAAAAAAATGTAATTTTGACTTGACGATCATTAAGTTTATAGTGTTGTTATTACATATTATTATTTTTACCGTTCTGAAGCGATTGGTTGTATTCGTTGTACCAACATCGATCTGACAAACGAATTTACGAATTTATTGATGTAGATTACAATCGCCACGGAACAACCGGTCGCTTGAGTATGGCAAAGAGAATTCAAATGTTCAATTTGTTTTTATAGCATGTTCTATGTAAAAAAATGTACTAACGGCACCCCCAAAACGATACCCATATTTATTAAATAACTAGCTGCCCGGCCCGGCTTCGCCCGGGTACTGTTTCGTTTTTTTTTCAATCTTTCTGAGAGATTTTCTTAATATTTTTTTCCGTAAGAACCTTGTACAGAGTATTAGAAAACTAAAAAAAAAAAATCAGCCAAATCGGTCAAGCCGTTTTCATGTTATGTCGTGACAACGGAAAACGGGTTTCATTTTTATATATATAGATAAATAGCGTTGTTGCCCTGATATTATATCCGTTACCAAAATAAGTGAGTATTAAATTAAATAAAAATAAATTGAAAACACCCAACCCGAACGAAGTTCAACAATCCTTAGGGGTGTCGTTAGAAATTAATTTTTTTCAACTAATTATCCGTATTTATTTAAGTCTGGTGCAAAGGCGATGCATTTATGCTTATGCTTTAGCGCTCAAATCTTTCTGTATGGTCACGTTACGTATTGATTATTTTAAATGTATTTTATCTACATTGTACGTCAAGCTGTAAAAACCAATTAAAATGTTTGCAATAGCATTCAAAAATGTGATTTTATTTTAGTACTTTATGGTGCGTACAGACTTCTGTAACGTAACATCAATGTAACAAAATTCCCATTGTGTGGATTTGTGGACACCTTGTGCATGCACAACCGTGCACCTACGCGCGCGAACAGAGCATTGTGTGCATAGGAAATTATTTAATTGCGTGTTACATTACAATAGTCTGTACACACTATTAGAATGTCCTACTTATTTCGCGTCCTCTTCCTGAAAAAACTATATGACATATTGAAGTCAGAGTAGATCACATACTCATATCTAGGTATATTATATACTAATAATATTGAGAAATTTCTGTGTCTGTCTGTCTGTCTGTTACGTTCACGATAAAACTGCTAATCCGATTAAGATGAAGTTTGGTAGTTTAGTTTTAGTAGAGATCCGAGAAAGAACAGAGATAGTTTTTATCCCAGAAATCACCCCATAATGGTAAATACAAATTTCATTGTTAACGCCCTAATGGGGTTAGGGGACTATCCATAGAATATACATAATTTTAAAAAAGAATACCTACCCGACCTAAGAATGCCATCCATGAATTCTCCCTTTAACTACAGAATAATTAATAGTACCTACTACGTACGTGCTTTAACGTAGGTATTGTCTCTTAACTGAAACAAAATGAGTAAATACAAATTTAATGTATATTTATGTGTCGAATACACAAGCTGGTACAACAGGGTTATTTATTTCTTTTTAATTAGACTTACAGCCAGTTTCTGAAACCCATTTTAAGTCCAGATTAATATCTAATGTCGAGTACAGACTGTTGTAACGTAACGCGAGTTGACTTGCTCGGTTCGTGCGCGCAAGACGTCCAAACTATGAGAATTCTGTTACGTTACAATGTAGTCTGTAATTGCATTAAGCTTTCTCTTTTTTTCTACTTTAGTTTGACAGTGGTGCTAATTCTGTTGTACATTTAACTAGACTAAACTAATTTTGACAGGACTAGAAGTGTTGCTATCCTTGTCACTAATTGTAAACCGAGGAAGGACAACAACACCTTTGGTCCTTTCAAAATGAGTTAAGTATAGCACCATAGACACCCATAATCAATGTCATATATTCACCGGTAAATAACCTCACCTTAAAATTATTTTTTCCAGTGGCTATCGATCTGATAGTGCAGCACATATCGGAGTACCTGAAGAGGAGTCCCGAAGACAAGACGCTGGCAACACTGGAATACGCGGGGCTGTCATCGGTACCGGGAAGCCCGCAGCGGACCGGCAAAAGCGGCCGGCCGCATTAAATATAGGTGGGTTATTTAAATAAACTATACAAAATTCCCACAGCGCCACCTGGTCCCGAAGTAGGCTAGGCGTAACTTTCTTGGCCGCTTTCCCGTGGGAATTTTGGAAAATCCGTGTTTATATCTATATATATAAAAGGAGAAGCTGACTGACTGACTATCAACGCAGGGCCTAAACTTCTTCTTCTTTTCGTGTCAGTGACTCAAACAAAATAAAATTCCTACACCCTACTGGCAAGATGTTCAGCCAGTGAGATGGCATTATCCGTGGCCTTCCACAAATTTGTTAAGGCACAGTCAGTAGGACAACCCGGGCAACATTGAAGATGACTCATTGTCTGCGGGGCACCAGTGTTGCACAACTCACAGGCAATGTCGGATGATTCTCCTATGAAACCCCATTTTCTAAGGTTGTACCTACTGCGGCCCACTAACTATAAGGGTTAGAAACTTGAAACTTTGCACAGGGGTTTCTTTTATAACGTAGGGGAGCACTAAGAAAGGATTTTTCAAAATTCTTACGGGAAAGCGAGATATATGCAAACGAAGTTGCGCGGGTTTCGCTAGTTATACATAATCCTTCTTCCTGAATCACTATCTATTGCTGTAAACTTTATTAAAATCTGTTAAGTAATGAAGATCAGAGAACTAGCGGACTTCCTTTTATACTTAGTTAATATAACAAAGTCCTCATACATTTTAGACGTGCATTTTTTCATAAAAACTATATCATCTTCACTTTAAAAGTTAAATTTACCATTTAAAATTAAATGTTGGTTTAGAATGTTGAATTTTACATATTTTATGTCTTTTTCAGGTGTAACGATAATGCGGAATAAAATGTGATTTCCAGCGGTTTTGTTGGAATGAGGTGTTTTGTAATGATTTAGACAGGTGAGGTATCTAGCTCAAAGGACTTAATACATAAATCTCAATTAGTTCTCGCTATATTAGTGCTGGATATTGCACGAGGCATGTAGGTAATGTCAACAGAAATAAAATAGGATAGAAAATCGTAATTGCATCACTTAGAAAGAAAGATAAGGACAATGAGATTTTTTGAGGCCACCTCTCAATAGTAATAATCTACACTTCTACTAATATTATAAAGATGAAAGATTTGTATTTTTGTATGTTTGTAATGAATAAACTCGACAACTACTGGACCGGATTCAAAAATTCTTTCACCGTTGGAAATGTACGTTAATATAGGCTATATTATATTTCCAAAAAAAATTGTGATCCTTAGTAAAAGTGCAAAGTCGGGGCGGAAGCCTCCGGTAATTAATATGCCACTGGATAGGGCTTTTCAAATACCTAGATCATTTGTTACTATTGCGACAAAGGTGAAAAGTCTATGTTTGGACTTTACCCACGAAATCCCGTTGTTTCCCGCAATGATATCCGGGTTTTTCCTATGTTAATCCAGGTTATGAACTACCCGTGTACCCAAATTCAAGCAAATCTATCAAGCCGTTTTTGCGTGAAAGAATAACAAACATCCACACAAACTTTCACGTTTATAATATTAGTAGACATCGACATTAAAGTAAAGACGAGCTGTCCAGTACTGAGAATTTGCGGCATTGATATGGTGCACATGCACACCACCACCCTTCAGTCAGTTGCGAGCGAGCGACAGAAGCAGTGTTGTCCAATTGACAATTTTTATTAACCAGATCGTTTTTTGTCTTTTTTTAACAGATCGTTTTTTGTCAATGATTTCACGTAAGTTTACACCACTAGTTGGCGCCACTTTGGCAAGAGATCCCATCCCGCTATGACACTTTTTGACAGGTTTCCGGACCTGACGTCTCAGTGCTGCCGCCTAATGGGTGTCATTTCATAAAACCCTCATTGGACACCACTGCTTCTGTCTCTGAAATTGCGTTAACCAGATGATTTTGGCTACTTTAGATGCGATCTACTCGTATCTGACGCCGATTGTACTTTTGTTGATTTTTGTTTCGCTAATGTTGGGTCACTTACTGCCTCTTGCTATAACAGCACTAAGTTCAGACTATTAAACAAAATTTTAAATCCATAGACAATAGAAAGGTAAATAGAATATTTCATAAAATAATCTTTAACAAATAAAATAATTGTAGATGCATATTCCGTTCCAATATACCTGGCACAAGATTTTCAGTGAAATTCAATGATAGTGTTTGTTATTGTAACATTATGTTGTGTACTTTATCGGAAATAATGATAAATAAATCTTTATTTCAGACACAATGCATCCATATAAAACTAAATATACAATATAAAATATATATAACAATATTTTCACAAATCAACCAACATTTTTGGTTAACTCCATCCATCGTCTGTATGTAGACGTCACGTGGAGTCTGTCTAACAATTGCTACACGTGTCTACTCTGGCAATGAAGGATGCGATTCGTGAAGTAAGTGAAAGAAGTTATTTGTAATCGATTCATGATAATTTTATATCGATTTTATATTTTAAATCTGACGATTGTTTAGAGTTGTTATGCCAAGTATATTTGACGGATTATAGATTGTAGGTAGGCTTTGAGCAAATAAAATCCACCTATGTTTCAATTTATATTAACATATCTACAATTCGTGTAAAATTTCTCTAGTAAAAATAACTAGTCAATCAGAATATACAACGTTATGCTCAAATGGCATAAGTACTTATTTTAAATGTCTTATACTCATACTATGTTGCGTAGAGGAATGTTATTTATATTGTTTTGCTTAATTAAAAAAATAAAGGTAGAAAGATACTTTTGTGGTGTGTTGTGGTGCGTGTGGATAATGTCGGAAATATATTACAGTATAATGTGACAGGAGAACAGAGCGATCTGACATGATACGGAGCATGGTACATTAATATACTGCGTGGTATACCCTTCCGTGTCTATAACCCAAGAGGCCCAAGAGTACGTCACGATCAGTGCGACATATTCAACCTTATTATAACCACACCCATGAAGAAATTACTAAGAGGAGTTGCTACAATGAGCCGTTGGTATGAACAACCTTGTCGCTGACGGGAGGGGGTGCGGGGGGTGTTTAACCTGTCTAAACACCCTCCCGTGTCTTACAGCCCGACAATGCCCAATTAAATGTGCTGGACTACATTGCTTAGGGCAACTCCATTAAGTAATTTCTTCATAACCACACCACAGCCTGACTGATGACGTAATCTTGGGCCAATCACGTGATCTAGCTGTCACGGGAAGAGAATTGTTTTTGTTTTAACAAGATAAAAAAAAATCTAAATTGAGTTTTATACGCTCATAATAAATAAAAAAACGTTAAATTTTAATCTAATGTCAAATGAGCGAGAGCGTATAAGTTTGATAATATTGGTACATAACTGCAGCCCCGGATCTAAGGGTGGTTCACTCGCTCCTGGCGGCAGTTTCATGGGGGCGCCGTCCTTTTTTTTCAAATACGGAAAAAACACTCCCAAAAAAATTTAAACACTGAATGGAGGTGGTGCTACTATCAATTTTTTCCCTGTTCGAAAAAAACAGATGCTTGACTATAATTGCTTTTATTACCATCGTGACAGAAACCGTAACATCACAAAACACCCCAGAAGTATGTTTATAGCTTTATTGTACTTGTAATATTTTATTTATTTAAATTAACAATTTTACAACTAGAGTACAGAGCCAATTGCTTGAAATAAATTATTTTTATTTATTATTTTTATGGAAGACTAATCTTGTCAGATAGTGTCTTTTGGGTGTTGCTCCTAATGTGCGCTCTCCTTTGATAGTCTCTAGTTGCAGTTTTTAAAATAAGTATCTACAGTCAACAAAGGAAAGGGCTGACCCGGGCTGTAAATTTTATTAAAGATTTCAAAATATTGCGTAAACGGATTTACTAAAAAATTATAATTACATATAAAATATAAAATAAATATATATATAGGGACAAATCACATAGATTGAGCTAGCCCCAAAGTAAGTTCGAAACTTGTTTTATGGGATACTAACTCAACGATACTATATTGAACTATATTTTTTAACAAATAAACGTCCAAGACCCGAGGCCAATCAGAAAAAGTTCGTTTTTATCATGACCCGACCGGGATTCGAACGCGGGACCTCCTGGGCGGCGGGCCGGCGCGGCGTGGTAACATAATACAATTTAAACACCATTGATAAACGACCTCCGTGGCGTAATGGTTACCACGCCAGACCGCCACCCAGGAGGTCCCGGGTTCGATCCCCGGTCGGGTCATGATGAAAAACGAACTTTTTCTGATTGGCCTCGGGTCTTGGATGTTTATCTTTATATGTGTTTGTTATAAAATATAATATCGTTGAGTTAGTATCCCATAACACAAGTTTCGAACTTACTTTGGGGCTAGCTCAATCTGTATGAATTGTCCCTATATATACTATATAAATAATTTTTCTAGTAAGTTATCTTTAATCATTTTTACAGCCCGGGTCAGCCCTTTCCTTTCTTGACTGTACTATAAGGTTTTGAGTTTGCTATCAAATTGGTTTTAAAAATGCTGAATATAAAGCTGAATTATTAATTCTATGCCAAAAAAACTAGTCAAAAATGTGATTTTGGTGAAAAATAATATTATAAAATTTTATTTATTGTTAATGAATTTTAAATTTATTTATTTACAGTACCAGACAATGAATATGTCACACAGTGAGTATTCTATTGTATTATTATTTAGATGCTCGGTCAGGCAGTGCAATGTTTTTGTATTTATATGTTTTCTGTTATTAATAAATCAATTAATATTGTTATTAAAATGTTTAAAAGTAATAGAAATTAGTTAAAAATACTGTAATTTTTTTATTCGTTGTACAGTCGACAGCACATAAAGTTTTCTTAATGTAGATTGAAGAAATTGCATTGCGATAATGCCGCCTATTGCGTTCTGTTCATTGTCATTTTTGTTTTATGTAATTTATTGGTGCAATAAATAATTTGTATTGAAGAAATCTTAGGAGTAGGTTGATGTGTTATCGGTTGTACAACATAGCCGCTGTCACAGGCATCTTTCAAAGCGAACAAAGTTGCCGTTACGCTTCCAAGCACATGTAAATATTAAATTAGATGAAAATAGAATAAGAAATAACACTCGTCGAAACAAGACAATCCCATCCAAATACTGGCTGGGTTGGGTGTTGCTTAACTTGTGTGTTTATTCGGTTTAGTTGCAACACGCTCTTCAACCTTGCTGCTTTTAAGTACTTATGTGCATACATTTTTGGTTGGATATAGAATGGAAATGATTCATTGTACCGTCAGTCAGAAGTAGGGTATCAATTTAGCACTATGTCATTCCAAAGCTCCCAACAAATGATAGCAGCTGACAATAACGACATCTTGGTTTCAAATGGTACTAAAATTTTAATCTTCTTCTGTCGCTAATTGTACTAAAAATTAAAATTGTCAGCTCGATGACGGACCCTACATACCAGTAGCAAAGCATGCCGGTTCAATCAATATTCAGGACAAATATTTTATATAGTTAGGTACTATCAACAAATTAAGTTTGTAACTACTAGGGTACGGTACGTTATCTGACGGAAAATGCTTTGCGTATTATCGGTCGCGTAATTTACGCTCGATGTACTAACGCATGGGTTTAGTGAGGTTGTATCTTGGTTGTGTTTTATTATGAATTTATTTGTTCAGACATTACGCGACCGATAATACGCGACGCATTTTACGTCAAATATATACCGATCATTAATAAAAAAATTGTGAATGTTATTCGTTATTTATACATTGGTTTGTGATTTGTTAGATATTTCTAAATTATACAATGTACCTACGTAATTACGTTATTAATTCTATTTTATTTCTACATAATGTTGAAACTTAACGCTATGCCAAAGAATGTTTTTAATTATAAAAGTAATGGTTTATGCTTTTTATCTGCTATTTCAGAACCCACAAGATGTTATATAACAAAGTGTAGATTAGTTACACATCTCAAAATGCAGAAAAGACCAGAAACTTGCCCTATAAGTGCGGTCCTGCCTTTCTCTTAACAAAAACAGTTACAATCTCTTGTCAATCTCAAGCGTTGTCTCACTCATACAAAATAGAAATTGAGCGAGATAGCGCGCGAGTTTGAGATGAGATTGAAACTGATTTTGACCGAGAATAGCGCTGGTCATTTTCGAACTGTTTACGTACATACAAGATATCTAAACTTATTAATATAACATCATTCTGTAGTAGGTAATATTAGGAATAAAATTTTGTTTAAATTCTTGAAGTTTTGTAAAAAAAAAGTTGTTTTGGTAGTGGAATTTTGGATTTACGGTTACACAAAACCCACAATTAGTCAATTTAGTGTGCAATTGCCAATTTAATTAGGTGAAACAGTCGAATATTAGATTCAAGGGTTAATGAACTTTTTGGCGCCGTAATTTCCTACATTTTGTTAAAAAAAGAAATTCCTGATTGTTGGCTTACATTTTAGTGAGGTAGGTCTTTCTTGAACAAAACAATTTTTATTACGTTTAATTGCGAGATTTGCGAGTGAGTTGTCGTCACAGGAATGAAAATCATAACGCTCGCCAGGCAAGTCCGTGACGCTGAAAGTGTTTAAGGGTAAACTTTTGTTAAGATTCGATTGGTACTTGGCCAGACTGTATACGCGGGTGAAGCCGCTACTATTATTATTTCTCAGTAAAGAACTATCAAAGTCAAAGGGTTCAGGCGGTGACACTGAATGTGGCGTCAAAAGATAACGGCACATTCATCGTCACCGCCTGAACGCCTTCGTTTGTCGAGTGTGGCGGCGACTCGAGCGAGCGAGCACCTACCGAGTCGAGAAACGTCAAGAAAATTGTGATGGCATCAACTTCATTGTTTTTATTGTAATTTATTGTATTGTAAGGATAGTGGGCAGTGGTAGCAATGTGATTTATAATATTTAAGAGGCTAATAAAATAATATTATGATTTCTAAGGATAACTATTTGAATTTGAGAGACGCATATTTTTATCAATCTGAGAATGTACTCGCTCTAAATGAATTTCTCATTTTAGTATTTCTCTTTTGAAAATCCGACTACTGTATATGGCCAAATAAAAAAAATATGAGTCCGTATGTTTGCTTAAAAATAACTACCTACATAAGATTGTGTAATGTAGACGAGTCCTTCGTCCTACTTCGTCTTAAATTTTCCTAACTTCACGTCAAGTCAGAGTGTATCCGCATTACATTTTTTGGATCTATTTTCATTCTATCTAGAAAAAAAAACTTGATCAATAAGGACTTTTCAAAAAAATCCTGCGTCACTCAAACTCAATAGTAAACTGTATTCTTCAATATTCCACTCAACGCTATAGCTTAATTTGTTTACCCAACACAAGTGTATTGTACAAAGAGTTTAATTTTTTAAATAAAGCTATTTTTATTTTAAAAATCTTTTTATTATAATAACCCGTATGAACCGTAGATATTGGAAAAATATCCTATAACACATTCCGTGCGATCGGCGTTTTTTTTTTCATGTTCAGGTGCAGCGGACGCCGATCGGCGTTCTATCAAATTTTCTCCTGAACCTCGCTAGTAAGAGTATTTTTGAATGGTTGCAGCGAATGGGTAAAAAGGCACATATTGCCTACGAGCAGAAACGCCAAACTATAAAATCGTTGCAGCTAAATATAAGGTCGTAATATGTTTTTTTAATCCAAATAATATATTCGACTAATAGGATTAGCTGAAGTACAAGTCTTTTCAATCATTTTAAGAACATGGGAAACCGAATATGCTGATTTGTAAGCTCCTGAGAGCGAAGCAGATTTGTAAGATAAATGAAACAAGAAATAAAATTTGATCCGCATTTATTACGATACACATTAAAATAATTCCTGCAATAATAGAAAACAAATTAATCGTTGTTTAATTAAATATATTTTGTTTTAAATAAACTTAGTCTCGTCTTAACGCTAAGGCTTGCACGAGGGGCGGCGTGCGGACTAGGGGGCGCTATTTTGCGCGGGGCCGGCACTCTGGAATTTTTATGCCGTAGGATTTATGGTTTAAATTCGTTTGTCTCATCCAAATGGGGTTTTCAACTATAGGTATATATCTGCGGGAATATTCTCGTAATAAAAGCAGTTTAAATCTAATCTCAAGACAAACGAGATGGTGCTCCAGATAGAAACTAGATTTTAACTGCTTAAAATGGGTCTATTTTCGATGATCTGATATTTTCAAAACTTACAATTACACTGCGATATTTTTCTATTTATTTTTTTAGCATTTAGTAGGCTAAAAATTATTTTTTATACCTTGACATTAAAACATTGTTAGCAGTTGACGAGGCACTTTGACAGACTGTTTTTGTGGTGGAAATTTCAGACTGCAGACCCCTGGCGCCCAACGTGGGACACGCGGTGCTTCTAATCACAAACTTTGTCTTCATAACAGATATATTAGTTTTATACTAAATTAAGTAGCACATCGTGTACAGTTGTTATCTAGAAAAATAATTAATTAACATATATTTATCAACTTGCATTAATTAAGGTCAAATTATAATAAAAATTCCATGTAAATTTTTTCATAAACTCTATAAATGTAAATAATATCAGAAACATACTGTGCAATTTGTTAATAATATCCGTTATGAAGACCACAAGCACAATGCACTATACAGGAAAGGAATAAGCTATTAACGATATATTTTTGCATTTACAACAGTTCATATCAAATATAACTCATCTTTACACAGTATATAATGAAGTCGGTTAGATCATAGATTTATTAAAACTTACTAGCGTAAGAAAATTGGCAATGCAAAAGAGATAGATACGCATACGCGTTTGTTAGAGCGAGATATATAGACGAGATCATTTTTCCTATACACGCTATGGACTTGTATCGCCCTAACGTCAGTCATGTTAAAACAAATGACACTTATTTTTACAAAATTTATGGTTTTTAAGTGTAGTTTTGGTGTTAATTAGGCGTGATTAAATATGGTTGCCTGTGCAGTGCCTGGATGTAACTCAATCAAAAAGGAAAATTCACAAAATTAGCACTATCTTGCTTGCACACATGTACATTACACGCACACTAGTGTATTTTGTTTTTGGTCTCGCCTTAATCAAACCATTGCCGATCTACGCTAGTATATACTAAATCTATGTTGGCGACAGATTTTTATTTTCAAGAATAACGTTAATTGCCTGTCTCAGTTTTGAGTACATTACTGTGTAAATGCAATCATTCCTTTCCTACATAAAACGACGATTGACTCACAAAGCGTTATAAAATTACTATAAACCTATACATTTGGTCGTAAATAACAAAGAAATTGTACAATAATTCTATTTTATATTAAAATATAAGCCGTATTTGTATTGATAGGCCTACTAACACCACATATGCTGTAAGATAACCATATGGCAGGGGAAAAAGGAAATGATTTTTTTAAGACAGAGCTAGCTAGAAAGCCTGTCACCTGATGTGATGGTCAGCAATCGCCGCTGTCCATGGACATCCACGACCACAAGATCTTGGATGCGTTGCCCACCTATGAAGGAGTGAGAAAGGAAAGACGGGGGAAGGAAAATGAAAAAGGGAGTAGGAAGCAGGAGGGGTGAGTTGAGTTTATAATTGCAATCGTTCAAGTCTGCACACGTGAAAATCACGAATACATAATATCTCTTAAGTTATCAAGATAGTAATTATTGCATAATACTGGCAACACTTGAATATGTGGAATTAGTATAACCTGGCAATACTATATTTCAGGGTGCTCAAACTTAAATACCTTAAAATCGATACGAAACTCGAAATTTTTAAAAGTGATCGTCTTAAGCTGTGAACGTCAAAATAGTAAACAAATGAGCAATCATCATCATCATCTCAGCCACAAGAAGTCCAAAGCTGGACATAGGCCAAACGCTTCCTGTATGACCGATTGATGCCGTCTATTTTTTTAATGTAAGACGTTGGCAAACAAGCATGCCGGTCACCTGATCTGACGTTAAGTAATCACCGCCCCCCATGAAGCACAAAGACACCGGGGGAGACAATGAGCCGCTGCCGGCCTTTAACTAATTATATCTCATAAATTCAATTAAACAATTTTAACATTTTGCTGTAGTTACAATTCAGTACAGTTAGGCCAATCCCAATCCGTTTGAGCACCCCTGACAAACCACGCGTTAAAAAAACCTACCGTCAACTAGTAAACGCGAGACTTCTGTTGCATTGTCCGTCACTTAAACAATATAATACACGATATTTACAATTCAAGTTACATTTTGGACTATATTCAATAATGCGTTTCACATCGAACTGTAAAGACACGATCTGTATAAGGATCAAGAAAGAGAGATTGTTTAACCTTTATTGACCACATAATTTGAACATTATGCTGCAGTTAGGGTTTAAAACTAATAAAAAAAAACAGCAGTTCCGTCCTGATTTTCCTGCCATAATCAGCAGAGTCAACCAATGAAACTCGTCAGCAGGGTTCCACTGGGTACAACGGAAGAATCAAAGATCGCCGAACCCCATCTAAGTGGTCAAGATGGCAGTCAGTGAGATTTTTAGTCGGTAGTTCCACATTCTCGTTTTCGCTCAACTTCGTAGAGTCCACATATGAGGTACAATTACTTTCAGGTGTGAAGCCGGGTCTCTCTTTCTAACTCATGCCTCGCTACTCACACCTGGGCTTCTGTCTAAGACCTTACAGATCATGTCACTACCGTCCAATGCGAAAGCATCTCATAGGAATTACGATATAATACATTAAATATAAAAAAGCGCACGCGACAAAATTGGACTAACCGTTTAGAGATCGCCACAAACACGTGTATTGTCCAAAAACCTTATATACATATTTTATATACGTACCATATATGTATTTACAACGACAGTTAATTGAATGGCGAGCCTTATGTTTAGGTGAAAACTAACTAACGTTAAAATTAGATACGCCATTGTATTTCAAAACTGTGACGTAACGCGCATCCTAAGAGCGATAGCACACGGCGTATTTATAACGCGTAGAGGACGGGCGGTTCAGGAACGCGCGTTTTAAAAAAAAATTGCGTTTGTATCGAAATGCGGGGATGCAAAGGGGCAGAGGAGGGGCGCGTGCCGTTCTCATAATCGTATGTATTTGCGCGTAAACACGCAATAGATGCGCGTTTCACGATCGTCCTGCTTAGGTTAGAAGGCGTTCAAATGTTCGTTTGAAGCTACGCCGTGTGCTCTAAAAGACTACGTCCTCGAACGACGCATCGCAAGAACTTGCTTGCTTGCACCATTCACGAGAACGTTGAAAACACTAAACGAGGTCGCGAATTCTGTTGACGTATTCTGTTGCTCATTGACTGAATTCACAAAGGCTACTTTATTTGTTTTATGTTATAATAATAATGATTAATAATTATGATAATAAGTTTTAGGTTTAAGTTATGCATGTATCGACATTATTGTATTGTGGTAACCTGTAAAAATAATGTAATTGATTGAATTAAATAAATAAATAAATAATTGATTTGCAAGTAATTTTATCGCAAATTCGTGTCTCAGTTGTCTGCGCCGTGTCGCAACCAGTCAACCATGGGAGTACACTTTTTATTGATGACACTATTTAAGCGAGGTTCATAGTACTTCAAAAGCATTGAATTTTATATATTTTTATAAATACAATGACGTATCCTGTTCTAATTAACGCTAGTAAAAGTCCATAATTAAAAAATCGTCCAGTATACTATTTTAAACTTTACTGGCATCCTGTTGTTCATATTCGTTCTTAAGCAGTTGCAGTAAGGCTCAAAATTGATCGCACTTGTGTATCATTATTAAAATTTATTACATTACTTAGTACGGTAAACCAATGAAAAAAAGCAAAGTAGAGAACTTAGAACAAATATTTTGACGCTAACAATGTAAGCATCATTGTGAAATTTTGTAATTAAGTAAAATATGAATAGTATTGACAAATAAAAATTCTTATAAATCCCTTCACGCAATATTAAACTTGAATCATATTTACGGCTTTGCTCATCTCATTCATTGGCTGGCTGTACGTGAAATTTTGTAGGTTCTTTATGTAAACACATATAGGCCTTAGGAGCTATCCACTTTGATCACAGTGAGCGCTCAAGCTCACCAAAATATTTCATCAACTAATGAACAGTTTGAGTCTGTAGCACTGCGTGTCAGAGTACCGTCAATTTGAGTGCATAGCGTAGGCATTTGGTAGTGTTGTGTCGTGTTGCCGCCATGTTGTGACGTCACGCGCCCCGCTAGTCATGCGGTCGCGGGGGGGGCGCTCGGGGGGGCAGCGGGGAGGCGGGGACGCTCCAGCTCTCCGCGTTGCTGGTACCCCACCTGGGTGTATACATACAAATATATATTTTAGTGATTAAAATTAAAAGAGAATATGTCCATTTTTGATTGCATTCAATTTTATTTCAATGGACATCAATTTTAGGTTTATGCTATGAAATGCTCGATGGAATTCTGTATTTAATTATGAAATATGCAGAATTTCATTGAGCATTTTCTCTTTAAAAAATTGATAAAATTAGTTTAAAAAATGTGATATTTTAAAGAACCTTACCTTTTTTCAGTTAGACACATGAGTAGTTTCATTGCTTGTTAAGGATGAAATCACACCAATGCACAAGAAGTAAGCATGCTATTTGTATTGTGGCGACACCTATCGCCATACAGAAGAACTACAGAGTGAAGAAAAAGTTCACAATGCGAACACATGACGTCATATACGACGACACTTAGAAATCCTGAATCGCGCTATCGAAGTTTCTACGATATGGAGATATATATACAACCTCCGACACATACATTGTCGGAGCCGCGGTTCCCCAGGCATAACACCCAGCCTGGCCGGAAGATCTTCCCTTTGTGGCGGTCGAGCACATCGCCATCGCTCCCGCTACAGTGGTGACCCCGACGTGATTGGAAGCAGCCTTCTTCATCATATCTCCTCATCAGCTCTGACGTCATCACATTCTTCACTCCTCAACTTGAAGTATCATCATCAGCAGTCTCACAGCACTCCAGCTACGGGGAAAATCAGGTTCATCGCAGCCGACTCACCGAGCTACCTGTTCCTGCACCCCTTATCCCGACTCACTGGGATAACCCTCATCCCGACTCACTGGGATATTCCTCATCCAGACTCACTTGGATATTCTGCATCCCGACTCACTGGGACATCACTCATCCCGATTCACTGGGATACATCAAGCACGCACGCTCACGCCCGACTCACTGGGACACTTGGAGCACGCACACTCAAGCCCGACTCACTGGGCAAGCTAACGAGAAGCACAGACTGCTGATCATCATCTCATCGGACCTTCGATCCTGGAGGGGAGTACTGTGGCGACACCTATCGCCATACAGAAGAACTACAGAGTGAAGAAAAAGTTCACAATGCGAACACATGACGTCATATACGACGACACTTAGAAATCCTGAATCGCGCTATCGAAGTTTCTGCGATATGGAGATATATATACAACCTCCGACACATACATTGTCGGAGCCGCGGTTCCCCAGGCATGACACCCAGCCTGGCCGGAAGATCTTCCCTTTGTGGCGGTCGAGCACATCGCCATCGCTCCTGCTACAGTATGAATTTAATTATGTATGTATTTAAATCACATAGTCGCGGATGGTACGTGCAAATTATATGTGTGATTCCATCCTAAACAGCAAGACGGACCAGTACCAGCAGTGTCTAAATCTCTAGCTAAAGTGCGGTCACGAAGCAGGAAAAATTCGTACATTGACCTGTTTTTACCGCTCTTTGTCGAAAGCCCGAAATATATTAAATCCCGCTCGCACAGACGCAATGGTCCTGTTCATCCCTATTCTCGAAACAAGTTACAATCTCATGTCAATCTCAAGCGGTGTCTCACTCCATAAAATAGAAATTGAGCGAGATAGTGTGAGTCTGAGACGATATTGAAACTGTTTTCGTTTAGAGAACAGGGGGTCATTATTAGTCAGGTAATAATAGATCATTGCATGAAATTCTTTCTGCTTCGCGACCAATTTGGCGACGTGTAAAAATGTCTACGACAAATATAGTTCTTCAAGTGACCGCTAGAGGCACTCACTGTTTCAGGCATTTTTACGCCGTTACTGGCGAGAGTTTTCAATACCCGATCATGGTAATGATACAGAAATATCGCAGCGTCTGCTGCTCCTGCGAGTAAAATCACACACACCTGCGCTGCGAATGATACAGGAACGAGATGTACTGCCGAGTGTTGTTCTTTACCACAGATTGTTTTCTTTGATCATTTTAAGATACAGTTTAAAAAACAGCGGTTTCATACCAAATCTTATTGTCACACTGTTTTAAATCAATGGTGTCAAACCATGTAATGCATGCTAAAAGATTAAACCAATCACAAAAGGCGTATAAACTTTTTTTTAAACAAATCACATGCTGACGTCATACCAAGTGGGACAAGACCCAACCAGTGGCTGAATGGATGTGACATGGCACTGACCTGTGTTTGGGGCGCGGGTGGTCCCTGCGCGCCACGTGCGCCCAGTGCGCGTACCCGCTCAGGCGCCTCTTGAGCAGCCCCGCGAGCGAGTGCAACCAGCCTGCGACCACCAAAGTGCCGCTGATGCCTCTAGCCCCGCCGCGTGCCCACTCTTGCTCCACGGGGAGCTCTTTGGTATTATGCCGATGGAAATGCACGTATATTACTCAAGGAAAATAAGCGACACTCGTTCGCTCTCGAACATATTTGTACGCCGACAAGGCAAAACATGATGGACTGTAAGACATACCTACCCTAAGATATTTTATGTATTTATGTAAATACTCATGTTTTCTGCAAATAAATTTATCTTCGTCGTAAATTTCGTACCTACTATAAAACAACCATAAATTTTATTTAACATTTACTATAAC
This sequence comes from Endotricha flammealis, assembly GCA_905163395.2. NCBI lineage: Eukaryota > Metazoa > Arthropoda > Insecta > Lepidoptera > Pyralidae > Endotricha > Endotricha flammealis. Next base: position 1,703,560 of record LR990855.1, on the reverse strand, counting down.
ATTGTCATGTTATGTTACAAGTGTCTGTAATGTTTTTAATATGAAATTGAAAGAATCCGCCAAAAAATTATAGTTTTTTTTAAGACACGTAAACTTTGTGGCGTTTATTTTGTTTTGTCTGGTATACTAATATTCCATTCCAGTTTACTCTACCTTACCTCTCCAAAATTTTCAGTGCAATTACAGGGTGCCATATGAACTTCAACATAGTAAGATATTATTGTAACCGTGTGATAGGCAAATGAATAATTGAATAACTTTATTCAAAAGCTCTGATTTCAAATATCGATATGAAATCAACTTGGAGCACGCAACATTAAGTTACCACAAAGTATGACAGACTAAACAACATCATTGAATTTCACTGAAAATCTTGTGCCAAATAAGTTTTTTGAACCTTATGTCTGCAGCATAAGAATCGAATCGAAATACAATGTCTGGTTGTAGAACAATATTTTTTATTAGAGCATTTGACTTACCGTTATTTTATTCTCCTTTTAAAATCATCTTAGAATGACCGTTATTAACGTTAAAATTCAAATTTGAATACATTTCCATCGACAAAATTTCAAAGACTACAACCATAGAGCTCCACGCCATATGCCAATTGTGTTATGTGATGGTGACAGCTAAGCAGTCCGATGCGATGACATATGATGATACTGTCACACCGCGCTACTCCAAGCGAAGGATTGTATAGATATCATAATTATAAATATTATAAAGAGGAAAGATTTGATAGTTTGCATTGAATAGACTCCGAAACTACTGGACCTATTTGAAAAAAAATCTCTCACCGTTTTTGGGAAGCTAGTTTTTGTTGACAAAATTAGTCAATGGGGAAGGCCGGTGAAAGCTAAAAGTAGGTGGCGCCCACGTAGCTTGAACCTGTCAAATTTTTTTTTGCCGCGATTGTTTTAAAAGTTGTCGATTTTTTCTCTTTTTAAGGTAGTAAACCAAAAATAAATAATGTATTCTACGTGGAGGGTGACTGATCTTAAAAAATAATTATAGAAACGTGGAGCATCTTGGAGAGAAAGAACAATGGAATTGATTGAAAGGGATAACCTCAAAACTACATTTTAATATATTTTTCCCTTTTTCTTTTATAATTAAATTTTGCAAATATTTTTTTTAAATCACTTATTATTAAGAGAATATATGCTATTAATTTCAAGTTGAAATATGAGTTTAAATTTTTTCGTAAAACATCGTCTTTTGGAAATTTGTGCACTTCAATTACTTTTCAAAAAGGTACCTTCACAGGTCATTGGCATTGCAAAATTTATTTTTATTTTCATTAAATAAATTCAAACATAAAATTCTCCATACTAATTTTAGTACCATCGGTTCAAGCTACGCTAGCGCCACTTTTGACAGTTGCCAATCCCATTGATAGAATAATTCATGTCATGTGTGGTGAGCTTGTCCCGATGAACAAGCCCATACATTCCCACCGTTGTTTCCTGTAAACCCAGGATCAACAACGACAACCTCAGATTGTCAATAATCAATGAAACTTATCGACGTCCCGGGGGGAGAAACTACAGCTGTCTTGGAACTCACAACTTCAGAAAGAAATTTGGTGAAGTTAAGGACTTCCCTCCTTAACATGATAAAATGAATACTACACCCGGGTTAAAAAGGTTAATTACTTCCCAAAAATACTATTCTTGTATAAAATAATCTAGTAAATTACAAATATTCCATTTCACGATGAGCATTCGGCAATGTTGTAAGGCGCACAAGCACATTCTTAATGTGTGCGTGACCGATTTTACGAACGTTTTCGAGGTTGCGTACACATAAGCAATATGCAGATGAACGTTCCAACATTCATAGTAAAACGCTCTACGTGAAATAGAATATATGTACCCGAAACCATACAATCCCTTACACAAATATAGCCCTTATTAGTAAGGACTTAAAGTTTAGTGTAGCGAGGCATGTGACAGAGCGAACAATGGGCAGGCGATGTGGGGCGTGAGGATACAGCGGCAAAGCACAGATAACATTGGCAACGCCATGACCAAATATTTGATTATATTTGTTCAAATGTTTGCCAATATACAAAATGTAACAGATATTCTACGCAAATGATCAAAATGTATATAATTTAAATAAACCTTCCCATTCTAACATATGAATAGAATATATTAATAGAGATTTTATTTATTTATTAAATAAATAATTTCATATATTAGTAATAAAAAACGACAAATAAGAATTTATTAGTGAGTAAATTTTAAAACAATGCACAATCCATGATAATGTGTCAGAATAACAGAAAGTAATTCAGTACATGGTATTGATATTTAGTTGGTTGAAAGTATTTTAATTTTAATTATAATTCTATCATTAATTTTAAGTTAAATCTCATAAAGTACAATAAAATAATTGTAATTTAAAATTAAATTCCTTCAATACATCGAATAGGAAGATTTATTTTTTTAAGTCCACCATTTTGGAAAATATTAAGATAAATTATCATTTGATCAAATGCAATATCAACAACATAATATACATAAAGTCCACGTACAGTCTGTAGGCAAAATTTTGAGAAGAATCATCAAAAGTTAAGCATAATAGTTAGTTAGCTTACAAATGTTTATCCAAAACTTTGATATACGATATAACTGTTGAGGCAAATGTTTGCCAAACAGCCTTAATGGTGAGACTTCACTTGGCATTGTATGTTGGTTATCTATACATACTAATTTTGTAATGATTGAAAGTTTGTTTACATTCAATAGTCTCCGAAACTACTGGATTGATCTAAAAAAAATCTATTACTGGGATGCTACACAATCCCCAGATGACATATTGCATATCTTGTAGCAAGTCGTAGTGGTAAGGGGTGATCGAAGAGAAGAACAACTTTGGAGTTAGACTGGTTTATTGTTTACAGTTTATGTACACTTGGGTACGCTACTAATAAAGCCGAGTAAATAACACAAGCACAACTCCTTAGGGAAGACCGGGTGCGGTTCGTTATCCAATATAAAGGGAGTAATGTTCACTGCGAGAGTTCACACATAACAAAGAATCGTTCAAAGTACTTTACAATCTGCATAAACGCAACCATAGCGTGATTCAGCTTGGGCACAGCGCCATCTGTTGACCATTTGTGACACTATACCCTGCTATGTTTTAAATTTTGGGCTTACCAAAACCCGTGCGAAACTATAAAAATAATTAGAAGTCGTTATTCTCTCGACTTTAACATTCATTCTAAGGCAGGCTTCATACTAATTACGTATAACTTACACTGCATAAATATAACGAACGACACATACTAAAATGGGACAAAAAATCTATACGATTCGTAAAATAATTAAACCTCATTTTTGTACAACTTATCATCCTAAAAAACTTCGAAAATCGCGAGTTCTAAAAGGTACCTATTATAAATTAATTGCCAACATTTCTAATTTCTTTTAAAATACAATATAGCAATGCCAAGGAAAGTGCCACCATAAGCGTGTCCGCAAAGCACATAGGGTTGCGTCGAAAGCAATTGTTCCCATTTGACGTAATTTAACAAATATTTACACAATGGAGGATTGTGACACAACATACATGATAATGATAATGACTTCGTGAAATGATTGTAGGTTATTGACTTCAATCTATTAGGTTGAAAGAAAAAAACTCTATGAATTCTAGGGATGCTTTCTATATAAGGTGAAATTATATTATAGGAAACCTTACGGACAATAATATAACATAAATTCGCAAAAACATGATCGTCAATGTGCCAAAAATTATTTGTAAGAAAAAATGTCAGATTTGATTAAAAATGCCAAGCGCTTGTCATGTCATACAATTGCTCTGAGTTTCCAATAATTGAAAGTTTAATGTTGTTTTATTTCCTCATTTATGCGGCCATTTTTTGTAGATAAAATTTATTTCAACAACAAAATTTTACAATTAATTTTACAACATAAGATTGTATGTACATCTTGAAAAACCTTTTTTTCACGCACGTTAATAAAATTTGTACATCCGCAAAAATACTACTATTACTTAATCTATAATAATTATCTAATTCAATATTATGATGTATAATATTTTAATAATTTTATATTTGTCTAATTAATATTATAAAACCATAAATAAGTTAACAAAACAACATCACACTTAGGCCCGTATACAAAACTTCTTACGACAAAATTACGATATTTTTCCATATATTTTTATTTGCGACAACACAAATTATATTTAGAGAGTAATTACAGATTCGAATCAAAAATACCTTATTCTGTAGGCCATCGTGGGCCTTTGACATAGATTAACTATTGAATTAAATATACACTAATTATATAAACTTTGCGACACAAAAATTGACTTTAAGCTCGTCTAACAAAACTCTACTAAACATCTTTCAGACGCGTACGGTTTATTTGCACGCAGTCATGCGCGCGCGCCCGCTGGTGCGGGTTAGCGGAAATAAGCGAGTATAATAAAGTCACTGGCATTCAATTTAGCTTTGTAGTTTGTTTTGTGACTTGAAGTATGAAAAGCGAAATCTCCAATAATGTGGACTATCTAATGTAAATTAATATTTATACTATTATCTTAATCGTTTCCCTGTCTCGTCTGTAATACGGGCCCTTAAATTCCACCTCATATAGACTTACGGCGCTAGCGCAAAATGGCCATACCGGTTATTTAACGTTGAAAAATCTCCGGCGCCATGGCAACTCAGATTGAAATACTAATTTAATCTCGACCCCGCCGATGCGATGCCTCAAATATCTTTCAGTTGCTGTTGTCTTGAGCGGCCTATGTTCTTGAGCGTCTGATATGTTAATCAAAATTTTAATTTGACATTTATTTTATAACGACATTAAATTTATTTTCACGCACATGATTATGCAGTGCTTTCAGTAACATACAATAGAGGGACTGTATTTGTGAAGTGTTCCTTTATTTATATTAAACTGAATAACAATACAATACTGTGTTTTTGAACGTCATGACGTTCGATGATCTATTTATCTCAATATTTTGTGAACAACTTCAAAAAGTATCATGTCTAAATACAAAAGAAATAAAAAAAAAATGTTTTACAATGGAGCTAATCAAAATTGATTCGAGGGCATAAACAAATTAAATATGTTATGATGAAAATAATTATGTAATTTACCTACAATAATATGTTTTATGTAGCTGTTTATCTACAATCATTTCACAAACGCTCCAGTGCCGAATCGTGTGTAAGAGTGGCAAGCGCAGCGTACATCGGCCATTTTACTATCGTAGGCTGGCTGCCTCTTTTTGTAATAGCTTTATTCCCAATTATTCTAACATATAGGTCTTACATTAACAATGTTTTTGTATTCAATAACAAATATATATATCATTTATTATTAAAATATTTTTTTCCTAAATATGTATTTAACTTTTTTATGCATTTTCTTTAGTATATATTAAATTTACTGTTTGTGTAAAGAGAAAAATTGCGGTTTAGTTTACGTTGCGGAAAGTGTCACACGCCTTAAGGCGTGTTTATACGCCGAACAATTAATACACTGCTAGCGTACTAAATTAACATGTGATGTGACTCGTATAGCGTAGTCAACATGTCAATGTTTTAACCGCTAGTTAGTGCCAGTGCTTTCTAAACGAATTAAAAATGTCTCTTGTCTAATAAATCAAAGTTGGAGATACTTGCGAGATTTTTCGTTATGAACAAAAAAAACTTAACGTTGAAAACATTGGAATTTTCTTGTATTCCCAGTAGGTGCTAGTAGAGTAGTCTATGGCTTACTAGTATTTTTTCCCGGAGGTTCAGGAATAATAAGGCCTACGTTGTCGACCCGACTTTGTTGGTTTTTTGATGCAGAGTTATTTTTTTATTAAAATTACTCGTAGTTCAGTCAATGGAACCTCCGAGGTTCAGACTCAAGGGACTACTCCTACAAGCTCAGTGAGAATACACCTTTTTTCTCAAAGAAGTGACAAAGAACGATTAATAAAACGTTTGGAAAGCCCTGGACTAACTATTCTCAAATCTATGAACAGTTTTGGAGAAATGAGTGAATATACTAACCGTGGTCATCGTGATGGTGTTTGTGCGTGGGAGTGGATTGCAGCGGCGCATGCGCGGGGGGCGGCGCGAAGCCGTTGCGCAGTTCCGCGCGGGTTAAGCTCTGACTGCGGCCCTCCGACATTCTATTTGCATTTACGTTTTTTATTAGGGTTTTTCAGAAAAAACGAGCAGTAACTTATAGCAATAATGCAGTTCAAATATTGAGTATTCATTCGCAATTTCTTTTAGCTGTGAACTTTTTGTTTCGTAAATTATGGAATAAATATTAATAATTAAAAAATAAAAACCTTGAAATGTACCTGTCATTGAGCAAGAGCGGCGACGGTGGGTGGAGTCTCTCGTGTAATGGCGGTGGTTCACACTCGCCACCATTGGCTGCAACAAAATATAAATTAAAACATGAAAATAACTACGTCCGTTTTTTTTAACAAAGGAGTATAGATTTTATTGCAGCATTCAATATGGTGATTCAAGAGGAAGGTTCATATGTATAATACATGGATTTTCTGAAATTCCCACGGGAAAGCGAGATATACGCAAACGAAGTTGCGCGGGTTTCGCTAGTACTGTTATAAAATTTAATAGTTACCATCATGACTAAGTATTTGGTGCTGTCTACTTGTCCTGGGAGGTGGTTCTGGTGATCTTCCAGTACTATGTTCTCTGCTTAAACTGCAAAAAGACACAAAATTTATCTTAGTTTTTATTTATTAATTACAAAAAAAATATGTCTCAAAAAATCATGTCTGTATTATTTTTTATTTTTTTATTTTCAACATATCATACAGATTTTTGCATATATTTTGATTATTACCTCCTATGTCTAGGTGTGGCTTGTAGATCGACTCTCGACCTCCGCTGTTGACTTTGGTGATAGAACCTTTGTAGCACAATTGGACTAGTGTTGCCCGAACTCTGTATACATAAATATATCTTCACAATAAAATAACAAAAACTGTTTAATTAAGAACAGAAAAAAAAATCTGTAAACCCACGTCTTTTCTCCGTCCTCGGAAATGTTCGTAAAATCGGTCACACTAAAACAATGTGCACACGCTTTACTAAAACTTGTGAAATCCTACTAATATTATAAAGGCGAAAGTTATGTGTATGTTTGTTAATTCTTCACGCTCAAATGGCTGGGCCAATATGTATGATATTTGGTATGTAGGTAGCTGATACCTTGGATTAACACATATGGTACTTTTTATCCCGGATCTAGGGTAGGGTAGAGGTAGGGTAGAGGTAGGGTAAAGGTAGGGTAGAGGTAGGGTAGAGGTAGGGTAGGGTAGGGTAGTGCCTCTAAGGCGGAACAAAGTTTGCCGACTCGTCTAATACTTATATCAAATAGGGACAAGCCCACCACACATTCCCATCGATGTGTCTCCTGTGTAGCCAGGATCAACAACGGCGACCTCAGACTGACAATAAGCGATGGTTGGTTGATTGGCTATTAAATAATAATAAAACGTTTACCTGCGGCTCGGGTCGCCAACGGGCGTCTGCTGAAGGCCGACGCGGCATCGTCGGCGGAGACCCTTCCACGCCCGAATCCCATCTGTAAGAGTACTCATAGTTATTGGATTTTGCATTCATAAATCGAGCTAGCTCCACCGGGGAAGTATCACCCTCTCAGAGAATATCGGCGTAAAGCAGCAATGCATTTTGCGAGCTCCAGAAGGATAGTTCCATTCCCTTATTCATTTATTCCTGTCCTTGTAGCAAGTGTATTAGTAGCGAGCGGTATGTTGAAGTTATGAACTTGCTAAAAGTTGTTGCAACACAGATTATGATATAAGGAACGCGTCCGTACTCCTACAGTGGCGCCACCCTACGGTTCCACTCTCTCTCTCACCTCTTTATAATTTATATTAATTTTGAAATTCCTCTAAATAAAAGTTGTTCATTGACAAAAAAAAACATTATGAAAATATTCCTTGGTTAATTAAAATCCGATGAGTATGATGAGATGAGCGGAGGCCTCATTGGGCGCTATATATTTGCAGTCTATAAATGAAAAGAAATGCTTTTATGATTTAGGTAAGTAATTGAATACTTGCAAATTTGAAGTAGGTGGTAAGTTCCCAAATAATAATTGAGTTACCTCCGCCGCACGAACGGCGAGTGAGCGGAGCAGTCGGCCTCGAGGCTGGCGGGCTGCGAGCTGGAGCCGCCCGCGCCCGCGCCGAAAGCAGACCACCACACCCTGACACAGGTAAACCGTAAATACTACAAACCTACAAGTTGCTCAATAGCCTGTTCAGTTCATAATAAAACTTTTTTTTTTTTACTTTTGTTTAGTACAAAGTTAGTAAGAGTGCAGAGAAAATTGTTGTGAATTTTCTCGCCACTCGAACTTTTCACAAAAAGTAGAATTTATTTATCATTACAAAGTATAAATACAAATGAGGAAAGAGTTTTTCTGACCGATTTATTTGTACAAATCAATAAGTATTATTTGTACACTTCAACAAGAGAAAGTGGCTGTGCCTAGTCCCTGAGTATATGATTTCATCTCTTTAATATCTTCTTTTTTTGTCTGTTATATTTTCACGCTTGAATAATAGAACCTATTTATATAAAATTTGGTATTTATAAAAAATATTGATTTATTATTTGTTGCACCTCGCCTAAAGGTGTTCTCTTACCTTTCTGGTGTGGGCGTGACCTGGTCGGCCATCCAGTGCTGGGCGGCGCTCGTGACGAAGTTCCTGGCGGGCTGCGGCGTGAGCGCCTCGGGGGCGCCGCGCCTGCCGGGCGTGCCCGCCGTCCCCGGCGCCCCCGGGGCGTCCAGGGCCGCGAACCAGGCCTCCACGGACACCGGGCTCTGCGACGACTTCACCACGAACGGGTGATCGAGGAGCTTCGCGTATTTCGGCCGGTGCCTGTAGTTTTTTGTTAGGCTGCCAAACGGAAATTTACTGAACGAACGAGGAACGAAAAACAAACATTTTTATGCCAATCAAATAATGTAAGCGTCGACATAAAATTTCGTAATTACATAGTACAGTCAGGTGCACGTCGAGCTTTACACTTGCAGTACAATTTTGGTTAACGGAACAAATTAACGGAAGAAATACTATTGATAATAATTAAAAATTCGAGTAAATCTCTTCACGCAATAAAATAAATCTATATACATAAAATTCAAAGTCCTAACTGATTTAACTATATATTAACGCACAGCCCTGCTAGGTCAAGAGATTCCAAATTTGGAATGTAGGTTCCTTACGACGTCTAGGGTACTAAGAAAGGACTTTTCAAAATACCCACGAGACAGCGAGATATACGCAAACGAAGTTGCGAGAATTTTACTAGTAAAAAATAAAATACAATATATAATATTTAGAAAACTCGAATCTACTAATATTTACGAACCCGATCCGATCACCTTTTTCATAGGATGACTGTACTTTCACAAGTGAAATAATGTATAAAAATCTAAAATAAAATCTTTTATTACAATTTCGAAGTATTTTTTAAGACTTGTCCAGACTTATTTTTTTTATTATAATTTCATAAAAATACATACCACTGTGAAACGAATGATTTGAATTCCGGCGTGAAGTTACAGTCATCGGGCAATTGTGGTGGATCATCGGCTATTACCTGCAAATAGACGACAAAGTGATTATTATGTTAAAGATGGCGACGGTCGAGAAAGGTTAAGAAGAGAAAAGTTGTAGAAGTTCAGATATTTTTCACTTTCAACATCATCTCAGCCCGTTTCTGCCCACTGTTGAGCAGTCTCTTTTAGTACGCCAACCAACTCGGTCCTTTGCCAATCTCATCCAGGTAAGACCTGCGACTTTAGCTATTTCGTCCACCCATCTCGCTACTAGATGTCCAACGCCTCTTTCCCCAGTTTTGGGCAATTCGGTCAAGGCCTTACTCCATCTGCCATCACTCCCTTTATTAAGTGCAAAATAAAATAAATTTATTATTTATGAATCGTTTCTCACTCAACATATAACTGAGCTTTAGGTATCAAGATAATATTAAGATCAAGAATTTTTACTCTTACCCTGTGTTACCATTCTTAAAAATCTTGTTTGACAAAAACGGAATTTGTTTTTAATATTATAAGGAAATAACTTCACTGACACTTTTAGCTTTGTGTATTCTGTTTGTTTCATAAATAAACGAAATAAAAATTATTTCACCTTAGTTAGGACCTCGAACTCGTTCTGGCAATCCCTGTAGGGGAAGATGCCGGTGGCCAGCTCCGCCAGCGAGATGCCCAGGGACCAGACGTCTGCGCGGATGTCGTAGTCCGGCCGCGACGGGTCCGGGGGGTCTATTCTCTCGGGCTGCGAAAGATAGGGCATTGAACCGTAATATACTTTAAAATAAAAGCTTGTTAAAACATAGAAAAAAGTGTTAATTTACGTTTTACAAGACCCTAATTTTTAAGTGTAGGTATACAAAGAATTTTTCGAAATTCCAACGGGAAAGCGGAATACACGCAAACGAAATTGCGCGGGTTTTGTTAATACCATTTTTTTAGAAGCTCGATGGCAAAACGAACACACAAGTTAAGCAACGTAGACCCTAGCCAGTGTTTGGATTGGTTTCGTTATCTCGAGTTTCTCCATGCTTCTGAGGGCACACTATCCTTACTGACAGGCTATACTATATTTTTTTAAATTGGGATCCCTACTAGAACTCGTGCGAAACCTGGACGTGCCAGATTTTTATAGAACCACTAGTGAAACCCGCGCAACTTCGTTTGCGTGTATTTATTTATGCACAGCAGCGCCATCTATATCAGACTTTTGATGAAATCCTACGGGAATCGCATACTTTTCGGAATATAAAGTATCCTGTGTTATTCTAACTAAGGTATCAGCTACCTACATACCAAATATCATAAAAATATTGACCCAGCCATTTGAGCGTGAAGAAGTAACATACATAAGTTCGCCTTTATAATATTAGTAGGATCGTACTGAATAACTATATGTATAATATTATTCAAATACTCACAGCCATATATGCCGCGCAACCAGCACTTCTCGTTTTAGCCTTAGAGTCAACCAGACGTCCACTGATGCCAAAGTCACACAACTTGACGTTCCCCCTCGCATCCAGGAGTATGTTACTTGGTTTCACGTCACGATGTATCACCCCGTGCGTGTCTTTGAGGTATGATAATGCATTTACCGTCTGGAAAAAAATATATTATTTTTACTAGCAACTCTCCTTGTATAGGTAATTACATTTAGAAAAATCAAGTTAACAATTTTTGTTTATTACTAGCCTTGATTATATGAAATTTAGAAAGAATGTATTCAATTTTTTGATATCAAATGCCCTCCTATATCTTTAAGAATTTATTCCAAATTATTAACAATAATGTAAAGAAGTTTTCCAATATTTGAGGCCTGGAACAGTTTTAAAACTGCAAATTCAAATGAAATGTGTTAAAAACAATTTTTAAAAGTAATGTTGGTAATTTTTGAGACCAGTTTTTAAACTGCACGCTGACTGTAATTGACTATGAAAATTGTATTTTTTTTTCTAGCTAGCTTTCTTTGGGACCTGTGGTGTGTGTGTTCTTCTTAGCACAAATCTGCCGTCTGAACTAGTGGTAGGGAAAAAAAAGTGACGATTCGAAAGTGCTTATAATATGCCTATTTGAATAAAAATATTTTGATTTGATTTGATTTGTGAGGCAATTCATGTGACAAGAACCGATTCTAGTTCGATTCAACGACACTCGCTGTCCCGTTCAACTCCTATTTTGTATGAGTGAGACAGCGAGTGTCGTTGAATCGAACTAGAATCGGCTCTTGTTACGTGAATTGCCCCACTGGTGGTGCTGTGTGCATTGTTTCATTAATTTATATTCATAATTCTTACCGCAACAGTAACTTTTCCCAGTATAGCCTCAGGTATTGGAGCTCCTAACCTCTTCAGCAACTTGTCGAAGCACGTCTCCATGAGCTCCATACAGATCCACACATCCGAATCAGTTACAAAGCATCCCAGACACCTCACGATGTATGGACATCCGTGTGAACGCACGACAACATCTAAGTCCATTAGGATACGTTTGGTCTCTTCGGAGTTGCCTGAACGACGCATTTGCTGAAAAAGGGAAATTATAGGAATAATTTAGAATTAGATAACTTGGTGATTGTGGTTGGCGTTTTATTTAATATTAGGACATTTTTTCGATCAACCTGCTGTCATTCTGAATTTCGAAACCCAGTAGTTCGAAACGCTTTTTTTTTTTAATATTAAACAACTTCAACGAATTTCACAACAATTTTGTATTTATAATGATATTCGGCACTCATTGTCTGTTGAAAAATTATATAAGAATAATGTAACATATTATGCATGTAATGACTGTTTTGTGCCAAAATAAAGAGAAAAAAAAAAACTCTTTACTTTGACAGAACATATATTACTGAATTTGGACAATGCTGTAAGTAAAATAATATTATCGAATGGAATTAATTCGATTATTTTATTTTACTTACAAGCTATTTACAGCTTAGAATAGTTGCTAGGTGTCCTACGAAGCGCGTTGTCAGCGCATAAAACTTCGTGTTCAAAAGCCCTTAGTGTATTAAAATCAGTGATTATTAATACGAATTGGTCGCGTTTGCGTCGACCACGTACTGTAGACGCACGAACAACGACCAACTCGTTAGTTGAATAATACTCACTTTGACAGCTATAACAGCTGACGAGGGTTTGTGTAGCATCTTGACAACGTGTCCACAGGTGCCGCTGCCCAGCTCGCCAAGTAGCTGCAAATCGTCCACATTGGAACTGTACTCCACTCCGTCCACATTCAGTTTGCCGCTCACCTGTAATTGACAATTTAATTTTTAGATTATTACTATTGATATTAATTACTAGCGAAACCTGAAAAAGGATACACAAATTAAGTTGTCGTTTGCGTGTATGCCGCTTTCCTGGAATTTCGAAAAGTCCTTTCATATGGGATGCCTATTTCATACAAGGAATACACCCCTCCAAACAGGTATAGCTACGATCAGCGGTTTAGACTGCGCGTTGATTCGTCACTCAGTCAATAATTCTGGACAATATTAACCGTAACTATGTACAGTCAGGTGCACGTCGAGCTTACTTGCAGTACAATTACTATAACTTATGACATAGAACTTATGAATGGTACAAAGACCAATATGTAAAGGTCGACCTGCTCATGACTGTACCATAAGGTTTAATTTAAAGTTGCCACTGTCTTAAGAGTTGATGTAAAATAATGTTACCTTATAAACCTCTCGCATTCTGTGTTCCGTCTCCGTGGCCTGTGGAGAGCGCGGCGGGAACGCCGGCATTTCTCTGTTTGACGGGAACACTGAAAGTAAATTTCCGTATGGATCAATAAAAAGTGTGCACGATTTATCTCGCCATCTCTTCACAAGTTAAGTAATGTGTAAGGGATACCAAATACGTAAGGTATTAACTAGAGATGCAACGAATAGTGATTTGACCGAATACCGAATATTCGGCGACGCTCTTGGCCGAATATTCGGCGGTTGCCAAGCTGCAGATCCGTGTATAAGTAGATCGCGAGAAGCGTACATGTTCGGACCTCTCTCTCTCGATGCGCGCGGAGTGATGATCTGACGGAACTCGGGAAGTTTCGCTCGCTTCATTTGCTTGGTGGTGACATTTTTGTGATTCCAGTGGGGCTATTCACGTAACAAGAACCGATTCTAGTTCGATTCAACGACACTCGCTGTCCCGTTCAATTGCTATTTTGCATGAGTGAGACAGCGAGTGTCGTTGAATCGAACTAGAATCGGTTCTTGTTACGTGAATTGCCCCACATATTTCTTGATTTTGTTACGTAAATCATATTATTGTCATTTAGCTACGATAAGAACGAACAGTAAAAGATGGTTTCAGTTATAAACAAAAAAAGACGCCTTTTTTCAGTATAGTAAGGAAGATTCTAAGTTGGCTATCTGTGTATTTGATATGTAAAATAAAGATCTCGCGTGGTGCAGAATCCTCGAAGTTCTAAATAAATACTTTTTTGATTAAAATACGTCTTTATCGGTATTCGGCCGAATATTGTCACTATTCGGCCGAATACCGAATATCTAAAAAAATGGCCGTATAGGCCGAATACCGAATTGTTGCTGAAATTTATGTTACCACTGACTGAGACAAAAAAATGTACCTATTCAATTATTTTATAGACAAAAAAGGTACATATTTTTTATTTACATATACTTTATGGATTTTCTTTTCGCCATTTCAATTCTTTCTATTATCAAAATTTGCTGTATGCTGTGGCCATCGAGTATAAAGCCGCGTAAAGTGTAGTGTGGGTATTGAATCCCTAATAAAATGCCTGTAATCACTAACTAAATAGTGGTCATCTTTTACGGAAAAATATGTAGAAATATCTTTATTTTTTTACCCAAAAAAATACTATAGTATCATACATAATGTACATAGGAAAATTTTACCAAGTACAGATAAAATCTAGACCGTAAAAAAACGCTAGTACCCGATAATGCGGCATGGCGCCGTGCCAAAAGTCAACCCCGCTTGTTATCACCGATTGTTCTAACTTCTCGGAATTCTGATTATATCTAAACCCAAGCAGTTACTTGGCTAACATATTATCAGTATATCTACCTAATGCAATATTATCAGGCTATCAACAATAAATTATTGCTATGGCGCCAACCATATCGAGAGCTGCGAGTTCAAGCCCTGTATGTTATGGTATAATATTTTTTTTTTATGAATAAGAATCTTATGACGTTTTCACTAATACAAAATAGGTGGTTTTGCAGATAGACGGGAAGAGGAGGCCATGTTCACCAAAAATTTGGACGCAGAGATCATTGTATCAAAAAATGATCTTGCCACATTTCCAATTAAGGAACCCCTAAACAATTATTTTTCTAGATTTTGTTTTACCACTTTGGTAAACATGGTAAATTACAGCTTTCTAGTATTAAGTGTCTCGGAGACAGACCACGGAGAGGCAGACATGGCGAAACTATTAGAGTTTCTTGTTTGTTTACTACAAAACCCTAAAAATGTGTTTGTAGTACATTATTATAAATTACTAGCTTTTCCCCGTGGCTTCGCTCGCGTTAATTTTATGACATAGATCTCGTTTGACAACAAAACAAAACAACCCATAGCGCGACTTGTGGCGCCATCTGTTGGCCGATACAGCGCTCTCTATATTATATGTATAGTAGAAAAATTATTTTCCCATTGGAACGACATACTTTCACGGGATAAAAAGCCTATGTTGGGCTCTGTACCCCTAACAATATGTATGCAAATTTTCATAATGATCGGCTGCTTAGTCAAGCCGTGAAAAAATAACAAACAAAGAAACAAACTCACTTTCTCATTTATAATATTAGTTAGGATTTATATGAAGCATAGGATACTTTTTATCCCGAAAAATATAATTAAGAATATAATGATTATCTCTTGTGTATATGTTACTCTCAAAGACCGAAAACGCTCAGTGAGCGGAAAAATAGCTCACAACGCGTTGATTGAACCGTAAGAAAAATTCGCGTCTCACTCGAAATTTTCTTACGATTTCGCGTTGTGAGCAATTTTTCCGCTCACTGAGCGTTTTCGGTCTTTGAGCGTAACATATATTAAAAAATACATTAAAATAAAATCATTATAGAAACATAAAACTCGCATTGCAGATTTTAAGGATAACATTACATATATTTATAGAGGCCAATACCCAGAATTGGGTGAATGTGGTCTTATAATAATAATTTGAGAAACAATTACAAAATCATAATAATTATATGGATAGTAAGGAAGTTCATGGATGCTTCACAGTTGAAGCATATATCAATATATAGAACACCCAACTCCCCGTCCGCAAGTGTACAATTTCTCTCAAAGGCATTCTTCACTTGGATTAGGCTCATGAATGTCATTTTATACCAGCTGAGAAATTTAGCTGAGAAAATTTTAAATAATAATAAAAAAAATATAAAGAAGACATTCATTTGAAAAAGAAAATAAAATATAAATATAAAATATTCTTCGACAAATCACACAACACCATCTAGTCCCAAATTAAGCAACTAAGCTTGTTCTATGGGTACTAGATTGCTGATAAATATATGTAAATACTTTTTTTTGTAAATAAATACTTATTGTACATAGAAAACATCCCGACCAAGGCAAACAGACATGTTCATGCACACAAATGTTTGCCTTGCGCAGGATTTGAACCCCCTTGGGATAAAGTGACCATTGCTAGCCACTCGACCACCGGACCTGTTCCTCGATCCATATATTTGAATATTATATTTATTATGATTTTATTCATTAAATCAACCTTACAATTAACTAACTGACTGAAACATAATAAACCTGAATTTGAAAATCCATCAATATGTTTATGCTTGAGAACAAACATCTAAACATCCAGTGAAAACGTCAAAACAGCATTAAAAAGTATAGGTATCTCAGTTATTTGTATACTTTTTCAGACAGTAGAGTGATTACCATAATTTCTGAGAACAACTTTAGAAACAATAGCGTGCTGTACACATCAACATAAAAACATTGTGAACTGGCTCTGACACCCACTGTTCAATGCCGTATGTAAATCTTTCATACAAAGTGCAGGACATGAGGATATTGGCATCATTACACCATAATTTAAAATAAGGATTTAAATCATTCAATGCAGACTAATTTCATAATTAGTAATTACATTCATTTTATATCAGAAATTTTGTTTTCTTTTTGTAATAATTTATAACAATTAAGTAGACAGATATATAAATAATTTTATGGTGTTAATATTATCTAGAAAATATGTTGTTGAATGCAGAATGTTACTATTATTATATTGATAAGGGGTTGGGTCTGTGGCCATAGAGTTTTATGATGTATCAAAAATCACCACTTTCTGAGGAAATAGGAAATAATTTGTATGCCAAGTAGATACTCACGGGGTCTCGGTTTCCTAGTGTTCCCGTTTCTGGAACCCCCAACTCCTCCATGACTAGGAAAGCCACTGATACGCATTTCATTTTGGAAGCGCTCTTCTAACCCTCTCAGTTTACCTTCGATCGTACTTCTAGACATTATATTAATTACTGATACGCAACGATTACATTTAAGTACTTATTACAAAACAAACACCCAAATTGTATTTACACAAAATTTACAAAGAAAAAGAACAGCAGTCAAGGATTTCTTTCCTTCGTCAACCATTTTCATTCGGTCATTTTTAATCTATAATTTTAGGTCTACATTTCAACATTCATTCTTTTATTTTTGGCAACTACTCTAATTACCGTTCCATTATCTACATGGGTAACGGTAATCGATCGAATGAATGGGTGGTAGTAATAGCGAAGGTGAAAGTTTGTTACAACCTTATCTTCAACCGGTGTCTGCCACAATTCTGTTCTACTCTTATCTTCTGATTGGATAAAAAAATGTCACTGTCATAAATGAAGTTGTTTTATTGGTTGATGTTAATCAATGACGGTATTTTACGATAAACAGTGAGACAAGACAATCACAGACAATGGGAGGGATTCAGATTTAGCGTTTTCTCTCAATAAAATTTTCGTCTTCTGTAGTTTTTTACTTGATGTAAGCAGAAAAATTAAATAATATTCACACGGTTTCACAAATGTTCCATCAATCGTTAGGAGGAAGTTACAGACTCTTATTACTACTATTCCGTAGGTCGCGAAAGGCAGCTGTTGTGTCAAAAACATTTATCATCATGGTAAAATAAAAATAATGAAATGACGTGAAAACTTATGTTTATTGCGAACAATGTGTATTTAATGTTGATGTGTAGTGAAAAGTGATCAAGAATGATGCAGGGAACATCGGAGGGGTGTATGAATATTGCGGAATTGGCGAACCAGCTCCGTAGGGAGAAGATTTTCATCAACTCTGAGCGGCAGCTGTTGCAGAATCTTAATGAGGAAGTTGAGAAAAAGGCGCTGGAGTTACTCCAGGCGTCGTGGATATGCTCGCAGCAGAGACAAAACCTCACCAACCTGATTATGTCGAGATGTGAGGCGGATTCTGTTGCTGCATGCCAGAGAGCAAGTCTGCTGGAGAGAACCACCTTCATTGACGTCTACAAAGTCCTCAAATATAAGGTAAGTGTGTGTTCTTTTAAAGGATGCTTTAAATTAAAAGATAGATGTGAGTGTTTAGATTGTGAAAGTTAACATCTGTTAAAAAAAAAGTATGCCCAAAATATGTAAACAAATATAATAAAGTATTAAATAGTAAGTATAATAAAGATATATGATAAAATAAATGGTTTAAAAGTTGCAATTTAAAACATAACTATGCAAAGAATGTAAATATTTCATTATGTTTACGTAGAGGATGTTGATAAGGTATCCACCCACTTTTTTACGCTTGGTATTTCCTGCGAATAAGCTAGTGACTCGCCTCGGTTTTGGCACGAATTATAAAACTATTTCGAAATTTAATACTGAATAATATTATAGTCTGGTTATGCTTTCTATATTTTTTAGAATGCTAACTAGTAAATTAAGAATTAATGAATACTATTCATTTATGCTAAGATGTTTCAGTTAGAAATAAGTTATAATAAATGTCCCATGAAGTATGAGAAAACAAAAAATATTATTATTTTTGTAATAATTTTTATAAATTATTGTCCAATACAAGTTAAACCTGCACAATTTAATTTGTTTATATTCCACTTTCCCATTGGAATGGAAAATACTTAACAATACAATACAATATTCTTTATTGCACCAAAAAAAAAATAATAAGTTACAAGTACAAAGAGGTAGGTAGGTGAAGTACAACAGCCGGTCTTATCGCTAAAGCAATCTCTTCCAGACGACCTTAGGGTAGAGAAATAAAAATTAAAAATAACAGGTAGGTGGCGCAAAATTGTGTTCGAAAACTAAAATATAAACAATAATAAAAACACATGATAAAAAATAACAATACTATTACTTATTGGATGGATTGGAAAAAAAAATCCTCCAACTTTCCCTCTACTATGATACAGAACAAATTATTAATTTAAAAAATACTTCTTTACATAGTATAAATTAAAATTTATTTCCGCTGTTTCTCTTTGCTTGTGTACGCAGTAAATCTTTAAAACTAAAAAAGATTTTGATGCCGCATTTTAAATAGATAGAGTGGATTCAAGAGGGGGGTTTTTAGGTTTAAATCCGAAATTCCCACGAAAAACTGGATACACGCAGACGCAGTTGTGCGGGTTCAGCTAGTAATTAAGAATTTTAATATGCTTAGACAAAAAATATTTGAATCTTCAAAAATTATTAATTAAAGAGTGTGTAGTAATAACTCAAGTTACTTTCAAATTTACTGTCTGTATCAATTATTTTAAAATTAAGTGCTTCCAATTAAAATTTATATTAAACAACTTGACAGCCCAGTAGTGTGTTTGTAGTGATCGTATCTTCGGCTCCAGAGTGTGGGTTCGATAGCCGTTCGGTGCAAACTTTCAGTCTGGGTATGTTCTATGTATTATAAGTACATATTTAAATCGAATGTGCATTTCATTGCCAATTGCAATAAAATAGGTGTTTTACATTGTTTCTCAAACAAGGCCACATTATGTTTTAAAGAGTCTATTTGTCATTACAAGAAGGTCACATGAGATTACAAATATAAGTAGTATATTGTGTACACCTAGGTCACCAACATGAATTACACTAACTTATGTCCATCGCATAAGTTAAGGATTCCACTGGACCATTTAAACCATAACAGACTGTATCCTTACTAATATTATAAATGAGAAAGTGAGTTTGTTTGTTTGTTATTCCTTCACGGCTTGACTAAGCAGCCGATCATTATGAAATTTGCATACATATTGTTAGGGAGCCCAACATAGGCTACTTTTTATCCCGTAAAAGTATGTCGTTCCAATGGGAAAATAATTTTTCTACTATAGAGGGGAGGGCGCTGTATCGGCCAACAGATGGCGCCATGTTTTGTTGTCGAACGAGATCTATGTCTTGAAATTAACGCGAGCGAAGCCGCGGGAACAAGCTAGTAGTTAATAATTATTTTAAAAAAAAACACAAAGGTGGCAAACAAGTATACGGTCGGTGAGAAGCCTGATGGTAAGCATCACCGTAGCCTATAGACACTCGGTATTGCACCGGGAGTATCACTCACGCGTTGCCATCCGGCCCCACCCCCCCAAGTCGAGCACCGTAGGAACACAACATGGCCGAGACCAATGCTATTTGACTACGATCTTCTGTAAGGTCCTTTCCCAGATGGGCTGCTCTGATTTGAGCGGATTAGCTCTTGCACTTCTTTTTTTTATAATAATAAAATTTGTTTAAACTACAATTTGCTCCATTCAGAGTTAGTAACAATTTAGATATGTGGAGGTACTGATCAGCGTGAGTGCCGTCTGACGAGTACCTCCTTAAATCGGGAAGATTTTATTCTACACAGTTATTATTCATACAGGGGAGTCGTATCTTCCCGATATAGCCTTTAGAATGGAGTTAGGACTGTATATAAATGGGGCATGATAAATTACATGCACAGTGGGTGATGAACTGTTTCAGTAATCATTGTTTCGTATAAAAAACTAGTAAATCTCTTCATGCAATATTTTGAATCTTATTTACGGTTCTGGTTACCACTTTCATCTGTTTACTGTACAAATGTTCAAGTATGCCTGTCAACAAAATGCATTGTATTGTAATGGATGCATTACATAAAACTGGTATGCAGTTGCACCATGCATTATGTGTGTTCAACTAGTGTGTAGATGTAGGGAAAGATGAAAAACTGCTTAGGGTTTTGTGCACTTTCGTCGCGACGTCGTGTTTTCCGTCACGCGATTTCTCCATTTACGAAGCAGCGGCTCGTGAAACAAGCAATATTATAAAATAATGTAATCTAATCTATTCTAGTCTTTTAATGTTTTTATTACACTAGTATTACCAACGTAAATTCGGGTTTGGGTCCCTATTACTAAATCTCCGTCGTCAGTGTCCTCTATCTGTCACCATAAACCGACAGTCGAAATTTTCATAAATGATTTATATCTGTTGCCTTATAACAACAAATACTAAAAATATAATAAGTATTTAAGCCGGGGTCCAAAACAACAAACGTGTTTTTTTTTTGCTTGGTATTAATAACGATACTGAACCCTTTGTGCGCGAGTCCGACTCGCATTTGGCCGGATTTTAGTTGTTACATTAATTAAAGTAATGAACTATTTTATAACAGGAAGCGACAGCCCTTGGTGAACTGCTCGGTTGGCTTCGAGACTCTCCTCACCTGGTGGCGCTATGTCTCCTGCTAGGAGAAGATCATATGCCAGCATCGCTACCCTCGTCACTGGTAGCTGGGTTGTATGGCAGCTGTCGGTCAATATCAGACAGAGCGAGACTGCTGGCTGTCGTTCGCTCATTGATCAAGCACCAGCTGGCACCGTCAAGTGATCCTAGAAAGTAAGTTGAAACTGAAGTCTTTATTAAAATAAAATAATAAAAAACATTTAAAATAAAATCATTTATTTTGCAAGTAGATTTACAGGAAATAGTTTTTCACGCCAATATTTTTATCCTACTTACACTACTACTTCCGGCGTAAATGACCTGTAGAAGTAGTGCCACAAGAAACCCAACAGTTAGCTTTCTTTATGAAAGCCATCCATACTAATATTATAAATGTGAAAGTGTGTCTGTTTTTTTGTCTGTCCTTCACGGCAAAACGGAGGGACGAATTGATGTGATTTTTAAGTGGAGATAGTTGAAGGGATGGAGACATAGGCTACTTTTTGTCTCTTTCTAACCACTTCCCTAAAATGGGGGGTGGAAGTTTGTATCGAGCATTTCGCAATTTTCTAGGTAGAAAGCTAAAAATTGGTATGCGGACTATTTGTGACTAATAAAAAAATCGTGCATCAATTTTTGATAGTTTGTATGCAATAAAGCAGACCGGACCAACCGGACCGGACCGTATCGGACTAGATATATTTTTATATATAAAACTAGCTTCTGCCCGCGGCTTCGCCCGCGTTGTCTACTTACAATTAGCATATTTTTCTTCAGAAACAAATTCCGGTCCGGTCCGGTTCGGTCCGTTTGATCCGGACCCAGCGGTTTGGGCTGTGCGTTGATATACCCTCACAACTTCGTTTGCGTATATGTCGCTTTATCGTGGGAATTTTAAAAAAATCTTTCTCAGTAGGTACACCTCTAGACGTCGTGAAGAACCTACATTCCAAATTTGGAATCTCTAGACCCAGCGGATGGATCAGTAAAACCCTCGCAACTTCGTTTGCGTATCTCGCTTTACCGTGGGAATTTTGAAAACTCCTTTCTTATTACACCTTTAGACGTCGTGAGGAATCTACATTCCAAATTTGGAATCTCTAGACCCAGCGGATGGATCAGTAAAACCCTCGCAACTTCGTTTGCGTATCTCGCTTTGCCGTGGGAATTTTGAAAACTCCTTTCTTATTACACCTTTAGACGTCGTGAGGAACCTACATTCCAAATTTGGAATCTCTAGACCCAGCGGTTTGGGCCGTGCGTTTTTTTTTGTCCTCCCTTCACGTCGAAAGTAGATAATGAACGAATTGATATGAATTTTTTGAAGTAGCCTATGTCACTCTCCAGACTTTACAAACCCACACCCTTATCGTTATAGTTTATCCCTAAACTATCCTTTTTGGGAAAATTTATTGACATTTTCCCTGGACCACGCGGGCGGCGCGGGTAACAACTAGTTATAACATAAAAGTTAAAGATTTTTATACTTGAATAAAATAAATATAAAAGAAAGAAAAGTATTCTGCTTAATATTGTGTTAAATAAATCAATATTGAACCTTATGTCGGAATAAGATTTAAAAGCAATGAAAACAAGTTACGTGTTACTGTCGGCTCTTGCAACCAACAAGTCGATTATAAATTTAAAAATGTTTTACCTCACTTTATTTCAGATTGTTCCGTACGGGTAAATGCGCACTGGCAACACTATACGCGGTGTTCCGTGATGGGCACACGCCGGCAAGACAGTTCTTGGTAGCTGCCCTCCAAGGACCAGTCATGGCTGTACTCTATGAAGACGAGTTCTTCCTTGATATAGACCCTGACAAGGCTATGGAGAGGTGAGATTTGTGTAATATCTAGCTAAACCTTATAGTTTTTCAAAGTATGAATGTTTTTAACAGCGCCATTATTTATGCTTTTAACGATAAATTAATTTTTTTTTAGATATTTCGTTTTTTAAAATAAAAAATACATTTATTTTAATTAAGGATAAATGAAAATTACATTAGTTAATATAATTTTTAATGGCATGACCTTGTAAACATTAGCATAGTATACCCAAAGAGTCTTCTCAATAAATATTGCTGGTGACTTTCATAGTTGGCATAGGCGTAGCGTTCGATGACAACGTAGACGCTGTACAGTAAAGACGTCGAAACAACGCTAAGAGTGCGTCGTGTTATCGCGTCGTCTGCGCTGCGTATACGTTCATCGAACGCATACGCTACGCCTACGCCATGTGTGAAGGGTTTCCAAATTGTGGTGATTTGCAATATTTAAGGAGAATCTCTGGCTGTTCGATTAACCGCAAATATAATTGCAGGTCATTTATTAATAACTTTATTAAGAGGGACAGGATCTAATTTTCCTAATTATCTAATCTTCATTTTAATTTTCATTCAATTTTTTTTATTAATTTTAGAATCTGCTGTAGCAGTAATTCAATCTTATGTTATTTTGCAAGTAGATTTACAATAAATATTTTTTATCGTACTAAACTTTTGCACTTCAGACGTGAATGGCCTGTTGAGAAGATGTGCCTTGTATTGTGCATTGTAGCTTCCCTAAAACATCTCATCTCTCTTTTCCTACAGGTTCTCACCATCAGACCGTCTAAAGAAGTTTGGGCAATCAAACAGCGCGGAATACGCAGCCAAAGTGGCACGTTATCGCAAATGGACAGTACAATCATTGTACAACTTAACGAGCAAATTTATATCATCGCTACGCGAACACTGGCCTAACTTCCCAGCGAGCATTGCATGGATTGTACAGCAGATAGTACATCTACTTAAACAACATTCCAGGTAATAATATTATATCCTTCCTACTATATTTCAGACGACCTCCGTGGCCTAACGGTTACCATGCAGGCCCGCCACCCGCGGTCATGATGAAAAACAACTTTCTGACTGGCCTCGGGTCTTTGATGTTTTATCTATATTATGTATTTATTATAAAATATTTATTATCGTTGAGTTAGTATCCCATAACACAAGTTTCTTAATTGCACAAGTTACTTAATCTTTCGCGTTTTGAACACACTATTGTTGACTAAAAACGGGGCTTGAACGCGCACTTAAACTTATTTGTTTTTTCACCTGACGTTTCGACAGAGTTGCATCTTGCACAAGTTTCTTAAATAGGAAACTTACTTTTGAGAACTTGCTTTAGGGCTAGCTGTCTATCTGTGTGATTTGTCCCTATATATTTATTTACTATATTAAGTATTTGTTTACAAAAAAATGTACTTATGTAAGTACAGAAAATGTTATAAAATTTTTCGGTTTCACAAATATCCTTATTTTTATGGTGGCAATTCACATGGATTATTTGAAGTATTTGAAAATCTCGCCTCTGCCAATCCGCATTGGAGCAGCGTGGCAGAGTACGATCTAATCACCTTCGATTGAAGGGAGACCCGTATCCCTGCAGTGGGATGATTATGGGATATGATATCAGTACCATCCTCTCAAAGAATATCGCTATAATTAAACGATACTAGTCGCCACCAAGGCTGACTCGCGTTGATGATTAACGAAGTTCGAAACTGACACTTATTACTTAATACATAACGAAATCGATTTTCAATTGTTTTATATGCCGTGAGTCGCGTTGTTGGCGCGTACATATGAATTCTTAATTTTGCAGAACATCCGAACGCGAGCTTCACGCCATTTGCACGGATCTAGTGTTTAACAACTTCATATGTCCAGCAATAGTGAACCCTGAGGCACATGGTGTAGTGGAAGTGCCCATATCCTACATTGCAAGGTTCAATCTCATACAGATTGCTCAGATCATTCAGATGTTGTGCCTACAAAGGTATAATGAGGTGAGTTATTGTTACTTAATGTTTTAAATTAAACTCTTTTAACAGGGCATCATTTTTTACATTATTTTTAAACCTACCACAACGGCATAAGGTAAAATTTTTTTTTTATTCCACTAAGTTGGCAAACAAACATACGGCCCGCCTGTTGGTAAGCATCACCGTAGCCTATAGCCGCTTGCAATACCGGGGGTATCACTCACGAATTGCCAACCCTCCCAATCGCCCCAAGTGGAGCTCTGGAGACCTTACTTACCGTAGGAACAACATGGCCGAGACCAGCTATTTGGCTACGATCTTCTGTAAGGTGGAGGTTCTTCCCCAGACGGGCTAAAATTATTTTGGACCAGTATAGTACGCCTGGATAAGAGTTAACGTTGATCGTTAAGTAAAACCAGTGACAAGTAAATAATTGTTAAATAATTTAAAACTGATCACAATAGTTTTGAATTATTCTTATGGAAATTCTTATATATAATATCTGTTGTGTTGCTTTGATAAATGAATAAAGCTATGTATATTATTATTATTTCAGTTGGACCCAAAAGTAAGAGATCTCTACTCGAAATTCGACCGCAACTGCGTGTGGAGTTTAGTTGACGCGATCATGTCGGAGGCGTTCGCGCCCGTCGCCCAACCGCCGGCGCCCGACTCGGTTCTGCGCACCGATACGCATCTGCACACTACTGTTGCGCTTTACACGCCGATCGACACGCACGCTCTGGTAAGTTATTTTTAAATAGATTGAACTGCTCGAGGGGTTGGTTATCCTACCTTTGGCCCAGATAGGGTTTTCTATGTATATTGGGGATCCCGGAAAAACGTCTTGTTGCTACGAGAAAAAATAAAGTTTATTATTATTTGTCAAGATACACTGGATCACGCGGGCCAAACCGCGGGTAACAGCTAGTTTACAATAAATATCTGTTGTCTGAAATCGATAATACAAGTAAAGTCTAGCCACAGAATAGATAATAGTACTACGTACAGAAGATCCACTCCGCAAAATCAATTAAAGAACTCTCGAATTAAGGGACTCTCGCTACGATACAATAAGGTGCAATTCAGCTCGCACAGCGCACACAACCTACAGTTATATTTGCCTCTCTTTCTATCGCTAGCGGCGCTCGTGCCGGTTGCTTGAGACGAAGATACCCGGCGGGCGGGTGAGTGGGACCCCCCTGGTCTAGCTTACTTGGGGTCAGGTGAAGCTGTTTGAAACGTATATATTTTATGTAAAAGTGGAAGCGTCATGGTTCACGACCAGCGTTCTTCCATAATTAGATTGTTATGAATTAGTTGGTACTTTATTTAATGTTTATTTTATTTCAGATAACGTTCTTAAAGCGTATATCGTCGAAACTGAACAACAACACACCGTGCTTGACTGCCGAAGATCAACCGAACAACTCTGCATCTGTTGGTGAATCAGGAGTGTTCAGGTAACTGTCAGGGCCTACAGACGAGTACTGAGTATGTCGATCGCCCATTTCCGATATTGACAAAAAGAGATGGGCCATTGTATCAGCCAATAGCAACGCTCGCAATCGCAACGCAACCAATAGATTTAAAGACGTGTCTAAGTGCTCGTGACAACAGAATAAAGTATTTCTGATTTTGAATTTAGGATATGTTTTGATAAAGTTTTGAGTATATTTTAGATTTCGTCCTAATGTATACCCAATATTTCGTTTGCGTAAATCCATAATATAATTTGTAAAATTGGTTATAGCGAACCATCACTGGAAGTCGGTCCAACTGCGTCTAGCGCTTCCGTGGCGTCCGCCGGCTCGGGCTCCAGCGCCGACTCGGGCTCCTCGGACTCCGCTTCGGCCGAAGCGCGCGTGCTGCGGCTCGCCGCGCTGCTGCAGACCGCGGAGCCCAACTACCGCAGTCGGCTGCACGACTTGCTCAGGAAGATGCCCGATTTGGCCGATTTCAGGTATTTGTGTTGAACCCCTTTACAATTGCGTATGCGTTCGTTGAACGTGTACGCAGTGCACACGCCCTGAGAACGTGCACGAACGCATCTCCCCGCTAGGGTCGTACATCACTGCAGTATCGCGATCGCGACGCTAAAGCAGGGACGTATTGCTGCCTCACGCCAATATTCTATTAGATTTCATAAAAGCTCTACCACTCAATGATTGATAG
This sequence comes from Endotricha flammealis, assembly GCA_905163395.2. Taxonomy (NCBI): domain Eukaryota; kingdom Metazoa; phylum Arthropoda; class Insecta; order Lepidoptera; family Pyralidae; genus Endotricha; species Endotricha flammealis. The sequence goes on along the minus strand of LR990855.1, from coordinate 1,676,218 downwards.
GCTACTTTTATTTTCGATTTTTTACGATTACAACATGTGGACTAAATGGATTTTATTTTGATAGATATGGTCAATCTGATGCGCATGGTTGCTTTCTAATAGTAATTTGTTGACCTTTACATATTGGACTTTGTACCGTTCTTAAGTTCTATGTCATAAGAGCCAAAATTGTAATGCAAGTGTAAAGCTCGACGTGCAACTGACAGTACAACTACCTAAACAAATATGTTGTTTAATATTAATTAGTAAACTCCTGTATAATAGTTGGTTATCCTAATTAAAATAAAATTCCTCAGACAAACGTCTCCATCGGAGTCCAAAGAAACGGTAATTGAGAATGGTCACAGCAGCAAACGTGGTATCTTGGGTAAAGTACCCAAACCACGTCTACCCCGCAGCAGTAGTTTCGCCTCAACGACATCACAGGAGGATAAGAACGGCAGTGTTGATAGGGAAGAGAATCTAGAACGACTAGAAGTGCTAATTATAAAGTTAGCTAATGCCCAGGAGCATGATTATGTCGGTAAGTGGAAATTTTAACCTGTTTTAGTCTGGATAAGCGACAAGGCTGTACTGAATTAAAACTGACTCTTACTAGTAGCTTTTGTTGTAGGTATATGTAATGAGTAATATTGTTTTTGAATTAAAAATCTTTCATTTTATTTATTTATAGTCTCATGGTACAAATGTGACAATGTGACAAGTGAACATGAGACTTGCTAGTTTTAATCCTATCTTTATCCTAGTATCTTTGTTTCGGAATTCTTATTTTTTAAAACGGAATATGATTTATAATATCACTAGTTCGATAATATTTGATGGCCTATATTTTTGTTCGGACTTTGAAAAGTAAAAAGAAGTTTATTGTACGACTATAGTATAGTTATATAAATGGTGTCGACAGGGCTGGTGCCGGAGTCGAAGGTGCTGGAGTGCTACTACGGCGGCGCAGGCGCAGAGCCGGCCGACGACGACGCGCTGCACGCGCCCGGCGCGCCCGTGCAGAAGCGCACCAGGTGCGTACTATTTGCGAGCTCATCTATTGAGCTTTTCTATTACATATATGAACTCACTTGACTTATCTATCTTATCTATATATATAAAAATGAAACCCGTTTTCCGTTGTCACGACATAACATGAAAACGGCTTGACCGATTTGGCTGATTTTTTTTTTAGAATATTCCTTGAAGTACGAGGATGGTTCTTACGGAGAGAAAAATTTAAAAATTCCCACGGGAAAGCGGGATACACGCAAATATAAATATAAATATAATACTAGCGCCTCGCACCGGCTACGCACGGATTTTAGTTAGGATCCCTGATTTAAAAATAATATAGCCATAGCGAAGCTTCCTAACGGTGTAAGAATTTTAGAAATCGGTTCAGTAGTTTTTGAGTTTATTATATACAAACAAAAATATAATAGTTGTACAGATAATAGCGAAAACGATGGTTGTTCCTGCGTTCAAGATAAAAACTACCCCTACCTTCTTTACGTTCAGGTTCTCTGTGTCCCACGACGAAGTATCTCTGGGCAACACGTCGGACAACCTCGAAGCTGTCTCGGAGGCCGCCTCCAACCACAGCGTCACTTCCAGTCTCGAGCTGGAGACGGAAGATCAGAACGACAATCTATCGGATATGGTAATTAATTTTAACTTTTTGACGACCTCCGTGGCGTAATGGTTACCACGCCAGACCGCCACCCAGGAGGTCCCGGGTTCGATCCCCGGTCGGGTCATGATGAAAAACGAACTTTTTCTGATTGGCCTCGGGTCTTGGATGTTTATCTATATATGTATTTGTTATAAAATATAATATCGTTGAGTTAGTATCCCATAACACAAGTTTCGAACTTACTTTGGGGCTAGCTCAATCTGTATGAATTGTCCCTATATATTTATTAAAAAAAAAACTAAAAGTTTTTGAAGTTATCATTTTCTTTAAAATTAAGAGCCGCGCTCTTGTCGTTGTAGCAGTCTCTATTTTCCTCTTTCCTGTGCCAGCTCCTTCATCTCTAATATAAGACACGATGCCTGCTTTTTCCATTACTTGATCCATGTAAGCTCTTCTCCCCTCCCTCTTCTACCCTTTATCTTTCCCTCCAAGATGTTTTTTATAAATTCGTCGTGTCTTATAAGATGTCCTAGTAGTAGTAGTCCTAGTACTAGTTTTCCTCTTCTCTTTCTATTTCTTTCATCAGAGTTCTCTTAAAGTTACTGTTCTTTACATTTTCTAAAGAATACGTAATTTGAATAATATTAGATTTTGTGTTTGAACCTTTAGTTAGTGGTGGCCAAATAGTTGCTAACGAAGTTCCATGAACCACGCTGCACAGACAAGGTTTAAAAACAATGAATAACATTTATTTGGTCAGTTAAAGGGTTTAGCAATTGTCAGAATTGTGAGAATTGGTTAATTTCAGGTGTCGGCCAACGTGTCCGGGCGCGGCAGCCCCAACATCTCCGGCCGCGAGACGCCATCTTCGCAGGTCACGGAGGGCGACGCGCCAGACGCGCCGCAGAGGCGGTACGTACATACTTATTATATAAAGGTCTCGTATAGCGCGACTTGTGGCGCCATCTGTTGGCCGGCAATTGTGAATTGCAGCGCCCTCTATAGTAGAAAAAATATGTTCCAAAATGACACAGTTTCACGGGATAAAAAGTAATGTTGGGCTCTGTACCACTGACAATATATATACAAATTTTCCTAATACTCGGCTGCTTAGTGAAGCCGTGAAGAGATAACAAATAAACAACAAGTATGATGTAAGCATCTAGGAGCAAATGATATCTATTTATTGTTTTCAATTCCGCAGGCTTCCACAAAACGTGCCAGTCAGCCAGACGAGCAGTGCCCAGGCCAAGTTGATGAAGCAAACTAGAAATGATATCGACGATAAATTCTGCAAGTTCGAAATCAAGGTAAACTTGCATCAATCTACATCACTACCTTCCACTTGAATCCACTGCTCGATCCCCCAGTGGGTCGTAGGTGACTTTTTTTCCATTTCAGGCCAATCAGGAGTTTCGAATACAGTCCGGTGTCTCAGTAAAGGGTGTACACCCAAACTGATTAGTCCATTAAAAAAAAAAAAAAGGAGTTTCCAATAGAAATATGTACTAAATTGTATAATACAAAACTATCAGCCAGTTTCTGATACGCATTTTAATTTTAATCCTACATAAAGTCTCAAGCTATCTCTTTTTTTCTTCTTTAGGTTTACAATGACATAATTAAATGGTTTTAGAAATTCTTCGTATAACTTGTTCATTATTTGTTTTGACAGAAACTGTTAGAGGGAGACGAGACGATCAGTATAATGTCGGACACGTGGAGTACGGACGTGCTGGCTTCCGACTCGGAAACCATCGGGGATTCCTGCGATCAGACTCAGATCGCCGCCAATCAAGGTATAAAATTGACTTACAAACAATATGTACTTGACCCCATCGAAATAATATTACTACGTATAGAAATGACAGCGCCTTCAAATTTTGGCGCCGCGTTCGGCCGTGCGGGGCGCGCACTCCCTGGCCCCGCCCCCAACCGAGTCATAGAATATGACATTACTACGCAGGGGCGACACTTTGTTTATATTCTGCCTATTGGACATCTAACTGATTATTTTATTTTATTACAATATTTTATTTTACTTAATAGAATAAACTTAATAGAAAATAGGTACAATATTAGCTTTATAGGTAGGAAGCTACATTAAATTTTTGTTCTTAACTAAATATTAGTCAAAAATAAACTGAGATTAAATCAAAACTAACTTTATAATGAAATTTTATTTGTTCGAAAACGGTTGGTCGAAATTTAAAATGCTGTTTCGTTTTCCTTCTTTTTATTTTCTAGAAACTATTTTTTTACTTAGTTAGTAACTTTATCCACATTTACATATTTTATACCTACTATATAAAAATATTTTGTAAATATAGTTGAAAAAATCTAATTATAATAATTACGACAACAAAGTAACGCGTTATACGTGCCCATGAAATTTGAGGGTTGCCCTCGATTTTCCTGGAATTCCCATCATCAGATCCTGAATTGGTGACAACTTGGGAGTATGCACTTATGAATAAAAAAAGAATTTTGAAAATCGGTCCACAATTGGAGTAATCGGCGGACCTCCAAAAAAAAACAATGAAACATAGAACCTCCTTTTTTGAAGTCGGTTAAAAAAAAGCAAAAAAATTTTCAAAAATAAGTACCTAAATTATACAGGGTGACTGGTTAAACATCGTACGCATTTTAATAGATAAAAAAGTAATTAATTTATATCCCTTCTGCATAAAAAAAAACAAAAAAAAAATTAAAATAGGCGAGATATGCGTATTTTTAAAAAATATTAAAATCGGCCAATTTACGTATACTGTGGTGTCACGTGGTGTCGAATGTCGAAGTCGCGCGAGCGCCGCCGCCCGCCCCTGCCCTCGCCGCGCCGCGGCATTCATTCATTTACTACTTAGTCTAGGATGGTCTAGGTATGCTACGTTGCCGTTGCTACGAATGACAAAAAATAAATTTGCGCGAAGAATGAATCGAATGAGGTAGGTAAGTAGGTGGCTAGTTATTAGTTATTTTTAATCACATTACATTTAAAATTTTTACTTACCTACTACGTTCATATGAAAATCAAGAAAATCACAATAATTGTTCTACTACACAACACATCACTACACTCGTAATCGTTCACACCGTTCACACCAAGTTCTTGGACGGGTCGATAATGAAACGGATGTCGTCTGTCTGTATGTAGCAGATTCCACACCGTATACTGTGACACATTAAAACGTCTTGCGGCATTCCGCGTACTCTCGCGTGGGTTGTGGTCAAAGTATTCTAAAATGGCTTCATGCAAGTCTACCGGATAAGGTTCTGCTCCTCGTGCTTGGGCATGAGTGGGCACGGTAAACTGGCCGAACGCTCTTAATCTAAAATTGAGTCCTAACATCAAATCATATGATGGTACTCGCCGGTTTGGGAACGTCTCGCGATACAACGTAATTGCGTGTCTAACAACGTTATTTGCCCTCGCGTAACATTGCACCATGTCCCAATACTCCTCATTGGTGTATTGATAAGCCATTATCACTACTCACTAGTTCACTCACACACAAGTTCACAACACAAGCGCGGCACACGCGATTCCAATCAAGTTCGCCTCAAGTTTGCCGGTGTCGACCGTTATGACGTCACATTAACGAGTAGAAATAAAAAAAAATACAGAATAATCGAGTAATAGCGAAAATAATATCTTTCGCTATTACTCGATTCAGTGTCGCTCTCGCCGATTGATAATCAATTGTCTTTCGTTGTTTTGCGATAAGCTAACAGTCCGAGCAACTGCGGAAGCGGCAAACTTGAAACGGACGGGTACGTACGCGACGTGCGATCGATGCCAAAACAAGTTTGCGACTGGGGGGTGGTGGGAGCGCGGGAGCGAGGTCGGCGATCGGGTTGCGTTTGCGCTGGGGTGCGGGCGGGTCGCCGGGCGGGGCGCGGGGAGATTGCCGGGTCATGAGAGTTCATGCATAGTATAATGTAAAAAACGTAGAATGAACATTAAAATAAATAAAAATTAAAAAAAATAAGGTGGTGGTTTTTAACACTTAATGGAATAGGCATCAGCTTCTTATTCACCTCCTTTAATGGGTCCGTTGTTCAATCAGTCACCCTGTATTATAAAATTGACTCACGCTTAGTACCTACGTATCCCATCTGTACGATTACTTTTTGATAATCTATGATTTTCACATAGAAATGGCGGATGCAATCATGATGCAATAGAAAATAATGAAAAAAAATTGTTTTGGTTGGTTTTACTTAATTTTTTGTATACTTACCGATGATAAGTGACGCCGCTATCTTTCTTTCTTACTGTTGAACGGTTTTTGCAAGATTTTATTGAACATGACGGCATTTTTTAATTATTTTTTTTAACATAAATCAGAGGACCAATCACGATGAGCGTCGGCAAGTTTCTAAACGAGTCATAAACGAGTTGATGTCTATTGGCCTCAACGTATGGGGACAAAAATTTTGTTCGCGGTGTCATTTCTATACGTAGTAATATTATTTCGATGACTTGACCCATTAGGTACTAGCGTAACCATATGGTCTCTTTGAAGGTCTATTTATTTTTTGCACTCTGTTTTGGCCTAGCGTGACCATACGGTCACAGGTGATATCTCGAAGAAAAAAAAATTTTTTTTCTTTTTAAAAATTTCCTTTTTGTATGATAGTCATGGTCTAATAAAAGCGTTCTGCAAAAAAAAAATAATGATAAATAAATATATAGTGACAATTCATACAGATTGAGCTAGCCCCAAAGTAAGTTCGAAACTTGTGTTATGGGATACTAACTCAACGATATTATATATTATAACAAATACATATATAGATAAACATCCAAGACCCGAGGCCAATCAGAAAAAGTTCGTTTTTCATCATGACCCGACCGGGGATCGAACCCGGAACCTCCTGGGTGGCGTAATAATGATTTTAGAAGAAAAAAAAACTCAGTCCCCAATGGGTTAATTGACTTACACGGCTTGTTCATGTACACGAGACCGCTGAAGCGATGCGCTGTCGCCTTTTGCTTTTACCGAATAAACAGTTTCTATTACATTGGCGAGACGAGGGAGGGCGCCATACAGAATCGAGGGTCGTGACGTGTCTCGCCAGTTAGATTTGCTTGACGCTACTTCCCCCGCCCTGCCGCTCACATACCTCAGGAGGTGACTAGCGCGAAGCATGCTCTATATCTAGGATCACACTCTCGTAGTCGACCGGTAATGGAGAAGCAATCGAACAGATGTCAGCGATTCGATAAAAGAAAACTAAGGCAAAGGTATATTATGAACATAAAATGCTGAATGTGATGAATTTGCAGGCGCGTCCGCCAGCACGACGGCGCCGGACGCGTCGGAGACGGCCAGCGAGTCCGCCTGGAGCATGGACGTGCTGGCCTCCGACAGCGACCGCAACACGGAGGTACGTTTCTCATACCTTTTCAATACTTCCTACTTACATTCGTTGTGAGTTCCAAGACAGCTGTAGTAACTCCCTTGGGACTTATTGATGACCCAAGGGAGTTACTACATTTGCTTTATTCTGGTCTTGTAATTGCAACTTAATATTACCATTTTAAAAGAGCAAGTGCTGAGTTTTCCGTTCTTCTTAGCACAAATCTGCCGTCTGAACTGGTGGTAGGAAGAAACTAGAACGATTCGTAAGAGCTTATATTAGGCCCATTTGAATAAAAGTATTTGACTTCATTGCTTTTTGACAATCTGTGGTCGCCGTTGTTGATCCTGGCCATACAGGAGACAGCGGTGGGAATGTGTGGGCTTGTCCCGATATACGTATTGAGTATCGTCATCTTGAATTCGTGTGAAAAATAACGTGAAATAAGTTTGTTGATATGTGTTGTCAGGTGGACACGGACGACTGCGTGTCGGTGGCGGCGCGCTCGGACACGTCGTGGCCAAGGCGACCTTCGCAGCAAGACGACGCGCCCGCCGCCAAGGCGCACCAGGTATATAGCCACATTTTCCCACGCATGGGCAAACGTGTCTTTCTCCCCATCTTTGTCTTTATTTTTAATCACTATTTTTTCGTTAGAATGGCACGAGACGACCAGATGTTGGTAGCCCCCGTCACACCGCGCAGCCTAATTTAACCAACAGGTAAGTTTCCATAGATTAATCTTCAACTGACCTCTATGTAACTTAGCTAACTAACATCCGAACTCGTGTTCTGTATGCATCCAGGGGCGGCGGCTACTTGAGCGCGACCGCGGCGCTGTCGCTGGGCGGCGAGCTGGGCCTGTCGGCGGCGCCCGCGCACAAGCACTACGCCATCGAGAACCGGAAGAGCATACTCGTCAACGGGTATCCGGTACGTGTCAACTCGTGCTTCACCTTAAAGTGTAAACATCAGACCAGAGACGCTACATTGGCATTGACCAAAGAAGAGAATATCGGGCTTCCGGGCATCGTACAGAAAATCGATTGCGTATTGAAAAGCGCGATAAATCGTTAGTTCCCAAGAAATAGTGTCCATTTTGAAAAATATTTCAAAGAAAAATTCACCTCCCTGCAGATGGACTAAAGTGTTCATGTCGTGATTTTCGATTCTGATTTTTTTTTGTTTTAATTCTAAAGGTAATGACATGCTACGCGACGTCAGCGCCGGAGAGTCCCAGCACCTCTGCGCCGGCGCCCATTGCTAACGACGTGTTCGATTACGTACCACAGGGAAGGTTGGTCATTTATTTATAAATTTGTAAATAAATTATCAGTATTGACAGACGTAAAAAATATATTTTTCTCCAGCAGCAGCGCGCACACAGAGTCGACACTAGACGGAGGCACGAACAGCCAATCGGACGCCACGAGCCAATGGGTGGACGACAGCTTCCCCCCTCCCCACCACTCCCCCTCGCGCCCCTACCCCTCCACCTCCAAGTACGAGCTGCCCTCCACGTCCAAGCCCTACGACGACAACGACCTGATGGACAGGTCGCTCAACTCTTCGGAGAGTTCCTTCAACGCCCTCTCGGTCTCCCAGTACGGCAGATATGATGGTATCGATGAGCAACCAGAATCGAGATCCACAATAACCGATTTAATGACTCGGATGAGCTCAGCTACGATATCAACTTCGGCGAACCTCGTCAACAATTTGACGGCGAGAATCGTCAAATCGGAAATAAGAACTAGCATTGTTAGCATCAGCTCGTCGAGGATAGAGAAGAAAAGAGACGGCACGAGTAATATGTCGTTGAGTACGCTCTCCGTTAATAGTGCAGAGACCTCAGTGTCGGATAAGAGTTCCAGTCAAGATGTAAATTCGGAGAATGTGACGGAGAGGAGGATATCGCCGCCGCCTTTGAAGACCGCTTCAACTGGAGCTATTCCTAAGAGTATCAGCTTCGATGCCACAGCTGAGAAGGCACAGAGGTGAGATTATTCTAAATTCTTTACACACCGTGAATTTACGTAGTGAAAAATATTTAAAGAAATCTCGGAACCGATATCGATATAAAATAAAACTAATACTCAGTTATCGGTTCCTTCAAATACTAGTCTGATTCGCCATCACTTACCTTCCTTGTTCAATTTGACATGTGCAATAGATCCCTGCTTACTTATTCCATTGGCTCAGTGACCCAAAGTGGATCCTGGCCTCTGAAACTAATGAAACTCTAGATTTAAAATTTGTTTGTTCCACACCATTGTGTCCATTGTGTATATGTCCCAGTCGGCAGCTTCCCAGTCAGTGTTTGTCGTAGGTCCGAGGTTCGATTACCAGTATATAATTCCAGGCGCCGCATCGTTGGCGATGATGGCTTGGTGGGCAATTTGGACGAGCTGAAGAACAACGTGAAACGCTCCGGTGGGAATCTGCTGCACAAAATCAAGATGTTCCGACAGAAGGGCAGATCGCACCATCATAACAATGGTAAGTCGTTAATTATATAAATTAACTAGCTTTTTCCCGCGGCTTCGCTCGCGTTAATTTTATGACTGTTTAGATTTCGTTTAACAACAAAACAACCCATAGCGCGACTTGTGGCGCCATCTGTTGGCCGATACAGCGCCCTCTATAGTAGAAAAATTATTTTCCCATTGGAACGATATAGCCTATGTTGGGCTCTGTACCCCTAACAATATGTATGCAAATTTTCATAATGATCGGCTACTTAGTCAAGCCTTGAAGGAATAAACAAACTAACTCACTTTCTCATTTATAATATTAGTAAGTATTGGACATATTTCACTATTTCAATATACTATCTCTCATTATATTGCGCGAATTAAAAAAATCTAAAAACGTACAAAAACTGTCTATTTATCTAACGGATATCTATCATCAGTAAATGATAGAATAGGTTCTAAATATGTCTATACAAAAAATATTTCAGAAAGTTTGATTGTTTGAAAAGGATAGATGGATCTAGGTTATTAAAAAAAGAAAGTGTTGGAAATTAAGTCTGTAACAATGTGTATTTATGTGCACAGATGTAAAGCTCCCCGAAGAAGAGTCCCGTAGCGATGATGGCTGTCGACCAGACGGCGCTATAGTCGAGAGTTCTGAGGACATTCTCGCCAAATACCGTCGTAAAGGCTCCACGGATTCAACCAAGCAACGCCGCACGCAGCGCCGAGTTTCTGACGTACCTGATGACCTTGACAGGTTAGCTGTTTAAAAAAACCCGGTTAATTTGATGCTTGAATAAATCTAAACTAACTAAATTGTACTTTCGGTAAGTTAGTTTGGACTAGTTAGTTTGTACATACAAATGACAATAATTAAATGCGACATAGTTATATTATAACTATCCTATAAGGCAGTTCTCCCGCGCCGCGACTGGAGTCGCATGACGTCATTTTCCAAAATATAACATAAGAGAACGTACCCGAGGCAAACTCTTGTACCAATCAAATTGAAACGACAAATCATCCCCAACATTTTTAGGTATTGCGTACGAAAAAATTTATTTAGAAACGATAGATGGCGTTATTTCAATTCAATTTGCACAAATTTGCCGCGAGATTGCTCTCAAAACGAAATGTTAGTTCTAAACGTGATTTATGTACAGGTGTGAGGGTGTTATCGACCTGAACGACCCAGAAGTGTTCAACAGCATGAAGAGGAAACTACGTGTGGTCCTCTCCAATCCGGATTTGCACTGCGTCGAGTATGTGCCCAACGTGAGTGTTGTAAAATGGTTTTATGATTTCAACTTTAAAGTTGTACATTTATTGTCCGCTAATTTGTCTTTCGTCCATATATAAAAAAAGAATAAGAAAATGTCTTAAGGTTTTGTATAATTAGATAAGTAGATAGATAATTTGAGTTTTGTTAGATTATAAGGTAGACAATAAGCAAGTGGGTTACCAAGTAGCTACCACTGCCTATAAACATAAGTAACCAATGCGTTGTCACGTAAGGAGAACGGAAAAGATTTATACTTCTGGATTTTTCACTCACTGATCGAAACGCATTGCTGTTTCACGATGGTATTCTGTGAGATAGTGGTACCTCCCCGGTTATATAGCTCATTTCATAAATGCTCACTTCCAACATTTGTAAAACGTAATTTTAGAATTTTGTAATTTACATTTAAAAAATGAAATGTAAATAAATGAAGAATAATATGTCGTCAGAGATGCACGAGCACGTCTCTCGTGTCGTGGGTGCGCGGGGTGGCGGCGCGGGCGGGCGGCGACGCGGGCGCCGCGCACGCGGGCGCGCTGGCCAGGGCGCTGGCGGCGGCGGGCGCGGGCCTGGCGCCGCGGCTGGCCGCTGCGCTGCGGGCTGACCTGGCCGCACGGCGCCCTTACGCGGCCTACTTGGCCGACTGTCGCGCTGCGCTCACCAACACGCACCATACGCTGCGCACGTGAGTCATTCAATTGTTGTGTATTACAAATAAAGCATATTCTATCTATGTATCTAAACTACTGTCAGTCTTTTTTTCATGTTTTCGTGTTAAATTCTCAGACACTGGCAAGATGTTCAACCAGTAAGACGGAATTGTCCATGTTTGTAAAAACATAAAAAAATGCTTTTTTGTTTTGTGTAATATAGCATAAAAGAAAACAGTAGTGGTGGACATTACTATGCTATCTCTTTCATCCCTCTATGAGACACGACGCCTTTTCCTTTGTAGTGAAATCTCCGCCGTGCGCGCTGAGTGCGCCCTGTGCGCGCGCGCGGCGGCGGCGTCGCGCGTGCTGCAGCAGCTGGAGCGCGGCAACGCGCTGCGCCGCCTCGCCCGGCACCACCACGCGCACGACAACCATGCGCACACACACGGTAAATATACACATCATCATTTCCAGTCCAGATCTGTCGAATGCGCCTACATAACAAAAAAAGTCTCGAAAATAAAAATATAATATCTGGATTAGCCTCTAAAAAATACGAGAAAAAATGTTTCAGCACTTTTACATCAGTTTAAAAGGTCCTAATTTATTAATGAACTTCCTTTTAACACATGACTATATAGGTTACATAATAATATGATCGTTTAAGGCTTCAGTCTCGTAAAAATCTGTGTTTTAGCAGAATTTATCAAAGAAGAAACATTTTTTTAATGATTGATAAAAGAATAAATGGCATACATTTTACGTTAGTTTAGAGTGTGGGATTTGAAGATTCCATATATATTTTTTTAATTTACTTTGATGCTATTTTTTATATATTTTTTAAGCTTTAAACATACCTATGTTTGTGTTCTACGCATTTAAGGTAACTTTCAGGCACTCATCACGTAATAATTATGACCAAAACATGAAATGTATTCAGATAACATTTATTCTCAAATCTTCTACAATAATCTTATCTGATTAGTTTTTGCAAAATGCTTTAGTTTCCTTATTTAAAGCGGTTTAAATTGTTATAATTTTATGAATTCAACCATTGCTAAAATATGTTTTTTTGTATAAGAAATCATCGATTACTAATAGTCAAACGTAAACCACATATAAAATAACTATTATTTAAGCAAATACTAAAAAAACTAAATTTGTAAAATCATTTTAAGTATGTTTTTATTGCAACAAAACTTAACGAGGGTTTATATAAAACAACGCGTCAAAATTCTTCTCAGTTCCGCTGTCATTAGGCAGCGGTCGGACGTGTATTGTGCTGCTCGACGTCATCTTACCTCTCACTCGCACGGTTGCTCTCTTTCTCTCGCGCTTATGACACACGCCTTGTTGCACATCGTGAAAGTTGCTCTATTTTAATATTGATTTAGTTTAGTTCTAATTTAATAACTTTCTTTCTTTTTGTTTTATAATTATATAATAAGTGTGGTGACAGAATAAAATAACACTCAATTTGCGTTGCTCTGAAACTAGAGAACATTTATTTAAAAGCATGAAAATTAAAATATAAATCATATTCTGTACTTTTACAAATACTCACCTAGAGAAACAACATTTTGAGCAAATAAATATTATAACATAAAATAATCTTCTGACGGCAGGTAAGTGACATTATACTCTTTGATGTCTTGAATAACAATCGACCAAAGAGTATAAACTAAAAATAAAGAATGAGGTCTTTATTTACATCTCCCCCCCTTCTACAGAAACTACAAAAGTTTCAAAAAAAACATACTATCTTTCTTAACTATCTTAAATTATCTACTTAGAAAACTACTCCATAAGTAAATGCTTATTCTAACACAAGAACAAACTTTGTTACATGAAACAAATTAGATTCATATTTCATTTGTTGTATCCCTATATGGCAATAATAATAATAGATATTAATAACTTCCTTACTAAATTCTTCTGTTAAAACAATCTTATCTCTTTTTCACTTTTTCTATAATAAACTTTATTTTTAAATAATAATCTATTTAGATTCTGCTTGATATTTTCATGATTTTTTTGATCATTTTGTATATCTAATAATTTAATACAATTCACAATTTTCAAGCATTCGTCTGAATCTTCACTTACATCTAACACAGGATTTCGGCTTAAACAATCAGCTTCTACGTTATACTTTCCTGGAGAATACTTTATTTCGAAATTAAATTGGGATAAGTAAAAAGTTAGATCTCCTAATTCTTCATCTGTCCTAGCTTTAATATTCATTTTCTCTAAAGGTTTGTGATCCGAGAAAACTGTAAAAGTTTTTCCCATTAGCCAATGCTGCCAATATTTCACAGCTTCTTTAATGGCTAAACACTCTAGGTATTTAGCTTTTTTCTTTTTTTGAAAATCATTTAATTTTTTTGAAAGATATGCGCAAGGCTTTTCATCTCCATTTTTTTGTATTTGTTTTAAAACTGCTCCTATTCCCTGTATACTAGCGTCCGTATAAATACGTATTGGTAAATCTGGATTAAATATTGCTAAAATTGGTTTTTCACAAAGAAGATTTTTTATTTTCTCAAACGATTTTTGGCATTCTTCTGTCCAGACGAAATTTTGACCTTTCCTCAACAAATTATGTAGCGGATCTAATATTATAGAAATATTTTGGATATACTTCCCATAAAAAATTATTTTTCCTAAAAACTGTCGCACATTCTTCTGTGTTCTTGGAATAGGAAATTCTTTTATGGCTATTAAATTATCTTTTATCGGAGTAATTGTACCGTTTTGAATGATATGGCCTAAATACTTCACTGAATCCTGTGCAAATTTACATTTTGAAAATTTCAACTTAAAACCTTCCTTTGAGATCGCTTCTAATAACAACGATAAGTGTTCGATATGTTCTTCAAACGTCTCTGAGAAAACTAAAATATCATCGATATAGTTTACAGTAAATTCAGACAACTTATGTTTTCTTATAATACTACTAAGTATTCTTTGAAAAATTGCAGACGCCGTTTTTAGACCGAATGGTAAACATGTCCACTGAAAGTGACCTTCTTGTGTTACGAATGCCGTTTTATACTTATCCTCGACTTTCATTGGAATAGACCAAAAGGCCGAATTGACGTCTAATGTGGTAAAAAAAATACATTTTCTTGTTTTGACCACTAAATCTTCAATCAACGGGAATGGTTGGGATTGAGGAATTATGATTTTATTTAAATCACGAAAGTCAATGCAAAGTCGGGATTTTCTACCTTCCTCTTTTTTATATGCTAACGTCACAGGAGCGGCAAAAGGACTATAAGACTCCTCTATTAACTTGTTTTTTAGTAACTTCGAGACCTGCTGTTCTATTTCTTTCAAATCATCAATAGTACACCTATATGGTCTTTTAGAACAATATTTATCTATCGACAATTCAATATGTGCTTCATAGTCCTTTACAGTGCCTATATCATACTTATCTTTTGCAAATAACGAGTTGTATTTGGAAATCAAGGTATCTATTAAAGACTGTTTTTGTTGATCAAGATGATCTACAGTAATGTTAAAGTTCTCTACATCTATATTCTCATTAAAGTTTATTTTATACTCACAATTACCCTCATTTTTACTAATATCTACTCCAACATTAATATTTTCTCTACCTTTACTTATATTTTCATTTATCAGTTTCATTTCTTTTCTATTATTTCCTTGAATATTTTGTGAAATCTGCAATTCATCGTTCTGAATCAAGTGAAATTGTTCTATACAATCCAATCCTATTAAGAAATCGTAATCAAAATCTTTTTTATCTATTACAAAAATATTCATACTTTTCTCTATTTCTAAAATTTTTATTTTCAAAGTAACTATTCCTATTGATCTTTTTACGCCATTAATCGTTTTTAATTTAGCATTACCTTTATTTTCATTAATCGTATTTCTATTTAAAGAAAGAAATTTTGAATTAATTAAGGATACATTAGATCCTGAATCATAAATTCCTTTTGTTTCTAAGGTATCATTTATTATTACTTTAACTTTGATCAATGGCGGTACTAAAAGTTTTTTGGATCGATTTCATTTAATTCAGTTTCTAATCCAGAATTATTAACGCTTCTAATCTGATCTCTTTTTTCTCTGTCATTATTCTTATATTTATACCAACAAAGAGACTCTGGATGGAAACGGTTTCTTTTATTTTCCTTTTCACAGATTTTACATGGATTTATCTGATTATTACCTTTTATTTTATTCTCAAATACTTCTTTTCTTTCCCAATTCTTTTTATTTATCAAATGTTCTAGACCCCTAATCTTATTAAACAAATCCTCCGTTTCTTTTAAATCACTTCTATCTATTTTGTCTGCTATAAAATTCGGTAGTCCAGTAGCGATTAAATTAATTAATGTAGAGCTATCCATAGATTTATTGATTTGTAATAAAAGCCTTTCCTTCTTTAGAGCATACTCTAGTAAAGAGCCCTGTCTATAATTAAATAAAATGGCATACCTGATCGGAGACCAACCTTTGTCAGCAAAAGTTTCTAAAAAACTGTTTTTCCAAATTAACCACTCAGAATTGAGTGTGTGTTTAATGAGCATGGAACTATACCAATCGTGAGCCTCCAAAAACAACCGAAGAGCTTCAATTTTTTCAATGTCCCCTGTTATACTCAGACGAACACATTCTGATTCAAAAGTGTGCATCCACTGTGATGCATTTGTAGTTTTACTATTGAATTTTTCTAACACAAATTTTTCAGTAAATTTTCTCATATCTTCTTTAGGCAAGTTCTTTTTTTTGGTTAAAGTTTCTAAAATTCTTTCTAAATCTTCTTCTGAAATTCCTGAAGTAGGAATTTTTGTAAAGACTCTAGAGTACTTTCTTCAAGCAAGTATCCCCTAAACTGAATATTACCATCTTCATCCATATAATCCTTTTTTATTTCCGGTGTAATCGTAACCCATACATTTCTTTTTTCATGTCTCTTCTGTAAAGTATCTTTGACTTTCTGATAAGCTTGAGTATTCCTTATTGCATCGTGCAATTTTACAGGTTGATATTGTTCCGGGATCAGAAATATATGATTATCGGTATCCGTAATAGATGTTATGCAAATTATATTAGTTTTTGAATCTTCAATGCTCGCTTTTACTATAAATTGAAATTTTAATCTGTCCATTGTTGTTAAAATTTGCTTTTAAAAATGTTGTTTTATAATAAATGTGGTGACAGAATAAAATAACACTCAATTTGCGTTGCTCTGAAACTAGAGAACATTTATTTAAAAGCATGAAAATTAAAATATAAATCATATTCTGTACTTTTACAAATACTCACCTTTTTTTTTTATATTATCGTCAGAAAAATGCTTTGCAGCAGCCCCACCACCCGGGGAATATGCGGTGGGGACTGTGGGACTTACCACTAAAAAAACTGACGGGATGCCACTCGCCCCCTAAGTGACGGGGTACTGTGATACATCCGCGACCCCGCCAGGGCCGTCCGGCCAAAGTTAAACTGGCCGGACCCGCTCTCCCCGGATACAAATACTCACCTAGAGAAACAACATTTTGAGCAAATAAATATTATAACATAAAATTATCTTCTGACGGCAGGTAAGTGACATTATACTCTTTGATGTATTGAATAACAATCGACCAAAGAGTATAAACTAAAAATAAAGAATGAGGTCTTTATTTACAATTATTTTTATATGTTAGTGTTCAACTATGTATTTTAATTTTTTTAGCCAATTAAAATAATACACCTTTTCTCCATTTTTATTCTTGTTTTAGCACGCATCGAGTTTTCCCTGCTAGTTTAAAAATAGGAAAAGTCTACCCAAGTCACAAATCTGGGCCTAGGGTTGATCCAGGAAATTATCGTCCAATTTCAGTGTTGTCAGTGGTATCCAAAATTTTTGAAAAAGTAATTTACAAACGGTTGAATGACCACCTATACAGCATAAATGTTTTATTCGAACGTCAATACGATTTTCGACAAAATTCTGGCACAATCTCCGCTGCTATCGATTTAATAACTAAAATTAATACGAAATTAGACACTAGGAAGTAGGAACGTTTGTTTAGGTGTATTCATACGGTTAACCGTATCAAACGCCTTTTTCAAATCGATGCAGCAGCGTGTGACTAACCACTCGCTGCTGCAGGCAAAATTGAAAGACAGAAATATCCGACTGGGCTTATAAACTCCTAGAAAGTTATTTAGAAGAGAGAAAGCAAGTTGTTAAAATAGGTTCATTCACAAGCAATCCAAGAACTATAAAATGTTGTATACCTCAAGGCTCTGTTTTGGGTCCATTATTATTCTTCATATATGTCAACAATATTAGTAAAATTAACTTAACGGGACAGTTCACACTATTCGTCGACGATACGTGTATTTTTAACTTTGGAAAAGAAATAAAACATTTGATAAATCAAGCTGTTAGTGAGAGTACAGTGAGGAGAAGACTTGCTGAAGCCAACCTGAAGTCGTACAGGCCAGCAAATGGCCCCTGAGACAGTGCATCGAGTAGCAAGACTACGCTACGCCCGTCAACACGTACAATGGGGCGAAAAAGAATGGACAAGAGTTTTGTTCACAGATTAGTCTCGGTTTTCTTTATTCACTTCCGATGGAAGGCGGAGAGTATACAGGCGACCTGGTGAGCGATACATTCAAGGTTGCATTTCGGAAAGAGTTCAATACGGCGGGGGCTCTGTACACGTATGGGCTGGCATCTCTTCAGAGGGTCGCACAGAGCTAGTGGTCATAGAAAATTCTGACTGGAGAAAGATATTAGAGATCCTTAACGAGTATGCAGGACCAATGTAAATATGGGTGATGTAGCGATACTAATGCATGATAACGCCCGGCCACACACCGCTCACCTCGTACAAGTGTACATTCAGGAGGTTGGCATCAGCTTGATGGCTTGGCCATCAAGAAGCCCAGATCTTAACCCGATTGAACACGCCTGGGATGAGCTTGGGAGGCTAGTCAGAAGACGCAGACCACCCCCCGCCACCCTCAGGGCTCTAAAACAGGCCCTGATAGAAAAATGGGTGAATATTCCCCAACACCGCCTCCGAAACTTAGTGTTCAGCATGCCAAACCGGCTCCAAGCTGTCATCAGAGCCCGAGGCGGCAACACAAGTTACTAAAGTGGGAACAAGGCCCAAAACGTAAAAATTAAGTTCTTGATAGTTCCTTCCAAATGGTTAGCTTTTTCTTAATTTTCAGTGTAAAACTTTACTAATGCTAAATAAAATATTATTTTTAGAAAACTTTGTTAAATTTGCTATAAAATTACTTTTATTTCAAAACTCTAACTTCTGAAGTTTAAGAGTAATTGCAATTTTAAAACTGTACTACTTATTTTTGACGCCTAGTGAATATTAATAATGAAAAACTGCACAAGTCACAACAAGAAAAATATCTAGGCCTGCTTGTTGATGACAAATTAACGTGGAGACCACACATAAACAAACTTGAAACAAAATTAATCGCTATTACTGGAGTACTAAGAAGAATGGCTCCCTGTATTCCTTATAAAACCCGAACTATGATTTATAATGCACTAATTAAATCTAATATAAATTACCTAATTGAAATCTGGAGTTCGGCTTCAAAAAGTAAAATTAAACCGCTCCAAATAGCCCAAAACAAAGCAATCAAAACTTTATTTCACTATGACAGACTCACACATACATAAGCAATTCTGTTTTCTTGTATAGACAAGAAAACAGAATTGCTTAGCATTAGACAGACTGAACATTTGCATCCTGATTTAAAAAACTATCTGTCAACATACACTCACAAATCTCACTTACCAACAGAACATACACTCATAGCCTGAGAAACATAAATAAACTTAAACTACACAGTCCAGATCTACATAAGGGAAGCGAAACATATACGACGGGACAAAAACATTCAATGATCTACCGAACGAAATAAAGGAATGCAAAACAATATCTCTCTTGTCACGATTAAAAACCTACGTAAGCAAAAACATACACGTATGAATAAAATAATAAAATAAAAAAACCGGGCAAATACGTGTCGGACCACGCACAATGTAGGGTTCCGTATTTGCTGTGCTTTGCTTGCCTTTAGTTGAGTCCAATATCAAATTCTATCAATGTAAGTTTTCATCAAAGAAATTTTATTTTATAAGTTCGTCGGCTATTACTTGGCAACTAGTGAAGCCTACTTAACCGTTAGTTTTCCTTGTAGGTTCACTATATGGACTACTACCATGAATTTTTACATATTTCTAAACTCAAGACTTTCGGAGATAGAGGCGGGAGGACCACCGTGCAAAACGAAAATTAACACGTTAAATGTAAATAATTCGCAAACGGATCATTGTATCGGAAAATGATCTTCCCACACCCTCGATGTTATTAAGAGACCTATCTAACGATAACCCACAACATGGGGTCGGTGCAAAAAAAAATCGTTCCTACTTTACCAGTATAGGCACCCAAAATAAAATTACATTATACATACCAAATTACAGCTTTCTAGCATCAAGCGTCTAGGCGCTAGACCGCGGACGGACAGACGGACATGGCGAAACTATAAGGGTTCCTTGTAGTTTACTACGGAACCCGAAAAACTGTTAAATGTACCTGTTGTGTTTACTGAAATTTTGTATTTTTTACTATCTCTATGTCGTGATGGGTCCCATCTTTTTTTTTGTTTTTGGATCACTAAATTAAATTATATTACCTAAACCAGATTCGCAAGATCTCACTACCTACCGATTATTGTCTTGATATGTTTATTAGTATGTAAGTTACTCATAAGTCAACTGTAAATTTTGTTCTTGATTACTAAAGTTCTCTTTAAATCGAAGTACATCTCGCAGCGGAGGTACGAGATCCAGGGTTTTAAAGACGTCCTTCAGCGCATTAGTGAACAGTTTCGGTGATATACGTCGCCCTGTCCCACTCCCCTGTGCAGCTGGATTGGTCTAGACGTAGGTTTCGTACTTGGACGGTCATAGTGGCAGATTTGTACAGGCATCTCAGCACCTCGATATAGCGATAGTTGATTTGGCACCTCTGTGAAAATTCCAGAACAAACCAAGTTTCGACTGAATCGAAGGCTTTCTTGTAGTCCACAAACGCTAAGCATAAAGGCAGATTATACTCTTCGGTCTTCTGTATAACCGTAATGTATGTCGTAGCGTAAATATGTGGTCTACGGTGTTATAGCCTTTTCGAGACCCTGCCTGCTCCGGAGGTTGGAAGTCGTCGAATTTGCGGGTAAGACGATTCGTTATAACTCTTGAAAACAGCTTATAGAGATGGCTGAGAAGGGATATTGGTCTGTAGTTCTTCAAGAGACTTTGGTAATTGGTTTTTAAATAATATGTAAATTATTACTAAAAGTCCCATCTCGTCTATTGTCAAACCAAAAATAATAAAAACTATAAATATAATTTTCATTTACTTTTTTTGCCTGAAAGCCCCCATATACCTAACTAAGTAAATAATTATAGAAAATTTTGAGTCATTATACAAAAAAAATACCTTTTTTTCCATTTAACTATAGAAATTTTATTTATCGAAAAAAATATTTTCATATAAAAAAAATCTACCTTTTTTATGTTTTATTATATTTCTATTTGTCTCTAAATGATATGAGCCGGTTTGTGAACACACATCCAGGGGATTATTATTTTAATAATATTGGAAATGGAAAAGTAGAGCAACATTCACTTCGCATGTCTTAGGTAAATTACGTCGGGCATGATAACAGCGGGGGAGCTCTCCTTACGGGGTACACAGATTCTATTTCTTTGTTTTGCACGGCTAGACTAAAGCCTTAAGCAAGGAAATAATGGTCTAGTATTCAGTAAAAAAAAAATCGATTGTATTGTAAGTACCTAGTTAGAGAAATTTGCTTAAAATCATCCATATTCAACCATTTTGATATGTGAGACGCGCCTTTTTTTTCTTCTGACGGATGGCTGCTACAAGAGAGGAGTATTTCTAAATTTAATGCCTTTATTTACTGAATACTAGACCATTATTTCTCTGCTTAAACGATCATATGGAACCTTTATAGTCTATATATATAAAAATGAAACCCGTTTTCCGTTGTCACGACATAACATGAAAACGGCTTGACCGATTTGGCTGATTTTTTTTTGTAGTTTTCTAATACTCTGTACAAGGTTCTTACGCAAAAAAATATTAAGAAAATCTCTCAGAAAGATTGAAAAAAAAAACGAAACAGTACCCGGGCGAAGCCGGGCCGGGCAGCTAGTCATTAATAAATTAGGACCTTATATATCGAGAAAAATATGCCCTCTCCTGTCGTCACAGCGGCCTTTTTTTAACGTTTAACTGCTTTCACGACTGCACAATTTATTATTTTCAGGAGGCGAGCTGATGGATGAGAAGGCTTCAAGGCTGACCGCCAGCATCAGAGCAATCACCGCTGAAGTGAAGGCTGATCCATCGTGGGAAGGTGAGTCATGTCGTGTATTTGAAAGTTGTTTATTATTATTTGTTATTAGGAATCACAGATATACTATTTCCCGAAGAGCATTTAACTATGAATGTTGTAACACATTACTTTAGTGTGCGTGACCGATTTTACGAGCTTTTCCGTGGTTTCCACTAACCCAATGTTAATGTTACAACATTCATAAGCTAACGCTCTTCGTGAAATAAAATAGAAATGTACACAAATCTGACTTTATTTCATATTCTATTTAGATTGTGTTTTCTTGCCTTCACGTTTCTATTTATTAATACTGAATGTATTATAAAATCATAGTTTAAAAAATATATAACCTGGATTTTTTTTCCCAGTGGTCATTTTGATTAGTTTCCGAAATGATGGTAGATAGAGTAGCTTATATAAATAAATAAATAAAATAAAATAAAAAAGCCTTTTATTTCTTACTGAGTTTAAAGTATGTACAAAAAAAAGTTATTTTTATATTAACTAAGGATTTTTATAGTTTTACATATCATTTATCTTATCTATTTATTTATCTTAACTATTTAACTAATCTTAACTATTTATTTATCTTAACTATTTATTCATCTTAACTATTTATTTATTTTTATTTATCTTTTCACTGCTGCATTCAGCAAGAACCCCTTGATGGGTAAAGGCCTCCTCCAAAGATGACCATTTTTCTCTGTCTTGTGCCACTTCGTTCCAGTTTGGGCCAGCTATCTTTTTGATGTCGTCTGCCCATCGTGCTATAGGTCTCCCCCTGCCTCTTTTGCCTAGTGGACCGCTCCAGAGTAGCTTATATAACAGAATAATAAAATGACGACCTCCGTGGCGTAATGGTTACCACGCCAGACCGCCACCCAGGAGGTCCCGGGTTCGATCCCCGGTCGGGTCATGATGAAAAACGAACTTTTTCTGATTGGCCTCGGGTCTTGGATGTTTATCTATATATGTATTTGTTATAAAATACAATATCGTTGAGTTAGTATCCCATAACACAAGTTTCGAACTTACTTAGGGGCCAGCTCAATCTGTATGAATTGTCCCTATATATTTTTATTTTATTTTATTTATGTACTACATGACAAGGGGACGTGCCCGTGTAGAGGCCTCTAAAAATAAAGAATTTCATTATACCATGCAAAAAAGCGAGCAGTCTGTTTTTAACAAATGATGTTGTCATGTTACTTACGCAGGAGCGTCTTCGTCTCTGCTGGAGATGGCGGAAGTGACAGTGGAGCGCGCCGCCTTCGCGAGGCTGTACCTGCACGTGCTGTTTCCCAATGGCGACGGCGATATTGCCCGCGACCAGTGAGTGTTTTGTACTGATCTGCTTACAAAATACGATATATCGAAAACCATTTAATTCTGATATTTGAAGTTTAATTTTATATGTCGTAAAAGGTAATCTGAAAAATTGTTTTATATCTATTTATTGACCTTGTACTGTAAGTGGGATGGGAGCCTGGTGAGTGTAACACAGGCCTAACAGCCTACAACGGGCACCAGTCTCTTATAAGCAACATATTTATAATATTAGCTTAAAACATTATTAATTAATTTATAAGAGAGATAAATTTATTTCATTGACGTTTTAAGTAATTGTATACGTTTGTATACATTTTGCGTATTTAGACAGCGCTACACATTTTAAAATATGGTTTGAAAACGAGGTTTCAAACAGTGTAGACAAGAGAGATATACCTCTTACGCTTGAATTGTTATGAAACCTCTGTTTTTTTATTTCGCAACCCAGTTTCTAACCATGTAAAGGATTCTGTCATTACGAGGTTCTGACGTGAGTTTGATAATTGCGATGCCGATTTGGCAATATAACTATCTATGACCAAGATTAAATAGATAATATAGATATAGATTCTCCTCGATAACGACCTCCGTGGCTTGGAATACCTCGCCAGACCGCCACCCAGGAGGTTCCGGATTTGAATCCCGGTCGGGTCATGATGAAAAACGAACTTTTTCTGTTTGGCATCGGGTCTTGGATGTTTATCCATATATGTATTTGTTATAAAATATAGTATCGTTGAGTTAGTATGCCATAACACAAGTTTCGAACTTACTTTGGGGCTAGCTCAATCTGTGTGATCCCTATTTATGTGAGATATGTCCAATCCTTACTAATATGTATTATAAATGTGAAAGTGAGTTTGTTTGTTATTCCTTCACGGCTTGACTAATCAACCGATCATTATGAAAATTTGTACATATATTGTCAGGGGTACAGAGCCCAACATAGGCTACTTTTTATCCCGTAAAAGTATGTCATTCCAATGGGAAAATGTTTTTTCTACTATAGAGGGCGCTGTATCGGCCAACAGAGGGCGCCACAAGTCGCGCCTTGGGTTGTTTTCAAACGAGATCTATGTCATAAAATTAACCGCGAGCGAAGCCGCGCGCAAAAGCTAGTTTATTTATATTCTCAAAACATGTAACACGTTGATAGAGTACTCAGCGAGCACATCCGCCGCCTGGCGGGCAGCACGAGCGCCGCCCGCGCCGGAGTGGGCTCCCGGCACGCCTGGGCCCTGCCCTTCCCGCGCGCCCAGCAACAGCTTCGCCAGTTGGCCGTGTTCCGCACTCCGCGCGACAAGCTGCGCTGCGTCATGCGCTGCGTCACCTGCATCATGGCCGTGCTGGCCTTGAGTGATGGCGCTGCTCCTGCCGCTGATGACCTGACGCCTGTGCTCGTATACGTCATACTCAAGGTACTGTATTACTTGAAATTCAAAAACCCTCTAACCACCGACCGTGTAGTTATTTGACGCTGTCAAACGCGAAGGATTTGTGTAACGTATGATGACTTATCGGTCCATCACACATTCACGTGAAGACAGGTTCCTGGTGGGTAAAGTGAGGACTTTGAAATGTCTCACTCTTAATTGATTGTGTGCAGGTGAACCCTGTGTCCCTCCTGTCAACGCTGGAGTTCGTGAGCGCTTTGGGCGGCTCAGCGCTGTCGGGCGAGGCGCTGTACTGGTGGACGCAGTTCTGCGCCGCCGTGGCGCACATCAAGACCATGGACTACCCGCGGCACGACCGCCACGACACCTAGCACCACACCGCGCGCCTGGTGAGAGACACACATTATGTGATTATTCACACGACTTCATTTTTCTTTCATTCCATGTCACACGAAAGAACATTCACTGTTCTTTTCCTTCAATATGTCATCGGCTACAGGGCTTAAAACAAAATGGCCGCATGACAGCAAAACGTTCTCTCAGTGTTCAGACCGTTCATTTCTCGTTCATTCGGAGTGGGAGTGAAAGATGCCGATGCCAATATACAACACTGTTGGATCAATTCATTATTGAATTCATTCGGCACTAATGATTCATTTTGTGTTTAGATGTGTCACTTGGAGTGAAAGACGAAAATGAACAAAAAATTACCCGTCTGATTTCACCTTAAAGAATTTAATTCATTTCATTACATTGATTGACAATTATAATTGTTTTAAAACTCACAACGAATTTAATCACATATTAACTTCTTATCTCTGAAATAAAATCTATTTTGTTATTTTTTTTTCCATAGATGTCAGCGCGTGCTATCGATAAATTTGAAGCCAATCGGAGTTTGAGCCGCGGCCGGTGTCACACCATATAAAGATTTCAAAAACTATGTCGCAAATATTAGCCCACGTTTAATGTAACTTAGGAATTGTATGCAAATTGATAAAAAAACATTTTGCAATTTGTGAACGTCAATTTGCAGTCCATATTCTTATAAAACATAGTATACAAGTTAATGTCACAGATAATGAAATATTACAGTATATTTGTTCATGAAGACGCGTACTTGGCTTGTACAAGTACCACCTTGTGGTAGCCAAGTTTGAAACGCTAAAATGTATGCGTGTCTTGCAGCAATGAGGAAGGACCTCCACCTTATAACATTGATCTCGGCTATGGTGTGTTCCTACGGTGAGTAAGGTCTCCAGAGCACAACAGAGTTGGGAGGGTTGGCAACGCGTGAGTGATACCTCCGGTATTGCAAGCGTCTATAGGCTACGGTGACGGCTTACCATCAGGCCGGCCGTATGCAGCTTTGCCACTTTTATTTTATATAAAAAAAAATGAGGGCTTACGCACACAATTACAGTCTTGGTAAACTTGGCTATCACAAGTATAGCACTTGTGGTAGTCAAGTTTGAAGCTGATATCGTTCCGAGTACCATTTTTTGCAGACCAAAAACCAAATCAGAGTCAAGCTAATTTATTTTAGCTCGCTTAACTAAGCTGACATTATACAATTGTGTACAGAAACAGAACACAACACGCAGTGTAATAGTCGAAACCAAAAAATGGCACAATTTTTTAAGTGTATAAAAACACGATAAATTTTGGTGAATAAATTTCACTAAAAACATTACAGACACTTTTATCAACCTGTAACTTAACATTACAATGTTATTGTAAACGTTAAAATATAAATTGTGGTTGTATATAGTTCGAAATTACAAGTGGCCCTTATTTTATTATGACTAGTATAGACAGGGTGACATTTCAAGGGGTTGCCATGCCATTTTTTGAAGAGGGACTAAGAATCAGGAGCTTAAACGATTGGCATAAAAAGCCCAAAAATTTTTTAAAATATTATATTGCGTATTTTAGTAGGGCAAGCCCGGCTTTTCGGCTTTATTGGAAGGACCGTCAATGTTTTCAAGTTAATATTTTTCAAAAAATACTACGAATAAATATGATTACGATAGTCATATTTTTATATTGTTCTATAGAGCTTATTTTAAAAAAATGGCAACTCTTGAAAAGTCACCCTCTATGAGACGTTGCTTGGTTTCTAAACTGCAGCCGGCATTATATATACATAGTGTTGTGAACTTGGCTACCGCAAGTATGGCGTCGCTTCGTGGCGTTAAATATTAAAAAAAATGTGAAATAGGGCATAGGAACCCGAGCTTGTGTACTTCCACTAACTTAGCGTCTTCTGTGTAAGTGATTTGAGTGTTTAAGCACTAATTATGTAAAATTAGATACATGTTAAAACCTAAAATAGATGTCTTATAATCACAGGCACAGATCAACCAACACAATAGACATGAGACGATAAATAAGCAAATATGCTATGCAAACTACACAACTTGTAAAGAATATTTTTTTCATTTATTGGAGCCTTTAATCCTTGCAATGTAGGGTTAAAATTGAGGCAACTTTTGGCCACCATCAAGTTTAAAAGGGCTCATCAATTAAATAAACAAAATATAATTAAATCGAAAACTGAAAAACGCAACTTGTAAATGGCAAAGTAGACTTTGCCTTATTCTATGGAATTAAATAAACGTATGTTAACATTGATCTTTGAGATTGTTTCTGAAATCGAAAATCGCGTAACTGTAACGCCTGTGTGTCCTGTCTATCCAGTAAATGGTATATGTATATAACGAGCCAATGTTTAATCGAATATACCAAAAAATATACATTTTCAAACATCAATTCGATGGCCTACAATAATTTGTTGAAGCCTAAAATCATAAATTGTAGGTAATTTATCAAAATTATGTGTTATAAAAATATTTTATATACGTACCTACCTAGTTTATCTAATATCGTTATATTGATCAATAAACTACAATAATAATTATGTAAATCAATCTGTAAATCGAACCGATTACCATTCTAGCGGCAGCTAGGTAGTGCAAGATATGAATGCTGCAACATGAGAATATTATATTTTCTAAAACCATCAAAAGACATTCGTGTACCGTCCAGAATATGAAGTAAATGATAATTATCACTTCAAGGATGCTTACATAGAGCAGCAGGTTTCCGTGCGGGTCGGTACAGATGACCTATTTCTCTATAAGCATTAAGATACATTAGACAATGATGTCGATGCCGACTTGTCGGCGCCGGAAACCTGTCTTTCTATGTAAGCACCCTAATGGTAATCGGATTGACATGAACACTATTCAATTTGTGAAAGTGATTTAATTTCGAGCTTTTACGATCAGACGCGCTACTTTTAATCGCGGCGACCAGCGATTTAGCCGCATTTAGAAGTTAAATGCAGCGACCAGGGGGCTGATTCTCGTAACAAAAACGGATTCTATTTCGATTCTAACACACTCGCTATCCCGTTCATTTCTATTTTGTATGAGTGAGACAACGATTGAATTTTAATCGAAATAGAAGCGGGTTTTGTTACGAGAATAGGGGTTCTGGGAATCTATTCTCGAAATAAAAACAGTTAAAAATGTAGTCTCTATTTCAAGCGTTATCACGCTCGTCTTTTAATTTTGTATGAGCTAGATTTTAACTGTTTTTATCACGAGAATAGACCTGCTGATCGCCGCAAAAGTACTGCTCAGGCGCAATGTCAAAAGGAAAAGTATGTGAATTTTTAATAGCAAAATTCGACTTAAAAGTATAGAAGCAATTTAGTATGTTTTTAATTTTACATAAAATATAAAATAATTTGTGAATTTAGCCGTTCTTTTTGCCTAATCGTCTCGTTCGACTGTGATGTTAGTGTCGGATAATACTCTAAGAGATATGTATTTTTTAATAATTTGTATCTAAGACGGGGCGTGATATGTAGTGTTGGTGTGATTAGCTCGATTTGGCTTGATTTACTCATGCTGTAATATCGATCGTGCGAACAAATATTGTCAATGTAAAAGAAAGCTCTTCATTGTAGCATGGTTTATAAAACATCAGAATTCAAGTTTTATAATGTAATTACGATAAAACGAAAATTAATAAAAACGTGCACTTTGATTACCTACGTCTAGTATTATATGAAATTTCGTTAAATCTGATTAAGAGTTACCTAAAAAAACTTTAGGGAAACGAAGCAAGGTCCCGGTCAGGTTCGCAGATCGCCGCGACGACAGTACAAGGAAATCTTTGCAGTGCACCATGTAAAACGGCTAAAGATTCAAATGATTTATTATGGGAATAGGTCTCCACAGACATATTCTCTCGTCATACATGTAAATAATACGCGCGCGATCGATATTACGCGACGAATATCAGCGTTGAAGGAAATCGATAGGTTTAGGTAGTCTTCTTAAAGTGGTAGGTGCCGCGATGCGCGGTGGGTGTGATCAAACAAATGCAACTGCAGCCTTCGGTGTAACCGCCTGAGATAACAGTCAATGAGATATATATTTATTTTTGCATAAACGAATTTGTGGTTCGGCGAAGGAATCTCAAAAAAAACGAGTAAAGTCGAGCGGAATTTATATTTTTATTGTGCGTTTAAAATGCGCGTTTGCTGCTGCGTTGCGCGCAAACGTACGCAGTTAAATATCCGATATTTTAGATATTTCGTTTTACAGACAATATTATTAATACGAATTGGCGATAAAAAATAATGGAATGTCTATAAAGCTGTGTATATTGTAAGCCTATGTTGGACCTCGCTCGAAGTCTATAATAATGTCCCTTGTACATAATCGGAGTAATCATAATCGTCTGTAACTAAATGAAACTATTTTCTCACGATTTAGCTTAGCTAGTCCCAGCGGAGGGATGCGTCGGCGCGGCCGACAACTGCAATAAAAAATATAAGAAAAAAATTATGCATTATATTATATTAGACAGTCCGAGTCCGGTGGATCCTACCTTCGCCACCAGAAGACGCGGGATCGATCCTCGCTCGGGGCTAATATTTATGCGATGGCATTTGTTTTTGTTCTCGAGTCTGTCTATGTACTATAAGTATATATTTTTACAATAATATAAGCGTTGTCTGATACCCATAACGCAAGCTGGTTATAGCTTACCTTGGGACCAGACGGCGCTGTGTGAATTATGTAGAATTGATTATTAGTCCATACGGATAACGTGACGTCCGAGCCGACGCAACCTCGTATATTTTCCCTATTTATTAAACGTAGTTTAAGCAAAAGATTTTATTATTAGCACCGGTTTATTTTGCACTCCTACAAAAGACACTAATTTCTAACCCATAATATATTGTAATTAGGGTACCTAAATATATACCTAAAATATAATACAACTAACTGTACGTATACAAGAAATAATATTAGAAGATGTTAGTCGGAAAGTATTGTAACTAAATGAAATATTAAAATGTACTAGATGTCGTTTGCTTAGATAACTACTTCACTGATCACTAATTAAGTGAGTGGTCTCTTTGGAGTTTTAACCAAACTTTTTCTTGCAGACTTCACGTTTATTTAGAGTTCGAAATAACACATATAAATATGTTTTCCAGTGCTAAAATATACAATATGAAAAAGTCGATGTATTTTAATTTTCTAAATTGAATCGGATATCACGATAATGCGATCTCACTTGCAAATCTGCATTTAAATGTTTTTTTTTTAAATATGAAACAACCCTCTCATAAAATATCAAATTGTTTTCCCAATTCTTTTATCACATTAATTTGTCAATTTATAGTAAATTTTTATTATTCTCATTGTATTTATAAACGTATAATTTCTAAAATCGGGTCTATAACTATTTCTCTCTTTCACATCTCTATCAAATCTTATTTTAACTGGTTTTTAAATTTCCTAACTCATGAGTGTATATTATAAACTGTACCGCTGTTAGTTGCTACAACTAGAGTAATACGAATGCATAGGTACCTATTGTAATCAGAACAATGAAATTATATTTAGCAATAAAATAAATAATCGTTAAATACCCGATTTTTATTTATAGTAATAATAATCCTAATTGTTAGTTCCCGAAAATATAACAACTATAATGAAGGTAGACAATAAATAAATATTTTTCACTTCTCATGCTCAGAAAGTGCTTATTTGCGCAGGTTAAAGGCTGCACAAAATCGAATTTTGTGCACAAGGGCAGAAAAGTAAACTCATAAATGTATCTATATTAAGACAAAGGAAATAAGCCATACAGGCTCATACAGCCAAACACAACAAAAAGTTCAGAGATAGAATTTGTTATTTTATAATATTTACTTTAATTTTTTTGCCTTATGTGTTTTTAAGTCATCATAAAAGATATTAAAATTTAAATTAAAGTACGGTAGGTTATTTAATTAATTTAAGAAAATTATTTTATTACAAAATTAATTTAATAGTAGGCTGTATAGGTCTGCAGCCCAAGCCTAATTTCAAAGTCGTAAGATTTAAAAAAAAAAGCGGCGGGAAATGGGAAACAGGGTCTTGTTTTTCTTGCGTTTATTTATTTATTTCCTCGCAATCGAAGTGAAAAGCAGAGTTTATAACTCGTCCACAAAACCATTTCTATCCTCGACATTACTATCAGCCCTCGCCTTCGGCTCGGGCTGCTAAAAGTCTCGGATAGAAATGATTCGTTTTGTGCACTTGTTGTAAAATCTATTATTTTCACCTCACAAGCTCGGAAAGAATCTGTTTGTCATTCGAAATCTGAGCGCAAAAGTGCATTTTGTGCCCTAGCGTGGAAAGAATTTTTAAAATTCGAACCTTTCTTTTCTATAATTTTTTATACCGCCAGTCCTCTGAAAATATATTAATATTTATTTCATGCCAGTGCGCCAACCTTATTTTTAGAATAATCGAACTGGCCAGCACGACACCGCATGAAAAAAAATAAACACTTAATTATTATAATTATTATTTGCGTTTTTCTTGTACCTAGCATTTTCCTCGCTGTAGTGAGGTGAAAAGTTGTGTTTCGCTCGACAGCAAAGTTATTTTGCGTCTCGTACCTTTGAAACCCTTGCTACGCTCAGGATTCAATATAAGTACTCGCGCCAAAAAACTACTTTGCAGCCTTGCATAACAAATAACTATTTCACCTCACAAGCTCGGAAAGAATCTGTTTGTCAATTGAAATCTGAGCGCAAAAGTGCATTTTGTGCCCTAGCGTGGAAAGAATTTTTAAAATTTGAACTTTTCTATTCTATAATTTTTTATACCGCCAGCCCTCTGAAAATGCATTAATAGGTACTTATTTCATGCCAGTGCGCCAACCTTATTTTTAGAATAATCAAACTGGCCAGCACGACACCGCATGAAAAAAAAAACACTGATTTAATAATTTGCGTTTTTCTTGCACCTAGCATTTTCCTCGCTGTAGTGAGGTGAAAAATTGTGTGTTTCGCTCGACAGCAAAGTTATTCTGCGTCTCGTACTTTTGAAACCCTCGCTACGCTCAGGATTCAATATAAGTACTCGCGCCAAAAAACAACTTTGCAGCCTTGCATAACAAATAACTATTGTCTCCCACTCCTAGTACATACAATACGTACATCGGAAGTTCTTGGCGGATGTCTGTATGTCCCCGCGGGTAGTCTCGGTAGTCCACCTGCTTAATTTATCGGGGTGGAACACGGCACTGACATTTTTTATTGCCGGTGGTGGTGTTACCCGTCATGTCATGTATTACCGCCAAATATTATGAGATGCTGATGAGATGATTCCAACACATTTTAAGTGCCTTCACATTTGTTGCAACTAGTGGGGTAGTAGCAGATGCCTTCTTATACGACAGCCGCGCGACTTGTTTAGAGGCCACCCTTAATTCTACCCTTATCTCACTTTTAAGTGGGGTCGGTACAGCATGAGCCACTTCATTGGCTTCATTTACAGACTTAAAAGTTAAACGCACGCAGCTGCCGTTCGCCATGGGCTAGTACACAAAATATCGGCTCGTGATTCGTTCAGCATGGAGTCATCCTTCCTGATTCGGGTGGCCATTGGTGGAATTTACAAAGAACAAAACTTTTTTGTGTAGTAGCACGGGTGCATGCCAGTAGTACCTACCCCATATCTGTCTGCTGTAGTTCTATAGAAAACCAGACGCCTCATATTAGTGTCCCATCAGTACATCTATACTAATATTATAAAGAGGTAAAGTTTGTGTATTTGTTAAATTGTAAGGGGTAATCTCGGGATCTACTGAACCGATTTTAAAAATTCTTTCACCAATAGAAAGCCACATTATTGCCGAGTGTCATAGGTTATTTAGAAAACCAAAAAATAAAAAGGCTTATAACATTATGCCCAACGAAGTGGGCACGGGTCAGCTAGTACACTATATAGTACGGATGGGTGAATAGCATGGTGAATATTCCAACAGTTCTATAGAACTACAGGTATGGGGTACTGGGATGCACCTAGAAGCACTAGAGAAACGTATCGCGCTAGGTCTTCCCGCCTCCGAGCAGCGCGACAATCATGCTCCTATTGCCACGTTGCTTGCGACTAGTGTGTGTAGAAAATAGGGAATGTATGATAGATTTATCTCTGCAACATTGCAGTTTCTCATATGTGTGAAAATGTCTTGAGTTTTAAAAATAATGCATCCGCTCATGGCAAATGTATCTGTGTCATTATGGTTTAATAATTGGGAAGGGATAAAGGTAATTTAAATGAAATATAAAGTTTGGCGTACACAAAATTTATTTATGCACTGATTTTACATTTTTGAAAGTTCACTTATAAACAACACCACTTTACAGCAGCAAAACACTGAAACAAGGAAAAATACAATTAGATAGGTACATCCATACTTGGAAACAATGCGCCGAGCGGCAGATGTGGAATCAGCTATGTGTATTGACGTCACGGCGTTCAGTAGTAGCAAATAATGTTGTCACATCATTTAGGTATATGTATGTAAATTATTGTTCAATGCTAATCTAATAATAGATTCTTTGTATTAAATGTATGATTAATGTCAAATTAAAATAAACTTTTTAATTTTTAAAGTACCTATACCTGTGTAACAGTGATTGTTTGTCGAGGATTAGTTGAGAGATGTTAATACACACCTTATCACAGTGCAGGTTGTCTATGATCGTGGCCTCTCCTTCTTTTCTTTGTACAGCGCTAGAAGTGAGACGTTGGCAACCTTCACCACCTGGGACAACAGAACAATCAGTATTTACATTAAATTGTATAAAAATAATACAAATGCCAACAAATCAGTCTGCTCTCTACATCACGGCATTCAGAGTAGCAAATACTCCAAAAAAACAAGCAACTCATCATGTTTTCCAGTGAAGATATGTGCAATGTAGAGAAACTGGTATTAGCTTTTTTTAGAATCCTAGAATCATTTCCTAATCTTTTAGCATTGGCATAGCCCATTCATTACCCAAGTGTTTTTAAAAACGAATGTTAAAAATCAAATTAAAAATTGAAGTTTGAAAATCGGTTTGAATTTTTAGGTTTTTATAAAAATTAATATAACTCAACTAGTGGAAGGTTTGTCATACATACAAAACCACAATATTAATATAGAACAATAATAATTCCAACTAATTAATGAGTAAATTAATAATTATTCACATAAGGTACCCCCATTTTAAAATAGAAAAGCATATTAAGTATATATCGAAACAAACCTTAAATCTGACTCCAGGAATGTCACCCACAGCGTGACCTTTCCTACCGAATCCCGCTACCAACACTTCATCGTTCTCCTCAATGTGATTGAGACAACCGTCGCGGGGTACGAAAGCTGTCACTTTCTTGCCATTCTTGATTAGCTGTACTCGCACGCACTTTCTGATGGCAGAGTTGGGCTGTTTGGCTTCAACACCACTGTGGGAGAAAAGATACTTGTTCAAAACTAGACCGTGATATTTATAAATTGCACACGACTGCATAACCAGCTGCAGATACACATTTAAAATCAATAAACTAGTAAACTTAACACATAAAAACCTCAATTAATTTTAATTAAGTACATATTTGGATCAAAATAATAAAAACAAATCATCCAGTAATCAGTTACAAATTTATATTATATATAATAATTTTATCCTAATTTCTAGAAGCCAATGCCTTAATCTACAATTTAGGTACTTGGCTTATTCCTGTCTGAAACATAATTACGACCTCATGTACGAGTTTAAGCGAGTCACTTTCACATTGTACTAAAAAAACAAAACTTGATCAAAGAGTAATACACAGATGCATTTATAATGTACAAGTTTTAATAGCATCATTATATATCCAAAGTATTCAGCAACACACAATACATATCTTTTGGCCAAAAATATACACAGATGGCCGTTGTGTGATAAAATTGATTATTTACATTAGCCATGTAGTGGGGTAATTTATCAATAATATAAGTACACATTTTAATGTAATAATATCATCTTAAACATTATGCAGTGATTATTTGGCGTTTGTTGTTTTAGCCTGAGTATTCAGGCCATGTACCATTTACGGGTGTCCAAGAGATGATGCCATACACTTGAACTTATATGGAATCCTTTGATGTGGGTCAAAAATTTTAAAGCGGGTGGCGGGCGGAACATGTCAAATACATCGTCCACATGTGGTTAACGTTCGCCAAATACCTCAAAAAAGCCAATACGCTACGCCATGTTAAGTACTACCAAGAGTTTAGCACATATTTAGCACACTGAACCATGTGCTACTTTGAAATCCAGGTCATGGTACTGTTATCACCATTACAATGTCAGTCATTCATTACATTATGTACACAACATTACATCAAATAATAACGATCAGGGGATGCAATTATAACTCATGCAGGTTTACTAACCTCAATCAGGGTTCATTGACCCATGTGTTATTTACCGACTTTAGTCGCGTCGCGTCGTCGTCGCGCAGGTCTCGGGACGCGCCACTCGCAGTATTATCCTGTGATTGTAGTAGAAACACATTCACAGGTATAATACTACGAGCGGCGGCGTCCCCTCGGCGCCGCGCCCATCGCAGCGTCGGGCGCCACCCGGTGCACGCGCACTAAATATCGTTGGCTCCCATCTTCATTAACATTTAACTGTTCTCCTAACGTAGCATGCGTGCACACAAATAAACTACGCTAGTAGTAAATTGGAGAAACGTACTTACACTTTTTCCAGGACGATGCCCTTGGCGTGAGATGCGCCACCGAAGGGATTGGCCTTCCACCTCGTCCCCATGTGAGCCTTCTTGTAGTCTTTGTCGGCCCATCGCTGCTCCCTGCGATGGTTCACGTGCTTGCGCGCCGTGCGGATACCACGGGGCTTACCTGCAATTACGATGTCGCCGGTTACCACCGAAAATTTACAACAGACACTAAAATCTACTCACATTACTCTGGAGAATATAACATCAGTGAGGAAACTTGAATCCGACCCCACAATTAAAGTACCGACTCGACGATGCAATTAGATTTAAGTTACACCACGAGAAAAACATGTCGGCGCCATGGCCGACACCTAAGCGTGCAAATAAAATTTACCGTGTAAGACACAATCGTTGCACAGACTCACTTTTAATATTACATGCGGGTTTATTGCACTTATTCACGACTTGCAAACAAAATTAACAAATAAACCATAACAAATAGACACAAAACTACTCCTTACCCATTTGGATAGCACGACACCAGTCGGCTACGGATAGGAAAAGAAATTGTACAGACAGCCAACCACCGGTCTCAAATTCCACAGAGTGACCAACATAACAAAATTCATTTTAGTGTTGCCATTTTATTCTTCGATTTTTCCCTGTTGATAGTGCTTTTATCCCATACAGCGGACTTCGATAAAATGATGATCACCGAGTAGGTATAGTTTCCAACTACCAAGTACCAACTATCCCACACACATTTTGTATTCCGTAACTTCGGTGCGCAACTGATCTGAACTATGACTTCATTCCACTTAAAGTTAGAATGCTTCATTCATGAATCATGATGAATGACAAGCCCACCACACATTCCCACCACTGTGTCTCCTGTGTAGCCAGGATCAACAACGGCGACCTCAGATAGACAATAAGCAATGAAGCTTATTGACGTCCCGGGGAAGAAAACTACAGTTGTCTTGGAACTCACAACATGATGCATGAGCATTAGCATGCTCATGCATCATGAGCGCTATGCTACATCAAGCTGCAAATATTTGAACATTTAAATCTTTGTTCAAACAAGTGCGCAAAGAAGTGCACTTTGCCAAGCGGTGTCGGTTTTTTAGCGTTACATCAAAGCGTTCAAAGTCGATAATGCTCAAATGTTTGCGTAGTCTGCCACACTTGCGCAAAGTTCAGTTCAGTCGCGCGAGTGTTGTTGAGCGGAAGGTTGTCTGTTGTTGACAAAGATTAAAGTCCTGTGCCACACATAGCTTCATTCAAATGTTTGCAGCTTGATGTAGCGTCCGCTTAAGGTGAACGCAGACATCCGAGCCGAACGCGTCGAACGAGTCGAACGAAACGAATTTTAGAATTCTGTATATGGAATCTCATGAAACCTAGCACAATTCCCCGCGTCGAATCGTCCCAATCTGAAAGAACCCCAGAAATCCTGGATGGATTCGGATGACGGCATCAGATTCGGCGCTCAGATTGAAACACCGTCCGTTCCATCACTTCGCGTTTAGACACTTGGTCCTGTTCCTGCCGGCAGGGCCCGAGAAATCGTGTAGTGTAAGTGAGGGAACGCACGAGCGACTTTGTCTCTACGACTTATTTGTCTCTTACATCAAGTCTATGGGTTAGTATGAAAGTGCGCGCACGAGCGACGCGACACCCGGGAGACTTTTTTTGTCCGCGGGAGACAAAATAAATTTCCAGGGTTGCCAACTTATGACGTAAAATTTTATAGAAAAAGCAGTGTTGCCACCTTGGTTTTTGAAAAAGGGCAGTCGGACGAGCTAAAAAGAGCAAGATTTTTTTATTAGAGCAAATTTTGCCAAAATATGGCCTAGAAACGTCTAAAAACATAAATACAAATAAAATGAGCGAAACCAAGGGTTAAAAATTGTTTATTTGAAACGTACAAAAAGCGCAAAATGTAAAAAAAACGTTTATGCTTAGAACCAAACTTGGGGAATTCACCAGTAAAAAAGCGGAAGGAGTTGGTAGGGTTACCAATGTTACTATAGTAAAAGTATAATATACCCAATTAATGATCATAAAGTGTAAACTGACGAAATAAAACTACAAGGTGCGCATTGCGCGTTTCATGACTTTGTATGACGGTCCGAAGTTCTCGTATCGCATAAAAAGGGCTAGATTGCTCTTTTCGGGCTAAAGCATGAAAAAACGAGTGCACACACTATAAAAAGATCTAGCCAGAAAAGGGCTAAGGTGGATTTTGGCGCCATCTACAATAGCGTCCACTTGGGCTCGTGATTAAAAATTTAATTTCTGTGTGTTTCATCGTTTGATTCATATTAAGAGAGGTAGGGCACAGCGGATAATCCGCTCAAATCGGAGCAGCCCGTCTGGGAGAAGGACCTCCACCTTACAGAAGATCGTAGCCAAATAGCATTGGTCTCGGCCATGTTGTGTTCCTACGGTGAGTAAGGTCTCCAGAGCTCCACTTGGAAGGGTTGGGAGGGTTGGCAACGCGTGAGTGATACCCCCGGTATTGCTTACGTCTATAGGCTACGGTGACGGCTTACTATCAGGCCGACCGTATGCTTGTTTGCCACCTGTGGTATAAAAAAATAAAAATAAAAGTATTGATTGACACAAGCATAACTTGAAGATGGCAAAATAGAATTTTCTGATTGCCAAAACGAAAAAAATAAAAAAATAAAAAAAGGGCTAAAGGTGGCAACACTGAGAAAAAGTTGTGTCGCTGTCGCTCTCGTGCGCGCACCTCAGGAGACGGCGACATCATAGACAAAAAAAAGTCGTAGAGACAAGTTAGTTGCTCGTGCGTTCCCTCCCTAATAAAGCGCTTTAAGCCCGGTTTACATTTTGAGAAGTAACAAATGAGAAGTGACAATGAGGTTAAAAACTCAAAGCTCATCGTAGGTGGCGTCACTGTTGACTGTTCCAAGACCCGCCATATTGGTTCATTGTTTAAGTTTGATGTGAGAGTAATTGCTAAAAATCATAGAAATGTAAGCGACCTGGAGTGTAATTACGATTGAAGGAGGAACTGCGGAAACGGAAAGCCAAGACCACTAGCAAAAAAGCCTTATAAATCGAAAGGTAAATAATTTACAGGCATTATTGTGAATTGTAGGTTTTGCTGTGTTCTTTTTATTTATTTCAATTTCTTTTTGTAGACTGGAGGCGTACGATGGAAATTACGTCATCGAAGTTGAAGACGAACTTGAGGATGATATTCCTGAAATTTTTACCATGGATAAGTTCAGAGATATTAATTCCAGCAATAATCTTCCACCACTCTATAAACTACACATTCAAGAGTTTGCAGACAGGTAACAAACCATACATTCATGATTTCCTTATTGTTCCTTGTTATTTTAATGTTTCAGATAGAATTAGACATTTAATGACATACATGTTGTTTCAGATTTCAAGCAACACTGAACGGGAGATACACTACTGTATGAAAGTAGAAGCTTAATAACCGTGAGAGTTGCCTTTGAGGAAAGTTATATTTATTTCCATGCGCAATGCAAAGCCCAAATGAAGAAGCTTCTTTAAATATCATTCTGGTAAAAATGGATAATAGTGGCATGATAGTGGAGTCACTGCGAATGTGCAACTGGAAAAGGAGTAGAAGCACACTGTAAGCATGTTTTTACAGTTCTCCATGGCATAGAAGATAATATACTGCCTACTCAAACTATAATTTTGTACAAAATGTGCACAGAACAATTGATGACATTTAAAAAACCGAATAAAGTATTCTATAATTCCCCGATGCAATCCCGTTTTACCAGGAAAATAAAATGGACAATTATGAAGGATATGTCAAAATCCTAGCAGTTTCTCCTGTACTACTAGTAGTAAAATGGCTTATCTCCAAGTAATCAAAGCTGCCAATCCATATGCTATTGAAATGGACCATGATTACTTGGAAATATTTTCTTATACTTATGAGTATTACCTTTGTAAAGTTTTTGTTAAACCTATTTTTAAACCACTACTTTTAACAAATATCTGTATAAAAATTATGATTTTTGATTATGACAGTGTAATAAAACAAAATTAATACCTATTAAATAGTTTTATTTTCTTATACCTATGAGTATTACTTATTACACTCGAAAATTACGGCTAAAATATAGAATATGGCCCGTCGAGTTCGATGCCCCTGATTTTTTTGCAATTAGATAACAGTATTTAGAGTCACTGTGCGAAGTTTCAAGTTGCGGAACAATATAGTTTTTTTGAAAAAAAATAAATGAGTTTGTATTATTTTCGAGTATTATGGAGGTGTCAGACGTATTTTGACAGATAAAGATTACTTCACTGGCATTATCAAACGTTTTGTTACGCATGTTGATTTCATTCATACACATTTTTTAATATTTTTATTATTATTTTGACCCAATTTACTTAAAAACAAAATTTACTTTGATTATTACTTTAAATATGCTAAATCATTTATTAAAATATGCTAAATTATTTATTGTAATATCACTTTTGATTTTAACAAACTATAAAATGTGACATAACAAAACGCAAGTACGGCCGCCATTTTGTTGCGTCACTTGCGTCAGTCAATTTGATTTTAGATGAATGGGATATGGTGGGTTAGGTTAGGGTTAGCTTGTGATCATAACACCGCCGAGCGAGCGAAGCGAGCGAGGCGTGACTCTTTCAGCTCAAAAAATTAAAAAACTGTGTATGAATGAAGTCAACATGCGTAACAAAACGTTTGATAATGCCAGTGAACGTAATCTTTATCTGTCAAAATACGTCTGACACCTCCATAGTACTCGAAAATAATACAAATTTATTTAATTTTTTTTCAAAAAAACTATATTGTTCCGCAACTTGAAACTTCGCACAGTGACTCTAAATACTGTTATCTAATTGCAAAAAAATCAGGGGCATCGAACTCGACGGGCCATATTCTATATTTTTACCAAAATTACAGCATATATGACACAAAACATGTTTTTGAAGTTATTTTGAGTTTGGACCCCGCTAGACCCAGGAGGATCAGTAAAAGAAGTTTCATTAGCATCACATTCATTTTGAGTTTGGATCCGGTTAGGTCCTGGAATTGGATCACCACGAGACGTTTCAATACACCGTTTCATGCAACTTCTTTTTAGCAATCAATCTGAGCGTTCTTGTGCTAGTAGGTTAACAGATTTGATTTAATATAGAGGACACAGCACTTTTCTTTAATGTTCGGTATAAATTTTCATTGTCTGTTAATTACTTTTAATATTATAATCTTCAGATCTAAATTGGGCAGCACATAACCTCGACCATTTCCTGGATTTCCAATTTTTCCTTCGAAGAGCCTTTTCCCACAGTTTTCTTTGTTTTATTTCTTTGGAAAATAAATAGATTGGAACATTTTTACAATCGATAGCTGCACAATGAGTCATATTTCGGAATTATTTAGAAAACAAATATGATGTTTACAAAAATAGTATGGAAAATGACAGCTAGCTGTCAAATGTTTGGAACAGTCAACAAAGCGACATCTGAAGTGAGCAAAAGGCAGTTTTTAACC
The DNA here is from genome assembly GCA_905163395.2 of Endotricha flammealis. Classification (NCBI taxonomy): domain Eukaryota; kingdom Metazoa; phylum Arthropoda; class Insecta; order Lepidoptera; family Pyralidae; genus Endotricha; species Endotricha flammealis. The sequence continues at coordinate 1,635,032 of LR990855.1, read as the reverse complement.
TCATTAACAAGTAGGTGTTTACACATCTGACAAGTAGAATGCTAAGCAGCCTCAAATACGTTTAGTTCACGTTGTTTTCGAACCGCATAGAGGTCTTCACTTCTAGTAAGCAAGGAATATTTTAATTATAATACCTCTGACTAGAGAATTTCCAAAATATTTTTTTTGCCTAAACAGGCTGTCACGATTATTCTTGAATAAAAAATAAAAATAAAGAATAATCGGGCAAAAAAAGAGAAATTTATTTTTCAAAAAAAACTGATTCGATATTTTTTAGTGAAAGAAATACAGGCGTTTTACCTACCAATAAAACGCTTATTAAGTTCTTACCTGATTCAAATCCCAATAAAATATATGAGAGGGCAACCCTGTTTCCTTGCTCTTTCTTACTCATTCGATGTGATCTAGTGCTGTCTCACTCGCACATCTCCCTTCTACAATGGCCACCACCACCGCGCAGAGTCGAACCGCGTTTTTAGTTCGACTTCTCATTGCATCCTATAGTCCAGCAGGCAGGACTTATATTATTGGGATTTGAATCAGGTAAGAACTTAATAAGCGTTTTATTGGTAGGTAAAACGCCTGTATTAAGTTATGTACCGTGATTCAAATCCCAATAAAATATATGAGATGTGTTTGTTATCGCCGCTGGTGGTGGTGGATGGATGCTGATGGATGCCAATGTGATATGAATGTGATGACAAAAGTATATTAACTTTTGAAATATCGTTTTCGTAAGAATTATAAGTAACTAGGTATATTATTATGGATATGTGCAAGTAAAAGGAATCCTAGATAATTTTCTATTAGCTGTCAATATTTTGTAAGGATAAAATAATAATTATAGAATGTTTAAGTACTTATGAAACATTTATTGAGCCATAAAGTTACAAATTAAAGTGTTCATTTTTCTAACTTAAAGATCATTAATATATATTTATACTTGGTAAATTTAATCAGCAATTTTCGCACAATAATGATTTTGTTAACTTATGACGTCCGCTTAATTCACTACTGAGAAAAACTGCGTGACGTTTTGATTTGCTGTGACTGCGCTAGAGAGTATTTCTCTCTGATAAAATTTCCTGAATGTGTCACTGGAGCGCCAGTTTCCTCTGGCTAATATATCGTCAATGTGGAAATTTTCTGTCCAATTTTTGGAAGCCACTGCTGCTCTAATGCTACCTGGAGGAGCGCAGACTCCTGCGTCTTTCAGAACTGACCTCACCCATCCGCCAATGACCAGAATGCCGGCCAGAAAATTATAACTTCTTCCGACACACTGACGAAATGATCTGGGTCACATAACAGTAGAGTTAGGTCATGAACCCTTCTTCCTGAGCATAATAATAATAAAGTCGCTGTATGTCTAGAGGTGTCATATAAACTACTTTCTAGGTTTATTTTTGATAAGTGTGTCGTCACTTGACTGACGTCCCATATTGGAGGTTTTGGTTCATTTGGTTTCTTAAGGGCAATGGCTTTCAAAATCTGTCTTACTAGCACGTGAGAGCTTAAGCAACCAGATGATTCTGAATTGCAGAATGTGGATATTACCGATTTGTGGACAAGTATGGTGTTATATGATAACCCCTCTACATTGTGCAAGTCCGCTAGGTACTTTGCTACCTCACCTCCAGATGGGTCAGTTATTTTTACCCCATTTGTTTGGGCCCAGCGAGTCCATCGAGCCCATGCTGGTTTATACGTTTTAAACGTAGACGTTCTCCAGGCAGAATTGAGCAGAGCTTTCTGTGAGGTCGTCCAGGTATCTAAGCTCTTAGACCACCCCCACATTTCCACACTTCCAGTACTATTCTCTTGACCTCCGGAGGTGGCCGGTTGGTCGTGACATCTTGGAGAACTTGTTCTAGGTTGTGTACTGTGTACGGGGCCGCTATAGCACGGTTCCGTAGATCCGCCCTCCAAAAAACACGATCCCATCGAGGGACCACTACTAAATATGTTCCCACTGCTTGGTTCATGTGCGCCAACACTCTCGGGATTAGAAACGGTGGCGGGAACACCCACGCTAGCCGATAGTTCCAAGGTTTCGCTAGTGCATTGAATATTGCTGCTTTCTTGTCGTTCCTGTCGAAGGTTCCGTACGTTTGGACTACGTGAGCTTTGTTCGACGCGAATAAATCTATTTCCGGCGTGCCCCATTTCGCAAAGACCTTCTGTGTGGCTTCTGGAAGTAGATGCCACTCTGGGGGGGCTCGGTGTCTCGACAGACCATCGGCTTCGGTGTTGTAAATACCGGGTATATGATGGATAGTAAAATAAATCTTGTACGAATCTACTATTTCGAATATTTTGAATGCTAGCTCGGTCATGGCTGAAGATCGGGTTCCACCCTCGTTCCTTAGATAAGCGATAACTGTTTTGTTGTCGGATTGGATCAGAATCGACTTGTGCTCCAGGATATGACAGTGATCTTGCAGGCACTTTAATATTACTAGCATTTCTTTTCTGTTGCAATGGAGATGCTTCTCTGCAGGGCTCCAGGTGCCAGAAATGTAAAGATCGTCCAGTGTTGCCCCCCAAGCGATATCCGATGCGTCCGTTGTCAAGTAATGATCTGGACATGGGGCGTGGAGTAGTGTTCTGCTGTGGTAGTTTTCTAGCCACCATTTCAGGTCTGCTGTTGCTGGTCTCGTCAGCGAAAATAGCTTCAGAGGCAGATGTTTCGGCAACGTGTTGAATTGTTTTTGCAGCCCTCGATAATTCAGCCTTCCTCTCCGAACAACAAAACTTACAAAATTGAGTAGACCCAGGAGGCTTTCCAATTCTTTCCGGCAAACATTTTGTTTTCCCAGTAGATTTGATACCGCCTCTACTACCTTTTGGCGTTTCCTTTTTGGTAGAGCTTTTTGATTTAACCATGGGCACCAGAGAATTCCGAGATACTCGAGGGATTTTTTCGGCATTATCACCGATTTTTCCCAGTTCAATTGCCAGCCTAACTTGTGTAGGTTTTGAATCACTAAGTTTGTGTGACTTTTTAAAACCGACAAGTCTTGACTTGCGATCAAGAAATCGTCGAGATATACAATCATTCTGACGCCCTGGTCCCTTAGCGTTTGCGCTATCCAATTTGTGAGCATGGCGAATGTCTTCGGTGCTGTATTGAGGCCGAACGGAAGGCATCTCATTTCGAATAGTTCGCTCTTGTAGACAAATCGAAGAAAGCATCTGTGCGCCTTTGCAATGGGCAGATGGTAGTAGGCTTGTGACAGGTCGATTTTGCACAGCCAGTCGTTTGCTTGTAGAAAATCTGGGATTTGGTACATGTTTATGAGCTTGAACGGGCTCGTGTCTATGTACTCGTTCAGTGCTCTGAGGTTGAAAATTGGCCGGTAGCTGCCATCGCTTTTTGGCCGTAAGAACAAGCTGGAGAGGAAGCTTGGGCTTCTCTCTACCTTTTGTACTACTCCTTCGGTCTGGAGGGTCTGTATTATTTCGGTCATTTGTTCGGAAACAGGCGTTTGAAAAGGACAATTTTGTAGATTGGGCTCCAGGAGCGGTGGCTTTCGGGCAAATGGTATGCGATAGCCCTGTAATATTTTTAGTATTGACAATGGAGCTCCCATTTCTTTCCATTGAAAATGAAATTGGGATAGTTGACCCGCCCGAAAGGGCCGATAGTCAATATTTACGATTCGTCTTGGATGGAGAGCTAGATCGCTTGCCTCCTCCTCGAGATGTGTACCCTCTTCCTCTTTGGGGCCTGCGGCCGCGAAATGAATCACGCCCTCGGCTTTGTCCCGCTTCGCGGTCTCCATATTGATTATACTCACCGCCATGGCTATTATGGGCACCTCTGCCACAATTGTGGTACACGGAGGAATTACAACAGGTTCCGCCTTGCGCAGGCGGGTGTTGTTTAAATTTATTGCCTCCTTGCGCAGGAGCAAATGTTTTGGTTCCCTGCGCGAGAAACCTTGATGTTCCACTTGAGCCTGGTTGCGCACCAGGCTTATTGGAATGAGCCTTTGGTTGTAACCAGAAGGCTTTCTTTACTCCACCAGCTTTTTCAACAGCCGTACAAAATGCAGTAGTTTCATTTGAATGAATAAGTGGGAGCATGACGGTGGAATCTTGCGTAAAGTGCTTTTGATAAGTGGACCTTTTGTCGAAGCTAGAATGTTGTCCCGACGTTGCTCTACAATATCCGCTCTTTTTCCACATACTAGTTGCAAGGTATCTGCGGACACTTTGTGAAAATCACCAGATTCTGAAAAAATCTCACTTAATTTGTCTCTAATGTTTGCATAGGACAAGTTATTTTCCGAATCACGAACCCAGGATAAGAAATCTCCTATACCAGACTGAAGAGATTCCTGCTGTTTCAAGAGAGCTAAAGTTAAGGCTGCATATGATCGTTCAGATAGCTGGAGTTGTCGAGAACCCTCAAGTGTTTTGACTTCCTCATTGCAGTCTAATTCTACAAAGCCAGGAGCGCGGGAAAAAGATTTTTGTGCTTCGGCATATCTAATGCTACTCCACTCAGGGTTATCGAACCGTTGGATGGTTTTCAAAAGTGCTAAGTGTTCCGGGGATGTCTTTGGCACAGCTGGTTCCTTAACACTAGTGTTAAGCGATATATTAAAACCCGGAGGTGCGGGCGTTGGCGCTTGTTCGCTGGCAAACAGTTGCCCACTGATATCAAAGTCAATCTCGGGGCACTCTTGTTCGCAAATAGGTGTGGCACTTCGGTTATGGTGATAAAAATGATTTTGTAAATCCTTTACCTGTTTAGCCAAATCCTCGAGAAGGCGCGAGCTGCGTTTCTTACGTTTGTTCCCGCGTTTTCTCTTCCGAGCGGGCGCAGACGAGCTCGAGCTCGAATTTGTTGACGATGAACTCGACGACGACGATGATGATGATGAGCGCGCTTTCCTTTTGTCTGTCCTTTTTGTCTTGGACTGCATGTTTTCATCATTATCCATCGTAACTGAAACAGCACTAAATCCAAATATTCAATTAACTTTAAAAATCAATTACATTTATCGAACAGAAAACTGTTAAAAGAAATTTAATGTTAAAGTAGGTAGTAGATTGAAAAAATAATCTACCTTCAAATAATTAATAAAACGAATGAATTTAATTCTTGGTCGTTCGGTCTTAATTTTGAATTTAAAATATTAATTTTATGATAAAATAATTATAAAATTACAATGTAGTTATTACGAAATGAGTTTAAATTTGGAACGACCTTTACGTAGCAAGGAATAGGATGCCAATGAGAAGTCGAACTAAAAACGCGGTTCGACTCTGCGCGGTGGTGGTGACCATTGTAGAAGGGAGATGTGCGAGTGAGACAGCACTAGATCACATCGAATGAGTAAGAAAGAGCAAGGAAACAGGGTTGCCCTCTCATATATTTTATTGGGATTTGAATCACGGTACATAACTTAATAAAATATAAAGAAAATAAATTACGTCGCGAGGTATATTGGTCCTCCTCGACACAGAGCGACGTGCGCCAGCTTTCAAAGCAAATCTAGTCTCCCCCGCACGCCCGCTCGAATGTTCTCGACACGCGTCCGCGAGCCAATCCTAGTACGACCAGTTCTTTGGGCGATCCTATTATTGGGCTCGCCCACTCGAGCGTCGTTGAAAACGTTAAAATATAATTTAAAAATAAAATATTATAGATTTTAGTATTCCTAGTTGTAGTAAATTAAGTATTAATTGTAAATATAAATATTATTTTATTTGTAAATAAGTTATAAAGATTATCTGAAATTATACGAAGCCCGTGAACACGCCATCTAGTTAGACATAGTGTGCCGTTTTAACATAATTTGTTTTTGCCAGATTCAACGGTACAAGGCATTGGCCATATCCAAAAATTATTGAGAATTTCTTCCAAAAACAATTTCCGCTCCTAATTTACCAAAAACAAAACGCGAGAAGGGCGAAAGCGGGAGGGCGCGGTGGGCGAGTGAGGGGAAGGCGGGGCCCCGCCTTCCCCTCACTCGCCCACCGCGCTCTCTGCCCCGCGCTACCCCCGCGGGGGTAGCGCGGGGCAGAGTTACTTGTCAGGAAATAGAACCGGCTTTTATTTACTTGTCCGTTCTCACTTCTCATTTGGCACTTCTCATTTGTCACTTGTCAGTAGCCGTTCAGTACACGCAAAAACACTTGTCAGTTGTCAGTTGTTTCACTTCTCACTTGTTACTTCTCAAAATGTAAACCGCGCTATAAGTTCACATGAATGTATGCACTGAATATAGTTTCATGTAGGATGTTGTGGGTGTTGTCGATGTTGAGGGTCAATGAAATATAGACTCCATGTAGAACATAATTTCATTTAAATGAAATGATGCTGTATTCTACGCAATAAGCTTCTAGGTTCTGTCAGTGTTCGTAATACGTTTTCAGCTGCGGAAGCCATATTAAAGATAAAGAGTTCTTTTTCTTTACATCAATGTCGAAACGCACTTGAGCTGCGCGGCGCGGCGCTGCTGTCAAGTGCGTTTCCAGCTAGAAAAACCATGGAAGTAATAAGTACTTTGTACGTAATAGTAGATTTTACAACAAGTGCACAAAACGAATCATTTCTATCCGAGACTTTTAGCGGCCCGAGCCGAAGGCGAGGGCTGATAGTAATGTCGAGGATAAAAATGGTTTTGTGGACGAGAAAAGCAGAGTTTATAAACTCTGCTTTTCACTTCGATTGCGAGGAAATAAATTAATAAACGCACGAAAAACAAGACCTGTTTCCCGCCGCTTTTTTTTTAATGTTACGACATTGAAATTAGGCTTGGGCTACAGACCTATAATTTCTTAAATTAATTAAATAACCTACCGTACTTTAATTTAAATTTTAATATCTTTTATGACTTAAAAAACACATAAGGCAAATAAATTTAAGTAAATATTGTAAAATAACAAATTCTATCTCTGAACTTTTTATTGTGTTTGGCTGTATGGCACATTTCCTTTGCCTTAATATAGATACATTTATGAGTAGATACGTTTTTGCCCTTGTGCACAAAATTTGATTTTGTGCAGCCTATATCCTGCGCAAATAAGCATTTTCTGAGCATGAGAAGTGAAAATACTTATTACTTCCATGAGAAAAACATACAAGTTAGTCTAAGATACGAGTTTACAAAAGTGGTTTGAACATGCATTTAGAGGGTTGCCAAGTTAAGATTTTTCATTGGTCTTTTGAAAAACAAAGGATTGCCATCTCAAGATTTTTTTAATTTGTCGCTGTTTTCAAGTGATACGTCGCTTTGAATGACATTGGATATAAACTATCATCATTCGTCGTTCTGCTTCGCGCTTTCGTGCTCGAATCATGTGTATGTAAAGCTGGCATTAAAAAGAAAATGTGTCAGTTGACACATTTTTTTTACTTGTATCAAACCAAATCAAACTGTCAACGTCATTCTTCTTAGCGTAGCATAGCTTGCATTCATGGTTTTGGTTTGGTGCTGCTCCGTAAGCTAGAACTTTGTTATTTATCATTTGCAAGCACGTAAAAAATCTCATTATCAAGTTGGAAACATATTTAATCATTTCACAATGACACTAAATCTTGCCCGAAAAGATGGAGGGCCTGGTTACGTCGGAATTCAATTCTGCTTAGAGTGCAACAACATGTTGTATCCGCGCGAAGACAAAAACAACAAAGTCCTTTTGTATGCTTGTAGAAATTGTGACTACAAACAATTAGCCGACTCCAACTGTGTTTACGTAAACAAAATTATGCACGAAGTCGACGAATTGACCCATATAAACCCGGATGTAGTGAGCGATCCGACTCTACCCCGTACCAAGGATCACATGTGCCCAAAATGCAGTCACAGAGAAGCGGTGTTCTTCCAAGGTCAAACAAGACGCGCTGAAGAGGAGATGAGGCTATACTACGTGTGTACAAGTTGTAAACATAGATGGACTGAGTGAAATGGAATTTTATTAAGGATTATTATAAAATTAAGAATTATCAATAAAATTAAGACAAATTCTGTCTCTGACAAGGCCTGTTTTTCATTTAACAGCTCGGTTGGAGTGTAGCCTTATGGGTGGTGTGGTGTAACCATGTCACGGCATAGTTTGTGACCATACCACCATTGTGAAGTGGTGCATGTTTGTTGCTTGCACAAGAAACATTTATGTGGTCAACATTTGTCTTGATTCTGGGTATTTGTACCCATAACACAAGCAGGTTCAAGGGGTGGCATTATAAAATTGTATACAATTTATTATAGGTAAATTACAAATAAAACAACAGTATATTTTATTTTATTTACTAACTAAAAATATTGCCAAGCCATACCAATCTAATTATAACAGTTAACAATTCACAGCCATTGATCTTTTAATAATAAAATGGGTTTTAAAACTATTATCAAGCATCTAAAACACTATTTCAACACATTGCAACTCTCAACTTTTGAAACTACAAAACTTTAGGCAAATCTTTGCTTTAATTTGGCACATTATCTAATAAGATTTAATTTCAGCCATAATATTGGTATAAAATAAATAATGTAAAATTTTTTGTAAACATCAATTTCATAACAGTGTTCTATGTTTATTTAATTAACTGGGGTCACTACAGCCTGTGTGTGCACAATTTACACTCAAACTCCTACAAATACAAACATATGACTTCACGCATGCTACACTGGGAGCGAATCGAAGTTCGTTTAGTTTCGCTCCGCTTTTTGAATACTTCGGTTAACAAATTGTGAGTGAATCGATAAAAACACACGGAGCGCAGCTAAACGAGCTTAGTTTCGCTTCGCTCCCTGTGTGGCTTGTGCTTTAATTACGATATAATTACATCAATTTTCTATTAACGAACTGGTACATAAATTATTGTAATTTTGTGGAATATTGTACTTTGTAGATTGTATTACACATATACAATGGTTTAATAATACTTCAAAAAGCCAAAAAGCATAATATTAACAATTACGACAAACCTTACATATCAAAACAATATAAATTTTCAATACAAATATTTTTCTCTCATGATAATACCCAGTTTTACACTTAAAACTAGCAAAATAAACCATTTTGAGAATTAATATTAATTATTTTAATTTCAATATTATATATGTAGGTAAAACTTAACAAGTGTACAATAATATCATCAACCTTTTGGGAAGACGGGGAATCATTTTTGAAAAGAATCATCAGTATTAGCTATTCTTTAGAACCATTTTATACTCCACAAATAGTTACTTAGATAATCAATTTAAAAGCAGTGTGGAAAGCGCAGGTCACACTGAGAACGAAGCGGAACGAATATAACCGTTTAGAATCGCTCCGCATTTTATAAATACGATTTCAATTTGCGGTCAACTAGATGTAGAGCGCAGATAAACGAACTTAAATTTTCTTTGCTTCGCCAGTGTATCCTGCGTTTTATACTAGTAGGTACCTACGTAAGGTGACTTCGACAATAAAATGATGTGTATGTGCGGTGCACAATATTATGTAAACCCTGTTTCTTTTAACTTGACCAATGAAGTAAACAATCTTAGCGTGTCTTTTTATTCAAATATCCATGTGTAAAATCGATAAATCGCCAGAATAATAAGAGTGTTGTGTAAAATGCCATTTCTAACTATATTATTATTATTTGGGTGTGAATGATAATTTTAATTGCCTATTTTCGTTAAAAAGACATGCTAAGATTGTTTACTACATTGGTCAAGTTAAAAGAAACGGGGTTTACAACTTAGTATAGGTAGGTACCTTATAGTTTCATTAGCACTAAATCATAGTATTGTACCTATTTAAAACAATGCATTAATGACAAAATTGTGAACCCGTTTGAAGGGAAGTGATCCCTCCTAGCAGTGGGGTAAGAGTTGATGATGACGAAGAAAAGTTAGGCTGCGTTTACACTTGCAATAAGTACGCTCGTGCGTAATAGCATAACAAGTATAAATTCTAGCTTTCACTTTCACAAGTTGAGCGATAACGAGAGAAGACTTTCACTTTTCCTTTGTCTTCTAACGTCATGCCTGAGTTCATTCCACTTCGGTCAATTTCCCGAGAATTAGCTAACATGAAAATGTGCGTGTTATACTTCTCTTGCATGTTCGCCCATACAAAGGAAGGTTCTTTTGATACGAATTACTCTATGACATCTAATACCTATGGCAGGATGCAAAAGCCTATTACTAAAACCTCCTAAAATCTGTGTGCGACGGTATTGCTATAAAATCTAAAAACTCTTATAAAATTCAAGCTCAGGCAAAACAACCGATATTCACAATTTATACTAATTGACGAAAGCTCAAAGCCTAAGACAAGTGTTGGACTAAGAATATTGGTGTGGTTATGTTCAATTTCTATTTTGGATAATAATTTTAACCTAATTGTAATTTTATAGACACGCTAATCCGCTTGTGATGCTGACGTCCGGCCGATATGGCCTGACTTTTCCTATTTCTTACAATTTTAAATATGACCTTTGACGATCAGTCAATGTAACTAGAAAATCAGCCTACATTTGTATTACTTTACGTTCGTACTGTTTTGATGTTTTAATAAATTATTAACAAGCTAAACATTATTTAACCTTATGTGATCGAAGTATGTAACGTATTAATTTCCATTTTTAAGAAATTAGGCAAGAATACAAATTATTAGGTTTAATCGACAGGCTGTTGAGTCTTTAGAGCCGTTTAACATCGCTTACTGCTTGGGATTTATTTTTGCAATCACGCATAAATAAAACCTATATAAGTACCATTAGGCATTAACATACATAAACCCCTAAATAATTTTGGACATAGGGGACGGTATTTGCATTATACGAAAACGGTTAAAGCAGTCAATTTTATGAATAACTGATTGACAGCCAGTTTCCGAAACGAATTTTTATTTCAATTCTACATTAAGCCTCAAGCTTTCTTTTTTTTCTTTAGTTTTTTTTGACGAATCACACAACGCCGTCTAGTCCCAAACTAAGCAACTAAGCTATGGGTATACTAGATTGCTGATAAATATCATTAAATACTGTTTTTTGTAAATAAATACTTATTATACATAGATAACACCCAGACCAAGGCAAACAGACATGTTCATGCACACAATTCGATTCAGAAACTGATTGTGAGGCTCATTAAGCGTACAACACACTGGAAGCGAGGCGCAACTAATTTTTTAGTTCGACTCCATACTTTTCAATACGTCAGCTCAATGAATATCAATCATCAAAGAAGACATACCTAACTGTTCAAAGTAGTGAAACTATGTTTAGGTTTGCTTCACTTCGGCCCCAGTGTGGTTAGTACTTAATTATGCAATATACCCGTGTTGCCTACGCAAAAATTTACTACTTTAAGGCATGGTTTACTAAGCATTGTCTATTTATCGTCTTTATCAAAAAGACTATCTGAATTACAACCATTATTAAAAACTGTACGTACAGGCTTAGTACTTTTAATGGGATTCGTCTGACGGGTAAAATCAGTCTAATACGAAAGTTTGTCGACTAGAGTCCCATTATGATTTCTCGGAATGATCCGTGATAGGACTAAATAGGTAATATTTCTTATTTTATCTAACAGTCGAATCTCATTCCAAATATAACAGACTGTAATTGATTTGTTATTAAACCTCTCTATAATTTTGTTATCTTCTTAGGATAAAAATTGACGACAATATCAAATTTTTTGGCAAAGCAGCTGTAAAGCTACATTTCTTATTCAAAAGCTTAAATGTCGTCATGCGAAAACTTTTGTGACAAATATTCTTCACATACCACGAAATATGGAGCTTTTAAAATTTCGTATACTTACCAAACTTTGGGTCTTTTAATTTTAACATACTACAGACACTACTATGAAAACCTCTCGTTTTTTTTTAACTATAGGCCTACTGTTGGTATGTTTTCAATTCATTCAATTTTTCGCCGTTTGAGATGGGGCAAACTATACCTATACTCAAAATCGAGACTCCAGATTGAGTGCAGACCCACCCATATGGATTAACATTGGAGATTAATGACGAAAATTTCACTTCAATTTTTACTGCTGTGCGTTTCTCACATGTTGTTTACATCTGTAATGGAGGTGTCAATTTATAATGTACCAACTTCAAGTGTTCAATCGAAGTTTGCTTGTTTGCTATTTTAGCGGTATAAAAAAAATATTGGAAGTATTAGTGTCCGCTTTGTTGATGTGACTAATAAATAAAATTAGACCCATCACTTGGTTATCGTGGCGTCGATCTGCAACCTCCTGCCACGTATGGAGAATCGTCAGTGTTCCGGTGGTGGTGGTAGATCTGGGAAGTTCTCGGGCAGTGGTGGTAGTACGTTCGTCTCGAACTGTCCCGACATGTTACCTGGTGGCGAGTAGTTGGCCACTACGATCACCTTGCCCGCTCTTGACCTGGCTTTGCCGACGCCAAAGAACCTTGTTGCTGCCCATACCATTTGAGTAAAATGACCTAGAAAGAATAGTTATATTTATTTATAAATACATTAGCGTTTTTGTAAGGATCCCTAATTTTTCTGAAAATAAAATATAGCCCAGTTCCTAACGGTGAATATTTTTTTTCAAATCGGTTCAGTACTTATGGAGCCAATTCAATGCAAACAAACAATCAAATCTTTCCTCTTTATAATATTTGTATAGATTAAAATAATCGTCGAAACAATTAGCGGGCTGCCTACCCGCGTAATTAAAAACGTATTATGTTACCTGCATTTACGTTGGCGTGTAGAACATCTGATTCTTTGAAGAAATTGTATTGCCGTACTGCTGCGTACCAGTAGGAAGACACCTCCTGGCCTGTAATCACATACATTACTTCTCTTTATTTACGTAAACACAAATAAATATTTTAAATTGAAATCAAACAAAATTGAAAGAGAACCGTAGCATTTTCGTAGCAATTCGTTATGACACGTAGCATGTGTAGAATGCTACATATACGTGCTACGTACGTAGCACTAATGAAATATTCTGTAGCGCGTAGCAAACGCTACGCACGTAGCACAAATGAAAAATGCTGTAGCATGTAGACAAATGCTACATACGTAGAACAAATGAAATATTCTAGTAGCGCATCATAAATGCTACGTACGTAGCACAATTGAAATATTCTGTAGCACCTCGCAAATGCTACGAAAGTAGCGCATGAAACATTCTGTAGCGTACGTAGAATAAACGAATGATTCTGTACCACGTAGTACGTAGCACAAATGAAAAATTATGCTGTAGGCGCTGTAGCGCGTAGACAAATGCTACGAATTGTTATCCTCTTACCTGTGATGTCGGGCTGGAGTGCACTGACCGGCCTTAGGTAGAGATTCTGTCCAACATCGCGATCGTAACGGTAATGGAACTTATTGGTGTGGGCCAGGTGGTTTGCCCACGCTTGGGCGTAGTCGCATAGCTGAAGGAAACAATAAAAAAAATACGTTCAAATTGTAGTAAATATACAACTGATAATATATTTTTTTACCAATCTGTCAATATGTTTATCGCCAACCATACACGTTTTTCAGGTGGTTTTCGACATTATTATTATTATTATAGGGTGGAACGCCTGCGGGTCACAGGCGGGTGTTCAAGTCGCTAATTGGACTCATTACACCCTATTCCCGTGTGGATACGGTTGTTACTGTGGCCCCGGTGACCTCCTCCCAGAGAATCTTAAACTCCTTCTGCAGAACTCCGCTATGCGACCAGTGTCTAGGTCGCATAGTTTTCCTTCTTCAATCCTATCTACCGTACCTTTGGTTTTCGCCATAGTCCCATACTAAGTTTACTGTTTTAGGTACTAGAATGCTGATACATATACAAATACTTGTTTTTGTAAATAAATACATAGAAACATCCAGACCAAGGCAACCCTTATTAGAACCCGTGGCTTTTGGAATAAAATGACCATTGCTAGATACTCGACCATAAATTAAAAATAAAAGATACAACATGTACATTACAAAACTCTTCATTGCGGAACTTCAATTATAAACTTATGAATTAATAACTTAATATATTTGAAATTGAATAAATACGTGTTACGCTGTACTAGATATTAGTAATTATTTACCTCAGGAGCCATATACAGTTGTGTGGCGCCGTGACGCTGCCGGTACACGTTGTGCCAGCAGAGGCACTCTGTGATGAAGTCGCTGTCCTGCCACGCCGTGCGCACCTCGCTCCACTGCACCACCATGCTCACGGGCCTGGTTAGTAGCACCTGATGTTTCAATATAATGATTATTGAGAGCACAGATTAGGGGGCCAAATGAAATGCTGCTATTTCGTAACAAATATCGTTTAAATATCATGTCAATTTCAAGCGCTGTCTCATTCATACAATATAGGAACTGAGTAATAATCACTGTTTTTTTATGGAAGAGGCTGCCAACGAGCTTGCGGGCACCTGATGGAAACACGTGGAGAGTCCCTAAGCCGTTGCAGACTTTTAAAAGAAATAAAGGCGAAAATAAGGAGACAATATGGGAAGAGTTGGGGTTCCGGATATCTCACTCACCGAATGAAACACCGAATGAAACACATTGCTGCTTTACGCCGATATTCTGGAAGCCCATTTCAAAAATGCTTAACCACTAAAAATATTTTAGGGTGATTATTTTTTTAACGTATTGGGAGTAAAGCGAAGCGTAAAAATATAACGTCGTACTAAGTCAAATTGACACTTCGCTGGTCATATATTACAAGATAATTAGGTGTTGCTCGTTTCTAAAGGAGATATTAATTAAGTTCTCTAGTAAGAAAGATTTCATTTCTCAATTTTTTTTCGAAATTTTGCTGATATAATAATGATGAATCACAGTTAAAGTATCTCAATTTAATTTAATAGGATAACTGAACATCAGTTAAATAGTTAAATCTTCCAATTAAATGTGATACAAGGGGGTTTAGGACAATTTAGTGGCTGGAGCTCGGGGCAAATTAGTTTTCATGAATAAATTTGGCATGTCTTCAACTCAGACAATAAAATGTACTTACTCAGAATTCTCAAATTTAAATTCATGATGAAATCTAAATTCAAACTTTTATTAAAGTCCATAAATCCCTATCATTTTGACTCGATAATAAAATGTGGAAACAAAAGCCCACAAAAGCAAGGTCCACCAAATAAAATATTTGGAGAGGTTGTCTTTTATTGCACTTCAGTCGATTCCAACTGGCGGATAGCCAAACAACTCCGTCCACTGTCGGTGGGGACCCTGGATTATGTAACAAATTGGAGACACGTGTAGATCTAGATAGACTTAGGGATTGAAGGTTATGTCGGATAGAGGATTCATATTTTAAGCCATCTCTAATTGAATTTTAAATCAGGAATCCTGAGCCACGAGTAGAATTTAATTTCTCATCTAAGCTACGCGCGTAGTGTACGCGTAGATGATCGTAGCATTTCTGTAGAACATACGAGACGTACGAACTATACGCAGACGATCGTGTAGCCGAGTAGATTGTTTTATAAACCCATAGATTTTGAATTTTTTCGCTATCTAAATCACAGATTCTAACTACACACGTAGTTCTGCGCGTTTCTGTAGACCTGCTACGAGAACGTGCGAACTATACGTAGACGAGCGAGTAGATTTTAATAATTTCTCATTTATACTACGCGCGTAGTGTATTCATCAAAAAAAGATTTTATCGTTAAATATATTTTTTTCTGCTTTGTTAATGTAGTATTCTCTCAACAAAGTATCCCCATCTCCATGTTAAATACGTACCTACTCATATTTTGTTGACAATGTTTTACGGGTAGCATGTCCCACGGTACCTCACTTTATTAAATAACAATGGCTTGTATTTGCATAAACAAAATTGACGAGAGTTGCAGAACAATACACAGTTTACGACCTTTCAAAAACAAATGAAAGTCGTACACTCTTTATTTTACTATACATCGTCGTTTATGAGTTGTATAAACACACTTTAAAATTAATGACACATACTACATTTTTAGTTATCGGAATCGCTGTTTCGTCGATATTCTGTGTAGAGTTTGGTACTTTATAAATCTCGCCAATAAAATCATTTAACAAATTGTTTTGGTATAACCGAGTAAAATATCATTTAATAAACAAGGGTCATCGAACAAAGCAATCTACCCCCGAAATTAAAATAATACCCCGTCCCACCTCTTGGGTAATGTTTCAGGGTTACTTTATGGAAAAGCCGTTCTCATCAATCATAAACAACAAGTCTTGGAAATGTTATTTTTAGATACGCCGATGCTGGATAGGTTTCTATTAATATTATTCTGCAAGGGTTTCCGAGATCAACACATTATTTAATCATTTACGCTTAACTTTGATACTTTTCGTACGTGCGGACGAAGCTGCCGCTAATAATTAATTTACCATTAAAAATTAATTAACATTAAAATGTTTGGTCAAGACAAAAATTCGTAGTATTAACCATTAAAAGCAAGTTTGAAGTTATTTAGAGGTGTTATTTCGCGAAAGTATAATATGTTCTTTGGTTGCATGCATCTGATACATATCATTTTCGACTTACCAAAATAAATAGTAACATACTTTGAGAAAACACAGTTTTTCTCTTTCATATTTGAGACATTTCTAGTCAATCTATCTATAATATAATAAAAGTGTAAAAAAAGTTTGTCTGTACATTGAATATATTTCCAAAAAATTTGTTTAGGGCGACGAAGAATAAGCAATAGAACAAGAATTTCGTAAAATTTTATCCGTCTGTTTGTATGTTTGTATGTATGTATGTTTGTATGTATGTTTGTACACGCTAATCTCAGAAACGGCTGAACCGATTTGGATGCGGTTTTCACTAATATGTGGCGATTTGCTCAACTTAACATTTAGTGTATGTTTCTTTTCAAAATTCCCACGGGAATCCGAGATATACGCAAACGAAGTTGCGAGGGTATATCAACGCACAGCCCAAACCGCTGGGTCTAGACATTCCAAATTTGGCATGTAGGTTACTTACGACGTCTAGGGATATATAAAGAAAGGATTTTTCAAAATTCCCACGAGAAAGCGAGATATACGTAAACGAAGTTGCAAGAGGACGCACAGACCAAACCGTTGGGTCTAGAGATGCCAAATTTGGCATGTAGGGTCCTTATATGGTCCGGACCGACCGGACCGGACCGGACCGGACCGCACCGGAACGGACCGGACCGGACCGGAACGGATCAGACCTGCTAGGCTACTCTTGACACCAATACGCAGCGATCGGTATTGACAATTTGTCATTTCGTACTCTGCAGTTGCTATACTAGCGCCAATTGATATGAAATTGCGTGGTCATTATATGAACTAAATGGCATCTAGCTAGACAACATCGACGTACAATATCGGTACCCTCGACACTATTTTGACAGCTAATTATTGGTTTGACATTGGCCAATAGCGGATATTTTTCCAATAGCTAAATAGTAACATGGCTTCAAGACAATTCTTCATAATTATCGAAAACTATTATTGATAATAGTGTGCCTAGCACTCCCAACCTATTGTTTTATGCTCACAATACCGTAGAGCGCACCATAGGTGTATAAAAAATAGAAAATGAAGATGGGACTGCTTTATGTGAAACCCTGAGGAAAGCGAACGGAAGGAGCCATAGCTAACTAATGAAGAAGCAAACAGCGACTTCTTTATACGGCGACGAGACGGCGCGACGCTGTAGAAAACCAGCGCCCTAATATTTCTTATATGGTGATAAGTGATAAATGTGAAATGTTGCATTAAATTGTTATCTATCCAATGAGTAAACATGATAAAATGCAGTTGTTAATAAATGTACAGGTAGATAATATTATTGTGTGTTGTGTAGGAAGGAATGTTTTATAAATAGGGAAACAAGGAATTTATTGTTAAGTCAAGACAAGTCAAAGCGGTTTTTACAGAAAATATATTACAAAAGGTCTTAAAATATTACAATTGATTCACTACCTATTTTATTAGATAAAAATATTATGCAAACTTGTGATTATAAAACTCCTGAAGACTATAGAAATATTGGCAGATCAACCATATTTATGTTACTTTTTCATTAAGTATAAATTCAAGTATATTGATTAGTTTTGTTTTTGTAGAAGTGATAGAAGGATATAATTAGCTACTGATACATCATTAGGTATTCCTCTTGTTTTACAATGTCATAAAAATGGTGTGAAATAAATGTTATTGAATAAAACCATATTTTTCTCTACCAGTCCATCATCATCCCATTTTGCTGCATTATCATCCAAATAAAGCGGCAAAAATTATAAATGTCTGTGGTGAGTTTACATTACATATAAATGAAAGTGATGTTTACTGAGATTGACATGAATGTTTCTACTGCTGAAGCTCAACAGGCCCTTACCGCTGGCTCGTCAGTTGCTGAGATAAGGAGGCATTTAAAAAAGGTCCCTTTTAGTTATATGTAACTATGGTTAGCCCACACCACAGGTAAATATTGAGCGGGCCTGAGTAAGAATGTAAATTAAAAAAAACTAATACATTTTTTTATTGATTTTTTTTATATTTTTAAAATACTTTTTTAATTATCTAATCACAGTCAAAAGTTCAAATTAAAAATAAATATTTTTATATAAAAAAAAATGTATTTAATCATTGCTGACGATATCCATATAAATAACAATAATTGTTTCGGCAAATTACAGTCAAGTTTACATTACAATAACTTTATTACAATTATTATTTTCTAATCATTGCTTACGGTAACTGTGTAAATAACAGTAAATGTTATTGCATAGTTTATCAATCTAATTTACAGTTGAAACGATAAATTAAATTCCTTTTTTATAACAATATTATTAGTTTCTGATTCTGATCCAATAGTTTATATAGATCCAGCACTGACAAATGCATCTGCTCATCATAATTCCCACCAGTTTTCCTTATGGAAGCTGCATAAGAGGCACACCACCCAGTAGTCCCAGTACTTACTGAAAAATAACATAAGAAATTAATCATTACAAACAACAGTCAGACGCAGCAGAGGACTTTGTTTTATAATTTGTAAGGATGGCTACTTACATGTACATAGATAATTGTATTAAAAGTGATAGTGAACAAGTATAGAAGATTTGATTTTGTTAATTTAAAGAACTTATTATAACTAGGTATATATATATTACAATAATCGAAATTTAATTACCTTTGCGATTGAAAAGAGCACACTTTCTGTCCGTCTGCTGTTTGGTCTGCGATAAGTTCATAGCAAGGAAACTTGGCGATGCCAGAGTTCAAAGTTCTCATCTCATCTTAGCTGCGAATATGCCATTTTTATCTGCAAAAGAGAACAAATTAATGTAGTTCTAAATTTACAAGTATAAAATGTAAATAATTATCATTTTTATTTAAAATACTTACCAAACAAAACGTAATACGTATTATTGTTATTTATTTATTTATATTGTACTGACACTGACAATAAAAATCTTCATAAATACTTCTTCTTTTTCCGTTTTGGCAACTATAAAACTTAAATTTTAAACCCATTTCAATTTTTATCCAATGATCGCAAGTGTCAATTTTTATTTCGTACCCTTGAAACACATTGGGTAGATGTTGGATGGAAATTAGTATCGCCTAAGTATTGGTAAAATCCACCTTGAAGTTAGCTCCCAAATAGTGATGATTATGCTAGATATGCCAAATCGATTATGTTATAATTAAATTAAAAACTTCGTTATTTGATTTATTTATTAATTTCTTAGAACATAAAACCCAAAAATAGACTAAAATACCGCAAAAAATATTTTTCTGGAGATTATAAACATGTTTTATTTAATTTCTAACGGATAATTTAAGTTTTATAGTTGCCAAAACGGAAAAAGAAGAAGTATTTATGAAGATTTTTATTGTCAGTGTCAGTACAATACAAATAAATAAATAAATAACAATAATACGTATTACGTTTTGTTTGGTAAGTATTTTAAATAAAAATGATAATTATTTACATTTTATACTTGTAAATTTAGAACTACATTAATTTGTTCTCTTTTGCAGATAAAAATGGCATATTCGCAGCTAAGATGAGATGAGAACTTTGAACTCTGGCATCGCCAAGTTTCCTTGCTATGAACTTATCGCAGACCAAACAGCAGACGGACAGAAAGTGTGCTCTTTTCAATCGCAAAGGTAATTAAATTTCGATTATTGTAATATATATATACCTAGTTATAATAAGTTCTTTAAATTAACAAAATCAAATCTTCTATACTTGTTCACTATCACTTTTAATACAATTATCTATGTACATGTAAGTAGCCATCCTTACAAATTATAAAACAAAGTCCTCTGCTGCGTCTGACTGTTGTTTGTAATGATTAATTTCTTATGTTATTTTTCAGTAAGTACTGGGACTACTGGGTGGTGTGCCTCTTATGCAGCTTCCATAAGGAAAACTGGTGGGAATTATGATGAGCAGATGCATTTGTCAGTGCTGGATCTATATAAACTATTGGATCAGAATCAGAAACTAATAATATTGTTATAAAAAAGGAATTTAATTTATCGTTTCAACTGTAAATTAGATTGATAAACTATGCAATAACATTTACTGTTATTTACACAGTTACCGTAAGCAATGATTAGAAAATAATAATTGTAATAAAGTTATTGTAATGTAAACTTGACTGTAATTTGCCGAAACAATTATTGTTATTTATATGGATATCGTCAGCAATGATTAAATACATTTTTTTTTATATAAAACTATTTATTTTTAATTTGAACTTTTGACTGTGATTTGATAATTAAAATAAGTATTTTAAAAATATAAAAAAAATCAATAAAAAAAATGTATTAGTTTTTTTTTATTTACATTCTTACTCAGGCCCGCTCAATATTTACCTGTGGTGTGGGCTAACCATAGTTACATATAACTAAAAGGGACCTTTTTTAAATGCCTCCTTATCTCAGCAACTGACGAGCCAGCGGTAAGGGCCTGTTGAGCTTCAGCAGTAGAAACATTCATGTCAATCTCAGTAAACATCACTTTCATTTATATGTAATGTAGACTCACCACAGACATTTATAATTTTTGCCGCTTTATTTGGATGATAATGCAGCAAAATGGGATGATGATGGACTGGTAGAGAAAAATATGGTTTTATTCAATAACATTTATTTCACACCATTTTTATGACATTGTAAAACAAGAGGAATACCTAATGATGTATCAGTAGCTAATTATATCCTTCTATCACTTCTACAAAAACAAAACTAATCAATATACTTGAATTTATACTTAATGAAAAAGTAACGTAGTTATGGTTGATCTGCCAATATTTCTATAGTAGGAGTTTTATAATCACAAGTTTGCATAATTTTTTTTTTTAATAAAATAGGTAGGTAGTGAAACAATTGTAATATTTTATGACCTTTTGTAATCTATTTTCTGTAAAAACCGCTTTGACTTGTCTTGACTTAACAATAAATTCCTTGTTTCCCTATTTATAAAACATTCCTTCCTACACACAATAATATTATCTACCTGTACATTTATTAACAACTGCATTTTATCATGTTTACTCATTCGATAGATAGGTAACAATTTAATGCAACAACATTTCACATTTAGCACTTATCACCATATAAGAAATGAGAGTTTCCTCAGAGTTTCACATAAAGCTGTCCCATCTTCATTTTCTATTTTTTATACACCTATGGTGCGCTCTACGGTATTGTGAGCTTAAAACAATAGTTTGGGAGTGCTAGGCACACTATTGTCTATAATAGTTTTCGATAATTATGAAGAATTGTCTTGAAGCTTCACTTAAAAAGTTACTATTTAGCTATTGGAAAAATCTCCGCTATTGGCCAATATCAAACCAATAATTAGCTGTCAAAATAGTGTCGAGGGTACCGAATTACCGATTATTGTACGTCGATGTTGTCTAGCTAGATGCCATTTAGTTCATATAATGACCACGCAATTTCATATCAATAGGCGCAAGTATAGCAACTGAAGAGTACGAAATGACAAATTGTCAATACCGATCACTGCGTATTGGTGTCAAGAGTAGCCTAGCTGACACTGACAATAAAAAATCTTCATAAATACTTCTTCATTTTCTGTTTTGGCAACTACCATACTTAAATCTTCCGAGGAAAATTAAATAAAACATGTTTAAAATATTAAGAAAAATATTTTTTAGTGTATTTTTGAGTTTTATCTTCTAAGAAATTAATAAATTAATGAATTAGCGTAGTTTTTATCGGAGTTTTTATATATATTAATATAATCGATGGGGCGTAAACTAGCATAGACACGTGGCCATCACTATTTGGGAGCTAACTTCAAGGTGGACTTTGCCAATCCTAATGGCGGAAACACACTACCGTGTCGGGGCCTGTCGTGTCGCGCCAGAAGCATATCGCGTTCATACATTTTATATGGTTAGGAGCACATTTGTAGGGCGTGTCGTGTCGTGACTCGCTCTGTCGTGGCGCGGACTGCTGGCCGCCGATTGCGCCACGGCGGTGGTGGGGGTTATGACGCGACACGACACGCCCTGCAAATGTGTTTCTATACCCGCGCGCGGTTCGTGTCGCGAACAAGTGGACGCTTTTTTTTAATTTGTTTTTGCAGCGTGATAATGAGTTACTAGGTAATAGATTCCTGATAAATATACTTAAATACATTTTTTTGTAAATAAATACCATTATACATTATAGAAAACCTCCAGACAAAGGCAAACACTGCGAGCTTCTGTTCAGAAATGAAAGAAATAAACGTCTGGCGTTTATTTCGTTCATTTCTGAACAGAATCGCGCCCCGACACGACACGTAAGTGTGCACACCGACCGTCACGACAGAGCGCGACACGACAGGCCCCGACACGGTAGTGTGTTTCCGCCATTAGGCGATACTAATTTCCATCCAACATCTATCCAATGTGTTTCAAGGGTACGAAATAAAAATTTATATTTGCGATCATTGGAACGGTATTGAAATGGGTTTAAAATCGCTATTAACTCCAGGGTAGGGCCCCTGATCGGTCCGGAAGGAACCGCATCGTACCAAATCCGTGCCGGACCGGACCGAACCGGACCGGACCGTTTTTTTTTGTCCGTCTGTTTGTATGTTTATATGTATGTTTGCACACGCTAATCTCAGAAACGGCTGAACTGATTTGGATGCGGTTTTCACTAATATGTGGCGATTTGCTCAACTTAACATTTAATGTATGTTTCTTTTCAAAATTCCCACTGGAATCCGAGATATACGCAAACGAAGTTGCAAGGGGATATCAACGCACAGCCCAAACCGCTGGGTCTAGAGATTCGAAATTTGGCATGTAGATTCCTTACGATGTCTAGGGATGTACTAAGAAAGGATTTTTCAAAATTCCCACGGGAAAGCGAGATTTACGAAGTTGCAAGAGGACGCACAGCCCAAACCGTTGGGTCTAGAGATGCCAAATTTGGCATGTAGGGTCATTATAAGGTCCGGACCGACCGGACCGGACCGGATCGGACCGGACCGGACCGGACCGGAATGGAACAGATCAGACCTGATCGGTCCGGAAGGAACCGCACCGTACCGAGTCCGTGCCGGACCGGACCGAACCGGATCGGACCGGTTTTTTTTTCTGAAGAAATATATGTTAATTGGTATGTAGGTACCTTATCAGGACCGGACCGACCGGACCGGAGCGGACCAACCGGACGGGAGCGGACCGACTGGACCTGATCGGACCGGACTATATATATATATATAAAATTCAAAGTCCTGACTGACTTAACTATACATATATCAACGCACAGCCCAAACCGGTGGGTCTAGAGATTCCAAATTTGGACTGTAGGTTCCTTACGACGGCGACGTCTAGGGGTGTACAAAGAAAGGCTTTTTCGAAATTCCCACGGGAAACCGAGATATACGCAAATAAGGTTGCGAGGCTATATCAAATTTGGTATGTAGGTTCGTTACGACGTCTAGGGATGTACTAAGAAAGGATTTTTCAAAATCACACGGGAAAGCGAGATATGCGCAAACGTAGTTGCGAGAGGACGCACAGCCCAAACCGCTGGGTCTAGAGATGCCATATTTGTGATGTAGGTTCCATATAAGGACCGGACCGGACCGGAACGGATCAGACCTGATCGGTCCGGAAGGAACCGCACCGTACCGGGCCGTGCTAGACCGGAAAGGTTTTTTTTTCTGTAGAAAAATATGCTAATTGGCATGTAGGTTCCATATCAGGACCGGACCGACCGGACCGGCCCGGACTGACCGGACCTACCGGACCGGATGGAACCGTACCGAACCGGGCCGTGCAGGACCGGAATTTGTTTCTGAAGAAAAATATGCTAATTGTTACTAGGCCACGCGGGCGAAGCCGCGGGCAGAAGCTAGTACATAATAAATAATATCTTTAGAGATAAATATTCTTTAATTCTATAAAAACCTTCGAAGACAAAGCCAACCAAAATAATAAATGATACCCAACTATTTCAAAGTTTTAATTGCTCGAGGGAGTAGCGAAAGCTGAAAAGTTAAAAAAAGATGGTGTCACGGTTCACACTAAGGTCGAGTTCCCTGAGGCTCGAGTGCCGCCCACCTCGTTAGTCTAAAAGCTAGGCACCAAGGCACAAACCCTCTCCACCCTTTTATATTTAAACTGTTTTTTTTTATTCGTCAAAGAAAGGAATTGTTTTTTAAAATAAGTAAGTTTACATTTCTGGGAAAACGTTTTAACTAGTATTTCTGTCTAGAGTTTCCATGATCTTCATGATATTTCTTTGAACTATAATATGGGGTTCTTCTTTTTAAAGGGGCATCAAAAGATTTTTACAGTGTCGGCAACGCGCGAGTGATACCCCCGGTGTTGCAAGCGTCCATAGCCTGCGGTGATCGCTTACCATCAGCCGGGTCGCAAGTTTGTTTGCCACCTAAGTGGTGTAAAAAATTTGTTAATTTTCACTAACCATTTAAATCAGGTAAAAACACTTTTGACTGCGTAACTCGTCATGATTAAATCGAGTTTAGAGACCATATCTTTCATTTTTCGAAACCATATCGGGAATTGCAATCGGGGCTCTCCTTTTTCCTAATATTCGACAAATTAATTCAAATAGAAGCGAATCTTTTATTTAGAACCTAGGCCTTCACAGGCGCTTTCGTATTATACATGTTACAGATTTAATGACTTAATATCAAAATCTTTTTGTATAACTTTCAGAAAGCACACTGAAAAGCGAATATATTTATTGTATTTGAAAATACATCAAAGTAGACAGTTTTATTGAAACATGTGAATCGCGTGGAGAGTCTATATATAGAAATCTCGGAACTATCCAAGTATCGACTTATTCCGCGTCTATTTTAAGGCCACATCAACCTCAGACTTTTATCTCTACGACCTACAGTAGATATACTAAATGACATTTGAGATATAGGCGTATAGGTACGTATACCAGCACTTCGTTAGGGTGGGCTTATGTAACACTGACGCACTGAGATTTTATACTAGCCGATGCTCGCGGTTTTACTTGCGAAATCTTGTTGTTCTCGTCCCCGGACGGACGGATATGGGATAAAAACTATGCTATGTGTACCAGTGTATGCAGGATTATAAACTACCGATTTATAATACCAAAACGATTTTGATTTCAAACTGTAGAGCAATGTAAATCAAAGATAAAAATAATTTCTGGAGTGGTAGAGCAATTTTTATGAAATGGGATAGCTCGACCGGGGAAGTACCACCCTCTCACAGAATATTGACGTGAAGCAGTTTTTGTTTCGTTCGGTGAGTGAGGTCCGGAAGCCCAACTCTATCCCCTTTTCAGATTTTTTAAACGTATTTATAATTTGACTAGCTTTTTTGCCCGCGACTTCGTCCGCGTGATGTTCCGGATCCGTTCCCGTGGGAACCACATTGAATTTCAGGAAAAGCTATAGCCTATGTCACTCCCTGATAATGTAGCTTTAGGTAAGTACTATTATAAATAAATTAATATATTATTTGCCTAACAGCCGACTGACGTACCTATTAGGTTACGACATGTATATTCTAAAAAACATACTGTATATTACTATAATGTATGTATATGTGTATCATGTAGGTTTTATTAGGCTATAAATGAAATTTGTACAGGTAACAGAGACGTGTGGACTAAGAGGTCACGGACAGAAATAAAATACCTAATGAGGTACCTTGAATCTTTAATAATTCTAAGTTATGTTCTTCGATGTGTCGGTCTCGAGAGAAACAAAATAATAATATGTCGCCATTCCTAAGGCCGCTATAATGTTAATTAATAGTGTCATAGGATTTTATTTATTTATTTACATATTTGCATGCTATTATGTTATGGCTAAATAGGTTTAAGTACATACATATATTTTTAGAATAAGATCAGCATGTATGTATTGCACAAACCCTAACTTATCACTACATAGTATAAAATAAAGTCGCTTTCTCTGTCCCTATGTCCCTCCCTTTGTATGCTTAAATCTTTAAAACTACGCAACGGATTTTGATGCGTTTTTTTTAAATTGATAGAGTGATTCAAGGGGAAGGTTTTAAAGTATCATACATTCCAAAATTCCCACGGGAAAGCGGGATACACGCAAACGAAGTTGCGCGGGTTTCGCTAGTAAGCTAATAAATGAATTTGAATTTCTCTCGTCATACAGTAATAAATATTTTTTGTAATTAATCTATTCTATAAACTCTACCATTTCGGAAAGAAAAATGCATATGTATAGATAAGTGGCTTATTATGCATTCTGTGTAAATGTAGCCAAGGGTTACGACCCGGAGGTCGTATTTCCGACATCTGGTCAAGGTCACGTCGTCCCACTTCGCGCCCTCAAGATTAACCGTTGATCCCCTACAAAGCGTTAAATGTGCTCTATTGTGGGCTTTAGTTACGTTTGTTTTGCCCTGTTTTATTAGTTTGTTTATTGTTTTGACAGTTCGTAAGTTTCGTTCGTGTTTTTATAAGTTGGAAGGGACATTGAAATATTGCTTAAAGTGCGTGGAAATTCGTAGCAAATATTTTTATTATGAAACTGAAGAGGTTGTTTGAATGCGCTGTTCTGTGAAACTACTAGATTGAAAAGTATTTTTGATTTGGTTTTAAGCTGATTCAGGCAATTTCAAGACAATACTGAGAAAGTCATTATAATGACTAGCGAAATGAATATGTATAAGGTCAAAATTATTATTATTTTATCCTGTGGGCCTTGACGGGGATTCAGAATATCACAGATTTTGCCGATCTTCTCGACTTTGTATTTTTTTTTAATGGAATAAAGGTGGCAAACATGCATATGGCCCGCCTGTTGGTAAGCATCACCGTAGCCTATAGACGCTTGCAATACCGGGGGTATCACTCACGCGTTGCCAACCCGCCAACCCCCCCAAGTGGAGCCCTGGAGACCTAACTCACCGTAGGAACACAACATGGCCGAGTCCAATGCTATTTGGCTACGATTAGTAAGGTATTATTCTGTAAGGTGGAGGTCCTCCCCGAGACGGGCTGCTCCGATTTGAGCGGATTATCCGCTGTGCCCTCACTCTCTTCTGTATGAAAACATCATCATCATGTTTTATTTGAAACTAAATGACTTTGAACGACAATTCTACAAATTAAATTAAATCAATAACTGCATAGATTGTCTATCGAGAACACTACACTATGATGAATTCGATTTTTAAAAAGACAAAATTATCAATAATCACACATTCACGTGGGGTGCCGCCTTAAATATTCGTAACTAAATTCGGATTTCAAGATGAGTTCACACATAAGTGTTTATAGAACCGTATACTGTTTGATATATCTTATTAACGACGTGATACACATCCCAAACCATTAGAACAATGCTTTGTGACCGTAAATGGGAATGAGGCTTAATGGACGGCCAGTTGCAAAAAGATCTTTGGATAGATCGACCGATAATCGTCGGCTTAGGTGGCTTAGTTTTTGCCGACTCAGCGTACGATCGATGGAATGATACGGCATAAATCAAGAGTGGAAAATACATAGGCGATATTTGATGGGTTTTTTTAACACAATTCAGCGCCGGTCACGAACTATGGCCGCGTTACACGGTTTAAAATATTGTTTTTTTGGAACCATTTAAAACAGTGGTGACAAGAAAAAAAATGTTTCAAAGTCGTTCTTATGCCCGTTTTTATCAACAATACCTAAAATTTTAAAGTCTCTTAACAGTCTCTATTTCCAAATCCTTGTTTTTGATACGTGTATCCTACTATTATTATAAAGGCGAAAGTTTGTGTGTACGTTTGTTACTTCTTCACGCTCAAACGGCTGGGCCAATATTTATGATATTTGGTACGTAGGTAGCTGATACCTTGGATTAACACATAGGGTACTTTTATCTTGAAAAGAACGCGATTCACATAGGGTACTTTTATCTTGAAAAGAACGCGATTCCCGTAGGATTTGATCAAAAGTCTGATATAGATGGCGCTGCTGCGCATAAATAAATACACGCAAACGAAGTTGCGCGGGTTTCACTAGTGACATATAAAACTGTTAAGAGACTTTTAAAAGATATTGTTGGTAAAAACTATAAGGAAGACTTTTAAAGTGCTGGTGTTGCACACAAGTCATCAGTCATCCTTAGGCGCTAGAGTGATTGGGATATCTATACGAACAATACGAACCTTCTGCAGAAGTTTTGGTCTGTTGTCGAGTGGTTCGTCGATTTTGACCTCTTTGTGTTTCTTGTGGGAGTTTCTGAAACAACACGGTTTGCGATAACTAACCTTAAACAAGTTATGTCAGTACAGAGTTTCTGAAAGTTATTTTGCCAACCTAAGTCTGGGAGAACCAGTAAATCAGTACATCTAAACCCCATATGAAGAATTATTATTAAATATGACACAATGTAAAAAATCCAAATTGCAATAATATTATTATTTAGTAATTAAGTTTTTTTTCATTAGAATTAGGTACTACAATATATGACAAACTAGCTGACCCGCCAAACTTTGTTCCGCCTTAGAGGTACTACCCTGCCCTACCCCACCCTACCCTAACGGGATAAAAAGTATCCTATATCCTTCTCCTAGTTCTAAGTTTCCTCCACCAATTTTCTGCAAAATCGCTTCAGCCGTTCTTGAGTTATAAATGGTGTAACTAACACGACTTTCTTTTATATATATAGATAGACTGTCCTATTACGTAAGGTTCAACTTGTGTTTCTAGACTTTGTAGCGACCACAGAGGGGTGAGGGTGCGATACTGTCCCACTTTGAGAAAGACAAGTTAGAAAGACATGTAACTTCTTGGTAGATACATCGTGTCACTAGCCTGGGGCATAGGAAGCGCCTTGCCGCCAATTTGACTTACAATGTAAACTTAAAGTTAACCCATATTTTGTTACTTTACAACATAAACTTAACTAATCACACAAGTGACTACATCGAAATGTTTAGATCCATTTTGAATTACCTTTTTATAAGGAAGGAATTCGTAGAGGCACTTGAGAAAGTTATTGCACGTAACATAACTCCTTATTAACTGCAGAAGTGTTTGTACCATTAGAATCTCCAATTATTCTATTAAAATTTACCTCATCAAAAATTACTTCATACGAAAGCCAAATGAAATATTTGGAAGATAAACTACCTAGTCTGTCTCACTCTTTTCCATTGCTTATTTTGACGACCTCCGTGGCGTAATGGTTACCACGCCAGACCGTCACCCAGGAGGTCCCGGGTTCGATCCTCGGTCGGGTCATGATGAAAAACGAACTTTTTCTGATTGGCCTCGGGTCTTGGATGTTTATCTATATATGTATTTGTTATAAAATATAATATCGTTGAGTTAGTATCCCATAACACAAGTTTCGAATTTACTTTGGGGCTAGCTCAATCTGTATGAATTGTCCCTATATATTATTTATTTATTTATTGCTGTGCCTAAAGGTGCTCCTTCACCGCGAGCATTCGCGTGTAATGTAACATTTAGATTCTAGTTTGAGCATTACATTACAATACTACCTTCTTGACTGACGAGCG
Organism: Endotricha flammealis; assembly: GCA_905163395.2. Taxonomy (NCBI): domain Eukaryota; kingdom Metazoa; phylum Arthropoda; class Insecta; order Lepidoptera; family Pyralidae; genus Endotricha; species Endotricha flammealis. The sequence goes on along the minus strand of LR990855.1, from coordinate 1,605,041 downwards.
TTCGCCTCCCTCACTGCTGTAATGCTAGAACCTGAGCGTTACATTACATATGCGAATGCTCCCGGTGCGTAGGAGCACCTTAAAAAGATTCATGTGTATTTTTGTGTCGTAACATGTAATTGCATAAATATATGCTGCAATTTATTTACAGCAAAGTTAGTCAAAGTACTTAAGTGCAAAATATTGGAAGTAAAATAAAGTTTCCCTCTAATTATATTCTTCCGTTTCGCTTGCTCTGAAAGTGGGTTATCGCGTACTGTTTACCCCGCAAAACTTCTTTTTTTTTTTTTTTTTTTTTTTTTTTTTTTTTTTTTTTTTTTTTTTTGGAGTGGACTAATCAGTTTGGGTGTACTGACACCCTTTACTGAGACACCGGACTGTTGCGGGAGCGTAGGGCTCTCACCGCTTAAAATTTACAGCGTCTGCCTAGGGGCGCCCCAGAGGGGGGCTCGAACCTCGGCCTATGGCGACACTGGGGGAAGGCGAACGGATTGGAGAGAAGCGGCCGGGCACGTGCCGGTACCGCGAAAACCGAGTCCCTATTGGGTGGCGCGTCGCGCGGCCCCGCCGGCGGGGCCGATATGACGGACGTGTGTGTCTACTTTGTGTCGCGGAATCTAATTGTTTGTACGCCTCGATGGCGACTGTAATGGCGTCGTCCGGGTCGTTGAGGACGTGCCGCGGACGACGTTTGGACCTAATGGTGTCAGCCGGAGCGGGATAATCCCCTGCGGCTTTCACCAATGGATTGGGGTGATGGTCGAGAGAGTCGAAAAATCTGACTGAGCATTGCTTTAGGTGGTGCGAGATGGTCGGCACACCTAAGTCAATGTGGAGGTTTTTGTTCCGAATGAACCAAAGCCCACCGATGGCTTTGCGCAAAAACCTATTCTGGATGGTTTGCAGCCTGTGGATATGAGAGGGCGCGGCGTGGGCGAAAACTGGACTCGCGTAAGTCATTATCGGCCTAATGCACGTTGTGTAAATTCTCACCTTATTTCTAAGAGAGAGTTTACTACGCCCATTGAGCAGATAATATAGTCGGCCTAGCGCGAAAGCGGCGCGGTTGCGGACAATCTTAATATGATCGCGGAAGGTGAGTCCCCTATCGAGTGTGACGCCTAGGTAGCGGACTTTCCTTTTCCAAGGGATCGGTTGTCCGAACATTTCGACTCTGGAGGAGGGATTTGGGGTGCTACCTCTAGCGAAGAGGATAGCGGCGCTTTTTTGAGGATTGACTTCGATGCGCCATTTCCTAAACCAGTCGCCAAGAGTATTGGCGGCAGTTTGGAGTGAGTCTATAATTGGGGGAATACTACGGGCTGAACAGTAGATGGCAGTATCATCTGCGAAGAGAGCGGTATGGGTCGCTAGTGGACTGGGTCTGAATTCGGGGAAGTCGCTTGTGTAAAGCGTGTAAAGGAGAGGCGAGAGCACGGACCCTTGTGGTACTCCGGCTCTAATGGTGTGAGGGGGGGATAGTGCCCCATCCACCCTATAGCGGAAAGAGCGGTTCGACAAGTAGTCTTGAATGATGAGCACAAGACGGTTTGGCGTATTGAGTTTGTAGAGCTTATAAATAAGCCCGTTGTGCCAAACTTTGTCGAACGCCTTTGCCACGTCAAAGAAGAGAGCGCCCGTTTTATGCGGGCGGGATCTGTTTGCTCTCCGGTCCAACACGTGTTCGACTATGCGATGCACTTGTTGGACACAAGAGTGTTTGGCTCTAAAACCAAACTGCGCGTTAGGCAAGAGATTGTTGGCAAGGGAAAAATCTTTGAGACGTGCGAGAACTATGCGCTCATAGATTTTTCCTATTGAACTAAGGAGACTGATAGGGCGATAGCTCGAGGGCTGATCCTTGGGCTTGCCGGGTTTTGGAATGCCGATGACGGTGGCTTCCTTCCAAGTTTGGGGGAAAATGCTATTTTTGAGGGCTGCGTTAAAGATAGCAGTCAGGAGTAGTATAAGGTGGGCGGGAAAGAGCTTGATGACTCTGTTAGAAATCCCGTCAGGCCCCGGGGCCTTCCTATTATGTAGGTCTTTGATAAGGGACTCTACCTCATCAGGGGTTACCGGCTCTAACGGAGGGTCGGCATCTGTAAGTGGGCTCGCGAGTTTGTTAGCTACCACAGTATCGACCTCGAGTAGGTGATCTGGATCAACTGGGAGTGTGCTAGGTGCACATTGTGCCTCAAGACTGGATGCTAAGCATTCAGCTTTCTCCTCGTCCTCGAAGGCGAGGGGGAGGGAGGGGTCTGACTGTACTAACGGGGGAGTGGCAGCCACTGTATCTGCCTTAAGGGCTCTGGCAAGTTTCCAGAAGGCTTGGTGAGATGGGACCAAGTTTGAGAGGGTCTCGTCCCACTGATCGTTTCTAAGCTGTCTGATACGACGCTTAACCGCTGATTGAGCAGCGCGCATGCGGGCGCGGTTAGGCTCAGTGGGAGTGGAGAAGTAGGCCCTTTGGGCTCGGTTTTTCTCTGTTAACAGAGCACGCGCATCCGGCGGAAGTGTCCAGCGACGATGAGCGTTCACTGGGACACGCCGCGAGCAGTCGCTAACGACTTTCTGCACGTGCGCTGTTAACGAGTCAATAGCACCTATTGCATCGGGAATTGAGACAATTTCGTCTGGAATTGGATCTAACAAGGGGGACGAAATGGATTTGAGGCTTTCGCCTAACCTGACCCAGTCGGTCTTGATCATAGTGGGATCTGTGGCTGCCACATTGGGAATACTCACTCTGGGTGAGAGAGCAATGATGACAGGCCTATGGTCTGAGGTGAGTTCGGAGTGCACTTCTATTGAACTCAATCTAAGATTGATGTTCTTTAGGAGGGCTACGTCTAGGACGTCCGGACGATGATCAACATTGTCCGGGTAATGAGTAGGGGACATGGGTGCTACTATGTCGAAATTGAGGCTCTCTGAGAGTCGCTCGAGCTGTCTACCACGTTGGTTTGTGGTTAGGCTACACCAGGCAGGGTGCTTGGCGTTTAGATCACCCGCTATGATAACAGACGGGCCAAGATCTAGAAGGTTTTGTATGTCACTATCAAGTAGTGATCTGGGGTTTGAGGAGTTGGAGTTAGTGGGAGCTAGATAAGCTGACACTAAAAATATGGATTGGTGACCTGTCATTCCTAATCTACAGACAGAGGCCTCAATGTGCACGAGATTGGGTGTATCCACAGGCGTGCAGTGTAATGTCGCTTTGTAGTAGATGAGAGTGCCACCGAGGGCAGAGACTGTGCGATCATTACGAATGATTTTATAATTCGCGATTTTGGGGTCGCGAATTGATGGTTTAAGGAACGTCTCCTGGATGAGGAGGACGTCCAACTGATGGGTGTAGAGGAAGTCGGCTACCTCAGACCTCTGGGTGCGAAGCCCATTTGCGTTGAAGTAGCCGATTTTAAGGGAGGTCGGTTTGACTCTACTCGTATGGTGTAAGTCCATAATTAATTCCTAAATTTATCGAGGGCAACGAACACATCCGCGTATTGGCAGATGGCCATTATGAGGGAGTTTGTATCACCCGTGTGATTATTTACTATGGCGGCCATAGCAAGAAACCTATCTATTTTAAGCACACCGGCGAGCTTGAAGAGCCCTTCGGTCCCGTTTTGTGGCAGCGGTGCCTTTACTGGAGGTGGAGGTGTTGCTACTTCCACCGCCGCGGATGCAGGAGTTAGCTTAGCTAACACAGGCGTGCCTGAGGGGCTGGCCTGTGGGGGTGGGACCTTGTTGGTCTTGTAGCGCCACGAGGGCGACAGATTGAGTGGTGGCACCGGTGCCTTAGCTGTTGCCGGGGCGGCCTCGGCAGTTTGGGACTGAGGAGGAGTAGAGAGGACTTGGGTCCTAGATGAGGAGGGAGCAGGCCTCCGGCTCTTTACTTTGGGTGCTTTTGGGCACCCTCTGTAGTTTGCCGGGTGCCCCACCTCCCCGCAATTTACGCAGCTCGGAGGTTCCGAGCATAGCGCGCGGTCTTTTGGTCGCTGACACTCCGGTGTCGCATGGGACTCTAGGCATTTAACACAACGCGGTGTGTTATGACAGTTCCGGGAGGAATGCCCGTATAATTGGCATCTGTGGCATTGACCCACAGTGCCTTTTTGGTGTGGGGGCTCTGCTACGACCCCAGAAAGTCCGCAGACTTTTTTGATATTAAAGATGGCTTTCGCCTCTTTAAGGTTAGTCCTGTCTAAAATGACAAGGACCATGTTGAAAGGGGCTGCATGCCCACGGTGCATGCGGTGCACCTCTAAGACTGGGAATTTTTGGGCCTTTAGGTCCTCGAGCACGTCTTCGCACCCGATTTCCTTAGGGACCCCCCGAATGACTACGCGGAGGCGCCGGTCCTCCTCCAAGCTCCACGTATGGAAAGTTATCGACATAGCGTCGAGAAGGCGGGTCAGGTTTCGGTAGTCCGTGATGGACTCCGTTTTGAGTCGGATACCCTCAGTTCGGGTCTCCGCAACAAAGAAGATGCCATTGGCATCGCAGCGGGCCTTGATGGCCATCCACTTGTGGCGGTTAGTGATAACCACCGCAGGCGGTCGCTGGGAGCGTTTGGGAGGGGTGGGGAGAGAAGCTCCCTCGGCACCCTGTTCAGCCGCGGGGGGCGAAGCGGGCGAGTCGGAGAGAGGGGCGGCCGGATTTGATACGGCGGCTAATTTGGCGGCCTTGTTGGCAGCGCCCTTGTTGCGCCTTGTGCGCTTGCGGCCTGAGGCCACAATGAAATCGTCCGAGTCGGACGAGGGGGCGGAACTCGAATCCGAAGATTCGGGGATGACCTCCATCTCGTCATCGGAGATCGAGGAGGAGGGTGCGGTGGCGGAGGGCGCGGCGGCGGAAGTCGCTACTGCGGGGTGCACGGTGGCGGGGGGCGCGGCAACGGCGGGCGCAACGGTGGGCGCAACGGTGGCGGAGGGCGCGGCGATGGAAGTCGCGGCGGCGGAGGGCTTGGTGGCCGAGGGCTTGGTGGCCTGAGGGGCCGGGCGGGAGGTGGCCAGAGGGACCGAGGGGGCTACGGCCTGAGGGGCCGATGAGGCTGCGGCCTGAGGGGCCGATGGGGCTGCGGCCTGAGGGGCCGTGGGGAAGAAGATTGCCTTCAGGTGAAGGCCAATTGCGGGCACGAGGTCCGGATTTTCCCTAGCAAAGTTGACTAGGGGCGACAAGGCCTCTTCGAGAGCGCGATTTTTCGGGTCGGTCGCCATGGCGACCGGCCTAGTAAGGGAACCTACAGCTAAAACGAAATTATCGCAGTTCGTCGCGTCACGTTCCGCAAGGAAGAGCTGCGAAGAAACCTTGCGGCAGTCGTGCCTAATTTGGGAGCGCTCGGGGGGAGAACCCGAGGTGTGTAGTCCTAGTCCCCCGCGCCGGGTGAGGCGAGGGGGGTGCTTCTAAGGTGTGCCCTAAGCTTGTATGCCTCTGACCAATCTTAATGTGTCAGAGGGTCCCTAACTGCTTAAGGTTCGGAGGGTAGCTTCGAGCCGGAGCTCTAGGCGCCCAAGCCGTTCCCTAAGGATAGGAAGGAGGAAGGGGTGGGCGGGAGGGGGCGATAGCTAGTGTCGGTCAGGGGAGCCCCCTAGGCCGGTGGTTCTAGCCCCGTCCGGGTAACTGCTTCACCCTGAAGGGGATCGGCGAGTGCCCGGGTCGCACTCCTGGCTGTGCAAAGTTGGCACCGTGAGGTATCACACAGCCAGACCACGAAACTGTGGTTTTATCGGCAAAAAACGCGCGAAAAACCGAAGAAACTCTAAAAATCGAGATAATGCCTCCTTGTCTTAAAAAAGGCAAGGAGACACGTGTGTCGGAGCGGCGGTAGCGTAGCGCGGCGGCGGGGGGCGTGCGTAGCACGCGGGAGCAGCGTAGCGCGGAGGCACCGGGCACCGGACGTGTGACTCGGACGGCGTCGCGAGCACGAATGTTGCCGCAAAACTTCTCCAACGAGATTCCTTTATATACACATTCTTTGTCTTGCTAAGTTGGTTTTGACAGCCCAGTGGCGCTGTCGGTAGTGATACTCTCTCGTCTCGACCGTGCTTGAAGCCAGACGTGCACTACATTATATAAATTTTAATATATTCCACACAGTCTAAAACAAACCTTAAAACCTTGGACGAAAGTTAAATTGTCAATGTCCCACACAAGTGATATAAGCTGTTTTTAGTCAACGACAGTTCGCTGCCGCGTTGAGCCGCCGCCGCGCCGTGCGCTTGAGTTTCACCAGCAAAGCAAGGGACCCGTGAGTAAAAGAGACAATTGCTATAATTGCTATCGCAGTCACTCTACGACCTGTTTGCCTCTGCGTCACTGTGCGCCGCTGCCACACCGCTTCGGCTCCTCTCACACTTGAGTAAAAGGGACAACTGCCATAATTGCTGTCCTTGTCGCACTGACATCGTTTGCATCGCGGTGACATCACTGAATCATTGTTGTGGTTTGCACACTGCGGTACTGCGCCCGGCCCGGCACCCATCTATGTTTGTGTGTAACGACACGGTGCTACTGTGCTACGTAGTACGACGAACGAGTTGTAAATAAATAATCACGATTTGTTCATTTTAATTCTGTTGGAGATAATATTGCCGCGCATAGAATATTGTGCATAGTATTGAATATATGTTAATAATAATATACAATATCATTAAACGATACATAATAAATAGTAAGCTATGAAGCCGACCGAAAAATCAAACTCTGCTTCTGATATACGCGATTTAGAGAAACAGACCGTGTCCGAACGGAATAAGAGAAAGCGCCCTCATGACATATCGGATACCTTAATGGACGAAATAAAAAAAGAAATTAAGGATTCTCTCATGACATTTGCGGACTCGCAGTCTGAGCAGACAAATACAATCTTAACTGCTCTAAAAGATATTCAACAAACCACGAGTAAAGTTGAGAGCACCATAACGTTCCTATGTGATGAAAATCGTGAACTTAGGAAGAAGATTGATCTCCTAGAACAACAGAATAAAGTAGACAGAGAACAGATCATGTTATTAGAAAATAGATTGGAAGATTTACAAAGGACTGAAAGAAAATCAAATATTGAAATTAAAAATGTACCATTAAAAGGGGGAGAATCAAAAATGGAATTATGTGATATGATGTATACTCTCGGGGAAAACATGGGATGCAAAATAGAAAAGATGGACATAAAAGATATTTTAAAAGTAAATAAAAGTAAAACAGATAATGGTACCATTATAGTTGAATTTACTAATACAATCATAAAAACTGAAGTAATAAAAGCTGCGAAAGTTTATAATACGAGAAATAAGACGAACAGACTGTCTGCGAAACATTTGGGAAACAAGTCCAAGCCCGATATCCCTATATATATAGGAGAAAATCTAACTCCTAAAGCATCCCGACTTTATTTCCTGGCACGAGACATAAAACAACAGAAGAATTACAAGTACTGCTGGACCAACTTCGGCAAGATTTACCTACGGGCAGATGATAACTCACCGATAATATCGATAACTGGTGAAGCCCAGATTCAACAGTTAGCTACCAAATGACTATTTTTCCCATGGTGTTATTGCTGTTGTTTTTATTTGATATGTACCGTGAGTATAGATAATTGTTTGCTGAGTACTTTGTGTAATACCTCTTATATCGTAACAAAATTATTAAGTCTAAAACTGGATCTGATAACTTTTATGAAAGCTTTGCGTAAATCAGATTTAAAACTGCATTTTGTAACAAAATACATTAATTCAATTAATTCTGCATATCCCCCCTACTCAATCTTAATTTTATATGGATAATAAGCCAGATTCCATAATACAAGAATTAGATACATTAAATAATATAACCGCTATAGAAACCTCAATTGAAAAACTAAATAATCACTTACCACCTGGCTCTCCTAATCTTTCTATTGTTGCACAAAATATAAGAAGCGTACACAATTATACAAACTTAGATGATCTTGATATTAATCTCTCTATTCTTAAACATGTCATCGATATTATCGTTTTGACAGAATGTCGTACTAATCCTAATAAGCCTATCCCTAGTAAGCGTAATTATCTAAGTTATCATTCAAATTTAAAAGTTAATCAAAACGACGGTGTAGTTGTATATGTAAAAGATAGCATAGATCACACTGCGAGAGAAGTACCGCTTCCTGGCGCTTCCTGTATCGAAATCTCCACTAAGTGCCATAATATTATTGCGATCTACAGATCTCCTTCTGAGAGAAACCCCATAGATTTTATTCAATCACTTGATAATCATATTACCTCTACAAAACTGAAAAATAAAAATATTATAATTATTGGAGATATAAACATAAACATAATAGAAGGAAATAAAGATAGATATTCAGATGCATACCTTGATACATTAGCATACCATAGTATTTTACCGGGTCACTCATTTGATACTCGAGTCAATAGTTGTATTGATCATATAATGACTAATTTAAATCCCACACGTTTCGCATCTACAATTGCAGTACTCGACACAACTATTACTGATCACAAACTGATAAGTATGTTCATATATGATGAATCAAATTCAAAACCCTCTAAATACGTAAAAAAGAAAATTTCAATAGATTTCTCAAATGCTGTTCTAACATTACGAACCAAAATTACGCCAGATATTTTAAATACTAGTGACCCGGAAAAATTAGCTACGGACCTTATTACAATCGTAACAGACTCTTTAAACTTAAATACAAAAACGATAACAGTTTCCAATAGTAAAAGAATTCTAAAGCCATGGATAACACCAGGAATTTTAAAATGCATTAATCATAGAAATAAATTACAGAGACAACTAAAGCTAGACAAATCAAATGAAAGTCTTAAAATTACATTTCGTAGGTACAGGAATTACTGCAATAAATTAATTAACAAATTAAAAATCCAATTTGAAAAAGATCTTTTGGAAAAATCTAAAACCAGCTGTAAAGAATTATGGAATTGTATTAAAAATATCACACATTTAAATAAACAGAAAACATCAAACACAGAATTAAAAACCTTAAAAAACAACCCAATTGAGTCAGCGAACTTCATAAATGACCATTTTAACAATGTCGGCAAACGTCTAGCAAAAGAAATAAAAAACACTGATAATAATATAATTCATGAATATTTTGTGTCTCTAAAATCGCTGCCTAATACTATTGGCATCATTGAACCTGAAACTACAGAAATTGAATCAATTATAAATAATCTTAAAACTGACTCTGCCGCTGGATGGGACAATATCCCCACAAGATTCATTATAATGGCAAAAACAGAGCTTATTCCGATTTTAACTCATCTATCTAGACTAATGTTTCTCCATGGTGTTTTCCCTCGGTGTTTGAAACGCGCGATCATACACCCTGTTTTTAAAGCCGGTGATCCAAATGATATTAACAATTATAGGCCCATTTCTGTTTTACCCGCGATATCTAAAATTATGGAGAAATTAATCAATACGCGGCTTATACAGTTCCTTGAAAAATATAACCTATTGTCCAACTGTCAATACGGCTTCCGTAAAGGGAAAAACACCGAAGACGCAATTCATGACCTAACTAAGGAAATTATTAAGAACCTTGATGAAAAGAAGAAAACTCTATGTATTTTTCTAGACCTCAAAAAGGCCTTCGATACGGTCTCTGTTCCCGTTCTCTTACGTAAAATAGAAAAAATAGGAGTTAGAGGTAATTTTCATCGATTAGTATCCAACTATTTAAGCGAACGTTCTCAAAGAGTCAAACTTGATGGTGATACGTTTAGCAATGACACCCTTACTGAAAATTTCGGCGTTCCACAGGGTAGTGTCTTGGGGCCTACCCTGTTTCTTATGTATATAAATGATCTCACTGATTTAACTTTAGCAAATGGACATATTTACTCCTATGCAGACGACACTGCAATACTTTTTGAAGGAAAAAAGTGGCCTGATGTGTACAAATATGCAGAAGTCGGATTAGGTCGTGTTATTCAATGGCTAAACATAAATTCATTATCTCTGAATATCAATAAAACCAACTATATTCCTTTTTCAATCGGTAACTCTGACGAACCAGGCGAGGATCTAACTGTAACTGCACATATATGTTCTAGCGCTAAAGATTGTGACTGCTTGATAATTGAAAGAGTAAAGCGTACTAAGTACCTTGGTGTTACGCTCGACAACAACCTAACATGGTACCCCCAACTTGCTGTAGTAGCAGCCCGATCGAGAAAACTAATCTGGCTCTTTAAGCATTTACGAAGGATAGCTGACGTACAATTACTCACATATATCTACAAATCTCTTGTTCAATCGATTATCCTGTACTGTATAACAGTCTGGGGCGGTACATTTAAAACAAAATTTATAAGTATAGAACGGGCCCAGAGAGCCGTGTTGAAGGTCTTGCTACGAAGGGATAGATTATATAGTACTACAAAATTGTATTCCGAATTAAATGTATTAACTGTCAGGCAGTTGTATATTTTGCAAAGTGTTATAAGAGTGCATAAAAACACCATTATTGACCCAAACCTCGTTAACAAAAGAATATCACATTCAGTTATCAGATCAAAATTGGTTAGAACAGTTTTTGCAAGTAAGCAGTTTCCAACACAATCGGTCAAAGTATATAATAAATTAAATAGACTAATCCACATATACACAAAGACGACTAATGAATGTAAAAATATAACCCGAAATTGGCTACAAAAACTTACATACAAGCAAACAGAGGACATATTGAGTTGTTAAACAGATTAAAAAGCTAGTTTGTTAAAAATATTAATTACATAGTTAAATAGATAAAAATTAATAAAAATATTACGTAATTATACCTATGCACAGATGCAAGTGGTTGCATGATAGTTGTTATTTGTACTTTGCCTTACTTTAGTTTTATAACCAATAATTTGTATTAACGAAGTACGAAAGAGCGGTTCCTTCTAATACAAGTTTTGATTAACTTAAAAGGAGGACCCAGAAACTTGTAAATTATGGTTTTGTCAAATAAAGAATTTGAATTTGAATTTGAATACTAGTAATACCAGAAGGCACGGATTCGATTCCCGCACGCAAAACATAATGTAATGGCATTTGTGTTCGTCTCGATTCTGGGTGATTTCTATGTATTACTAGGTGACCCGGCAAACTTTGTACCACCTAGAGGCACTACCCTACCCTACCCTTACCATACCCTACTCTACCCCTACCCTATGAGTCAGTATCATGAGCATCTTGAGTTATAAATGGTGTAACTAACACGACTTTCTTTTATATATAGACTACTTGTTACCCGCGGCTCCGCCCGCGTGGTCAAGCTAAAATGGCAATAAGTCTTTTATTATATAAATATGTTTAAATATAATGTGTCCGTAGTCTTGTACCTGTAACACAAGCAGGATAAGTCTACCCTAGCTTATTTTGGTACCAGATCACGATGTGTAAATTGTGTAGAATTTATTTATATAATAAGCCAAGGTAGGCCAAAATCTTACAACACCTTTGCAAAACCTACATTTTTACAAAATTACTAGCCCTTTGGAAAATACTAAATTATCATAAACTGCACTAACACAAAGATAATTAAATTTAACCTTCCATTACTGTTACTAAACTAACTACTTACTAACTTATGTAAGTCTTACATGACAAAGCTTCCATTAATAACCCGCGTCTAATCGCAGTACCATCCCGTATCAATTCGTGGGGTCAACCTTGAAGGTTTATTAGCTTGAAGCACGCAACAACACTTCAATGCAAGGGGTGGTTGCAATTCATTTTAGACGTTAACTTATAATTACACTTTCTTGATAACGTCGTAAAGAAAAATGTATTATGCTAATTGCACTGCTTTTAAATATAGGAGTAATTCTATTCTAGTGTTAATAAAGTAGAATATAAATAAACTAGCTGACCCGGCGAACTTCGTATCGCCTAAAGAACCTTCATGCTGAATTTCATTCGAATAACTTCAAAACGGCAAAGTTTCATACTAACTTTGCACCCCCGTTTAACCCTCTAAGGGATAATTTTTGAGAAAAATATTTTACTCGTGTTTCATGCCTTTCAATAAAGAACCTTAATGCTGAATTTCATTTAAATAACTTCAAAAACGGCAAAGTTTCATACGAAATTTGCGCCCCCGTTTAACCCCCTAAGGGATGATTTTTGAGAAAAGTATTTTACTCGTGTTTCATGCCTTTTAATAAAGAACCTTCATGCTGAATTTCATTCGAATAACTTCAAAAACGGCAAAGTTTTATACTAACTTTGCACCCCCGTTTAACCCCCTAAGGGATGATTTTTGAGAAAAATATTTTACTCGTGTTTCATGCCTTTCAATAAAGAACCTTTATGCTGAATTTCATTTAAATAACTTCAAAAACGTCAATGTTTCATACGAAATTTGCGCCCCCGTTTAACCCCCTAAGGGATGATTTTTGAGAAAAATATTTTACTCGTGTTTCATGCCTTTCAATAAAGAACCTTCATGCTGAAATTCATTCGAATAACTTCAAAAACGGAAAAGTTTCATACTATATTTGCACCCCCGTTTAACCCCTTAAGGGATGAATTTTGAAAAAAATATTTCACTCATGTTTCATGCTTTTCAGTAAAGAACCTTCATGCTGAATTTCATTAGAGTAACTTCAAAAACGGCAAAGTTTCATACTAACTTTGCACCCCCGTTTTACCCCCTTAGGGGATGAATTTCCAAAAATCCTTTCTTAGTGAGCACCTACGCCCCAAAAGGAACCCCCACGCAAAATTTGAGACTCCTGGTACTTGTAGTTTCGGAGATTTCGTGATGAATCAGTCAGTGATTTTCTCTTTTATATATATAGATGATAGGGACAATTCACACAGATTAAGCTAGCCCCAAAGTAAGTTCGAAACTTGTGTTGTGGGATACTTATATTTTATAACAAATACATATATAGATAAACATCCAAGACCCGAGGCCAATCAGAAAAAGTTCGTTTTTCTTCATGACCCGGCCGGGATTCGAACCCGGGATCTCCTGGGTGGCGGTCTGGCGAAAGAATATGTACTTACTTTATCTAAACCACATGTAATCCTATTAATATTATAACGGCGAAAATTTGTGTGTATGTTTATTACCTCTTCACACTCAAATGGCTTGGCCAATTTTTATGATATTTTGTAAGTAGGAAGCTGATATCTTGAATTAACACATAGGATACTTTTTATCCCGAAAAGTACGCGATTCCCGTAGGATTTGGTCAAAATTAGTAACTAGTAAAAAAAAAACATAAAAAGAACGTTTGTAATGAATAGGTACGTACGGGGCCCAGAGGTTGAGTAATTAAGAATGGCTATATCCGAAAACCCTTGCTATTGGAAACGAATAATAAGTCGGCTTACTTACAATAAACTTTATCAAACTTAAAAATATACTTAATAGAACATAAAAACAATATTACATTCCGTTCCGGAGAGAACTGTTGCGCTTTTACATCAACAGCCAAATAGCTTTTCTTTTTATTGCTTCAAAGCGCAAAGCTGAACAAACTTGAAACTACTTTCATTCATATTAACTTGTTCTTCGTAACATAGGTACCCAACTATCCTCCTTGTAATCCCTACGTAAAGACGTAAAGCACAGATTATTTATTACCTACTTATTTCGTAAAGGTAAGTGCTTTGAGTATATTTTCCACATATTTTTTTTAAAGACATCTTCGCGACTATCTATTACTAATTAAAACACTAGCAAAATTTTCAATGTGCGTGTACAAAATGTTTATCTTGTGCGGGGTTCAAATCCATTGTCCTTTAGACAAATTAGTCAACCAAACCACAACCTGCCAAAGACAGTTTTAGCGGGACGTCGTACTGTCAGATTCTGAATCGCATTTTTTGACACATTAACTAAAAAAGAAAAAAAAAGAGATAGCAAATGCGTCTCAAAAACTGGCTGTTAAACTCATGTCGATGATAAACCTACCTGTCCGGGGGGAGTAGAGATGGTGAGACCTTCTTGCGTAAGTTTGCGAGCGCTGTTAGCTCCTCGCGCTTCCTGGACGGCGGCGGAGCCCCGCATAGTGTCAGCATAGGCGTCGGCGTTGGTTGGGTGTTCCGGGACAATAGTCTGATGACAAAGAGAACTTAAATTGTATCACCGCATCACTAGTTAATAATAATGATGAAGAATTAGTTAATCATAATCATAAGTAGGTATGATGGTCTTAAAAACATATTTTAATATTCTATATTTACGAAAATATTTTGCGCCCGAATGCTCTTCCAATTTCAAGCTGAAAATTACACTCGACCCGATTTCGATAGGTCGTGTTCAAATCCCACTTGAGGTGGGGAGAAGAATTTTTTATTATAAATAATTGCGAAATAAGAATGAGTAGTTAGTTGAACGTTGAACCATTGTCTAAGTAGGTGGTAAAATAACAATTAATACTTATATTATAGCTTTGTTACGTACTATGCAAAAAATCTCATCGTCATCATCATCGCAGCCACAAGAAGTAGAAGAATCTCTTACATGTTTCCATGGACCTTTCTAGGTCCATGCATGTTTCCAGTATGATAGGTTGGACGTAAGTTATCATTTACTCAGAAATATTAGTTATCTCAATACTATCTGCTAAATTACATAAGAGAAAATTATTACATAGAACACTTTCATTTATCGTTAAAATTATTTATCGCAAACAAGAGAATCTCCGTCTCAAAGTAAAAATATTTATTTTAATCTTCATAATTTCCGAGTTTATGAATTAAAATTACCTAAACAAATTATGCTACTAAAAATATTTTTATAAACCATAATATTTTCTTCACTTAGTTACATAAAATTTATATGTCCATCAGGGGACATCTGTGGCTGAGATGATAAATATAAAAGTTAATAAAAGACAAAAGAACATACCTCTTGGATGCCGGCGTCCTCTTTGATAAAAGAGTGTAGTCATATAAATTGGAACTAGACGGATTGCTGTTGAGGGTAGGCGTTGGGTAGTAGGCCTCGTCATCTCTGTAGTTGTTGTTGACTAATGCTGACTTCAGGGGTAGTAGCTCGACAGTGTCTTTGCCCCGAGGCTCGCGTGGCGAAGTCATTGCGGGACGGGCATCGTGTGCGACCGCCGGCTGCTTGCAGCCCACTGAAAGATCTAACCTTGAAAATGCTGCAGCGTAGGGCTGCGCCGTATTTAAATGCTGGGTAGGGTATAAATAATGTCTCAGCTGTAGCAATCTACTAAGACACAGGCAAAGCTAGGTAAAGGTTTTTTAGGTGTCATAGGACAAACAAGCGGGTTTAGTCCACAGAGTTGCGTAGTTCATTTAATTTGTACATAAGTTATGGCACGTTATTTTGTCGGTATAAAAACTTCTGGCAAGAAGTAAAGTAATACTACGAAAACCTGCTGGTTTAGCGGTTGCAGACTTTTTATTCGAAATACGAAAAGTTGGTCAGAGAGTCGCGTTAGGGAGTTTGTATACCTGCCAATTTAAATTTAAAAAAGATGTGTACTTATTAAAGTTTATTTTTATTTTTATTAAAGTAATTATGCATTTACAAAATCCTAAACTAGTTTGAGACTAAAATGGCGTGTGTTATTTTATAATAATGTACATAAATTAATATTTATATTATAATACTTATTTGATCGTGGCCCATCCCTAGCGTCACGGGGTGGCAGCAGGCGGTTCCGGGGCAGACCCGCAGGCCGCATGCGCGGGTCCCTGCGCCGACACTTGCATTTACCTTGCCAAAATCGCACCTCTACCTCCCATACCAGCACCTACTTGCCGCGTAAACATTTGTATGGCGTCCCGCTGTCTGCCGCAGAGGCCTCTAAACGAGAACGAAAGAGAGGCAAGATAGATAATTACTTATTAGAAGTTAGTAGTTGTTTACTTAGTTTTAATTGCATTGCATTTTATGTTGATGTATAGACGAATAGAGGTATTGCTAGAAAATATATTTTAATTAAAAAATGTTATCTTGTCTCGTGTTGTATTCAAAAATATATACTGCGTCAAAATTAGGTATAAGTACAGTCAACGGTAAAAATATTATGAATTACAAAATTGCACCCTAGTTTTTTATAAATCCAAAAGAAAATGCCACTACTAGACATTTACCCTACAGGTCTTACAGCGACAAGGTACTAAAGTGATATTTTATGCCATTGTGTGCAATATGACTGTAATTTTTTTCATTGCAAAGTTAAGAAAGAAAACATCAATTTGTATTCACTTCTAAAGTCACATTTTTTCTTTCAGGTCTCTGCTCGACTCCTTGCGCTTTGGCGTTAAAAATAAATGCCCCAGTGATTTTATAAAAATGTATTTCAACGCCGAAACTAATGTGACGTGAGAAAACTTGTACCGAGACCCAACTTCCATTGTACTACTACACTCTTCAATAGCTTAAGAGAGGTAGGGCACTGCGGATAATCCGCTCAAATCGGAGCAGCCCGTCTGGGGAAGGACCTCCACCTTACAGAAGATAGCCAAATAGCATTGGTCTCGGCCATGTTGTGTTCCTACGGTGAGGAAGGTCTCCAGAGTTCCACTTGGGGGGGTTGGGAGGGTTGGCAACGCGCGAGTGATACCCCCGGTATTGCAAGCGTCTATAGGCTACGGTGATCCTTACCAAAAGGCCGTATGCTTGTTTGCCACCTTTGTGGTATAAAAAATAAAAAAAATAGCTTAAGTTGGACATCCTTTTTCATACTGATAGGTACCTGAAATACCTATTACTAAATAAATATGGTCATATAGCCAACTTTTTTATAAACTCCTAGAATTAAAACAAACACTTTATGAAATCCAATATATTTTATTATAGCCCAATAATTTTCAATGGATAACAATATTATTATTGACAAATAACAAGCACCCAGCGAAATAGAAGCCAGAATCGCTCTTTCCTTACACTACTTAATTGAACACTAAGTAATACAAAATAAAAATAATCTCTTAATCAAACACTTACAAAATCACAGATAAACATGTTCAACATAATATCTCTTAAGGGACCATCATATGCATTAAATGCAAAGGAATGGTAGAGCATTTATGAAATGGGCCTCGCAGAATATCGACGTAAAGCAGCAATGCTCGGAATTCGACGATTAATTATTCCGACAATCTTTCGAAACTCAATATATCTGAACATAATATATCTGAACTTCGAAAATTAATTCGAAATTCAGAAATATATGTTTTGTTGAAGTAGTTTCAAAATTTAGACTGTCCGAATAATTGTCGAAATTCAGAATGACACCACTTCCTTAATTGTAGCAAGCAATGTACGCCTCTAGTATTACTGACGATAATAAGCAGCAATAACCACCTTCTATCAGGTGACCCACTTGCCTGTTTGCTTGCAGTATGGCACAAAAAATCATGAGGTTACATTATGTAAAAATGGGCAAAATCCAAAAAATTCATACAACAATTTTTATATGGTCCCTTATATTACTTTATTGTGAAATGTGAAGGCACCAAATATTCACAGAGTTCCCGAGCTAGGTCAGCATTCTTCAGTTCTCTAAACACGCTAGTTTTAATAATAGACTTGTTACATTTTATTATTCTCATTGCGGCATGCTTCAAAATTTTCGCATTATACATATCAGCTACAATCAATGTTTCTATTGCGTTTTGAACTGTCAAATTCTGAGTCAGAATATACTGACACAAGTCTAGTAATCCACGAAGATTGAATCTGTCTGCTAGTTGTAATAAATTGAAAGGATTACAATTATCAAGATCAAACACAGTGCCGCTATAAATACATTCTAGAACACACTGAAAGTCCTCCTTATTGACGTCAATGAGTTTCACATACCCACTCCGGCTTTCAGCCATTTCATCTTTGAGCATGGCTTTGAATACTTCGCTGCTTGCCGCCAGAAGCGCCTTATGAACTTTAAACTTGTGCCCATCTGAGACTTCTATCGTAAAATCTGAACCAACCGGATCATTAAGCAGAGCTCTAAAGTCATGGTTATATTTGACGTTTTCTATAATCTCCTGACTGAAGGCCTTTGTTTCTCTATTCATGAATTTCACAGAAATATAGACTCTCTTATTTCTCAGTAAGTCCACATCAATTTCTTTAAAACAATATGTTGTTAAATAATGTTGCGAGACTTCTTTTATTTTATTAAAAGTGAATTCTTTTAGTGACCGACTGAAGTATACTGCATCATTCTTTTTATCGAATTCCATGTCATTAGAGTCACTGATGGCAAGTGTGAAAGTACCATCATGCCGATTCCATAGGAACATATGTAGGAGATACAGGTCGGCCACCTGTTCAGTTTTATAAACAAACCAGTAGTCAGCGACATCTGCTATGTATGTCCCTCCAACATCATACATGTTGGGCCTGTTGAATTTCTGATAAAGATCCTCGATGCATAGCCATTTTCCTTCTCCTGTTTGACAAACTTTGTGTCCATAGACTGTATTTGGGCTTTCCTAAAAAGAAATCATAATTAATTAATAGTTTTAAATATTTATGTTGTGTAATCTATGGATAGCCAGTGCTAAGTTTCTTGCCAATTCTTCTTAGTACAAATCTGGTGGTACGAAAAAATTGAGAAGATTCGAAAAGCGGCCTCTTTGAAATATATAGCACACTAAAGCACTTACGGTAATCATGGTTTGGTCAGAAAGTCCCTATAAATTAATTATAAAACAAATCACACCATTCTCAATCAATTATTGGTATTTTTAAACAAAATTTACTTGGTTCATGATGCCGTTACTAACTAGACTAAAAGATGAATAATTGTAGGAGGGATTTATAAGCCTACAGTTACACCTTAATTATTAAATATTGCGCAAGATTAAAATTTAATTAAATGGATCGATTGAATCGATAGAATGTAATTACAAAAATTAAGTATTTATTAGATAAGTAAAATGTAGCAGTACATGTAACAGTACAATATTATTGTTGTGCTTTTTTTGTAAATACATCATCGTTTCGATGACACATCCGCGTGTTAGCCATTATCATTATTTAATTATTTTGTAATTACCTACCGGTGAAATTTCATTGGAGACACTTTTTGTTTCTTCATTCATTATGTTGAAAGAAGTTATTAGTTTTATTTATGTAATAAACTTTAATCAGTGAATATAATTTCAAAATAAATAAGTAGAAAAAGCGTTGCAGAAATTAACAATGTGACAGACAATGTCATCAAATCAAATGACGGCTGTTTGACAGTTTGACAGTAGTCGCAAAACTGCGTTGTACTTGTAAATGTCTGTCTGTTAGTCCAAAAATGGTATTCGAAACACATTTGTTTCGCCAGGTACGCATGACTCTATTGTATAGTGCAAACAGTGCAAATCAACCTTATCATCATCATCATCTCAGCCACAAGAAGTCCACAGGTTCAAAATATCTATTGTTTTTGAGTCCGCCTAGGCCTCCTCCAACCCAAACGTCTCCAGCATCATAGATTAATATTGTAGAGCGGTACTGTCCAGCATGACCCGTTGGCAGCGGCATCCAACGGTTTCCTGCGAGTTAAGCTGGAAACAAATTAACGGACGCGGCTGACAGCTGCGACTTATATGTATCTAATCATTGAATGTACACTAAACTGTGCAAACTATCGGAGGTAAGTAGTGGACGTAACCTTGAGCTGACCTTGAGCGTTCGGACGTCCAACAGAAATCTGGCGCGCTGGATGTTTTTGTCAGTCGAAAACGTCCGCGGACGGTATGCACAGGGTATGGGACATGTCCGTGCGTCAGACAAAGTTTATACCGACGTTCATCTCGTAATAAATGGGGATACAAAGTGTGGAATTCACCGGACTCTGTTCTTTCTTTATTTATTTCGTGGACCCAAACGCTTTTATTTTTTTTTCTGGGTGGACAACATCCTCACTTTCACTACTCGACATGTTTCTTCGTTTAGAGTACAGTTCTTTGTGGAATAGGCGTTGGAACGCGTCCGCAAGCAACGTCCCTAATGCCGGTTCTACACGTTGGCCAACGTGTAGAGGCGGGATTCTCTACTCCAACACCTACCAAACCCCCCTCTACACGTTGGCCAACGTGTAGAGCCGGCAAGACTGTTCACAAATTATCAGTCGCGGCTGTCAGCCGTGTCCGTCGACCTAATGCGTCAGCCGCGTCCGATAATTTGTTTCTTTGCCTGCAAGTCCCGATGCGACCAAAGAGTATATAATCACTACGTTTTAGCTGCGACTATCCTTCTATGGTCCGGTCCGACAACCCTACTAAAGATTTTTTTGTTTTTTTTTGTTTTCTTCGCTCTAGGGCAGGCAAAGGGCTTTGAGCCCATACAGCCAAGTCATAAGTAAATTTATAAGTAATTCAAAGCAGCGAGTTCATGCTATCCTGACATTCTTGACTCAGTATACAGTCTCTGAGTCAAGACGCCCCGAAGAAAGATGATAGCAAAATTTCTTCAGAAAATACGGATTTTGAAGTCAACACGATAATGCACTTTTAATAGGTTCCTGATCACAAACCTCAATCAATATGTACTATAACCAATGTTTGCTTCACATTACACTATCAATACTATGAATCAAACGCAGAAACACACAAAAATTAAATTTCTAATCACGAGCCCAAGTGGACGCTATTGTAGTTGGCGCCAAAATCCCCCTACTAAAGAAACGGAAATGAATGAAATGGTTGACATTTTATTTTGACATTGACGTTTTATAATTGAATTTCATTCATTTCATTTGACATTTTTGCATGTATCTCGATTGTTTTTTAGATTTTTCATTTTAATTATTCAACACAGCAATAGTTATTTTGATAATTCACTAATGCTATGACAAATATTGAGGCGTTAAGCCTCTATCGAAATGGTTCTAAACGCTGCTGTACAGATGTTAAGGTAAGTTTGAAGGATAACCTTTATTTTTTCGTGAAATAACTTTTTTTTTTATAAATACATTAGTCATAATTTAGTAAATTTCATCTATATTGCCCTAGCTTTCATTGGTTTAGTGAACAACGTTTATCCCTTAATTATATTATGGCGATTGTGGTTGTTATCATAAGCAAACCAGAGTAATTACAAATTGAAAAATTATAATGTCATGATCTCCATTTATTATTTTTAATTTTCATTATCATAGCTATTTTTAGCACCAATCCTTAATGATCAGTAAACATCATATATTGTATGGCATTATGTTACAGGGAGGCAGATGAGTTGAAACAAAAGATATTGAAATTTAAAAGTGGGACATCAATGTTACAAGAACGCAGCTTGTGGGTCACACAACAACAATTGCAAAAAGTAAGCAAAACTTCATACGTCTAACTCCTAAGTACTCCTAACTAAACCATCAGGATTGCCAGAGTCCACTACCATGTTGTAGAGATAAAAAAAAAAAAAATGTTAAATTATACAATACAGAAAAGAAAATGATACAGTAAAAAAATACTATTTAAACTTATGCTCCAAGTTAAAATAGGTAATTTGAGTAAGTCTGGTTTATTACAGGTTTATCAAAAAGTATTAGTACTAGATCTGGACTATGCATTGGACAAGAAAGTGGAACAAGATTTATGGAACATTGGATTTAAGCAGCAGATTGAAGCTCTGCAGGCCATATCCAAGGATAGAAAGGTAATTAATAAATTATGAAACATTTATTCAGTACAGCACTCAAATTTCAGCAACAGCATTCAAATAAATTTAAAAACTTCAAACACAAAGAAAAAATACCTGTCAGTCATTTATGAGCCCGTTGGCAACGCGTGAGTGATACCCCCAGTATTGCAAGCGTCTATAGGCTACAGTGATGCTTACCATCAGGCGGGCCGTATGCTTGTTTACCAACTTTGTAATAAAAAAAAATGTCAAAAATTTTTCAGACTTTGTGTATTTAAACCTATTATAACATTATTTCAGAATCCCCTCCGCAGTGAAGGGCAGGCTATGCTATCATGGGTGTTGCAGGCCGCCGCTGGATTCTACCTTTGCCTGCTACATCAAATCTGCACAACATTCAAATTAGATTTACCATTTAGGTATGTATAATATTAATAATGATTTGTATTTACTAGATCAGGGGTGTCCAACATAATTTTGCGGCAGGCCAGGTCAAGCATGTGTGTAACCATAGCGGGCCAAAGAAATACCCAATAGCAAAGTGAGCTTTAAAACATTAAAGAGGAGTAATGTTTTAAAGCTCACTTTGCTATTGGGTATTTCTTTAGCCCGCTATGGTTACAAACATGCTTGACCTGGCCCGCTGCAAAATTATGGTAGGTATGACTTTAAAAAATTTAACTAGCTAGCTTCTCTAGGGAGATTTTAGTATCTGCATTCAGGGTACGGTCAGGACACATTCAAAAATGTGACGAATGTCAAGTTGTTGAGGATGTAACACATTTGTTAGCGGAGTGTGGCCGACATGACGCGCTGAGGAACAGATTGTTTCCACAAATGAGGCTGGGTGGTGGGAACATTAACGAAATATTAAGTAGTTTGTCCAACGAACTTCCCTATGAGGCTGACATGGTCAGGCATGGCTAAAAGCCTCAAAGAAAAATAGAGAAAAAAAAAAAAAAAAAAAAAAAAACTAGCTAGCTCGCGGGCCGGATGTAGGGCCTACGTGGGCCGGATGGTGGCCCGGGGGCCGTATGTTGGACGGGCCTGTACTAGATTAATTGGAATAAATGCTCCACCAACCCATTTATTTTGTCAGCATTATTTCTGTATTTGAGGTTGCCTGGAAGAAATTGTGTAGTGATAAGGCCTATTGTACTTCTAAATTATTTGTCCATGTATATTGTAGTCTATGTTTTGGTCCAACAAAGAGTTTGTATTGTAGACGGCGCGCTTCCCTGCTGGGTTTTACGGAGGGCTGGGGCGCGTTGCCGTCAGAGGCGCGTCTGCCGGCGGCAGGCGCGGCGCGCTACATCTGCCAGCACTGCCTCGTGCACCTGGGGGACCTGGCGCGCTACCGGCAGCAGCTGCGAGTGGCGCATACCTTCTACCGGCACGCGCTGGTGCTGTCTGCGCACTCTGGCCAGCCGTACAACCAGCTGGCGCTAGTGGCGTGGCGTAGAGGCAGGCGGCTCGGAGCGCTGTACTGGCACGTGCGCTCGCTGCTCGTGCGCGCGCCCTTCCCGCCCGCGCCCGCCAATCTCGCGCGCACGCTGCAGGCCGCCGCCGCGCAGGCGCAGCAGCTCACCAGGCAGAGGTACAGGCTCAAAGGATTAGAAAACTGTCTCTCGTCGTACACTAATAAATTATTTGTGTAATTTATCTACTGTATGTAGCTACTACCATATCGGAAAAAAGCAAAATGATCACTGTTAAAAGAAATGACGAAAGAAAACCAATTACGGCCTTTTTTTCAATTTAACAATACATTTCATATTTTTTTAAATATTAAAAACAAAACACAGAAAATATGTACTAAACGCGAATGTCATTCCAAATAGCGCTATAATCAAATCCTAAATATAAAGTCAGGTCGTATGCTGCTTTATAAACATCAATAACAGCAATAATACATTTGAATGCATACGTTTACAGCCGGGAGCCGAAAGACCTCCCGGTGCTGGGCGTGCCCCTGCGGCCGGCCGCGCCGAACGCGGCCCGTCCGGCGCCGCAGCGGCTGGACGCGCACGCGTACGTGGGAGAGCTGCTGCGCGCGCTGCATATGATACACACGGTTGAGGAGTGAGTGCACTTAATCATTTATTTTACAAGTAGATTTACAGGAAATATTAGGTCAATATTTTTTATCCTACTAGCATTTCAGACGTGAATGTCCTGTTGAGAAGAAGTGCCGCTGAAACTCAACTGTAGCCTTTGTTTTTAAAAGCCATTTTATCATAAAACACTTCGGTGTTTTGAATACATTAAAAAATATTAAATTACTATAAGCAAATAATATTGACCACAAATTTTTATCTTTAAAATAATCTGTCACCTTATAAAATGCTATAATTAGTTGTGCCATGTTAATTGTACTTACATTTGATTTGATGTTATTATTTCAGATTGGACACTGCTGAGGTATTAGTTGGCAAGTTAAACTCATCGCTGATAGCCCTCGTCGCAACCGACAGCTTCGAATCTATGACGCTCATTAAGGTATAGTTTTCCCACCTTAAAAACCGATTTTCAAAGGAGTGAGAGGACCAGGTTTACCCTTACTATAAATCAACAGTACCAGACTATGGTCAGACAAAATTGCAGCCAAATGTTGAATAACAGATCGCTGCGATGCAGAATATATAAAACAAAAATTAAATTAAATAATCTTTATTCAGATGACCATGATCCATTTTGTTAGTAACAATGTTACTTAAAAAACTATGATATTATTCTGAATTTTTATTTTAGAATATTAATGTTTAGTGCACAAAAACTTTCACACAAAGCGCATGTAAATAACGTGAAGAATTTGGTAACAGATGGCGTGCGTGTTGATATGGTTGGTGCACTCCAGCACTGAGGACCTGGAGGTGGAGAGCAGCGCCTTGAGCTCGAGCGAAGCGCAGGCGGCGCAGCTGGCGCACGCGCTGAGCGGCGGCGCCGTGCTGGCGCTGCTGCTGCCCGCCTACCAAGGGAACGGCCCGCCCCAGAACGTGCTGCCCGCACGTATGTTCACATTATAATTATGGAGATCTGACGACATAGTGCCGAATTTATCGCAGTGGTAAAATTAAGCAATTTAATTACTCATTTTGTGCAACAAACAACTAAACTCGCAAAGAAAATTTTTGGAAAATGGCGCCAACCGTAAGAAAAATATAAGCAGAGATTTTTTTTTGTTTTCTTCACCCATTCTGGGTAGGCAAAGGGAACTATGCCCATACAGCCAAGTTTTCCGTAGATTTTTTTTATTTATATGAAATGAAAATGAAATTTAATGAGATGAAATGAAACCTAACCTAACTCATTTACTCAAATCATTAAATCTGAAATTGAAACAAATTAGTAGCTTCTTTTTAGAAATATTTGCATGATCCTAAAAACTTCTATTAATTTTTTTTTGTAAAAACTTCGTGGTTGAGTTTTTTTTCAATAGACATTATTTTGACAGTTGGGAAAGAACTCACGAGTTCGGAAAAGGTAAAGAAAAAGCACGATGTAATAGCCCACATCCCGAACGCTATACGTCTCTGCAATACGCCACTTTTTGAGCAACTGTATTAAAAATATTATTTTACTGTTGGATGGAATTGTTCATTGATTGAGATTGAGGGGGGTATATTATTATGCTGTAACATCACGCTATGCTAATAAGTTTGCATGGGTCATCAAGTTTGTTATATGCCGTACGGGGCTGATCTGATAAGGGAGCTAATAGGTTTAAAATGAATATTTGACTGTATTTGGTAGTGAAGGTATGGCTGTCGTGGGCGCTGTCGAAGCCCCTGGCGCTGCGCGGCGGGCCGGCGCTGTGGCCGGCGCTGGCGCACGCGCTCAACGAGCTCGGCCGCGGGCAGGACGAGACCGAACACGCCGACACTGACACATGTGAGTTACTAATCATGTGTCAAAAAGTTAAGGGCTCTTTCCACTGAAGCATCCATACTATGACTGTAACACCTAACCGCTGCTCTTGCCACTAATCGCAAACGAAAAGAAGAACATGACCGGTGATGGACCGTTTCAGTGGGCAATCGTTTATTATGTATTTTTTTGCATGTTCCGGTACAATTACGGTCATGGTATGTACGGTTCTGTAAGCGGAGTACAGATATTTTTAATTTTATTCATTTTATCCCTGCAATAAAATGTCCATTCCTCACAGCATAAAGTGTCTTTCTGAATACAGACGAGACAGTGCCCCTCCCGGAAGACGAGGAGCTGCACGGCTTCCTGCCGCTGGAGGGCGCGCTGAGCCGCCTGCGCTTCCCCAGCCACGCCGCCTGGGACACCTACGGGGGGCGCCTGCCCGTCTTCGGCTCGGAGAACCCCGACGATGATGACGAGTACGTATACCTTCAACTATTGAAGCTTGTGGTTTAAAATTAAAGAAACACTAATATTCGATCTAAATTAGATTTTGTGCTTTACAAAGTCGAAATAATGTTTTTAAAACATATGTTGGCATTTTATAGTCTTTTGAAAAGACTGCTTTGAGCAGTAAGGCCGCCTTGTTGCATATACACTAGTTTGTAACTTTTACTGTTTACCGTATCACTTGTTTGTGTGTTGCAAATAAAGCTTATTATAATATCTTCTATTCTATCTATCTTTTTCATTTCTAAAGGAGGACATTATAAAGGAGCATAATTTGGTCCCTATGACCAATAACATTAAGTGATATGTCCTTGGAAAGGTTTCTTAATATTCTACAACTTTTACTATGACAGCCAGTCTCGTATCGCTGTGGGGAATGAATGAATGAATGATCTTTATTTGTTTTTAAATAGGGTGTTACATTAAAAAAAAGTTATAGCACATCAAACCGCGCGAGTTGGGATACAACCATATAAATACAATTTTTTTTTGTAGTAAATAAAAATCCTTTCCAACGAGATCGCTTAACGTTTTTGTCCGTACACATCTGTCGGTCCACATTTAACATACAATTATTTTTAGAAAGTTAATGTATGTTGGTCACATTATTATGAGAACAATTTAAAGTTGACAACAATTTATGTTATTTACAGATCGCCGTCAGAAGTGTCGACGAATTGCCTCAGCAACGAGCCGGAGCTGGAGCACAAGGTGCGCTCGCACAGAATCATCCAGCTCGGGAAGCAGCTCGCTGATTTGCGCGCGGAACACTTGTCCTACACGTAAGCCATTGGACTTGATTTACACCATTTGCCCCCGCACTCTTTCTCTTTATAGCACTCTCTCTGTCTTACATTCTCGTTCTCTTTCTTTCTCTATTCGCAACATATCGACGCGAATGACAATCTAAGACTTTTCTAAGTAGCGAACCTGAGCTTATACTTGGTTTGAAATATCTTATTTTAAATGGAGATTTTATTTAACCCTCCCAAATATGACGTAAATTATTCATGTCTTCTTACGGGTTTGCCCGTGTTGTGCAGAGGAATGACCCTCTTCATTTATCGTTTGATTTCCTCTAATTTTTTTGTCAAAATCCCTATTATATAGCTACAATTTACATTCATGTTAAATGGAAGAATGTATTTCTTGAATGGTGCAGGATGAGTGAGGGTAAAGCTACGTTCGTGGCGGCCGCGGCGGGCGGGGCGCACTTGTCCGCGGCGCTGGAAGAGCTGTCCCGAGGCGCGCTCGCCGCCGAGCTCGACGGCGAGCGCGACAGCGACGACGAGCATGCTCGCCCGAGACCACCAAGAGTCATATCCGAAGCCGATTTCAGGGAGAAAGGTATTTCTGATGTTATGGGGCTTGAGAAGATGTCTAGGTTGACGAGGTCCGGTGGGTATATTAAAAAAATATATACAATTTAATATTAAGCTATAACTTAAATAACAAACCACGTTCAATTCTTTAAAATATGGCTATAGAAAAAAAACCTATATGAAGAAATGCCGAAAAAAACATTTTATAGAATAACTCCTGTCGTTTCAGTGCGCGAGAAGCGTGTTGGGATACTGAAACCGCAGGGCTCATTGGAGCGCGCCCGAGAAGAGAGGGCACTGGCTTCTACGCAAGATGACCAGGTACTAATTTCATAATATAAACTAAATAATATTATTACTGTCGTTTAAAAGTGTTCGAAAATGTCGCTTACAAACTTTCGTATAAAGAGATGAAACATTTCTTCAACTACAAACTTTCCTGGTAACTCAGTTAGAAAGAGAACTAGGCTGGTTTTTATAAGCTAATTAAGTTGGGAAGGTTACATAAAAAATAAAGCTATTCTGAACGCCAATTCTCCTGGCGTGTGCAGACGTATAACGAAGTTCGAAACCATTCTTATTACTCTGTGCAAAACGACAATCGATTTTTAAATGTTTTATAAATTGTGAGCCAGAAGCTTTGGCGTTGAGTATAGTTGTAAAATTAACTATCTTGTTCTAGGAAGTAGAAATAGTAGAAGAAAGCAAGAGTGAGGACAAGAAAGAAGCACGGAAGCCGCGCGTCAACATCGCAATGGCGGCCATCATGCGGAAGCAGGAGGAGACAAACAAACAGGTATATAAAATCAAATAGACCAGACAGCACCGTGCATCATGTCATTGGGTTTTACATGCAGGAGGATCTCTCAGGCACCGCAGCATTTCGGCACAGCATCGTGTAAAATGGATCAAAAAAACGACGAAACCTTTCAAGAAAAGGTAGGTAGTGCCCTTACGCTCCGCTTGGCTCATCTTGGCGGGGGCACTGCCGTGCCCCCAGATGTTACACAATTTGTTTATGGTCTTCATGTCTGTATCTCCTGTACACGAATATGTATGATGTAAAAGTCCAACAGAGAGCCAACAAAATGATCTATCAAGAGTTCCGTTTTCTCTTTTTGAGGTGAAATTGAAAAATTCATATATTTGATAGTGGATCCTGTTATTTTTTTATTTTAAAAGAAATCATCACATGAACAATTAGTAGTATAATTAAAAAGATAATTAATTTTATCAATTTGTATGGTAGGTGAAATTCGTGACTCCGCCGCCGACTCCAGACTCCACTACGGAGACTCCTGAAGCGAAGGAGGAGAGGCCTAAAGTGATACAGCCTAAACCTATGAAGTCACTGGCTAATTTGCCAATTGGCAGAAAAACTGGGGGCATACTATCACTCAAGGACAAGTCTGCAGGTTACCCCCACCTCGTGAACACCGACCCAGAACCAGCCAAGAAGGTTGAGAAGGAGGAAAAGAAAGAAGTCAAACCAAATCAAGGCTCAAGCCAGAATTCCCAACAGAACTACCAACCTAAAAGACAAGAGCACCCCCCGTCTCCCAATTGGACACCCAACATGCCACCTCCCTTGTACAACGAACCCAGAATGAACTTCCAGAAGAATTATGGTATACAGAACACTGGTATCAGTTACAACCCCAGCTACCAGCCTCCAACGAACACAAATAACAACATCAGACTACCAGTTGTCAACCCTAAGGAGATCGACGTCAGGACAGCGGCATTACAGAAGCAGAACTCTCGCCAGGATCTGTTCCAAGATGGCCATAAGTTTGGTAACCATGGATACCAGGTGTCTGGAGACAAGAAGAACTTCTTGAACGATCTGCCTCCACGATTCGCCAATCAATACCGTTATTGGCAGAACGCGCAGGACAGCCAATTCAATGATAACAAATTCAGAGATGAAAACTTTAAAAGTAACTCGTTGTTCAACAACCAACCAGCGAATTGGATGAGTAATCCCCCTCCAGCTGACAACTACCAGGCGCCCACGACGTGGTGGAAGCCGGACCAACCAAATTTCAACACAAACTATTCAGCGCCATCTACAAATTTGCAACCGAACTTCTATAACCCACATGCTAATCTCACAAATCCATATCAAAATCCTAATATGCAGTACAATCAGAATCAAAGCTTAGCACAGAGTAAGCCAGAGAATCTTATGAATCCGAATTTTATGCAGTCTACAATAGGACAGCCACAACTTCAGTCTTTACAGAACTTAGTGACTTCACCTAACTTCAACTCATCGTTGAATAGCTTCGGAGCGTACCCATCGGTTGGTTACGATTCTTCCATGTACCCTCAGTTTAACAAATTAGGTTTTCAGCCTGTGATGAGCAAGCCTCAGTTTCAAGGGAGCAAAGAGGCGGATATGGCAATGGGTTACAGTCCTAATATGAGGGAAATGCCACCTCGATCCTTCAATGAACCGATGACGAGCGATATGGGCGGAATGAAGCCTATGGACCAGATCGGGGGGGCGGCCGGGGAGCCCCCTGGCGGAGAGGCGGCGAACACGTACTCGCTGTTCAGCGGAGCGCCCGACGCGCACTGGGGCTCCGCGCAGCGCCATCCTCAACAGGTGAGTTATATGATAGCAGGAAAAACCAGTTCCAAAACTATAGTAGTTTTACACTGCCGTGAAATGGAAGCGATAAACTTTAAGTCAATTGTAATAACATACAAACTAAATACGAGCCAAAAAAAGGCATCGCGTCACTCAGTCCCCTAGCTACTGTATTTTGTGTGTTATCGACATAGAGTTCATGCTATGTACAATTACGTCGCTTCCATTCCATTCCGCGACAGTGTCAATTGAGCCTAAATTAATTAAAAGTATTTGAACCTTTTTTATTATCTCAGCAGAAGGATAGCTCTTTATATGGATTTGTTTTGCAGTCGCTATGGTCCGGACCAGGTCCCTCCCCACTGGAACGATTGTTAGAACAACAAAAGCAGATGAAACAGCCCCCAGCGCCACAGTGATACTCGTTAAGCCTTTAAAGGTACACGACATAACGATCTACCAGGGCAGATAGTCCTAATTTCTTAAAATCCTTTGTATAATAAAGCTAAAGATGCAACTTATATGAATATTTTGATTGGCGCGATACTTTCGGTTAAAAAATTTTTGATTGAAATATTTAGTCATTTAAACTGTGTCTTGCGTCGCTAAATAAAAAGATTTATACTAGCTATATATAACAAAAATTGTCTTGATTCTTATTTATGACGAGTTTTTCAAAATAAGGAAGATCTTTTGAACTTAAAAGTCGTTGATGAAATGACGTATCTAGTCGCATTATATCAACATTTATATTGTCGATTCAAAATATCTAATTGTGTTATTTTATAAATCCCTTGTCACAGCAACACTCCCGAATAGATTATTAGTCAAATAAACTGACACTATTTTTGTGAGCATGGATTTGACGTGTCTTACTTGGCAAATAGCATATTCGGGACTTCATCAGTAGCACTAAAGGCTTTAAGCCCGCGCTGCACGGTTTGTGCAATAAATTGAACCTATGCCGCAAAGATAATGTTTATAATGAAATATACTTGACATAGGGTTTAAAAAGTATCATTGAGTTGCATAAAAATGTTTTAAAGTTTAGTTCTCAAGTGGTCATTGCCTAATAAAAGAAAAAGAGATAAGTATAGGAACTAGGAGATAGGTGTTAAAATAAAAAAGTTGTTGTATTTCCTTAATTTTACTAAGTCATTTGACAGATTTCTTCTTCTTGTTCCTATTATTATTTCGCAAGGATGGATGGTTCGTTTTGTGCACCTCACTGTATATCTAATGATTTTCTTTCAAAGATTACATAAAGAATTTAAAAAAAATGTGCAATTTTTGTAAGTTTTGTAAACTTTGTATAAATGTTGCTGCTGTAAAATTATCTTTGTGTAAAATGTATAATTTGTATCAAATGGTTACTCTGTCAAATGTGTCGTTTTTTTATTTGCTCAATAATTATTATTTTTATGTTTTTAATGGTATTTGCAGGAAGACAAATCAAGTAGATTCTAATACGAGACAATTTCGTAAATTTTTGAGTTGGGATTTCCGTAATTTCAGCCGCTTTTGGTTTCATAAAAAAGCTGTTTGATTCACACGGCGACGTAAAACGAGTTTTAAAATCATATGAGACTTTACTTGACAGAATTTACGCCACTCACTCAAAAATTTACGCTCGTTTGGCCTCAGCCTTAAGGTTAGACCTCCCGTTTCCTGTGTATTTCAAGCGTCACTAGAATTTTTTTTTTTCAATCCGGTGCTACATAATTATGGCGAAGCGCCACGGGGCACTCTTTACAGCTCAAGCTTTGAATACGTTGAAAGTATACGCGAGGGCGACCTAGGTGGACTGAGGTGGAATACAGGTAAGAAAGTGCCCGTGGTCCACCCAATTGAACTAAACAGGTGAACCACGACCGATACTGGCCAACTTATTTAAAAACTACATTGCTCTGTGATGCGCTTCCCCATTATGTGCGTTATGATATTCTGTTAAATTTGACCATAGCCGATATTTGCTAGTGATAACAAAATTATTTTAAGCATTTTTTGTTTTAAGTAAATTGAAGTAATTATTGTGCAAAACTTTGTAATAAAACTATTTTTGTTAAACAATTTAGTTTGATTTTTGTGTTCGCTCTATTTGGGACATCGTGTCTACTCTCATAACAAAAAACAGTTTCAAACTCACGCGCTGTCCCGCTCAAATCCTATTTTGTATGAGTGAGACAGCTATTGAGATTGACGCGAGATTTTAACTATTTTTGTTACGAGAAAACTTTCGCTTCTGAGGCCAATCCACTTCGGATCACTGAGCCAACGGAGTGAGAGTGTATTCTGAAAAAGGAAACTTCGAAATAATCAGTCAATAATTTAATTCTTTATTTTCAATAATGACTCTAAACAAAAATCCTGTGAAATACACATAATTTTATTTCAATACGTAAAAAAAGCGTACTAATTCACTAATTGCATTATACAAATGTTATTTACAATAATAGCTAATTTTCGAGAAGTATAATACATTTTAGAACATTTAAGGAGATCGGATATTACTGTGGGGCCACACCGTAACCCTTATAATAAATAATTCTTTCTTTTGTGACAATGTATGGTGATTAGCGGTCTTTTACTGATGCTGTCGCGTAATATAGCAGCTTTTATAAGCTGAATGCAGCTCCCAACTCTAATCGCAATCACAAGCGATATCTTGTTATCCTACTAATATTATAATGGCGAAAGTTATGTGTATGTTTGTTGCTTCTTCACGCTCAAATGGCTGGGCCAATATTTATGATATATGGTATGTAGGTAGCTGATACCTTGGATTAACACATAGGATACTTTTTATCCCGAAAATTACGCGATTCCAGTAGAATTTCATCAAAAGTTTGATATAGATGGCGCTACAGTGAAGTTGCGCTGGTTTCACTAGTACCAATATAAAACGAGGAGATTGAGACTAGATTTTAACTCTATTTATTATAAGAATAAACCCACAAGTCAATATAAAACGTTACAGAGCGACCCACCAGTAATATACGCCAAACATTATAAACTATTACCTTTCATTCAACAAACGCTAAACGTTTTATTCTGTGTAGTTTGAAATAATTAATCTATTTCGGACACGACGGCTTTAATCTCGCAAATACTACTAAAATAAATTATTTGAACTTCCTAACCGTAAACCCTCGCGTCCAGTAACATCGGCAACGGACAAGACCTAATGAAAACTAGATATGTACAAAAATTGACAAACGTATAACCCTTTTATTAGTAGATAAACAAAGGATAGAACTAAAACCTGTGGTCGTCGTAATAAAAACGGTTAAAATCAAGTCTTATTTTCAAGCGCTATCTCATACATACAAAATAGGAAAAGAGTGGGATGCGCGTGAGTTTGAGAAAAGATTGAAACTGTCATTGTTACGATAATAGACCCGTTGTTTTGTCACTTGCCATTCTTGAAGACAATATGAAGTGACAAAACAAGTTTTAGTTAAACCTTGGTTGATCTTTGTTCTGAGGGGATATTATTGCGTAAAGATTGCATTCGAGAATATTATTTTCTAACGCGATCACATTGTATAAAGAAAAGAAAAATAGAAATAAACATGTCATTGAATTGAAGAAGTTTCGAGGCTAAATACCACGCCAGAGTAATATAAAAGCTGAAAGAACTACACGATAATATCTACAGCTTGGCAAAAAAGAGTTTGAAAAGATGAGGGCGCTTCTTTCACATCTATGGTCACCCTATATACTATGACGCAAACTACTTTGATACTTTTTTAAATTTAGAATAGATATCACTTTACAGCAAACTAGTGTTTCCAGTAAAAAAAAAACATCTGTCACTTCAAACTCTTTTTGTACCTATATGTTTCATCTTTATTTTTATTATTGCAACTTAAAATGTGATACAAATTAGTATACTCATTTGAGCCATTCTAGTGTTGTGAACGTGTGGATATCGATGTAAAAGTCGATAACTATTGAATACATTCTTTGTACTGACTAGGGATTTTGGCTGGCGCGGCGCCGGGTAATCAGTTTTTACTAAAATTGGCACAATCAAAGAACGCAAAGTAAAAAATGCATTCCTTTGTATAAATAACAGTATTAACTGTTAACCACCGTATAAACTTAATCTCTTGTATAAAAACAAGGAAATACATTAACTAAGTGTATATACATGTATAGAAACAGGAAGATGAGCACAGATAAGCATAATTGCTCAGGTTATGGTCACCTATAGACATTATACGCAACATTAACGTCAACGTACGAAGAAAGAAAATACATTTTACATAGTTTAAAGAAAACTAGAACAAGGTTGTTCGTGGCTCAATTCATTCTACCTGGTCCTATAAATTGAAATCAAAAGTTGAACTTGAAATATAAAACTCCACTGAGGCAAAGCAAATATGATGTTTAATAAAACATATTGGCATTGGCTATAATTAGAACAATATTCCCCAAAAAATGTGAATGAATTCAAAGCGCATGACTAAAATGCGCGTAACTCAATTATGAAACAAATGTTAGTCTTCGGTTTAGGATGACTTGGCAACCCTTAAAGGCAGGCGTCCACATATCCGCATCGTACATATCGGACGCATCGAATCAAACGGATCGTAGTATTCTTTGTATAGAAAGCCATATACAAGTGCGTCCACTGATCCGCATCATACGGATCGCACGAATCTAATCTATTCTATTAATTCTATTAATTTTTCTTTATTATTTAAAAAAAAATTGCAGTTTTTTTTATTTTTTTTATTCTTGTTTCAATGTTTACTTTTATTTATCGTAATTGTAACTTATGTCATTACCATTTTAAAAGAGCAAGTGCTAAGTTTCTTGCCGGTTCTTCTAAGCACAAATCTGCCGTCTAACTGGTGGTAGGGGAAAAAAAAGTGACGATTCGAAAGTGCTTGTAATATGCCTATTTGAATAAAAATATTTTGATAATAACCTGCGAATGCGATGCGTCCGATACGTACGATTCGAATATGTGGACGCCTGCCTTTAACGGACGGTAAAATTGATCATCATCTCAGCTACAAAAAGTCTACTGCTAGACATAAAATAGTTACCATCTATAAAATGAACCTTTATGCACCAGAGGTTCAAAACCAATGAAAAATGTATGTTTGTGCAAGGGTTAACCATCATAAAAAGATCTTTGCCTCTATGGAGTTTGACTTCTATTTACATAGACGTGCCATCACTACCCATTCCGAGGCTGTATGAAAACACATGCAAATTGGAACAATTCAGTCTAACACGCCGATTTGGCGTCACAAAGGCCTCGACATCATCACTACCATCTCCGTTATAACTAGGTACAGACAGGTCACATTTTATCCATAAACCTTTGACTTTTTTCTAGTCGGCGAGACGGTCCTGTCCATACCGGTTCTCACAAATAACCAATAAAGGAGATATGTTAACTAATTGGTAATCCTTTTAACTTTACAAAGTATTGTCGCTATAAAAAAGTCGGGCCGGTTCCACCAGCCTAGAATAGCTTCAAATAATCTGATAGTGGTGCTAATTCTGTTGTACATTTAAGTATAGAGACTAAACTAATTTTGACAGGACTAGAAGTGTTGCTATCCTTGTCACTAATTGTACCAAGGAAAGACAAAAACACCTTTGGTGTTGTCAAAATTAGTTAAATGTTAAATTAGCACCAGTGACAGTTCTAACATGCATTATCTTGACGTTTTTTAAATGGCAAACAGCCTATTCGGGACTTTATTAGCAAATGGTAAAACCGGCATTGAAGATAGAAGTGCCTGTAATAGACCAGCCCTTTTATTAATTTATACCAACTGAACGTACTGATACGTAGTTGCTCTGTCTGGAATTAGAACGATTTTAATAGGTCTGGTCGCAAATACATTCAAAAATATCATTTATGCCAATATAAATGAGCGTCATTAAAATACAGTACTCTTTTAATTCTTATTGTAAGAGCGCATTAACGGGATTGAAGAGAAGAACGGTACATACCTAACACCTAACAGCACAGAACTGCAGGGCTACCATGACCGCTTAAAACAAAACCAAAACGGCTCGAAGAAAGAGTCAGCGCAATACATTATGTAAGGCGACGTCTCGTTTACACAATCGTTTGTGGATAGTTATATATGGTCTTGGTACGGCTCCTGGTAGTTTTACTCCCTAGTAGAAAAAATGGTTCATGTCCAAGTTAAACGTCAAAGAATCACGCCCTCAAAAGAACCGACCTTCGATTGGCAGTGTATTTTTAAATATTAGCACGGATTCGCGAGGAGTATGGCGCACACCAGACGCGGACGAGTGCCGCGAGCGAGATCTATAAATTATATCTTGTTATGGCAAACTTATGGCATCGGGCATAGACTAAAACATTTTACATACAAATTAAACTGGTGAACGGTGCTGATGGCACAATTATAATAATGTTGAAAATTTAAATGTATAAGTAAGATCTTACAGAGTCATTGTTTGTTACCCAAATAAAGTAAAAAAAAAACAACGATATTTTGTCGTAAGACCGTTGTTCTACAATTCAATTCCGCATAATACTCTCTTAGCTTGACTACACATAAGTAACTGTAGTCACAATAAAATACACATTCGGTTATTCCGATGCACATTAGTCCTAAATTACACAACCATTAAACATATTGATAAAATACTGAGATAATTCATAGAGGGATAATTTTATATAAACTTCCACATTACCACATCGAGGACAGGCCTAACATGCACTAATACGACCATATCAACTGATGGATCACTTGAGTCAACTCACACTAGCGCGAGTCGAAGCTCATCGAAGCGCGAATCTTGTACAGGCAAATTCAACCTTATATGCAAGGTAATGCACATATTCCTTCTAGGTAAAGGTTCTTTCAATGGTAGTAGCTTATAGATTAGGTTAATTACACAAATAATTTGTTATGTCGAGAGAAGGTGTCTGTAAAGACCTTCTCGCTAAATAAAAGTTTTGATTTTTCTTTTCTTTTTAATTTTGTATTAAGAAGATGCGCGCATTCGGCGGAAGCGCGACCAACGCTGATTAGTGCGCGTCAGTCAAATAATGTTTTGTGCTGCGAAGATATTTGCAATGGTACTTTTCTGATTGACGCTTCAACTATGCGCTAGTATGAATTGAGCCATAAACGATCTTAATTTTTTTTTCAGAATTCACATTAAAATCATTTTATATTTATTACATTCAAAGAAGTTGATGATATTATAATATAGTAAAATCCATACTTCCTTTAAGTCTTTAACTTTTAAAAGTCAAAATAAACCAATAAAATTCTGTGTAAATAAATAAAATTGAAAACTAGTTAACACTAGTTAAACCATTCAGTCCCAAGTTTAAACGCTCCTACCAGCGCAGTCACAGTCCAAATTCAAACACGCCATTATCAACCTTCCCGTTTGGACGTAAGGGCGATTGTCGCGTCTCACGTCTGCCTCTCGACAGTGAAGTTGTATGAATAGTCTCTATCGAGCTCGAAGCGCGGGCGCCGCTTGATCACTGGCAATTGTGTCTGAAAAAAAAATGAAAATGTCAAATCTACCTTTTTTAGAAGAACATACTGGCCACTTGTCTGTCATTATTATATTTTTTTATAATGGTATTTTAAAAGAATGTACAGCTATTAATAACTTCCAAAACACTGCAAATAAAGCTGTTTAGTGTATCAATACTTTAAAATAAAGAACAATAATAATAAACAAAGAAAACTTTCTTTTGAAATCTAAAAAAACGGTA
Organism: Endotricha flammealis; assembly: GCA_905163395.2. NCBI lineage: Eukaryota > Metazoa > Arthropoda > Insecta > Lepidoptera > Pyralidae > Endotricha > Endotricha flammealis. Next base: position 1,567,398 of record LR990855.1, on the reverse strand, counting down.
TAAAGGCGTGAAGAATTCAATTAGCTCAACCTTAACCAGGTAGACTAAAAGCCCGTTCGCACACAAGGCGACGCAAGTCTCCGATACACTGCGATTTTCGCATCCAATGACGCGAGTGTACGTATCGGAGACTTGCGTCGCCTTGTGTGCGAACGGGCTTAAGTGTTTTCTTCGATTTAAAACCTCTGTAACATTATGTTTATGATGTGGACATCCATTGTCATAATATGTAATTAAAAAAACCACTTACTAGGGTATCATTCGGCAATCCCCTCAGCTTCGGGTTGAGTACAAAGGGAACGCCTTCCATTCCATTATACAGCCCTAGTGTTTGATAGTTGGAGTTCTTGGGCAGGGGGGCGGGGCCCTTCCTCTTGTTGGGCGGGGCGGGGGAGAGGGCGGGGGCGGGCGGGCGGGGGGCGGGGCGCGCCGGCTTCACGTTGTACGAAGGGCTTAGGGCCTCGTAATCGTGCTCGGTGGTGAACTCCTCGATGTTGGGATATGCTGTCGGAGACTTGAGGTTCAGGTTGTTCATATCTGTTAATATGGAGAGCTTCGGCGGCCGCTCTGGTGCTGCTCGTAGCCTATAAAAAATTATATTTAAGTTGTTAGTAGATTCAAGAACACGAAATTCTTAAAACCTTTTTTCCTCAATAATATAATTTATTTATTTATTTATTTAAACTTTATTGCACACAATACATAATGTGTATACAAAAGGCGAACTTAATGCTAAAAGCATTGTCTCCCAGTTTACCTTTGGGACATCTGAATCGGTAATAAGGGGTGCAGCATAAGAATAAAATAAAAAATATTGAAAATACATTAATAATCTAGATTAAATTTTAACATACATATCCAATTACACCTAAATAAATACTTACATACATATATAAATACTTACATAACATACATATACGCGTAAACAATACATACAATTGAATAGTGCAGCCAATGTAGATTTAAACAAAATACTGTCTATTCCAGCTCCAAAAAATGTTGATGTACCTGCTTTTTAAATGAGACTCGAGACTGTGCTCGCCTAATGGTGTCGGGGAGGGCGTTCCATAGTCGTACAGCCGAAACAGCGAAAGAATTGGAGAAATAACCAGTACGGTGCGAAGGAAAAGAGAGGACCAAACTATTAGACGATCGTAAATTTCTATCGTGATTTGAACCAAGTTGGTGAAATTGAGACTTGAGATAATCCGGAGAAGATGGACTGTTAAGAACCATGTATAATTGGCAAAGGACATGGAGATTTCTGCGGTGCCTGATATTAAGCCATTTAAGCTGTGTACGATAGTGGGAAATGCGATCATATTTGCGCAAACAAAATATGAACCTGATACAGTTGTTCAAAAGTCGTTCCATTTTGTTGAGAAGGTCTTCAGTTAAATCCAAATAACACACATCAGCATAATCAATGATGGGGAGTATAAGGGTTTGTACCAGCATTATTTTAGTTGTGAGGGGAAGAAAATTTTTTAATTGGTTCAGGTAATGCAAGGTGCTATAAACTTTTCGGCTGATCTCAGAAATATGTGCATCCCAATTCAATTTATTGTCTATGTAAAGACCAAGATCCTTGACTGTTTCTGATATTTTTATAGGTATACTGTTATATATAACCGACGGCAAGGAGTTATTGTTAATTTGGGACACTTGTCGACCTCCGCCTATAATTATTGATTGGCATTTGTTAGGGTTTACGACTATACCGTAGCTATTTGACCATAAATTAATACGATGTAGATTTCTATTAAGTTCTTCTATGGCATTGTCTATCCTTCCTATGTCCGTGTGTACATAAAGCTGCAGGTCATCGGCATAAAAATGATACGAACATGAAATTATTTGAGAAAGAGTACTAATAAAGATTGAAAACAACACAGGAGAAAGTACGCCACCCTGTGGAACACCGACAACCAAGTCTTCCCATCCTGAACTGGATTGGCCAGAACGCACGAGCTGTCGACGCCCACGAAGATATGAAGAAAACCAGTCAATCACTGAGGATGACAAATTAAAGTAAGATAGTATTGCTTGGAGGATATCCGGATCGACGGTATTGAAGGCATTAGAAAAATCTATTAATACAAGGATGGTCACCATAGTATTTTCCATGGAAAATCGCACGTCTTCGGTTACCTTTAGTAAAGCCGTGGTTGTACTGTGCCCCTGCCGAAAGCCGGACTGGTAGGGATCAAAAAGATAAAATTTGTGCATGTAGTCAGAAAGTTGTTTATGAACCGTTGCTTCTAATATTTTAGATAAAAATGGTAAGATAGAGATTGGGCGAACATCATTCAGACATTTAGGTGTCGCTATTTTAGGAAGGGGACGCACAAAAGCATTACGCCAAGTTGAAGGGAACACGTGCTGATCTAGACTTGAGTTGACTAAGTGGGTAATAACTGGAAGTACAGAATCAATTATATTCAAGATCATTATCCTACTCACTTCGTCAAATCCAGTGGCATTAGAATGTATGGAGGTTATTACCTTTTTTATGTAATCCTCAGCGACCGGGTTGAACTCAAATGTTTCAGTGTTTAGAGGAGGTAAGGCAGAGATAGAAGCAATAGTGTTGGTTTTGGTATTGTGACTAATAAGATTCACCTTGGTGAAATGCTTATTTAACTCATCTAGAGTAAATGGGATATTACAATCACTATTCTGCACTTTACCTATACCCATAGAATTGAGAAATTTCCATATATTGGCCGAAGAAGAATTTTCTAAGTTTTTAATGAAGTACTGACGTTTGGCGTTTCTGCACATTTGATTACACCGATTCCTTGCAGCCTTATAACTTTCCCAAAGTTCAGGCGTTTTATGTTTTTTATATTTGTTATAAGCTTTGTTACGTAGCTGCATAGCTGTTCTGATCTCCTCAGTTAACCAGGGAGAGGGTGGACGTTTCACTCTAACCCTGCGTACCGGTGCATGCACATTATACAACGCTATTATTGTGCTGTTGAAATGATGTATTTTTTCGTCTATTGTCGCAGCATCATACACTGACGCCCAGCTCAAGCCAGCAGCATCACAGCGTAACGCATCCAAGTTTATACGCGCAAAACTACGTAGCTCCAGTATTTGTGGCTTAACTTTAGGGGATTTTACTTTGTAGGCCAGATAAATGAGGTCATGGTGAGAGAATCCTGGTGCAGGAAGTTGACCAAAACCGGCAACACGACTGTCCGAAGATGTGAACATTAAATCAAGTAAGGAATCACTGTTATGGCTATGGTGTGTGGGATCTAATGGGAGAACTGAAAGATTTACGGATTTAACTATATTGAGAAGCTTGGAGGAACGTGTATCCAGTTTTAATAAGCAAGTGTTAAAATCACCCATGATCAGCTGATGTGTATAATAGACGCTAAATGACTCGAGAAGTGTTTCAAACTTTGTAAAGTAGTCTATGTTGGGGGGACAGTAGACAACGCCAACGAGAATCATAACACCACTCACTGTAATTTCAATAAAAATATATTCTGGAGAGGCTGAGTACTGTGAGGGAGATTGGGCAATTATCTTATATGGTATAGAGCTACGCAGATAGATCGCAACTCCACCCGATCCTTTACCAACACGATCATTCCGCATCAATACGTAACCAGGGAGTGCGTAACTTACGGATTGAAGACTTGGTTTTAGCCAACTCTCCGACACCAACACGACACTAACTAAATCGTTTGAAAATGTTGCAAGCAATTCAGTGTAATGGCTGGGTATACTCTGTGCATTTATATGACATATGTTTAAATTACCTTTATTGTTTTTGAACACGTCATAGACGGAGTCGCACAGGGTTTGCGGTGAGTCAATGGAGGTAAACGAGTGAAAGCTAGAATTATTAAGGGAGGTATCTGAAGCTGAAACAAACGATAATTCTTCCTCAGATTCATTTTGCTGCATATTGAGTTATAATAAAATAGATAAATATTCTTATATGTACTTACTTAAAAAAATTGGATCCAAAAAATAAAAATAAAATGAAATATATAATATTATTTGTTTTATAACAATATCTCGTAAAAACTCACTCGTCCTGCCGGCAATATTGAGTTACAATTATAATCTATGACTAAAATACATTTAGAGATAAAAAAAATAAAAAATAAAATCGATTTGAGCTGTGACGAACAGAGTTACAACTTTCGTTTCCGAACGTAGCAAGCCAGTGTCAAACTGACTGACGGGAATTGACAGGATACGAATTACGAAGATGACAAACAGCGTAGGTAGGAAGAAGCGATTTGTAATAAAATTTGTACCTATTATTTTATTTGACATTAGAAATTAGTTGATTTTTTTGAAGTTGCTGTATAAAACTAAATTTTGAAGGTGTAATTTATAGTTAGCTGTAGGTAACTAAATAATTAATTACTTAAACAATTTACCCACCACGCAAGAATAAAAATAAAACTGAATTACTTACAAAGAATGTGAAAAGACATTACTTAATTAAGCTACTTGGATTTTGGAAATGTTGTTTGCGCCAGCTTCCTCGTCAGCACCTTCTTGTCTGCTATTCTCGGGGCGGCCACACCAGCAGCGGGCCTGCCCCCTGCCTGTTGTTGGTCATTTGTCACGGGAAGACTGACACCTACGGGGAACTGCTTGATCAAGCCCGCAAGCTCTGCTTTATCCGTGATCTTAGCTCGTATTCCAGTTGGGAGTTTTATATTGATTACCCCATCCATAGTCCAGCATGATCTGATCCCAAAGTGTAGCCGAGCCGAAGTGAATACAGCCTGTCGTGATCTCGTCAGGAACTCATTAACAGTGCACGACGTGCCCTTGAATAACGACTTCTTACGCCATATTGTGCTCTTCAGCTCCACAGTCCTGAAGCGAACCAACACAGGTCGGATGTGCCCATTCTTATGCTCACCAAGTCGATGACATACCTTAAAATCACCACCACAGATGGGTACACTCAATTTACTGTTAAACAGCTCTATAAGGACCGACTCTAAGTTCTCCCCATCGGCCTCACTGACCCCACCGATCAGCAGCACCTTTCTTCTATTGCGTGTTTCCAAGGAATCCACACTCCTGTTTAATTGAGCAATTTGTTGTTGGAAAAGTGAAAGTAAACTATGTACAAATTCCTTGAATGCCTTGAATTCCGTGTCAAGAGCGGCCAGGGTTATCTCCTTTGTCACGGCTGAAGATGCTGTAGAATTTGATGCCTCCAAACGAGTCTCAAAGTCTGCCATACGCTGCGTCAGTTTGTCTTCAAGTGTCCTCTGTGTGTTTTGTACTTGTTGCAAGTTCAATTGTGCCATTTTATTGTATTGAAAGTAAGTTGTTCTTTAGCCGGCAGGTGAGTGTAAATTAACTAAAATATTGTTCTCATAGAGTCACTTCTTCTATTTATAAACACTTATGTATTAAATATTGATTATATATAATTTATTTAATTAAACTTATTTAGAGCAAACAGAGAGATGTGTTAACATTTACACCTACCCCCACAAAAAAAAAAAAAAAAAAAAAAAAAAAAAAAAAAAAAAAAAAAAAAAAAAAAAAAAAAAAAAAAAAAAGTGTGACAACGTGTATGTATTATTTGTTTATTGTTTAATAAAAAGACCGGCCAAGTGCGAGTCACGTTTGTTTTTGTGCATCTCTTAAATATTTATTTAATTTTTAGTTATAGCGGCAACAGAAATACATCATTTGTGAAAATTTCGACTCTCTAACTATCACGGTTCATACACCCTGATGGCAGACAGCCAGACAGATAGACGGACGGATGTTTAAGTATAGTATAATAATAGGGTCCCGTACCCAAAGGATGCCATTGGGTACGGAACGCTAAGAACTTTCATTGAATAGACTCCCAACTCTCACAGAAAGAAACAAGAGCTATTTGAATTTACGCACCTCCTATTCGCCTCTGGCGTGATGTTGGTGACGACGTTCTCGTACTCGTTGGGGCGGTGCGTCGGCGACGTGTCCGCGCTGCCCCCGCTCACTTTATAGCAGACCATTTTACCATTGATCTCACTGGAAATATACAAAATTGAACGTAAATATATTTGTAATGTCTCGTGTCTTACTATGCAAATTTTATCAATAGTAATATTTTTTTGTGTTTTACGCGTGTCCGCTTAATGTCATAACGCCTCGACGCGCTCTCGTTTGGGAGAGGTGATAGTCAATTCAGGTATTCACTTGATTACACTAGTCACTAGAGACTTGAATTGGACAGTTGATACAAATACCCACACACACACACCTAAAACTTCCACATAATATAATCCACGAGGGCTGACTGCCGACAAATTGTCTCACAGTTTGGCAGATTGTTTTAAGTGTATTATTGTATTGTTAATGTGGTAATAAATAAATAATACTATCCAAGGCTCATCCATTCTACTGCTCATTCATCAACCCGCATTGGAGAAGCGATCTCACTAAGCGTTATTTTCACGTCCACACATCTAAATATATTTTTTTAAATGTGAGCTCTCGAATTATGTACTAACCCGGCCAGCATGAATCCCTGTGGCGCCTGTCGCATCTTGGAGCAGACGATGACGTCGGTTACCGGCGCGGCGGGTAGCGCGGGCGCAGCGTGACGGGACACGCGCGTGCACAGCCGCCGCTTTCCCGCTCGCCCCGCCACGCTGTACCCCGCCGGCGCCGGCTCCCGCTCGCCAACCACTAACACGCCGTCCATCACGTACCCCGGTACACCTGTCACAAATGTTATGTTCTATGATTTTCTATACACGGAATAAGTATCTAAGTTGATGAATCTATATTTTATTGTACATAATTTTTGGCATAAAGTGAACAATAAATTTAATAATCTACCTTTATAATATTATCACAATGATGCCAATGTACATAATATTATCAATAAGTGTCTAAACAATCTTCGAGCTGATCAAATCATTTTATTACATATTTGTAAATGTCCATCAATTGTACATCAAATATTGTTCAATAGTTGCCATATTATATAGATAAAGCCATCTAGTGGTGCATTGTGCAAACCCTTATAATATGGTAAGGCTTTCCCATGGGAATTTCGAAAAATCGATTCTTATCCGATGCCTACGTCTAACGAAGAACACCCTCTAAGTAACAGTTCTCTACGACGAGCGTTTTCGGCTGTGCGTTGATACTTCAGTCTTTCAGAACAAAAGCATTTTATACAGATGTACAAGGATATTTATGGACGTGAGTGACAGTTGTGCGAGGGCGTTACTGTGGCATATTTTCATACATTTTGCAAAGGCGAACTGTCGAAAAGTGACATACAATATGAACGGGAGTTGTAGTTCCAATTTCGGCCACGTTCATAAATAGCCTTGTAGCACTGTATGTATAGATTATACATTAGACTGTATAATGATGTCTGACAATGTGACAATGAACATTACTGTAATTATATTTCCAGATATTACAATAATGCATTAAACTTGTTTGAAAATCAAATAAAACTATCCGTTGTTTACATAAATTGAATACAAGATAAACTCAATGGCACGATAACGCACGAAGCTTTCGTGCTATCGCGCAACATCGTGGCTCGTGAACTTAAAAGATCATTATTTATAGCTTCTTATCCAATTGGAATAATTTAACACACATTTTTGAAACATCTGAATGTTTGGAATAATAAAATATTGTATTTTTTTTAAACCAGAATGATTTCAAATCAGTCATTTTACCTTGAATGTTTCAGGATAGATAAATTGCCTTCATCATATCAACCCATAATCATCCCACTGCTGGGATATGGGTCTCCCTTCAATCGAAGGTGTCAAATTGCCTTATCTACATCCATATGAAACCAGCGGAATTGGCTTGGTTGGAATGAAAATCCGGCCGTCATTCGTACGCAAAGAATGCACATTACAATATGTCAAATTATTTACATAAATTAAGTGAGGATTTTGAAAAATTTTTGTATGAAAATTACTATTAGGCTATTGCAAGGATCTAGCTCGGGTTACCCCAATTGTTTCATCGGCTGACTGTTCAGTCTACAAAGGAAAGGGTCGATCGATCAATAGTATTCATATACTATGTAAAAACAATTTTCTAGTAAATTCATTTACGCAATATTTATCATATTTACGGCCGGTCAACCATTCTTTGTTGACTGTACCATGTCATTCCATAAATCCAAAGGACTGACACCAGCTGTTTTTTATTTAGCATAGAAACAGTTGTGTTTGAAATGATACTTAAGTGTTAATCTTCTTCTGTTACTGACTGTACGTACATGTCACTTATTCAACCATCCTTTGAAGCTTCTTTGAAGTAATAAAAAGCAACTCACCCTCAGTCTTGGACAGGCAGATGTAGTGGCTGGGCTTCTTGGTGAAGATCCCATTCTGGCGCATGAGGCCCGCATCCGCATCCTCGTCGTAAGTGCGACTCACCGGCCAGTATCCTGTATAACAACCGATTGCAATACAATAGAACGATTTAACTTCAAAATTATGTTTTACTAACAAAAGTAACGGGTCTAATATCTGGGTTAAAAACTATCTTAGATATGAATCCAGTATGTAAACTACATGTGTAATTTCAAGGTAATATAACAAGCCGTTTTTGCGGGAAAAAGTAACAAACGTTCACAAATATAGCAACATTTCGTTAAGATTGTTTTTGATTCTCTTTCAGATTCACACAAGAGAGGTAGGGCACAGCGGATAATCCGCTCAAATCGGAGCAGCCCGTCTGGGGAAGAACCTCCACCTTACAGAAGATCGTAGCCAAATAGCATTGGTCTCGGCCATGTTGTGTTCTTGCGATGAGTAATGTCTCCAGAGGTCTGGGAGGGTTGGGAGGGTTGGCAACGCGTGAGTGATACCCCCGGTATTGAAAGCGTCTATAGGCTATGGTGATGCTTACCATCAGGCGGGCCGCATGCTTGTTTGGCAACTTTGTGGTATAAAAAAAAAGATTGTCTCTGCATAAAATTATTAAAAGATAAGGGCTTATTCAAAATAGCTGCTATCGGCGATTTTGCCACTTTTGACGTCCCCGTGCTGACCTAGGTATTATCCCGTCACAAATGCAGAGACCTAGAGACCATCTCCACGAGCCAGAGAATCGCGACGAGTCCGAATGAAAATCGGCGCAAAGAAATCGCCGTAAGACAATGTTTAGAATTAGGTGGCACGACGATATTATATCGTCGCGATTTTCTCGTGGAGATGGTCCTCTAGTCCGCGACGGATAGGAAATTCAACAATATCACTTGATTTTCAAATCAGTGATCCCATGGTGGTAATCCCAGACTCACCTGTGGGACACTTGGCCACGCTCTCCACGATCTGTAGCGACAGCAGCGGCCGCTCGTCGGGCAGGGCGCCGTCGAGCGCGCTCAGCACCTTCGACATGGTGTCTTATCTCATTATAATATATCAGTCTTTCTTGATTGCACTAAGCGCGTGCGCACCTCACTTCCTGAAATCAAATAGAAAATGCTAATGTTTAAAACGGACAGAATTTGTTAAAATAGCGCTGAATATGAACTTGAACTTTTTGAATAATAACAGCGCTGCGTAACAAAGGACTTATTATTTTTAATTTCCAAAGATTATTTTGTCTCCAAGTTAAGGGGTTTAGTAATAAAAAACCGCTATTTGTCAAGCGATCGAGTACGACCTCCGTAGCGAAATGGCTACCATGCCGGCCCGCCACCCACGAGGTCCCGGGTCTAATACCGGTCGGGTCATGATGAAAAACGCACTTTTTCTGATTGGTCTGGGTCTTGGATGTTTATCTATATGTATTTGTTATAAAATATAGTATCGTTGAGTTAGTATTCCATAACACAAGTTTCGAACTTACTTTTGGGCTACCTAAATCTGAGAACATGAAATGTATTTTAAACTACAACAGGAAAAAAAAACTTAATAATACCTTTTTCATTGATTGACTGTACTTGTGCAAACATAATAATCTATAACAATGAATGAAGTGCAAGTATTATTACGGTCATAGTCATTTCCGAGCCTTTGTATTCTTTTATCACACGCAAAGTTTCCAAGAACGCAGAACGTGCACACGCTTTATTAGATCGATGAAACATTCGCAAGTTAATTGACTATGTAATTAACAACAAAATCTCATTATGTGTTTATAACCTTTCGCACTGAGTACCATGGGTAATACGGAAAGTCTTAGCGCTTGCACTGCGAAATCAGCGCGAAATTTTTTCGCAATAATCTATAACACACTACATCTTATGGAAGTATCCACGCTTTTTTTCGCAGTACCGACATAGATATTCTGATACTATACAAAACATTCGCGCGGAAAATTTCGCAGTGCGGATAGGCCCTAGTAACTACTATACAAGATACTATGCAATAAAGTTATTGAGTATTGAAAAGCGGACAAGACAACTAATCTTAAACCAACTCACGCGCAGTGATGATTAATCATCAGTTGACGACCATGACCCGTTGCCCCGTTTTACACACAGAAAAAATTGTAATCTATTTCTGTAAAAATCGTATAGTTGCGCCATTTTACAACTATTTTACTACTCGCCACAATTTGATCGTTTTACGCTGTTTCCGTTGGTTTTGTTTACAATTCCATTGTTCAACCGTGAATGGACAGGGATCGCTAAAAGAGAAATCGTTCGAATTCTAAGAGTTGTTTAAACAAACATTTTAATGTAATGCAATTTCGGAGTGTATAACGAGTCATACACGAACACGAGGGTCACGATGCGAGTTCGCCATTTCTTTTACCGGTGATCATTTTACTCTGTTTCCGAAATGGTAATAGTTTAAAGAGTAGGTAGCGTAGCTTATCTATTTTATAATATGTTGTAATGTAAACGACGTGTCGAAGTGTCCGCGAGAGCCTACGAAATTAAAACATTGACTTTGACTTTGAGTATATTCCATTCCAATATACCTACTTGCAACTTTCAATGGTTGTGTTTTAACCACTTTGTGATACATTATTTTTTGTGGCCATTTTAAAAGAGCAAGTGCTAAGTTTCTTGCCAGTCCTTCTTATCACAAATCTGCCGTCTGAACTGGTGGTAGGAAAAAATTGCTACGATTCGAAAGAGCTTGTATTAGTACAGTGAAAAAATGAGATAAGTAACCATTTTTGCACTGTGGACTGTTGGAATAGACAAATATTCAATGAAACCTTCTTCCAACTTGCTGTAAAAAGTCTATGACAGTTCTTTTAAGTTGTCATAAAAAATAAAGAACTATCTAACAAGAAAATTTATTTCCTTGTCCTATTTCCTACAACAAGTTTTTCGTTTAATTTTATAAATGCTGATACAATTCTCAAAACTTTTAAATCTCTGAACATCAAAAAGTCAGAGGATATATGGGGAATATCTGTAGCTATCTTAAGTAATATTATAGATATCATAGCACCACATTTGGCTTTAATTTTCAATGAATGTATTTCAGCTGGCATTTTTCCTGATTTAATGAAAGTTAGTAAAATCATACCACTTTTCAAGAAAGGGTGTTGTAAGGATCCTAATAATTTTAGGCCAATATCTATTTTGCCAGCCCTCAGTAAAATTTTTGAAAAAATAATACTTGACCAACTACTACCCTATTTTCAAAATAATCGGTTGCTTCACCCGCGTCAGTATGGTTTCACTAAAGGTAAATCCACAACGGATGCAGCTGCCATGTTATTTAAAGTTATCGTGGAAGCTTGGGAGGAAAGCATGAACGCTGTTGGTGTTTTCTGCGATCTTTCCAAGGCTTTTGACTGCGTTGATCACAAGACCTTAGTTAAGAAGTTAAAATTCTATGGCTTGGACAGTTATTCAATCAGTGTCATGTCCTCCTACCTTAACGCCAGAATTCAGAAAGTGAGAGTAAATGAAGCGACCTCTGCAGGCTGTCCTACTAGTATAGGCGTTCCCCAGGGCTCAATTCTGGGCCCTTTTCTCTTTTTAGTCTATATTAATGACTTGCCTTATGTAACTCATAATTTATGCGACACTATTTTATTTGCAGACGACACTTCTTTGATTTTTAAAGTAGACAGAAAAAATTCTAATGTCGATAACATTAACAAGACGCTGTCTCTTCTACTACAATGGTTCACTGTAAATAATCTGGTACTGAACGCCAATAAAACCAAATGCATAGCCTTTACACTCCCGAATGCAACCCAAGCTATTAGTCAGTCATCAGTCGTTATTAACGATGAAAAGTTAGAAATGGTTGAAACGACTACTTTTCTGGGCATTGTACTTGACAGTAAACTACAATGGCATCATCATATAAAAACCCTAGCAGGTAAACTTAGTGCGGCTGCTTTCGCTGTTAGGAAAATTCGACTGTTCACCAATGTCGACACGGCACGACTAGTTTATTTTAGTTATTTTCATAGTTTGCTGTCGTACGGCATTCTACTCTGGGGTAAAGCAGCGGAAATCGATTCGATTTTCGTGCTGCAGAAACGTGCAGTGCGTTCTATTTATAAACTTGGTTACCGGGTGTCTCTACGCGAGTTTTTTAAAGCCACCAATATCCTCACGGTGGCATCACAGTGCATTTTTGACAGCATCATGTTTGTTCGTAAAAACATTCATGATTATAACCAGGTGTGCGATGTTCATAGTTTTAATACGCGTAATAAGAACAAATTAGCTGTTCCTAAATTTAGGCTGAGAAAAGCGGGAAAGTCTTTTATTATTCAAGGCTTGCGTATGTATAATAAAATTCCCGATTACATTAAAAACCTCTCCAATAATAGCTTCAAATTAAATGTTAAAAAATTCTTAATCAGTAAAGCCTATTACACTATTAATGAGTATTTAAATGAAAAGTCTCCATGGCCCCTATGCGAAAATGAAATGCTCAAACTTGTCATTAAAAGCCAGTCAATGTTCGATAAACTCCATAAATAATAAATGTTCGTTATCATATTTTTTCTCATAATATCAATGGACACACGTCGTGGTGTCATCTTAATAGTGCTGCATTTTCATTGTAGTACTTTTAATTCTTTTTGACGGGGTTGTTTTTGTGAATGGGCTCTTCCGGGATTACGGTCGCATCGGGAGTCGGGTCGCTGTGTTCCCTCCAATATTGTTCATAATATTGTTGATGGTGAGCTCAGTGATGGAGGCTGGCGGGCCGACTCTCAGTTGTGGTTGTCATCTTGGGGGACTGGTCTGCTCGCTTTATTAACATCTACATATTCGACATATTTAGGATTTGACCATAGCGCTATTTGGATCGACATCCCGCGTTTTTAGCTTGATTTCTGTATGTACCTGGATCTGTATTTTATTTATTCTTATAAATGTACTTATACATTGTAACAAAAGAGTGAAAGGAAAAAAAAAATTGCTAAATGACAAAAAAGGCCGTAACCGGGTTTCTTTCGCCATTTCTTTTACCGGTGGCCATTTTGCTTGTGTCCGAAATGGTGGTAGTATATAACGTAGTATATTCTCTTTATACATATATACAAATTGTAAATGACAAGAAAAAGTGCCTGTGAAGGTCTAATTTCTGAAATAAACGATTTCATTTCATTTCATTTCATTTCATTTCATTTCATTTCATTTCATTTCATTTCATTTCATTTCATTTCTATAATTCCAATAGACAGTGCAAAAATGGTTATTTACATGATTTGAATAAAAATATTTAACTTTGTTGTGTGTCTAATGTATGTTATATTAAAAATGTATACTTAAACGATGTATATTTAAAATAAACAATTTTTAGATTTTGTGCCAAGTACCTATATTGTTGGAACGGAATATAAATGTATTTTTAATTAAAATGTAGGTATTGATTATTTTTTTATCTTTATACGGTTACGGTTATAGAGATTATGGGTAAAATAATAAAAGTTTCAGGGAATTCACATGGTACATACCTATATGATAAAACGTTATCCTTCCCTATTATGATAAACTTTTAATAAACTAAAATTTCAACTTATATAGTACTTTTTTTTTTTTTTTTTTTAAATGTCATACGGTCCGCAAACAAGCTATCGAATCGAACCATCTGCACATGAACATCAGCAACACCAGACTTATTTGGCTATAAGTCTGGTGTTGCTGATGTTTGACTTTTAAAAAGTATTTAAATTTTAATTCCACATTAAGTGCAAGCTATTTCTTCTTTAGCTTGACAGTGACAAGTATAACATGTCTTTAACTTTAAAAGTTGTTTTGAGCAATTCACCGTTAGTAGTATAAAAAAGTTACGATCTCTTCGTATTAAGTACTTAAATAGATGTTCATAATGTCCATTAACGCAAGCTAACTTTTACCCCTAGAATAATTTCAACTAATAAAGAGTCTTAGTTTATATGGACGAGCTTGAAACAATTTGAGCTGTTTTCACTATACAATAAAGTTCAATCAATGTCAGTCCCTTTCATTTGCTGTCTTGAATGAGACAATGGTTAAGTGGGCCACGCGTGGCCCGCGCCGCCCACTAGGGCCCGGCTAGAGATCATTGACCCTATGTGATTAATAATGACGTATTTTTTTAAAACTGTTTAAGACAATTATGTGACGTATATTGTGCAATAAACATCTAAAATGTAGGCTTAAAACTACATTATAGATGTTTGCGTCACTACTGACTGACCGCAAGTTTCTAATGCATTTTTAAAGTTAATGACGCATTAGATTATAGCTGTCGCTGTCAAAAGAAAAATGCTTGAGACTTAATGTGGAATTAAAATAAAATGCGTTTCAGAAACAGGTTGTTAGTGTGCAAGGTCAAAATATATTTCTGATAGAAACAGCGTAGTTAAACCACAGTTAAGCGTTGCATCCGATACCTACTGAAGATTTGGACTGGCTAGGCTTTACGCGTGGTAATAGGTAGCTATATAAGATATACAGCTATGAGACAGGTAATATAATTTTATGAGTGCATTAAACTCTGAAAGTTAGCACATTCTAACACCAGAAGAAATAATTGAGTCTAGACATTTTGGAACAATTTCAAGAATGTGAAAGGGTATACAATACAGTATTCATTTTATTTAAGTATACTTGCATAAGTTTTCTATCACTAACCGATATCTTACTGCTGGGACATGGGTCTCCCTTCACGCCACCTAATCACTGACCAAGCTTAGAGACTATCATGTATCTAGTTCTAGACCAGCGGGGCCTGATTAACGTGCTTTTTAGGGTTCCGTAGTAAACTACAAGGAACCCTTATAGTTTCGCCATGTCCGTCTGTCCGTTCGCGGTCTAGCGCCTAGACGCTTGAAACTTGTAATTTGGTATGTATACTCATATTAACAATTCTAACAAAGTGGTAGAATAAAACTTTGATTATGTAAAGTGAGAAGTTTTTTTTTTCGCATCAATCCCATGTGGGTGTCGTTAGATAGGTTTTTTAAAAACATTGAGGGTATGGGAAGATCATTTTCCGATACAATGATCTGTTTGCGAATTATTTACATTTAACGTGTCAATTTTCGTATTGCACGGTGGTCCCCCCCCCCCTCCCTTTACCTCCGAAAGTCTTGTTAAGAAATTTGAAAAAAATCATGGTAGTAGTCCATATAGTGGAAACTATAACGGTTAAGTAGGTACTACTAGTTACCGAGTAATAGCCGACGAACTTATGAAGTAAAATTTCTTTGACGAAAACGTACAAATGTTTAGAATACGCATTGTACTCAACTGCAAGCAAGAAATGCGTAGCCAATACGGAACCCTACATTGTGCGTGGCCCGACACGTACTTCCCCGGTTTTTGGATAGTTAGGGCCGTTATTGCTTAACTCGTGTTTTCGTTTAGACATTCGCAAATCACCATCACACCATAGTATATAAAAATTTAAATTGTAACTTTTAATATTTAGTACTTAATAAATAAATGTATATGCTTGGACGAATCACACAACGCCATCTAGTCCCAAACTAAGCAACTAAGCTTGTACTATGAGTACTAGATTGCTGTTAAATATACTTAAATACTTTTTTTTGTAAATAAATACTTATTATACATAAAAAAACACCCAGATCAAGGCAAACAGAACAGAACAGCTTGTTTGCAACAGATTCGAACACGCGGCCCTTGAGATAAAGTGACCATTGCTAGCCACTCGACCACCAGGCCAGTCGTGTTAATAAATAGGAATATTAGGGATACGTTGCAACAATTCGTCATAAGAATTACAAGGAAATAGTGACTACTGACTAGGTTTAATGAGAATTTTATGTTCAAAAAGTTTCATACGAACATTATCCTTTTTCCAAATCCAAAAAGGATTGTGGTATTTAAGTAATCTTTGATTGTGGTTTCCATTACCTACGCAAACATATTTTTACGTCATTTTCGCATAAAACAACTGTCATCAGAGCTGCAACCTTGAAAGAAACCAGAGCTACAAGATTAAATTTAGTTGCGGGTTCCATTTGCTTTTAAGTACAAACTAATTGTTAACATCTCAAATCATGATTATTGATCTTCAAACCAACGAAGAAATACATTCAATAAGACTTTTTAAACATATATTTACAGAAATTGTGATAAGCTATGAGTCACTACGATATCTCAAGAGTTAATGTCGAGTTAATGTCATTAACTAATGAATCAGTTGCCAGAGCGGAAGTAACTAAGACAAGAAAATCTTTAAACATTATACAAACTGATCAGAAAGAAATCAATTGTTAAAAATAAATGCTGAGACTTTTTTTTATATTCCATCCTGTCCATCCGTCGATTCTGAGCAGTGCCGGTTTGCGCGCGCTCAAAGGTCTGGAGGGCGAGTCGGCAGTACAAAATGTTTGCACGCAGCCATGTGCTTTCATGTCAGTGATAGTACTTGGTATTTTTGATACAGTTTAATATTTATTGCTTTTTTTGTACCACTAAGGTGGCAAACATGCATACAGACCTGATGGTAAACAGTCACCGTAGCCTATATATGGACGCTTGCAAAGTGGAGTACTCAACGTAGGAAGTAGGAACACAACATGGTCAAGTCAAGACCAATGCTATTTGGCTACAATCGATCCTCTGTAAGGTGGAGATCCTTCCCTAAATTTTTTTATATTATTTTGACTATGTATGAGTGAATTGCAATTATGTTTTTTTGTTGCAGTGTGGTGTTCCTGCGATTCCTTCCCTAGATGTTGATGATTAAGTACTACAAATCGAAGAACGAAACACGAAGGTCAACTAGTCCATCCTGCGTCATTTTGGTCACCCCCTTCTTAATTTGGCGATTTTAAATATCTCGTGATTGGCTCGTTAGTCTGTTTCGTCGAAACGATGACATCAACGATAAATTTACACCAAATCACACGAATATTACGAAACATGGATTTGTGTGATTGTGTCAAATAAGAGATGACCATGTGAGTATGATAACACTAAATGTGTCGGATTTACATTTTATTTTTTAATGAACTCTATTATAAAAACAGAGAGTTTATCGCGGACAGACAGATGCGGCGGAGATTTCTTTTATGTAAGGATGATAATGATGCGTTATATGGAACATGGTTCTTGTGAAGGCTTACTTACTGAATGCTGTATACGAAAATATACAGGATGACCTGTATACCTATACAGAGTGATTTGTAGATGGTCAATTTCTAAACTACTACAGATGGCGAATAATACTCCAAGGATTTTAAAGCCCGATTGCTAAATCTGGGCTAAAAATAAGTTGATAATGGCTCACACAAAAATTTACCTAAAGCATATTTTTTTATAGGCGTTTGTATCAGTCAAGGAAGGAAAGGCTTAAGGAAATTGACAGTGTGTAATTTAAATATAACATTATACAATAATAAAATCAGGGAAGTATTAAAAATACATTTTACTAATATTATAAAGGCGAAACTTTGTGTATATGTTTGTTACTGCTTAACGCTCAAATGGCTGGGCCAATTTTCATAATATTTAGTATGTAGCTAGCTTATACCTTGGATTAACACATAGGGTACTTTTTCTCTCGAAAAGTACGCGATTACTGTAGAATTTGATCAAAAGTCTGAAAGTAATAGCGCGTTATAAAATAGGTGTCAAGCATAAAATTAAACGCGAGTGACACCGCGGGCAGCAGCTAGTGTTACATAAATTTGTAAAAATACCATATCTTATTACCATGTTTTAATTATGTGGCGCACGAATATGGTCCCCTACCGGACGGTTCGATCGTGTGGCGCACGAATATGGTCATCTACGGGATGGTTTAATGGTCTGGTAGCACTATCAATGTCTATGTGAAAGCATAGCATAGCAAATACTTAGTAAAATCAGAATGAGGACAAATATGGTGAGTCACACAGTGTCAGCACCTGCCAGTTAACCTAATGCTAATTGGTTGTACCAGATTCAACAACAGATGTCCTACACAAACAATGTTTAAGTTTTTGATGTGAATCAGGTCAAAAATATTCTCAAGTATTATAAGAATAACAATTTGATTTAACACAGATGAAGGACTAAAATTTACTTGTATCAGTTAGCTGTTACTTTTAAATTCTACACAATTCACGCATCATCTGGTCTCAAAGTAAGTTATTTGTGTTATGGGAAAAAGACAACCTATATATTATTCTAAATACGTACAGTGGACGCTCAGTCATCACGAATTGACAATGAATAATTTTTATAAAAATCAATATTTTTCTGTACTTCTTTCTTTATAAAATTAGTAAGGATTTTACCATAGAACATACCATGGGGTAACTGTGGTCTATTGTAGATTTTACAAAAATTACTTCTAAGACAATAAAGAAAAACGATTTATGCAGACAGTAGTTTAGTATCATAATAGAAGTACCTATTGTAACATTTAATGCTATCTTTGCATGCTATCCAAGTTGCAGACAAAGGAACTGCATACAGATACAGCTTAAGGTCTTTTAAACAGGGCCAATAAACATTAAATTTTATAGACCAAATACATGCAGTTGTCTGAACAATTTTTTTTTTGATGAAATTGATTTGACTAATAATAATGAAATAGTAAATAATTAAATAATACATTTGTATAATGTTAGGTCCTGTCTATGCCGGGCCGGTTTATCCATTCTCACAAATAAACTGACAGCTTTTTGACAATTCTAATAAGAGTTTGGTGTTTTTTAAATGGCAAATATTCCATTCAGTATTAGCAAGTGGTGAAACTTAATTTCAAGTAGTAATGACATATTTAGAAATTCCCATAAAACTCAGTAGTTTATCTTCTTCTTATTATTATAAGTCTATCTTATAGTCAACTAGCTAGGACAAGCAATATTATGTTATTTAAAATGATGTTATTATTTTATTCTAACTGAATAATAGACTTCCATTATCATTAGATACAAAGTCCCTTTTAACATTTAATTGCCATAGTAATTAAGATTTAAAATGAATTATTGAATAAACAATGTGGATGGTATTCATTTTACTTAGTTTATATTAATTTTTCAGTTTATTTAGTTAATTAAACTATGAATATTTAATGATATAAAAGTTTGTATCTGATTTATCACAAAAGTATCTTTTTTTATAGAAAATGCTACCATCACAGCTTCACCTTGTAGACCTAAAAATCTAATTTATTTAAATTGTTATTGACATTATTAATTTATTGACAAATGGCTATAAAAATTTGGTTGATAATTATCATTAATTAGTTTTTATATCAGAAAATACAGTTACGTTAATAAAAATAAATATTTGGTCAGAGAGTCGCGTTAGGAGCAAGGATGTAAAGGTTGTTGAATAAATAAAGATGCACAATGACTAAAAATGGTAACAAACTCAACTTTACCAAGTCAAATCAATAGTCACAGTGAATGAAATTATGCAATACAATGTCCTCAAGAATTAATAAAATGCAGTTATACCGAATAATAAGATTTTATAGAGCATATAAGGTAGTATCCCAAATAACAAACCTCTTCTATACTTTTTGATAAAATCACAGCACAGAGGAATTATCACTTTAACACACGAAAATTATGTGGAATTATTTAAGTCCCCGATTTGCAATGTTACACGCGGCCGACCGAATTGGCAATGTTCCATTCGTAACAATTCCCAAAGCAAACGAGTACACTTGCACTCCTGCAGCCTCCGATGCAAGACGACTGTAATAGGCTATTTGACTGATTTTGAAAAACTGTTTTAAATTATTCGTTGGTATATGATTAATACACCACATGTATATTTCTGCGAAATTTGCAGTATTTTCCGTAAAATATCGGTTTAAAATTTAAATTACAATATTCGCGCTAAAAACGCTTTTTCTGTAATGGCGGACGCCGTGACGTCACAGGCAAGTAAATTTGTACCAAAGTGTACATTCAGTGTGTTTAGAATATTTTTTCTGTTATTTTACTGAAAAAAATGGTTTATAAATGGTGTAATTGTGCCACAATGTACAAATACTTCTATAAAAACTCCACAAAAACTGTTTGTTTTTGTGTTAGCTCGAAGACCCCCAAACAGCATTTTATCTCATACAAATGTTTTTATGTGTGAAGATCACTTTGATGTAAGTATGCCAGTAATATTTCATTCGAATAGTAATAGATAAAATGATAAAATCACACAAAATGTCGTAACAATGAACAATGTTGACTTGCGTGTGACGTCACGCGAGGCATAGCCAATCACAGAGCGTTCTTGTGGCTGAAGAAATTTAAAAAATAATTTGGATTTATTTTGTTTATTTTGAAAAATCTATAAATATTTTTGGATGTAACAGAGATAAATATGTTTTTTTATGTTATTACCTAATAGGATGACCACATTTCGTAGCATATTTTTAATAGTGTCAAATAGCCTATTATAAGCAATTGACAGCCTTCGCAGTATCAAGAACGTTGACCCCACCACTCATGATACATTGTCCAAATTATAGCTCTACCGTTATCACAAAAACAGCTCAAACTCACCGTAGTCATGACATCACGCGAACAATAAACTTCTCTCAGGCCTAGACCTCCTTTCCTTTGAACTATCGGAATTCTTGACCACTAAAAACCCCGGGTTTACGATAAAACGTTGACACCAAAAAATGACGTAACGTTGTAAAAACTTATAAGACGTTAACGTTTTCAAGTAACTTTAGTTGATACGACACTTTATTCTATTTTAATTGTATTATTTTGTAAAAATATTTGACAACAAAACCCTGTCGAGGAAAAATGGCAGACGTATACTGAGTTGCCATACTAATGAATGAAATAAATATCAAACTTTTTTCATTAGGGTAACCCAGACAGTAGATATAAAGGTGTGTACAAATTTCCCACTTCAAAACTACTAATCTTATTTGCACAGAAAAACGTAAAGGGGAGTTTTCTTAGAGTACCTAATAGATAATTTGTATGAATTGTCCCTATATATATTTATTTATTTATTTATAAGCAAGCTATAGAGCGCGCTTGAGCAAGTATGAACAGTAAGCACGAGTATGAACAAACCACAGGAACCAACAGACGAACTCAAAACAGCAAAAACGAAGCTGCAAGTATGCACGCTGATTGTTTCTCACGATGTTATTTATTTGGATTTTAAGGAATCATGGTGAAATGCAGGGCTGTAAAAACGAGGAAGCAAACTAAAAATTAGCACTATAGAACATCTGCTTACGCTTTGCACAATGGTCAAAGAGCGATGCGCGCGCAAGCTATAGATAGCTTGCTTATATTTTGCTTATACTCAGGACTCTTGCATGTATAGAACGGAAACTGTTGTTAGAGCCACCTTAGGCTTTAGACTAGCTCTCAGATCATTTATTTAGTAAGTTAGATTAAGATAGAGGGTGAAAAAAGGTCTTTCTTTTTTCTAATTTGGTAAATTTGTATCAAGCGTGTTAGAACTTTAGAGTGACGCCGCGGTCATTTATGTTCCAAGTTTTTTTTGCAAACAGTTTAACTACGCATTCTCCTTATTTTGATCCTGTCTAAATTATACATGAAAGATTTTTTGTAATAGGGGCCTATTACAAAAAATGGAGACGGTCAAGCCACTTGAGTCAAGTTTACGTAGAGATGTGATTAAAAGTAAATTTTTTAAATCTATAAATGTTTTTTTTTAAATAACATGATTTATTAAAAGTTCAAAACGTTCAAAATAAAACTGATAATCCTAACGATATTTTTATTGAGTGTTTACTTTTGTTAGCGTTATTCGTACGTTTCGTTATAACTAATTCAATGAACATTTATTAAAAATATCAAAATGTTATTATATTTTTAACGTTTATTAAAACGTGTTTTTTTTTACTTTTAATTACATCTCTACGTAGACTTTACTCAAGTGGCTTGACCGTCTCCGGGACCCATAATAGAAAGAGATCCCAGGCTACCTTTGTATTTTATTAAAATCGAATGGTGGGTACAGACTGATGTAACGTAACATACAATGTAACACGCAATGAAAGAATTTCCTGTACATGTAATGCTGGTTCGCACGCGTAGTGTGCACGGTTCGTGCTCACAAGACGTCCACACTATGGAAATTTTGACACGTTGTATGTTATATAGTTAAGAGTACGTTACAGCAGTCTATACGCACCATTATATCTGCAGCATTTAGTTCATATTATTTATGTGATGCTATGGTGTGTACCTATCTAAACAGTAGGGTATAGGGGTATAGGCAAATAATTTAACCCAGCGTCTAATATTATCATAATCATTTAATGTATCGAAGTACATAACTATACAAGCTAATATAAAACAATCACATTTCTAATAAATATCACTCTAAGAAGCACTTCACAAAGGTTACGCGAAGTGTAACAAAATAAAACCTATAAACGATTTCAAGCAAACAAATATTTCATTTTACCAGCAAGATGTGTTTCCGTCACAAAACATGAAAAAAAAATACGTATAATTCATACTAAATTGTTTTAAATAACGAAAAAAATAATATTTTGTACAATAAGTAATTTGGATGTAACCACAGGTTCATGAGAGCAAAAAACCTATGTTACCTGATATAAAAAAAACCTTTCTATGGCAACATTTTTTTATGTTATATTATACCATCATAATATATCGACAAACAGAGATAAGTAACGATTGAATAGAGACACAACATTAAATTATCGATAAAGCCAGATAATAGAGCAGATATTCGTCGAATCTGTAGTCGAACCAACGCGTTTTAACTATAAACTACAAGCCAAGCCTGTTTAGTTTGGTCACAGATATTGTGCTTAGCTGTAAAATTATTAAAAACAAGATTAATATCCGGCATGCTTATTGCCGTTTTAATGCAATCGTATTTCGGCGATAATCCTGCCGAGGGGTAGAACTAGATAGAACTACTTTTGAACTTTTACCTACTTGAAAGAAATATGACCTTAAAGGCGCTGTCCCACTGCTGCGCACGAAGAGGCTACGCACGTGTGTTAAGCTTTGCTTTGCAAGAGGATGTACGTGATTGTGTCCACTGCAACCCACGGACACGTTAACCATCAAGTGACGTCATTGATACACGCGTGGTTTGCTCAACATAGCTCAACGCTGTCAACGCCTTGCACTCAGTGAATGCGGTACACAGCTTGTTCCACAAAGCGTGCACATCGCTGCGCACGCTGTGGAAACGTAGACCCACGTAGTCATCCACGCAGCTGTAATGTGCCACGTGGCCCACGTGTTCGTGCGCAGCGTGCGCAGCAGTGGGACCGCGCCTTAAAAAATACTTCCTTTACCATCTCTAACTAAACAATTTTATAATAGAAGGTAAAAAAGTAAGTAGTTCTCTTTCTAATTTAGTAAGTTAGAGAGAGAGAGCGATGCTGAGGTAATTTTTCTTTACTTTATTGTTCCGAAAAGGTGCTCCGAGTTTGGCAATCAGTTTTAATTATATTTATTGGTTGTTCCATTAGAGCTGTCTATTTGTATAGAAAAAACAGTTTTTCTTCTTTTCATCAACTTGTTAGATTTGACAAATGTAATCGCACAATTATTAAAAAACCAACCGGTCGCATTAGAACGCTAATAAGCATTATTTTCAACCTCTTTAGAAGATAAACAGTTCTCCAAATCTACTCTAAAACTTTGAAAGGTAGTGGTGTGTTATCTACGGTGCCTGACGACGAGCTGAAGTAAGGGGATACATCTGACAAATAATTTCTAGGTAGCAAACCAATTAGAAGAGCTATTTTAGCCGCTATCGGTGCTTTTTCTTCGTCATCAACGATTTTGTCTTGATCTGGCATCACCTGTTAAGAAAAAAAATAATGTAGCCAATTCGAAAGATATATGTGACAAAATTTATAGAAAATAGGATAATTTAAACGCCTGTCTAAGCCATAAAACGCATTTCTTGTCACTGTCACAAGTCCATTGCTGGACATCGACCATCCCCAAACGCTTCCAGTATGACCCGCAGCAGCCTACATCCAGCGGCTTCGACTTCGATGGATAACTTATATTGTGGGTTTCGCTAGTTTAATTCATACAATAGTTTTTTTTTAGATAATACTTTTAAATTACCTTATCAGCAATATGCTTTTGTATCAATCCATCGCCGCCGACGTAAAACGTAGAAAATCCATCGTACCACCTAAAATATAGAAAATTAAATTTGTTATTCAGAAACTACGCCTGTATAAGCACTTATAATTTAGTTCTCGAGGTAAGGTCAGTTGGGGTACTTTATTCCAAAAACTTCGCTTTCTTACCGCAATACAAACATAGAACAGGAAGCTGTACTTTTTGACATATCAGACGCTGGTAGTCTTACCTCGATGGTAGTCTTACCCCAACTGACCTTATATCGCACGCAAAACTTTGTAACAACTTACAGCTCTTGATCCTGGAAAACTTCTTTCATATTCCACAGCTTGTACTTCCAGAACATGAAGAACACCTTCAGGCCAGATATGCCTTTCACTCTCCATCTCATTCTGAAATACATTCGTAAATTTGTGTTATTCTCTAAATATAAATAAGTAATTTTAGTGATCCAATCTTCGGCATCGAGTCAAACATTTCTGTATGTTCTCGAGTTTGGGTGTGTTTTATGAATTATAACTTACTGTACTTACTTTATAGACGAGTCCTCATTATGAGCTGTAATCTTGATGATCTCGAAGTTGACATAAGCGAATTTGATGTGCCCCACGGTGCGAAGCAGAGCAACTTGCTTCACATAATGGAACAGGCCTCTGTGAAAAGAAAAAAGATTCAGCGCAAACTAAGTTGCGCGGGTTTCGCTAGACTCTCTACATATTGGATGAAAACTGCATTCAAATCCGTTTAGTAGTAGAAAAGATCTAAGGGCCAACGCTAAAACCGCGCGGGTGCACGGAGCTGGCGTCCGAACCGAACCGTTCGTTTGTTCGTTTAAACCCGTCCGCTAATAAACTAAATGGCGATGCTCATACATTTTTACGAAACAAACACGCTGGCCATACACGCGAATATTAACATTGGCCCTAAGCGAACAGACAGCGGAAGCGACTACATATACTATGTAAAGATATCTATTACTATTACAGAGCATTGACGTTCTCTTGCAAACAAAGTGTCAAAAATGTCGTCTTGCTGACGTTCGAAAAATCGTTGAGTTGGCGCCAACACAACCCAACTTCAACGTTTTCTGGCACGACGACTATAAATAAAAACTATACGAAAAACTTACACAGTTGTAATTCCTCTAATATTGTTGACAAACACCAAATTCGGATGATATATTGAGTAGTCCAATGGCTTCACAAACAAATTTGGCATCTGAAATGTGGCAAAAAAAAAAACATGTATCTCATATCTAAAGTACCAACAATGGTTTTAGTATGTATAATACATAGACAGTAATTTTAACACTATAGTCTATATTTTAACATATGAGTACCAAAAAATTTTACTGTGTAGCTATTGGTCCAGTCAAGAGCAGGTCGATCTTTACGTATTGGACTTTGTACCGTTCTTAAGTTCTATGTCATAAGAGCCAAAATGCAGTGTAAAGCTCGACGTGTACCTGACTGTCCTATGTGGACCATTGCTATTGCTATTGCAATTGCGAGTGTTGCTATTATACAATACTCACTCTGTCAATATCACAAATGTTCGACGAACATAACAGTGATCTTTTATTTTTAAAAAAACAGAATTTAACTTTATTGTTATTTTGTTTTGATTCCTAGAAGAAAGAGGACTATATAGAGCTGGTTAACTATTTTCATTTTAAATAAATATTCTTTAACCCCTTCTTCCAAGAGTCAAAGAGCAATATTTACCACCGGGAAATGTAGTTTGGGACTAGAATGAGTTACAGCAAAATATTTCTCATAGTGTAAAATACTTACATTAGTAGACAAGACATGAAAGACTTTCATGAGCTGTTCTTCACTGGGCTTCCCATCTGCAGGGACCACGGACGATGAAGATGGCGATGGTGCTGGTGAGGTCGGACTGCTGCAGAATGCAACTGCATTGCGTTCAAACTCTGACAGACATGTTGGTGTTAATTCCTGAAACATTAAAAGCAATATTTATATTTTACAGCATTTATGTGGTTTAACTATCAGTAGATCTAATGATTGTAAGTATGTTATTAATAAAGTGAAATAAAAAATAAAATTTAGGTGAAATAAAATGCATGCAAATTCAACTTGAAAAACACACATATTTAATTAACAACAAAAGATTCTGACGACCTCCATGGCGTAATGGTTACCACGCCAGACCGCCACCCAGAAGGTCCCGGGTTGGAATCCCGGTCGAGTCATAATGAAAAACGAACTTTTTCCGATTGACCTCAGCTCTTGCTGATATGTATTTGTTATTAAATATAATAGTGAATTAAGTGTCCCATAACACAAGCTTCGAACTTACTTTGCGGTTAACTCAATCTGTGTGTCCCAATATATATATATTATATATATTTTTTTATTTATTTATTATACAAATACAAAATATTTTTATTCAATTAGGCTTACACAAGCTCTTTTGCATCATCTTTTCTTATGCCTTTTTACTAGGGAAATGTTTAATATATGACTTGAAGTTTATTACAACAAAATAAAGGGTCTCGACAGACAGACAGACAAACAACAAAGTGATCTTTTAAGGGATCTGATTTTGCTTTTGAGGTACAGAACGGAACTCTAAAAATAAATTCAAGTATTTGTGGATTTTATTTTAGGAAGATTTGCAGAACTAATTTGTTTATCTATGAAGTAGTAAACAACAACAAGTAATTAAAAATTTCCACATATAGGTAACAAGATAGCATAATAATGTAATGAGGTAAAATTGAGATACTTACTTCATTATTATATTTGGTGAAATCTAGATTATTGACATGGTCATATGATAATTCGTCATAATTATATTGCGGCACTCTTTGCTCCACATAATCGTCACAAGTGAGACGCAAGGCTTTCATTTGTATTTCATTGTTGTAATTATAATTATGTTTCTTCTCTAACTTAATATTTTCTATGTAATCAACAGATTTAGTCACATAGTTGGTGGATTTATTTAAACTAGCAATTTCATGGAAATATATATCATCAATGTTGTTCTCCGTTGTACATTTCGGTAGCTGGCAACTGGATATGCGACGTTTATTTAGAAGCTGGAAATATAAAATAAAATAGTTTGTTTTTATAAATAAATATTGTCTTGCGGTGACACTGTTCTTTATTTTGTTGAATTTTGTTAGAATGATCATAAAGGATATAAATAATATTAACCTATAGTAATACAGCCAACCATTAAAAGAGGTGAGCAGTCGTTAATATCATTCAAGTTTTCTAAATGTTGCGTAATGGGACTTACTTAAAATTTTACTAGCTTTTCCCCGCGGCTTCGCTCGCATTAATTTTATGACAACAAAACAATCCATAGCGCGACTTGTGGCGCCATCTGTTGGCCGATAAAGCGACCTCTATAGTAGAATAATTATCTTCCCATTCGAACGACATACTTTCACGGGTTAAAAAGTAGCCTATGTTGGGCTCTGTACCCCTAACAATTAAGTATGCAAATTTTCATAATACAAACAAACTCACTTTCTCATTTATAATATTAGTAAGGATTTATCTATAGTATTCATGTTTATTTTTATTATTTTATTGGTTGTATTGGTGACGTTTGGGGGAGGCCTATATCCAGCAGTGGACTTGTTGTGGCTGAGATGATGATGATGATTATTCGTATATCGTATGTAATTACAAAGTTTCATAACAATGCTTACATTAGCATAAAATCTTTGTTCTTAGTTCTCTACCCTGGTCACGTCTTTCATTAGTTGACTTAGTTTTTTTTTTTCTACTACAGTGGCACATGGCACACTGATACATAACAAATGTGTCTGGACGTGGTAATTGAAGAAACTGATGTCATGATGGCCAATCTAGTTTACTTCCATAACATCAAAACGGTATATTAACTACATTTTGCCATGAAATGGTTAGAGGTTTGAAAATATATAAAATTAGCTAAAAGTAGTGCACTCTAAAAAGTAAATCAATATGTTTTAATAAATCGCGCAGGACATTATATAAATTAGCACGCTAAAACCTCATAATTTGATTCAATGTCAAGGAAAAACGTTATGGCGCAGCGGTAGAGATAAACGGAAGTATTGTTATTTACGTAATTCAAAAATATTTCCTCTAATATATATAATAAAATCAAGAATATATGCATTATGTAAAATATAATTATACACAAATAAATACTTACGTCTTCTAGAAAATGAGTCCGGACAGGAATTTTTCGTGTCAAGCGGTTGGAATGGTTTTTCGTGGAAACTATTCCATTTATTGGTAATATTTTATGTGAAAATGTACGCAATACAATAGCCATTTTCACATCGATAGTTATTTACACGAACGTGCAAAGAATTCGGAAGAATTTCGAGAATATTTCGTAGAAAATACCGACATGTAGAGCCGCACATGACAATTTGATTGATCTGACAGTTTTGACTTTTGTTTTTTTTTTCGAACATCTGTTTAATTTTCATTTATGGTTTTGCGTTTTGCATCATCGAAAGTGCAAAAAATTTTATGGCTAACCTTTAGCTTCTGCATATTCTGAAATTTTCAACATCCTTCTAGCATTTATTACTTTGAGTTTGGAATCCGGCCTCCATGGCGAAGTAAATATGATCTTGTTTGATCTTGTTGACATTCTTGACAGTTGACAGACAGCCAAGAAGTAAACCAAAAATTGACAAGTTCATTCAAATATTGTAGACGAGTAATACCCACAGCTTCGGAAGAATTCGGGCAAGACGCGACACTAGCGCCCCTACGGCATGAGGGCGGCATGAGGTGAACGATTTCAAAACTTTTGTGCGTTTTGTTGCAAAATGTTATAGCGCCCCTAGCGGCATGAGGTGAACGGAGGTTTTTTGTATACAAAATGTTACAGCGCCCCTAGCGGCATGAGGTGAACGGAGGTTGCCAAGTCATTGTATGAGAAACGTCAAGAGCTGTGGGTATAGTCTTCTATAGTATTTGGTATTAGCGTATTCTTATCTTCAGTATTAATTTGGTTCATTCAGTGAGTGAGTGCACTTCAGTGTTGACAAGAAAGAGGGAGGAGTGACATTTTGGTTAGTCGGACGGAGTCGGATACGAGATTTTGCATTTTTTGTTTGTGAAATAATACACATTGATCAATAATCTACAAACATTATATTATTAATTCAATCATTTAGTGTGTCTTTAAATACATTATGATCATACAAACGGTGGCCAATCGATTGAACAGGCAGCTCATCAATGCAACCTCCAACTACGTATGTAAAATTAATTTGTTTCTAAAACCTTAACACATTCATGTATTATCTTTTGACCGCCACAGCGGTTTATCCGGCGAGATATAGCCTGTGTATTAACGATCCAGAATAATAGTTTTTACGTTATAACATATAACAAATCTTTAATCTTAGTATCAAACCTTATTAATCCCATTTTAGGGATACGGATCTCCTTTCAATCGAAGGTGATAAGAGCGTACTCTGCCACGCTGGGTTAGAGAGTCGCTTTCGCTGCGCCAGTGCGCATTGGCGGAGGCAGTGTTTTCAAACTGCCTAATGGCCAACAACTTTGCTGGACAACTGTCATAAAATTAAATTAATACTGCGTTTAAAATTTAATAAGAAAGTGTAGGCTCACCCCCATTTCCTAGTAAATAATATTTATTGTCTCCATTCATATGGTAATAAAGTTAATCTGTCACTCTTAATTTCTACAAAAAATTTAATATAATTTTGATGATTTTATTCTAAAAATCTTATTTCTAGTTGTCACTAACAACTGTAAGATTGAAGAACACGAAGAATGATCTCAACGAACATCGTGCCAAAGTCATGGCGAAGGGACTACCAGAGAAAAAGCCCTTGCCAGGTGTCAAAAGTATAATTTTGGTGGCATCGGGCAAGGGTGGCGTTGGAAAAACTACTACGGCTGGTATGACACATACACTCCTTTATTCAAAGTTCCTTTAAGCAAGACTTTTTTTTATCCCAGTAGTACATTGAGTTCCTTAGAAACAAAACGAAAGAAAGTCTTTATCTTTTTTTATCAAATTATATAAATATATATGGTATCAGAAGTTAGGAATAGTTTTGGAATGTGTTTATAATGGTTTTGGGATTTGTTACACACAATAACATACTTTTTGCTTTCCCAGTTGTTATATTATTACAAAAATATCATACAATACTTGTAATGGTTGTTAATACCTATCCCATGTAAGTAACCCACCTTTCCATAAACAATAAAAATATTTAATGGAATAATACTTAAAAGTTTATGTAACAATAACAACACAATTTGGAAAAATCTGTAAATTCTACAACCATTTGTTTTTGTAAATTATTATAGTTATGCTAATGAATCATATTTTGTACTTCAATTACTCAGTTGTTTCTTGTATGTAGTATATTTATCATTTATTACTATTATTAAATTGATTTGTAAAAAGATTTTTTTCAAGTTATTGAATGATATGTTTTAATTTTACTTATTATTTTTGAAATGAAATAAAATTAAATCGTTTATTTCAGAAATTAGACTTTCACATGCACTTTTTTTTGTCATTTACAACTTGTATATTAACGTTTTTAAAACTGAAACCAGTTCCTAGCGCAAGCAACAAAGTAAACTTTTCAGTTTCTTGATTTTAGCATATACCTATGTTGTTGTTGTCGTTTTGCGGGCCTTCTCCGCAATTAGGCTTTTGCCTATAAACAAGTTCGTTCTTTACATAAATATTTTTCCTATTTGAAAATATAACTTGCAGCCTTTTACTGGGTTACGAGTTTCAAAGTGCAACTTCCCACTTTTGTTTTCTTTTAATATCATTATTTGTAACTTTCAGTGAATCTCGCTTGTGCAATGAAAGTGATAGAACCGGACAAAGAGATAGGTCTCCTAGATGCGGATGTGTTTGGTCCATCAGTGCCTCTCATGATGAACATCAGTGGGGAGCCCATGCTGAATGATGACAACCTTATAGAGCCCTTACTTAATTATGGCGTTAAATGGTAATTGGTATAGAATTACTTTATCTGTATAACTGAGGCACAAACAAACAACCCGCGCTACGAGAGATGAGACCCAGCGTATCACGTGTTTCGACCAGCGCAGTAGACGATTTCTATACCATTTTACTAGAAATCGTGACGTGTACGTCATGCAAGTCAACTCAGCAATCCAATCAAGTCTCATGTCTCGTGGCGCGGATTGTACATGCATATACGCATTTACGACGTACCATTGTTGTACTGCAGTGATACAATAAGGCAATAAAAATTGTCCAAATAGCAAATACTGATTTTAGTTGTAAGTAGAGTATTTCTAAATAGTTGTACAAAGCATTATAAAATATATATATATAGTAAAATATTTGGCGTAAAAATCTGTGTTCTTAGTTCTCTATTCTTGTTACCCCTTTCATTCGCTGACTGTACAATACTTTCTCTTATTATTTCAGCATGTCAATGGGTTTACTTGTATCTGGTGAAAATGCGGTAGTCTGGCGTGGCTTAATGGTGATGCAGGCGTTGGAGAGGCTCACACGTCACGTAGCGTGGGGCCCACTCGACTGCCTTATTGTGGACACTCCTCCTGGCACTGGCGACACACATTTATCCCTCGCACAAAACCTCCCGATTGATGGTAAGGGTAAACTATATTTTATTTAAAAATGAAAAACAAATCTTGGTGCCCCATACACGGGGATGTCTGATAACATAGGTCTATCATATACCTATCTGTTTTGCTTCAATATTTTCAGTATTTATATGGTTACTTGTAACTCGATTATACCCGGCACATGCTTTTTGCGGGATTCAAAAGTAACCACCACCCACTAAATGAGGTGGTTTGGGTAGACCCCTGGAATGCCACTCATACTCTTACCACATATGCTCATAGTCGAAGAGACTGATCGCATTTATATTTAAAAAAAGTTCACATAGTTATACCGCTTGTTTAGCAACTATTATAAATTTCAGGGGCGATAGTAGTCACAACACCCCAGTTAGCGGCACTGCAAGTAACGAGACGAGGCGTCAACATGTTTGAGAAATTAAAAGTTCCTATTGTCGGCATGGTTGAAAACATGTCGCATGCTATCTGTACCAAATGCGGTACAGTCAACTATGTATTCGGTAACGAGACTAAGCAGACAGCTGAGCAAATGGGTCTCGAGATCATAGAGAGTTTTGAAGTGGATCAAAACATGTCAGACTGCATCAACAGCGGGAAACCAGCAATATACGCCCTCCCTGACAGTAGACACGCGGAAAAGTATAGGCATTTAGCGAACAAAGTTTTTAAATATTTAGATAATAAGGAGAAACAAGCTACAGCCAAGGAGCAGTAACGCGCAAATATCGAGTTGTTAATGTTTATAAATGTTTTATAAAATACAAAAATTGTTTTCGTAAATGTCTTGTTCTGTACCTAAGTAAAAATAACCCAACCCGCAGAACCCAACCTCTTGTATAAGTAATATAATAAAATCTTTGTGTCCACCAATGAGCGGTGACTTTATCTAAAATGTGCATAATTAATTATCCAGTTCTTGGTGACAGTCGGGATAAAGTTAAAATACATTTTGTGACAGTCGGGACAAAGTTTAGAATATATTTTGAAAAGTTTGAAATACATTTTGAATATAACTCAAATCAACTGAATATTATTTATAGAAATCACATAGGTCTGGTGAAAAATAAAAAATCTCCACGTTATATTATGTAAAATTTATTCGGAACAAATAGTTTACTCAAGGATTCAACATTATCTATGGCCAAATTAATAAATAAAAAAAATACACTATAAAAATATTTCTTGTCTTCAAAATACTTTGTGTAGAAATTAAATTTATGATAACAAATTCAACTGAGAGAATAATCACGACGATAAATTTGTAACGAGCCTAGTTATACTTATGGCTATTGGAATATTTCCATTTTGTTTCTATTCATTCATTAAATTTCATATAATCGATGGGCCACACCGCGGCCGGCTTCAGTCAATAAGTACAAAATATATATTTACATTGACATCACAATTAGGTAGAAAAATTCGGAATGAAACGTTTACACGATAAAGAATGATGGCTGACCACTCGACTGTTTACTGACAAATACACTCTTGCAGAAGCCGGGAGAATTTGAGTCGCGCTGACAGCCGAAAATGTATAAACTTCTAGGAAGCGTTTTTGAATAACGCGTGGTTATCAGCGCAGACGGTTCATACGTTTTTCTATCAGCGTGCAGTCAGTGCAACTCCAGAACACCATTTTCGAAATTACAATACCGTAATTAACAGAAAACCAGCCTAAATCACTACAATATGCGTCTGACAGCACACAGTCGACTAGTACCTCAGTCAGATTACATACACGTACACGCAAAAACTATAACATTCCGCTAAAAAAATATCACGAACTATGTTGAATAGGAAGATGAGTTTCTCGTACATCGCGCTCGCTTGATCTCGAAACTAATCACAACTCTATTTTGCACCATTGCCAGATTGTCGGAATATCCCACGTGTACAAGGAAAGTTAACATCAGCCCTTATATTGACAGCGGGTTATTCTTGTAATAAAAACAGTTAAAAAATCTATTAATCTCAACTATCTCGCTCGTCTTATATATTGTATGAGCAAGATAGTATGAGATTGACTGATTGTTATTAGATTTCAACTGTTTTTTGTTGGGAGAATAGGCCCTCTGGTTTAATGTAAACTTGTTTGCAGAATTCATAAGGCAATTGTTACTAATCACATTTCGTGCTAAACACGATCATACAGCATGGAAAATAAGATGTTTTGCCTGTTTGGATATACTCAATAACTAAAAATTGTGATCGAAATTGGATATCGCCAGAATAACTACAAGTTTAGATAGAATTGACAAGATTGGAAGTATTGTGCACTAGTGGCTTTATGCGTTTAATATTACATACAATATGAGCATTATACAACTATAATAAAAAGTAAGATTTTTAGAAAATTTCAACAAGAAAAATTAAAGAAAATGTTTCACTACATCAGTGCAATCCGCGCCACGAGAGATGAGGCCCGATTGATTGTCGATTTGACTTGCGCAGTGGACGATTTCCAGTAAAATGGTATAGAAATCGTCTACTCGTCAAGTCATGTGATACGTCAGGTCTCATCTCTGTAATGATTGTACACTTCTATTTTGTCCGACTAGCATTCATTTTGTAGCAAAACACCTTCCCTATTGTGACACGCACCTGAATCCAATACTTGTATTTCAACCGTATGCCCATGGCTGTTGATTTACGGTATTAGATAGGTGTGTAGTATGTCCCAATTAGAATACAACTTTGTCATAAAATATTTTGTTCACTGCCAATTTCAGTTTTCTCGGCCCATAGCAAACTATGTATTGCTATTTATGTTTTTTATTTATAGTTGTTAGGCAACAAGCCATTCATATTTCTGAAATTTCTCGGCCGGATATCGAGGGGTCGTGGGTTCGAATCCCACCTGGGGGGAGGAGGTGAAATTTTTCTTTCAAAAAATCAATTTCAGAAATATGTATTGCTAGTTATGGTTTAATGGTGGGTAGATACTGCTGTAACGTCCAATTATTATTATTAATTACTAGCGGAACGCCCCGGCTTTGCGCGGATTTTGCTAAGAATCCCTATTTTGAACCGACTTCAAAAAAGGAGGAGGTTCTCAATTCGACCCGTATGTTTTTCTATGTTTGTTACGCGATAACTCCGCCAATTATGAACCGATTTGAACAAATCTTTTTTCGGCTTATAGGTAATACCTCAAGGGTGGTCCCATTTAAATTTAATAATATTTGAAGTCGGTTTTTTTTTTTTTTAAAGTTAATTATATTTTTTAATATAGCCTATGTTACCCGCGAGTAATGTACCTTCTTAACGGTAAAAGAATTTTTAAAATCGGTGTAGTTTTTGAGTTTATTCATTACAAACACACACACAAATACAAATCTAACCTCTTTATAATATTAGTGTAGATATTTATCCATTTTGTTAGTAACATTTGAGCAATGTAACACGCATGAAAAAAATTCCCGCACAAATAAATAAATAAATATATAGGGACAATTCACACAGATTGAGCTAGCCCCAAAGTAAGTTCGAAACATGTGTTATGGGATACTAACTCAACGATATTATATTTTATAACAAATACATATAATATAGATAAACATCCAAGACCCGAGGCCAATCAGAAAAAGTTCGTTTTTCATCATGACCCGACCGGGGTACGAACCCGGGACCTCCTAGGTGGCGGTCTGGCGTGGTAACCATTACGCCACGGAGGTCGTCAAATAATGCTCTGTTCGGGCGCGTAGTGTGCGCGGTCCGTGCGTCACAAGGCGTCTACACTATGGCATTTTTTTAACATTACATTTTACGTTACAGCAGTCTGTAGGCACCATAACCTTGGACCCCATTCACATTATCGTCGCATTTAGGCTACATTGAACTCTTTGTATGCTAACATATTTAGTCTTATAATTGAAACTCCGCGATGGAATAGAAAACGCGACGAATACGTTATACGCTTGTCATCTGATAATACTCTGAGAGATCGAAATGCAGTTGACCTCTTGAAGTACATTCAACCATTGAAAGAGGTAATTAGGGTTTCGAACTAAGAACAAAGATCTATACTTATAATGTAGACATGGTTATGAAAATTTGTAATTATATAGTCTAGTTAAAAACAAAAAAAAAAACATGTAATATATAGAAAACTTAAATATTTACGTCCCTGGTTATCCCTTTCATTGGTTGATAGGACATAGCATAAAGTTCATAGTTCGCTTTAAGACACATCCCTTTACATATTCCAATTGGCAACCTTGAACGGTTATAGAGAAAACGCAATCCAATTGGGACATACAAAATCACATACACCGATATTCCGATTACGTCACAATTATAAAATAGAGTTATAAGAACACGGAACACACAAAATAATGAAGTGTCAAACATTGTGCGAAGAACATAACGAAACCAGTGTACGAACCCCTATTATTTGTTTTTTATTTCCGTCAATGACATTAAATATTTTGATAAATAAGTGCTAAATATGTATGTATTAGATATAAGTTTAATTGACAGATGCTTATATATAAAGATCCTACAATCATAATATATTCGCGAAGTAGATAGAAAATAGTTTATGAAATAAAAAAAATCTGATATAATAAAATGATTTATCCTAAATAACTGACAGATAAACGCACAGCGTAAACCGCTTATCGTAGGTACCTGAAACTTATGGAGGGTGCATTCTTAGTATGACGTAGGCATACGATAAAATGTGTGTCGCTCTCTAAGAGGAGCTCGATGGCGTCGCTGTGTGTCGCACTCATTAGAGTGCGCATATGAACACGCAAGTTAAGCGACGTCGACCCTAGCCAGCGTTTGGATGGGTTTCGTTATCTCGAGCTTCTCCGTGCTTCGGAGGGCACGTTAAGCCGTCGGTCCCGGCTGTTGTCGATGGCTGACAGTCGTTAAGCCAAGTCGGTGACCTTAGGGGCGGTTTGAAAACACCGGCCTCTGCCAATCCGCATTGGAGCAGCGTGGCAGAGTACGCTCTAATCACCTTCGATTGAAGTGAGACTCATATCCCAGCAGTGGGATGATTATGGGTTGATATGATGATACGATAAAAAAGGATTTTCCTATATAAGCGCGATACACGCAAACGAAGCTGCACGGGTTTCGCTAGTCTCATATAGTGATTAACACTTCATTATTATGTTTGTTCCAACAGTGATTGCAATTCTATCCGGTTCCGTCGCACAGTGACATTGTACCGCACCAAATAACAACTTAACTTTATAGTGTCTCTGCGCGAGTCTAGGCCCACGCTTTTTTACGTCACTCCTACCACTTCTTCTTCTGTTCGTCCATACTGACGCCGCCGGGCCCGAGGTACACTATCATTAGCAGACCGCCGATTACTGATAACGTCTGAAATAAAAAAAATGTATATTATCATACTAATATTATAAATGAGAAAGTGAGTTTGTTTATTTGTTTGTTTCTTATTCCCTCACGGCTTGACTAAGCAGCCGATCATTATGAAAAATTGTATACATATTGTCAGGAGTACAGAGCCCAACATAGGCTACTTTTTATCCCATGAAAGTATGTCATTCTAATCGGAAAAATATTTTTTCTACTATAGAAGGCGCTGTATGGGATGGGCTATCGGCCAACATCGGCGCCACAAGTCGCGCTATGGGTTGTTTTACTGTCAAAAGAGATCTATGTCATAAAATTAACGCGAGCGAATCCGCGGGGAAAAGCTAGTAATAAATAAATTCTAGACAATTCAGCGCCATCTGGGCTAGGCTAGGCTTAAACCTGCTTGTGATATTTATACCAGCCAACGGATATATTATTGGTTATCTACACTAATATTATGAAGAAAGATTTGTATTTTTGTGTGTGTGTGTGTGTGGGTGTGTGTGTGTGTGTGTTTGTGTGTGTGTGTGTGTGGGTATAAATAAAATAAATAAATAAACATATATAGTGACAATTCATACAGATTGAGCTAGCCCCAAAGTAAGTTCGAAACTTGTGTTATGGGATACTGACTCAACGATATTATATTTTATAACAAATACATACATAGATAAACATCCAAGACCCGAGGCCAATCAGAAAAAGTTCGTTTTTCATCATGACCCACCGGGGATCGAACCCGGGACCTCCTGGGTGGCGGTCTGGCGTGGTAACCATTACGCCACGGAGGTCGTATGTATGTTTGTTATGAATAAGCTCAAAAAGTACTAAACCGATTTCAAAAATTCTTACACCATTGACCGTTGGGGAGCCACACTATCCCCTAGTAATATTGGCTGTATTATTATTTCTAAATAATTAGTACCTTAGTAAAACCCGAGCGAAGCTGGGGCAGGGTGCTAGTCTATACTAATATTATAAAGAGGAAAGATTTTATTGTTTGTTTGCATTGAATAGGCTCCGAAACTACTGGACCGATTTCAAAAATTCTTTCACCAGTAGAAAGCTACATTATCAGGGAGTGACATAGGCTATAGCTTTTCCCGAAATTCAATGTTGTTCCCACGGGAACGGGTCCGGAACTTCACGCGGGCGAAGTCGCGGGCAAAAAAGTTAGTGTATTATAAATACATAAAAAACAGAATCGAGACAAACACAAATCCATGGACATAAATGTATGCCCTGAAATCGTGCCTTCTGGTGATAAAGATAAGATTGTCTATGTTCGCCCAACTAGACAATTTTCAAAAAATAGTAATTCTACAGAAAATACACTACTATTGAACGCTATTGTATCAGTACTTTTGTATTGTGGTCAATAAAGTTAAATAAATAATGTCATAAAGATTAAATTGATTCAAAAATAATTTGTCGCAAAAGTCCGACTATGATCCTGCTTCCAGGCGGATTTTTCCGACAAACAATCGTTAAAAATATTTATCTCATAAGTGTCGTGTTCTTTTTAAAAATGTCCACTGTGTTAAATAGGGTTATTGTAATAATAATCTCTTTATTTATTTCAGATATTTATATAATATATGTTTAGTTTTTTATCCAATTAAAGTTTTATTCTATTATATTTTTACCTAGATTAAATTGATTCAAAAATAATTCGTCGTAAAAATCCGACTGTGACCTATTTGCAAACGGATATCGAAACAACAATCGATAAAAACATTTACCTGGAAGAAATCGTATTTGAGGAAGTCCCTGAGGGGTTTGTACGAGGGCACGGCCCACCACGCGTTGTGGTACAGGTTGAGCACGCTCAGGACGAGGACCAGCATTAGCGCCGACAGCTTGGTGCGGTAACCAACCGTCACCAACACCATCAGGATGCTGCCCAGGAGGTCCTGGATGATCTGGAAAAATAATAATTAGGTTTTTTATAATAAAAATCCGGCCAAGTGCGAGTCGGGCTCACACACCAAGACCGGGCTGTCAAACAACCTTACAACGAGAAATGATAACAACTTTACAAGTCATTCTTTGCGTTCCACATTACACAAACAGTTTGTATACTTTATTTCAAGCTGAACAAATATTTATCTAGATAAAGAATACATATGTATGTAATATATAGGCCAATCTTGAAATTAAATTGTCATAGTGACAACATTTTTTATGTAATAATCAAAGTGTAATAATAATATTTACGATGATAATAATAAAACAAAAGCTTTAATAATTATCAGAAAGAAATCAATTACGCCATTGGGCTGTCAATCTTACGATAAAGGGAGGTTGAATCGAGAAATTATGATTTACCTTTGAATTGATACATTGACCAGTACGGCCAGCAAGAGAAGTAGGAAAATGGAAGTAATACTTGGTCTTTGACCTTTACAAAATAAAATAAAGTACTTAAAGACACGCTTGATCAGTGACGTCAATTTTAACATAGGTATATTCAATATTCATGATTATCCCACACAATAAACATGTTAGTAAAATAGATGTTTTCAATTAATACGTCAGAGCAATTTTACGATGACACACTAATGTATGAAATACGAAAGTGTACTTACACATATTAATTAGTAATCTAACACTAAATATAAAAATGAATGAAATGTATGTAAGTACGCGCAAAGCTTCCGAAAAACTGCACCAAAATGAGTAATTTTTTTTTTGTTTATCGTCGTCAGGAGGATAGGAGGAAAAAAATAAAAGATTTAAACTTAATTAAAATGTTAGTGGAACAGGGGAGAAAGGAACACGCTACGATCAATAGAATGTGGAAAATCAATGAAAAAAAATAATGTATTCGACTCAAGAAAGTCGCTGAAAGTCCCTGAGTCTAATGCCCATATAAGTCTCTTCATAATAGTTCCCTAATCTGTGGTATATCGTCTTCGTTAGGGATCATCTATACGAACGAGAGAAATGCGACGATATCGTGGTGCTACCTAATTCTATACATTGTCTTAGAACTTGTCTCCAAATGGCGATTTTCATTCGGACTCGTCGCGATTCTTTCGCTCGTGGAGATAGTCCCTTAGTAGTCTTGTTGATCAAATAATTACTTACAATCACTATATATCCGATTACAGGTTTAAAAAAAAACATTAAAAACAACTTACCATCAGGAATGAGAACTCGAACCTCAGTAGCGCGATGAACATGAACGCCAAAAGCACACGTCCAGCAAGCTGTAGATACGTCTTCGGCTTGTTCTCGCCAAGGCTTGGTACACCGGCGAAGAGCCCTCGGCCCTGTTCCGTGCGGGCCTCCGCGACCACCAGTAAGAGAGCACCAATGAGCGCCAAGTTACGGAGCAGGAACTGGATATCCCATAATATGCTGTACGCGAATGTCTGTAATGTTACAAGACGAGTTTCTTTATCATCTGTTTAAAATGAGTTTCCTGATGGGATCGTTGCTCGTGTAAAAGTAATGCACTAAATTTAGGCTGCATAGGCCTTACATAGTATTTTTTTGGTAATTAAGTTGAAATAAATAT
This sequence comes from Endotricha flammealis, assembly GCA_905163395.2. NCBI lineage: Eukaryota > Metazoa > Arthropoda > Insecta > Lepidoptera > Pyralidae > Endotricha > Endotricha flammealis. The sequence goes on along the minus strand of LR990855.1, from coordinate 1,526,451 downwards.
GTTAGACCTACATAGGTCATCCAGCAGAGGACTTATTTGATTGAGATGATGATGCTGAAATTTGTAAAAGCCAGACCAAAGCCTTAACAATTTCTTAGAATTTTCTTTGTGCATAAAGTACGTTATTGCGAATTTGCTAAGTAACCAGTCACCGTCAGAGGGGCGGGGTCATTACGGCTACATCGGGGAATGAGTGTCTTACCTGTAATACAACTATGAAGAATAGCACTCCACACGCGATGTCTACTTTGAGCCTCCCCAGCACCATAACACAACCACCCAACTGTCCCACTAAATTAATTACCTGAAAAAGAAAATATGTAGGTTTATTGTAAGTACATAATGCTGAGATGGGCAGCGGAAGTCCTATTAAAATACTTCAGTCCTACCACACGCGGTGGAGAGGGTGGTAAACAGTTAGTATGCCCTAAACTTTTTATCATCAACAGAGAAGCATACATTTGACACGGTTTTGATATATTTCTATAAATACAGTCGTAATATTTCTCTTAATAATTCCAAAAACATTTATAGTTGATAGTTAAAATAATTGTCCAACTAAAAAGTAAAATAATTTCTTCAAGAATTTATGGACTTGTAAATAAAGTGAAAATTTTATCACCGTCTTATAAATACAAAAAATTATATATATTTCGTAGTTACCTTGTGTATGAATGTGACATGAATAGATGAAATTAATAATGAGAATATACGGGCGAATTGTCGTATAATTCCGAAAGAAGAATAAGCAGATTAGATTTCTAATTCCCAAACAATGTGACCAATAAAATGATAAAGTAATGTTTATTGAACAGAATTGTAAGGGGTGAAGGAAAGAGGGAATTATTGGGTGAACAATGACATAAATATAAGTGGAGAAAGCACTATACATGTATGTGGGCCTTTCCTCGCAAAATGTATGTAAAATAAAACTGGTACACGAGTCTATCAGGAACTATTTGTTTTTTTTAAGACCGATTCGAACTCGCATTGTATAAGCGTGGTGCATTATCAAGTCCAAACACTCTCATATCCATGAATAAAAGGAACTCATAGAATAGAAGCTTTTGCCCAGCAATTGAATAGTTTAGGTTTAATAAATTTATTTAAGAGTTGATTCAATGTAATAAGTATTTGATTTTAAAAACTGAATTACTAATAGAACAGTCTCTTGGCCTCGCAAGGCCATAGCAATGTAAACGGAGTGCGGTATAAGATTAGCTAAATCTAAATTATTTTATCGATGAGAAACTAATTGATGTTGTAATAACTTTTTGTAATTAGGAACTATTTCAAATTATTTGCATCGTGCAAGAAAATTTAAATAAATCATTTCGATTACCTATACAGTGAAGCGAAAGTGTATGCAGTGACATGATGACTATGCCTAATGATGTGTATGAATTTAAAAAAAAAACACAAGGTGCTTTTGCATCTGTAGAAAACTGTTAATAAAACAAACTAGGCCACATTATTTCAACACTCATTATTTTATAATGCCTTGCGTTTTGCTTATAAACATCGCGTCAAACCACTTACGGCGCGCTGAAAACGACGGTAAACAAAGTCAGTTTAAAGTAATGGAAAGTCAATGCAAATGTACTCCTATTTATAATAATAGATTACCTACTTTATAAACGTCTCTACAAATAAACAAAAGTGACTCGTCTGTCGTGTGAGATACCACAGCAGCGTCTAGGCGCACTTTTAACTAGTTACGGTTGGAATAGCGGTCCAGCCGCCTGACGCGGTTGGAGCAGTAGTCACGCAGTTGGAATATTGGAACAGCGGTTGCTATAGGCGGCGAACCGCTATCATACCGTGTTACGCGGTTAAGTAAATATGGATAATATTTGAGCGGTTGCAAAGGTACTAAGTGCCCAAAAATCAAATATTTCTGCTTTAGTCCACACTCAACCTGAACGGATTGGGTCCATTCATAAAACAGCCCTAACACGGATGCTTTTTGCGACTTCACTTAACCCTTCACCATGGGCATAGCCACTAATATCCATCCTCGCTCCATCCTAACGAGTGTTACTCACCACAAACATAGTAGCGAGGAAGGTGCCGCACGACCATGACATGTTCATGTAATCCCGCTGCTCCGACCATTGGAACCACATCCGAAGCCCATCCTCCAGGAAGGTAGAGATGAGGCACAGCCGCGCCACCGTTGGCAGAACATTCTTGCCTTTGCGTATTACCTGTGGACAAACGTACAATCAATATTTTTTATTGCACTAAAATAAATATAACAAAATATAGTGGCAAGAAAAGTATGGTGTTCTTATCGCTAAAGCAATATATTGCAGACAACCTAAAATAACGTGAACAAAAAAAATATAGAGTGAATATCGGCGTAAAGCATGCATTCGGTGAATGACAGATCTGGAAGCCCAACTCCTTTCTTCCCTTCTCCTTTTCCTTATCCCCCGTTTCTCTATTCCTTTCCTTGTAGCAAGCAACGTATTGGTAGCGCTCAGTGTTTATAGGCGGCGACCACGATTTGCTTGCTTGTTTATATTAACTGCGGTTTGACATAAGGTGTTAATTCCTGCATCACGCCTATATACTGTGAGAGGGTGGTACTTTCTCGGTCGATATGGCAAATGCTCTACCACTTTAATCTTATATGTATATAGGTATATTTTTGTTTTGTATTTGCAATGCCATATTCATAAAGTGCGTACACGAGTCGTGAATAGGCATTACCTATGTTTAATATGTATTTCGTGTAATATTTTTATACATTTGGATTTTACGCAAATCGTAAATAACAAAGAATCACGTGTAACATAATTGCTTGATGCGGAACGGAACTAGTTATTTTTGTCCGTACCTAATATTTAAAGCAATTATTTTTTTTGTAATAATCTAACGACAAATCATTCTGTGTTGAATAGAACGGCAACTTTAGTAAAGAACAATTACTAAAATGATAATGTTGGACGAAGTTGCTGATGTAACAACATTTTCCGCAACCTCCCCGTATTCAAAGCGCGTTTAGATGACGCGAAACTTTTCGAGCAGCCGCTTCACGAAAATTTTTGCGTGGACTCCTGACGGTCCAGCTGGATTACTTTGAGAATAAATGCTCTAGACTCTAAGCAAAAACGAGTTTTACACTCTCTATCCATGTACAAATGAGTAAATAAATGGTCAGAGTCGCCTTAGGGGCAGGGAAAATACTATTCAATAAGCTACAGTCTTGGAAACAGAAGTATTAAAGAAATGGCTCCAGAAGAACTTATACCATTATTACATCACAATTCTGCTTGTTACTTTAAGCTACGACGAGTATAACCTGTTATTGCGTCTACCGACCTAGTAATGTAAAAACGAAAGTGGTAGTAAATATCTGTCCTTATAATCGCAGACTTTAACCATACTCTAGCGACCACGGAAGCCATATATGTCAAGTTACAGCATTCTAAGTTTTCTGACATTAGTTATTTAAAAAAACCGTCCTTATTATAAACACGAGAGAGAACAACGGGGTTTCGCGGGTAAAATGACAGACAGACATTAGCTAGTAACTTTATAAAGCTTAAGAGCAGGTGGTTGATTAGTGAAAGATTAAATGAAGCGGGTGTCATAAGTTCAATTGGCGCATCCGGAGAGAAATAACGTAAACTGCAAATATCTGTTGCTAGATGGCTATCTGATTCTGAGTAAGAATTTGAAATTATTCATGATAACTAATTAACTTTATATGTGTACTAACAAAGTATCTATCTACATCCATATAACTATGTACATATTAAAATAATAAATAGACTTTTCAAGCCACTACCGAAAGTTAAAAACAAAGTCAAACTTAAGTGAAAGTGGTTCTAAAAAGTGAAAATAGAATGCATACCGTGTTCACTTTATTTACAAATTTCTCACCCATAAACTAATGATATTCTGTGACCATAACTTAATTTATTAGACTCGTTTTATATTCACACACATCGCGTGCGGATCTCCGCTGACAAATCACAATTGAAATACTTCCTACTCCGTCAAATTTCTTTCTGATTAAAATTGTTGAGAGATCTAAGACAAGCCTTAGTTACTCCCCTAGAACGTCAATTTCATTGCTTACTGCCAATATGAGGTCGTCGTTGTTGATCCTGGGTCTACGGGGAGTCACAGCGGTGGGAATGTGTGGTGGGCTTGGATGAGATTATTTCTGAGTGAGGCTAAAGCCCACCATTCACACGCAGATTGGTCCGGCGGATTGGTCGGCCATCGGACTAATCCGCCTGTGTATGGAAGCGACGAACCGGTCCGCCAGACTGTCAAATGGGTTGGCGTCGGGCTCGCAGGTCCGCGCGAGCGCCTGTCGAACCCCACATGCCATACTTCGAGTGGAGGGTTCGTGGAGGGTTCGTGCAGTGTATGGGCAACGCCGGATTGGTCCGCGGTCGGGTCCGGGTTCGTGTAGTGAATGGTGGGTTTTAATTCTAGGCACCCGCCGTACGGCAAGTCTGACAATAACATGTCCTTACTAATATTATAAACGCGAAAATTTGTAAATAAAGATGTAAGGATGTTTGTTACTCTTTCACGCACAAACGGCTTGATAGATTTGCTAGACATTTACCAAATATACAACTTCGTCTTCACTACAAGCCTTCCCTGTAGTTAACTGTTGGAATATTTGGGCGGATTTTAAGAAGTTGGAGGCCCAGCAGTGGGACAGGCTTGATAATAATGAAAAATATTTTCGAAATTAAAAAGATCAGCTTACTCTAAAGACTTATAATACGACGACCTCCGTGGCGTAATGGTTACCACGCCAGACCGCCACCCAGGAGGTCCCGGGTTCGATCCCCAGTCGGGTCATGATGAAAAACGAACTTTTTCTGATTGGCCTCGGGTCTTGGATGTTTATCTATGTATGTATTTGTTATAAAATATAATATCGTTGAGTTAGTATCCCTTATCACAAGTTTCGAACTTACTTTGGGGCTAGCTCAATCTGTATGAATTGTCCCTAAAATATTTATTTATTTATTATAATACTATTACAACAGATTTACAGCCAACTAAATTTTGAAAGCTTCCTTTGAACTTTGAAATTAACATAAGTCAGCAAACACTCCATATATTTCTCATCCATAAGCAGAGTTGGCAGTTTGCCAAACTACATGATGCCATATCCAATTATATCCATTTATAAAATAATAATCATAATGTTGCTTCACATTAGAATAAATTTAGAAATAACTGTTTATTTTTCTTAATGTTGTGGTTATCACTTTGTGAGTTAGTTTGTAACCACAAAGTTCTCTCATTAATTAATTTATACATATTAGTATTCATTAATAAATCACTATTGTCACTGTCTAGGTCAAGGACATAAGTAAGTATACAGGATGTCGAGTTTTCTAAATCCTTATCTACTAATATTATAAATGCAATAGATTACAAGTATAGATGTTTGGAAGCTAGTTACTCTTTCACACAAACACGGCTTAATAGACTTGCTTGAAATTTGGTTTAAAGGTAGTTTACAACCTGGATAAACACATAGGATAGATTTTTATTCATGCTATAGAAATGTTTAAGAGCAAAGTGCCCATAATAATATATGTATTAATAACACACTGCTCAAACTACTTATTTTGAAAATGGAAAGTAAATATACTAGGAACCAGCATTATTTAATAAATATAAATAAATATTCTTGGACGAATCACACAACGCCATCTAGTCCCAAACTAAGCAACTAAGCTTGTACTATGGGTATTAGTTTGCTGTTAAATATACTTAAATACTTTTTTTTGTAAATAAATACTTTTTATACATTCATAGAAAACACCCAAAACAAGGCAAACAGACGTGTTCATGCACACAAATGTTTGCTTTGCGCAGGATTCGAACCCGCGGCCATTGGGATAAAGTGACCATTGCTAGCCATACAAAAAATATTATACATATACAAACCAAACCTTTTGTATATGTAGAATATTTTTTGTATAAGTTTAATAATAGAATGAATTATGTACCTATCTACATTATTGTATTGGGGTAACCTGTAAGAATAATATATTGAACTAGCGAAACCCGCGCAACTTCGTTTGCGTGTATCCCGCTTTCCCGTGGGAATTTTGGAATGTATGATACTTTAAAACCTTCCCCTTGAATCACTCTATCAATTAAAAAAAACCGCATCAAAATCCGTTGCGTAGTTTTAAAGATTTAAGCATACAAAGGGACATAGGGACAGAGAAAGCGACTTTGTTTTATACTATGTAGTGATGATAATAAAAAAATTAAAATCTTTCCCTTTCCTACTTTTTCTGTTTCAACTAAGATGAAAATTATTCCTATATATTCCAATTGTTTTATTTTACAATCAAAATATTCACAAGATGTGTCACAGAACTTTTGTTATCAATGAACAAGAACAAAAGTTTGTAAATAATTTTGACAGAATATACATTTGGTTGACTGACATAAAATAACAATTTGTTATAATAAAGCAATAAACTGGGATGTATATTATAGTTTTTACTTTAGACAGAGTACTAGGAAAACTTTTTAAGTAATTTGTAAATGCAAACAGAAATTATCAGTTATTAAATTATGCTGACCAATATGTTGAATTAGATAAAATATTTCTTTTGCATATTATTATCACGGTTTCCTTTCAAGATATTCTGACATGCCCCAATCATGAAATGATAAGTAGGTTAAAGGGTGAGGGAGACATCTGTATCCCTGAAGCGCAAACAACAAACTCGGCATTTCAGACGCTCGCCGATTCAGTGATAACAACGCTTGGCAACGACGCAAACTCGCCGCAAAACTATTTATAATATTAGATATAACGTTCTTACAGACATTCAATCATAAGCGACATCAAGAATAAAAGTTCGGTGACGTGACAACTCAAAGTCTATCATTTTATTCCAATTTACAAGATAAACTTATGCGTAAAGGACATGAACAGTATGAAAAAACTTACCTGATCTGCAACATCTTCTGCTGTCGAAATATATTCATTTGGAATTTGCATTTTTAGGTCTAAATTCACGGGCACAATCACGCAAAAGAAATTTCACTGCCGAACTCGTCACGTCAGTCGTTAGATGTCAAATGACGTGTGGACAGTTGGACTACACTTCCTTTTCGATTAGTGATTAATAAATTATTTTTAACTTTTAATCAATATGTAACTATGTCAATAAAAAGATAAAATACTTAATTTTATTTTAAATGTAGTTTTTATATAATTAAGTTATAAGTTCATTTAATAATAATTAAGACATCACTGTTTTTTCCGTTTTTTTAGAAAACCGGATGTTTTTCTGTTTTGACGTATAGAAATAGAAGTAACTGTCAAAATGATAACTGCGTCTTGTTTGTTGTCAAAGTGGTTTCAAACGAAACATTGTTATTTTTGAACATTTTTCTATAAAAAACGATGAATAGGATATATCAGATTTCCTCGATTAAAAAATGAATACCTCATTTTAATCATGTGCGTGCCGCTTGACGGTCCACATTTTGAGGTTGTAACATCTATTAAGTGAACACTTACTTGGTCCTAGAGTGAACAGTAGTGAACTGTAGTTGACAGAAAGAAGAAGAAGACAAATATAATGGGGCCTCCACACGCTCGCTGTTCGCCACAAACACCCAACACCGATCACAATCACCGAACACAAACGCGGTATCCACACGCTTGGCGAACGTGTCGTGCCAGTCTATGCCGGTTTAGCAAACATGGCGGACGACGAACTTGTGGTGGCAGCGATCACTTTTGGCATGATTTATTTTCATAAAAAAAAGGAAAGTGAAATTAAACTAAAAAGAAGGAGAGCACTCGGCCGGATATCGAGGGGTCGTGGGTTCGAATCCCACCGGGGAGGGGTGAAATTTTTCTTTCAAAAAATCAATTTCAAAATATGAACGGCTAGTTGTCTAAAAACTTCTGTGGAAAAAAGCTCAAAAAAAAAGATAAAAAGAAAAAAAATCTGAAAAGATACATAAAATTATTCCTAATTTAATAAAAAAACTAGGATTAGATACCATAATATATAAAATTAAATAAATAAAAAATAGTACCTAGATAATTATTTATTGAAATTTAAACAAGGAACCCTTGTAGTTTCGCCACGTCCGTCAGTACGACTCTTAATATTAGAAAGTATTTAAATAATTTGACATAATATTATAATACTTAATCAGAAAAAGAAGGAAACAAAGCTTTCGTTTGGCAATTACTACTGACTGCTTCACAAGCCAGCTTGTACATCTACAGACGATACATCGCAAACATGTTCCTCGAACACCCTATGATTTGTGCATAAAAACCGACACCGACGCCGAACACTGGCAAACACAAACAAAAACAGACAAACAGCTATCCACACGTTCGTGTTCGCCGTTGTTTGCCGAGCGTGTGGATACGTCATTAGAAGAGACGATTGACATTTCTTGTTTGTTTGACAGTTGGTTGACAACTTGACAGCGAAGCAAATCAAATCAAATTGATTCATTCGGACCCATGCACGGACGTATATTTTATATAAATTGTGATTCCATTTATTTACAAATGGTTTTGATAACACAGTGAATAAATAAAATATATTGCGACAGGTCCAGTAATATTAGGTAATAATTACTATTTTAGTACACGTGATAGTAATAACATTATTAATTACAACCTCCTTCCAGAATGTTGGAAGTCACTTGCAATGATCGTTTGGGGAAGAAAGTACGCGTTAAATGCAATCCTGATGACACTGTGGGGGATCTGAAGAAACTAATTGCTGCACAAACAGGCACAAGATACGACAAAATAGTTTTGAAGAAATGGTACACAGTATTCAAGGACCACATCAAGCTGTCTGATTGTATCCTTTTAATATAATGTTCTAGAAACAAGTAATAATAATTAGTACTTGATAAAGAAAAGTTTGGGGGATGCCTGTGTCCAGCTGTGGGCTTCTTGTGGCTGTTTAGATTTTAAAGATAATGCTTTTAACTCTGAATTCACCCCATATATGGGTGAAAAGTTAAGTGAAAGTTTGTATTATTTTATTATATTTACTTGAAACTTGTGTGTAATGTTCTGGAAAGGGGACTTATGTTGCCCATACTGAAAATACACATGGATGGAGTTACAGCTTCATGGGCATGTCTAATATAGAATAAGAGATATAGTTTCCTTAATTTATTATTTACAGATGAAATTCACGATGGAATGAACCTGGAGTTATATTACCAATAAGTTAAATTTTTATGATTAAAATTAAGTAAATTTTGCATATTAATATAAAGTTTTATTTTATTTCCGCTGCTGTGTGAATGAATACATGATATAATAAATTTATCTGCAACAGTAAATGAAATTTGTAAAATTATAAAGAAAATCGTCTTCTAATGCACATTAGAGCGAGCCATATGGCAATGCATATAATAATATAACTATCGCAAAAATACACCCAGAAAATGCAATGCAGCCCTGCTTGTATTCTGACTTTCTGACATAGTTCATCAAAAATTATGTAGGATTTGTTTAGAACCAGTGAGGTGTGGACTGCCGTAATGTGCGCTAGCTTGTAATGTAATGTTCACTCCGGCACAGTTTTCTAGTGCTTTTAGTAAAGAAATGGAAATTGCGACTTCAGCCTTCAGCCGTTCTTGATTTATAAATAGTGTAACTAACACTACTTTCTTTTATAAATATCATATTATAAATGAGAAAGTAGTGTGTTTGTTATTCCTTTGCGGCTTGACTAAGCAGCCGATCAATATGAAACAGAGCCCAACCCAACATAGGCTAATTTTACGCGGGCGAAGCTGCGGGTAACATCTAGTAGATAAAGAGAAAAGATTTGTATTTTTGTTTGTAACGAGTAAACTCATATTACTGAACCGATTTCAAAAAATATTAAGGGCCCCATATACGGTACGATCCGTCTGTACGATCAATCTGATGCAAATCGTGACGATTGATCGCAACAAAAATGACGCACATACACGAAACGATAAGTCGCAACGATCGATCATTTACTTGAAAAAAATCGAATCGTTGATCTTAAAGAGCCATACACTGTCGATTCATCGTTACGATATTCATGATCGCATCAAATCGCAAGGGTTTTTGTTGCGATCTGCGATATCGTGTTCGATGAAGTTAACGATCTGAACATACACTATCGATTCGTCGTTATGATCGGTTTGATGCGACGGATCGCACCGTATATGGGGCCCTTTACACAAAAATATTTTTTTTTTACACTTGGGCTTTTGGGTAGCTACCGTAGCTACACTATCCCCGGTACCAGAGGAACATATTTAATAAATAAAAAATTTGAGTTGTTATAACGTTATAACTTGTTTAGTTACGACGAAGAATAATATCCAAAATGAAATGCCGCGACCTGGCAACACTGATCATGGTATTTCATTTTGGTTGCGTCCGCCGCCATTGTGTTTTACGATTTTGTTGTCAGTGAGTGGATAAGAAAACTGTGTTAATTATGTATAAAACCTTGTGATTCTATAAACCTGAGGACTGTGTTGATACTTTTAGTATTTTGCCTGTTTTGTGATAAGTATTTTATAGCAATAATGTCTGAAGTAGAAGGTACGTCACGTTTCAATTTCTACCCAATTCTACTTTGGTTTCGTGTCCACTAATTGTGTATTTTTTCAGAGTTCAACCAGCAAAAGCCTGGGAAAACAAGCAAACAGCACAATGTATTACCGATATGGGGTAATGAGCAGACAATGAATCTGAACCCTTTAATATTAGCGAATATTCAAGGTTCTAGCTACTTCAAAGGTAGGTAAGCAAACATACCCAACACAGGAGTTTGGATTACGAGCGTAACACGTTGGTTTATTTATTTATTTTGATTTCTGTGTAGAAAAGGGTGTGTCTGGCATTGTTATCTAACAATAAGTTCAATCTCATTCATAAAGACATTTTATGATAGCATAAAATTTAATGACTGTTTTGTGATGATGTCACAAAGAATGAACTTCATTTTGTTTACTGGGCTGGGCTGGTCATTTTGGTCAGACAGTCACATTAGGGGTTCTTTATGAACAGTTTTTGCTAAAACATATTCCTTCATTAGACTAACTTGTCTAAAGACAGCTTTTTGTGTATTGTCAATTTTATTATGTAGCTTTTGTAATCAAACACCCTTTCTTACACCTATTATTAATTTGCGTGTTATAATTTTCATTAGGCATTTACTTGTGGATTTGTATTTATAAGATGGTTATGTTGCCCGCAGTTCATCTGTTCAAGTTGAAGACATACCATGAAGTGGTGGACGAGATCTACTATCAAGTGAAGCACCTGGAGCCATGGGAGCGGGGCAGCCGAAAAACCGCCGGTCAGACTGGCATGTGTGGCGGCGTGAGTATGTTCAACAATATAATACAAAATATACTCACACATACAATTCTCCTGTTTTTAACATTATGTATTTTCTTTCGTCGTCTAGGCTCGGCAATACGCTGGTAATACTCCTGGTAATGCAAGCGTCCATAGGCTACGGTGACCGCTTACCATCAGGGGCCCGATTCTACTAAAACATGCACCAGTGGACTCTCAATCGTGTCTCAAAAGAATGCCGATAGTGTATCAGTGGAATAGTTTTTGACATTTGTTATGGACTTAAACAATAGGTTATTGTTTAAAACCATAACAAATGTCAAAAACTAGTCCTGCATTTAACTATTGGTGCATTTGTGTTAGTAGAATCGGGCCCCAGGCGGGCCGTAATCTTGTTTGCCACCTTAGTGGTATAAAAAAAACTTTCGTCCAATTTACATTATGTATGCAAAAATTGCATTACTAGATCTGACCTAAACATATTATGTACAACTAATCAAAGAAGTAACCAGGACCGTAAATACGATTCAAGTTTTTTAAATATTGCGTGCAGGGATTTATTAGAATTTATATTTATCAATAGTAGTCATACTGTACTATGTAATTACAAAGTCTAATAAAAATTCTTTTTAAAATTTTTACATAAAAATCTTTGTTGTTAGTTCTCTACCCTGGTCATCTCTTTCATTGGTTAAATGGACATTTCAAATACATAAAAACTTATTATAAATTTATATAACTTAGTAAAACTAGCATTCAAACGCAGGTTCGCGGTGTTGGAGCTGGAGGCATAGTGTCAACAGCATTCTGTTTACTCTACAAGCTGTATACCTTGCGGCTCACAAGAAAGCAGGTCAATGGACTACTACAACACTCTGACTCACCATACATAAGAGCACTTGGTATGTATTTATATTATTAGTTTAAGCTATTCCATTTATGGGCAAAAGCCCTCTTTTCATAACTTCCATATTTTCATGGATCTTTACTCATATTATAACCATGATTTGTAATGTTTGTATGTTTGTTATTCTTTCACACAAAAACGGGTGGACAGATTTGTTTGAAATTTAGTACATACGTAGTTTATAACTTAGATTAACACATAGGATAGATATTGTCTAATAGAAAATGACGAGACTTGTTATAATTTACAGGTTTCATGTACATCCGCTACACACAGCCACCAGCAGATCTCTTCGATTGGTACGCCGACTATCTGGATGATGAAGAGGAGATAGATCCGCGAGCGGGCGGCGGAGGCAGCACCTCCCTCGGCGCGCTCGTTCGACAGATGCTCATCAAGCTAGACTGGTTCAGCACGTTGTTCCCCAGAATCCCAGTGCCAATACAGAAACAAATTGAACAGAAGTAGGTAAAAGTTTTAAGAAAATTTATAACTATTACCTACTAAAATTGTAGATTTTGAACATACACTGTTAATTTGAAAGCCTGTGGCTCCATTGGTAGTTACCCTTACCTTTTTGTATTTGTCTTTCAGTATATAATTATGTGTTGTCTGGTACCAAAGCTTACTTTAGGATCAGGTAGCACTGTATGGCAGGTAGCATTTGTGCCCCATTAATAGCCCCATTAAGTTTTTTTATTGTTCATTTTTTTCGTTATAACCCTAGATGATGCTTTCAAAATCTTGACTGAAGCCACGGCGGCAGTTGCGAAAATTTACTATTTCAATTACTTCTAGTAGTGTGTATTAATTTATTAATTGTGTTCATATGCAACTGTACAGATCAAAGATTTTTATTACATGAAGTATATCAAAAAATATTTTATCAGAAATAGACATCATGTTTTTTTTTTCAGTTAAAAATCTTGAAAATTAAATGTACTATTGAACTAATAGTGAAATTATGTTCTTGTCTCAATTAATAGTGAAATTATGTAGGGTAATATTACATACATTTTACAGAAACCCGAAGGGACGCAATTTCGCCATAAAAGGTATCCTTCTTACATATTTTTATGTGATTTGGATGATATTTCTAGATGGGGAATATAAAAGTACTGATAGACGATGGACTGACGCCCGAACCCAATATGTGATCTCAATCTTTTATTCCTACGTCGATTGCAAAAATCACATCACACGCCTTTATTGTAACCAATCAATGCATTGTTTTTTTGACGCATCAAAGTAAACTACCAATCAATACTTCCGTAAATTACAAACAATCATCGATAGATCGCACATTAGGTTCCAGCGATAAACGTATGAAACCTATATTCTAATCACAACGGACCCGATTACTGAGGCATATTTTTAGCTTTAGATTGTATTGAAGAAGCAGTAAAGAAATAGTTTTCGAAATTTATTGTTTTTATAATAAGCATTTGTATCTTTACATATTTAAAATATATTTTTTTTGTGAAATATAGGTTAGCTGAACACCACAGACAGACAGCTTCCAAACAAGCACCTGCAGGCAACAACTACCGCGGTGCCGGCGGTGCCGGCGGGGCGAGCGGCGGTGGCGGTGGTGCTGCTGGTAGCGCCAGCGCTTACAATCCCGGCAGAATGGACTCGGACCGACGGGAGCACGACGACAGAGATAGGCGGGACTATGGCGATGGAGACAGGTCACTATTTTGCATTATTTTTGTATAACATTGATTAAACAAACATGAAATATGCAATTACGTCACAAATATGTATTTGCAGTCTGTTCTAATATTATCCAATCTATTTTCTAATACGCACAAAAACTGATGATAATTTCTATATTACAAGTCAAATCAAAAATACTTTATTCTGTAGTGTAGGCCCTCGCGGGCACTTACGCTTTGCTTACGGACCATGATCTGTTCAGACTAAAACCTGCCACCATTTTATAATAAAAATAATAATATTTACCAAAGTAATACCATACATGTTTATAACTATGACACCCACACTAGGCGAGGCCTGTCACGTCAGGGCCAGATATATTTAAAAAAAATCAATAGTAGGTACAATTTTTCAGATATCAAAAAGACCGATCAAAACGTGACGACAGAGACCGAGACAGAGACAGAGATCGCGAGAGGGAGCGAGACAGACGCGACCGTGACCGCGATCGTGAACGCGACCGCAGGGACAGACATCGCGATCGATCGCGGTCGAAAGAGAGGCAACGCCGATCGCGTTCAAGAGATCGTCGCTATAGATAATGCTATCCTATTTCGTAAAGTTGACAGTTGTGGCTTTGAAAATTACTATGAAAATAATAACTAATAATGTTCAATTTTGTGTTTTATTTTGTTTACATATTAAGAAATACAGTTCGCTCAGCAAAGCCGCCCGTAATAATGTATTGGTGGATGAACACCTCTTAGTCTTTTAACTATCATCTTCTTTGATAATGATTTCCTTGTACAATCACGAAGTATTATGGAGCAACGTATTTACAAAGTATTATTATAAGATCTGTTGCACCATCTTAAGATAAGATTTTTATTTTAGAAAAAATAATTAGAAATGTTTACATAATAAAGATAATAAATAATACAGTTGCAAAATTATTTATCAGCAATTTATTGTAATTAAAACTAGCTGAAACCAGCAGTAACTGGAAATCACCAGTAGACAATAGTAAAGCTTGGCTAAATATAATAAATACATTGCATTATTTCTTAAAACAATCATTTTAAGACAGCTGATTAAACATATTTTTGCGTCATATTTACGCGGCGGCGCCTTTTACATTTTCTTGCTGTTCGAATTTAGGATATTTCTGTTCCACATCCGCCCAAGATATTTTGCTGTTTGAAAGATCCCTTACAACCACTGGCACATCAGTCAGCGGAAGCCGAACCTGACCCATACTATCTCTTTCTCTCAAAGTTACAGAGTGAGGTTCTTTCATAGTATCAAAATCTACTGTAATAGCATATGGTACACCCAGTTCGTCAGTTCTTGCGTACCGCCGACCAATGGATCCAGAAGAGTCGTCAACCTTATGGGATACATCAACATCTGTTAACAGTTGATTGATTTGTCTTACAAATGGTTGGAATTCTACATTGCCACTCAATGGTAGTACAGCACATTTCATTGGAGCTACTGTTGGTGGCAGTGAGAAATATGTCCTTTGTTCATCACCTTCTCTCATTTTGAAATTATGTTCCAAGATGCAGTACAGGATCCTGCCAATACCAAATGATGGTTCAATAACACTGGGAATAATCTCTTCAACATGCACCGTCTTTTGACTCTTCTTTACACTCACAAGGTTAGGATTTAGTTTGAACTCTCCATGAGCAGTGTTCAGAACATACTCCCCGTTTGAGTCTAATTTACTTTGTAAGTCCTCCAAAGCTGCATTGTCCATTGCTGCTAATGCATCATTAATAACCCTTGCATCCTTTTTGAACTCTTTGCCAATTGCGGCTTTATTAGCAACAGCTTCCACTACCTCAACTTGTTTAGGAGCTGGAAGTTTCTTCTCAGCAGCAAGTCTGATGCCAGTTGCCTTTGTGTGCTGAGTTAAGTCATAAGCAGATCTATCAGCACAGCCTACACACTCAACCCAACCATAGCTGGAGAGACATTCAGCATCCCAGCAATCACAGGCATAATGTGCCATCTCATTGCTCATGTGCTGCCTGAACCTCAACTTTTTGGGTTCAATACCAACAGCCAACATATACAGATGAATTCGTGCCATGAAGTAACCCAATGTCTCATTGTTAACAATACCCTTTGATACTGCTTCGCCAATAGTAACGATTTCGGCCGGCCTGCCTTGTTCTTGATTGTCAGCAGAGTACAGCAACATTGGTGTGTCCTTCACAGATTCAAACTTAGGATGGTCTTTGGAATCACAAAAATGTTCTATCTCACACATAGTGAATTCTCTTACACGGAGTAGACCTGATCTTGGAGAGATTTCATTCCTAAAAGAGTTGCCAATTTGTGCTGCAGCAAATGGTAGGCGACCTTGATTGAATTCCAACAGACGTTTGAAGTTTACAAAAATACCTTGTGCAGTTTCTGGTCTTAGGAAACCTTTTACTAGACCAGAAGGACCAATCTGGGTGTTGAACATAAGATTGAATTCAATAGGTGGTGTGAGCTCATTCCCACTAATGGGCGACTTCATGTCAAATCTCTTCATCAGGCCTGACATATCATCAGCAGTCATACCATCCAGCTTCACTAGAATGTCTTCAATTTCAGCCTTCAGCTCCGCCTTTGTGTTCTTTTCACTTTTAATCTTTTCCAAGTGAGCTTTAATTAAGTGATCTAATCTGAAGCACTCGCCAGACTTTATATCCTTTGTCATGAGATCAGCAAATCTCTCCACATGTCCGGAAGCCTTTAATACTGGCTCGGGAGTTAAAATAGAGCAATCTACTTCCAACATTTGTTCCTGCAAGATGAAGTACTTCCTCCAGAGCTGAATCATGTTGCTCTTGAGGGCGCATCCCATCGGGCCGAAGTCGAACTGGCCAGTGATGCCACCATAGATGGCGAATGATTGATCATAGAAAAATCTTCTTTTAATAAGGTCTTCCATTTTGGCGCGGTCAAACAACTCTTCCGACGGCGCAAGACTTAGCTCCTTGTCTTCTAGAACTTTCTTCCTAGTCTTCAATTCAGCAACAGCTTTCTTTACATCTATTTCTGGAGCTTTCTCTTCCTTCAACTTTCTAACCAAATCGCCCTGCTCCTTGACGCTAGCTCTCAACGGCGCGAGAATTTGTTCGATCTTAGGATCAGCCATGATTATAGATCTTGTCGGATTCGGGATTTTAATTTTTCTATGAGACTTATTGCTCCCCCACTGCAAGTGAAGATTGTGTGCGAGTCTGACGTGTGCACAAACAACTGATGGATAATTACTAACGACACTACACTTATAAACTAGAGACAAAACTTGTCTCATTTATGATATCTTTACACGTCCAAATTTTTATTAAAGGCCATCTGTTTGCCGGTGGTAATTATGTGAAAATCGCTCGCGTGGTGCTGACGAAACTTTTACGAAAGAACCAAAGAGTATATAATCACTACGTTTTAAGAGTCGGGACTTCATACAAGCTTTTTGACTTGTTTTTGACAGTCAATTCACGCTAAGATCTCGTGCCAACGTACCAACAACAGAGACACAAAAAAAAGTAATGCCAACATTCTACAAAAGCATACTAGAGATGTGGTACGTTACAGTACAGAATGTATCGATATCGATAAAAAAAGCGTGGCGTGGGTACCTTGCAGACAGGTTTTCTTTAACATACAAAAGGAAAATAAAAATCTCTTTACTTAGTTTGGAAATATTGAGTATTATTCAAAATTCAAATACCTACCTAATAATTATTATTATACAATTTATATCATAACAAAAACGAATAAAGTTACGTTTACAATGTTAGAATTATTTTTTTTGTCATTTTCTAATCTGGTATTCTAGGCGGAGTCTTCAGATGTTGTTAGCTGATCGATCGACACACGTTTTTGCACTGTTCTGTGAGCGAAGGCATTCATAATCTGAAATAATAAATAAATAGAGATTACTGTTATTAACGTTTGAGTACACACTAATTCAAAAGAGATGAGGGGTATTCAAGTGTTTCTGAAAGAAATCAGCTTATTGAAATGACGTTGATGTGGCTGATTAAATATCATAAATTCAAATTATTATAGTTTACCGCTTACCATGGCGGAGTATGGGCAATGCTTGCTCAGGGCTGGTGATTGCCCAGTCGACGTGTAGCGGGAGCGATGGCGATGTGCTCGACCGCCACAAAGGGAAGATCTTCCGGCCAGGCTGGGCGTTATGCCTGGGGAACCGCGGCTCCGACAATGTATGTGTCGGAGGTTGTATTGTATATATATCTCCATATCGTAGAAACTTCGATAACGTGATTCATGATTCTAAGTGGCGCCGTCATGTGTTCGCATTGTGAACCTTTTCTTCACTCTGTGGTTCTTCTGAATGGCGATAGGTGTCGCCACAGACGTCACATCATTGCTTGCATCTGCAATAGATAAATTTGTAAAATATATACCTACAGGGTGTAATCGTTAAGGGTCAATTCATACTACAGCAGAGTCGAGTCGAGAAGCTCATCGAAGCATCAAATTTCCACGGTTTAACATTGTAGTGAGGGTCATTAGTTGCCATTGCCAGTTTAATTCGCGCGAATGCACGCGCTGTCGCGCGAATGCACGCGCTGTTGCGCGAATTTCCAATTAGCATCGGTCAAAAAGATGACTCTACTGTAGTATGAATTCAGACTCGGTCGCCCAGTTACTGTTATGATTAAAATAATAAAACTTCATTTAACATGAACAATCTAATAATGAATTAAACAAATGCAGCCGCAAATATCTCATTTACATTTTATACCCAAATTTACGAAAAAATTTTTTTTATCGATAATTTGGTACGTAGTAAGAACATCCCTATGGCGCACATGATTTTTGGTTATGAATTCTAAGGCAAAGTATTAAAGAGACCAGAACTTCTTCCTAATTACTTAACATCAATATAATAACATGAAAAACTACTTACCGCTTCTCATCTAGTGGGAATTGAGCCAGGAATACACGCTTTTGATTAATTTCCTACCCGATTTTATCCAACATATTTCACAGGTTTTGTAATGCATTTTGCTGTTATGCACGTAAATTATAATAAACCGGTATGCACTTAGTTATATGGGTAGACTCCGAAAACACTAAATACGCACGTGACGTGCAGTAAAATTAGCTAAAACTCACACTAAAACTACGCGTTGTTTACAAATATTCAAGACTGCCCGTCACCATTTTGACTAACATCAGGGGCGAGACAAGGAAGGTTAGACAGGAAGTAAGAGACAAAACATGTCGCCATTAAAATTAGCGTAAACTCCATATATATTTTTTGCAGTACTGAGTTTCGCCAGCCTGGAAAGAACCATGACTATTTATGACATTTGATGACAATGACATTTATTTCCTATTATCCTTAGTGACATCCATATCTATTCTCGCTAAAACATAATCTATAAAATATTTTAGACCGATTTGAGAATAATGATTTAAAAGGTCAAAAACTGGAACCAAATTAAGTTTATAGGTATTTTAAAAAAAATACATATCACATCTAAGTGAAGACTATACGCGTACCTTAAAGTCAAGTAAATTGATTGAACAAACAATAATCCACCATCACAATCACATCACTGTCTAGAAATGTCAAACCAAATGACGTCAACTTTCTTTCTCTGTCTACGACGTCACTATGTTCAGCTAGGACCAGTCCTAGATGTTCAGCGTAGACCATAGATTAATATTGTAAAAACTGAAATAGATAAGAAACTCAGCTCATGAGAGCTGATCGAACTAATGGCGCCATCTAGTCAGCAGGTTAAACAACATTCGTAACTATCTATACCTATACGTACCGTACCTACCTACCTACGTATCTATATCAACATCCTATTACACCTATAATATAATATATATACATATATCTACCTATCTGCTAATATGATGATACTAATATGATCAAATAAAAATTCAATTTTATTATTTTAAATTTATTTAACACATCAATTTTACATTTTGCAATTCATTATCAAGTCTTCTGCAATTTATTATCACACCGTCGTCACAAAACAAAGTCACTAGGCTAATATTGTCACTAGGCTCGATGTAAGTACACAAATTAAATCAAAATAAGAGCCGCCTAGGCTCACACACAATATCATAAATTTCTACAGGATGTCTACATACAAAGGCGGAATAATAAAATAGGTAATATATTCGACTCGACGCCCTATGATCACAAAGAAACTTGTGACACCTTGATGATTTGAAAATGCAGACCGAAAAGAAGTGAATTGTGAAATAAGCGATATCAAAATTTCATTTCAGATGCGTATTTTATTATTGTATTTTCGGTGTTACCACTATACACAATACAATTAGTTCCAACGACAATAAATTATTTTCAAAATTACAACTTTCAGTGATTAGAAATATAATACTACAACTTAATAGATATTTCATTCAGTTCTCATTTTGAAATAATTTACATTTAGTTAGATCAATAATATTAAAAATACTCATAAATATTAAATTTCATTCTTGTACGAAATATACTAAAAAGTGCAAAAAATAACCCCTGTTTTGATAATGGTAACACTCAAAGAGTTCTTCTTGACAATCCACTTTAGTGCCTTTTTAAATAGAGTAAATATTATTTTCGGCTTATTTTCCATAAAATTCATCAGTTTTAATGCTTATATTGTCGTTTAAACCGTTCAAAAGTATTTATCGAATTTATTGGCATTTAATTTTAATATTCGAAATTAAGAGTAACTTTGTTGTTGTAGGTGAGTTCTTAACAAGCGTTATTTTCACGACTAGATGGCGTTAAATTAAATAAAGATTTGATTTTGTTCCATATTCTGAGTTTCATAGGCATGACGTAGACAGAGGGTTCAGAAGTTAGTATTTATTTTTCAGCTAAATATTTTTATGTCATGCAGATTATGTCTGTGGTACAGACCATGAACCTTTTCCGTGGTACAGACATAAACGTATACGTGATCAGTTTTTTTTCTGTTCTAAAAATCTTTTGATCGAATAATTTTAAAATTTGAAAACAAAAATACAATGAATGGTTTTCTTTGTTTGCGATTCGGAACTTGCCTCAAATAAAAGACGCTTGCCACTGCTTTTCACTTCATGTTTAGTAAGACAAGCTATCCCTTTCACTCAAATTAAAGAGGCAATGACGTAGAGTGAGTCAGGTATAGTTTTATTTTGATTTGTTTTCTTTTTCATAATTTAGGTTTTGACAGCACAAAGAACAAAGAGTATATAATCACTACGTTTTAAGAGTCGGGACTTCATACAAGCTTTTTGACTTGTTTTTGACAGTCAATTCACGCTAAGATCTCGTGCCAACGTACCAACAACAGAGACACAAAAAAAAGTAATGCCAACATTCTACAAAAGCATACTAGAGATGTGGTACGTTACAGTACAGAATGTATCGATATCGATAAAAAAAGCGTGGCGTGGGTACCTTGCAGACAGGTTTTCTTTAACATACAAAAGGAAAATAAAAATCTCTTTACTTAGTTTGGAAATATTGAGTATTATTCAAAATTCAAATACCTACCTAATAATTATTATTATACAATTTATATCATAACAAAAACGAATAAAGTTACGTTTACAATGTTAGAATTATTTTTTTTGTCATTTTCTAATCTGGTATTCTAGGCGGAGTCTTCAGATGTTGTTAGCTGATCGATCGACACACGTTTTTGCACTGTTCTGTGAGCGAAGGCATTCATAATCTGAAATAATAAATAAATAGAGATTACTGTTATTAACGTTTGAGTACACACTAATTCAAAAGAGATGAGGGGTATTCAAGTGTTTCTGAAAGAAATCAGCTTATTGAAATGACGTTGATGTGGCTGATTAAATATCATAAATTCAAATTATTATAGTTTACCGCTTACCATGGCGGAGTATGGGCAATGCTTGCTCAGGGCTGGTGATTGCCCAGTCGACGTGTAGCGGGAGCGATGGCGATGTGCTCGACCGCCACAAAGGGAAGATCTTCCGGCCAGGCTGGGCGTTATGCCTGGGGAACCGCGGCTCCGACAATGTATGTGTCGGAGGTTGTATTGTATATATATCTCCATATCGTAGAAACTTCGATAACGTGATTCATGATTCTAAGTGGCGCCGTCATGTGTTCGCATTGTGAACCTTTTCTTCACTCTGTGGTTCTTCTGAATGGCGATAGGTGTCGCCACAGACGTCACATCATTGC
The DNA here is from genome assembly GCA_905163395.2 of Endotricha flammealis. Classification (NCBI taxonomy): domain Eukaryota; kingdom Metazoa; phylum Arthropoda; class Insecta; order Lepidoptera; family Pyralidae; genus Endotricha; species Endotricha flammealis. The sequence continues at coordinate 1,504,311 of LR990855.1, read as the reverse complement.
TTGCATCTGCAATAGATAAATTTGTAAAATATATACCTACAGGGTGTAATCGTTAAGGGTCAATTCATACTACAGCAGAGTCGAGTCGAGAAGCTCATCGAAGCATCAAATTTCCACGGTTTAACATTGTAGTGAGGGTCATTAGTTGCCATTGCCAGTTTAATTCGCGCGAATGCACGCGCTGTCGCGCGAATGCACGCGCTGTTGCGCGAATTTCCAATTAGCATCGGTCAAAAAGATGACTCTACTGTAGTATGAATTCAGACTCGGTCGCCCAGTTACTGTTATGATTAAAATAATAAAACTTCATTTAACATGAACAATCTAATAATGAATTAAACAAATGCAGCCGCAAATATCTCATTTACATTTTATACCCAAATTTACGAAAAAAATTTTTTTATCGATAATTTGGTACGTAGTAAGAACATCCCTATGGCGCACATGATTTTTGGTTATGAATTCTAAGGCAAAGTATTAAAGAGACCAGAACTTCTTCCTAATTACTTAACATCAATATAATAACATGAAAAACTACTTACCGCTTCTCATCTAGTGGGAATTGAGCCAGGAATACACGCTTTTGATTAATTTCCTACCCGATTTTATCCAACATATTTCACAGGTTTTGTAATGCATTTTGCTGTTATGCACGTAAATTATAATAAACCGGTATGCACTTAGTTATATGGGTAGACTCCGAAAACACTAAATACGCACGTGACGTGCAGTAAAATTAGCTAAAACTCACACTAAAACTACGCGTTGTTTACAAATATTCAAGACTGCCCGTCACCATTTTGACTAACATCAGGGGCGAGACAAGGAAGGTTAGACAGGAAGTAAGAGACAAAACATGTCGCCATTAAAATTAGCGTAAACTCCATATATATTTTTTGCAGTACTGAGTTTCGCCAGCCTGACAAAGAAGTCGGCCATTTTATTGCTGGAAGAAGCTGTGGCCTTTCGCCCAGTGAATTATTGTTAAATTTTTATTGACTAATTTTTAGTTAAACATCCGTTATAACTTCGTACAAATCCGTATACGTATTTAGTGTAAGTTTTAGGCTCATTTATGTATTGAGTAGAAATGGACGATCCCAATCGGATGATGGCGCATAGCGGCGGGCTGATGGGGCCGCAGGGCTACGGGCTCCCGGGAGGCGAGGGCGCTCCGGCCGCGGGCGAAGGCGAGGCGCGCAAGCAGGACATCGGAGAGATTCTGCAGCAGATCATGAACATAACGGATCAGAGCTTGGACGAGGCGCAGGCGAGAAAACACACGCTCAACTGCCACCGAATGAAGCCTGCCCTATTTTCTGTGCTGTGCGAAATAAAGGAGAAGACTGGTAAGTATTCTTATTTGAATTAAATTGGTTTGCATTAAATCATTTTAGCAAATTCAATTTTGTTACAATACCTATATCATCTCAGCCACTGTTGGACATAGTCCTCCCCTGATTGTTATTTTTGTTATGTTTATAGTAAAATATTAACGTTTTTAATATTTTGACAAATAAAATTATGATAAATATAATAGAAAATGTTGTGTTTAGTTCTATCTCTTCGCAACACGCAAGAAGAGGAGCCTCCAGATCCTCAACTGATGCGTTTGGACAACATGCTCATAGCTGAGGGTGTCGCTGGGCCCGAGAAGGGTGGAGGCGCCGGTGCTGCGGCCTCCGCCTCTGCTGCAGCTGGCGAATGGGGTTAGTGCATCTTCAGTAACTGTCTTATTGTGTCAACAGTACCATTTTGGTGATAGTTTGTAATGACCATCAGGATTACCCTTGAAAACAATCCCGATCAATTAAAATCCAGATTTTTATATCTCATTGTCATGACATGACACAAACTGACGACTAAATGAAATTTTACTTTATTTTATGCTAATGAGATGGTAAAGTAAAAAGTTTCGAGACTATGAATTAGGATTTGACATATATTTTTTTTTATACATAAGTAAGCCAGCTGTTTTTCTAAGACAGAAAATATATTTTATATGAATGGGATTCTAATATACAAAAGTATTGATTATACTTTATTTTTAATATAGCCATTTAGGCTAAAACCACTAGTACATACATTATTTATACCTACTACATTAATATTCATAGAAAAATTATTCATCAATGAGAAACTAACATAATATGCATAAATGACATAGTTACTTAGATATTATACTATTGAGAGTTGTTTTGGGACTAGAAATTCTAAATAGCTCAAAGCAAATTTTCTTACATAACAATACATTATTTGAAGAAATATTACATTTGTAGTATCCAAATTGAGGTCAAAAGTTATATAGGAATATTTTTTCTGATTCTGTAGACGAGGAAGGTGTATTTTAATAATTAAATTTGTAAACTGATAAACAGTTTTTTTTATATAAGAATTAAAATAATGCATAATGTAAAATAAGACACAATGAAAATAATATATGAGACTTTTCAAAAGTGAAAAACTTTTCCCATTGCGAAACAATATTTTTAGATGGTTAACATCATTAACACCTCATTCAATATAGTGTAATAGCTGATGTCTGCAGTTTGGCTGGAAAAATTCAGTGGTTCTGATTCCCGGACCGATAGCCGGGATAAAAACTATAATGTATGTTAATCCAGGTTATAAAATACCATATATCATGCAAACCTATCAAGGCATTTTTGCATGAAATAGTAAGTGCAGTGCTAAATTTCTTGCCAGTTCTTAGCACAAATCTGCCGTCTTAACTGGTGGTAGGAACAAATTGAGGCGATCGAATGATCTTATATTAGGCCTATTTGAATAAAAATATTTTGAAGTTGAATTTAACAAACACCCATACTTACAAACTTTCGCGTTTTTAATATTAAAATCTCCTAATCCTTTAAGAATCTCGTAATCAATATAATATTAGGAATCTCTTAAAATGTTCTTTACAATTATTTATGTTTCTACTGCATGCACCATATATTTATTAAAAAAGTGCTTGGGATAGAGCGGTTGCATGTTGTCTTTCTGTCCCTCTGCAACTAAGGCACTGTGGCCCAACCAGATAACGCGATCGAGCACTCGGACTACCGCGCGAAGCTGGCCCAGATCCGCCAGATCTACCACCAGGAGTTGGACAAGTATGAGAACGCCTGCAACGAGTTCACCACACACGTCATGAACCTACTACGGGAGCAGAGTCGCACAAGGCCTATCACACCCAAGGTAATAAAATATTATACTTATATGTAGAGTTAGGATTTTTTTTAGGTTTTTTCCACATTCTGTCCAACTTAAACAACTTAAATTATAACCATATTTCAATTGCAAAATTTAAGAAATAAAGAAGGGCGAAACACACTGCTAGCGGCAGCGGGTTGGGAGCGGCGCGAGGGCATCTGTGTTTCATATATTTGTGTGAACGACATCACACTAAATGCGGCGCGGGTCAGTGGCGCGGCTATCTCCGCGACTACCAACCCTCTGCCGCGGCAGTGTGTTATTACCATTTTTTTTGATGCATGTCTTTTCAAACTTTGTAAATATTTAAAAAAATATATAAATTCCTACAAGTTAAATCTGCATTTATTCAACATCAAAAGTAAAGAACTATTTTGATATTTGGTTTCGCTTCAGGAAATCGAGCGCATGGTGCAGATTATCCACAAGAAATTCAGCTCCATTCAGATGCAACTGAAACAGTCCACCTGCGAGGCCGTTATGATACTGCGCTCTCGGTGAGTGTGAATGTTTAAAAAATATTGAAGGAAATAAATATGATAAAACTAAACAACATTATCAGGAAAGTAAAGTGTTTCTGGTGAAGCTGTATATATAAAAGCTATTTTGTATTTAGTTGTGGGACACGTTTAGTGGTGGGACATCATTTTCTGTCGGAAATATTAAAATAACTAGTATGCAATTGAACGATACCAATTTTGAATATCCAAATTCTCATAATGTTCAAAACTGCTAATAGCTGGCAAAGTGGCCTGTAAAATCCTGACTTTTTTTTTAGTTTGTAATACGTTTATTATTCGTAGTTTCCTGGACGCGCGTCGCAAACGGCGCAACTTCAGCAAGCAGGCGTCGGAGATCCTGAACGAGTACTTCTACTCGCACCTCTCCAACCCCTACCCCAGCGAGGAGGCCAAGGAGGAGCTGGCGCGCAAGTGCGGCATCACCGTCTCCCAGGTAACTTGCCACTAACTCTCTTCAAACTCAATTTATTTTTATTCAAATAGAGTAATAGACTATAGAAGATGTGGGATATAATTTTTTTTAAATATCTTTTCCTATCCAAGATGTTTATATTGTGGTCGTCGCGTACAGCCAGCAGCATAAAATATGTTGTCAGTTGAGTATGTTCATTCAAAAGTCTAAAGTAATTAAATGCTCACAAAAATACATACATAAATCATTTATTGTTTACTAATTAAAAAAAACATTCATATGGGTTTTTACATTAGAACTTGTTTAATATGATTTTTTAATAAGAGATTTTTTTTTGTGTAGACTATTAATTGGAGTCTCTTATTTCCAGGTGTCCAATTGGTTCGGCAACAAGCGCATTCGCTACAAAAAGAACATCGGCAAAGCACAGGAGGAGGCGAATCTGTACGCCGCCAAAAAGGCCGCAGGTGAGCCGATCGTACTTGCTATTGCGTACACGTGTAGTCTATTGCCATTTAATACTTGCTATCTAGGAAATATCTTTCTAATAGTCCAGACTATTGTTTCCGCTAATAATATGTGCTTAAACATCGAACACAACGTGCTTAAACTATGCATAATTTTATAGTGTTTTGTTTTGATTGACATATGAATAGAATATTATAGTTTCGCCATATTATTTTTGTGAAACAATGACTTAAGTTAACAATGAGTGACGCTCATACGTAATTGGGATGTATTTGTCCAAGACGTAATGAATTTTGAAGGGCAGAGGGGAATTGTAAATAACTATTTTAGCGGGCCAGTAACTGAATTGAATTTGTCCCTGATATTAAATCGTGTTTGTGGGTTTAAAAAAATAAAAGATATTTTCTGTTATTTTACAGTTTAAGGAAATTATGAATTAATTATTTTAGTGGGCCAGTAAACTCACCTATCGAGAAATTCTAAAAATTTCACTGAGTTGAATTGATTTGTCCCTGATTTTAAATAGTTTGTTTAATAATTTTGGGTTCCAAATATTAAAACGTATTTTGATGGGTGTCATGTTATCTTAAAATTTTAGTAAACCCTGATTTACATTCCCTGATAATATAGGATCATTTCCCCGTACTACTACCGTGTCGTTTTCGCACACAGACCTGTCCTGGGTTGGCGCGTCCAGGCGCGATGCTAGCTCCCCTCCGGCCAGGGCCGCCTCCTATCACAGTAAACAACTCTCTATACCCTGCACACTACGTACAACTCTGATAGAGAATAAAAAGGATGGTTGACACAATCGGATCAGTATAATTCGGTATCGAAAGTCTGCCATTATGATCACTGATCAGTTATTTAGTGGATCTACTGGAATCTATCGTTTTTGCGATAATTGTGCGATTTAAACTGTCAAATTTGAATTTGGAATTTGTTGTCAATCTCCTGTTCGAAACAACAATGACAATTTTTGAAAATAATCTTTTTTCATGAATTTAAAAGAAAAGACTCAATTTATTATGAATTGTCTTTTTTACTAAATTTTCAAATATGCCGATCCGACTGTATTTATAGTAAATATAATTGTAAATCTTTACAAATTAAACCGTCAGAGTTGAGATAGTAGTGCGCAAAGTATTACAGTTCTCGCAGTGAGACATGGGCTTTATCTAAATAACTTCGATTATAAGAAACAGCTCTACCTATCCTAAAATTACAGACGTGATAATATTTACGACTCCACTAAATGTAACTGTAAAAAAGTAAATTCTGTAGAGTCGTTATGAGAGTAAATTACTTTAACCGTATAATAAATGAACGAGTCGTAAGCTCATGTCTTCTAGCGCGTCCTGTAACAGGCCGGCTACACTTTTAAAATATCACAATTCTAAATAGCTGAGACCAGTAGATTCCTTCTGAATTTAACGGTAGTAACGTAAGACCTACCCCCCTAACTATGACGTCTTATAGCAGTCCAAAGACGAGTGAGTAAGCGAGATAACGCAATACATGATGTAAGGCGACATCTCATTTACTAGATAGTTTATAAATTGTTATGTCACGTCGTGGTAACCCCTCTGGGATATATAGCGTCGTTTCGTTTACGTACTCGTTTTAATATTGCTATAAGCGGTCATGGTAGGGTGACTGAGTGCGTCATCAGGCGGTACCATATCGTGTCAGAAGCGGTTGACCCACAGGTAAAGAAAATATAGTTTTAATTACGCGTTTTTTTTTTGGTATTTCAAACAGAATTGAATATAATGGGATAGAATACTTGCACCGTATATTTACTGATGCAGAGATTAATTTTTTTTCTTGTGATTTGTGTTAATTTTTTGATTTTAAGTGCAATTGCATAGGAAGAAAAATAATATTTCGTTATAATGTTATGAAAAATAAAATATGTTTATTTGTGGGTTAGCCGTGTAAGCTCTACACAATGGTGGAACGTACGCTAATTTCATATAATAAATGTTTTGTAATAAGAGATAAATAATAAATATAAATAAATTGCCAATGTTTAACCATTGTGTAGAGCGTAATATGTCAGATCGTTGTATTTCTTACCATTAAAATAGAACCACTTACTACAAACATGTGACGCTAACCCTTTCCATGCGACTGGCGTGTTATCACGTCTAACTAAAAACATAATACACGTTTTCATAAAATCTCTCTTCCTCATAACTTGTTTACCGTAGATAAAGAGAACTTGTATACAGACCTCAGTACAGAGATTATTATATGCGTCGCATGGAAAGTGGCAAATGTAGCGTTTGTAGTATGCGGTTGTGTGTGCGATGTACGTGGTTGACGGTGCTCTTGCGACAGCTGCAGGCGCGTCGCCATACTCGATGGGCGCGGCGTCAGGCACGGCCACGCCGATGATGTCCCCGGCGCCGACGCAGGACTCCATGGGCTACTCGCTGCCGGCGCCGGGCTACGACCAGCCGCAGCCCTCCTACGACGGCTCCATGGGCTACGACCACATGCACCAGGACCTCTCGCCGTAGGCGCCACGGCTGCCGACGTGCGGCGTAGGTATGCGCCACATCTTCTCTTTCTAACAATTGAGTTGAAGCTCATCTTTCAACTTCTTCATGTCTGACTTTTGGTGCGCTGTTTCGTTGTTGCAGGCCGCGGGCGAGTCACCTGATCGCGCAGCTTCCACTGATTGCCATTTACCTACATATACTAAGCAGCAGAGAGCCTACTGTCGTCTGTCGGCCGCTGCGGCCATATGCCTTAGGACATAGGACTACGTATACTATACTTTAACATATTTCTAGCGATCGTATTTTTGGACGTACATGTAATTAAAATGTATTTTGTTTGTATTATTCTATCTACACGACTGTACCCAGTATTTATTTCAATCGAGTATACTATTGTATTAGAGTTTTACTGATTCCTGCTATATATTTAGGAGTATTATTGTTTACCAGTGGTTTCTGAATCGTTTTATTTGTATTCTAAAAGTAATTATTTGGGCAGTATTAGTAATTTTTAAAGGCATCACATCGATTGGCGGGATCTCTCGTTTTAAGCGACTAAGCGTTCACTATCGTGTCTCCGCGGTGGATATAAATATACGATAGGTTTAAGGTAATAGTGTAATTTTTAATGTAAGTATTCAGATATTTTGTGCTGACTAATGTTCCGTGTGCGGCCGTTGTACGCCTCGACCGCCGTTCTCGAACGACACTCGCCCCGTTCTCGTTTTATGATATACTTATCGTCGCTAAAATGCCACTTTTCTGATCTCAACATTATTTATTTGTCGCGCCACATTTGATCCCAGCCGCGCATGCGAGCGTGCGTTCGCGGGCGGCGGCGGGCGTGTCTTGTGCAATGTTAGTCCCACCAAGCAACGGTGCGCCGCACACGCAGGCCTCCGATGTCCGACGGTGACCGACCTCCGGCTATTATTGTACGTTTTGTTGTATTTACACATGTTCGGGAGTTGTGAATGTCAGAACAAATATTATATTTTCGGTGCTATGTTGTTGATAGCACAAAATTTTATTTTTTCACGTAGACATAAGTTGAATGTTAATCTTTTATTTTGGTCGTTGAGCACATCGTACCGGCGGATCTGCACTGAATAAATTCGATTAGTCCCATTTAGTGATAGTTTGGATATGAGGAAATTTGCTAGAATTAAGTTGATGTGTTCCAAAACAAAATATCTGAAACAGTATACGAGAAAAAAAACGAAAAAATTAATGAAATGTTTTAAATTTGCTGTGGAACATTGAAATTGTAACACGTCGCTGTCGAAATAATAAGCTTTTATCTCACTAATAAAGTATACAATACAGAATATTTATAATGCTGATTTTAAATAATAAATATAAGATTGAGAGGACGCGATACGAGCCAGCGGCGTGGACCCATGTATACGACGACGATTCAATGTTATTGCGACCATCGAGATTGACTAAATACATTTTTGTGTAGTTAATTAACGCCTTGTTTTATTTTACAACCACCAGCCAGAGCAATTCGACGATAAGCGCGTTCAAACTCTTCTGTTTTATTGACTCTTGTGTTAATAAAAAATACTTAGGTACCTACGCATTCAAATACGCAGCCAGGATTTTATGAAGAGGGCAGACTCTTTAACAAATCATGTAAAATACAGGATCTGGCATGGTTCTCTCTAGCATGTGCCATAATAAAATTATTTTGCTGCAAACTAAAGAGAACATGAAAAATGTTTGTACAGGTATCACAATAATAATATTGTCTAAGTCTTTTATAGCATATATTATTATTTTTATTATCTTATCGGACAAGATAAGAATCTAATCACAGCGCCACATAATATGTCTTGCATAATATAGTAAACAAACTATATAAATTGTGTTTTGAAATGCTAATCTTTATAGCAAAAATCGTCTAAATCCAAAACGTCGTAGTAAATAACATAGTTGTAGATAAGTACAGGCTCGAGGATAGCAGGACCATCGTTAGGATGATTTTTGGTTGCAACATCCAACATCCTAGTGGACACATATGTAGCTCTAATAAGCAAAAACCCTGCTTGGCAACAAAGAAAAGGGCGGAGCTGGCAAAAAATCCACTTACAAGATGTGCAAGCGATTTTGTTTTAAAATGGTCCTCCTATCTACGAGGCCACCGTACCTACTTTTGACACTATTTTAATAAAACATTCACAAAAACAAGCTTATAACTCTCAAACTAGAAACTAGCATACCTACTCAAATTGGTAAACAAATTAGTATTCAATACAACGTTGAAATTCATTTGCCTTATGCGAAAACTAAAGGTCAAACAGTACGATACTGATTATATTGTGTTGTCGAGTTGTAAGATACAGTAGGCTGTCAAAGTAATTGTTTTTACACTGTGGTAATACGGTTGGAAGGGAAAATTATGTTAATTATAGTAATAGGTGGTAATAGTAAACATTCACGCACGATAAAGTGAAATCGGCACACCCTCTTTGTCGCGTGGCGTGGTGGTTAATGTTTATGTAAACCGGTGTAGTTTACAACAAGATTTTTCAACTGATTTTACGTCCAAGGATTGTAGGTAAGTACTTACTAAAAATTATATTGAAGTTTTTACGAGAGATAACTGTGCTTTTAACACGGTAGGTAAGGTAAGTAACATTGTTAATTATTGAATTAAAGTAGGTATTATCTTCTGTTTATTTATAGTAAAAAGTGAAACCGTCTACTAAATATTATATTTAACTTGAAATCAACTTTCGTCTTAATACTTTCGTATTAAGGATGTTATGATATATTTAATTTGAAGTTTATTTTATTTAAATTGTAGTTTAAATGTTGCTTGTTTATTACTGTACATTGAAGAACTGCATTAAATTATATAACAAAGAAAGTGATAAGATAATGTGTAAACAAACCAAAAACAAACAGTCAAAACACATCGAGTATATTTAAAGAACGTAGCTAGTAAGCGACGTTTAATTCACTTATCAAATAAGTACCTATTTTTAAAACTACTGAATAAAGTTCGATTTATGATGATTATATTAGATTTGTAAAGATGGATGCGAAACTAGAAAATCTAGTCACAATGTTCGACACTTCCATCACAAAACAAAACTGGAATTCGGATATAAAAATTAAAAGCTAAACCTCTAAAGGCTACCTTATCAAGTTTGCATAACATTCTCACTGCAAGAATAGTTGCTACTTGAATACAGAACGGCGCTTCCAGGCTATTCAAGTAGCATTTCTCGAAAACAAAAACAACCACATTTGCATAGCACAAAATAAATTTAATGATAAAATTGAAAAACAACTGGTCTATACGACACGTTATATCCCCGAAAAGGCAAAGAAATGTGGATTTATCATTTATCGTTCTTCGACCTTGTATGAAGCCAGGTGACGCTGACACATACTGACAGTAAGGCCGAAACATTCGCGCGGTCCGCACGTCCAAAAATCTGGTGTTATGCTAAAGTCGATAATTAAATTGACCAATTCTGTCGGACAGAGGAAATGTAAGTACACAAATTATAAGGTTACCTACCTTGATAACGCGTATTATGGTGATTCAATCCATTGCGCAATGCTTGCATAAAATAACGATGAAGTAATAGTTTTTCTTGCTTGCCTATTTTAGAGAACTTAACTGGTGGATAAAAAATAAATAAATCAGATCCTGATATCAAATCAATGTTGTCTCAGACACAGTTATTCCAAAATAGATATAAACTTTTAAAACAAAGATGTCTGGTCTCACTGATGCAAATGGTGCAACCGACTTGATTCCACTGTAATTCTATATAACAACATAACAATCTAGGTATAAGCGGCCTTACTGTAAGATGTCTATTCAAGGGTTACGAATTTTATCAAGCCGGTCGGTGGGCTATTACCGTGGATATTAACTTTACTTCTTCAAGTAGTGTTTACTGACACTACTTGAAAATTCAACGATGTGACAAAGTTCTAATGTTTTGTTGTTGTTTTGATACTGTCACCATACAAAGTAGTAGTTCTGCGAACATTCACGCTTTGCTTGTTCACTTGGTTTACCACAGACATACCACAGAAGATAATATTTCAATTTACCTAAAATAACGTTCACTGCAACCCTTGTTAGAGTTAAATTAGTTCGGTCGGAAGGATTGTGTGGTTTCGCGACACTGAGATATCGGTTTCGAACATTTTAGTATGGCTAGAATTACATAAAGTACGTGTGTTGTACGCGTCGCGTTAACTGGTATAACTCTACCATAATACACGTCGCGTGCGATAAATAGATAACAAACACATAACAAGCTTATAATTTTGATAATAACTTAAATAATCTGTTGGACAATAGTACCAAATTTATTCTTCGTTACACACACCATTAACTTTAAAATAGTGTTTATAATCTGACTAGTCGATATCTAAAACTACACTCTATTTCGATTGCCGTTTTGTTAAATTTCGTCAAAATATTTGTGATGATAAACGAACTGTTGAAAACAGTGTGCGAGAAGTTTCCTCTAAGTATCTATACTTGTAGATAACTTTAGGGTTTAAAAATTAATTGATTCCTCCAAAGTTTGGGGCTCAAAATTTCCAAATAATCCGTTAAACTTGTATTAAAGTTTATTTTATGGTACAAATTTAGCCGTAGGTTATCAACACACTGTAAATTGAACGTATCATGTAAGTAGGTATTTAAAAAGAAAAATGTGTTTGACAATAGCAATGTTATTATCGGTGTTTTCAGTGGCCAGGATGACGAGTATTCATAGCGCGTATAAAGAAGAAATTCACGATGTTCCCATGTCTGTCATCATGAGACCATTTTTGCCAGAGCTGAGTGAGGAAAAGGTGCAATCGCTGATGGAAACTATACAGGTGAATATTTTTATTCTTTTTTGACAACTCTTTCTTGCATTTGCAATAACAAAATGGCAAAAAAAGTTTTAAAAACGTGAAATAATGATTAAGCACCATCTAGCGGAGAAAAGGCGTACACAATCTTTACTGTACGAACGAAGCGGAGTAGATGAGCCCGTCCACACCCTCGTTTTTGTTCAACTTCGCGAGATTTTGGTAAGTAACATATAGATAGAAACAAAGAGAAACGTATTTATTTAATTTGTTTTTTGTAATTTGCTTTCTTTGTTTGTGTGGTGTTTTGATAAATATAATATTTGATATTATGTTTATCAACTCGAATGCATAATACTGATACAGGAGGTAAGATAAAAAGTATTTAAGTAGATTACTTATCGTATTGTTTGAAAAACCGGAATGTTTTAAAAATATAAAATGTTATTTACAAAACCAAAATGACCTTTAAGAACATTTAGGTACATAAAAACTGTGTAAGTAAAAGACATACCTACAGTGCATTTAAATCGAGTAATAATATAATAAATAAATGCTGTAAAAGCTGTTTAAAAGACAAAGAAACGATTTGAATATAATATAAATATTCTTGAACGAACGCCATCTAGTTGAAAACTAAGCAACTAAGCTTGTAGGTACTATGGGGTCATGGAGTAGGGATTAGTACAGCTCATTGATATTTACTTGCCAAGGTTCTGAATTACTGAAAAATTACTTTGTAAAAGAAAAGAAAAACATTAAGTAATTCAATACTGCACATGAGACACGAAGACGACCGACAAAAGTCGTGAAGTAACGCTCATTTTCTTTTATTTCAGAAAGAAGAGGAATCAGGCAAAGTGCCACCCATTGACGTTCTCTGGATCGTGGGGTCCGAGGGCGGCAACTATTTCTACAGTTTCGGAGGGTGCCATCGGTTCACAGCATACCAGCGGCTCAACCGCGAGACTATACCAGCCAAGCTCATCAAATCCACAGTCACAGACCTCAGAATCTACTTGGGGAGCAGCACACCTGATTTGAAGTGATTTTCTGTGACTTTATAATGACTTTTTGACCGCCACAGCGTAGAACAGAAGAGTTTAAAAAAAGTTACTATAACGAAAATATCTGCGTTGCTATTGGACTACGTAATCGATGCTATTGGTTACGTTTCGATTGTGAGTGTTGCTTGGTTAATACAATCACCCATCTCACTCTGTCAATATCGGAAATGTGCGAGGGACATACTCAATACTCGTTCGATGAACTTGACGATCTGGACCAGTGTTCGCCCTGTTAGGCATTGTCCTAATAGGACGTGAATCAGCGATCATCGCGCGAGTAAGCGATGCGACCATCGCGTGTTCATAAGCGTGCGCATAAGCGTCGCGCGATTGTCAGTTAGGACACCTATTCGAGTTCAATATGTTTGATCGCGAGTTAGTACGAGTAAAATTCGTGCGAACCAACGATGACCGTGCATTCGCGTCCTATTATGACAATGCCTTAGTCTAGCTAAAACTTCGCACGACGCACAGGTTCGAAATTAGCGACACTTGTATCTCCACGGCAGCGACACCGTCACTACATCTGCAACTAAGTGTCGCGGCAGTGTACACACGCAGACATTCGATATACACTGAGTGTCCTGTGTTCGATGTCGTCGTGTATCTTTAGCTTTATGCAACAATTGCAGTATGTGGCGGTCTTTAAGTTTAAAACTTATGTTATGGTCAGATTGATACTTCGAAATATCATTTTTTTATATCATTTATTCACTTCCGATCACTCTGACGGAACCTAGTCATGTCAAATCGTAATTGGAATTATGAATAGATTTTTAGTATGGAAATAGCATTAGTTACGTAGTATGACACTTATTTTGGTTGTTCGCGGGTCTATTTTCGTTCGTTTTACATTTTGTATGCGCAAGGTGCTATCTTGCGCATTGAGATTGAGACTAGATTTTAACTGTTTTTTATTTTATTAGAATAATAGACCCGCTGGTATTTTATAGAACTTAAAATTCCGAATTAATTTTCTAAATATTAAGAGTTAACTGTATTATAATGGAATACACAATTATTTTTATATACGAAATTACGTATTTATAATTTTAAGTAGGTACATACATAGTTATATTCTTAAGACTGCTATTGAATAAATTATTAAGTAGGTATATTATCTTTTTTTTACTCACTCCCTATTATGTATAAGGTCGCGTTTAAACGAAGAATTCGCAGAAGTGTCGTCGCGAGCATTCTTGCATACATTTTCTTGTAAATACGGCCTATATTTGAAGGTTTCGGAGATTTTCAAGCACCTATGACTTCTAGAAGTGACTAGAAATCAAGACGAGAGCGACGTTCCAGCAGTAAACAAAAAACTTTTATTTACAACAAAACAATAGGAGTAGAAATGAAACTAAATGAATATCTCCAACAGTATATTGGGGAGTCTTACCTAACTACAGAACAATGAGATATGCTTTTCTGTATAATATATTTACAAACTTGAACATAAATAATATCAAAATACATTTCATATTAGCATCCTCGGGCGTCAGCGCCTTCCAAGTCACAATAAATAAGGATATGGTCTCTTACAAACGCATTCGACGCATAGCGTTACGCACGTCGTCGCATGCTGCGTCATTAAGCGTAACGTAAAAAAAATGTACATTCAGCCAACGAAAGAGGAGCTGGGCCGACTGATATGACGAAACTAGTATGACCATCAGGAAACGGGGAAGGGTTGGCAACGCGTGAGTGATACCCCCCAGTATAAAAAAAAACTGGTGACCTCTTTCATTAGTCGATTGTATTATTGCCCCAGGGCCGGATTGGCCAGATTACAGATAGCAAGTGTAGCAAATGCTACGGGCAGTGGAAGAATCGCCCTTATCCAGGCAGTGTACCACATTAATTTGAACCTTATGCTGCAATTGTAGGGTTCAAAACAAAAAATATAGTAGTTGTGCCCGGTTAAGGGTAAATCCGGCACTGTGATGACCATCAGACATGACGTCGTAAGGAATAGATACTTGAGAGTACAAATAATCGTCCGATTTAAAATATAAATCGATATTAAATATACATAAATCGATTATAAATCACTTTATAGCGATAAAGCACACAACATTATGTTACCACAATAAGGTATGACAAGCTAATTCAAACAATCGTTGATTTTCTCTAGAAATCTTGTGCCGGTATGTTGGAATGGAATATATGTTTATACGAGACCATATCCTTTAATAAACATAAAGAAATGGTTAGCACCAATTATTTACGGTACGCTAACAACTTAAATTCTTATGGGAAACCAATGACGTTAGAAGGTGTAGATAGGTTCCCTATTGGACACAATGGCATTCACAAACTTTTCACAAAGCGAAATGATATAATTTCAATAGTTCTATGGTGGTGGTTGCCAGATGATGGTCAAATTCCATTTAATCTGTATGTCATTGAAAAGAAGGTGGTAAACAGTTACAATCAAACAATGTCTTTTGCTCACTCATTTTAATATTTGTATGAGCGAAATGGCATGTGAATTTGGTTTTTTTTTAGGTTTAACAATATTTTAGCGTGCCATTGTCGATTAAAAACGATTTATATTATTGGTGTAAGATAATATCATTTTGGTCATTGAAATAAAATTATATTTATTCTGTCATGCAGCAGGCAGTCAACACGAGGTAAAATTGTTATTCAAAATGTATATTTATTGCACGCCGAATAGGACTCATTTTTTATTATTGACCACACGTGAGTAAGTTATTTTTCAACTAAAGTTAATCACATAATAAATTTCATTTTATCATTGTCTAAATAAGAAAAAAGAAATTACTCGAGTTAATGTGGAATTAAATTTAAAATTTATATACCTCACGAGTTGCATAATTTAAAAGTTGACATATTCGCATCGCAGCTTCAGATTTAATGAATGATTAACTTTAAAATGTATCTACAACTCACCGACACAATGTTATTGCACGTATATTTGATCATAGAACTCACACAAAAACGTGTGAAATTTTGATCATGATTTGATTTGAAATGAATTAACACTAGTATATAAGTCATACTTTCTGTTGTATGTTTTCGGTCTGTTGTATGTTTCAAGTTTAACGGCATGTTTGTCTGTCTGTTTATTAATGGGTGAAACAGGCCCGTGTAATTTAAGTTTACAATTATTTTAATATTAATAAAAATTGGTGTGCGTTTCAAAAAAGTGTTACAAAAAACATTTATAGAAAAATATTAATTGTAATGTAAAATACAAGCGATCTTTCTTGATATTTTATTAATTTTTTTGTCGAACGTAACTAACAAATCGAGCCTTTATGGGCCGGTTTCCACCAAAGCAGAGAGGAGACGAGAGGTGTATTTTGAATAACCAATTAGATTTCGATATTTCTACATCTCTTCGCTACGCATGTTCTCTCCGCTTTGGTGGAATTCGGCTCTTAGCTTTTAAAATACGCACCCATAATAAGAATACATTTTAAAAGTATATAAACTGATTTACAATATGGTGTTAGCACAATAGGAGATCATTGATGTTTCCTTACAATTCTGTTTTGGCACCAAAACTATTGTAATAAAACAAACCGTCAGATTTCATACGGTATTATACAACTGGTGCCAAAAAATAGCAACTGCAACACGTTGATGGCTGAATGGATCAATATAAGTAATTTTTATCATTCAGTTTTCGACATACACTGGGCGTCAAAAGTAAGTAGTACAGTTTTAAAATTGCAATATCTCCTAAACTACAGAAGCTAGACCTTTCAAATAAAAAAAAGTTAAAAGACAATTTCATTTCATTTAATAAAAACGTCATGCATAATATCATTTTTTAAAGATTGACTGAAAAAAAAACTTAATAAACAAAAACTCTTTTTTAAACTGTTGGCTTGTCCTTTTGTTTTTTATTGTTTTCTTTATCTATATATATAAAATGCTTTGTCCTGACTGACTGACTGACTGACTGACTGACTGACTGACTGACTGAGAATCAACGCACAGCCTAAACCGCTCATCGTAAAAATCTGAAACTTGGAGGGTGGATTGTTTGTATGACGTAGGCGTCCGATAAGAAAGGATTTTTCGAAATTCTAACTCTAAGGGGGTAAAAAAGGGGTGCAAAGTTACTATGGGACAACTTGATTCCTTGGTCCAATCTACTTCAAATTTTGCATAAAAATTGTTTATGAGAATTGATGGAAGACGTGATTCTTATTTTATTGAAATTCTTGAAAAATATGTATATTGTGGGTAATTTTCTTCGATTTGATATCAATACTCATACTCTTTATTGCTTTTGATTTCAATTACATTTCATTTTGACACATTCGTAAAGTGAAGATGTCATCTGTCATGTATTATTTTTATAAATTGTGAATATTCAAACAAAATGATTTCATAATGTCGTCGTAGGTCATCGTACTATTTATTCTGTTTGTGATCTCGGAAAAACAGCTAAAATTCTAACTATGTATAAAGCGGACTGAATCATATTCATCGATAATAAACAGTATGTAATTAAATATTAAATTTTATAATATTTGACAGGGGTCAAGTTAAATTGGTCAATGGTTAAATGGCATATTGATATTGTCTCTTTCTTACTTATAGGAAATATCATTACGTCGACTCGCTCTATTATTTCGTAGTGTTGTTGTAGGGATGGTTGTACTTATACATTTTTTTTACGGAAGTGGTTGGAAAACAAGCTCAGGAATATGGATCATTTGATATTAGGTGATTATCGTCGACTATGGAGCACATAGATTCTAGGGTCCCTGACCTGTTGCCGACCTATAATAGGAAAAGACAGGATATATAGCGAGAAATAGTATAAGGAAGGAGATAGATATTTTTTTTTATACCACAAAGGTGGCAAACAAGAATTTCGGATATTTCACTCTCCGAACGAAACGTATTGCTGCTTCACGTCAATATTCTGTAAAAGGGTGGTACTTCACCGGTCGGGATAGCCTATTTCATAAACGCCCACTCCAAAGATTGTAATGAGAAGTATTTAAATAGAAAAATAATCATGTACCTATACAAATGAAAATGTTTTTCTTGACCGTAGAGACCTGAAATTTGGGTGTGTGATGTAGGCAACCGATAAGAAAGGATTTTTTGAAATTCCCACGGGAAAGCGGGATAAACGCAAACGAAGTTGCGCGGGTTTCTCTAGTTTCTGATAAATCAATTGCAATTCAAAAGCAAATGTGTCTTCAGCGAGTAAACGTCACTAATCATGCCTCTTTCACCAGAAGAATGTGCAAGAATCATAACTTTTCTCGAAGTAGGCATCAGTATGCGTCATACTGCAAGAACGGTGGGTGTAACTCTAAGAACGATCCAGCAAGTAAAGCGAAGGTACTAAGAGACTGGAAACCATCTAAGGAGACCAAGTAATGGCAGACCCAGGTGCACTAGTACCGGAGAGACCGCTTAATTGTCTCTACTGTGTTAAGAAATCGTCACCTTAATGCAGTTAAGGTCCAGCAACAGCTTCTTCAGACCCGAAGAGACTACGTTAGTGAGAGTACAGTGAGGAGAAGACCTTGCTGAAGCCAACCTGAAGTCGTACAGGCCAGCAAATGGCCCCAAACTTGAGACAGGGCATCGAGTAGCAAGACTACGCTACGCCCGTCAACACGTACAATGGGACGAAGAAGAATGGACAAGAGTTTTGTTCACAGATGAGTCTCGGTTTTCTTTATTCACTTCCGATGGAACGCGGAGAGTATACAGGCGACCTGGTGAGCGATACATTCAAGGTTGCATCTCGGAAAGAGTTCAATACGGCGGGGGCTCTGTACACGTATGGCCTGGCATCTCTTCAGAGGGTCGCACAGAGCTAGTGGTCACAGAAAATGGCAGTCTGACTGGTGAAAGATATGCATTAGAGATCCTTATCGAGTATGCAGGGCCATATTTAGTAAATATGGGTGATGGAGCGATACTAATGCATGATAACGCCCGGCCACACACCGCTCACCTCGTACAAGAGTACATTCAGGAGGTTGGCATCAGCTTGATGGCTTGGCCATCAAGAAGCCCAGATCTTAACCCGATTGAACACACTTGGGATGAGCTTGGGAGGCTAGTCAGAAGACGCAGACCACCCCCCGCCACCCTCAGGGCTCTAAAACAGGCCCTGATAGAAGAATGGGTGAATATTCCCTAACACCGCCTCCGAAACTTAGTGTTCAGCATGCCAAACCGGCTCGAAGATGTCATCAGAGCCCGAGGCGGCAACACAAGTTACTAAAGTGGGAACAAGGCCCAAAACTTAAAAATTAAGTTCTTGATAGTTACTTCAAAATGGTTAGCTTTTTAGTTTTTTCTTAATTTTCAGTGTAAAACTTTACTAATGCTAAATAAAATATTATTTTTAGAAAACTTTGTTAAATTTGCTATAAAATTACTTTTATTTCAAAACTCTAACTTCTATAGTTTAAGAGTAATTGCAATTTTAAAACTGTACTACTTATTTTTGACGCCCAGTGTAGATTAACAAATTGTGTTATGCTGTTGAAAATACAGTTCAACTTACGATACAAAATAATATCTTATTTGAATGACATTATACATTTTTCGCTTGTTGTTCAAAGGTCCCGTATATTGTCCTTACCACCCTCGGCTGTCCAACTAAATAGAAAAAATATATCTATTATGTTACAACAACCAAGTATGTTAACTTCATTATATCTTTATATTTCGCATGTTTCACGATAACAACGCTCTGAACCCTCACAAAGCTATTTTTAAGAGCCACGGTTTCAAGAACATCCAATTATTTAGATTCCATCCAAATTAAAATTATAAACCGGTATGATAAATAGCCAATTTCAGGAACGCATTTTACTTCCACATCGAAGTCTCAATGTATCTCTTTTTAGGGTTCCGTATTTTCTTCTATAGTTTTATTTATTTATTAAGAATTTACACATATTTATACAATAGTTGATTCGTTTACATCAGTGTGTCAAAAATCACTGCTGGTTTGATAGTGAGACTAATGTTACATTTATTTAAAAAATGTGTTTTAAAAAGTGGCTGAAAGCCGTATGAATGGAGACTGAAATTTTATCGAAATAATAAAAAAATACAGATCAGTTCTTGAAACCGTGGTAAATATTTTCTTTCATATTAATATAACATATTTTATCATTACAACACGTCACATGAAACGGTGGGCTCGCAGTCACCGCGTACTCTAATAATATTTAAGCATTTTAAAGTGGCACTATTTTATTAAAATGTAATTTATACATGCATTTTATTTCTTAATTAATAAGAATTTACTTAAGAAGTGGCCAAATTATTCCTACAATATAATATGCACCCGCAAAATACGGGTGCATGTGCACGCTTGCGTGTTTGTGTTGCAAGTGAAAAAGACGCGCCTTTGTGACAGTTTTTATGGATTTTTAGACTTGAAAAGGTTGCTTTTTACAATGCCTTGAATATACACAAAACTTGTATTAAAAAACAATAACATTACAAATTTAACTCCTAGACAAAATATCAACCTCTTTCTTTATAGAATAATATCATGTTTTTGCGACAGATCAATTTGGCCACTTCCCTGAATATTTAGATACATTATTTAAATATCGTATTAGGGAACATTTGAAATATACTCTGGCGTTTGTACGCAAGCTTAGCTACTAATAAAGAGTGGAAAGTCGACTTCATTGTGCTCAGATTAGTGTTTTTACAGCGACATAAAATTATTATGAATTTGTTTTAGCCTCATACACTTGTAAATCCATTAGATGGTGAAAAATAGAGTGTGATAGCATTATAAGTTAATATGAAGTTGGAAAGAGATGACAATAAACATGCAATGTCCGTTACAGACTGTTATCTTCATGACTAGCCACTGTCTATTCTTTTATTTCTTCTTCTTTATTTTATTACAAAATAGGATCTTAATCGTATAAATAAAATGCACGCACCGTGTTTATTACGTACGCAAAATATCACACCGTGCCGTCATTTTTAATATATAAATTTCGACTGATGACCAAAACTGGAACTGTTGAATGGTGTTTTGTTTTTAGTTTATAAGTGCATTGAAAATAGATGCGTATAGAAATAAATTTATTAAAATGATTTTTTATTACATAAATTTGGCACAATTTACACTATAGCATCATGTTGGTCTACTGCAACTCTACAAAACAACTGCTAAATTGTAAATGGGAGAGAAAGTTACCTTTTCACATTTATAGTTTAAGACCAGCGGGTTAGAGCCTATTTTTGTGATTTTTCGGCAATGTCATTTTGCGGAAATCCCATAGCGTGATTAAAGACTATTATAAACAAAATGGTCGAAACTTAGAGATTGTTGACGGTATTAAAAGTGTGGGTAAAAGTGTCATGTGAAATACATTTTGAGCACAAAATATCGTCATGTTTGTAAGAAGAGTTAGAAGATACTATTATTTAATACTCTATCTAATTGAATCAGCTGTAGATAACTGTCGCCTGTATTTATCGTCCCACTGAAATGTCCTTTATGTAAAAAATGTGTTAAAAGTAAGGTACAATTTTATTCACTATGTCTATAAAATAAAATAAGCAGCATTTCAGACGCAGAAGTAAAAAAAATTCGTACTGTGGAATAGTTTGCCATTTATTGATTATAAGGCATCCCGCAGCTACGGGAAAGCTCAATGTATACAAAAAGTTAGCTCCGCGCCGTTCGAGCGACATTTTAAATACGGAAATAACAAAAGAACTAACAAGAACTTTTCAGATATTATACAAATACTTTTCGATCATGGACACAGTAGTACGAGAAATAGCGGCTTCAGTTCCCACACAGAATTAATTTAACAAATTACATTAATTCCCATATAATTATCAACATGCTTACGACTCCGCCTCCATCAATTATTCTAAATTTAAAGCATTTTTACGCACCATCAAAACATTACTAGTGCCACCAAATTTTTTTCAAGAGAGCATAGACAACCTTTATTCGAATATAGACTGAATACCATAGACGAAGATTTGAGACAGAGACAGTTTGTGCGGGTAGCACGTGGTGTATAACTATTATTATTTATATCTACGTACTTTCACGGAATTGCATTATTTTGGAGTTTAAATAGCTTTTCAATTTTGTCGTGTAATACTATGTATTTATAGCACGGATTTATACATACAACGGGATACAACACAAAGAATACACAACTCGAAGTAAGAAATATGAGCTAATATGACCCCGGCTCAGCTCGAGAGAAGTACAGTGGCTTCAGAAATTTCCTCCGATACCCTTTTATAACTTATGAAAGACATTGCGGTCTCGAAATGTGGATTTTCAAGGTCATATCTAGATCCACTATAAATCTGTGCCTTATAGCCATGACCTCGCTTCCCCCCCCCCCCCCCCCCCCCCCTTTATTGGGTCAAAAAGGGAAGGAAGGACTCGCGAGCGTGACTTTGACAGGGTTTGAGCAGCGTATCAACTCAAAAATGAATTATGTTAATTACGAAATTGCTTTCTGAAAAATCAGTATTTAATGAGACATTAATCATTTAGTTAGACTACTAATCGACTGTATTACCATTAATCATTTAGATTGTATTACAGACAAAATTTAAAGAACTAAACAACAGAACTCCGCAAGTGTACATGGTCAATTCTACTTTACATTAAAACATTGTTTAACTAATCTACCCATTATAAGAGAGAGATTGCATTGTTTTACATTGCTGCATCGTTATACACAAGTATGGAATAACATTTACAATAAATAGTAATGTATGGTACAAAAATATATTATGGAAATCCTTCGGTTTCATGGCCTCTTTCACCACTTGATAATAGGTTCCAGTTAGCTTACCTGTCGGATAGATTGGCAGTAGTTGATTTTGACAGATAAGCCGTAAGTGGTGAAATAGGTCCTTCGTGTACATCTTTCAATATTTTTGTCATAATTTATTATTAAATCCGTCATACATGAAATTCATTGATATGGGTGAATTTGAAACTATTAATAAACATGAAACAATTCTAATTCTATTTTGAATGATAAACTTACAATTATTTGCGCGATCTCATACTATACTTTTATAGACTGTGGTCGGTCATATATTGACACTGACATCTGACTACTCCGTTCAGTTATTTCACCTCAGACAGATGTATTAGATTTAAAAACACTCAAAGTCACAGGTATAATTCTGTACAAACTCGGACCGCTCTTATTTTGAGTATTTTATACCTGTTTTTACATCTGTCAGAGGTGAAATAGCTGTGAATGGTCTATACTCGTGTAGTTTTGTGTTCACATTGTGTCGTAACGACATATAGGTCGTTGTGTGGTTTGTGTCATGGCTTCAATAATTAAATGGTGTTTTAAAATGTACACGATTCACACAGCGTCACCTGCTTCACACAGCAGCGCCACCTGTCCACAAAGTAGGAAAAAATCTGATTATATTATGGATGCAAGACAAGCTAGAAGTCGTTACGACACAAATATAAATCCATCCTCAAAGGTACATAGTCCTATTTAAACATATACTTAACTCGTATATTTAAAATTTAATTCATCTGTTTTTAACATTGTTTTATAATCTATATTTTCTGTTTTAATATTGATGATCAAAGTTGGACGATTTTATTATAATTTAAGATAAAATTCTCTATGCAGGCTGATTGGCCATTTCATCTATTTCATTTTCTATCTAAGTGTTACATTACATTGAGGGAAACGATGGGCTTAACATTAATGACTAATAAATAGACTACGTATTAAAAATAATGTTTTATACAATATTTATACTGTTACAACGATTTAAACGGTTTTTCTTTATCCTTAGACTTATTATAAGTCATGACCACCTTACAATTAAGTTCGCTTATCATTACTATCAACATAGATTCACATTTAAGTCAAACTCCAACGCTACGACCGGTTGCATAGTCATTTTCACTCATTTTTTATCGTTGCATTGATCTTATTATATCAGTCCATGCCTCAGACGAGGTCCCCGGGCGACAGGTCCTGGGGCGGGGGCGGGGGCCGGGGCGGGGGCGGGGCGCGGGGCGCGAAGTGCAGCTCGCGCTCGGCGAGGCACAGCTGGCATCAGTCCAGCGCGCCGATGCACTCGGGCTCCTCGCGCACGCACTCCTTCGGGAAGTAGCCCGAGCGGTTGTCGCCCTGGAATAGGGATTTCATGAAGCATAACTTGATTTAGCTGGGCTGCTAAGGAACAATAGTTAAGATAAATATTTCTAGATATACAACGCCTATGCTAAATACATAGAAAACATCCAAGACGGACATATTTTTGTCTACCGGGATGATGTGGTATTTGGTACCTTGTCGAGCGTGCGGCCCTTCCACCAGCCGCGGCCGTCGCCCTCCTTGCTGAGCACCAGCAGCTTGGCGCCGGGGCGCAGCGCCAGCTGCGACGCCTCCAGGGGGCGGAAGTCGTGCACCACCGTCGCCACCACGCGCCGGAACGGCCAGCGCAGGTTCGAGTTCAGACTGCAACAAATACATATTCATTAATTTTATTTGGTCTGCCAACATTTTTGCACCACAATTTATATAACGTAATATGTTATTCATTATTTAAAGGTATAGCGCAAAACAATTATAGGCAAACACAGCGTCGAATACAAACGAGAACAAAAGAAAAAACAATACGTTTGTAAAAACTTAAATCTAATCCGAGAAAAAAAAATTGCTATTCACACAAATTATCTTGCTTAGTAAATAAATACATACCCAATAAAGTTCTCGGAGAGGCTCGTCTTCTCGTAGTAGGAGACCAGCTCGACCACGCTGCGGAAGAACCGCGACTCGGAGAGGTAGTAGTGCTGCACCTGGTCGATGGGCTTGCGGCACACGCGCATGTGCTTAACGGTGTTGTCAGTTCTGGACACAGATAGAAGAAACGAATAGAAAGGCAATGTGGGCGTGGTCTCTATCAATCTAAATTCAAATTTAAATTGTCACTTGCACCAAATACTATAGACGAGTAATACGCACAGCTCTTGACGTTTCTTATACAATGACTTGGCAACCTCCGTTCACCTCATGCCGCCCTCATGTCGTAGGGGCGCTAGTGTCGCGTCTTGCCCGAATTCTTCCGAAGCTGTGCGTATTACTCGTCTATAGTATTTGCTTGCACTAAGTAACAAACGTTTACGGCGCAGTCGGCATCTGCGAATACGTACTTGAGCGAGAGCGCGTAGTGCGTGTCCGTGTGCGGCGCGGGCGTGGAGTGCGGCGCGGCGTGCGGGCGCACGCGCAGCAGGAAGGTGCCGTCGAGGCGGCGCTCCAGGCGCGCGGTGGCCACGTCGCGGCCCATCTCGCCCACGTACCACATGTAGTAGTGCAGCGCCTGGTCGGGCGCCGGCGCCGCGGGCACGCCCAGAGGGCCCAGGCTGCCCAGTGAGCCCAGGCCCCCGCCGCAGCGCCCCGACAGCGCGATGCACTCCTTGTGCGCGCACGCATTGCACACCGTGCACAGGTAGCCCTGATTTAACGATACTGTTAGACGAATTTTTTACTTTTATTGGGTGCGATGATGTCGCATTCCATGTCAAGACGTTGCGAAACAACGGAAGAAAGAGAATACTTTTACGAGACGCTTGAAGCGGACGGCTGTATTAATGTTAATGTTTTTAACGTAATCATGAGCTTTTAAAATTCAAATTTGGAAAAAAATTGAGTTTGTGGTACGTAGATGTGTTTATTATTAAGCCTTCCCGCCTGCTTAAAATACTTATGTTTTATTATGTTATAATTCATAATCATTTTAGAATAACGAATTAACACACCTGAAATATTCTTCCCTTTAAAAACTTTGAGCAGTGATGGCACGTCGCCGGCTTCTCGAACGTGTGCAAGACGAATTTATGATTCGTACTCCGGCATCCTGAAGGCTCCAGATTATCTCTGCACCAAAATTAAAACGGTCGTTAAGATCTTCACAAAAATGTATAAATGTATGTGAGGAAGTAAATTGATTTTAACGGCGACCATTAAGCTAATCAGGGATACAAGTGTAGTTTTTTCTGAGACTAAGTTTTTAATTATAAAACTATTGAAAACATTCGCTTCTAATGAGTCCAAATGAACACAGAAGTAAAGCAACAACCGCCCTTATTTTTAGGATGGGATAAAACCTCCTCCGATATAGAAGTGCGCCATATCAATACTATTAGGGTACTCACATGGCGTCTCGGATGGCCTTGACCCACTTGCGCTTGGCGTCGTCGGTGCGTGCGTAGAGCGTGAAGGTGGCGTCCTTGGTGCGGCGCACGAGGTAGAAGTGCGCCGCCCTTTGACATCAATACTATTAGGGTACTCACATGGCGTCTCGGATGGCCTTGACCCACTTGCGCTTGGCGTCGTCGGTGCGTGCGTAGAGCGTGAAGGTGGCGTCCTTGGTGCGGCGCACGAGGTAGAAGTGCGCCGCCCTTTGATATCAATACTATTAGGGTACTCACATGGCGTCTCGGATGGCCTTGACCCACTTGCGCTTGGCGTCGTCGGTGCGTGCGTAGAGCGTGAAGGTGGCGTCCTTGGTGCGGCGCACGAGGTAGAAGTGCGCCGCCCTTTGACATCAATACTATTAGGGTACTCACATGGCGTCTCGGATGGCCTTGACCCACTTGCGCTTGGCGTCGTCTGTGCGTGCGTAGAGCGTGAAGGTGGCGTCCTTGGTGCGGCGCACGAGGTAGAAGTGCGCCGCCCTTTGACATCAATACTATTAGGGTACTCACATGGCGTCTCGGATGGCCTTGACCCACTTGCGCTTGGCGTCATCGAAGCGTGCGTAGAGCGTGAAGGTGGCGTCCTTGGTGCGGCGCACGAGGTAGAAGTGCGCCGCCCTTTGACATCAATACTATTAGGGTACTCACATGGCGTCTCGGATGGCCTTGACCCACTTGCGCTTGGCGTCGTCGGTGCGTGCGTAGAGCGTGAAGGTGGCGTCCTTGGTGCGGCGCACGAGGTAGAAGTGCGCCGCCCTTTGACATCAATACTATTAGGGTACTCACATGGCGTCTCGGATGGCCTTGACCCACTTGCGCTTGGCGTCGTCGGTGCGTGCGTAGAGCGTGAAGGTGGCGTCCTTGGTGCGGCGCACGAGGTAGAAGTGCGCCGCCCTTTGACATCAATACTATTAGGGTACTCACATGGCGTCTCGGATGGCCTTGACCCACTTGCGCTTGGCGTCGTCGGTGCGTGCGTAGAGCGTGAAGGTGGCGTCCTTGGTGCGGCGCACGAGGTAGAAGTGCGCCGCCCTTTGACATCAATACTATTAGGGTACTCACATGGCGTCTCGGATGGCCTTGACCCACTTGCGATTGGCGTCGTCGGTGCGTGCGTAGAGCGTGAAGGTGGCGTCCTTGGTGCGGCGCACGACGTAGAAGTGCGCCGCCCTTTGACATCAATACTATTAGGGTACTCACATGGCGTCTCGGATGGCCTTGACCCACTTGCGCTTGGCGTCGTCGGTGCGTGCGTAGAGCGTGAAGGTGGCGTCCTTGGTGCGGCGCACGAGGTAGAAGTGCGCCGCCCTTTGACATCAATACTATTAGGGTACTCACATGGCGTCTCGGATGGCCTTGACCCACTTGCGCTTGGCGTCGTCGGTGCGTGCGTAGAGCGTGAAGGTGGCGTCCTTGGTGCGGCGCACGAGGTAGAAGTGCGCCGCCCTTTGACATCAATACTATTAGGGTACTCACATGGCGTCTCGGATGGCCTTGACCCACTTGCGCTTGGCGTCGTCGGTGCGTGCGTAGAGCGTGAAGGTGGCGTCCTTGGTGCGGCGCACGAGGTAGAAGTGCGCCGCCCTTTGACATCAATACTATTAGGGTACTCACATGGCGTCTCGGATGGCCTTGACCCACTTGCGGTTGGCGTCGTCGGTGCGTGCGTAGAGCGTGAAGGTGGCGTCCTTGGTGCGGCGCACGAGGTAGAAGTGCGCCGCCCTTTGACATCAATACTATTAGGGTACTCACATGGCGTCTCGGATGGCCTTAACCCACTTGCGCTTGGCGTCGTCTGTGCGTGCGTAGAGCGTGAAGGTGGCGTCCTTGGTGCGGCGCACGAGGTAGAAGTGCGCCGCCCTTTGACATCAATACTATTAGGGTACTCACATGGCGTCTCGGATGGCCTTGACCCACTTGCGCTTGGCGTCATCGGTGCGTGCGTAGAGCGTGAAGGTGGCGTCCTTGGTGCGGCGCACGAGGTAGAAGTGCGCCGCCCTTTGACATCAATACTATTAGGGTACTCACATGGCGTCTCGGATGGCCTTGACCCACTTGCGCTTGGCGTCGTCGGTGCGTGCGTAGAGCGTGAAGGTGGCGTCCTTGGTGCGGCGCACGAGGTAGAAGTGCGCCGCCCTTTGACATCAATACTATTAGGGTACTCACATGGCGTCTCGGATGGCCTTGACCCACTTGCGCTTGGCGTCGTCGGTGCGTGCGTAGAGCGTGAAGGTGGCGTCCTTGGTGCGGCGCACGAGGTAGAAGTGCGCCGCCCTTTGACATCAATACTATTAGGGTACTCACATGGCGTCTCGGATGGCCTTGACCCACTTGCGCTTGGCGTCGTCGGTGCGTGCGTAGAGCGTGAAGGTGGCGTCCTTGGTGCGGCGCACGAGGTAGAAGTGCGCCGCCCTTTGACATCAATACTATTAGGGTACTCACATGGCGTCTCGGATGGCCTTGACCCACTTGCGCTTGGCGTCGTCGGTGCGTGCGTAGAGCGTGAAGGTGGCGTCCTTGGTGCGGCGCACGAGGTAGAAGTGCGCCGCCCTTTGACATCAATACTATTAGGGTACTCACATGGCGTCTCGGATGGCCTTGACCCACTTGCGCTTGGCGTCGTCGGTGCGTGCGTAGAGCGTGAAGGTGGCGTCCTTGGTGCGGCGCACGAGGTAGAAGTGCGCCGCCCTTTGACATCAATACTATTAGGGTACTCACATGGCGTCTCGGATGGCCTTGACCCACTTGCGCTTGGCGTCGTCGGTGCGTGCGTAGAGCGTGAAGGTGGCATCCTTGGTGCGGCGCACGAGGTAGAAGTGCGCCGCCCTTTGACATCAATACTATTAGGGTACTCACATGGCGTCTCGGATGGCCTTGACCCACTTGCGCTTGGCGTCGTCGGTGCGTGCGTAGAGCGTGAAGGTGGCGTCCTTGGTGCGGCGCACGAGGTAGAAGTGCGCCGCCCTTTGACATCAATACTATTAGGGTACTCACATGGCGTCTCGGATGGCCTTGACCCACTTGCGCTTGGCGTCGTCGGTGCGTGCGTAGAGCGTGAAGGTGGCGTCCTTGGTGCGGCGCACGAGGTAGAAGTGCGCCGCCCTTTGACATCAATACTATTAGGGTACTCACATGGCGTCTCGGATGGCCTTGACCCACTTGCGCTTGGCGTCGTCGGTGCGTGCGTAGAGCGTGAAGGTGGCGTCCTTGGTGCGGCGCACGAGGTAGAAGTGCGCCGCCCAGCGCGCCTCGCCCCTCGCTCCCCGCCGCCCGCACCCCTCCTCCACGCGGTACTCCGCCAGGCGCACGCCCACGCGGTACGAGTACTGGTTGTCCTGCGCGCACGCAACACATGTACTGATAACGTGGAATTTCGTCGATCTACTACTTTTCAATCTTTTTGCGTACGTTACAATTTTCCTCTAAGTAAACTGGACAGTGGAAATAGAATTAGGCCTCAACTGTATCTTGTCTTACGATTTAATTATGATCACCTAATTTTTATTATTATTATTATTTGTAATATAACTAAGCTCACAATTCTTACTGAAATACTCGCCATTTCTTTAACCCACTAAATAATCCTGACAATTCGAAAAAACTAGCTACATACCTTGACAGGTTTGCAGAGCAGCATCAGCTTGTCAAACACGAAGACATATCTCGTGCGCAGCTTCTGGTCTTCGTGGGCCTTGACCTTGAGCTCGCCGTCGAGCAGCAGGCGCCCGTACGCAGCAAGCCCCGCCCCGCCCGCGCCTAAGGCTCCGCCCTCCCAGTCGATTATACTCTCCTGGTACGCAGAAACACATTTATTTGACAACACAAGGGCTTACAGCATACTGCATAACCCTTAGAATTATAACAAGATCTCCCTTATCACGAGCGTATACATAACATTATTATTTTTATTTCCTATATTTTATTAAATGACTAGTGAAACCCGCGCAACTTCGTTTGCGTGTATTTATTTATGCACAGCAGCGCCATCTATATCAGACTTTTGATCAAATCCTAGGGGAATCGCGTACTGGTATCAGCTACCTACATACCAAACATCATAAATATTGCCCCCAGCCATTTGAGCGTGAAGAAGTAAAAACATACACATAACTTTCGCCTTTATAATATTGGATTAGCATCCGTTGCGGTTTACGCTGTGGGACTGAAAGACACTCAGCGGGTTATGAACTCTATGCTCGGCATTTCCTTGATCGATAAGGTTGGATATTTAATTATCCGTCATAGAACGAGAGTCATCGACATAGTCCGAAAGATTTGGTCCAGCAGTAGGCTTTTACAGACTGATACCAAAATAGCTACATCCCAATAATAATTGCACAGATGTTTTTAAAAAAGTTCTTTTGATAAAGTACTTAACGGTATTTGTAGCCTTAATTATAAAAACCGAATTGAATACAACAATTTCAAACTATCATGTTGATCCAAAGACATGACATTATTACGCTATTGTGAAAGAACAGAAGCATAGTAGCAATGGAGTACCTGAACTTTAGCGAGAAGCGCAAGAACCTCGCTGTCACGCTTCACCTCATTGATGTACTGAGCCACGTCGACCATCGCCTCTTTAGCTCGCTCCAGCCCGCGGAACTCCTCGTGGTTCTTGAACAAAACACTCATTTTCAATACATAGGTCTCGCTGGAAATTCGTCTACTGCATTGAGAATCCACCAAATTCTCCGGTAGCTTTCGTTACTTGGCATCCAAGTGTTGTAAACAATATTCCTCCGTCAATCAGGAATTCTAGCTGTTTTTTCTTTTAAAAATAACTTTTATTACATTTATTATCTATTTAACCTATTTTTTTTATTTTTTTATTATTTAATTAAAAGAAATGTAATGTTTATTTTAGTTTGCACGGCGTCAGACGCCTCTGTCCACACAAATTGTAAGGTATCCACAGAATAGTAGCGTCGCGTTACTTGTGCCGCGACTTATGCTGAGTCTCCACTCAGCGCCCAAACAGGCCTCCGCCTGTTTGGGCGCGCAATATTTATAGCCTCTAAGTATGTAATTTTAAAAGTACTACAAACAATTGTAAGGTTTAAGTGCCCAATAAACGTATTTTCTTTCTTGTAAATCAAATGTTACAGCAGTCTTTCCACGCGTGCTAGAATTGGCATTGCTCCTCTGCCTGCACTTGAATTAAAAACATCAGATAGAGCCGTGAATCGACGTCGCTCTCTCTCTTTCTAACTTACGAAGTTACTAAAATAATAAATGAGAAAACTAACTTACTAAGTTTTCGCAAGTAAGAGAGAGCGACGAGGGAGCGAAAGAAGATTGATTTTATGTAAAGAAAGACCCATGGTTATGGTAATATAGCGTACCTGCTCTAAACTCCTACCATTGATTGGATATAACTAGCTGTAGGATAGGACGACATTGTGCTTACCGGTTGTGTTTCGTGCACCAGCTTGTCGAGCAGCAGGTGGTACTTCAGCACCCTCTGCATCGGCACTGACAGTATATCGCGCAATTGTATTCGTCCGTCGCTGTGTTCCTTTTGACATTTCTGCGAAAAAGGTAACAATTTTATAATTTATACACAATTATTCTGGTATTGGTATGAATTTATATCAAAGAAACGCAGAAAGAAACCTGCGGTCAATGACTCAAATCCCTGCTGGTCTATTATCTTAATAAAAACAGTTAAAATCTACAATCTCAAAAGCTATCTCGCTCTTTTATATTCTGCCTGAGCAAGATAGCAAGATTGAGACTAGATTTTAAGTGTTTTTATAACGGTCACAACTATGCTCGTTTGTAGTGGTATCCGCCTTTAATCTGTATTGACATCAGAATATCAATGACGAAAAATAAGGTGACAGAAAGTTGAAAATCGGCGCTGAACAATAATTTAAATACGTGAAACAGTTGTACTAACCTGAAGCTGTTTATTGAATGTTGTGTCTCTAGAGTCAAGGGCCTTAAGGGTGTCCTGCGCATGGGTGAGGTTTGAGCAGTAATCGCCATATAGCAGTAGTCGCTCGCGCCACGCTAAGAACACGTCTGCCAATCGCGGCGCCCCGTTGCCTGGTACGCAGGCCTCTGTTGCTAACTTTAATTGGCGTAAGAGACCTGAGTGGATGTCGTGCAGTTCCTAAAAAAAAAGCATTATGTTTTTTACCATCTAAATTTAATAAGGTTAGGATCATCATCATCATATCAACACATAATCATCTCACTGCCCAGCTGAGTGTACTCGGAAGGACTTTCTCATGGCTACCGATAAGGGTGTTGCTGTTGCCAGGTATTGGTCAAACCTAATTTGATCTGTGTCCGGCTCGAAAAGAAAAGAAGAATGCCACTGAAGAGATAAGGGTCTCTCTTCAATCAAAGGGGATTAGAGCGTCTGCCACGCAGCTCCAAATGGTTCTCTTTTCTCCTTCTTTAGTTTGACAGTGAAAGCAATAATTAAAAATGTCAGCATAAAAAATTGAATTGAATTGAAACAGAAACTGGCTGTTAGTCTTTTAATTGTATATTGCTTGTAACATATACCTTGACTCCAAAGAATATGCCTTGCAGGTCCTGTGGCTTCAAATATGGCGTTAATGGCCTCAAAAAGTGTTTTATTATTTTACTCAGCACGTCAACATAATTGCACTCTGTGTCCACTAATTCCCTTATAACATAATCTCTCTTTTCTAAACTGTGTGACGATGTTGCTAACTGAAAATATATAGTTAAATATTTATTTAAAAGTTAAGATTCTAACGTAACTCTAGCCTTAGCCTTCATTAGTTCTTTATATTTCTAATTCCCGATATATTCGGATCAGACTCTAAGGTTATGTTATTCTTACACAAATCTAAGAAACGTATGGGAAAAAGACAAAGAATACAAAGACTAGAGTTTACGAGAGATTTAAAAAATATCAAGCAAAAAAAATTATTCATAAAAGTATACAAACTACTGGCAATTCACATTTTTAAAAAGCAAAAAAAAAACATTAAAATCCATGTAAGTGCTAAGTGTACTAACTACTTAATGTAATTTAATGCAAGAAGTAATAGCCGATGAATAATTCAGATAATCTACGGAACGCCAAACTTTTACTTGAATTTGTAACGGAACATTTGGTGTAGTGATAAAATCCATTACATTATGGTCACGCCTGCAATTCTCGAGAATACAATTCTTTCTCTCAATATACCTACATGTGTATAGGATATCGAAACACAGGAAAAAAACGTTTTCGCTCTAGCAAATGTCGTTACTAAATGTTATGAAAAGGATTTTGTTTAAGACGGGTCATCTGATGGTAAGTTATCACTGCTGCCCGCAGACATCGATGACTCTAAAAATAGAATTATTACATATTAGAACCTACTTACCTATAAGGAATGAAGAAGAAAACTTAAGAGAGGTAGGGCACAGCGGATGGGATGGGTCCACGGACACCCGCCGGCGGGGTTGCGGAAGTATCACCAGTGCCCGCGACCCCGCCACGTGAAGGCGGAGAAGGTGGCAGACAGTCAGGTTTTTAGTCGATATCCCTAGAGTGGTGAGCCCGACAGACCCCCGTCGCTTCCCCAAGTGGCGGGACATGTAGTAATACATTTTCCTGACTTTAAACAAAAAAAAGGGCACAGCGGATAATCCGCTCATATCGGAGCAGCCCGTCTGTGGAAGGACCTCCACCTTACAGAAGATCGTAGCCAAATAGCATTGGTCGCGGCCATGTTGTGTTCCTACGAAGAGTAAGGTCTCTAGAGATCCTTTTGGCAACGCGTGAGTGATACCCCCGGTATTGCAAGCGTCTATAGGCTACGGTGACGGCTTACCATCATGTCGGCCGTATGCTTGTTTGCCACCTTTGTAGTATAAAAAAAAACAAGAAGTAGGAAGCAGGACAGTATTAGGCTACCGGATCTCTCACTTATTACCGTTATTTTCGATAGACGTGAGAGGGTGATACTGCCCCGGTCGAGTCCCCCGTTTTACCAGCCACTACCAGTTCATTGCAATGGCTACGCATTACAACTCTTAACTCAAACGATTCTTTAAATAGTTCTAAAAAAAGCTATCAACACAACGATTGTTGACCAAAGAGTTAACGGCACTGTAACAGCTGTAACGTATCACGATACAGGTGGCGCATACGACACTGTTTGTTTAGGTTTCACAATTTAAAAACAGTGTCAGAAACAACACAAATCAGAAACGACTTATGCGTAAAACATTAATTAAATGTAAGAATACGTGTTTTTGTTATTTGATATTATTGCTTAAAACGATCATTAAGAGATTGTTAATTGTTATATTTGGCTCACATGTAAATAATATGATTTTGGTAATATTTTAACATTTTAAACTTTTTGTTTACTAGAAACTAATGACCTAGGTACCAGTCTCACAGAATATTGACGTGAAATATCAATGCGTTTCTGTCTGTGAAAGAGAGAACCGGAAATTCATCTCCACTCGTTACTTCTCTCCTTATTTCCACTTTTCCGTGATATGTAAACAATCAGCATTTTCATTGAATATATAAAAATTCAATCAGCTTGGCGACCGGAGTGTAGGTCTTTGGTTGCGTCAATTCATTGCCTACCTTTTCGAGAATTATAGGCGTGACATTAAATCTAATTTTCAAACAACCTATTACTTCTCACACAACGCAAAAGAAAATCAAAAGCATACTGTATTGAAAGCGGGTGGGTGCTGCACGGCGTGTGGGGTCGGCAGTGGCGGGCTGGGTCGCTTCACCGCGCAGAGGTCGTGGTATATTTCCTCGTCGTGTATGCGCGCGCAGTAGCTCGCGTACTCACCAACGTCCCCGGCAGGTGTGGTTGCGACCCCGCTGCGGTTGCCCCAGTCAAACCAATACTTATTTATGCTACTTACTAGAACAGCTCGAGTGCAAATCAGGCTTTTAAGAAAGCCTCTACTTCAGGCAACAGTCTCTCACAAAGTATACGACATAATATTGCCTAGTTTAATATGGCTACAAAGTTTTGATTTTTTATTTGTGAGTGAGAAAATGAACGGTAGTAATCCCAATACACAGGAATCTTCTATTTCGGGCACATGTTTTAATTTTAAAAGTTCTATCAATAACATTTATTTTATTAATATTTCTTAGTAATTGTTGTAACTTTATTTTTGTTAGAATTCTAATAAAAAAATGTAAAGGAATAACAAAATCTTCCATAATTTACCCAAAATTACCCAAAAAAGAGAGTCCAGGTAGGGTTGTCAACCATACTTTTAAATATTACTGTATTAGTACTTTTAAAAATCAGATACGTTATATTTCTTCAGGAAAAACTTTGGTAACCCTAAACACAGGACAAGACAACACTTTGAGAGGCTGGTTCTAGTATGCAGTAAATAATAACTCGTAACATGCTTCTGAGGATGCAACCAGTACTATTCTGTTAACAAAAACAGTTTCAATCTAATCTCAAACTCAAGCACTATCTCGACGACCTCCGTGGCGTAATGGTTACCACGCCAGACCGCCACCCAGGAGGTCCCGGGTTCGATCCCCGGTCGGGTCATGATGAAAAACGAACTTTTTCTGATTGGCCTCGGGTCTTGGATGTTTATCTATATATGTATTTGTTATAAAATATAATATCGTTGAGTTAGTATCCCATAACACAAGTTTCGAACTTACTTTGGGGCTAGCTCAATCTGTATGAATTGTCCCTATATATATTTTTTTTGTCCCTATATATATATATATATATATCTCGCTCAATTCCTATTTTGTATGAGTGAGACAGATTGAGATTGACACGAGATTGT
Source organism: Endotricha flammealis (assembly GCA_905163395.2). Taxonomy (NCBI): domain Eukaryota; kingdom Metazoa; phylum Arthropoda; class Insecta; order Lepidoptera; family Pyralidae; genus Endotricha; species Endotricha flammealis. The sequence continues at coordinate 1,468,291 of LR990855.1, read as the reverse complement.
AACTCTTTTTGTCACGAGGATACGGACGGGTCCTGATTGCATCTGACTGTACATATTATACACACAATAACTTCATACACGTGTATAATACAAATTCTAAACATAATTTATTTACGTCTATCGTTTACAGCTGGAATATATTGTTTACACTTTGCTCCGGGAAAATTTAGGTAAAACTGTTTACTTTAAGACATCGGTATATAAATAGGAGTAGTTAAAACATATTTTTAATCATTCCTTTAAAGAGTTTAAAGTATCATGAGTCTTGCATCTCGCTTCAACACTCATATTCTTCTAAAGAAGACAGAGACAGAGAAGCTGTGTTGGTGACATGTTAAATTATTTAAAAACCGATTGTAAAGTTTGCATTTTTAAAACTTTAACTCAAAAAAGCAAACTTGTAAATATATTAAAAAAATACATTTAACATTAAATGAAAGCATTACATGTATGCACGATAGCACATCAACCTACTCCTTTTGTTAAATTTAAGTAAGTGCAAAGTTTTAAAAATATTCAAGTTTGTCAGTTAGGGGTTAGCTTGATGTGCTCTTAACCTATTAAAAAAACTTTACAAAAATTTGTAAATATACCAACACTTCCATTAACTCTCGTCGAATCTGTATTTTCTGAGTATTATGTACATTGAAGTATTCTAACACCGCATAGAGAAAAAAAAACTATCACAAGTATTTATGATCCGTTCCACAATACTTGGCACAAAAGCTCCATAAAAATAGTCCGATTAAAAATATAAATCGATATGAAATAAACATAAATCGACTGTAAATCACTTTATTGCGATAAAGCATACAACATTATGACAAGCTAATTCAAACACAATCGTTGAATTCCTCAGGAAATCTTGTGCCAAGTATACTGGAATGGAATTTATGTACATTGAAAATATTCTTAAAAAACCGCATCGAGAAAAAAAACTATCAAAAAGTATTTATATTGCAACACTAAAACCAAAATAAGTGATTTGAAAACCATGAAGCAAAATCATAGTCCATGCCCATATCAGAAGCAGTTTACAGCTCAAACTATTAGCTCTAAAAAAAAAAACGAAAATAAAAAACAATTTCCACTGGCAACACTAAAGGAATGCTGTTCTTCTTTGTTATGAGTTTTTATTATACCTAATTATTTCGAAATCTAAGAAGAGATCAACCTAAAATATACTTTCAATCCTAACAGTAACCCGAAACCATCCCAAAATATTGCTTAATTAAATTTCACTCGATTAAAATTTAAATAAATTCGACTGTCGAACAAATAAAAAAAAAATCATCAGTAGGTCGACGCCTTCCTTCCACTTGGCTCCATTGCTTGATCCCTCAATGAATCCCAGGCGACTTATTTTTCCACTTGAATCCAAAATTCTTAAGGGATATAACATGGTTATAACTCATTCAATAAGGTTTTCAAAAGATTTTCTGATAGTTTTCAGATGATTTTCGCGGTCGGACTAATGAGAGAAAAAAATCTCAGTAGTTCGTCGATCGAACCGATGAATCAAACTAAGTAATAAAGGACATAAAGGTCGTCGCCTAGGTATATTTACAAGCTCAAACGCAGAACTAAGGCCCGGTTTCCACCAAACCGGAGAAGAGAGGATGTCTAATTTTTCTCTAGAATCTTGTGCCGCACGCGAGCAAGCGTGGCGCGCCGCCCGCCGAGCGGAGACGTGTGCAGCCGGGCGGCATGGATAGTCCGTCATCTATGTTGCCTAAATTATTCCGCCATTTTCTTTATCGTTTCATGACAGGCCCGGTGGTCGAGTGGCTAGCAATGGTCACTTTATCCCAAGGGCCGCGAGTTCGAATCCTGCGCAAGGCAAACATTTGTGTGCATGATGTTTGCCTTGGTCGGGGTGTTTTCTCTGTATAATAAGTATTTATTTATAAAAAAAAAGTATTTAAGTATATTTATCAGCAATCTAGTACCCATACTACAAGCTTAGTTTCTTGGTTAAGTATAGATAGATGGCGTTGTGTGATACGACCAAGAATATTTTATTTTATTCGTCCATTTCAATTAACTTTTAACATTTATGTAAATAATGCCGTCTGGTTTCACCGGGGTTATCGACACAATTTGCATATGCACTGTAAATCTTCTGATAAATATTAGTCATGATTTATTTTGTTAAAAGTTCATTCTAGTTATTCTAATGTGTGGGCGAGATTTAGTTGCAATCGTATTGAGTGTTTAGAATATCGGAAAGATGTTTTCAAAAGATTTTATTTTAATTGTAATCAATATTTAACTTGATTGCCAAAATTTTATTGTGGTGTGTTTGAAATGTATATCTGCACATTATTACTATCTATTTTAATATTATTAAGAGATAAAGTTTGTGAGATTGTAATGAGTAATCTCTGGATCAACTGTACTGATTTTGAAAATTATTTTACCAATAGAAAGCCACTTTATTTGTGAGTAGGTATCATGGGGTATATATATTATATAGTAACCCAAAAAAATCCACGCGGGCGAAACCGCGGGCAACAGTTACTCTATTATATTAATTTACTTAGGGTGGAGATTTGGCATACGACACACGATATAATGCTCTAACATAAATGATGACAAGTTAATTGTTAGGTTGGAGCCGCGGCGTAATATGATGCGACCAGCTTAATTCTGTATTTTTCACAGAATTATAAGTTCATAGTAACAACTGAATGATTATTTCGCATTAGCAATAGTCACGAAACAGAGGACAGAGGTGTGTTCTCACAGATATTATATTGATGAGTTGATAAATAAATTCACCGAAATACATGGTCGACTTTTATCATATCTGTTCGGGGAAATAGTCTTTCATGATACCGATATGAGATACTCGATACTCGATGTTAAAAATTTAAATACTTAATGTAAAATTCCCAACGGTCGGCGAATATGTTTTCAAGATGTTATTTATTTTATTTATTTATTCTTTACTAGCTTTTTTGCCCGCGACTTCGTCCGCGTGAAGTTCCAGACCCGTTCCCGTGGTTATCACATTGAATTTCGGGAAAAGCTATAGCCTATGTCACTCCCTGATAATGTAGCTTACTACTGGTGAAAGAATTTTTAAAATCAGTCCAGTAGTTTCGGAGCCTATTCATGCAAACAAACAAACAATCAAATCTTTCCTCTTTATAATATTATTAGTATAGTTTAGTATAGATTGCACGATTGAAAGTACAATGGAGAAGAAAAGCATTTTTAGTTTTATATGCCAAAAAATTGTACAAAAAATTACGAGAATAACTGTGTTTTTATTATTTTTCTATCTTCAAAACTGACCGAGATATTTAAGTGCAAAGTTACCATTTTCGGTCGAGCCGCTGAGCGAGCGCGATATCGTTGATGACGTCACTAGGACCATATCCGCGCGAGCGACTCAGGGATTCCAAGCATTTACCCGAATGTGCCTGTCGCGCGTATTAGTATGATAGGTACCTAAGTACCTACCTACCTTTTCATTTTAACTCCGCGAATTTTAGCTGCATCAAAATCTTTATTTCTTATAAAATATTCTGCCACCATCATATCGTGGACTATGGGAAGGTTGTCGGATTGGCCTTTTTGAAATCCTTCTTCCATTTTAGTTCAAACAATAATATACAAAATACACTACATAATTAATGAGCATTATTTAAAATCAATAAAAAACACCAGAGCGCACTAGAGCAAGCAACTTTTACCCGCGAAAATGTACTACGGACGTATGAGCCGGGCGCCCCCGACGCTCCGTATGGATGCGATGACGTCACGCGCTGTTCGCGGGGACGAAGAGATTTAAAAAACCTGCGTAAACTTCCCAAGCTTATAACTTCGTTAATATTGCACCGATCGATGTGAAATAAAAACTAGAATAATGTGTAAGGTGTAGACTTTTATTCTACGTACTCAAAAGTGTAATATTGTAACCTTGTTATCTTCTCCATTGGCGGACTTAATGCCTAAAGGCATTCTCTACCTGTCTCATTCTCTACCAGTTTTCTACAAGTAGTATAGAGTCACATCTATACTAATATTTTAAAGAGGAAATATTTGATTGTTTGTTTGGATTGAATAGGCTCCGAAACTACTGGGCCGATTTGTAAAATTCTTTGACCGTCGGTAAGCTAGACTATCACCGGGTGACATTAGCTATTTTATATTTTCAACAAATTAGAAATCTTGTATATGTCGCAGGGAAATGTGGATACTAGTGATTTCACGAAATCACGGCAGATAAATACCCCTCTCTATTACGTCTTCTGCCTAAATATGTGATATATCGTTTTCCTAAACTAAATCTGGTCAAAAAAGCGGACACTAGAGAATAAGATTTGAGCCATTTGTTTGGTAGAACAGTCTACCAATCTATGCATATAATTGCCAATGAGAAGAACAGCATCCCTAAGCGGCCACTTTACAAAAATGGAACCTCTGGCATGGCGGACGTGAACTTGACGTAGCATAGGTCCTCATATATCTCCTCCACCCGGTCTTCGCAGGTGACACTTGGTATCGTAAACTGGACCCAGGGCACTTCGGGGGCTCCATTATCATCGTGTACGCTCATCTCGTATGCTGGTGCCTCCAGCGATACTGATGCGCTACTACAATTTTTTAGGTGTAAACAACGTCGTACCTTCCATACGATTTATATGTGAATGCTTAGAACCCAGTTGCATCAGTAGTTTTAAATTAATTTTGCAAAAAGGCAATGGTCACAAAAGTCCCTAATTACACGAAATCTTAAAATCGAGACGCATGAAGTTTATCTCTTTTCTACCTTAAATTTAGACAGTGAATGAGATTAAATGTGTCATTAACAATTGTGTACCTTAAAATTTTAATTATTGATTATCTTTAATTTGACTTTTGCAACTTCTTTCTGTTAAAGATAATTTTCCAATAAGTGGCTATTTAAAATGTGTTTTTCTGTTGAAGTAGCAATAACGAAGGTTATTCGAATAAAATAGAAAAAGCCAGCGGAGTAGTCGCGTTTGAGTTCGGGAGCCAGTCCCATCCCGACTGATAAGTGTAGTATACGACTTATTTACCAGACTTGATAAGGATAATGTTTGTTTATTATAAAAAAAGGCGCGTACAGATTCTAGACACTTATTGTAAAATCCATCTTTTATATCCCATTTTCTATTATATAAAAAAAAACAATATAAATGTCGCTTGGCATATTAAAAACAAGAATACTTACACAGATTGTAAATCTTTGTATATATCCTCCTCAGACTGGGTTCTGTGAGCCGAGAATGGTCTGTAACAATGTTTTTTTATAGGAAAAATATTAACAGCAATATTGTGTACAACATAATTATAAGACTTTGCTGTTCATGGAATCATGATGTTAATAAGGAAATCTAGAAAAATAATAGTCACTATGTATACCTATAAAATTAAAAGTCGGTTTAAAACTAAATAATATTTCAATGTGCGAGTCTATGGTTGTTTGTTTATAATAAAGTAATTTTGTTTTCTTTCAAAAAGCTGTAACACAAGTATCTACAGAGCTAAAATGCTTTGTCCTGATTGACTGTCTGATAAACTCACGGCCTAAATCAATGATCGTAGAGACCTGAAACTTGGAGTATGCTCTTTAAATGACTAGTTGGCTACAACTAGGCATCCGATAAGAAATAATTTTTCGAAATTCCCAACAGGAAAGCGCGATACACGCAAACGAAGTTGCGCGGGTTCCGCTGGTATCTATAAAACTAATATATTTGAAGGCCGAAATTACGAAAACAAATATATCCTGGCAAACAGGATTTATAAATACTTATTTTGCGAAATGTTCTCATGGTCATTGGCGTTGTAAAATCGTGCAACGACTTATTTGGGGGTCACTCGAAAAGTATTTAAATTTTGAAATACTTTTCGAGTGTATAATTTACTTAGGTATTACTTCAAATTTTGGACAGTATGTATGACTGATGATGATGTTGTGGTAAAAAAAATTTAAAGGAGTCCATGTCAAACAAACTTATGATTATATGCATAAAGAAATACATTTAAAATTAATTCCTACTATGCATTAGTAATACTAATACTAGTCTAGCAGCCAGTTTCTGATACGGATTTTAATTTTAATTCCATTCTGTCTCAAGTCTTTTCTTCAAATTTGACAATTGACGGCTACAATTGAATGTATCAATTATTTTAAAATGTAAAAATTTATTTAATAGAAAAAAAAACATAAACTGGCTATAAAATTTGTCAGGAATAGAGTAATTGAATTTTATGAAAAAAATAATATTAACTAATTATAGGGTGGGACGCCTGCGAGGCACAGGCGGGTGTTCAAGTCGCTATTTGGACTCATTACACCCTTTATAATAATATTAACTTACTTGATACTTCTAGAGAGAGCCTTTGGACACTGGCTGAGTTTAGCCAGGGTGCAGAGCACACGGTGGAAGTTGGAGAGGTCGAACAGCATCGATGGATCAAAGAGGTCCGTCTCGCGGAGTTCAAACACCTCATGGCACGTCCGTAGAAACACTTTGATGTTACGCATGCAGAGGAACTAAAAGAAACATATTTATTATCATCATATCAACCCATAATGACCCCACTGCAAGGATACGGGTCTCTCTTCAATCGAAGGGGGATTAGGGCTTACTTTGCCACACTACTCTAGTGTGGTGTAGCAACTGTAGCAGATTAGCAAAGGCCAGTAGTTTTCAAGCAGCCTGAAGGCCACCAACTTGGCTTAACAACTGTCATCCATCAACAACAGCAGCCTAATGTCCCTCCGTAGCACATAATTCATTATTATAGAATAATCTTATTGGAATGTTAAGAATAAAATGGTTTGACAAAACTTGTTTAGGAATTTCTACCAACCAAAACCAAAGACATCTGAAGATTTTTGAAATTTAAATTCTGTTTGAAGATGTCTGCTGAAAGGCACACTCCAAAACCGCCACAAGCCAGAACAAATCTGCTTATAGTTCCAGAACTGATTGCAAATATACATACACAAAAAAAAACTGTTTTTAGTTTGTAAAGTATTGCAATTACCATTAGATAAAAAACATTTGGGACAATGAGGTCAATACACTTTGTTGATATCAACATTGTATTAAGCCGATTCACACTTTCATGCCATGAGGGTAATTACTTATTTACTTACTTATAATTTAACTGTTAATTAAAAAGCTATTAATTTTTTTTTTTTTTTTTTTTTCTCTATTTTTCTTTGAGGCTTTTTAAAACAGAAATTTTTCAATTTTAATCAAATTGCGAAATAAATAACCTATTGTTCTTGTATTGTTAAGAAAAAAGGTCCTGAGAGATGGACTAGACAAAGAGATCTTCGAAGAGATCTGTTTTATCATTTGAGATAGGGAATCATATAAAAGAAATATCTTAAACCTTAATGTGAATGAAGTTTAAAAATTTTTTGTACAATAAAACTTTTTATACTCCAAGCAATGCAATAACATAACTTGGGGACATTAAGCAAATAGTCCCACACATACATAAAATACATATAATATCAAACCATTTTACGATACAGATAACGCCTGTGTATGTATTTAGTGAGTTGAGTACTATTCACCTCTCAATGCAAGATATCAATGGAAGCTCACTCCATTCAGCGCTGCATGCATAATTAACTACATTATAATACTCAGCATAAGTAACTCCTCACAAACAACTCACAAAGAAATCTAACCCTTCGTTTAAATATTAAATAATTCAATAGAAATGCGTAATACATGTAAAATACAAAAACATATGTCATATATTATTTGGCCTACTTTTTTGTCATTTCATAAAGAATACCCCATGAATTAGTCGCGCAGGCCATGCGTAGAGCACAAAATGAGGCAAGATAATAGATGAACGGTAATTAGAGCGAAGGTCGCGGCGCTGGGCATCAGTTACCTGTGCCATTTGTGGCCGTTGGTTCACGTCCTTCATGTCGATGCAGCCCTGGTGCAGCACGTTCAGCAGGTTGCACAGCAGCACCCCGTCGCGCAGCGTGTACGCCAGGTCGTGAATAGTGCTGGTCTCCCAGTTCGCCTTATGATCCGGACGCAATAAGCCACATCTCGTCAGCCAAGAGGCGCACTCGCGCCACAGTTCATCACCGCCAGCAGCCATGTTTCAATCACTTTCCAGTGCACATCGATAATATCAGCACTGAACACAGCTTTTTAATAATCAACAAGCCATTATTAAACAAGGGTTAATTGATAATTGACATACAAATTGATACAACAAACACAAGGACCGAGCCAGAACAAGATTTTTGACAACTGAATCTGGTGTTGGCAGCTGGAATATTCGAAAAAAATAAAGTGATACGTTTACGAAAATAGTTTTAAACAAATACTTACTCATTAACATAACAATGACTTGCTTGTATTTTTAAAACGTTAAAGATTTATTAGACGTTTGAAAATATATATTTTTTGCACTGATTGATTCTAAACTAAACATGCAATATTTGTTATTGAGTTTGAAATTAAAAGATGAGGTTGAAAAAATCAATGACATATAGTTGGAACAAACTTCATAAACTTTACAGCTGCAGTAAATGTTTTTATCGTCTAGCAACATTGTTAGAGGCGGTGACGCGACGTGATGTGCATGTCGAACGAACGATTTTTGTGAAAATTTAGTAAAAAGTGTCGAAAACATCATTTTTCTCTACTGCGATTATCTTTACAGGTGAGTTTAAGTCAGAATGCCTCTACGTCCTATAAACGAAACATAAAATACCTGCCGTTTATGTGTATTATTCTTATCTGACACACCCAATTATAATTGAAAAGAGAATTCCAAATAAATGTTGAACTTTCCTTTTAGTTTACTTTGTATTCATTGACAGACCGTAACTAAAGGCGACTTAGATCCTGTTAATATGTCGTATACTCCTATATTTCCTGCGGAAGTCTAAAATAGGTCTGCCGTTATCCATAATAGGTTTATTTTGGAGCATTACGTCATTGCGGTGAGGGGAAGTGGAGCTGACGGATTGAAACGGGCATCAGCAGGCAAACCGGCATAACTATACGCCGGTGTTTTATAGTCGGCGGGGCGTGGAATCTGGGCCATGAGTGCATAGAGTACCGATGTCGCACCGATACTTTCTCGGCGACACTTGTGTTTCGAATCAATAGTGATTAGTGTCTTGAATACCGATATCTGCAGTTGCTTAGATTGATTAGGTATGTTGTGAATGTGTTTCTCTGACTGTAGTTTCCTTTGGCAATATCTATGTTAGCAAGTATTAAAAACTTATGTAAAGTACTATATTTATCTAAGTATTATTTAATAATAACAAATTTCTTGGCCTATCATAGTGCCTTATACTCTAACTCTTCCTCACTGTCCATAAGGCGACTCTGACACATTCTTTTGAAAGGTAAACAGAATCAAACTTTTTTTTTAAATAAGTCATTGTGATTTAATAATTATTTATTTATTTAATTTTTATACTATAATTTACACAGATTTTAACTGAGGCTATCAGGAAATGGAGAAACAGACCCTAAATCTAAATTCGTTTTAAAATTGTCTATAGTACAGACTAACATTGTATAAGATACTAATTGCACTATTTCCTGTGCATAATTCAATTACTGTTACTTGCTAATTTAATACCACTGTTTAGCAGTATTAATGTTTGATTGTTCCTTTTGAATCAATCAATGTAACTTATGCATTACTAGAATTTCAATAAACATTGAGCCATCTTTATCTATGACAGCTCGGTGCAGTGATAGTGACCCTACTTCCAGAACCTGTGTGTATGCGCGCACATTCAATCCCTGCATGGGACAAAAAATTATGTGATGGCATTTATGTCCGTCTTTTGAGTCTGGATGTTTATCACTACATAGTATAAAACAAAGTCGCTTTCTCTGTCCCTATGTCCCTATGTCCTTTTGTCCCTTTGTATGCTTAAATCTTTAAAACTACGCAACGGATTTTGATGCGGTTTTTTTTAATTGATAGAGTGATTCAAGGGGAAGGTTTTAAAGTATCATACATTCCAAAATTCCCACGGGAAAGCGGGATACACGCAAACGAAGTTGCGCGGGTTTCGCTAGTTTACAATAAATTAATTTCATTGTCTGGTACTCATAACACAAGCAGGATGAGCCTAGCTTTCTATGGGACCAGGTAAATTGTGTAGTATGTATTTATTATTGTTGTATTTATCTCAAAACTGAACAGAAAGAAATGACAGAACAGACTATATATCATGTGACTTGTGCATGCAATCTAGGTGTGGCTGGTATTAAATTACAAGATATTGATTACTTAGCAGTGATCGGCTGACTGTGACACTTCGACTATATGTATAAGTACAATGTACAGTCAACAAAGGAATTGACTGACCCCCTCTTTATGATTAAAGATTTCTAAATATTGCGTGAAGGGATTTACTTGAAAATTTATTTATCAATGGTATTCATATTGTACTATGTAATTAAAAAGTGTTAAGACCACTTTTAATACTTCTATCTTTTAATTTAATTTCTCATGTTTTTTTATTGGTGCAATAATAAAGAGTATATATTTTACTGTACACCAAAAAAATTGCATAAACCGTTTCATTGCTTGGCAAAGGCCTCCCTACCTCCTCCATGAGAATGCGCCGCCACCCTAATCTGCCTGAATTGGACAGTTGGTGCAAGGACATTGCACCAATTTAGGCTAGAAAACACTAGTCACTTTATATTCAACATATTTATCATATTATATTAATATATATTCAGACACTTTCTCTTATCAAAGATTACATTACAGTAATAAATTATTTGTTTAATTAATCTACTCTATAAGCTACTATTTTGGAAAGTTATCTTTCCAAAATGCAGAAAGAACGCTGTTAAAAGAAATGGCGAAAGAAAAACAGTTACGGTCTTTTTTTGTCATAAAACAATACTTTCGCTACATGATGACTAGTGTATTCTAGTGAGCCAGTCCTTAATTAATCATCACACCTCTTCCAAAAGAGAATATACGATAGTTTAAGGAGACACGCATTTATTTTAGTGCACAAAGTCTCCAAATTCCTTGTTTGTACAGGTAATCAAAACAAGAAATACTGCAAACAAAATTTGTTATATCACAAAGTAATAAATCGTTTTTGATTTAACCATCGTCATATTTTAAGCATTAATACACAAAACATTAATGTAATAATAATTAATTTAACATATAAATCAACCTAATGGTGAATAATGACCCTGTCCATTAGTGAAAATATGACATACAGTTCGGTTTTTGAGTGTATTATGCTCGAATAGGTGGGCATAAAAGATAACACTAATTAATAACAAAGATCAGCCAAGGTTGAACTAAAACTTGTTTTGTCACTTTCGTACTTCATTTTAAGTTTTTAATTTAACTATAGTTTATAATTTATATGATGGCTATAATCATAAATCAGTGCCAAAAAACGAAAATAAATCATATACATAATTTAAAAAAATATATTAGGCAGAGACTAACGCCTTCATTTTGGCGCGATTGGTTTGACGTCATGTTTGCCCCTAGCTGGAATCGAAGCTGCGTCCTCTAGCGCCGACGGTAGGGTCACTACCATACCAACCAACGCGCCTAAATCAATAGAACCCCAGCTTAAGTATAGTATATCTATACTAATATATATAAAGAAAGATTTGATTGTTTGTTTGCATTAAATTATAATTCACCGTTTCCTGTTGGACCAACTAATTTTTTGAATTATAATTCAATTCATTTATTTTTGAATTATAATTGAACAGTCTCCGAAACTACTAGTCTGATTTGAAAAATTCTTTCGCCGTCGGAAAGCTACATTATTCCCATATAACATAGCCTATATTTCATTTTCAGAAAAAATAGGGGTCCTTACTAAAAAGCGCTGACATAGGCTAAATCCTTACTAATATTATAAACTAGCTTTTGCCCGCGGCTTCGCCCGCGTGGCCTAGTAACAATTAGCATATTTTTCTTCAGAAACAAATTCCGGTCCTGCACGGCCCGGTACGGTACGGTTCCATCCGGTCCGGTCGGTCCGGTCAGTCCGGGCTGGTCCGGTCGGTCCGGTCCTGATATGGAACCTACATGCCAATTAACATATTTTTCTACAGAAAAAAAAACCGGTCCGGTCCGGCACGGCCCGGTACGGTGCGGTTCCTTCCGGACCGATCAGGTCTGATCCGTTCCGGTCCGGTCCGGTCCTTATATGACAAATTTGGCATCTCTAGACCCAGCGGTTTGGGCTGTGCGTCCTCTCGCAACTACGTTTGCGCATATCTCGCTTTCCCGTGGGATTTTGAAAAATCCTTTCCTAGTACATCCCTAGACGTCGTAAGGAACCTACATACCAAATTTGGTAGAGCCTGGCAACCTCGTTTGCGTATATCTCGGTTTCCCGTGGGAATTTCGAAAAATCCTTTCTTTGTACACCCCTAGACGTCGCCGTCGTAAGGAACCTACAGTCCAAGTTTGGAATCTCTAGACCCACCGGTTTGGGCTGTGCGTTGATATATGTATAGTTAAGTCAGTCAGGACTTTGAATTTTATATATATACTAGCTTCCGCCCGCGGCTTCGCCCGCGTGGCCTAGTAACAATTAGCATATCTTTCTTCAGAAACAAATTCCGGTCCGGGATGGCCTGGTACGGTACGGTTCCATCCGGTCCGATCAGGTCCCGTCAATCCGGTCCGGTCCGGTTCGGTCCGGTCCGGTCCGGTCGGTCCGGACCTTATAAGGACCCTGCATGCCAAATTTGGAATCTCTAGACTCAGCGGTTTGGGCTGTGCGTCCCCTCGCAACTTCGTATGCGTATATCTCGCTTTCCCGTGGGAATTTTGAAAAATCCTTTCTTAGTACGCGTCTAGACGTCGTAAGAAACCTACAGTCCAAATTTGGAATCTCTAGACCCATTAGTTTGGGCTGTGCGTTGATATATAGTTAAGTCAGTCAGTCAGTCAGGACTTTGAATTTTATCTATGAAAAAAAATCCGGTCCGGTCCGGTTCGATCCGGTCCGGTCCGGTTCGATCCGGTCCGGCACGGCCCGGTACGGTGCGGTTCCTTCCAGACCGATCAGGTCTGATCCGTTCCGGTCCGGTCCGGTCCGGTCGGTCTGGACCTTATAAGGACCCTACATGTCAAATTTGGCATCTCTAGACCCAGCGGTTTGGGCTGTGCGTCCCCTCGCAACTTCGTATGCATATATCTTTTCCCGTGGGAATTTTGAAAAATCCTTTCTTAGTACATCCCTAGACGTCGTAAGGAACCTACTTGTCAAATTTGGAATCTCTAGACCCAGCGGTTTGGGCTGTGCGTTGATATACCCTCGCAACTTCGTTTGCGTATATCTCGGTTTCCCGTAGGAATTTTGAAAAATCATTTCTTAGTACACCCCTAGACGTCGTAAGGAACCTACAGTCCAAATTTGAAATCTCTAGGCCCATTGGTTTGGGCTGTGCGTTGATGTATAGTTAAGTCAGTCAGTCAGGACTTTGAATTTTATCTATGAAAAAAAATCCGGTCCGGTCCGGTTCGATCCGGTCCGGCACGGCCCGGTACGGTGCGGTTCCTTCCAGACCGATCAGGTCTGATCCGTTCCGGTCCGGTCCTGTCCGTTCCGGTCCGGTCCGGTCCGGTCGGTCTGGACCTTATAAGGATCCTACATGCCAAATTTGGAATCTCTAGACCCAGCGGTTTGGGCTGTGCGTTGATATACCCTCGCAACTTCGTTTGCGTATATCTCGGTTTCCCGTAGGAATTTTGAAAAATCCTTTCTTAGTACACCCCTAGACGTCGTAAGGAACCTACAGTCCAAATTTGGAATCTCTAGACCCACCGGTTTGGGCTGTGCGTTGATATATAGTTAAGTCAGTCAGGACTTTGAATTTTATATATATAGATGAAGAAAAAAAAAAACGGTCCGGTCCGGTTCGATCCGGTCCGGTACGGCCCGGTACGGTGCGGTTCCTTACAGACCGATCAGGTCTGATCCGTTCCGGTCCGGTCCGGTCCGTTCCGGTCCGGTCCGGTCCGGTCGGTCTGGACCTTATAAGGATCCTACATGTCAAATTTGGCATCTCTAGACCCAGCGGTTTGGGCTGTGCGTCCCCTCGGAACTTCGTATGCGTATATCTTGCTTTCCCGTGGGATTTTTGAAAAATCCTTTTTTAGTACATCCCTAGACGTCGTAAGGAACCTACATGCCAAATTTGGAATCTCTAGACCCAGCGGTTTGGGCTGTGCGTTGATATACCCTCGCAACTTCGTTTGCGTATATCTCGGTTTCCCGTAGGAATTTTGAAAAATCCTTTCTTAGTACAACCCTAGACGTCGTAAGGAACCTACAGTCCAAATTTGGAATCTCTAGACCCACCGGTTTGGGCTGTGCGTTGATATATAGTTAAGTCAGTCAGGACTTTGAATTTTATATATATAGATGAAGAAAAAAAAAACGGTCCGGTCCGGTTCGATCCGGTCCGGTACGGCCCGGTACGGTGCGGTTCCTTCCAGACCGATCAGGTCTGATCCGTTCCGGTCCGGTCCGGTCCGTTCCGGTCCGGTCCGGTCCGGTCGGTCTGGACCTTATAAGGATCCTACATGTCAAATTTGGCATCTCTAGACCCAGCGGTTTGGGCTGTGCGTCCCCTCGCAACTTCGTATGCGTATATCTTGCTTTCCCGTAGGATTTTTGAAAAATCCTTTTTAGTACATCCCTAGACGTCGTAAGGAACCTACATGCCAAATTTGGAATCTCTAGACCCAGCGGTTTGGGCTGTGCGTTGATATACCCTCGCAACTTCGTTTGCGTATATCTCGGTTTCCCGTAGGAATTTTGAAAAATCCTTTCTTAGTACACCCCTAGACGTCGTAAGGAACCTACAGTCCAAATTTGGAATCTCTAGACCCACCGGTTTGGGCTGTGCGTTGATATATAGTTAAGTCAGTCAGGACTTTGAATTTTATATATATAGATATAGTCCGGTCCGATCAGGTCCAGTCGGTCCGCTCCGGTCCGGTCGGTCCGGTCCTGATAAGATACCTACATACCAATTAACATATATTTCTTTAGAAAAAAAAACCGGTCCGATCCGGTTCGGTCCGGTCCGGCACGGACTCGGTACGGTGCGGTTCCTTCCGGACCGATCAGGTCTGATCCGTTCGGGTTCGGTCCGGTCCGTTCGGGTCCGGTCCGGTCCGGTCCGGTCGGTCCGGACCATATAAGGACCCTACATGCCAAATTTGGCATCTCTAGACCCAACGGTTTGGTCTGTGCGTCCCTTTGCAACTTCGTTTGCGTATATCTCGCTTTCCCGTGGGAATTTTGAAAAATCCTTTCTTTGTATATCCCTAGACGTCGTAAGTAACCTACATTCCAAATTTGGAATCTCCAGACCCAGCGGTTTGGGCTGTGCGTTGATATACCTTCGCAACTTCGTTTGCGTATATCTCGGATTCCCGTGGGAATTTTGAAAAGAAACATACACTAAATGTTAAGTTGAGCAATTAGCCACATATTAGTGAAAACCGCATCCAAATCGGTTCAGCCGTTTCTGAGATTAGCGTGTACAAACATACATACAAACATACAAACATCCAAACATACATACATACAAACATACAAACAGACGAACAAAATTTTACGAAATTCTTGTTCTATTGCTTATTCTTCATCGCCCTAAACAATTTTTTTGGAAATATATTCAATGTACAGACAAACTTTTTTTACACTTTTATTATATTATAGATGAGAAAGTGAGTTTGTTTGTTTGTTATTCCTTCACGGCTTGACTATGCAGCCGATCATTATGAAAATTTGCATACATATTGTTAGGGGTACAGAGCCCAACATAGGCATACTTTTTATCCCGTGAAAGTATGTCGTTCCAATGGGAAAATATTTTTTCTACTATAGAGGGCGCTGTATCGGCCAACAGATGGCGCCACAAGTCGCGCTGTGGGTTGTTTTGTAGTCAAACGAGATCTATACAGTCATAAAATTAACTCGAGCGAAGCCGCGGGGAAAAGCTAGTTATATATATTTTTTAAATTAGGGATCCCTGCTAAAATCCGTGCTAAGCCGGGGCGGGTCGCTAGTTACCAAATAAACGTTATGAGCCTTCGCCATTATCTCACTTGTGACTCACGAAGGCCGTGTGATGTAAGCGAACAAGCATGATGTCAATTGTGGACGACCTTTATTATACCATACACACTGATGTATTTTGAACGTTATTTATGTTATCTATAAGTTGCATTTTTGTTAGACAAAGTTTTTTTAATTAAATTTTAACAATAGGGTGGAGTAGTCATCTGGTAAAGACATTGTTAGTGATAAATGAAAAATAAAAAGTACTTTATTTTAGCTTATTGAGTTGATACTTGTGGTTTTACGTGCACCGATGTTTACGTTCGCGTGGTGATTTCCGGGATAAAGCTATAAATATAAGTACATACTATTTTCTTCCTTCCTGATAAAACTATACCAACTGTGTTTAAATTTCATCTAAATTAGGTCAGTTTTTAGCAGGAAAAGGAAACAAAACTTTACATTTAAATTATTAAAATGAAGTTTTCGTCCAACAGATCAATAATCACATTGCATAAAGTGAATACTTTAAAAAGTAAAATAGTAAAGTGTTCTAGTTATTTGGCGGGTTTAAAATGTAACACTTGACTGTTTTTTGTTCACTTTTGTTAGCAAACATTCATAAGTTGGAAATATTTCGAACAGAAGTAATTATAAAATTTAATTAATTTTGTTTTACGTTTGTATGGTTAGAACTGTTGTATCATGAGCAATGTAATGATAGTAACATGAATTGTGTATTAATTGTAAGATTGCATTATCTATTGTTTCAGATAACGCGACGCATCCACCATGGAGCAGATCCCGCCCCCCAAGGAGGTGAAGATCCTCGAAACAGCTGAGGATATCCAGGAGCGCCGTGAACAGGTTAGATTGGTTTTAGGCAATATTGTTGTTTAGTTATATATTTTAATACACAAATAATTTATTAGTTACTTATTTATTTATTGTTGTATGAAGAGACAAAGTGTCTGTGAAGACTTACTCTCTTAACGTTTTGAATCTTTGAGTAGTTTAACTAAATGAATAACTCAGTTACGTCCACTATTGTTGGATGGTATGAACTGCCTTCTAAAGTTGATTTTAAATGCTGTAATGTAAAATACAACTTAATGATTCGAAATTCCTTAATTCGAACTTATGAATAAATCATTTTTATAATGTTTTTTTAATCATGTTTTAAAAATAGAGAAGTTGAGCTTTGTATTATTATTTTGCTATAAAAAACTTAATTTACACATGTAAATTTCTAACTTATTCCTTGATAAATTATATTTTTCGGTTAGTTAGATGAAGTTGAATTTTTTTAGCAGCCATTTGTGTCCCACTGCCTGCAGGGCAAAGACCTCCCCCCACTTCTCCAATTTTCAGGGCGTTTTCCATGTGTAATTTTATAAAAAAATTATTTTCTTAAATCCTAGGTGCTCAATCGTTATGAAGACTTCAAGCAGGAGGCTCGCGCGAAACGCGAGAAGCTGGAAGATTCTAGACGCTTCCAGTATTTCAAGCGTGACGCCGACGAGCTCGAGTCCTGGATCCAGGAGAAGCTGCAGGCTGCTAGTGATGAGAGCTACAAAGATCCCACCAACCTTCAGGTTAGTTTTACAACATTTCAATGACTACTGCGTAAGAATACGAACGCCGATAGCTAACCAATTCTAGTAAGTTGTTTAACCAAGTTCTTGTTTTGAAATGAAATCGTATATTTTCAGTCTAGGTTTACTGTCAATTTCTTCAATTGAAAGAAAGAAATATTCTATAGAAATTAATTACTTAATTAATTTTACATTTAAAAAAAATGAGTTTTTTTGTCATTTTTAACAGTATAGGAACAAGACAAGTTTATATGTAAACAAAACTAGATTGAGTATGATCAAAATCAGCAGACCATTCCCCATGTGGACACCAGCGGGTTTATTCTTGTAGTAAAAACAGTTTAAATCTAGTATCAATCTCAAGCACTATCTTGCTCATTTTAACTGTTTTTATTGACTTGCTTGTCACTTAATTCTGTCTTTACCACAGGCCAAGATCCAAAAACACCAAGCCTTCGAGGCAGAAGTAGCCGCACACTCCAACGCCATTGTGGTCCTCGACAACACTGGCTCTGAAATGATATCCTCCGGACACTTCGAGTCGGAAACCATTCGTCGTCGCCTGGATGAGCTCCACCGTTTGTGGGAGCTGCTACTGTCCAGGTATATTAAAAATTTCGATTCTATTAATAATGTAAATTATGATTATGTTTTATTACTTGAATTTAACATTAGTTAATAATCTTGAGGACTGATTGATAAATAATAAATCTTTTTACATTGATTTTGTTTTAGATAAAAACACAGAAATATGCAAAACGGTTCTCTTCTTAAACTTATGTATATTTGTAACATGTATACACATAAACATTTAATAACAGATTGGCCGAGAAGGGAATGAAGCTGCAGCAAGCGTTGGTGCTTGTGCAGTTCCTACGTCACTGCGATGAGGTCATGTTCTGGATTCGTGACAAGGTGAGCTTAGATTTTATGGAGTAGCAACATTTCTACAAATAATTAATTTTGTTAAGGGTTCCTAAGCTCAAGAGATCACAGTTTGGTGTGTCCAAAGCTTTTTTTATATACCACTAAGGTAGCAAACAAGCATACGGCCCGCCTGATAGCAAGCCTATGGCCCATGGACGCTTGCATATCACTCGCGCGTTGCTGACCTTGTAAAAAACTTTTTATTTTTTTAAAACTTTAAAAAAAGTAAAACAACAAAATTACTCATTTATTGGGCGCGTGGGCAAGCGAAAATGTCAATAATTTTTCCCATGGGAATCTATCCCGTAGGAAAAAAGTAGCCTATGTCACTCTCCAGACCTTAAACTATCCCTAATAAAAAATCATATGGATCCGTTCATTACTTTCGACGTGAAGAGAGGACAAACAAACAAACACACTTTCTCATTTATAATATTAAGTATGTACAACATAAATAATACATCTTTTCATATACTTTACTATAAATTAAAATTTTCAATACGTATATGAAATTGGGGCATAAATCTCGATTTACTCATTTAAAAAGTAGGTGGATTTGATTTGTGTTAAAGTGTGGGTGTTGTAATGACCTGCGCAATAAGAGCAATTTCTAACAATTGCCTATTTCATACGCATGTTGGATTGCGAAACAATGTGTTTTCTAAGCAACAGTAGGTCTATAGGCTGTTTAATATACATGTTTTAATATTTATTTTTTTCTAAGATCAAAAGCATTAGGATAAACGAATGGTTGTGGGACATGCCAAGTGGTTGGACACTTCAGATTAGAATATATTATCTCGAAAAAAAATGATGTGTCCCACCACTAAGCACGTCCCGCGACTAGGCAATTACCCTATGTTTGGTATTTCATTTTTTATGATCCAAATCTATTAGTTTTTGCTTGACATCAGAAATAAACCTGCGCATGTACAATATTATGGAATAAACCTCTTCGGTAGTCTAGTTATAATTAGCTTCCATTTAAAATCTTAAAATGTTAAATCTTTCAAGTTTTTAAAACCTAAAAAATCCTCAGGAAACATTCGTATGCGCCGATGAGTTCGGCTCAGACCTGGAACACGTGGAGGTGCTTCAGCGCAAGTTCGACGAGTTCCAAAAGGACATGGCCGCGCAGGAGTACCGCGTCACTGAAGTCAACCAGCTGGCCGAAAGACTGGTGCTGGAGGGACACCCGGAGAGGGAAACTATTGTGAAGACCAAGGATGTAAGTGTAATTGATTTTACTGATGAGCTTCAGGTAGTCTATCTATGAGACATATTATTGTCGAATATTTATTTTTAAAAAGTGACAATAATTTTACTGATACTAGACCTGAAAATTCCCAATTGACATCCAGGATCTTTCAATAAACTTGTAGATTAATTTGAAATTAAGTGTCGGTGATTATCATATTCAGTGGCAAGGGTTGAAAATGTACACAATTGAAATGAAATACCTAAGTAATGCTATAAAAATATAGATCACTCTAATTTGTTAAATGGGACTATGTTACTCATGTGTAAGTGATAAATCAAATTGAAAAAAAGAAAGTGTTGCCACAAATTAAACTTTTAAAATTTATATAAAAAGTGTTGCTAGGTTGAGTAAAAAAAATACTATATTTTGCGTTCCTGTAACCGAAGTCTTTCCTGTAATATCACAATCAATAAATATCAGATTTCGAAGTCAATTTTTTTAAAACAATGCAATTTATTTGTATTATATTTCGTTAGGAGCTGAACGAGGCGTGGCAGCGTCTCCGTCAGATGGCGCTGATGCGCCAGGAGCGGCTGTTCGGCGCGCACGAGATCCAGCGCTTCAACCGCGATGCTGATGAGACCATCGCCTGGATCTCCGAGAAGGACGTCGTGCTGGGCTCCGACGACTACGGGCGGGACCTCGCCACCGTGCAGACCCTGCAGGTGAGTGAAACATTTTTTTTATTATTTTAGAACTTATTCAATAAAAGCGAAATACCACTCACTGATTCTTGGCAGGTAGGTTCCTTATAGGGTGAGACATCTTCAGAATAATGCTAGTTCCATTGCCAGAAATCTCTTTTTATACCAAGTATAGTTATAGCAACTGATGAAAGACTGAACTAATAAAGGAATGTGAACGGAGATGGAAGTTACGTAATAAGTGGATGACGCTGACGTAAAGACGAGAAGATACATTTTTTTTAAATATGAATTTGCTATTGTTTGACTGTTGTTTTTTGTCCCCAGCGTAAACATGAAGGTGTTGAGCGTGATTTGGCGGCTTTGGAGGACAAAGTGTCGACTTTAGACGGCGAGGCGGCTCGCTTGGCGGCTATCCATGCTGACCATGCACCAGCCATCCACTCCAAGCGCGATGAGATCACCGGCGCTTGGCAGAAACTTGTGGAGAAAGCCAAGGTAATTTATTTTATTAACAAGTTTCTAGTATCTAGCCTATAGACATGCTCTTTATCGGAGGTTGTTGGGAGACCTGTATCACGGTAACGGGAGGGTTGTTAAAAATATTTACTACTGAAAACAGAAATAACAACGGAAAACCAGTTGAGATCTTTCAAATAATAACAATGATGACTTGATCAATTAGAATACCGAAGTTTATGATAAAAGTATTATATTTAATCATCGTAATCAGTGACAGAAGATGTCTTGAAAACACCTTCGCCATTCGCCGACACCCGTGTGTTGGAAGTCAATACAGTCAGTCATGCTATAAATTCCTTCAATGAAGTGGGATGATAGGTGATGTAATCTAATTTACAGTTTTATTTATTATTTATTTATTGACGTTACCTTTCCCATTAGGAGCGCCGCCTGGAGCTGGAGTCGTCGTACGCGCTGCACCGCTTCCTGGCGGACTACCGCGACCTGATCTCCTGGATCGGCGACATCCGCGCGCTCATCGCCGCCGACGACCTGGCCAAGGACGTGCCCGGCGCAGAGGCGCTGCTCGAGAGGCACCAGGAGCACAAGGTAGATAAACCAACTTGTTATATTATACATATATTTAAAATGAGAAATTGAATCAAAAGGATTCACCAGAAAAATAAAATAATAATAATAAATAAATGAATAAATAGGGACAATTCATACCGATTGAGCTAGCCCCAAAGTAAGTTCGAAACTTGTGTTATTGGATACTAACTCAACGATATTATATATTATATTTTATAACAAATACATATATAGATAAACATCCAAGACCCGAGGCCAATCAGAAAAAGTTCGTTTTTCATCATGACCCGACCGGGGATCGAACCCGGGACCTCCTGGGTGGCGATCTGGCGTGGTAACCATTACGCCACGGAGGTCGGAATCTATCAATTTTTTTAAGACACCTAAAATTTGTGGTCCTTATTTCCTTTTGAGTAGTATATGTACGTACGTTTTTGTCGTTAAGTAATTTTTGAATATATTTTGTAAACAGGGAGAGATGGATGCCAGAGCTGACGTCATCCGTTCGTGCGCGTCAGCGGGTCAAGCGCTCGTGGAAAGCGGTCACCGCGCTTCTTCCGAAGTCTCCTCCGCGCTCGATACGCTGCAGCGGGAGAGCGACGCGCTGCAGCAGCTTTGGGAGCAGAGACGCGTGCTGTACCTACAATGCATGGACCTGCAGCTGTTCTACAGAGACACCGAGCAAGCAGACGCTTGGATGCATAAGCAAGAGGTATTTACACATTATTTTCAAAATTTTATGTAGGTATTTAAAGTATCTTTTAAGTATCAAAAGTGAAAACTTAAAGGTAGAATTGCAATCTTAGCAACCGAGACCCGCGGCAATGATTCAGTGTGAATTGTCACGCCCACCAGTTGCGCGAAGCTGGTGCGTGTTTGGTCAGTACTCCATATAAATTCATAATAAGCAGTACACCGCGAGATCCATTTTGGGTCGCTAGGAACGAAATGTTACTCTTAGTCCTTATCTCTGATATAATCATAGATTTAGTGTATACCTACTAGCGTACCTATAGATCGGCTTTGTTTGATTGAGGCGAGACCAAAAATAAAATACACTAGTGTGCGTGGAATGTACATGTGTGCAAGCAAGAAATATAATTGTGTGGATTTTCCTTTAAGTTTGAGTTACATCCAGGCGAAATACGAATTAACACCAAAACTACACTTAAAAACCATAAATTTTGTAAAAATAAGTGGGATTTGTTTTAACATGACTGACGTTAGGGCGATACAAGCCCATAGCGTGTATAGGAAAAATGGTCTCGTCTATCTATCTCGCTCTAACAAACGCGTATGCTATGATCTATTTCTTTTGCATTGCCAATCTTCTTACGCTAGTAGTAAGTTATAATAAATCTATGGATATAATGTGTATGTTTTAACTAAAAAAAGTATTGGTATGTACCTACATAAGTTTAGACATTTGTCTTCTGTTAACTATAACACAGCATATTCGAATGTACCATTTATTTATTTGTCATACAGGCATTCCTAGCAAACGAGGACGTTGGAGACTCGCTAGATTCTGTGGAAGCGTTGTTGAAGAAACACGAGGACTTTGAGAAGTCCCTCGCCGCCCAGGAGGAGAAGATCAAAGCGCTGGACGAGTTCGCATCAAAACTTATACAGGGACAGCATTATGCAGCTGATGACGTTGCTCAGCGACGGGAAATGGTGAGAAAAAGTTGTCTTTAGGTTTAAAAAAATATAATAAATAACCATTTTTAAAGTCAATGACACAATATATAGCTGTCACTGTCAAACTAAAAAGAGATAGCTTGAGACTTGAACTTGAAACTTTATTTTTTTATTAGTTTTACTTCTACAAGCGTTACAGTAAATTAAACTAAGGCATCAAATCAGTCTTAAATTATTTGCAAAGTATCCAATTGCCACTCTACGAAACTCCGCAGGCTACTAACTAGAGTGTCGCTTTACTGAGACGTTAGATTGTATAGCAGGCGAAATGTTATATCAAGGTTGCTAGAAATAGGACTGAATGGCACAGACTAAAAGAGGCTTATGCCGAACAGTGGGTCGGAGGTTGATGATGTAACATAAGTGTTGTCATTTAGCTGTTGGAGCGGCGCGCCGCGCTGCAGGAGAAGTCGAATCAGCGCCGCGCGCTTCTCGAGGACGCCTACAAATACCAACAGTTCGAGCGGGACTGTGACGAAACTAAAGGTATGTTACGCTACACTATGCTATTTTTACGTTTTTATACTAACTAAACTAAATAACTCTATCATCATAGACTTTAGAATCAAAGTTAAAATATTATAGCATTGGTGATTTCTTGATATCAAGTGAACCGCTCTGGTTTGTTGTCCTCTGATATACAAACCGTAGTGCTATATCAATCTTTGAGAGCAGGAGACTAAAATTTAGAAGCTTTTGATGACTTTTTGTGGTAGTTTTGCGATCTGCCTTTTGCACCATATTTGTACTCCATATAAACATGTATTGACAATGTATTTGTTCTCCATCAGGGTGGATAAACGAGAAACTCAAGTTCGCTACGGATGACTCGTACCTCGACCCTACCAACTTGAACGGCAAGGTGCAGAAGCACCAGAACTTCGAGCAGGAGCTGCAGGCGAACAAGCCCAGAGTGGAAGAGATCACCCAGGTGGGCAGTCGTCTGCTTGAGGCTGAGCATTTTGCTAAACGTAAGTATCTTTCACATTACATAGTTCTTGTCATGTCTTGTTAGCTGATTTAATTTGTAGTTTCTTCCCTGGGACGTCAACAAGCTTCATTGCTTATTGTCAATCTGAGGTCGCCGTTGTTGATCCTGGCCTATACAGGAGACAGCGGTGGGAATGTGTGGCTTGTTCCGATGTCTTGTTAGCTCTGTTTACTTCATATAAAAATTGATTATCCAAGTATTGCCTATAATAAGACAGTCTATGTAATATTGTGTATATACCTAGTTGTTTTCGAAGATACGGCTGGGGATTAATATGTGAACCTTAATAACGATGGTTTTCCTTACAATTACAATATTGTAATGATACTGAATATTGTAAATGGTAAATAGAATGTCAGTAGTTGTAATTTTAATCCGGCTCGAAGGACCAGTCATCGTCAATTCAGCTGGATTGCCTTTAATGCCTTCGTTCGAGCATAGTATAAATTTTTGTACTATTCCCAGCTCAAATCGACTCTCGCGTCGGCGAGCTGGGCGGCCTCTGGGAGAGACTGGTGCTGGCGTCCGAGCTGAAGGGCAGCAAGCTGCAGGAGGCGTCGCAGCAGCAGCAGTTCAACCGCGCTGTGGAGGACATCGAGCTCTGGTTATCCGAAGTCGAGGGCCAGCTGCTTAGCGAGGATTATGGCAAGGTATGTAGAAAGAGTTGCACGTGATATGCTTAGCGTATGATATATACGATTCTAAATATAAATAAATGTTTTGAAGGATCTGACGAGCGTGCAGAACCTGCAGAAGAAGCACGCGCTGCTGGAGGCGGACGTGGGCTCGCACGCCGAGCGCATCGACGCCGTGCGCGCGCAGGCCGAGAGCTTCACCGAGAGGGACCACTTCGACAAGGACAACATCAAGGCCAAGCGGGTATGTGTGGACGAATTCCTGTGTGCTCAAGGGCGACCACTATTTTCATATTTTCGTCATAAAGTTAAAGTTGACTTCATCTCACAATATTGTTTTTACACATAGGATGCGCTGGTATCTC
Organism: Endotricha flammealis; assembly: GCA_905163395.2. Lineage (NCBI taxonomy): Eukaryota > Metazoa > Arthropoda > Insecta > Lepidoptera > Pyralidae > Endotricha > Endotricha flammealis. Next base: position 1,443,035 of record LR990855.1, on the reverse strand, counting down.
GCTATGCGGCCCTGGACAAGCCGATGGCGATCCGCAAGCGGCGGCTCCTGGATTCCCTGCAAGCGCAGCAGCTGTTCCGGGACTTGGATGATGAAGCCGCCTGGATCAGAGAGAAGGAACCGATCATCGCGTCCACTAACAGAGGTGTTTATGGGTTTTCTGCAACAATTATTATGGGACTAAAAAAATTTATGAAACAAGATTCTTCTTGTTGTGTGTATTTCTCGGTACAGAGGGTCGTGCGTGACCTCCATAAATTATTTTTCGGACGAACATCTTCGGTTCTCTGCGGAATGCATTGTGTTGGGAAAGTTGGTATTAGAGCATTCGCGAATCTAGTCCGTTCAGCGCATGGGACTCCTTCCTTTTGGTCGTTTTCTGTCTTTTCTTGGATCTTTCCCATCACTAGAAGCCTAGAAGATTAAAAATTGTAGAATGTGCGTAGAATTATAGTACAAGTGTATGTGTTGTTTTGTTAGGGCGCGACCTGATCGGCGTGCAGAACCTGATGAAGAAGCACCAGGCGGTGATGGGCGAGATGGCGCAGCACGAGGCGCGCGTGGAGGCCGTGCGCGCGGCCGGCGCCGCCTTGAGGGACGCCGGGCACTTCGCGGCCGACGACATCGCCGCACGGCTGCACGCGCTGCACGACCAGTGGACGCAGCTGCAGGAGAAGGCGCACCAGGTGATGTGAAGTTACACTTCATTTACACAATTCTCTCCAATTATCACAAATTCAAATATTTTCATTCAAATACGTTTATTACAAGCTCTTACGAATCGTCACAATTTTTTCCTACCACCAGTTCAGACGACAGATTTGTACTAAGAAGAACTGCCAAAAAACTTAGCACGTTGATGAACAATACCAAAAACTGTCTTTCTCTTCAGCGCAAACAAGACCTGGAAGACTCGCTCCAAGCTCAACAATACTTCGCGGATGCCAACGAAGCGGAATCGTGGATGCGCGAAAAAGAACCGATGGCCAATACTCACGACTACGGCAAGGACGAGGACTCATCCGAAGCGCTTCTCAAGAAGCACGAAGCGCTTCTCTCCGATTTAGAAGCGTTCGGCAACACTATCAAGTCGCTACGGGAGCAGGCCAATGCATGTCGTGTAAGTATATTTACAGATTCTATGGCCATAGACGACCTCCGTGGCGTAATGGTTACCACGCCAGACCGCCACCCAGGACGTCCCGGGTTCGATCCCCGGTCGGGTCATGATGAAAAATGAACTTTTTCTGATTGGCCTCGGGTCTTGGATTTTTATCTAAATATGTATTTGTTATAAAAATATAATATCGTTGAGTTAGTATCCCATAACACAAGTTTCGAACTTACTTTGGGGCTAGCTCAATCTGTATGAATTGTCAACAAAAAAAAATGCTTGTTTGCCACCTAGTAGCTGCAGTAAGGTGGAAAACAAGCATACGGCCCACCTGATGGTAAGTGGTCACCACAGTCTATGGTTGTAATACATATCATCACCAGAATGTACACTAATATTATAAACAGGAAAGATTCGTATTTTTGTGTGTGTGTGTGTGTGTGTATGTTTGTAACAAATAAACTCGAAAACTACTAGATTGATTTCAAAAATTCTTTTACCTTTGGGAAGCTACACTTTTCCCGAGTGACATAAGCTATATTTTATTTTCAAAAAATTAGGGATCCTTATAAAAAAAAACGTGCGAACCTGTGGTGGGGCGCTAGTATTGAATAAATTAATATTATTTTTTATCACTCGCAAATGCATTGATCATTTGTAAGAGTACGTTCCTGGTCGAGTTAGCAAAAATAGTAAACTTATAGCAATTGTAATAGTAATAGTTAACGTATTATTTTTTATATTTATACAAAAATCTGTCTTAGCAGAAGAGACAACCGCTCACAAAATGACGGTTGAAAAATAACTAGAATAATAATAATTGTTAATTAATACACTCTAACCACATGGGTACCACGCGACGGGCACCGAAAGAGGGGCAGACCAAGGATGAGATGGTCGGATGACATCGGGACCTTTGATAGGGACTGGTTCGTGTCAGCTCTGGACAGGGACGTGTGGAGGGATAAAGGGGAGGCTTTTGCCCAGCAGTGGGACATACATGGCTATTAAAAAATTATAATAATTAAAATTTAAAATGTCCAATATATCCATACAGCAACAAGAATCTCCTGTTGTGGACGTGTCCGGCAAGGAGTGTGTGGTGGCGCTATATGACTACGCGGAGAAGTCGCCGCGCGAAGTCTCCATGAAGAGGGGAGATGTGCTCACTCTGCTCAACTCCAACAACAAGGTAAAATATTATTATTATAATAGCGTTGTAAAGGATAACGAAAGTATGAATACTACTCAAAATAAAATAATAAGGAACACCTTATATAAAAGCAAATTAAAAAAAACAACTACGATATGATAGTAAGAAATTATGAATCTACACAAAATATAAAAGTACCACTCGTTATTTCGTCTACTACAAACAACCATAACTTTTACAATAACATTGTAATGTTATGTTACAGGTAAGTGTCTGTAATGTTTCTAGTGTGAAATTGAATCAAAAGGATCCACCATTCATTTTTTCAAGACACTTAAAAATTTTGTGGTCCTTATTTTGTTCTGACTGGTATGTAATGATGTAAGGATGTTTGCAGCGAGTAGGTGTCGAATAGAGTAAAGTTTGTCATTTTCTTCGAAAATGTCCTGATAATAATAATAAATAATAAGTCAATTACTGCGCGCGCAACCAAAATAGAGGTTAAAATACAAAACGATTATATATGTACAAAATACCAGCACATTTGGACAAAGCCAATGGACTTGAAGGCGTCTCTATTCAAAAGGGCTGCGTACTAGCTGGATGTTTGTTAACTCTTTCATCCAAAAACGGTTTGATGTATTTGTTATTAATTCGATACACAGGTAGCTAATAACCTAGATTAAAATAGGATAATTTTTATCCCGGATAATATAACCTGGAATAAGGGGAATGCGCGGGTAAAGTCGTGGATGTTTATAATAAAATTACAAAGATAATATTCCTACTTGAAAAAACAATAGATAACTGTTAGTCGCGGATCAGTTTTTATCTAAATCCCAAACGCCACCGAATAGTTTACTGATACAAATGAAATATGGATTTATGACAAAATTTGTGGTGTCTTTATACGACACGACACACGATTGTTTCGAGGAATTGTTTGACTTGATGCCTACGGCCACTTTCTACCATCGAACTGCTCGTCACCGGCGGGGAATCCAACCTCACACACTAGAACCAAAATGGTCGCGTACAGCGCGGTTTCAGAGGAGTTTCCTCCCGCGAACGTTGAGGCTGTGGAATGAGATCCCCGCCGAGGTCTTTCCTTTAGATTATAACATGGGGTTCTTCAAAAGGGGCATTAAAAGATTTTTTCACTTCTCATGCTCAGAAAATGCTTATTTGCGCAGGATATAGGCTGCACAAAATCGAATTTTGTGCACAAGGGCAAAAACGTATCTACTCATAAATGTATCTAAATTAAGGCAAAGGAAATAAGCCATACAGCCAAACACAACAAAAAGTTCAGAGATAGAATTTGTTATTTTATAATATTTACTTTAATTTATTTGCCATAAGTGTTTTTTAAGTCATAAAAGATATTAAAATTTAAATTACAGTACAGTAGGTTATTTAATTAATTTAAGAAAATTATTTTATTACAAAATTAATTTAATAGTAGGCTGTATAGGTCTGCAGCCCAAGCCTAATTTCAATGTCGTAAGATTTAAAAAAAAAGCGGCGGGAAAGGGGAAACAGGTCTTGTTTTTCGTGCGTTTATTTATTTATTTCCTCGCAATCGAAGTGAAAAGCAGAGTTTATAACTCGTCCACAAAACCATTTCTATCCTCGACATTACTATCAGCCCTCGCCTTCGGGCTCGGGCTGCTAAAAGTCTCGGATAGAAATGATTCGTTTTGTGCACTTGTTGTAAAATCTACTATTACAGGGTCGGCAACGCGCGAGTGATACTCCTGGTGTTGCAAGCGTCCATAGGCTACGGTGACCGCTCACCATCAGGCGGACCGTAAGCTTGTTTGCCACCTTTGTGGTATAAAAAAAAAAAAAAAAAACGATACGACAACGACATCTATCTATCGACTATCACGATAAAATGAAAAAATATACATATATTTTTTCATTTGATCGTGATAGACAGCCAGGGAAACGGAAATGTTTAAATATAAATAATAAAATTCTACGCAGTGCAGTTGTATGTCGTGTTATCTAAAAACTGTCATTTTGTCATCACGAGAGAAGGAAATATCCATAATAATATTTTAAATGCGAAAGTGTGTTTGTTTGTCCTTCTTTCACGTCGAAAGTAACCAACAGATTGACATGTTTTTTTTTGGGGATAGGTTAAAGTCGGCTCCCACGGGAAAAATAATCAATGACAGATCCTCGGGACCACGCGGGCGAAGCCGCGGGTATAAATAAAATGTTTCGTTGTCATGTCGTGTCGTGATTACGGGATCTTTTCAAGAGTTACATTCAGTGATCGCCAGATTTTTTTTATTGTATTTCAAAGTATAATTTTATTCAAATCGGTCCAAGAAACTTATTCCTACTTGCCATTCTAAAATATTTGACTTATGTCAGAAACTACTGTAATATTGTAAAAGCGAAGTGTATGTTTGGTACTTCTTCACGGTCAAATGGCTGGGTCAATTTTTATGATATTTGGCATGTAGGTAGCTGATACCTTGTATTAACATATAGGGTAATTTTTATCCCGAAAAGTACGCGATTCCTGTAGGGTTTGGTAAAAAAAGTTGATATAGATGGCGCTGCTGTGCATAAATAATACACGCAAACGAGGTTGCGAGGCTTTCACTAGTTTTTCATAAAGATATGTAGGGCCCATACATTAAGGGTGATTGCCGGAAGTGTCGTGGAAGTTAAGGCTCTGCTGTACCCATGACACTTCCACTCTGGCAAGGAAGGAGCGCCGCGGGGTTTAGTGGGTGCGAGTCCCACACAGGCCCCCCGTCCCCCGGCGGAGGGTAACGTGCATAAGGCATTCCCCGCGTAAAAAAAAAAAAAAAAAAAGTTTTTCATAAAGATAAATGTATAAAATTCTTTATCCTAAATGAATGACTGACGAATCAGACGCACAGCCTAAACCGCTGATCGCAGAGACCTGAAACTTGGAGGGCGTATTTTTGTATGACGTAGGCATCCGATAAGAAAGGAATTTCGTAAAATTCCCACGGGAAAGCGCGATACACGCAAATAAATTTGCGTTGGTTTCGATAGTTTCTCAATAAAATAATTATTTTATTATTTATCTAGTGATACACGAATTTGATAAAGTGAAATAGTAAACTATTGTAGATAAAAAAATAATTGAATAATTCTTTATCATTCAGTCATACGTCACAATTCAATGTCAATGATATAAATTAAATCGTTATTATGTTTATTACATAACGTGATTTTTCCTTGTAGTAGTTAAAATTTTCGTAGTATTTATTTTGTTATTTTTGTGTCCGGTATCCTTTATTTTGGTGTACGCACATGGGGACGGGATGGCAAATGATTTCAATTTTTTACCGATGGAGATTGAAACATGTACGATATGGAAATAGCAGAGCACTGGGAGGCTCTGAATACGGTTACTTTACTACTTTAAAAAGGTTTATTATTTTAAAAAGGGTTTATTAAGCTAAAACAATTTGACCCTTTTACTGGAAATTGTTTTAAAGCTCTAACTGGATTTTTTTAAATGCGTTAGTTAAATTAACTTTAAAATACGTTTCAGAAATCGGCGGTTTATCTATCTAATAACGAGACTGCACGTGTAAATACTACAGATGTACTATACTTACAGATAAAATATCTATCGTAACAAATAATTTCAGTCTACAATAATGATATCACAAACAAAACGATTGCGCAACTCACGCGCACCTCAGTACGAAGATAGATAGCAATGAAACCACACGTCGAACGAACATTACATTTGTAAAATGTAGCGAATCTTATAATATTTTAACAACGCTGTGATAATAAGTGATATAGCATAATGATAGTTTTAAGTTGGATAGTTGTTGTGTTAGTGGGAAATGTGTATGTGTTCTGTAGAAAGGATAAGAGGAAGTTGACAAATGTAAGACTAATACACAGATTTATGAGAGGATTAAATTTGAATGATATGTGCAAAAAAATGCACGTGGTCGCTATGAAATGTTTTCAGATTTATATAATACACCCTAATACAGGTTTTTGAAGTAAAAACTTCTTTAGCGGCGCTTGGCACTTTTTTAGATGGGTAAAAAAATGTTAAACTCGCGTCAGATCCGTAGGCTGATCGACGCGTAAGATTCCCTAACCATTCCAAAATATTCAAAAATGCACAACGTTGATGTTTAAGTTTTCACTTCTGCCGACGCTCCCGGAGTGTAACCCGTCCTTTTTTTTTTTACTTAAAAGGAGGTCCCAACCTATGTACGGTGGCCTCGAAGATAATAGGACCATTTTAGAAAAAAATCGCTTGCACATCTAAAGATGGTCCTGCTATCCTCGAGGCGACTGTACCACCCTCAGAACACAGAAAGAAGAGAAATGTAATAAGACAGTTTTTGTACCGGAACCGATGTCGCCACTTACACACACAGTTACATTTTAACACATTCATAGAATAATCTCCGACAGTCACACTCACACAAATCGTAAGCCCGTGATTTGCAGTTCGATTACGAACACAGATGTAAGAAGTGTATTATAGTGACGGGCACCTAATGAAAAAGGGCGACAAGCATTATCGATAACTACCTCTCGATATTTTACAATAACAATTTATTACGGACTACAACTATGAACTATAATACCTATTTAATTTTAAATAATTAAAAAAGAAAAAAAAATTACCAAAGTTTTTAGTTTTTATTTATTTTATTTTTGGAAAATAGTAATTTTTATACAACCAATTAAAAGAAAGAACTTTAAAAAAATTAGTACATAATAACAAGCGATTTTTTTTAAACTAATCAAATGAGTTTTTAGGTGAGCTACTTTCCCCTTGAGTTTGATCCAATACTTATGGGACTAGGACACCCTGTACAAGGAATGCACTGTAGTAAAAGTTTCAAATTATTATACTTTACAAAATTAGAAATACAAAATTATCGATACTAAAATATTCTACTTTTGGCAGCACTACATGGCTTGTGCGACGGCCATTATCACTTTGACAGATCGCGGAAGCTACAAGCGGCGGTACCACGATATTTTCACAACATTGTAATTATCGTTACGTTTGCATTCCATTGTACGTGCATACCGCAAAACATTGAAAAACGCGTATCCAAAACAAGCAATGGACAATATTTTTAACGGAAGTATCGACTATGCCGTATATTGTTTAATGATTTCTATGCCTTAAAAATATTTCGTTAATTTGTCATTTATATAGAAAAATATTAAATAAATGACTTACCTATGATAAGTAACACCACTATTACTTGAATTTACCGTATCACTGCGATTTTTGCACGTAATTAAAGCACAAGCCGGCATTTTTGTTGACATTCACGGACGTGTGTTCGCGGAAGCGTTGTTTTGTGAATGACTTAGAACAATCAAGTTCCTGCACATTTGTGCAGAAAATGGCGTCATGTGCCCCGCCCACAAACCATATCTCTTGTATTGTGATATCTGTGGTACCACCTATGTAAGTTTTTCTACAATAAAAGATGTGGGACTAAACGAAATTGCCGTCTTTCACATCAACCTTCCCAGAAAAAGGATGTCTTTAAATTCTTAGATTCATTCAACATAAACATTTCAACCTAAATAAAACCGTTTAAAACGAGTTAGCGTGACACTTAGGGTATAAGATTAAAATGTGTTTCTGCAACTGCCTGTTTATCTAACAATAAAATAGGATAACGGGAGGATTTATTCACATTTGTATGTAGATTTATTATGTGTATTGATGACTGTACATCTAACAATTGCTCGCGTCATATTTGCATTTATACGCGAATGGACAATCGTCTTGTATAGAATCGATTTTAATATTTATACAATGCATTGAAAACTTGATTGATTTTAAATGGTATTATTGATACACTAATATTACGGTATGTGTTTGAATTAAATGGAATAAACAAATAGACAAACATAGCGTCACGCCTATAATCGCAGAGTCCATCTAGATAAGATTAATTTGCATTGACAAATATTTTAAAATTATCAGAATATTGAGAAAAAATTATATTAAAATAGTTTCATTGTAAGAGCCGATATCGTATGTTTTAAAATTATTATATAACTGCAAATTTCCGCGAATTCACCAAGTTCAATAATTTCTCTCCGTCGTTTATATTTCCATGGGAATTTTTCGAACTACAAAATTATTTCTAAGCTAATGTTTCCAGTTTAATGAACCAGCAGCTATGCTGGAAACACTTTGCTGGAAAAGTTATCCAATATCTACATTGTACATTTTTCCACAGGATTGGTGGAAGGTTGAGGTGAATGATCGCCAAGGCTTCGTGCCGGCCGCCTATGTGAAGAAGATCGATGCTGGCTTGTCATCTTCGCAGCAGAATCTCGCTGACTCCAGTTCCATCGCGGCCAGACAGAACCAGGTAAATAAGGAGAGATAGACCCATTAATGATGTATTAGTCCAAATATGCTCATCAACTGACATGAACAAGTATAATGAATATTGCATATGAATATGCTATAAGGCTCATCGAAATATTCAGGATCCATGTCCTAGCGTAGTACTTACATTGAAGTCACTTTATTACATGTGCAATTTATATAAATAAATAAACAGCTGCTTGTGTCGAAAGCGCTTCCACCAAATAATCCGGCTATATATTTTCCCTGACATATAAAACCCACGCAGGCGAAGCAGCGGACAACTGTTAGTTTAGAAATAAAGTGTATTTATTGCAGAATGTATTTCCTGTTGACAAATAAATTTATTTTATTTTTTAGATTGAGTCTCAGTATGACAACCTTCTGGGTCTCGCCCGCGAAAGGCAGAACAAACTCAACGAGACTGTCAAGGCGTACGTTCTGGTACGCGAGGCCGCCGAACTGGCCACTTGGATCAAGGATAAGGTATTCTTATATCAATTCTATAAAACAAGTTTCAAGTTTCTTTATTCCATTAAAAATCGTCAAATTTATTAAATCAAATAAATTAGAAAACAGAAAATATTCAAAATAATAATTTCAATTTGTTTATCTTCGCCATACATGTACATAATTCATTCAAGCTATGTTTAATCTAAGACGAAAAGGTGATATGTGAATTGTGTACGATTATTATGTAGTTAATGGATTTGAGATTGAGAATTGGGGAAGAATGGTAGAAGTGGCAGCTGACGAAAATGGGAAATGAAGACGTCCTGCGCGGCCCCGAAATCATAGAAGCAGTACAAGGAAATAATATAATTTATCATCATTTACGAAATAAACTTGGGATAAAGAAACATCGTGTCAAAATAAAAATACTTTATTTTAAACGAAATTGTTCTCAAATATCGAATTTTCTTTACAGGAAATGCACGCTCAAGTTCAAGATGTAGGCGAGGATCTAGAACAGGTTGAGGTGATGCAGAAGAAGTTCGACGACTTCCAGAATGATCTGCGCGCCAATGAAGTGCGCCTCGCCGAGATGAATGAGATCGCCGTGCAGCTTATGACCGTCGGTCAGACGGAGGCTGCGCTCAAGATCAAGACGCAGATGCAGGTCAGTTATGTGCTATTATTTTGGGGGAAGAGAAGATTATTTTCATGTATTCAATAGAATAGAATAGACTTTTATTGCCAATTGTGTGTACATAGAAGGTGTTTACATAAAGGTGATGGTTTCAACAGTTTACCCTATCAGGCATGCAACATTACAATTTTATAATAATTTTATTAAGTATTATTATTTTACATTATTATGCGTAAGTATTATATTTGACATTATTAAGAGTATTATATTTTACCAATTTATTATAATTTATTTATAAAATATTATTTTACACTATAAAAAACATTTCTAAGATAACTTATGAATAAAAACATTAATGAAAAAAAATATAAACATTGATGTAAAGACGTGAACTAATGAATAATTGCATTCATTCAAGATGTCAATTGATTAACCAAGACATCACATTTATAATTGTGCGTATAAAATGAAACGGGGTGCGTACGTAAACAATAGTCTAGTCCGCTAACGTGTGCGCCAAACATTTCAGCGTCATACACGCGAGCGTACGTTCTCGTCTTGTAGATGTAACGTGTTCGTTTTTGCGTGCAGGAGCTGAACTCGAAGTGGAGCTCGCTGCAGCAGCTGACGGCGGAGCGCGCGGCGCAGCTGGGCTCCGCGCACGAGGTGCAGCGCTTCCATCGCGACGTGGACGAGACCAAGGACTGGATCGCCGAGAAGGAGGCGGCGCTGGCCGGCGACGACCTGGGCCGGGACCTGCGCTCCGTGCAGACGCTGCAGCGTGAGTCGCCCTCTACTCAGCTGTAGTTTCTAGGACATAAGGGAATGTGTGGTGGGCTTGTCCCGTTATCTCCGGACGACAATAATTGAAACTAGCAATACTGAGTTCATATCTTTACACAGGCAAGCACGAGGGTCTGGAGCGCGATCTGGCAGCTTTAGGCGACAAGATCCGCCAATTAGACGACACCGCCAACCGCCTGATGTCGAGTCACGGCGACTCTGCCGACGCGACTTACAGCAAACAGCGCGAGATCAACGAGGCCTGGCAACAGCTGCAGGCACGAGCCAACGCCAGGAAGGAGAAACTGCTGGACTCTTATGACCTGCAACGGTGAGTCATTTTAATTACAGAAATAGAGAGATTTTCTGTACATAAGTCCCGTTTCGGCGTTGCCTTTCCACGACCTTAGCCATCTGGATCCACTAATATACCTGAAATTTGAGATTTGTCTAAACCTATTGTTTTCTGTAAAAACAGAATTAGCAATGGTGGTTACAGTAATAACTTAATTACTTAGTAGTCCCCAGAAATAATATTCTACTGGTATTGAAACAGAAGTAATTTAATATTTTACTTTTTTTTTTTACATTATTTTTATGGCACTCTTCTTACAAATAATTTCAATAGAAAATTAATAAATTAGGAAATAAAAGTGATAAAAATTATACATCATATTTATTGCCTCTTAGGTTCTTGTCCGATTACCGCGATCTGATGGCATGGATCAACTCTATGATGGCTCTTGTGAGCTCGGATGAACTGGCCAATGACGTCACCGGCGCAGAGGCACTGCTCGAGAGACATCAGGTATGTAAAATCTACATACTTTGATTATTGTATATATTGTAAAATAGAAAAGTTTCCGCCATGATACGAAAAAAAGTTCCCAATCCCTGTCAGTTGATGTCAAACTTCTTATAAAGATGTCTCCATAGTAAAAAATAAGACTGGCTATACTGAATATTCGAAATAAAAATTAACTCAAATACGATTAGCCATACTCACAATAAGGTTGGATGGAACCATTGATTGTTAATGATTGATCTGTTTGATTTGCAATCTGTACATATTGTATATATTTTTATCATGAATGGAGTTCTCTACATTATGCAGAAAAACATAATTATGGTACACATAGTAAAACGGCGTGAATGTATTTCTAGAGCCAGCGCTTGGAGATTGACGCGCGATACGGCATAATGCCGCAGGTCAGACGCATTGCACGCATGTGTGCCAACTTAACCGACATACATTTATATTTTCTTACATTGACACCCATAACGAATAAGGTGGTCACTGCTCGATCGAGAATTGTAGTAACTTTCCAAAACTACTGCCTTTTTCGATGCGTTTAGCAGTTACTGCGTTTAGCGTTGCGGACGTCGCGCGCGATACGTCACGTGATTTACAACTTCTCAATAAGACGTTACGACTCATGACAGAGTATTATGAGACACCGTGTGTCTCACGACTTCCAAAAAAAGGATCTTTTTTTTACAAATATAAGTATTTTTATTGTTTTTAAATATAAATAAGTATTTTTATTGTTTTTAAATATAAATAAAAATTTATTTAATTGTATAAGAAGTTATTAAATCGAGCATTTAGCAAATATGAAATAAACATGAATATTTTCAAAATATAAATGTATGTAAATTACACGTTGTATAAAATAATATAATCTTAACTACACAATACACGTATTTCGGTATCGACACCGACAAGTAGACCCAACAGGAGAGGTCAAGAAATACAAAGACCTCGTGCAATAAAACATTAAAAAAACACAACACTAAAACATTCAGATGGATTTAGTTTAGCCTAACACCAGATGACACATATAATTAACCATTTAATACACGTCCCTTTCTTTAACCATATCTCTTTCAGCCTTACTCTCATTAATTACGTCACATTTCATGATTTTTACCCCCCTATCACACCTATAGATGCGAAGGGGGGGGGCCCCCTTCGTATCTATAGGTGTGATGTAATTAATGGAGCCCTTTTTGTATATCCATGGTATTATATTCATGATGGAAAAGACATAAAATTATAGTATTTTGATATTTGTGTGGTCTGTATTTATTTTTAAATAAAAAAATAATATATTCATTTTAAAATTTTTGTTTGTGTGTTTTGTGGTATTTTTATGATATTCTTTACTCGTTTAACTTTCAGTTTTAGTGCTGTTAATTTAATGTATAATACCATCTATATTGCTGATGTATTCCTGTTTTAGAAGCCTTTACATTGCCCAATTTGAGATTTTATGCGTCACATATTTGAAAAAAGCATTTTTAAATATTTTATTTCATAAACAAATCCATTTTTCTTTTATCAAAATGACTGAACGATTATGAGTTGATAGAATTCGGGCAAATAACTATTTATTCTTTGTCAAGTAAAGCATTAATTTTACAGTGCAATTTTGTCCTTATAACAGAGAACAGGTACAAAATCTATAGTAAAACCTGACTAACATAAAAAATAATCGTTAACCCCTGTTACATTAATATTGTATTGTATAGGAGCATCGTACGGAGATGGATGCGCGCGCAGGCACATTCCAGGCTCTGGAGCTGTTCGGGCAGCAGTTGCTGCAGGGCGGGCATTACGCCAGCGTGGACATACAGGAGAAGCTCAACAACATGGGCGACGCCAGGCAGGAGTTGGAGAAGTGAGTTTATCCTTACTAATATTGTAAATGCGAAAGTTTATGAGATAGATATTTGTTACTCTTTCATGCAAAAACGACTTGATAGATTTGCTTGAAATTGGGTACACGGGTTTAGTAACCTGGATCAACACACTGGCTTTATCCCGGATATCAGCCCGGGAATGGGAATAACGCTATTTCGCGTGTAAAACCGCGGGGATCAGCCAGTTTTATGACACATTTCGTTTGTCAGGGCGTGGGTGGCGCGACGCGTGAAGCTCGACCAGAACCTGGAGCTGCAGCTGTTCTACCGCGACTGCGAGCAGGCCGAGGGCTGGATGGCAGCGCGCGAGGCCTTCCTGGCGCCGCACGACGCGCCCGACGCCAGCGCGCAGCCCGACAACGTCGAGCAGCTCATCAAGAAGCACGAGGACTTCGACAAGGCCATTAACGCACACGTATGTCTCTTTCACTTTCTTCTTGCTTCTGTTATCCGAGTCAAACATACTGGGATATTGACTTAGTCGTTGTATGGCAGGAGGAGAAGATCGCGCAGCTGCAGACGCTGGCAGACCAGCTAATGGCGTCGGATCACTACGCGGCCGCGCCCATCGACGACAAGCGCAGCCAGGTGCTGGATCGCTGGCGCCACCTCAAGGAGGCGCTCATCGAGAAGAGATCCAGGTATACATCACGCGATTCTCATCATATCCAGCTCTAGTTTGGCCCTATTAATATTACCAGTTCATACTAAATTTTGTTTTTACAATAGGTTGGGAGATGAGCAGACGCTGCAGCAGTTCTCCCGTGATGCCGACGAGATGGAGAACTGGATTGCGGAGAAGCTGCAGCTCGCAACCGAGGAGAGCTACAAGGTTAGATTAGAATCACACACAAGATTGTTAAAATGTGACGGTCAATTGATCAATGTGAATAATGTTAATGATGTGAATGATGGTGTAGGACCCGGCGAACATCCAGTCGAAGCACCAGAAGCACCAGGCGTTCGAGGCGGAGCTGGCGGCCAACGCCGAGCGCATCCAGTCGGTGCTGGCCATGGGCGGCAACCTGGTGCAGCGCGGGCAGTGCTCGGGCTCCGAAGACGCCGTGCAGGCGCGCCTGGCCTCCATCGCCGACCAGTGGGAGTTCCTCACGCAGAAGACCACGGAGAAGTCGCTCAAGCTCAAGGAGGCCAACAAGCAGCGCACCTACATCGCCGCCGTCAAGGACCTGGACTTCTGGCTCGGCGAGGTGGAGAGCCTGCTCACTTCGGAGGACTCCGGCAAGGACCTCGCCTCCGTGCAGAACCTCATGAAGAAGCACGACCTGGTCGAGGCCGACATACAAGCGCACGAGGACAGGATCAACGGTATGTCTTTGAAATATTTCCTTTCCGCATATCCCTCTCGTTTCCGAGCATTCCGAGCAGGTGTAGTTAAAGTTGACCTGTGTGTTGCAGACATGAACGCGCAGGCGGACGCGCTCGTGTCCAGCGGGCAGTTCGACTCGGCCGGCATCGGCTCGCGCCGCGCCGCCATCAACGAGCGCTTCGAGCGCGTGCGCAACCTGGCCTCGCACCGCCGCCAGCGCCTGCACGAGGCCAACACGCTGCACCAGTTCTTCCGGGACATCGCCGACGAGGAGTCCTGGATCAAGTCAGTCGCAAACGTCTCTTCTTACACATTCGTACAACATTCTCACCAAACACCACTCACTGACTAAGCATTTCCACAGGGAAAAGAAACTGCTCGTCGCGTCAGACGACTACGGGCGCGACCTCACCGGTGTACAGAACCTGCTGAAGAAGCACAAGAGATTGGAAGCTGAGCTGGCGAGCCACGAACCCGCGATCCAGGCCGTGCAAGAAGCCGGCGAGAAGCTGATGGACGTATCCAACTTAGGTTTGTTTCAACTTTATCTACACCATATCTTTTACTAAATTAAAATGATAATTTCTTGATATATTTGATGTTAATTTACAGGTGTCCCCGAAATTGAACAGCGTCTTAAAGCTCTGGCTCAAGCTTGGGCGGAGCTGCAAGCGCTCGCCGCAGAACGCGGTGCCAAGCTTCAGCAATCGCTCGCGTACCAACAGTTCTTGGCCAAAGTCGACGAGGAGGAGGCCTGGATCAGGTTACTATAATATATATACTAAAAAGTGATGTTTTATGCAGTTATCTAAGTGGATAATTGAATTAAATCTGTGTGTATGTGTGCAGCGAGAAGCAGCAGCTGGTGGTTGTAGGCGAGTGCGGCGACAGCATGGCGGCGGTGCAGGGGCTGCTGAAGAAGCACGAGGCGCTGGAGGCGGAGCTGGCGGCCAGGGGCGAGCGCGTCAAGGACCTGTCGGCCGACGGGCAGCGGCTGCTGGACGCCGGCAACCTGCACGCCGAGGCGCTGGCGCACCGGCTGCGCCAGCTGCAGGCCAAGCTGGAGAAGCTCACGGCGCTGGCGGCCAGGCGCAAGGCGGCGCTGGTCGACAACTCGGCGTACCTGCAGCTGCTCTGGAAGGCCGACGTGGTGGAGTCCTGGATCGCCGACAAGGAGACGCACGTGCGCTCCGACGAGTTCGGCCGCGACCTGTCCACCGTGCAGACGCTGCTCACCAAGCAGGAGACCTTCGACGCGGGGCTGGCGGCCTTCGAGCACGAGGGCATCCAGAACATCACGGCGCTCAAGGAGCAGCTGGTGGCGGCGCAGCACGACCAGTCCGCCGCCATCGCCAAGCGGCACGCCGACGTCATCGCGCGCTGGCAGCGGCTGCTGCAGGCCTCCGCCGCGCGCAAGCAGCGGCTGCTGCAGCTGCAGGACCAGTTCCGCCAGATCGAGGAGCTCTACCTCACGTTCGCCAAGAAGGTGCGCGCTGATGCTGTCCAATCCTCGACTGTTTAACTTTGGTGACTATGTTTTACTGACTGGCGGTGTCTCGTTGCCAGGCGTCGGCGTTCAACTCGTGGTTCGAGAACGCGGAGGAAGACCTGACGGACCCTGTGCGCTGCAACTCCATCGAGGAGATCCGCGCGCTGAGGGACGCGCACGCGCAGTTCCAGGTAATGCACAGTTCAATTGGTGAGAAACTTTTAATTAATCATTAATCTTCTGTTTTTGAACCATTTATCCCTTTTCTCTAGGCATCTCTGTCGTCCGCCCAAAGCGACTTCGAGGCGTTGGCAGCCCTGGACGAGCAGATCAAGTCGTTCAACGTCGGCGCCAACCCTTACACCTGGTTCACCATGGAGGCTCTCGAGGAGACGTGGCGCAACTTGCGCAAGATTATCGGTACGTCATACTTAAATCATCACATTGTCCCGATGTATATGAATTTCTAAATAAATTGGATATATAAACATAATCATGATTTCATTGTATATATTACAATTCTCATCTCGTCTTACTCTGTAAGAATATCGGCAAGTTAGTATGAATCCGTTTGACATAATAAAATGTTTCAGCCGAGCGCGACGTGGAGCTGACGAAGGAGGCGCACCGCCAGGAGGAGAACGACAAGCTGCGCAAGGAGTTCGCCAAGCACGCCAACGCCTTCCACCAGTGGCTCACCGAGACGCGGTGAGTGCCTCGCGAGCTGAAGTTAGCCCAGGAACTGATGTTCGATGCTGTAGGAAAATCTATAGGCGCACACAGTGCTATTATGTGTAATGTGAATCAACGAAACGAGACCGACGATATTTAATTGATTTTTGTATAAGGAAAATGTACCTTGTAGCGGATAAAAAAAGTAAACATTCATACGCAGACTATAAATATTTTATTCAAACATTACAGTCATAAATTTTACTTATATAGAATTCTGAATTATAATTGATGTGCAGGTACCGGCTGCTAGGCTGGGACAGGTAACGTACAGACTTCGCGTGTTACTAAACAGAGCTTGAACGACTTGGCAAAACATAGATGGCTCTGTCATCCTACATAAGATTGACAGAGACGAGAGTTAACTGAAAGGCCGCTTTTCTACCAGAGACGTATAAGAAACTTAGCGATCGAGGAAAACATTTTTTTTTTTTCAATAATGTCAAGTGACTAGGAAAATGACGTATCTATTTGTAGTTTTTTCTCGCTCTCCCACTAATCTGCGCACGTCTCTGGGCGAAATGCTGCCTATGGGACTAACAACACTTATTTAGCTCTGTACAGCTTTTGTAAAAAAAAAAAATATTTTGTACGGAGAGACACTTCGCTGTATCATTCGTCATATCGACCATCCTTCGACATTCCTTCTCCAGATATCATCCTTCATATATCAATATTCATAGTCAATCTTTTCTTTGGTCTTCCCCTTCTTACTCCTCCACACGTCCATACAAAATCAATATTTTCTATAGACAGACAAGCTGAACAGAGCAGAACAGATGATAGTCCATGTAAAGGTATATTTTGCCAAGCTCTTGTGTCCGCACTCCGTTCTCGATGTCTTCTTCGCAGTTTAATTATTGGCTTAGGTTCTCTAAATACCACGTTGTAAATAAGTTACTACCAAGCTAATATTAATGAGTGTTTTACTAATTTGCATAATCCTACCACAAATGCTGACTAAATTTATAATTGTAATGACTGTGCGTAAGAACTGTGTAGCACAAAGGTCTTTTTTATTACACTACTGTATACAAAATACTTTTGCAATGCGTGTCAACAACTAAATACATTAAGAAATTGTATAATTTTAATTATCGCGTTTTGAACACATTATAATATTTATAAACAAGGTTTGAATGCGCACATAAACTTATTTTTTACATTGGGCGTTCCGACATAGTTGCATCTGTCCCCGTATAAACAGTTTGTGCGCATTCAAGACCTCTAATCAATTGTTATAATACATAAAAAAGTAATGTAAAAATATATATTTTATGTAAATGTTGAGGTAAAACTGTTGTGTTACAGCACGTCCATGATGGAGGGCACGGGCTCGCTGGAGCAGCAGCTGGCCACGCTGCGCCAGCGCGCAGTAGAGGTGCGCGCGCGCAGGGCGGACCTGCGGCGCCTCGAAGAATTGGGTAACTTCTGTTATGATACCCGAATAAATGAGTTGTCAAAACCCTGTTTTCGCAAAACTGACGATCCAACTTCACAAACTATCTTGTTTTTGTGGTCTTAAAAGCCAAAATATGTAGGCTAATATCTCTAAAAAAGGGCGAAATATGCACAATAAAAAAGAATTTTGTTACTGTTTATTATTAGTATTTACGAAATGTTCACCATCAATGAAAAAGTATGAACTAACCTTCAAATAGTTGCGTTTTATGCATTTGTAAACGAATAAAATCCGATTAACTCGTAGACTAACCTTATCGTATACAGGCGCCGCGCTCGAGGAGCACCTGATCCTGGACAACCGCTACACGGAGCACAGCACCGTGGGACTGGCCCAGCAGTGGGATCAGCTCGACCAACTGTCCATGCGCATGCAGCACAATCTTGAACAGCAGATACAGGCCAGGAACCACTCTGGTAAGTACTGACTACTATTTGATCTCTAAATATGTAAGTAGCCTTTGCCATTCGGCATTGGAGCAGAGTGGCAGAGTATGCTCTTATCCCCTTAGATTGAAAGGACCCGTATTTCTGCAGTGGGATGATTATTGGTTAATATGATGTGAAATGCTTTGTCCTGAATGACATGGACCTGAAACTTGGAGGGTGTGTTCTTTGTATGACGTAGGCATCCAATAAGAAAGAACTTTTCGAAACTTCCACGGGAAAGCGAAAAAATGTCTATTGTAAAACATTTTTTAATGTAAAATTGTCGTTGACAGGCGTGAGCGAGGACGCGCTGAAGGAGTTCTCGATGATGTTCAAGCACTTCGACAAGGACCGCTCCGGGCGCCTCAACCACCACGAGTTCAAGTCCTGCCTGCGCGCGCTGGGCTACGACCTGCCCATGGTCGAGGAGGGGCAGCCCGACCCCGAGTTCGAGGCCATACTCAGTGAGCGCCAAGGATCTCTGCCTAAGCATCCCCCCTTTTTACTCAGTATTAAAGTCCACTAATAATACAACGTGTTTGCAGACGTGGTGGACCCGAACCGCGACGGGCAGGTGTCGCTGCAGGAGTACATGGCGTTCATGATCAGCAAGGAGACGGAGAACGTGCACTCCTCGGAGGAGATCGAGAACGCCTTCCGCGCCATCACGGCGCACCAGGACCGCGCCTACGTCACCAAGGACGAACTCTATGCGGTCAGTAGCACCTACTTTTTAGCGCGATCACGACATGCTAAAATCGGGTAAAAGTGTTGTCGCAATGACCTTTAACAATTGCCATGACTTCCACAGAACCTCACCAAGGAGATGGCCGACTACTGCGTGGCGCGCATGAAGCCCTACGTGGAGCCGAAGACGGAGCGGCCCATCCCCAACGCGCTCGACTACATAGACTTCACGCGCACGCTCTTCCAAAACTAAGCCGCACCAAAGCCCGCGCAGTACACACTATATTAACATATTAAACATACAAAACACTATCACGTTTTTCATTCGAACACCCCCCTGTGCGTACTACACGGGCAGATAATGGCAGCTTACATTCTTGCACTCGCTTTTTATTTATTGACATATTTAATATTCCAATACGCATTTTAAAATGTAGACGACATAGAAAAAATAGATTTAAAAATGTTTTTTCGAAAATAGATTTAAAAAGTTTTTCGAAATATGGCGTGCGTTTTCGATATGAATTCGCTAAAGCATATTTTCGAAAAATAATATAATATTGATGTTTACCCCTGGGTAACAAAATAAAATGGTAAGAATTCCATTTCTCTGAGTCTAGCAGAGAGATAGGAAGCTTCCTAGATTTCTTGCACTACCGTCATTCGACTTTGCTAAACTTTTTCTAGCTAAGAATACAAGTATTATTGTAACGTTTAAGAATAATAATTATATATTTAAGTGGTTTGCCATTATAAAATTTTATTTATTTTTTGTAATCCCATTTTATCTTTTCAAATAAATATTTATTTAAAATTAATTCAGTGTCTTTTAACTAAATAAAACGAGCATATACACTATACTACATTATATTAGCTTGTTATAAATAATTCTATCAAATATTACATTAATTTACACTAAACAGTTTCAAATTATAAATATTTTATTAACATTTATTAGCAGAAATCATCTTCTGACGAGACATTTTTCATTTACAAATTGCAATCTATAGTTTTTGACCTAAATATAAAATGAGCAATATACATTACAAATAATAATATGCTCTATGACTTAAACACCGCATAAGTAATATTAATTTATTCTCACTTGTTCGACTCATCAGTGCGATCGTCGAACTAGTGAGATTTTTTTCTCATTTGTTCGACTATCGGATTATTATTTTATCGAGAAACAAGTGGTCGACGGAGTCCCGCGAAACGAACCTACTGTCAAACATTCCGTCTTGTTCGTCCGAACAAAATGTTAAAAAATATTCTCATTAGTTCGCCGATCGAACTAACGATTATAACAAGTGAGAATAAAGGGTAATATTTTGGTGACACATGAAACTTCATGGAAGGTTAAAAGCGAGGATCAGTAAGCCTCGTGTGGTACTCGTCTACAACATAAGTAATGATAAGTAGACTTTAACCAATAGAATTTTCCACTAAACGTATAATCGCGGGCGACCGAAATTTGCTATCGGTTATTTATTTAGTATTATTTACTTGAATAAGTATAAAAAGTGCGCGGCCAGCCGCGACTTTTCGCTTAGTGGAATATAAATATTATTGAATCTAGAGACTTCTTATTTGGTCTGAGAATCTAGATAATTATTTGGAATTTACAAGTCTAAAACTCACACTATTTACTAAAACTCTATAACGTTTCAGTAGTGTTTGTTATTTACCTATCATCTACGAAAATTGACTTAAAAACATTGTTTTTATTCTACAAAATAGAAGTTATTTGAAGCATAGAATTAAATTTAAATATATTTTACACAGCAACAGGCCAAACACTTGTATAATAAATTGATTACATACACACTATAAAAATTATCAGTCAACACTTTCAGTGGTCCACAGGCGCGGTCAAGCAGAACTACACTTGCTAACTACATAACGCTAATAAGTTCGCTTGCCGTGTGATCACGCCGTTGAAATAAAAAATAATGAAACTTATATACCTTCGCCGCCAGAGGGCGCGGTTTCGTTTCCCGCTCGGGGCAAACATGTGATGGTGTTTGCGTTCTATGTTATAACCTTTACTGAGGCAAGCGCGAAAAAGCGCCATCTAGCCAAAAGGCGAAGCACCGCGGATGGGAGCGAAGCAAATCGAAGCATGTCAAGAAAAAGCATTATTTCTCAAAAAATTTGTATGGGACCTATATATAAAATGTATGTCTGCGATATTGTGATGAATGTAACTAACTAATTATGTTAAAATATAAATAATTACGTATTAATAAAATATGTCAATTGAAGATAAAAGTAAGACGATCGGAATTTTTCCGATTTTTGTTATAAAATCATCCAGAATTTTAAAATAAACCAATTTAACTACTATGTTTTATGTTTATTTACATCATTATGAACTAATTTACAATATTCAATTAAAAAACCACACCTCTCCATACATTTTTTTCATCCTACAAGCATCAGAAAATCTTATCTCAAGTAGACGAAAGCGCGAGGGCGACAAAAAAAAGGGTCATATTTCAAAGTTTTATTTCAAGTGTAATACGACTCAGATTGTTTATGTTTTGGCTTCATCTCAAGTTCCTTTTATAAACAAGTTACTCTAATTTATTACAGCTTGTTTAAACACACAGTTTAAAATTTATAAACAATAACCCGATCCCTCCTATCAAATCCGTGTGTTGAGACGCACAAGCAGTTTTGTACTCTATAGTCAATTCTGTAGTTATTTTTAAAAATATAGAAATGCATGTGGAAAGAGTATTTGATTTGAAACTAGGATAGTAAAAGAGAATCACACGTGTTCTTACAAAAACAATCGACAATAGTCATTACAAAACTAGCAAAAAAAAACAACAAAAACAGGAATGTCATAAAAAAAACTAACCTCGGGGCTAAGTATAGTATGGATTAGACTTCCATAGACTTCAATATTACTTATTTTACCTTTAATTTTTAGAACACAGATTTAACATATTTCATATTTGGGGTAATGTAAATTCGTCACGGAAGATAGGATATGTAAATTCGTCACAGTTTTATTTTTATGTTATTGTAAATTGGTTTCGTTTAATAGCTTTGCATGCTATCAATACTGTATGCAAAAATGATGAAAAATGACGACTTGTGACGAATTTACAATATTGTAAGGAATTTTAATGCATGTGACGAATTTACTTTTAATGTATGGAGAACATGTTTAAAAAACGGGACGAATTTACAATAACCCGATTAATGGATTGTTGGGGTGCTAGGTGTGAAGTACTAGGTGGGGGTAAACTAAAACAATTTAATTACTATGTTTTATGTTTATTTACATATAATTAGCATTCAAATTCAAAATATTATTCAAATAGGCCTAATATAAGCTCTTCCGAATCATCACAATTTTTTCCTACCACCAGTTCAGACTGCAGATTTGTGCTAAGAAGATACTGGCAAGAAACTTAGCACTTGCTCTTTTTTAAAATGGTACCTCACTATGCACATACGGCCAGATCCGGCCGGCTGTCATTGGAATGCCCAACCCCTTTTCGTAATCGAAAACATATTTTTTTTTGTGCGATCGCGTTTGTTATTGTGCTGGATTTTGATGAATTTCTAAAGTAACTATGTATCTATAAACAAAAGGTAAAGGTCTCCACACTTGCTGACCATCTGTGTGCAATGGATGTAAACAAAAGATAAGAAATGTTTGTAAAAGAAAAAAATCTTTGTGTCTTTGGCGGCCGACTCCGGTCACTGTACTTATTTTTATTGGAAATTTGTTGTAAAATGCGTTATTGTGTTTATATCAAATCGTTTTAGATAATAAGCTGTAAGAAATATATCGTAACATTTATGTTTTTCAGGCTCAAATACATGTATAGACATATTTTATAGTGTTTTACAGTGATATAATATGTTACTAAATACAGTAAAATGACTGAAATAAATAATATAAAATAGTTCTCCATTGGATATAGATCCGTGGATAAAAGTTTTTACTAATAATTTAGTAACATAAATAACGGTTTTGATGTACGGCGATGCCAAAATGTCGTACCACGTGACAATTCTAATTTGATCTTTATTTGTATGACGTTACGGTCGAAGTTTGAACGCCTCCCAATGCCAAGATTCGGAACGGTGTCGATAGTATATATCGATAAATTTTATCAGTGTTTTGTACGATCTTATAGTTCCATAGAAATAAAAATAAAATCATTTTTAACTTTATTTAAAAAAATATATATATATTTTTACTTTATTTTTAAAAATAAAGTTATTTTTATGCATAGTATTTTCCATAATATAAAAAATATTTTAATTATCATACTGCTGATCAAGTTCTAGAATCTCCTTCTACTTCTTTTTCTATTTAGTGCACCTAGATGATAATATCAAACACATTTTCTAATACCATGCCAAAATATCTATCGATATAATTATCGATAATTCTATGAAAAGTGCATAGACATCCCTAGTTGTTTTTTGTGCTTCTTGGGATCGTGTTTCAAGTGATGTAATATAAACATCTTGGGGTTTTTGTTTATGAATTCGGACAATAAGAAAGAAGTCTTTGTACTTTTGACTAAGTGACGCTTTATTTCTCGCAATCAAGGCCGTACTACACTTTGCAAAGTTTGACTTTGTAATACAGGATTTTTTTTGAAACTTACATTTGTTTTGATATAATACGGATACGAAATTTATCAAGGAGTATATGCTCATTTACAGAATGATAAAATTAAAAGTAAAAAAATATATTTAAAAACAAGCTTTTATTTAATTGCGCTAAAAAGAATAAAATAAACTTTTCTTTTAAAATTTTAACTATCAACTTAAAACGTCATTACACAATTTATATGACATAAAAGCTTGTCGCGTTTAATTACTAACATTTACTCGTAGTACGAGTAAATGTTAGTTCAATAATTATGTTTTCTTTTTATACAGGTAAATCTCGCGACAAGCTTTTATGTCATATAAATTGTGTAATGACGTTATAAGTTGATAGTTAAAATTTTAAAAGAAAAGTTTATTTTATTCTGAAATTGAAACGCGACTGCGACTTACGCAGTTTAAAGGAATGACAAATTTCACCACCATTACTAACCTTCCCGGTAGCTCAGTGGTTAGAGCACTCGGCCGGATATCGAGGGGTCATGGGTTCGAATCCCACCTGGGAGGAGGAGGTGAAATTTTTCTTTCAAAAATCAATTTCAAAATATGAATGGCTAGTTGCCTAACAACTATAAATAAAAATCATAAATTTATTTTATTCTTTTTAGCGCAATTAAATAAAAGATTGTTTTTAAATATATTTATTTTACTTTTAATTTATTTTTTACTTTTTAGTTAATAATAAATAAATATATAGGGACAATTCATACAGATTGAGCTAGCCCCAAAGTAAGTTCGAAACTTGTGTTAAGGGATACTAACTCAACGATATTATATTTTATAACAAATACATATTTAGATAAATATCCAAGACCCGAGGCCAATCAGAAAAAGTTCGTTTTTCATCATGACCCGACCGGGGATCGAACCCGGGACCTCCTGGGTGGCGGTCTGGCGTGGTAACCATTACGCAACGGAGGTCGTCAGTTATCACTGGCATTGCGAAATGCCATCTATTTGTCGAGAGGCGGAGTACCGCCTCTCGACAAATAGATAAATTCATTAGACTAGTAAGTCTAATGAATTTATTTGTTATAACTAGCACCAGCAATTTGAATACCTATATAATTTCCTGATTTTACTACAGTCACCCTGCGACAAACTAAACGACAAGAAAACTATGTACGTACGTACCTATCAAAAATAAAATACCGACCAAGGGCAAGTAGAACTCGCGCATGAGGGTTCCTTCCCGTAATCATACTAGTCATACTATCATACTAATATTATAAATAAGAAAGTGTGTTTGTTTGTTTGTTATTCCTTCACGGCTTGACTAATCAGTTGATCATTATGAAAATTTGTAAATATATTGTCAGGGGTACAGAGCCCAACATAGGCTACCTTTTTACCCGTGAAAGCACCTATGTCAATCCAAAGGGAAAATATTTTTTCTACTATAGCGCTGTATGGGATGCTGTCGGCCAACAGATGGCGCCACAAGTCGCGCTATGGGTGGTTTTGTTGTCAAACGAGATCTATGTCATAAAATTAACGCGAGCGAAGCCGCGAGGAAAAGCTAGTAATAGATGAAATACATTTTAATTCAAAACCGGTATAAAAAGAGCCATGTACCAATGTAAAATGTACCAAGGGTAGGGTCACATTATATTGGTTGTTCAAAGAAGAAGAAGTAACTGCAAAATTACGATTTTCAGATTTATTCCTGTACTTGTGCTACATCATCTTGCTTCTTGCCAAATTCATGATTCTAGGACAACCGGAAGTACCCTATAGGTTTTGGTCGGAATGATTTGTACGAAAAACGGAACACAGACGGCTGTATCGTAATTTTGTTATCATAATATTGTATTGTCTTCTGATCTACAGTTTTAAGCAAAATTTCAGCTCAATCGGTCTTCGGGAAGTGATTCAAATTTTCGTTCCAAGATTCCACCCTTACATACGTACATACATACATACATACAGGTCAAGTTAAATAAAAGCTTTTAAAATACAATTTTTGTGAAAGCTAAAATTTATGACGCCATTTTGATATTTCCGATATGTCAAATATCACCAGTTCATTATATGGTCCGAATAAGTCAAGGGTTAATTAGATTAAACAAAATAATTAATGATAAAAAAAATACTCGCGAAGTTTATTTTAAAAATTACAATTTTGATAACAAAAATGTTGAGAAGTATGAACGCCTGTTCTAAATGTTGAAGCAATGAATATTTGGTACACACTTTGTCCGCCTAAACTGTGTGGCGCTTCCCTTCACTCGTCGTAATTTATATAAAATAAAATAGTAAATAAGTTTAAATTGTCCTTGCTTTTATTTCATCAAAAAACAAAATGGCTACCGGAAAAAGAAATAACAGAAGAAAACCAGTTTCGGTCTTAATTTACAAAATTGTAGCAAAAGCAACTACTACACCACCATATAAATACACGTGACGCCGTAAAGGAAAAAAATGGTTCAGGAGTTTTTGACATTCAATTTGCCAGACCCAAAATGGTTTAATGTTAAAAATCGATTCTGTAGCTTTTGACGAAGAGGTCGAATGAGAGGTAATTTCTGTTAATAATATTGACAGTACAATAATAGGAACAAAAAAAACTAAATAAAATTAAATACATAAAATAAAGAAAATAATATTAAACCAATTCGATATAAATTATTTTCAAAAAAAAAACTAAACTCCAAAGTCCTATCCATAAACAAAAGTCTCAACAAAAAAAATGGCCGCCTCGCTGTCCTTGACCAATGAGCGGCAAGGGCCACTGGCCGATATTCACTACAATTTTTAAATTTGACTATTTTGTAATATGTTGGCGATTTTAACCAATTTAACACTGCAATTAGGTAAATAATTAAATATATTAACGATATCTATGCCTCTTGTTGCATAAAAGACCCATTTTATCACAAACTATCAAGAATTTGTTACATGTAAGAATGTTGACGAGCTGGGTTGACGAACGGATTCAAAAGAAATCTATAAAAAATCTTCACACATGCACTATTTATGAATTCAACATTGTTTATTACTTACCTGTCCATCGTTTCCTATGAAAAAAATGTAATAAAACCACAAAGAAATGAAAATACAGCCACAATAAACAGACGTTGCCTCGCACTGAGTTTGACGTAACCGATGCCCGCGAAATGTTTTTTTTCTAGCCGAATGTAATTCCTTTCAAGACGAAAGTCATTATATTTACCGTCCTTGTCTTATACTCTAGCGATCTAAAGCGTTAAAGTGCGATAGACGATAGAATACCGTCAGTTTTACCGCGTAATAGGCAGGTTGCGTCATCGACCCGCTCCGGGTTGATTTTCGCTCCGCGCCACACGGCGACTTTGACATCGACCCGGAGCGGGTCGGTCTGCCACGCGGGAGGATAAGTATATATTTACAATAATATAACCGTTGTCTGGTACCCATAACACAAGCTGGTTAAGCCTAACTTACTTTGGGACCAGATGGCGCTGTGTGAATTGTGTACAATTTATTTATTTACTTAGCTAAAATATACAACTTAGGGTCCGTTCAAATAGACCGGCTCGGAGAGGAGAGCAGATTCTTATCACGTTGAAAACAGAGTTTTTAGTATTTGTAGTAAGGTTTATTTTTGCATGTGCACTGCTTTTGTCATTAAGAATGCTTGAACGCGCTTGGTGTGAAATATAAGAGCTGACCGGCTCCGATCGCAGCCGTTCGGCTACGATTGCATGCTCACATGCATGCAGTTCGCTTTCAGCCGGTCTATGTGAAATAGTTGGCGGCTCCGCTCCGACCAACTCCAAGCGTATACGATCCGGTCTGTGTGAAAAGAAAAATGCACGCCGATGCTCTCCGAACCGGTCTGTGTGAACGGACCCATATACTGGGTTCATACAATTTATGTATATTCCATCCCACTATACTCGGCGCAAAAGCTACAAACAATCGTCTGATTTAGAATATAAAAACGCTATGAAGTATACATGAATCGATTACAAATCACTTTATTGTGATAAAGCACACAATATTAGGTTACCACAAAAAGGTATGACAAGCTAATTTAAAAACAATCGTTGAATTTCACTGGAAATCTTGTGCCAAGTATATTGGAACGGAATAGAGGTATTAAAACTATTTATAACGCCAGATGAGCCATGGGCGATGCACTAATGTCAAACGGATCATTTGTCTATAAGTTTGGTATATTATAAAATTAACTTTTTATTATGCATCGAAGGAATAAGAATTCATCCGTTGTAAACTCTGCCTATCCCACAAGGGATTTGGCTTGAGGATATATAGATAATTTACACGATTTAGCAATCAAGGCACACCAGAATTCTCATCGCATTTTCCATTTCTCTGTACATTGGGCGCTACAGATGTGTACACTTGTGCTTTCTTGAGCAACCTGAACTCCTGCGGGGTGACGTGAGGCTGTAACTTCTCCAGGAGGGTATGTGGGAGTGGCGCTGGGGCTGGTTGTAGATATGGGATGGACAGGAGCTCACGCACTGAGGGTCGAGAGCGCGCGTTGTACGTCAGACACCATTTCAGCGCTGCTATTAATGATGCAGGGAGGTCTGTAAAAAAATATATTGTTGAAGATATTATTCTTACCTTGGGGGTGCTATTGTCGCAATCAATATCAAGGCACTGTAAACCATTTTGGAGGGAACGTGAGATGAGGAATACTTTTACGAGACGCTTTTGGAGCGGACGGTTTATATTAATTTATTGTCTTTATCGTATTAATGGGATTAATGAAGAGGATTGTTTACACAACTACATTAATTAATCCACTCTGATTCATGACATCTTCAAAGATTTTTGTTTGCCACCTTGGTATTAAAAAAAAATTTGACTTGCTCGACTCTTACCAGAATTAGTTAGCCATAAATTACGTTCTAGTTTTAGGTTTATATTTGTTATTTATGGTAGACTAGCAAGAAGTAGTCTACGGTGGCTATACGTAGGAATAGTAAATATAACTCACGCTCGACGGGCGGGTAGTCGATGCGGTGGTTGGGGTCCAGGATGGCGGCCAGCTTGGCCAGGTTGGGGATGTGGCCGAAGGGCGTGCGCCCGTACGCCATGCTGTACAGGATGCAGCCCAAGGACCACACGTCCGACCGGAAGGAGATCTATAAGGAAAACATTTCGTTGCGAGCTTCACTTCGAACAAAGACATAAACAGACACTAAGTCAAATCAAACAATTTGCAAACACAATGGCAGAAAAGAATCACGGCAACAATGTGATTTAATGACTAAATTCTAAAAACTTATACTTTAGTACCTACTTAGATAAGTACCCAACTTATTGTTTTTACTTAGTGTTTAATTTTGTAATAAAGTACCCACTTGACAAGAAATTTTTGTAAACAAACAGGCTGACGAAATTCAAAGTCAAAGTAAAATATTTTTATTCAAATAGGCCTATTACGAATCGACATATTTCTTTCCTACCACCACCAGTTCAGACGGCAGATTTGTATTAAGAAGAAGTGGCTAGAACTTAGCACTTGCTCTTTTAAAATGAAACATATAGGTGGGCTGTCAATTGTGCCTGTGAGTGCACAAAAAATACCGTAATAAATAAA
Source organism: Endotricha flammealis (assembly GCA_905163395.2). NCBI lineage: Eukaryota > Metazoa > Arthropoda > Insecta > Lepidoptera > Pyralidae > Endotricha > Endotricha flammealis. Next base: position 1,413,488 of record LR990855.1, on the reverse strand, counting down.
TAACTTTTCCATCAGTGACCATTTTGTATTATGTTGTGTGAATAGTTTATACCTTGATGGGGGCGCTGCCATCGCCGTTGGCAACGCCGTATCCGCCCGCGCCGCCCATGAGCGCCTCGGGCGAGATGTAGGAGTATGTGCCGGTGGCCTGCGCGCGCACCACGCTCGTCGCGTCGCTGCTGATGGCCGACGCGATGCCGAAGTCGATCAGCTTCAAGCGCCCGCACACTAACAGGAAGTTAGCGGGCTTGAGGTCAGCGTGGATCACGCCTTATTGGACAAAAAAATTCGGTGAATCATCATAAAAATGGTTTACCATAGTCAATCATAAAATAATTATCAATTTTATTTTATTTCGAGCTGGCTTTTCTCGCAATCAGGTACAAGGTGCCTACTTTGTGTCAGAGGGCAGGACCCTGATAACACTCTAGCTTTCCCAAAGCACAAGTTTTCTAAATATTGCATGAAAGGATATACACAAATTTTATTTATCAATAGTATTCACATTATACTGATCATAATAATACTTACATCATTGGCATAAAAATCTTTGTTGTTCGCTACCCTACCTTCATAGGGTGACTGTGTTCGCATATTTCATGTACAATAATACCTATTTCTATTGTCTTACCATGCTCATGTATGTAGTGCACGGCGTGCAGCATCTCCTCCCAGTAGTGCAAAACGAGCGCAGGGGGCAAACCGGCGCCGCGCGCGCGCAGGAACGACGACAAGTCTGTCTCGCCCACTTCCAGGACCATCCGTAGCAGCAGGCTGCTTCGGTCGTACTCACTGAAAATTTTAGTTTATTTTAATACACACTGAAGGAATCCTACTGTAAAGTACTAATAGGGTTTTTTTAGTTATTTAAATACGCTAGGGGAATGCTACTGCAAAGATCTAATAGATAAAAAATATTTTTTTTGTACTTATTTAAATGTGAATTTCAAAATAGCCTATTATTCCTTGTAACATAGCCAGTGAAGGATTACTAAAATGAAATTCTTCCCTTTACTTTAATAAAATTATACTTTGTCTTCTATTAATATTTCTACTGTACCTAAAGAAACACTTAATTTTATTTTCTTTCATTATTATCTATACTGATATTATAAAGAGGAAAGATTTGATTGTTTGTTTGTTGGTTTGTTTGTTTGTTTGCATCGAATAGGCTCCGAAACTACTGGACCGATTTCAAAAATTCTTTCACCAGTAGAAAGCTTCATTATCAGGGACTGACATAGGCTATAGCTTTTCCCGAAATTCAATGTGGTTCCCACGGGAACGGGTCCGGAACTTCACGCGGACGAAGTCGCGGGCAAAAAAGCTAGTTATATATATTTTTGTAACTTACTAATCATAAAGTCTTATAACTCTGTCTGAATTTTGCAGTTCCCTCAGCAGGCGAACCTCGTTGACGTAGCCCTGCGCCAACTCATGATCGATTGCCAGATTGACACACTTCACTGCAAACTCACTTGATGTGCCCACTTCTAATACCTGCAATGAAAATATATTTATGAAATCATTTTAATATTATAATGAATTTGTTTATTAATAATTATGATAACCTATGTGGCATAATGGTTACCATGCCAGATGCCGCCACCCAGGAGGTCCCGGGTTTGAATCTCTCAGTCGGGTTATGATGAAAAACGAACTTTTTCTGATTGGCCTGGGTCTTGGATGTTTATCTATATAAATGTATTTGCTATAAAATATAGTATCGTTGAGTTAGTATCCCATAACACAAGATTCGAACTTACTTTGGGGCTAGGTCAATCTGTGTGATTTGTCCATTTATATTTATTTATTTATTATTTAAAGTATTTATTGCAAAATTATAAATAAAAAATTAAATATCTTAAACTGTTGTATTCTGGATAATAAGAAAAGTCTTCGACTCTTTAGGTTTAGAACAAAGCAAAAAGTGAGTACATTTTTACAATCAATTTGTTTACAAAATTTAATCAGTGGCCCGTTGGGACGCAGACGATTTTGGCTATAGGGTCGAACGGCCCATGACCCGTTCAATTTGGCCCGTTCGAACTTTAAACTCTAAATCTGTGAAAACACAAGAGGGATTTTATAATAATCTGTGCCCCACAAGTCTTAATATCTTTTACAAGTAACTTTAATTACAAGTGAGTAATAATATCCAATAATTAAAATTATCAAACAACTCTAGCAGTCTTTAATATAAAATAAATAATGTTATGTTCCCTAACATACCTTGTAAACCTCACTGGAACCTCCAGTGCCCAATTTCTTGATAAATAAATACTTCTTGTCTTTTATACTTGTTGTTTTAAATAGTATCTTAGAGTTCATATTGCCCATAACACCTTGAGGATAGGAGGGTGTCGCTGCATACGATGTGGGAATTGGTTTTCTGTTCAGGGGAGTCTCTGGGACGGGAGCTGAGGTACTGTCGTTTTGAGGAGGACCCTCCTCTTTGGCAGGCATTTGAGTAAACAACTCGCATCTTACCCTATCCCTATTAGTTATAACAGCTTTTTGCGGAGTCTTCTTATTACTATGTCTCCCGGAACCTGGGGTAAACTTTCTTATTCCTGATTTTATTTTCGGTGTAACTATCTTGGTTTTGTGGTTAACTGGTTGTTTAACTTCAGGGGTTCTTTTCTGTGTAGAACTAACTTTACTTTTAACTGCACTCACATTGTTATTGTGAGGCATGAGTACACTACGTTTCTTCACTTCGGAACTAGGTTGACTGAACACATTTTTCTGTGCACTCTGATGAGTATCTTTGTTTGGATATGTCTGGTTTGATATCCATTTGTCAGAGTTCTCTTTATTGTGTTCATTTACTTTCTTTTCCGAAGCGAAACTTTTAATGTCGACAGGTTTGGAAACCTTCAAGTTTGGTGTTCGAAATTGCGTCGCAACTTTGTGTTGTGGACGTTGTGGTGATGGTTTCTTCGCAACAGTTTCACTAAAAGAGCTGTCGCTCTCGTCGGCAGATGTGAAACTAGAATCAGGGCTTTCGGACTTCTGCAGAGGCATCAAATTAGCCAGCAAAGCAGATATCGGCATCGGCGCAAACTTGGTGCTGTTCGAAGTGGACTCCGTGTTCCCGTTCATGTTTCTATTTAACGCATTTATATGGAAATCAATTGAAATTTCAAACTTTTTACAAAATTCACTGTTACAAAACTTACAAAATATAATTACAAAATAAACAAATCCGTTGAGATTGAAACACTTTTGAAAATTTGACAGTTTATTTGATTGACATTTGTTTGTGACATTGACAGTTCTGTTTTTTTATACTTGACGGATATAGATATGAATCCTTTAAGCCAAATCGTATTCTAGTCTGTGGTCGTTTTTTGACAATATTTTACATAAAGTCAATAAAGAGAGAATTTGACTGGTTTAAATTCTGTTGATATGGAGAGTGGGCATCGACCACACATGTAGCCCACTGCGTATGAAGTAGTATGTTACTTTATACGTAGTGGGCTACATTACACACGTGTGCTCCACAGAATTTGGGAGTTAAAACAATCTTCCTTTGTCAAATTCTTGGACTAGAATCGAAAGCGGGATACCACTTGGATCCACGCCCACTCGGTTTCATACATAAGTAACGGGGCGGGGCCCCGCGGAATAAATCTAATCCAAACCAAAGTGGTAACCTTTATTATAAGCTGTATACTTTCTGACAATCAACAGCACAGAATTTAGGCAGGATATGGTTTTCTTACAACTACTATGGCATCCACAAATATTTATTTGCAGATAATAAAAATGTCGATGATCATAATAATTATGCATTATACTCTTATTTATTCTTAACTTCATATTCTAATATAAGCCATTAAAATAAATTATTTTAATTAAATCAATATTTGATACTATTTACAACAGTAATGTATATAAAAAACATGTTTTAGTTTAACTGTCACTATCTTCTTTCATCTTCTCTGGATATCTGCACTCTGGTGTTCCGCACTCGCATTTCATCCATTTCGACTTCACTGACCAGAATTTATCGCCATAATCGAACCTGTATTAAAAATAACGTCATATAATTTATGGGTACATGTAAACTTTAGAAATGACACTGGGGTGTAGTCAATTTGCTCAAACCATATGAAAATATAAACTATAGTAAATTAACAAGAGAGTGTGGTGAGTGTATCCACATGTTGCGCTTGTGTAAAGTTATTTTTTTTCTGTCACAGATAAAAGAAACAAGAAAATAGTCAACGTGGGCGTGATCTCTCTGGTCATAACATTGACGAATCTGTTTCTGTACATTAAATAAAACGTCTCATTTGATACTGTCACTTAGACATCGCATCTCAGTACACTGCCAATCATAGGATTCAGTTCTTTGAGCTTTTTTGACGTTTAACTTCGCATACAATTTGAAGCGAATTTATCACATTTCTACTGGTTCATTTTTCTGTGGTCAAAATAGCATTTCGAACATGTCAAAGCGACATAGTATTTATTTTTATTTAACTTAACACATTACAGTAAGTGTTTATGAGATACATAAGCGTTAATAATAGCTTAATTTGTGTTAAATTCTTACGTGAAGTCTTCACCAGCGCGAATGTCCTTCGTGGCGAAGAGCGCGACGGTGGGCAGGCGCAGGTCGCGGCTGGAAGTGAAGACGCGCACCGGCGCCAGGTTCGGCCGGCAGCTGTGGTTGATGAAGCGCGCCGCGCTGCCGAACCGCGCCGCGTCCACACACAGCACCGACTTCTCACTACATTGCTGTCGCAAAACATTAATTGTTAAATCACTTATAAGGATGGTATATATTGAAGACAGAGTGCGTTTTGGTCGATGTGTAATTTGATTTTTTTATAGAGGACAGCATGTTGCTGTTGACAATTATAATTTATTACAAGTACCGTATCAAGGGGGGGAGGCAAGCAGTGGGACATAAATGGCTAGAAAAACTAACGTAAACTAGTGTCCAATTAACAAAATAATGAAATAAGTGTCGTACCTCGAGCAAGTCCCGCTTGACGTCGAGCGCGAACATGTAGTGGTCAGCGGCGCGAGTGTCCGCGCTCGGCAGCGGGAGCAGCTCGCCGCAGTACAGCGCCACTGCCTGACCTCTCCCCACCGCCTGGCGAGCTCTCAAGGCCCAGCCCAGCGCGCCGCCCACGCGCACCAGCGCAGCTCGCACGCCCAACGCCCCGCGTCGCGCCACTAGCGACACCACGCTGTTCCCGCACACGTTTAAGTCGCAGCCGCAGGTCTGGTTGCACTCGAACAGCATCGGGGGCTCGTGGTAGGGGAAGGCGGGGTGCAGCCGCCCCTGCGCCGTGTACCAGCGCCGCACGCCCAGCACGCAGCACGAGCACGTGCTGTCCGAGCACGCGCCCGCAGCGCACGAGCAACCCTGTCAATGAGGCGTTGTTATAAAAATCACTGCAACACATTTTGTCACTTTCTCTCTCATCCATCATGTTCGATAAGAAACAAAATTGCAAAATATACATTTTTCGTAATTTTAGTGCGGCTGCACTCTCGCCGAGACAGGACGAATGCTGGAATGTACATAGTCTAGTCGCCCTCACTCGCACCCTTGTCGACATTATATTCACCCACTCTCGCATAGGGCGAGGCCTCTCGGTGAGAGTATACAGCCGCCATTACAAGTACTCAAAAAATAAAATCGTCAAAAAATCTTTTTTTTTTATTTATCTCTGCAAAAGTAGGTAATAGTATAATTGAATTTCTATGAATTTACCTGCAAAGTGGGTATGGAGTAGTCGACGGCGATGTTGGCGGGCAGCACGTGGCTGGTGACGTAGGTGAAGTCGTCGGGCGCCGCCTCGCCGTCCACCTCGTTCACGCACGGCACCGGGAAGCGCTCGCGCCCGCGGGATATGTCGCTGCGGACCAAACAACACATTACAAATTTTTGAATTTTTTTATTTATGGTATTTGTAAAGCAGTAAAAGAAATAAATCATCTGTGAAAATTTCTTCTGTTTAGCTATCACGGTTCATGAGATACAACCTGGCGTACAGACGGACAAACTTAGTAAAAGCACACTGTGAGTTCGGAACCCTAAAAAAAAATTTATTTTCTCCACTATTTGGTCACTTTAGATCAATATTTTTGTGACTGTTTGTGCCAAAATAAATGAAAAAAAGCTCACTTGGACAGCAGTCGCTGTGGCAGCCGTCCCTCGCAGTGTATCTTGCTCATCTGCATGTTGAGCAAGATGGCGCTGCGGCACCGCTCGTGCTCGCCGCACACCGACAGTGGAGTTTCCCCTGCAGAGTTCTCTATATCCGTCTAAAAAAGTGTTATTTTATATTATAGGCTTTATTTAATATTTGTCTTATGCACACCTATGAAGTTCTAAAATATTCTTAACAGGCAAATACAGACAAAAAGCTTAACACTTCATACACGTTTTTTTTTTTGCTATAGTGAAGGGACATGTTTTTTTAACCACGATCGACAATATATCAAATCCATTTTTCAATTAATAAAGTGTATATAGGTTTGAAAATCGTTTAATTAATTATTGAAGAATATAAAGTTTATTTTAAATATATTAAATAGTAGGAATACGTACCCTTGCACCTCGCGCTAGTAGAATGACCACGCAGGAGTAATGACCTTGTCGAGCTGCCACGTGACTGTGAGAACATTTTTTTAAATAAAACTTAATACATTTCATATTTTATGACATATCGTTTAAAATACGATATCTAAATTAGCATTCAAATGTGTATAGTGTTGATTTAATTTATTTAGTCTAAAATAAAAACATAACCACTCGTCTCATATTCTTCAAAGTAATTTTCAAAGTTTGTTGGCAGTTTTTGTTGGCTTGTTCACCTTGACATTAGTGTTACTCACAGTGGCGTGTCGAGGTGTACGTTGGCGGCGTGCAGCACGTGCGGCGCGGCCTGCAGCAGCAGCAGCAGCGAGGCCGCGTCTCCGCCCAAAGCGCACCAGTGCACTGCGCCGTTCTGCTCGGGGTCAGCGGCGGACGCGTCTGCGCCCGCTTCCAGCAGTAGCCTGAGTGACGAGTTAGATTCGTTTACATTCACCTTTGTAATTATTAGGTACTGTTAGTGATAGTGTTTATGATAAGATTGACCTGACGAGAGCTGGGTGCTGGTGCTCGGCGGCCCACACGAGCGGCGTCCAGCCCCCGGCGTCGCGGGCGTCGGCGGCGACCCCGGCGGCCGCCAGCAGCGCCTTCGCCGCCGCCGCGCCCGAAGCGCAGCCGAACGACGCGCACAGGTGCAGGGCGGTCATGCCCTCGGGACCCTAAATATATAAACACTTTATTTATAATATCTAAGCCTGATTTCAAAGTCATGCGTTTAAACCGCACCATCCAGGCGCGCGCTCATGTAATTACTATATTAGCCGCGTTTCATAAGTCAAGCGTGCGCTTTAAAACGCGCGCTGGTCAACTGCCCATCTCGCCGGCATAAAATATAAAATAATTTAAAAAATACAAATGAAGTATGTATTTAAACATAACATAGAAATAAAAAAGAATTGTGTCATAATGATAAACTCACTGGAAAATTGACATCACAGCCAGCAGCCACAAGGTATCGGATCACTTTCAACAAATCCTCATCGCTAGGCTGTCCCGTCTGTTTCTCTTGTTGTCTCTCTCCCTCTTCTGGTTTATCTCCATCTTCTTCTTTCTTCTCCTTTTCATCGTCTACTTCCATATCCTCGGTGGAATCATCTTTATTTGCATCTTTTGGTTTACCATTGCTCTTCTTATCAACTAATGCTGTAATCAGAAAAAGGATTATTCGGTGACAATATATTTGATTGAAATCGCCGTTGGTTTTCCGAATAAATAAATGGCGGGTGGATGGTACCTAGCACGGCGCGCATGAGCGGCGTGTGCTGCGCGGCGTCGCAGGCGTCGAGCTCGGCGCCCGCGAACTGCAGCGCGAACAGCGCGGGCAGGGCTCCGAGGCGCGCGCTCAGGTGCACGACGCTGCCTCCGCACTCCGCTTCGAACGGTGAGTTCAGGGACTTGCACATAGCTACAAAGACAATTTATTATTGGCACTAACGCAATGTTTGTGGTATATTATCACTAAAATAAACAACTTCATATGTGATTTTAAAATATTTTTTTAGCTAAAATAGTAGTGGACTAATGGGCTTATTTTTATAATCCTTGCCGCCAAGTTTTCAAAAAAATATAAAATAACAAAACCTATGGGATGGCTGGAGCAATCCATCCATCCACTCTTCACACGCACAAAGGGTAACTGCGGAGAAGGCCCGCAAGACAACAACAACAACAATAATGTCAAATTATTTATTATTAACCTATGACTACAATAAAATCGTAAAATACTGTCACATGTACAGCGGGGCTAATTTTCAAAATTAGGTTTCAATCTCAAGCGCCATCCTGCTCACACAAAATATGAAATGTTGAGATAGTGAGTAAGTTTGAAACTAGTTTGAGTAAGTTTAAATTGTTACGATAATAGGTTTAGAGAAAAATATTTTGAATACATACCAATTTTAGATATGATTTGATCAGCAGTTTCTCCAGCTAATATGGCGTCATAGAGCTGCTGTAATGCATCTGGACTCTCATCCACATCACGGTTCTCTAGACGCTTCAGGTCCAATGGCGGTGACGGCAACAGGTCTTCTGGTATTAGTGGACCTTGCACAATTTGGGATTGTTCTAACGGCGAGAATGTTAGGTATGCTTGTGTACTGGAAAAGACAATAATAATAAATGTATACTAGCGAAACACGTTTGCTAATTTTCCATTTTCCCGTGGGAATTTCGACCCTCAAGCTTTCTTCCCATCTTTCTACGTCTGTTACACATTCGGTTAAAATGTGAGTCTATGGTGTTTGTTATGTATGTGCATATGGCAGATAAAACCCACTCAAATACCAACTTACTTTACCTGAAATATACTGATTAGGTCTATGTTAATAGTGTCTACGGTGTTATGTCAAAAAAACAGTTCCAGTAATAAAATAAAGGTCAATTCTATAATTACCACTGTTCCCTCTGATCAGGCAGGAAGATGCGTTTATTAGTGCACTTCATCTCGACTTTGACTTTAAAGCAGTCTCTGTTGACGGGCTGCCAGCGGTACGAGTGCACGCCGCAGTGCGGGCAGCCGGGCCGCGCTTTGGCGTCGTTGTACGGGAGCCCGCACTCCAGGTGGAATAGGTGGTTCTTGGAGCACTGGTAGAATATGCCCTGGTAGAAGTGAGAAATGAATAGTTGGGGAATAAAATGATTGTTTTTAACATTAGTGAGTGCACTATCAGCTAGTTTTTGTAACACACTAGTAGTTTTAATTTAAATTCTTCATTAAATTTCAAGCTATCTCTTTTTTCCTTTCGTTTTTTTTTATGGATATGATTATGTGCATGTAGACTTGGATCATTTCCATCAAAATCAAATCAAATTTTTTCATGACATGGAAGTGGTACGTATTGCAGTACCACCGACCTGCGTGCAGAAGAGGCCGCAAGCCGGGCAGCACATGTGCCGCCTCAGCTGCGCGTCGTGCTGCGCGCACGGCAGCAGGAAGGGCGCGCGCGGCCCCGCCCTGCGCAGCGCCGCCGCCGAGCCGCGCCAGCGCCGCGCCGCGTGCGAGCAGCCCACGCGCACGCCGTCCACCATCTCGATGGCCTGGCAGAACACCGGCTCTGCAACATCGAAGCCGTGTGAAATAAGGTAGTCTTTTGATGAGTTATGAGAGAGATATTATAGTATACCTGTCAGTTCGTCGGGCGCCGCGTACAGGTTGCTCTCGTCCTCGCAGAAGCAGGTGGCCACGATGGTGGACTGGTCCTCGGGGCACGCCGCCTCCGAGCCTTCGTCGCCGCCCGCTGGATTGCTGCATTGTTTTTTTTTAAAAGCTTTTATTTAACTTGACCTGTATGTATGTATGTATGTATGTATGTATGTATGAATGTATGTAAGGGCGGAATCTTGGAACGAAAATTTGAACCACTTCCCGAAGACCGATTGAGCTGAAATTTTGCTTAAAACTGTAGATCAGATGACAATACAATATTATGATAACAAAATTACGATACAGCCGTTTGTGTTCCGTTTTTCGTACAAAACAGTTCCGACCAAAAACCTATAGGGTACTTCCGGTTGTCCTAGAATCATGAAATTTGGCAAGAAGCAAGATGATGTAGTACAAGTACAGGAATAAATCTGAAAATCGTGAATTTGTAGTTACTTCTTCTTCTTTAAACAACCAGTATAATTTGATCCTACCCTTGGTACATTTTACATTGGTACATGGCTCTTTTTATACCGGTTATGAATTAAAATGTATTTTATCTATTACTAGCTTTTTCTCGCGGCTTCGCTCGCGGTAATTTTATGACATAGATCTCGTTTGACAACAAAACAACCCATAGCGCGACTTGTGGCGCCATCTGTTGGCCGATAGCATCCCATACAGCGCCCTTTATAGTAGAAAAAATATTTTCCCTTTGGATTGACATACTTTCACGGGTAAAAAGGTAGCCTATGTTGGGCTCTGTACCCCTGACATATACAAATTTTCATAATGATCAACTGATTAGTCAAGCCGTGAAGGAATAACAAACAAACAAACTCACTTTCTCATTTATAATATTAGTATATGACTAGTATGAGGAGCTCGATGGCGTCGCTGTGTGTCAGAGGAGCTCGATGGCGTCGCTGTGTGTCACACTCTAATAAGAACACACAAGTTAAGCGACGGCGACCCTAGCCAGCGTTTGGATGGGTTTCGTTATCTCGAGCTTCTTCGTGCTTCGGAGGGCACGTTAAGCCGTCGGTCCCGGCTGTTGTCGATAGATGACAGTCGTTAAGCCAAGTCGGTGGCCTTAGGGCGGTTTGAAAACACCGACCTCTGCCAATCCGCATTGGAGCAGCGTGGCAGAGTACGCTCTAATCACCTTCGATTGAAGGGAGACCTTAGACCAGCAGTGGGATGATTATGGGTTGATATGATGATGATGATGATGATGACTAGTATGATTATGGGAAGGAACCCTCACGCACGAGTTCTACTTGCCCTTGGTCGGTATTTTATTTTTGATGGGTACATAAACCCGTTTAGTTTGTCGCAGGGTGACTGTAGTAAAAATCAGGAAATTATATAGGTATTCAAATTGCTGGTGCTAGTTATAACAAATAAATTCATTAGACAAGTACTCGACAATAGATGCACTGCGAAACCTGTCCAGTGATAACTAAAAAGTAAAAAATAAATTATAAGTAAAAAAATATATTTAAAGACAAGCTTTTATTTAATTGCGCTAAAAAGAATAAAATAAACTTTTCTTTTAAAATTTTAACTATTAACTTATAACGTCATTACACAATTTATATGACATAAAAGCTTGTCGCGAGATTTACCTGTTTAGGAAAACATAATTATCGAACTAACATTTATTCGTACTACGAGTAAATGTTAGTAATTAAATCTCGCGACAAGCTTTTATGTCATATAAATTGTGTAATGACGTTATAAGTTAATAGTTAAAATTTTAAAAGAAAAGTTTATTTTATTCTTTTTAGCGCAATTAAATAAAAGCTTGTCTTTAAATATATTTTTTTACTTATAATTTTTTTAATTTATAATCTATACAAGTTTATTAAACTAGACGATGCTTGCGGTTTTACCCGTGAAATCCCGGTTTTTATATCTGGGATAAGGTATCCTATGTGTTAATCCGGGTTAAAAACTACCCGTGTCCGTGTCAAGCAAATCCATCATGTTGTTTTTGGGTAAAAAAATAACAAAGATCCATACATCCTCAGAAACTTTCGCAGTTATAATACTAGTAAGGATTTATAGAAAATGTATGATTGTCTGTTTTAGCTACATTCCAAATAGACTGCATTGATTAAGACGCGATTTTTACTAGCAAATGCCAGACATTATTTAGTGTATGCTTTTATTTTAAAAGTAGTCTGTGAAGTATTTTAACTCTAGAGCGTCTATGCTCAAATACTCACCTATTATCTTCTTGTTCCGGTTCTGGCTCAGATGGTGCTTCCTCTCCCCGCGACGTACGATTCTTCTTACGCCGCGGCTTATATTCTCTGTAATAAAACTTTTCTTTTTTAAATCTACAAAAAATCATTAATTATAGCACTAGAATAGGACTTATAACAAAAAACCGATTCTTTTTGTCTCTTTTTCTAGCGAATAACCAAAATTACATTAAATTAATAATTCATTTTTAGTTTCGCTGAAAAATAGCAAAAGTAATTAATTACACAAAATAGTCTTTTTACCTGTCACTGTCATCATTATTAGAATTTCTAGTCCTCCGTGCGCGGGACGAGCGGCGTGGAGCAGACCTGGTTGAAATAACATTTTTCTTGTACACGAGGTATTGAAACAGAAAATAAATTTAATATAATCTGTTCCAACATACTTCGCACAAGATTTCCAGTGAAATTCAATGATTGTGTTTCAATAAACTTGTCATACCTTTTTGTGGTAACATAATATTGTATGCTTTATTGCATAGAGAGATTTGGAATTGTTTAATATTTATTTCATATCTGATTTATGTCTTAAATCAGATGATTGTTAGGAGAATTGGTGCCAAATATATTGGAATGGAACATACATTCTCTCACTATAATTAAGAAAACAACAAACTTACTTATCATCATTTAGCAATGGAGACGACCTATCACTGTCATTATGTCCATAAGAAGAATTCAACCGAGTAGATCTCCTAGGTCGATCAGATTGTGATGCTTCCTCAGAGCAATAGAAGTCCTCATCACTCACACCTTCGGAGATTGTGTCATCATCGGCTTCTAAGAGTTTACTGATCACTTCTGAATCATCATCTATCTCCTCATCATCATCTTCTATCACTTCAACATCATTATCTTCAGATTCTCTGAAATAGTAGGAGTTACTTATATTATTATTATTATTTATAGTGTGCAAATAAATGCTCATGATCAAGTATAGGGTAGGACAGTCAACAAACTCCTTTTGTTAGATTAAATTGAATTATAAAATAATTTAATTCAAAATGTTACACAGACTGTTTATGACCAAGATAAGAAAATACAATGATTCCCATGATCAACAGATGAAATATCATTAAAAATATAAATTCTTTATTTCTTTAACAAAGGTACATACAGTAATTCTTGTATTGGTGCCCTGCCAGTAAGTGTGAAACACCTGTATCAGAAGGGCACAAATCAATAAGATGCTTTCTCTTTTAGGTATTTTAGTATATTTATCAGCAATCTAGTATCCATAGTACAAGCTTAGTTGCTTAGTTTGAGACTAGATGGTGTTGTGTGATGCGTCCAAGAATATTTATATTTCGTTTTTTATTTTATTTTAGATATCTTACCTATTTTCAGCATCATCATCAGCATTCTCAGTGTTTATAGCCTTTAGCCCCAACTCGCACAAGTGCTTCAACTTCAAGACAGTAGTGTCATCCTTACTGTCAGCTTCATCCAACACAATTTCTTCTTTCTCAACTTTACTCTTAACCTCTCTCTTCTCTATAGCTTGACTACTCTCCACAACTGATGGCCGTGCAGACCTCCTAGTCCGTACACCCTCTTCTTTAATCCCAAGACGAGCATTATTAGTGGTTTCGAACCCAATACGCAACTCTTCATTGGCTAACACTTTGGCTGTGGGTTTTATGCGTCGTGACGGACGAGAAGGGATGGCGGTCTCAAAAGATTTTTCTTTTCTTGCCATAGCACTAGCTAATACGTCGGAATCTTTGCTGCGGCGCCTAGTCGACCTTTTGGGCGTAGAACTATCCGACGCCTCCTCATTCTCCGACACCGATTGACTGGTACTTTTGTCTTTTTTAGGTGATATGTCAGTTTCGTCTGTCCACTCCCACTTACCGCGAGTCCTGCTCGACCGACGGGGAGAGAACTCCTCGTGTTTCTCCTCACTAGACACAATTTTCATGTTACTGTTTTTTGAACCCGTTTTCTCTGAACGAAATGTTAGCACAATGCGAGGTTTTGGCTCGTCGCCCTCGCTCTTGTCTGGTTTCTTGTCGACGTTGTCCACAGTTACAGTCAGGTTCTCAATAGGCTGGTTTTTGTCTGCTTTTTTTTTCGTCACAGGGCCGCTTTCTTCCTCAAGCATTTTGTCAAGGTCCTTTGGAAGTTGTATTGAGTGTAATCACTGTTGTATTTTCATTAAGAATTCATACAACATTACAATTTGTAAGATGAAACTTCATTTCTCAAAACACAGAACTGCAGTACAATCCTTCCTATATATTAATAAGAACATAATGTAGACGATAATCAGAAAATCTTCTAACAATCAAAATAAGATAAAAATTCTTGCAAAATGCAAGAAACGCGACAGCACGCTCACATATGTCTTATTTTTCTCTCTGACGCTCACAGCAGCACAAGACAAGATCGAACGTAGTGATTACTTGCTCAGTGGACAAGATGTCAAGCAAAGAGTATATAATCACTACGTTTTAAGAGTCGGGACTTCATACAAGCTTTTTGACTTGTTTTTGACAGTCAATTCACGCTAAGATCTCGTGCCAACGTACCAACAACAGAGACACAAAAAAAAAGTAATGCCAACATTCTACAAAAGCATACTAGAGATGTGGTACGTTACAGTACAGAATGTATCGATATCGATAAAAAAAGCGTGGCGTGGGTACCTTGCAGACAGGTTTTCTTTAACATACAAAAGGAAAATAAAAATATCTTTACTTAGTTTGGAAATATTGAGTATTATTCAAAATTCAAATGCCTACCTAATAATTATAATTATTATTATACAATTTATATCATAACAAAAACGAATAAAGTTACGTTTACAATGTTAGAATTATTTTTTTTGTCATTTTCTAATCTGGTATTCTAGGCGGAGTCTTCAGACGTTGTTAGCTGATCGATCGACACACGTTTTTGCACTGTTCTGTGAGCGAAGGCATTCATAATCTGAAATAATAAATAAATAGAGATTACTGTCTACTGTAGTATGAATTCAGACTCGGTCGCCCAGTTACTGTTATGATTAAAATAATAAAACTTCATTTAACATGAACAATCTAATAATGAATTAAACAAATGCAGCCGCAAATATCTCATTTACATTTTATACTCAAATTTACGAAAAATTTTTTTTTATCGATAATTTGGTACGTAGTAAGAACATCCCTATGGCGCACATGATTTTTGGTTATGAATTCTAAGGCAAAGTATTAAAGAGACCAGAACTTCTTCCTAATTACTTAACATCAATATAATAACATGAAAAACTACTTACCGCTTCTCATCTAGTGGGAATTGAGCCAGGAATACACGCTTTTGATTAGATTTCCTACCCGATTTTATCCCACATATTTCACAGGTTTTGTAATGCATTTTGCTGTTATGCACGTAAATTATAATAAACCGGTATGCACTTAGTTATATGGGTAGACTCCGAAAACACTAAATACGCACGTGACGTGCAGTAAAATTAGCTAAAACTCACACTAAAACTACGCGTTGTTTACAAATATTCAAGACTGCCCGTCACCATTTTGACTAACAGCAGAGCGAGACAAGGAAGGTTAGACAGGAAGTAAGAGACAAAACATGTCGCCATTAAAATTAGCGTAAAGTCCATATATATTTTTTGCAGTACTGAGTTTCGCCAGCCTGATGTCAAGTCAAGCAAGATGCACAACACAACACAAACCATGCACAACACAGATGGCATGGCACAGGCGGCACAGGCACACACAGATGCAAAATGATATTGCAACAATGTTGCCAGCGTTACCAGAATGCCTACCATTGCTTGCAGCACAGAACACATCTGTGACTTGCAGTATTGTATGACGTTTGTATGATTGGATGTATGCATGACTTGTCTCAGATTAATAACAATGCATTGACCATTCATGGTACTATAATCATGTAGAAAATTTTAACACAAAATCATATCCGGATCAAATCCGGGTAAATATTTGCAGTAGGTAAACAGTATGGTGATTGCCAAACGATAAAAGGCACAACGGTACAGTCAATGGTGTCTTGGGTGTCAATGTCAATCAATCACCTTAGGGGCCTCCACACGCTTGCTGATTGCCACAAACACCAAACACCGACCGAACACCATATGCCAAACACCGATCACAATCACCGAACACAAACGCGGTATCCACACGCTTGGCGAATGTGCCAGTCTAAATTCTGAAACAATAAATAAAATTATTCCTAATTTAATAAAAAACTAGGATTAGATACCAATAAATAAAATTAATTAAATAAAAAATAGTACCTACCTAGATAATTATTTATTGAAATTTAAATAAGTTGACAACTACTTATAAATAATCATCAGAAAAAGAAGGAAACAAAGCTTCCGTTTGGTTACTACTGACTGCTTCACAAGCGTGTGGGTGGATATATCGCAAACATGTTTGTCGAACACCCTTTGATTTGTGCACAAAAACAAAAACCGACACCGACGCCGAACACTGACAAACACAAACAAAAACAGACAAACAGCTGTCTACACGTTCGTGTTTGCTGTTTGTGTTCGCTGTTCGCTGTTGTTTGCCGAGCGTGTAGATACGCCACCATAAGACTTCCGTTCTGTCATCCACAGCTGTGTCAACTCAACTGTCTGTCTGCAAATACTATGTGTGTGGCTTCCAGAGAGAAAAAATAAGTTGAGTTGTGTTGTCGTGTCGGGAATTTAGCAACTAAATAAATTTCCGATAACTTTATCTAACTCGAGAAATTATAATTTCTACAATGAGTTTGTATCTACAGCCACAACATGTTCTTCAAGGCGGTTATTTTCACGCAACTCTTCGCAAACTTCAGGAACCGAATACAAGCATTGAGCCGCATAATATAATGTATCCTGTTTTCTTGCTGTGAGTTATTCAACTATTTACATATCCTGCTTTTGCTATCTATATACGTAGTTTCTTCAAAATGAAACTTAAGTCCCTGGTCACACATGTACTTGTATTCAAACTATTAAAACTCAAGTCTGCTGTAACCTGTGGCTATACCATTGAAGGCCAAAAGGAGTTTCTCTTATTTTACCTTCATGATGGAATTATTACATCGATTTTGATGAACTTTAGACCTTGAAGAATATTTAACTTACTAGTTCCCTGGATATCTATGTATTTCCTGAGATTCAAACTATCTTTGTATAGAATTTCTTTTAATTTAGGAACAGCAGTTTAAGCATGATAATGTTACAGAGTAAATTTTGTATTTAATGTGGATATTGATATAGAATATTTAAATACATGAAGATTTTGTGATAAAACATTTGTTTTTTGTTATTGTACTGATATTAACTTAACCTCTAGCCTCATAACTATGTATCATTACTTCACACAATAAAAAAAAATATTATTTTTACACAAAGTTATTACAACTATTATTACAGGTTATACTTAGATGTTATAAGTCATATAAAAAAATAGTATAAATACAAAAATATTTTTGAAAATATGAATGGTTTTGCTAACAACTACTTCTATGAAACACTCATAAAAATATCATATTTTTTTCATTGCTCAAAATTAAGCAAATTTGTCCTCGCTTGTTGACATATAATTGTTACAGTAATGTGTTGCCATTATATTTTAGGGAGAATGATGATGCCATGCAGGCTGTGGCGAGTATGCCAAATGTATACAGATATGGCATCAACACACTCATACCGGCCCTCACTGAGCTGGTCAGCAAGGGGCTCAAGTCTATACTCATTTTTGGAATAGTTGAAAATTTACCCAAGGTACTAAACAATCGGCCACTTTCTGAAAAGCATTGTAATTTTAATTCTACATAAAATCGCAAGCTATCTCCATTCTATTTCTTTAGTTTGACAACTATAATTTAATGAGTGATTAACTTCAAAAATGCGTTTCATAAACTGGTTGTTAACTCTTAATATTACATTAAAAAAAGCAAAATTAAATGCTTAAATAAAATAAGTATATGCTTTTTTTTGTCCTCGGATATTAAACTTTTTATTGAAATGAACCTGTGTTCATAACCATAGATCAGAAACTTATGATAACCTATTTTGTTACTTTTGCACTTCCTTTGATTCTTACATTTTAGATGAGCCCTCATTAATCTATGACTTTTAACATAACTAATAGCATAAAAATTAAATTGAAACTAATGAATTTCAAACTAATTTCAGGATGACATTGGCTTAAGCGCAGACAGATCGGACAATCCTGTGGTGAAGGCCCTGCCCAAATTGCGCGCGTCTTTCCCCGACCTGCTGATCGCATGTGACGTCTGTCTTTGCCCTTACACCTCACATGGTCACTGCGGCGTGCTGCTGCCCAATGGTGCCATAGACCATGCTAGTTCTGTGAAAAGAATTGCTGAAGTTTCTCTAGCTTATGCCAGAGCAGGTAACAATAAAACTATTAAAAGAATTTATCTTATTTGACTCGACTTACTTGACTCAAGGTCCTAAGTCCCCTAGACGGGGCAGAGGGCGAAGTCTTCCCTATAGCCTTCGCTTTTGCAGCGACAGTCCGCCGCCAAGTCTATTTGGACGACCACATTTGCGCTTTTCTTGGGGGTTCCAGTTGAAGGCTTGCCTCGGTATGTGGTTCTGGTCCCTTCGGAGACCCTTGTGGCCAATCCAACTCCACTTGCGGCGTTTGATCTGTTGGTCGATCGGAGTCTCGCCGCAGCGCTCCCAGAGATCTACGTTGAAGATTTTCTCGGGCCAATATATAAGGTCCTAATTAATAATGAACTTCCTTTTAACACATGACTATATAGGTTACATATGATCGTTTAAGCAGGGAAATGATGGTCTAGTATTCAGTAATAAAAAGACATTAAATTAAAAAATACTCGGTAAAATGCGCCTCTCTTCTAGCAGCCATCCGTCAGTAGAAAAAAAGGTTTAGGGGTGCGGTGCGAAGGACGCGTCAACGCGTCTCACATATCAAAATGTTTGAATATGGATGAATTTATGTAGTAAGCAAATTTTTCTAACTACTTACAATACAATCAATTTTTTTTACTGAATACTAGACCATTATTTCCTTGCTTAAACGATCATATGTAACCCATATAGTCATGTGTTAAGGGGCTCCAAGGAGCCGATGACCTTGAAGATTTGACCTCTAAGTAACGTTACTTCACCCCTTCACCCCGCTTTAATATTACGTAAAATGCCAAAAACTTGACATCTATTGACCATTTTGTAGTACTAAGTTTTGATAAAAACCTTGCCTTTTTCACAACTAGAGGGCTGGCAGTGACGCGGCGCGGCGCGGTAATATTAACGACATCTAGTTGAGAAACCAATTATTAAAATATTTGAACACTTTCCATAGACCTCTAGAACTAAACAATATCAGTTGACACTTTTAAAATGTTATGTGAATTATGATGGAACTAAATATATATTATTAAAAACAAATCTTAACATTGCAAATGAAATTTTGCAGGCGATGTATGTTATGTCGTATTTGGTTGGTTACACAAAATTATTTAACAAAACCCGTTTTTTTGCACTAGTTGTACCATACTATCTCAGGAACTATAAGCCCTATCAAAATATGGATTAGACAGAAAAAATGGGTATTTTTCTCTAATTCACATTCAATGAAAAAGGTCATTTTGCTACAACTCGTGTTGTACCGGTTTTCACAGGACACACACATTTTTTTAAAATATTGATCGGCTGGATTTTACTATCGATACAGTACCAAAATAGTCATTTTCAACAAAAAAAACTGTACGTCTGCGTGATAAACCGTATCACGCAAAAACCACTGAATTTAAAGAATGAATTTTGATGAAATTTTACACGGAGATCTCGAGTCAACATTTAGAGTGCTTTTTATCCCAGAAATGCGTAAAACTAGAAAAACCAAACTCCACGCAGGCGAAGCCGCAGGCACCCACTAGTATGGTATGAAAGGCACTATGAGTCAAATAAATGACGTAATCTATATCATAATTTTATTTGCGACATACAATACATAGTTAAATTTCGCCACATCTCTTATTGTTTACGATGGCTTTATGGTTGATTCAAGAAATCATTAGTAAATAATGTCCAGGTTCAATTCTTAATTGGTGCTCATGTTTTTTTATTTGATTTTTACTCTTCTTTTTAGCAATATAATTTTATGTTTTACTTTTTACCTACCTAACAATAAGTTACGTACGAGCAGTAAAAAAATATTATAATAAAAATGTCCTCAAAATTTTAAATTGGTATCTGATATTGTCTATTTTTATACACATTAGTAAATAATATTTTTCGTTTTATCTCTTTTTTTTCTCGTCTAAAAAGAGATAAAAAGAAAAATATAATTTTAATGTGTATAAAAATAGACAATTTCAGATTCCTATTTAAAAAAAATTATGCATTTTATTACATATTTTTATTATAGTTTTTTACTGCTTGCAATTGTAGGTAGGTAAAAAGTAAAACATAAAATTATATTGTAAAAAAAAGTTTAAAAATCAAAAAGCATGAACACCAACCTAAGGATCGAACCAGGAGACACTGGACTAAAACTAGCGATTTGTTGAATCTACCAAACCACGATGTAACCAATAGGAGCAGTGTCGAAATTTAAGTATTGTATGTTGGCGCTGTAATGAGCCACAATCATTATCGTGGATAAAAATAATATACGTCATAATATATAATTCAACGTATTTGGTTTGACGACCTCCGTGGCGTAATGGTTACCACGCCAGACCGCCACCCAGGAGGTCCCGGGTTCGAATCCCGGTCGGGTCATGATGAAAAACGAACTTTTTCTGATTGGCCTCGGGTCTTTGGATGTTTATCTATATATGTATTTGTTATAAAACATAATATCGTTGAGTTAGTATCCCATAACACAAGTTTCGAACTTACTTTGGGGCTAGCTCAATCTGTATGAATCTGTATGACGAAAATATCCAAATATAAAAAATATCAACAAAAAAAAATACAATAAATGCATGAAAGTTATTTATCTTTTAAAAAATAAAATAAAATATTTATTTTATAAAGATAAATAACTTTCATGCATTTATTGTATTTTTTTAGTTGATATTTTTTATATTTGGATATTTTCGTCATAATAATAAAAAATCGAGAGCATGCATGGTGCAGCGAAAATTTGGCACACGTCCATCCATCCGAAAGCGTGGGAGCGCACTGATTACCTTGTGTCCAGTCACCCGCTATCCAGAAATCACGTAATTGACGGAAAATTGCTTGTGACTTGGTAGAAATACACTCAAATTCAAAAACCAAACAACAAATAAGTAGATAATATTATTGCCTATAAATTAATGTAAATTTTACACGAATCGATGCATAAATACCCAAGTTGAATCGCATTCTTTCTTTGATTACTAGGTTCCTTAAATATTTTATTACTCCATAAATATTCAGTAATTTCAAATTTCGAACAACATAAATGTAGTACAATGATTATAGTACAACATATATTTTTTTGGTGGTTATTCGTTATGGTAGCTAGGAGTAGAGACCACTTGAAAAACAGCTAAGTTTTAGCGAAATTTGTTAGTACGACCTTAAAAGGAGGTTCATTAATAAATTAGGACCTTATATACCAAAATCCGGATCCGGATTATTTAGGGTTAATTATTTTATTATCTATTAAATGTTAATTGTTATAAATTATCGAAACCCATGGAACTTCATTTGCGCGTATCCCGCTTCCCCATTGGATTTTCGTGTGTATTATATACAAATAAAACTTCCTCTTAAATCACTCTATCTATTGCTAAAAACTGCATTAAAATCATTAAATTGATAAGTCTGCCAAATAGACAATATCGTGTATTTGATGCATAATAGCAATAGCGTAATTACAGAAGCAATTAAAAATTTCCGTTGAAAAGTTTTCCCTTTGAAGAGAATCCCCATTTAAAGTAAGGTCATTCATCATGCAGTTTCTCCTATAGCTGTGTTTATTACTTGATGTGTTTTTTTAAATTATTTTCATGAATTTGCTGAAGGAACTGTGAGCCCACTTATTATGCATTACATTGCTAATAGACTAATGAATTTGGTCCGGCTGCACCACCGACCGCTATATGATCGAATATTGTAGGTATTCGATCATATAGCGTCCACACATAATTATAAAGAACCGCCGCCGTTCGTCGCAAGAATATGGTGCGGTACCGGACGGCATCCGGTGGTGCGGTCGGACTTCGTTCGATCGTCTATTAGCACTTTTACTGTACCTTGCTATCCTGCATCGCATGATCATTTCGAAAAATCCAGTCTAATTTTCGTGCCTGCCTACAACATGTCCTATATTGTACATAATCTAAACTAATTTTATTGTTATAGGCGCTCACGTAGTAGCCCCATCCGACATGATGGATAACAGAATTAAAGCAATCAAGGAAGCGTTGGTGCTGAACAGACTTGAGAATCAGGTGAGATCAGTTTTTGTTTATCCTAAATCCTAAAACATGGTGTCAGACAAAATCCACAGTAAATAAGTGCTTAAATACTTTTAATACTGATTACATCGACATAAAAGTACAGACAAGCTGTCCAATTGACAATTTTTATTGAACAGATAGTTTTTTGTCAATGTGTGGACACCACTGCTTCTGTCGCTCGCTCGCAACTGACTGAAGGGTGGTGGTGTGCATGTGCACCATCGCAATGCCGAAAATCTCAGTACCGGACAGCTTGACTATACTTTTATGTCGATGACTGATTAGTTAAACTTTTGATTAAAATGCGTACAACTCGATTTCTTTTACTTTTATGACAGCTCGATGGTGTGTTGGTACTTGGTGATCCTACATTTGGCACCAGAGGGTGAGACTGTAGTTACAGTCATTGATATATTGAAAACACTAAATTTTGACTTACCATTATGCTTACCGACGAAAAGCGGAATCTTATATGCATATACCCACTTGCCGTTCCAGGTGTCAGTATTGTCGTACTCCTGCAAGTTCGCGTCGTCAATGTACGGCCCGTTCCGCGACACCATGAAGAGCTCGCCGATGGCTGGAGACCGCAAATGTTACCAATTGCCGCCGGGCAGCGCCGCACTCGCCGCTAGGGCTGCAGTAAGTAACTGCATCTGAGATATTATGAGATGTAGATAATCTCGTCATCACAACTACAGTGACAAGAATTCCACTACTGGACATAGGCCTCGGCCCCTTCTATCTGCCTGTTTATTTGGTGACTTCCGAACTACGCTACGAGTTTTGATGTCGTTTTCATCTCCATTTTTGAACAAATTTATAAGGGACATCTTTGAGTTGCCTAAAAAATTCAACATGGTTTATTTTGTCCCGTTTTTATGCAAAATATTTCCTACTGATTTATAATTAAACGAAGTGGCTGAAGAAAATGTATAAAAAGGCCTCTTAATAATTATTCGTCGACCGCCAAAGTGTAATATGTAATGGCAAACTATAAATTATATCTTTAAATAATGATTTCAGGCTCGCGATGTAGCCGAGGGCGCTGACTTCCTCATGGTGAAGCCTGGCCTGCCTTATTTGGACATCGTGCGACAAACCAAGGACCAATATCCGCATCATCCTTTATTTATTTATCAGGTACATAGGTATTTATTTAGTCTAGAAAGCAGATAGCCGCCTGCCGTTTTGATTTATTTATTTTACTTCAAAGTTTCCCATGTTCATTGTATTCCTGTTTTCAATTTGTTTTTTTTTTCACTATAAAATTATTTGTACAAAAAATAATTTTAAAAGAGCAGTAGGTAACTATAATAGTAACTTTTTTTTACTAGTTTTTCTTGATGATGGTAGGATAAAAAAGGAAGATTCGAAAAAGCTTGCAAAACATTTTTTATTAGAATAGAAGAATAGAATATATTTATTTGCATAAAATATGGTTGATACAAGTTGATATTATTAAATCCTGTTGATTTTATGCATTTTAATTTACTCAATAAGCTTTCATATAAATATGTTGCAATCTTTATGCAATATACGTAAATTTATTTCAGGTTTCCGGCGAGTATGCCATGATCTCTAAATGTGGAGACAGCAAAGAAGTGGAGACCACTCTCATGGAAATGCTCACATGTATGAGGAGGGCAGGTGGGTTTTGCTAAAGTAGATTTATATTACACAAAATTAAATCATTTATTACTGTATGTGTACTCCATGACTAGAGAAGTGCTTGTAAAGAAAAAAAAGAGCCACTCTCTGAATAAACGCTTTGAATCCACTATAATACCATAGTTTACATAGTATTTGTTTGAATTATGCTTAAAAAAAAAATTCACAAGTTTTAAAAAGTTCTGTCATGTTCTGTCGACAGATTTGCTTGAAAACGCGCTATAACCTGATTATTATAACCCTGGGTTGGTTTTCAACAAAATCAAAATAAAATTGGTTTTAATTTATTGTCCTATTTATTAATATATATTTTTATTTTACAGGTGCCGATTGCATCATTACGTATTTCGCTCCACAAATTCTGGACATAATACAGAATAAATCATTTTTATAGTTAAACACAATCTGAGTATGTAGTTCTTTACTCTACGCACCTTTGGGTTTGCATGACTATAATATATAAGAATAAATAAATAATTTGGTGCATATTATAATTAAGTTATCAAATATGGGATATTTTATTGTAAGTACATTTTGGCTGTTGTTAATTTTTTTTAAATATTTACAATAAATTTGTTTTTTGACAAAATCTATTGTTTTATTTTCTGACGGCGAAACCACATGAGTAAATAAAATCACGGAACAGAGACTTCACTTCATACAATGTCGCTGCGATGAGTACACGCACACAAGCATGAGGCGCGTGTGTGCGTGACCTCAGAGCGCTCGTCACGTACGAGCGGCAAACCAGTCTTAACCGGTTGCTTCGAGGACAAACATCAGGGCTTTCGATAAACTAGAAAATTATGACATTTCCTTTATTAAATATTTGATTTGACATATGCACACCTATGAAGTTCTGTCATGGCCATCACAGACAAAAAACTCTATACTAGTAGTGAAGGGAGGGGCATGTTTTTTAACCACGATCGACTATATTATCAAATTAGAAAATTAATAAATAACTTGAAAAAAAAACTGGTCTTTTCGTTTATTTCATTTTATTCTACAGTGCCAACCCTACCAGAATAGGTATAAATTTTGAACGCGCCTTATAAGTTAAGCCTCTGTTCCGCGGTTTATTTTTACTCATGTGGCGAAACGTCTATTTACTTATTTTATAGAGAAAAAAACTTATTTCCTTTGAGTAAGGAAGCATTTTTGTGTGATGAATGTAAAAAGTTCATTTACGTTAGGTGAGTAAATAATATTGCTTGTTTGTGCAACAAACAAATGATTGCGTCATTTTTGGACAAACACTGACGTGGCTTCAGGGATGTTTTTATATAAATAGAAAGTCACAGATTCTGTACATAATAGTGGTAGACTGGATGATGCAATTATTTATAGGAGACACATCATCGAAGTGTTCCAAGATCCTCAAATTTATGATTTTTTATATCTTATATTAACCTCAAAGAACTAACATATTAGATACCTAGTAAATTGAGAAAAAATACAGGGGTACAGTGGTTTTGAGAATATCAGGGTTCTTCCAAGGTTTCCCGTTTGTATGACTTTGAAATACTAAAACAAAATTCTGTTAATTGGTAGGTAAGTAGTATGAAGTCAACTTTTCTGACCTAGGGCCGTGTTTTATCGAATTCTCTAGTGGCTTGTGGTTGTAAAATCTTTAAAAACCTTGCTCTAGATAAAAGTTATCTAATTCAAGAAGGGATGTTTACGAACACTATGAAAAGGTTAAGAAACAACTGGAGAGATTTACTCGAAAAACTTTTATCAACAAAGTTATTTTATTCCTTTGTTAGCTTGTTTAATTTATGTCAAATAAATAACAAAAGTAAAACCATGCATAATACATTAGTGTTAATTAAACTTTTACTTTACATATCGAGTTTTTATGATTGCATGCATGGAATGATAAGAATGAAATAAGAAAAATATCGAAAGTACTAGTTCATTCAAGATTATTTTTAAAATTGCCCCCACATTTCACAACCCAAATGTGTGCCAGTTATAAACGTGGGCCAATAGGATTAAGCCAAATGGGCATACTTGGACCAATAATAGAAAGTGATTGTAAACGTCATCGCAACGTCAACGAATCACAATCGCCCACGATCAACACTAGCGCTAAATAATAGCTGCGGCGGCGTGCCAAACTTCAGTTCTTCTTGAAAAATCGAATGTGAAAGATCAAGCGCACTTTGTGATTTTTGTGCAAGTGTCCATTCCAAGTGCTGTTTTAACTTAACGTGTCTGTGGACTACCCCATACGGAATTAAGATCACATATTTTATAATATTAATTGGTAATTGTAATTTTCATATTCTCTAATTTTATTTCATAAAAATAATTCTTTGGCATTTCGGAAATTACTAACCTCTTGTTACGAACGCGGACATATTTCTGTCTATCTATTCGTAATGAAAAAATGATTATTAAGTATTGAATCAGTATTCATTTATAATATTCCAATTAGAAAATAGTTACTTTTCATTATAATCTTGTAAGAAAGGTGTAGCCCTAAAGAAACTTCTCGACGTTCGTGTGGGCCGGCGCGACGCCCTACATCCACTCGGTCGCTCCAGAATTACCGTTAGCTTCTATTATTCTATTGTGCCGTTATAACGTGTAGCCGGTGACTTTCCCTTTCATGAAACTGTACAATTCAGTTAATTCCTTGTCTTTTTGTGTGACGTGTCCCGTGCGTGTAGTGATTGATTACGTGTCCTTTCGGATTCGGAGCCGGAGGTTCGTTGTCGTCGAATCTTGGACGCGGCATTCGCTTCGGTTGCCAACGAGGAAGTTTTATAGTAATAGTAACCTTGTATTTACACTTTTACAGGTTTATAGTGTGAAATTGCATGGTGAAAATGAGGTGGAGTTTATTAGCGTTGGCTTGCGTGGCAGCCGTGGTGGTGGCCGACGACAAGAAGGAGAAGGACAAGGACATCGGGACCGTGATTGGTATCGACTTGGGCACCACATACTCATGGTGAGTTACCATTATTCACTTTCATTGATAAATTTGTAATAGGTTACAAATTACCCAGTTGTACTTTCCTAGTTATTAATCATTTAACTGCAGTGAATTTGCAGCGGTATAAAGTAATTTACACAAATCATTATTATGAGGATTTGCATATTTTATTAAAGAAAAGAGCTATCCAGAATATAAATTCAATTCATAGATACTTCAAATGAATGTATTTATCATTTTACAAGTTCAACTTATTATGAGAAGTTTTTCATACAAAATATATAAAAATATACAATCACATCTATCAGCTTTAAAATTTTTTTTTTGTTCACAGTGTGGGTGTATACAAAAATGGGCGAGTAGAAATCATTGCCAACGACCAGGGTAACCGTATCACACCTTCATATGTGGCCTTCACCGGTGACGGTGAGCGTCTCATTGGTGACGCCGCGAAGAATCAGCTCACCACCAACCCCGAGAACACAGTGTTTGACGCTAAACGTCTTATTGGGCGTGAATGGAGTGACAACACTGTCCAACATGATGTCAAGTTCTTCCCCTTCAAAGTGGTAGAAAAGAACAGCAAACCCCATGTTTCTGTCATGACCTCTCAAGGAGACAAGATCTTTGCCCCCGAAGAAATCTCCGCCATGGTTCTTACTAAGATGAAGGAAACTGCTGAAGCTTACCTCGGCAAGAAGGTCACTCATGCCGTCGTCACTGTCCCAGCTTACTTCAACGACGCCCAGCGTCAAGCCACCAAGGATGCTGGTGTGATTGCTGGTCTCAATGTCATGAGAATTATTAACGAGCCCACCGCCGCAGCTATTGCTTACGGTCTTGACAAGAAGGAAGGCGAAAAGAATGTCCTCGTCTTTGACTTGGGTGGTGGTACTTTTGATGTGTCTCTGCTCACCATTGACAACGGAGTGTTTGAAGTAGTGGCTACTAATGGTGACACTCACTTGGGTGGTGAGGATTTCGACCAGAGGGTTATGGAGCACTTCATCAAGCTTTACAAGAAGAAGAAGGGTAAGGACATCAGAAAAGACAACCGCGCCGTTCAGAAACTGCGTCGTGAAGTTGAGAAGGCTAAGAGGGCTCTGTCATCAAGCCACCAAGTTAAGATCGAAATTGAATCCTTCTTTGAAGGTGATGACTTCTCTGAAACCCTCACCAGGGCGAAGTTTGAGGAGTTGAACATGGACTTGTTCAGATCTACCCTGAAACCTGTACAGAAAGTATTGGAAGACGCTGACATGAACAAGAAGGATGTTGATGAAATTGTACTGGTTGGTGGTTCAACCCGTATCCCCAAGGTTCAACAGTTGGTCAAGGAATTCTTCAATGGCAAGGAGCCTTCCCGAGGCATCAATCCCGATGAAGCCGTCGCCTATGGTGCCGCCGTACAAGCTGGAGTACTCTCTGGTGAACAGGACACTGATGCTATTGTGCTGCTCGACGTCAACCCTCTAACTATGGGTATTGAGACCGTTGGTGGAGTCATGACCAAACTTATCCCACGTAACACTGTCATCCCCACAAAGAAATCTCAAATCTTCTCTACTGCTAGCGATAATCAACACACTGTCACCATCCAAGTCTATGAAGGTGAACGTCCAATGACCAAGGACAACCACTTGCTCGGAAAGTTCGACTTGACTGGTATTCCACCTGCACCACGAGGCATCCCACAAATCGAGGTTACGTTTGAAATTGATGCCAACGGTATCCTGCAAGTATCTGCCGAGGATAAGGGCACCGGTAACAGGGAAAAGATCGTCATCACAAATGACCAGAACAGGTTAACACCAGAAGACATTGAGAGGATGATCAAGGATGCCGAGAAGTTCGCTGATGATGACAAGAAACTAAAGGAGCGCGTCGAGTCCAGGAACGAGCTGGAGAGCTATGCTTACTCAATAAAGAACCAGCTTCAGGACAAAGAGAAACTTGGTGCTAAGGTTTGTATTTAATTCTTTTCATTTAGCTTTAAATTACATTCATGTCTCGTAAGAATTTCAAAAAAAAAGAAAGTAGTTATCTTTCTATCAATTGTTAACGTATTTAGTAGTTTCAGTTACAAAACATCTAATGCAAAAATAACTTATCCATTTCTTTTTTTCGCCAACAGGTCAGTGATGAGGACAAGTCAAAAATGGAGGAGGCGATCGACGCCGCCATCAAATGGCTTGAAGACAACCAGGACACAGATTCAGAAGAATACAAGAAACAGAAGAAGAGTCTGGAAGACGTCGTACAGCCAATCATTGCCAAGCTCTACCAGGGCCAGGGTGGAGTACCGCCACCTGGTGCGGGTGGAGAGGACGAGGACTTCAAGGATGAATTGTAACCAAACAGACTGTAAATTGTGTGATCGTAGCCAAATATGATCTCCGTTAGGTCGCTACAGCCTACACAACTGGCTACAACCCTTGTGTGTAGGTTGTGTAGATTGGAGGTGTTTTTAGCTCCTGTTGTGTATATTTATTGGTCGAATGGTGTATGAGCGGCGTGTGCTGCGGACTACGCGGGCTCCGAACTGGGCTTCCGCTGCGCACGGTGTATGCGAGATTGTGTGATTGGTTGCGCGAGTTAACTGTATAAATTGATGCATTTTTTATTTTGTAAAAGCAATAGTTTCATGTGGGAGTGTGAGGGCCTGTTTCCATGACTGTCCGAAGTCGATTTGTAGTCTTCCTAACAGCTCTATGAATCGACGTAGTCTTAATTTGCTATGGAGATTTACCTCAGTGTTCTTTTATTGTATGTATGTAATTTGAGACTGCAGAATTGTTAGTTCTTAATTAGCAATTAATTATGTAGTATAATAAATATTTCAATTGAAGTACGGAGGAGTACATAATAAGAAAAGATTTTCTATCAAAATATCTTTTATTTAATCAATAATTTTAAAATGAATTAAATTGAAAATAGTCTCAGGTCCAAACCCTTTATGAGAGAAAAGTTTATTCACCATGTACATTGCGAATCTGAGAACAGCATTCGATGTCGAAGGCGGGTGCGGCGATGACTGCCGCTTGCAGTTTTACTTGGACTTGATCTGTACAAAGAATAATATGGCATAATACGGCTGAGTAGGTACAGCCGGTCAATGAAAGAGGTAACCAGGGCCGTTAAGTAATTATATCAGCAACCCAACTTGTTTGTGCCACGTGTGAACAAGCAAAGTGTAAGTATCATCAGCTAATCATAAAACAAGTTTATCATTTTCCATAAAAATAACCGCGAACCAAAAAACTTTGACATGGTTCAAAAAATGTTGTTCTACTTTCATTACTGATCACTTCAGGTGAGAGTGACGTAAAAAAAACAGTTGAAAGTGGGCTACTTGTACCTGTGGGGTCATTGCCATTGATTTCGACCGCTGAGAGTCCCGCGGCGGCGTGCAATTCCGCTAACGTCTCTGAGAAGTACTGGTCTAACTGTAAGCCAACATACGGTGAATTACTCAAAACTATGACATAATTAATTATACTATGGCTGTCACTCTAAACAAGAAGAAAAGAGATAGCTGATAATCAAATTATTATAATTTGGCAACATTTGTGTAACAGCACATGAGCTTAGCCAATCCGCATTGGAGCAGCGTGGCTGAGTACGCTCTAATCCCCCTCGACTGAAGGGAGACCCGTATCCCAGCAATGGGATGATTAAGGGCTGATATGGTGACATGAGCTTAGTTAACGGTCAATGACCTACGAAAAATGCTGGAGGGCTACTACGAACCGTAAATCCGATACTTCGGCCGAAGTATCGGAAGAATTTTAAACTTCAAATACAAGGTATTTCGTGGTTATAATTCAACGAACTACTAAAATAATTATAAAGTACAAGGTATTTCATGCATACAATTCAAGAAATTAATAAAATAACCATGAAAAAACCTTGTAATTCATAGTTAAAATTCTTCCGATACTTCGGCCGAAGTATCGGATTTACGTTTCGTAGTAGCCCTCCTGATTAGCAACTTTTGCGGTATTTTGCGACGTGACACTTGTGTTAAACGATCACTGTTATATCGCCCTAATTTATTTCAAAGTAGGTAGGTT
Source organism: Endotricha flammealis (assembly GCA_905163395.2). Classification (NCBI taxonomy): domain Eukaryota; kingdom Metazoa; phylum Arthropoda; class Insecta; order Lepidoptera; family Pyralidae; genus Endotricha; species Endotricha flammealis. The sequence continues at coordinate 1,382,341 of LR990855.1, read as the reverse complement.
TTTTGACAGAGAGTGCAATGAGTTACCGGGTCAAATAAAGGTAAGCAATCACTATTAACTATGTACACTTACAACGTGAAGTCTTGGATGCTTTGCCCATCTATGAAAATGAAAAAGGATGCAGGACGAGTATTAGGCGTCAGAATATCTTGCTCATCGTACAAAATACAGCAGCATATCACCGCTCACCATTGCATCGTTTATTCCCCACCACCGGTGGCAGATGGGAATAAAATTCCCAGTTGCCACCGGTGGCAAATGGGAAGTCCTTGCCCCCACTTGGGAATTTTATTCCCATCTGCCACCGGTGGCAGATCTCGCGGGGGCAACTGAGAATAAACGCATTGCATAAAAATCGAGATTTTTGACTGGTTTCTTTGTTACGTTTGCATGTGTTTGACACGATTGCATGGCCTCCAAAAATAAATAAATATGCAGGGACAAATCACACAGATTGAGCTAGCTCAAAGTAAGTTCGAAACTTGTGTTATGTGATACCTACTCTTCAACAATATTTTATAACAAATAGATAACCATCCAAGCAAGGCCGCAAGTTAATCAGAAAAAAACGGGCAAGTACGTGTCGGGCCACGCACAATGTAGGGTTCCGTATTTTCTACGCTTTGCTTGCTTGCAGATGAGTACAATGCCATGTTCTACGACATTTGTAAGTTTTCATCAAATTAATTTTATTTTTTTAGGTCGTCCGCTATTACTCACTAACTAGTAGCCTACTTAACCGTTATAGTTTTCATTGAAGGTTCAGCATATGGACTACTACCATGTTTTTTTTTTCAAATTTTGAAACACAAGACTTTGGAGATAGAGGGGGGGGGGGGGGGGTTATCTTCCCACACCCTATACCCACTCAATATTTTGAAGAGACCTATCCAAAGAGTAAAGTAATATTAGGGACTATCTAACGATACCCACAACATAGGGCAGGCGCGAAAAAAAAAAATCATTTCCACTTTACATAATGTAGGGGACGCACTGCAAAAAAAAAATTGTTCAAAATTTTGATCCAGCACTTTGTTAGCATTGATAATAATGTGGATACATACCAAATTACACCTTTCTAGCATTAAGCGTCTAGGCGCTAGACCGCGGCCGGACAGACAGACGGACAGACGAACATGGCGAAACTATTAGGGTTCCTTGTAGTTACTACGGAACTCTAAAAGTACGTTTTTAATCATGATCCGACTGGGATTCGAATCCGGGACCTGCTGGGTAGCGGCGGACCGGCAAGGTAACCATTACGCCACGGAGGTCGTCTGTCAGTGAAAATGTGATAATATTGAAACCTCGGCTTCCAATTGCTCCTCATTATCCTTAGGGTGCATAAGCACGTTGGGGTTGGAGCCGACGTTGGGGACTCGCTGCCCGGAGCACCAGTCTATCCCCTGTGACAGTAGTCGCTTCTTGCAAGTCTCCTTATCAGAGTTCAGGAATAATATGCTGTAGATGTAAAATTGTATTTGTACAAACTTAATAAAAATTTAATATGAAATGCACCAGCTGGACCTGGGTAGTATAATAATATACCACCCTCACAGAGAATATTGGCGTGCAGGAGCAATGCGTTCCGATCCAGATTGGCCACTCAGTTATAGTATGGTCAGGAGCGTCAACTACTGTAGGTACTGTACTTGAGAGGAGCAATGGCCTGCCAAAGTTTTGCACCGTGCGTTATATGTTATCCAAGAAAGCGTGTCTATTATTATCTACCAAATACAACATCTTACACTAGACACTAGATACTTATTCCTCAGTATACCTAGTTTAGATTTCTAAAGCACTTTGATTACTTTTACTTTCTAGAAAGTCGATTTAGATAAAGTTGCTTTTGATTGGTGCTTACGACGCCCATTGTCTGGTCTAGCGAGGTCGAATATCGAGAGGACACGTGTTCAATCAATGAAAATAAATAAGCCATATTGACTGACATTATATCCTGCTTGCTTTTTATTATCGCTTACTACCAGTTATGCATGGCTCATCCGCCGTGCCCACAGAACATAAGAGTGAGGTAGGTAACTAACTTGACACCATCTGTCTTTTGTGTACCGTGTGTAGGTAAGTCCCTACTCTCAATCGTGCACTAAAGAATAAATAAAATAAAATAACCTACGTGTGCTTACTCAATAAAACATTTTAAGTATGTAAGCCAGTCAAAGCCTCACAAAATTGGTCCAATTTCAGAGATTACATTACAATAAGTTTCTTTTGGCAATAAGTATTTTTCTTCAATGGTCATTCCAAATGCTGGTAGTTTAAAAAAAACAACATTGTAAAAGACGTTTCTAAATATCAGCGAAGTCCCACAAAATAAAAGCGACGTGTCTAAACTGATCTAAACAGTGAGATGTAATCGCCAGAATAATAGCTCAATGTGTCCAAATGGACCACCCTAGTGTCCATGCGAGCGATGTCTCATGCCAACGAGGTCCCACAGAATAAAACAATGTTTTCTTTCAATAATCTTACCGATTTGGAGGTGTAGTTAAAGCGACCAATTTCTCGAAGTCGTGTGAGCAGTTGGGGTAGTCAGTTAGCACCCATCCGTTGTCCACGCAGTCCTGTTATCAAAGAGGTACAAGTCCATTCATTTGATTTATTCATATCGTATCATCTGCGGGTTAGCTGGTGACAGTGACCACCTGGCGGCCATTGACGTGGCATAACATTAAAGTATACCTATCGATTGTTGGGATTGAAAGCTTACCATTATGTCCCTTGGAAGCTTTTTGCGAAACCTACCGCAGCTAAGGGCGCGTAATATCTACACTTATTAGAAAAATTCGTTTACCTTCTGAAGCAATCGTCGTTGTACGACTTGAGCCTTGAACGTTATGGTGGTTAGATTGCCGCGGAGTTTTTCCCCAATTTCGTCCTTCCTCTCATGAGCCTCCTCCAACAAATCGGTGAAATTAACTGACAAAATGATAATTTTTCTATTAAATAGGTTACCAGACACAAATTAAAATTTGCATACCTGTAATACGAGTATATTAATTTGTTATTCTAAAGCTGCCTTAAAAACTTTTTCAAGACGTCTTGCAGCCAGTTTGGGAAATGCATTTTAATCCTAATTCCACATTAGGTTTTATCTATCTCTTCTTTACATAGTATGAAAGAGAGAGGTAGGGCACCACAGCCGATAATCTGCTCAAATCGGAGCAGCCCCTCTGGGGAAGGACGTCCACCTTACAGAAGATCGTAGCCAAATAGCATTGTTCTCTGCCATGTTGTGTTCCAACGGTGAGTAACGTAGAGCTCCACATTTGGAGGCTTGGGAGGGTTTGCAACGCGTCGCTTCAAGAGGCAGGTCTATATGCATAATACATTCCAAAATTCCCACGGGAAAGCGAGATACACGCAACCGGAGTCGCGCTGGTTTAGCTAGTTAGATTTAATCTGTCGAAAATACGTTTAGACACACTTGTACACTGTACAGAACCTGAACTGTTTGACAAATTAATGTCACAAGCGTACCCGAGTGAAATTTCTTGTAGGAGAATACGCGGCTAAAGATATTGTGCTCTAACCGTTCACAAGTCCGAAGTGTCTAGCCAGCATGGCAGCCTGAGTACGACGACCACAGCCCCGAGGGCCAATAAGTAACACCCGATAAGTGCCCGGGGCACCAATCACGTGGTGCCCCTGCAGAGGACCCTGGAGACCAGCTGTTGAAGCCGCTATAGCGTTGAAACACTTCAACGATATTTCAACCGTTTCATCACCTGGGTCGATGTAAACCTCCTGTTATTAGGACAGGACTTACAATTAAAGATAAAATCATTTATTCACAGGTACTTAGAGGAGAAATATTGGTAACGCGAATGACAGCCGTTATGTCGGAGAATTATCGCCGGTGATAATAATGACATCACAATGGACAAAAAAAGATACTCTTTAAGATCATACTTTTGGAGCATACATGACGCTGCTCCAACTACCCGACAGTCACAGACTTTGCTTAACGGCGTCACATCTATCTACAGTCATAAAGACTATAAGTATCTAAAATCACCTTCAGTGTAGCCTTGTAAGCAAACTTCAATCCCTCAAAATCCTGTTGGAAGAAGTTTCTGGAAGGTGTGAGAGGATTTTGGGCCGGCGGGGCCTGCGGAGGCCGCGGCATGAGAACCAGAGTCACGGTGGGTAGTATACCATCCTGCTGCATACAGCGAGCCTCTCGAACCGTACAGGGGTGGTCTGTGTGTGGCGAGATTATTTTATCCACCGCCGTCTATTATGTAGGTACATTGAAACTATAGATACTGTGTAATCAATAGAACCCAAAACAATTATTTTTGAACTTTTTGTCTGTTTGTTTACGGTTTAACTGATTTGAATGCAGTTTTCACAAACGCGTTGCAGTTTGCTTGTTTAATTTCAATTGGTTGATGAATTAAAAAGTAAGCATCTTCCGAAATTGTCAAGGGCAAGGGGGATGGGATACACGCGAACGAAGTTGCGCCGGTTTCGTTAGTCTTTTATTTGTAACGAATAAACCCAAAAGTTACTGGACCGATTTCAAAAAATCTTTCACAGTTAATGTACTTTACCTTACATTACCCCATGAAGAAGATACTAAGCTTCTTCATGCATTACCCTTTGGGTAACATAAACATATTATATTTTAGAAAAAAAAATAGGAATCCTTGCAAAACTCTGTGGAAAGTTGGGACGGAGCGCTAGTGTAATAGAAAAATAGTTTTGGTACCGAACATGAGCCATCCTATGACAGGCACAGGTTCCTTCATAGTCAAAGATTTCGTTACTTCAGACATAAGGACTGGCGATACGCATCCTTCCTCGTAATGTTCATGCTGTAATCGATAAAATTAAATAATTCATGTAAGCAGATTAATTGTGAAAGAGATATTATTTATCTATTTTTTAACCTTTTCGTATCGGTCCATCACGCAACGACGTGTGATTACAAACAAACCGAGGTCTTTTATCATTTCTTTTGTAACCCTCTTTATATCTGTGAAAGTTGAGCAAGATTTTATGATTTAATTATCATATATAACCTAACCTACTTTTAGGTAAGTACCTAACTATAATTGACAATTAAATGATCATGCAAGTAGGCACTATAGTGTATGTATACAGATTTATTTATTGAATGAAAGACAAAAGACTCAACAAAATCATTTTAAACATGGTATGAATACATAGGAATATATAGGTAGGTATCTAAAAGAAAAAAATATCTAGCTACATGGTGAAAACGAATAAAACTGACCATTTTTTTCATGTCAAAACGCCTAAAAACATCTTTTGATTTACGAATTTAGAGTACTACTAGCTGTTACCCGCGGCTTCGCCGGCGTAAAAAATGAAGTAAAAATTAGCCTATGTTGGGCTCTGTACCTACTGTACCCATATCAATAGGTATGCAAATTTTCATAATGATCGGATGCTTATTCAAGCCGTGAAAGACTAACAAACAAACTCACTTTCTCATTAAAATTTATAATATTTTATAATATAGAAGCACCCTAAAAAGGAGGAAAAATTCTTCTTCAAAACAGAACCGAGGAATTTTTGTGTTTTTAAAATAAACGGTTTCTCGACTGTACCATCTTCACACAAAATATAGACGTGAAGGTTTAGTCTATTATGATGCGTTTCGTTCATTGTTGAGTAATTTCAGCGATTTGTTTAGAGTTTAGGCATCGTCCTAATAGAACGAGAATGCGCGATCATCGTAGGTTCGCACGAATTTTACTCGTACGAACGCACGATCAAACATATTGAACTCGAATAGGTGTCCTACTGACAATCGCACGACGCCGTCGCGCGACTAAAATGTTTGTATCCATTCGCGCGAACTTATCGCGCGTACACGCGACGGTCGCATCGCTTTGCCTTGATCACACGCGCCGAGTAGAGTGGCGAGACAGTAAAAATGTCACTCGGCCGAGACAGTCCACTCGTCAGCCTTGGGAGAGTAGGTGTTTATACTAATTTTGGTTCTCAGCGAGTCAGTTCACCTAAAATTCGGGAACAGAAAACAAACAACAACACGACGCGCGCGAGCCAAACTAGCGAGTAGCGAGCGAGTGCGCTCGGCATGGGTTCAAATTTGCCGAGTGAGCGAGCAAGACAGTAAGGGGTATGCTGAAGGGAGCGCGGGGGTGGCACTCGGCCTAGTAAACAAAACGAGGTCCGAGTGACTGTCTCGCCAGTTTGCTAGGCCGAGTACTCGTCGGAGAGTACATACCAACCGAGCGCTCCCCCGAGGACACTGTCTCGCCGCTCTACTCGGCGCGTGTGATCAAGGCATTCTCGCGCGATGATCGCGCATTTAGGACGATGCCTAAAGCTATTTTGTGGTTTAGAGATTTTACTATATTAGCTATTAGGTACATATTAGTAATTTTTATGCATCTTGTTACCGATGTTAATTTCCGGGGAGGCCAACAGTAGAATGCGGTCTGCGCCCTTGTTACAAAGTTGGTGCCGGTTGAGAAATACTTTCAAGTGCTTTAAATGATCCCTTGGTAGATCGAGTATTAGATCCCTTAGCATGTCCTGTTAGAAATATTTCAGATTTTACGTTAGTCAGGCTAGTAAAAAATAGTTAAGCAATATAGATTTCACCGACATACACACCTTCAACAGCAAATAAACTCTGTGTTTTTCGAGATAGGGTATATATTTTTCTGGCATTGATAATGGTTTCCTTACGGCATCAGTTTCAGTCATGATTAACTTTTTTATGAAGAAACTGAAGAAATGTACCAAATGGGTATCTAAATATTTCAGTACAATAGTTCAAATTGGGCAAGACAAACTGTCAATTTAAGTCTTATTTTTCTCACTACTGTCAATTAAACAATTATATCTGTCATGAAATCAAGGAAGAGTGAGCCATAATTTAAAGAATCCAGTGTAAAACCTCAGAGTAAAACGCAGTGTATCAACAAAAAGTAACGTTGCCAATAGTGGATTTAAAAATAGTTGATGGAAATGTCAATGTCAGAAATGTCAAAAACACGTGATTAATACGATTATTATTAGTAAATTTTTGAGGTTAAGAATGTTTTGTTTGGATTTTCCGACGATTTGATTGTCTCATTGAACTGGTTAACGTCGGATATTTGTTATGACGATATCTGATGCATGGAGTCAAATGTCAGAACCATTGATATATGCGTCGCGTGCGGTATTGTGGTAGATTTGATTCTTGACGACACGCGATTCGTGCCGGTCATTTTTTGTGGTAGCTAAAGTATTACGCAGCTGTATTTCGTTTCGTTAGCCTTGGTACCGCGGTGAGACGGCCGATGTCCATCGTCGGTTTACGTAGTTTAGTAGTATTTAGAATAGCTAGCAGGATGTACTCCAACAAATATTCATACGAGGTAATTTTTTTATTTGTCTTTTTAAATTTAAAACTTTATAAACAAACAAAGTGTTAGTATTCATTTAGTAGAGTGTTGTGTAGTGATATTAGATTGTAATATCCTCCCATACTTTTAAATATACTAATGATTCTTAATTAGATGTCAAGGCCTGAACGTCAGTAACAGGAAAATAGTGTTTCAAAATTCTTATTGATCTATCCTTCAACCAGTTATCTGAACATTGCTTTTGAGGAAGTTATAATTAATTATTTTCTTAAGTTTGTGTTATTGAATTGTAATAAAATCTTATAGGAATCTGTTTGAAAGTTTATTTTTCTTTATAAGAATAATTTTTTTTTCTTGTAGTTTATTATTTTTCAAATAGGTACCTAATAATTATTATTTTAGGAGGCTGTACGCAAGTTAAACTCCCTCCAGTCCAACCGAGCCACCATAGAACAAATAAGAAAAAATATAAGATTGGGACAAGAAGTATGTAATTATTAATATTACTTTTAAACATAATACTGATTTGCACATTTGTTTCAAATATTCGAAAATCTATGTCAAAGTCAATATTTATGGTTAAAGAATATTTATTTCTCAAAAGATATTTCATCTACCTAAATTAATAGCTAATAAATATCTTTCGCCTATAATAATGAAATCTGACTACATATCTGTGCTTTATTGCTTTCATTAAATCATTTTGTTTACATATTATACCGACAATGTAAAAGCAGTATTTCATTCATTGATTGTCTTGAACTAGTTAACCAAAAGATAAAAGCATTTATTCAGAGTCCACACCCTCACAGGCACTTTCTCTTGTCAAAGTGTACAGATAACATTGATTTGTATATATAAATGTATAAACTACCACCATTTTGGAAACAAAAGCAAAATGGCCACTAGAAACAAAGGCTTTTTTTGCCTTACTACTATGCCTAATCGTCAACAGTATTGTCAAATATCCCAAAAATCCCCTCTTAGAGGTCAGTTACACTGAAGAAACTGTGGAGCAAAAATTCATTTTTCTGAGTCCACAAGTATTAAGCTCTGTAAAGTCAGTCAGTCATAAATAACATCTCCATGCATGCTATAATATAATGTGAAGTCATAGATTTTTTTTTTAACTATTGGTTAATTTTAGAAATGCACCAATTTGGAAGATATGGAGAATTATCTGTCAAGAACGGGAGTGTCCCTCGCGAAACTGGATCAACTGTCTGTGATACATATTGCAGGGACTAAAGGTAAGGTGAGTAATGAGAAAGATCTTGATTTTGAACATAATTCAAGAATTTTAAGCTTAATTACGCCAAGACGTCGTGACGCCAGTTTTTTTCAGTTCTTTTGTACCTAATTTACACAGCGCCACCTGGTCATATAGTATGCCACATAGCAAATTAGATTTAAACCTGTTTGTGTTATAAATGTGAAACAAATGTTTCGAGTGCCATTGTCTGATATAACGCAACCCTTTGCGTTTTGATGACGCCAAAATTTTTGCTTGTGCCCTGTGATACAGAAGGTAGGATCACTAATAACTTTGCCATCGGGATGTCATAAAAAAAATCTGCGTTTATGTAAATTATAGTAAGTGATGATAATATTTTTTAGGGTTCAACCAGCGCTCTCTGCGAGTCAATCCTCCGCCACCATGGGTTCCGCACAGGATTCTATTCGTCGCCGCATCTAGTGGCAGTTCGCGAACGGATTCGCTTGGATGGTCGCGTCATCGGAGAGGACAAGTTTGCTGAACAATTTCATAGAGTGTATGATATGCTGGAATCGTCACAGGTACTTTAAGGCCAGATTTTCTGAGCGCATAGATGAAAAATGGGAAGAACGGCATATCGGCGTGAAGCAACAATAAGTTTTGTTCAGTGAGAAAAATATCTGGAAGTTCAACTTCTTTCATAACCCCATTTTTCTAGTAGTTAACGCATCGCGTCTCTGGTGTTATGTTTATGGCTTGCTTATTTGCCTGTCGTATAAAAAAAAGTGGAATGATTTCTTAGTACTGTTACGAGCGTGGGGTTCGGGATTTGGATTAAACACCGTTGACTTGTTAGAAGAATTTATTGAGCGATGAACAGGTCACAGATACACTCAACGTAGCCAAATCACACGAAGAATCGAAGTCCGTAGCGCGCTGAAGTCGTTGGTCCAATCTCAGTAATCTTCCAAGTCGCAGAGTCGTCCGTAGTCCGTTGGTATCGCAAAGGTCGCAGGTTAACTCACTCTTGATTAGTCTTCGCAGTTATCGCACCGAAAGCTCACAATGAACTGACCGTGTCGGCCACCGTCGCGGTATTTATATGCCTCCATATACGCCTCGAATGTTCCCATTTTTTATGGCCCTTTTTTGTTACTTGTTTTGATCAAAACAACTTCAAGGTTAACACAACTTCTAATGTGTAAGCCATTTTGTACCATATAGTACAAGCATTAAAGATTAATGTCGCCTGTACCTCTGATTTTTACCTGACTTGCCTGTCACGCCGGTTTTGAATGATCACTTTTTCTCGATCCACGAATAGTTGTAAACAAGTGATTCCAGTGGCGACGCGAGACATCGAGAACATTCGAGCACGTTCGCGACATTGCCCTCCTCTTAGAGATGCTCGTCCCGAGCATCATCGTTATTCCCGTGGTAACGTGCCAAGCGGTCGATGTGAACCACCTTTAGAGCTCCTCTCGGATGTCGTTGAATCCGGTAGGTGACGTCGTTTATCCGTGTTACCACTTTGTACGGGCCTTCCCATCTAGTCTGTAGTTTAGGTGACTTTCCTTTTCTTCGTATTGGGTTATGTAGCCAAACTAATGTCCCTTCATCAAAGCCACTGGTATTTGCTCTCCGGTCATATCTGGTCTTCATGTTTTCGCTCGACTGTAAGCCGTTTTCTCGTACCATGGCATAAATGTCTCGCATCTTTTCTCTTAGTTCGGAGACATAATCCTGAACGGGGATCGGTTCGTCTGGCACTCCTCCAGTTAGAAGATCGACCGGTAACCTTAGCTCCCTTCCAAAGTTAATATATGCCGGGGTAGTCTTCGTGCTCTCATGTTCTGCAGTTCTATAGGCGAGAAGGAATGGTGCAATGTACTTGTCCCAGTCCCTCTGATGATTGTCAACCAATTTCGCCAGATGCCTCTCCAGTGTTTGGTTAAACCTTTCTACCATGCCATCGGACTGAGGATGGTACGCAGTGGTTCTCGTCTTGTGCATGCCCAATAATTTGCAGACCTCTTGAAACACGTTTGACTCGAAGTTCCTGCCCTGATCTGAGTGGATTTCCAATGGTACACCATATCGGCATATAACTCATTCCACCAGTGCATTGCAGTGCGCGCTCAGAAATGGTCGCGTTTGCAACTTGCACAGTTATGAAATAATTTGTTTAATTACTTCGCGAATTGCGCGGCCTAGCCGCTGCCCGAAAACGTGCTGCTATGGGTTCCGAACAACTCATAGCCAACGAGTTGCTGGCATTCATACAACATGCCATTGACACTATGGACGAGGTCAGCATCATGCAGATCTGCAAGTCCAGTTTCACTGAAGCGGAGATTTGCAGTGGCAAGGTGCTGTTGTACCAGACGCTCGGCAAGGCCGACCGAATGCCGTCTCGCAGGAGGGACGAAAAAGGTGAAAGAAGTCTCCAGGATATCATCACCTTGTTGAAGGAGACCGACCCTGACGACGTGCCTGCGTTCGTGGCTAAGCAGCTGCATAAGCTGCCTCCAGTCTCGTTTGACCACGTTGACGTGACCCGGCTGCTGAAAGACATCACAGCCCTGAAGGCAAGCATGGCCGACGTCATGTTGAAATTAGAGGCGTCGGAAACTACCATTTCCGATTTGCGTACCGAATTATTATCGCTAAAACGTAATGATTCGGTAAGTAGGTCACCTGTGACTTCTAATGTCAACACGCGTCGCGGAGCGCAAGTTTGCAGTTTTGAGTCAGCAAAATTGGAATGCTCGTCGCCCGCTGTTGCGGAGTGCGTCTCCCCGCACGCCGCTGTCCGCTCCGTCCCCGAGCCGAAGAAAAACGCTGATACGAGTCCCGTGTCCCGCGCTTATGCCGCCGCTGCCGCCGCACCACCTAGGCGGACTAAACCACCGGGGAAAAACCAACAGAAGTTGGCACTAACACAGTGTCAGCCGAAAGTCCGATGCGACGAGGAGGGTTTTAGCAAAGTTGAAAGAAGGAGGAGGAAGCCCGCCAGCCGTAATCACCTTGGCACCGCACCGACTGCACCAGAACATGCTCTGCGTCCTGAAGTACGAGCGACGCAGCTGTATGTGTCTAGACTGCACTGGTCTACGAAAGTTGAGGATGTCGTAGACTACATCCGAAAGAAATCCGCTTTCACTCTGAGGGTCGAGCCGTTGGAGTCTCGTCACAAAGTGAACTTTAGTTCTTTTGTGGTGAGGGTACCCAATCATCACTTGGAGACTTTCATGAAAGAGGATTTCTGGCCGCAGGGAGTCGTATACCGGAAGTTCCGAGGTCGACTGCCAGCTGACACCGCACGCTTCACATCGCCAAAGCGATTTTAATTATTTTTTTAGTGTTAGTGATTTTATTATTATTGTATATATGTTAGTCTGTAAGGTATATATTATATGGGCCAATAATTTGTAAAATTTTGTTGCCTGAAATAAATAAATAAACTTCTTCAACCAATTTAGAGGCTACGGTCGTTGCTTCTTGGTTGGGTATAGCAAATACCTCCGGCCACTTGGTAAAGTAATCCATGACGACCATGAAGAACTTGTTTCCTGATTCCGACACAGGGAATGGTCCGGCAATATCCACTGCTATTCGCTCCCAAGGTGCACCAACGTTATAAAGTTGAAGGTGTCCTCGACTCCTGGTGGATGGTCCTTTTACTGCAGCACAGGTAGTACATTTCCGGCACCAATCTTGCACGTCTGCTCGGCAGTTCAGCCAGTAGAATCTCTCCCGTACCTTGGTCAAGGTCCTTTTAACACCCAGGTGGCCTCCAGAAACGCCATCATGTACCTCGCGGAGTACATCCTTAATCCGTTCCCTTGGGACTACCAGTTGCAGATGAAACTCTCTACCGTTAGGTGTTTCCCATCTCCGGTAAAGTATTCCGTCCTGCAAGATGAAACTGTCCCACTGAGCCCAGTATGCTTTGGTGGTAGCACTTGTAGGCGCAACTTCACACCATCGTGGCTTCTCATGGCCACGTTTCTTCCATGCGACAATGAGTCGTATGTCTTCGTCATCCTCTTGAGCTTCTCTCATTGACTCATCTTCCCAGGATCTCTGAGGGCTTGTCCTTGTCATTCGTACAAGTTCCTCCTTTGACTCCTGCTTGACGCAGTGCTTGCACTCTTCTGGGCATGGTCTTCTTGAAAGGGCATCAGCATTCCCATGTGCCTTCCCACTACGATGTTCAGTGAGGAAGTTGTATTCTTGAAGTTGTTCAATCCATCTGGCTACTTGACCTTCGGGGTTCTTGAACTGGAGCAGCCATTTTAGAGCAGCATGATCAGTACGAAGCACGAACTTTCTGCCAATGAGATATTTGCTGAAATGTTGCATTGTTTTAACCACCGCCAAGAGTTCTCTTCTCGTCACGCAGTAGTTTCTTTCAGGCCTCGATAAAGACTTACTGAAGTAGGCAATCACAACTTCTCTGTCCCCTTGCTTTTGAGATAGCACTCCACCAATTGCAGTGTTGCTTGCATCCGTGTCGACGACAAATTGTCCATTAGGTTGTGGGTATCCCAAAATTGGAGTCTCACATAGACATTTCCTCAATCTCTGGAAGGAATCCTCGCAAGCGTCATCCCAGCAGAATCCTCGCTTTTCTTCCGTCAGGCGATGCAATGGCTTAGCAATTTCGGAGAATCCCTTGACGAAGCGCCTGTAGTATGAGCATAAACCCAAAAATGCTCTTACTTCAGTTTTATCCTTGGGTGTTGGCCACTTCTGTACGGCTTCTATTTTAGCTGGATCAGTTTGTATCCCTTCGCTAGTGATGACGTGGCCGAGATAGTTCACCTTGTTTCTGAACAAACTGCATTTCTTCGGATTCAGCTTTAGGTTGGCTCCACGTATCTTCCTCAAGACTTTTTCCAGGTTAAATAAATGGTCGTCGAAATCTCGACCCATGATGATGACATCATCCAAATATACCAGGCAGGCTTCTCCCACTAATCCTGCCAGTACACATTCCATTAGACGCTCAAAAGTGGCTGGTGCGTTGCACAATCCGAATGGCATGACATTAAACTGCCATAACCCTTTTCCTGTAGTGAAGGCCGTCTTCTCTTTGTCCTTTGGATGAATCTCAACTTGCCAGTATCCAGACTTCAGGTCCAATGTCGAAAACCAAGTTTGGCCACTCAAGGTATCCAAAGTGTCGTCGATGCGTGGTAGCGGATAGCTGTCCTTTTTAGTGATGTCGTTGAGTCGGCGATAGTCCACACAAAACCTCATACTCCCGTCTTTCTTCTTAACTAAGACGACAGGAGAACACCACGGACTGGCAGAAGGTTCTATGATCTTGTTCTTCCTCATATCCTCCAGCATATCTTGAACTTCTTGTTCCTTGGCTATTGGTATTCGCCTTGCTCGCTGCCGGATAGGTCCTTCATTTCCGGTATCAATCTTGTGTTGTACCAAGGATGTCCTTCCCAAGTCTCCTTCTTTCGGGGAAAACAAGTCTGCAAAGCGCTGAAGCAGGTTTTTGGCTTTCATGTTTTGAGAATAAGTTAAGTTGCTTTTACTCTCCTCAAGAAGTTCCGTGATGGTTGAATTATCATTGATTTTTCGCGTATTTGAAGCTGTTTGGCACTTTCTCGTCCAGACTGCTTCTTCGGATCTTCCAATGACATCACCTTCGTTCAATTCAATCTCGTGATCTTCTAAATTCACCACTCTTACAAATGCGGTCGCATTCCCCTTGACAATTGTCCTGGCTGCCAGAAACTTCTTATTCATCGATTTTCCTGGAACGTCCTCGATCAACACGCATCTGTTCTCTTTAACACGTGGAAGCTTGACAGGTACTTCAACTTGTGTTCTCGCAGGTATGCTAATCTTTTTCAGGCATGTGACTTTTCCTTCAGGTCCACCCAGAATAAAAACCTCTTCATTGCCACATTTAAATATGCCGTTAGTGACGTCGATTTTGCAGTCATATTTTCTCATAAAGTCGAGGCCCAAAATGCACTCATCCGTAATTTCAGCCACGATAACTTTGTGAGTGTATGACTTTTCACCCACTTGCAATATGACTGAAATTTCCCCTAAGACGGGTATCTGCTGGCCGGAAGCGGAGAGAAGCTGGACATCAGTTGTCCTGTTGCGCCTTTTCACGGTCTGGAGTAGCTTCGGCGTGATTATTGTCCTAGAGGCTCCTGTGTCCACAGTTATCTTGCAGTCTTCCCCGTTCACTAAGCCGCGTATCCTTAAACTATTCCCATTGCATGCCTGTGAGACGATCATTGTCGAGGCTTCTTCCGTTCCAGCCAGCACTCGCCCTTTTGGCCTGGCTGTTACTCGTTTCCCTGGTTCTTCAGCAGAAGCTGAGGCCCCCTTCTTCTTTATCATTTCTTCAACGTGTTCCTTAAGGCGTTCCTCCATGGCGTTTCTCCAAGCAAAATTAGACGTTTGGGTCTCCCTTTTGGGACAGGTGAACTGCAAATGCCCTGTCTCTCCACATCTGTAGCACTTAGGTCCGGTTGTCTTTTTATTCGGCGGGAACGATGTCTTGATCTCCCGCACTTCATCACTTATCTCTCGTACTTTATGGACTGGTCGCACATCGCGTCGCACGGCTTCCACTTCCAGGGCGTGCGCTAGGGCTTCCTTCAATGAGGCATGATGGCGAAGCCTCACTGCAGCCCTAATCTCCAAGTCTCTGATTCCATCGACGAAATACTGGAGTGTGTTCGATTCCACCATCTTCGTGTCCGTAGATGTGTAGGCCTTGCGGACAAGCTTCTCAATTTCCAAGGCCCACTGCTGTAGCCCTTCTCCCGGACGCTGAGTTCTGTCCCGTAATTGAGCACGGAAGACGTGCTCCAGATGTTGTTCGCCGTACCTTGCTTCAAGTGCCTCCATCAGTTCCTTGAATGTGCTTCCTGATGATGGTAGTGCTTCCAGAACCGAAAGAGCCGATCCCCGAAGTGCCACTGTGAGAGCTGTCAAGCTCTGTTCCTCAGTCCATCCGTTAGCGTTGGCAACCGTCTGGCATCTAGTGGCAGTTCGCGAACGGATTCGCTTGGATGGTCGCGTCATCGGAGAGGACAAGTTTGCTGAACAATTTCATAGAGTGTATGATATGCTGGAATCGTCACAGGTACTTTAAGGCCAGATTTTCTGAGCGCATAGATGAAAAATGGGAAGAACGGCATATCGGCGTGAAGCAACAATAAGTTTTGTTCAGTGAGAAAAATATCTGGAAGTTCAACTTCTTTCATAACCCCATTTTTCTAGTAGTTAACGCATCGCGTCTCTGGTGTTATGTTTATGGCTTGCTTATTTGCCTGTCGTATAAAAAAAAGTGGAATGATTTCTTAGTACTGTTACGAGCGTGGGGTTCGGGATTTGGATTAAACACCGTTGACTTGTTAGAAGAATTTATTGAGCGATGAACAGGTCACAGATACACTCAACGTAGCCAAATCACACGAAGAATCGAAGTCCGTAGCGCGCTGAAGTCGTTGGTCCAATCTCAGTAATCTTCCAAGTCGCAGAGTCGTCCGTAGTCCGTTGGTATCGCAAAGGTCGCAGGTTAACTCACTCTTGATTAGTCTTCGCAGTTATCGCACCGAAAGCTCACAATGAACTGACCGTGTCGGCCACCGTCGCGGTATTTATATGCCTCCATATACGCCTCGAATGTTCCCATTTTTTATGGCCCTTTTTTGTTACTTGTTTTGATCAAAACAACTTCAAGGTTAACACAACTTCTAATGTGTAAGCCATTTTGTACCATATAGTACAAGCATTAAAGATTAATGTCGCCTGTACCTCTGATTTTTACCTGACTTGCCTGTCACGCCGGTTTTGAATGATCACTTTTTCTCGATCCACGAATAGTTGTAAACAAGTGATTCCAGTGGCGACGCGAGACATCGAGAACATTCGAGCACGTTCGCGACAGTACAAATCTGCCGTCTGAAGTGGTGGTGACAATTCGAAAGTGCTTGTAATAAGCATATTTTGATCAAAAATATTTGACTTTGATAGTGGTTGATGATGATCACCTCAAAACCATTTTCAGGCATACGAGGGTGACATGCCGGGTTACTTCGCCTTCCTGACGGTGATGGCATTCAGCACGTTCTTGTCGGAGAAGGTGGACGTGGCCGTCATCGAGGTGGGCATCGGTGGCATAGTGGATTACACTAATGTGTTAAGGTTTGTATGTACTCTTTACTTCACCCCTTTGTTATTTGTTTATTGCAACATGCATAGGCCTTTTTTTAAATTGCTTATTTTGTTTGAATGTCGTCATCGTATAAACATTAACGATTGCTGTGAAAACACAAATTCATAAGATATTCACGATAAAAACTCACCTCTAAAGGTAAACGCATTCATCCGAGCCGCCTATGGAAGAACCTAGACGAATTCTGATGACGTCATCAGATTCGGCGCGTCTTAAAACATAAAATCTGGATCATATACTTCCAATAGTTTATATTGATATTCCAGAAAGGTCCCAGTGGTGGGCATAACGGCGCTGGGCCTCGACCACACGTCCATCCTGGGCAACAGCCTGCCGGAGATCGCGGCCGCCAAGGCCGGCGTCATGAAGCCCGGCTGCGAGGCCTTCACGGTGCGCCAGCCCCCAGACGCCATGGACGTGCTCAGAGCTGTGGCCGATGAGCTTCAGGTACTTATTGGGTCACTAAAATAATAATTTTTAAATTTTCGCGTTGCATTATCATAAACTAATTATAAAATAAATTTTGGTACAAACAGTCCTTACACAATAAATACAACAGGGAAAATAAAGTCTCGAGTGGACCTAAAATACCGATACATTGCAGGCAGCATTCTCTCACAAGAAACCGTAAACGGAAAACTACGCAGACTGTAATACCACCATTGTAATACCTATCCTTAGAGAGAAAAATAAATGATATTTATTTATTAACTTATACATTTCCAGTGTCCACTGTCAGTAGTGCCGGAATACGACGGCTACAAATTCCCACATGGATACAAGACACGGTTGCAATCCGACATGGAGGCGTACCAGACGAACGCGTCGCTGGCCGTGCAGCTCGCGCACGCGTGGCTGCGTACGCGCACGAAAAGAAACGGCTACAAGGTCACGCCGCTGAGAGAGAGGAACCGGGAATATACTGGGATGATAATCAATGAAGTTCCTTATGAGACCGGTATTGGGTTAAAGGTATTTATAATTACACATTAAATAGATACGTATTGGAAATTAACTGATGAAAGTATAGTAAAAATAATCATAAAAAGAGAAATATTTTTAACAAGATTCTCCGAAATTACCACGGGATAGCGGGATACACGCAAACGAAGTTACGGGTTTCGCTAGTAGATTAATAATCTTCAAAGGTCAGGAAATGATAAGAACTCACAAGTGACATAGTCAACAGGAAGTAGATTAACACTTAGAGAGGTAGGGCACAGCGGATAATCCGCTCCACATCTTTCGCAGCCCGTCTGGGGAAGGACCTCCACCTTACAGAAGATCGTAGCCAAATAGCATTGGTCTCGGCCATGTTGTGTTCCTACAAGAGTTGGGAAGGTTGGCAACGCGTGAGTGAGACGGCTTTCCATCAGGTCGACCGTATGCTTGTTTGCCACCTTTGTGGTATAATAAAAAATAAATAAAAAACTACCATTTCAAAAAAGATAGGATATCAGTTGTTTGGATCTTTATGTAATGAAATGGTACAAGATTTGTAAAGTTTGTATAATGATAAATATTTATATTTTTCAGGAATGTCGCTGGGCCGGGCGTTATCAGACGGTTGAAGCGGAGTACGCGAGGTTCTACTTGGACGGCGCTCACACTAAAGAGTCCGTGGAGATATGCGCAGAATGGTTCACACGCAATACGAGGTATTAACTAGATTCTCGAAAACAATATATAAAACTAATACCGAATGCAGATAAAATAAATGCTTAACAAATTATGATTGTTTTTTATAGTTGTTACGGTTTAACTAACCATTCTTATTTTAAAAATATTTTTGAAAGAAAAAATTCACCTCCCGCCGCCACTGGTGGGATTCGAACCCACTTCCTCTCGATACCCGAGTGCTCTTACTACCGGTAGTGAAATTTTTCATTCCATAATTAAAAAAAAAAAAAATATATATTCAACATTTCGTTTAATCTCAATTCCAGTCAAGAAGAGAAGATCTTAATATTCAGTACGACGGGCGACCGCCACTCTGACATCTTACTGCGACCACTCAAAGATATTGAATTCACAAGAATATATTTCGTCGTGCCAACAGCATACAAAATAACTAGTATGAACAGTGACAACTACTCTGCCGTCGAACAGATAGATTTACTTGCACGTTGTAGAAGACATTCAGAAATTTGGAAGGAAATAAGCAGTAATGGCGCCCAAATATTTGTATATGAATGTGTTGCTGATGCATTAGTATCTATAAAGAAATGTGGTATTGATATACCGTCTGTATTGGTAACGGGATCTCTCCATTTAGTTGGCGCCGCTCTCTCTATTATAGATCCGAATTCAAGCACGCACTGACATATATATGGCTTGTTATCCGTGCCACGAGAGATGAAACCTGGGGCCCGATTCTACTAACACAAATGCACCAATGGACTCTCAATGGTGTCTCAAAAGAATGCTGATAGTGTATCTGTGGAATAGTTTTTGACATTTGTTAAGGACTTAAACAATAACATAATGTTTAACTTATTGTTTAAGTCCATAACACATGTCAAAAACTATTCCACTGATACACTATCGGCATTCTTGTGAGACACGATTGAGACACCATTGAGAGTCCATTGGTGCATTTGTGTTAGTAGAATCGGGCCCCTGATTGATTGCCAATTTTACTTGAGCAGTAGACGATTTCTAGTAAAATGATATAGAAATCAATCAATCAAATACGAAAGTATGTTACTCTTCACGATAAAACGGCTGAACATTATGTACTGTACTGTCGCCGTTGTTGATCATGTTTATGCAGCGGACGCAGCGGTGGGAAGGTGTGGAGTGAGTAAGTGCTGGTCACCAACTCGACACCATTCACACAGTTTATAGGATACTTTGTGCTAATCAGAGTAGTTTATGTCAGTAGTATGACGTTTAGTTCAAAATCTATTTATAATAAGTGGAAACATGACACTTGCCTTTGCTTGCTGTGATCGCGAAACATTCTGTGATTGAAATGTTATACAGTATCTTCCTACCAATTAACAAAACTTTGTTAACTAATCGTAAGAATAAAATGAAATTGAAGAAAAAAAACTAAATGAAAAGCATATTACAGAAAACGTAAAAATAAACTTTATTTAATTGAAAACAAGTATTGTTTAGTCATAAATAGTGCAATAAATATTAGCACCGCCATCTCCGGCCCGCGCCCGCGCCGCGGCTCCGGCGACGGGCTAATCATTTGGGAATGTTACTGGAGGTCTTCGTCTCTGCGGCAAACAAAGGTCAGGTTAGGGGCAAGAAAAAGACCAGTGCTTGTCCAACTGTTTATTGAGAGCAATCGCAATACAAGGGCGACGGGCTCGCGCGACCAGAGCCGCCAGACACGCGCGAGCGGTGTCGCTGAGCATAGAGGCGGATCCGCTACTGTTTTATTCAAAATTGCCATCATAATCAACATCAAATTTACTACGTGTGACGATTCCAATTTCCCGTTAGTAAAACAGTAACGGATTGTGAACATTGCTACAACATAGTTTAGATACAGAAGCTCCACACCCAAAGATTTACACAACTTGCGCATAATACAAAATTATCTCTTACTTTTTCTTCATGTCTTCCGTCTATTCAATGCGTAAATATTTTACACTACTTATCATGTTTTCAACAATTATATTATCGGGATTTAACGTGCACGTACCCATAATATTGGCCACACACATTTTACCACACGATGACCCCCTTCAAATGCAATTCTATCAAAATGTTGGAAATAAACAAAAAATGTTTTGCGCCTGTTAAAGTCCCTATAATATAATAAATATTCAGTACATTAGTCTCAACGACACCGCGCGCCATTGACTCGGACCCCGTCGGGAAACCCACAGTCGCACCAGAGAGAACATCAGCGAGTCTATTCTTATAATAGAAACAGTTAAAATCTAGTCTGAATTTCAAGCGCTATCTTGCTCATCCTAATAATATTATAATGGCGAAAGTTTTTATCTTTGTTACTTCTTCACGCTCAAATCGCTGTATGAATATTTATGATATTTGGTATGTAAGTAGCCGAAACCTTGGATTAAATCATAGGGTACCGAAAAGTACGCGATTCTCGCAGGATTTGTCTTATATAGATGGCGCTACTGTGCATAAATTAATGCACGCAAACGAAGTTGCGCGGGTTTCACTAGTCTATATATAATTGATTGAACTATATATCAACGCACAGTCCAAACCGCTGGGTCTAGAGATTCCAAATTTGGAATGTAGGTTCCTTACGACGTCGACGACGTAAATTCCCACGGGAAAGCGAGTTATACGCAAACGAAGTTGCGTTTCACTAGTACATTATAAAACAAGTAATATAGCACTTCAGATTGACATTAGATTTCGACGTTTTTATTACGTTAGTCCCTCAGAGCGAGAATTGTTACAAGCGTGAGTGTAGCTCGGAAAGAAGAAACACAAATTACAGTGCAAAATGCTCTGGCACCGATCTAAAGAATATTACTGATCTCTATTCGTGATGGACAATCTCTAAATACTTACATCTATTGTGTATAACAAAAAAATGTACAGTGACCGTCGAATAGTGTTCAATCTAATTCATTATATCGATGCTTAATAATAAATCTCTATTTTATTTAACGACTTTATTACTTTAAAATTTGACTAATTTTTACTAAGTTAAATAGAGATTATTATGGTTATATCAACATTCGACGTCCATGCAACTCTAGCGACTTGCCGTTAATATGTACACAACCTGTTGTGAATTGTTTACAAAAATACACTGATACATGAGCAATATGAGCATCTATTTTCTACAGCACGAGGTACATTTTTAAGAGCACCTTTGGCGGTGTAAATTATGAAATAGATTTAGTGCGACGTAGAAGGAACTTGAATACGTCGCACGAATATCTCATGATTGTTTAAAGAATCAATGTTAAGATATAGTCCACCAAACGAAGGAATCTCAGGAGAGGAAATTCGTGTAGTACAGTACTTTTAGTATATTGTTCAGAATACTATTTCCTACAAATATGCCAAAATTCGCTACTACACGAATTACTTCTCCTGAGAGCTATTTTTATGTCTTCGTTGGGTGGACTAATAACTACATGAACATAAATTGATTCGTGCAGCGAATTCTCTTTTGCCGACTTATAATTTCAGCTGCCATATAATCAAGAACTATGTTAAAGTAATACGGTGTAAATTCTAACGCATCACTACTTAACAAAATTTTATTAATAAATCTTGAGACTAAAATACAATAAAAGGCATTAAAATCTCGAAGCTTTAACAAGTTTTTTTGTTTAGATTGGAAATCACACTGCGTAAGTATGTTAGTAGCACATTTGTCATCTCTTTCTAATGGTATCACAGAGAGAAAGAAACAAAACACTTTTAACGTCAACGGTGTTTAGTTGTGAACGTGCGGCCAGCACACGGCACTCCCAACCTCACAACGACACGACACGCTATACCAGTGCTTGAATGCTAAGCAAAAAGTACTACGACATGACAGTGTACAACTGAACTGTCTATTCTCATAACAAAAATACTTTCAATCTCGTCCCGAACACAGGTGCTATTCTTATTTTGTATGAGTGAGACAGCGCTGGGGATTGACACATTTTGAACTATTTTTGTTACAAGAATAGACGCTCAGATCAACAACGATCGTACATACTTAAAAACTAAATTCGATTGTAAAGATTACATTTGAATAAATATATTCAAGTAGTAAGCTTTATTTACACGATAATTATTACTAATTAATTCCTGTGCGTTATCGGACTTTTTGTTATTCTCGCCGACGTTCACGACATGCGAAACACTATTTGTAGGAGCGAGCGTGTCGTCGCCGGTCAAGAGGCCGATGGCGCGAGCCTGTGTCGGGCCGGGCCTAGCGTTTACCGTTGTTGTACGAGAGCCCGCGCAGCGGCGCCTTGAAGTTGGCCGCCGCTTGCTGCTGGATCTGATACGCGAGCGGGTGGATCTTGAAGCCGTACAACCTGACGGAAACATCACGATAATATAACATTAAAAATATTATCCCCCATAAAGGATATAGATAGGTCATCTACTACAACGTATCTAAATATAGGTACAATATCGAAAACTGTTCTTCGTAAGAGTTAAAGCGCAGTTAAAGCAAAACACATCCTGCATAGGAAGAGAGCAAGCCCATTATTTTTCCACCGTTCTCACACAAATGCTCATCAAAGTTTAACAAGTTTTTTATGTATGAGAAAAATGTGATATTTACTACATATAAAGTACTGCTGCACTAAATTGTAGCAGTTACTTAATAAAGTACTAGTTTTCGCTTACCTAGGCACGAATTGTGATGCGGGGCGCTTAGGTCGGTACTCGGGATGCACCATGAACACCATGTGTGGGAAACCAGTGCCGAAATAAGCGCCATCAGTATTGTGGTGCCTTGAAGACTTGGGTGTGTACACCTCCATACAGCGAGGGCAGTATAACTTCACCATCGCCTCGCCGGGGACGTCTGATAGGCCTGCAACGAAGAGTATAGTTAGCACGACAAGCATGCGGGTAAAGTGATCATCATCGCTTGAGGAGCATACAGACACAAGGGGTGTCCCTGAGCTGATGTCCACTTTTACTAGGACGAAAGAAGAAAATAAGGAGATTCGTAAATGCTCTACCACTCAAAAAATCCTCTAGCCCATCCATTTCATAAATGTTTACTGGCATCATGGAACAAATATATTCTAAATGATTAGAACTGTACAGTTCAAATAGTCAATAATTAGTCACTAGTAATGACTCATTAGAAAAATTATGTATAACTTGCAAACAAAGTAACCTGTGCATTACTATTGTACTCAATTTCAAAGTCCTAGTCAAAATTCAAAATATTTATTCAGAAAGTAGGTCCTCACAGACACTTTCTCTCATCAAAGATTACATCACAGTAATCAATTATTTGTGTAATTAATCAAATATAATAAAAGTCAAAATTTGGTTTTGACTTTTATTATATTTGGTCAAGGCAAACAGACATGTTCATGCACACAAATGTTTGCCTTGCGCAGGATTCAAACTCACGGCCCTCGAGATAAAGTGACCATTGCCTAGCCACTCGACCTCCAAAATATATCATATCATGTATATTACAATAACTCACCTAGTGGAAGCATAGATTGACATTCACAGTAAACTCTGGGACAGTGGCCAAAGTCACCATCTTGAAACTTTTCTAACATTTGTCCAATACCTCTGAAAAAACAAAGTCACATCTACTAAAAAAAACTTCCAAATTGGTAATAATTTCATCAGAAATTACATTATTGCTCCTTTAATTTTTATCCTTATTGAAAGTAACAACAACAGCCATTCCTAAAAGATAAATTTACAAAATGACAATTTCATCTAAATATTTTCGGCCAAAAGGTTAAATTATTTGTTATTATTTTTTATTTTTTTTATATTATATTAATTGCAATCATGCTGAAAAATTTCATAGCTCTGTTTTTTCACCACCAATTTCAAGAGGCCATGTGGTCTTCACAGCCACAATCTGTAGTCATACACATTTTTATTATGTGGTGGTAGTATATAACGTAGTTTATTCTCTTTATACATATATACAAATTGTAAATGACAAGAAAAAGTGCCTGTGAAGGTCTAATTTCTGAAATAAACGATTTCATTTCATTTCATTATTATAGAATACTATTTCTAACTAATATTTATATAATCATTTAAAACTGTCTCTTAGCAATATGTCTTACCTATTTGTCAATATGTATCTTGCATGAATGAGACCATAGAGGATCTCTGCAGCCTGCTCCACCAGGTCAGACTGATTAGGGTTGTCATCTAAGTCATCATCTGCAAGTAAAATAACAGGTCAATCAAACAGTTCTGTAAGCAATATCTAGAATGATATCAATGCTGAAGCAACATTATGTCTCATAATGTTGTGTCTAGTTTCATGTTGCTTCCTGTTGCTGGCCAAACCAACAAATAAAAATATATGAAAAAAATATTTTTTGCTCTCTCTTTGTTGGATTTTTGCCTTGATAAGACATTTTTGTTCTGTATTTTTACAATAAAAGGGTACACATACAGACTGCTAAACCCCTAACACCTGTTATGGTGGTCATACACGTTACGGTCCACCGTACGGGTTACCTGCACAGGTCAGGTAGCATATATGGGGACGTTCCGGTGTACCATAGCAGTCTTCAGTTCTAGCGATGGCATCAAGTGACGAAGACGCACTAGCACTGCTAGGTCTTGCGTTAATTTTGAGGGAAAACAATACAAGAACAGTGAAAAGGAAGCGAAAAAAGTGGTGTAAGAATTGGCCGCGAGAAGCTACGGAGGTTAAAAAGAAAAACTTATACTCATGTCAACTTATTAACCCGGCGGCACTCGCTACTGGGTAAAAAATACCACAGAGTACCTAAATTTGGTTGTATTTTTTTTTCCGAGTCTTCTGGTAACACAGGACTCTAAGTACCTTCGAAGCGATAATAAACGTACCCGCACCCCGCGCGGCAGTCAGTTCGCGCGCGGCACTTGTTGACAACGGACGTGTAAAGTGAGTATGGGTGAAAAATACCCGGTAGCGAAAATTTTGTTTATTTTAAAGGTGTCATTATTTTGTATTATTTTGCTAGTCTACTAAGTATTTTTTCGATATTGATCTCAAATTTGAGTAGTTTGTAAGAAAAACAATTATTTTTGTTGACTTTTCTAAAAAAAAAAAGTTCTTCTAAAAAAAGTTAAAAATTTGCTGATTTATAAAATCAGCAAATTTTTAACTTTTAAGCTTTAATTTCGAATACATGAACATTATAACTTACATTTGGTGTTTTATTTATGGAGTATTATACAAATAACACTAATGAATTATAAAATATAGAAACGCAAACTTTTTTTCTTAAATAAAGTCACTTGAACTCTGTGGTATTTATTACCCGGTAGCGAGTATTCGTGTTTGCAAATACCTAGCGAGTGCCCCCGGGTTAAATAAACTAAAATTCGAACCTGAAGATTATAAACTGACGGACGACCTGCGCAGGTACACACACACGCACAGGTTCACGGTACGCGCAACCGGAGCAAAATCGATTTTCGAATTTGCTCTGGTCGCCTGCGCAGGTCAAAAATACTGCACAAGTCGGTCGGCATACACGCTCCAGGCGACCTGCACAGGTAGACCTCTCCGGTAAACCGTAACGTGTATGGCCTACATTAGATGTTCCTAGCAGTCTTTTGGTGCTAACTTGAGCATATGAAGAATAAACCGATAAATAACATATAATGGCACTCACCGGGTTCCAGATCCAGTATCATGTCCAGGGCCTGCCGATAGTGAGGCACTTGCTCATTGAGCCCTGTGAGGTTGAACTTATCATTGATGTAGTCCTCGTCCACCTGCAACACACACGCGTCAATAATCAGTACACTGCCGTCAAGACACAGCTACGGCATTCGCTCTCCCACACGCACCTCGCAGAAGTACTCGTTGCCGCGAAGCCCGCAGAACCATGATATCCACGACACCTCCTCCGAGCTGCTCATTTTCCTAAAACACGTCCACAATGTTACACTAAACCATCAGCATTATGTTTTGAGCGCACTAAACACAACGCGCGACGAGTGTAGGTACAATGTTTGATCGAAATGACCATATTCTCAGTACACAATAAAATTTACTAGCCTTTCACCTGTTTTCGTCGATCTATTTATATCACATGAGTAATTTGAGTTCAAAACAAAGTCTTTAACTACATTTGGCCTTAAAAATAATGCTCCAAATTGTTGTAAATGGAGTATAATGATGACAAACCTCACCTTTTCGTGCCTTGATTAGCCACGCTTGACGGAAGGCTATCCCGCTATCCCTTGATGAAAGAGTGAGAAAGAAAATTAATTGACATTTGACAACTGGGTATCTATGGTCTATGGTTTATCTATGGGCTTTTAACTTTTATTGGAATTGTGTTAGCAATACAACATAAATTTTAAATTTGCTAAATTGATTTTGTTCCCACTTGTGACCACCACATGACCCGCATTGCGCTCTCTTTCTGTGTTAGGTGTTAGTGATAAAACCTTACAGTTTAGATAAGCAAGCTAGATAAAATAAATTTCCTGGTGCGGGTATACCAAAAGCAAGCAATCGCTGGTCTCATGGATACCCATACGGCAGTACCCAATAAAAGGGAAAATCCTATCATAACAAAAGTATTGGTAGTTGTAGTTTTGTCATTAAAATAATAAATTCCTCTAAATCTTTTTTATTTAAACATTTGAAATCACAGCTGTACAAATAATAATATCCGCCAAATAAATTAGTTATACTCGATATTTCACAAGGAAAAAGATTTCGAGGACCCCTTCGTAAATAATCGAAACTAGAAATTAATGTTTTAAAAATTACATACCTATAGATGTTTAAATTAAATGAACAAAAAATATTCTTTATATAAGCTGTCGAAATTCGTACGTAAAATTACTTTCGATTATTTACGTGGTGGGGTTATTAACAGTTATCTGTGAACAAGAATCATGTTCACAGACTTAATATTAATATATGTTTATTTATTTAACAAACGATACACAAAGCTGTTTAGCTAGCTCTATATCTTCCAGGGACTTCCAACCTTCCGTCTCCATCACCTTAGGGTTCCTCCTGATGAAACTGCAAGCTTTTGTCCAAAGTTTCTCCAATTTATATTTCTTCGCTATTAAGGCTATATGTACAGCGTTATCTACGCTGATTTGCTCACTTATAGCATATTGGGCCAGGAGAAATAGATTAGACAGCTGTAGTTTAACAGCAATTTCTTGCAGTTTCATGCAGTCTCTCTTCTGTATATCATTAACAGTTCCGGTATATAGAAACTGCAAGAGCAGCTCCATGTCCTCATCAGTGATATCCAGAACCTCAGAGATCTTCGATGGATCTTTAACAACGTCCCTCAAGATAGGACTGTGGGCAGACAACACAATCCTATGCACAGGAAACTCTTTTTTGCTGGCCGATATCAAAGTAAAGTCCTTTTTCTCGTTCTTCAACAAGTGCTGACTTATGTTGCTTACATCATGCTCCAGTTTGAATTTCTTTATGACCTCATGACTGGTCATCTGTGCAGGACAAGTGTCAATAGTGACAGGGATGTATAGTGTGTGGTCTCCAATTGTTTTTAATTCGTCCTCAATCATGCAAAACGTTTTCAGATGATAATTTTCATTTGGTTGACTGCTTTTTAGTATTTTAGTGTACATACCATTATAGTGGATGGTGATAGATATATCACCAACTTTCCTATAGCATACAAATAAATTGAGTAAGTAATTCTTTTCAGAAAACTGTGACGTTGTGAAATAAAACCAGAGGTCTGATTGGGTGCCCGTATATGTTCCACCAATATCGTAATTCCTTCCTTTTGATTGTTTCAGTTTGTACGGCAGATCATGAAGGCATAATTTCTTTGCTTCCTTTGACTGACATTTATGTATTGGGGACACATACCCAAACTGATTCTGAAAGTAATACAATAATAAAATTATACATAATTCACAAAAACGCCACTACATTCTTTGGAATAGGCTAGGTTTTATCCTGCTTGTGTAATGGGTAACCAGACAGCCTTATTAATATTAGGAGCCCATGATGTCCCACTGCAGGGCAAAGGCCTTCCTACCCTTTTCTATTTCCCCTGGTAGGTAGGTACAGTCACCTCCATAAATATGTAATCACTTTAGTACCCTGTCACTATAACATTGTTGACATGTTCACTCAAATGTCTAAGTAATTGAAATGATATATGAAAGTGACAAGGTGCTATAGTGAGTACATATTTATGGAGGTGACTGTACATAGGGGCATGTCATTGTAAATTACTTATGAGTGAGGTAGAAAACACCACATAACCATAAATGTTCATAACATAAATGTTTGCCCTGTGCAGGGACGGAACTCGGAACAATATATACTTCATAGTGTCTATTATTATATAATTTTTTGTAATAGATTCTTCCTAGTTAAAGAGTAATATGTGCGATAAAAATATTACCATATCCACTTCGGGTGCTCCTGCTTCTTCATTGAGTGCTACCCTGTCTGTATCCATCATTATGGAAGGCAAAACAAGTAATCAGGGAACTGAAATTAAGAATATATTTTTCTTATTTCTTTCTTACTTATAAAAATACAAATTATACTTTAATGAGTATAGATGGCGCAATCGCACTACAAATGCAAGTATTAACAATGAGTCATTACTGTAGATATTTCAACGTTTTATAAATTTAATAATGAGATGAATGATTTCATTTGTTAATATTTTTTTAATTCAGTTAAGTATACATTTAGTTAGAGCCGATGTATGTATACTTATTGGTAAGAAGGTAGATAGATAGATACCCACGTTTTGGCGAAATTAGTAATCGTTATTAGAAAAACTTTGAACACATACGCTACGGGTCAGAGAATCGACAGGGGCAGGATATGTAACGTATGTAATATACTTACACTGTTGTAAATGTGTTTAAATATAATTAACTGAAACAATATTTTATATATCGGTTTTATCGCTGTTGCTGTTCACAATACCTCTATCAATAACAAACAAAAAAGCACAGACTGCCTGGTGCAGCACACTCAAGCAATTGTCATTTCTGGTCATTTCTATGTCTTATTTTTATTTTTCTCTCTGAATTGTCATAATTTGTCAGTCAAGCAATCTGACACTGACAGTGACAGCCAATTGACGTTAAATTCTTCTTCGTTTTCATTAATAGCAATTAGCAATATGACGAAAACGTTCTTCGCTATTACTGATTGGCAAGATAGATACGACGAATCTTCACGGACTTAAGAGACGCCATTTTGCAAGCATTCAACCAGAAATCCTCCGGAGGCCTTGTCCGTGGTGTTTTGTTCGAAAAACTACCAGCCACCACCAGCCAGACCACGGACAAAGCCACTAATAAATCTCCACTCCACGGTTTGTCGACTGCGTATTGGCCACGATTGCACCCCCGATATTTCTCCACAAAATACGCATGAAAGGGATGTGGATGTGGGCTCTGTGGGCTAGACGAAGGTACACCAGACCACAGTCATATTTTATGGCGCATCGCTCGGCAAACATCGGCGAACAGCGAACACAAACAACAAACACGAACGTGTGGACAGCTGCTGTTTGTCTGTTTTTGTTTGTTTGCCAGTGTTTGGCGTCAGTGTCGGTTTTTGTGCACAAATCAAAGGGTGTTCGACGAACATGTTTGTGATGTATTCCACACGTTTGTGTAGTAACTGCCAAACGAAAGCTTTGATTCCTTCTTTTTCTGATTATTATTTATAAGTAGTTGTCAACTTATTTAAATTTCAATAAATAATTATCTAGGTACTACTATGTTTTATTTATTTAATTTCATATATTAGGGTATTTAATCCTAGTATTTTATTAAATTGGGAATAATTTTATTTATTGTTTTAGATTTTTTTTTCTTTTTATCTTTTTCTTTGAGTTTTTTTCCACAAAAGTTTTTAGGCAACTAGCCGTTCATTTTTAAAATTGATTTTTTTAAAGGAAAATTTCACCCCCCAGGTGGGATTCGAACCCACGGCCCCTCGATATCCGGCCGAGTGCTCTCCTTTTTTTTTTGTTTAATTTCACTTTCCTTTTTTTAATAAAAATAAGTCATGCCAAAAGTGATAGTTGCCAACTTGCCACCACAAGTTCGTCGTCCGCCATGTTTGCCAAACCGGCATAGACTGGCACGTTCGCCAAGCGTGTGGATATCGCGTTTGTGATCGGTGTTTGGCATAAAGCACTTATTACACTACACGATTTCTCGGGTCCTGCCGGCAGGGTGTCCTGCCTACCAGTTAGGGTGCCGCTTATTACACTACGCTGGAAATAGCGCTTTGTTTGATTTTCTCTCAGTTTGAACGTGAACGTGAATGACTGTGCACGTCTGTCGCTATGGCGCCGACTTTATCGAATCTTAAAAAAGTTGCTTTAGCGGTGACTTTGGCACTTACTACATCCATGAATATTTTTTTATTTTATTATTCCCTAGCCTGAAGGTCTTGTGTCCCACAGCTGGGCAAAGGCCTCCCCCTCCCTTTCTCCACTCGTCACGGTCCAAAGCTACTTTTGGCCACCTGTCTAAGAAGGCATTCAGATCGTCCCGCCATAACCTTCTCGGTCTTCCTTTACCTCGTCGCTCGTTCGGAACCCAAAAAGTTGATATTTTTTGCCCATCTTTCCGGTTGCTTAGGGCAGACACAGGCCACATTTTTTGCACCAACGTCTTTTACTTGTGTGAGGGAGCGAGTTCAACGTTCCTCATCTTAAGAAAAAAAGGGAAGGAGAAGGATCTTGGTCAAGCAATACTTGAAATTAA
This sequence comes from Endotricha flammealis, assembly GCA_905163395.2. Classification (NCBI taxonomy): domain Eukaryota; kingdom Metazoa; phylum Arthropoda; class Insecta; order Lepidoptera; family Pyralidae; genus Endotricha; species Endotricha flammealis. The sequence continues at coordinate 1,351,146 of LR990855.1, read as the reverse complement.
GAGGAAAGCACTCAAATATGCGGATACTCAATCCATCCAGCATCCAGCAGATCCAGCAAATTTTAAAGAAAGGAGAAATTTGAATATTTATTAAAGTAAAAAAAAAAGAATTCAATTTATTAGTCAATAACTAATTTATTTAATAATAGCTCCGTATAACGCAGCAAACAACAGAACGTGTGAGCTCTGCGCTCGCGCCGCAGCGACTGAGCTCCCTGCCTCCCTGTTTCTTATTAGACTACCCAATCGGCAGGGCGGCAGGGAGGCAGGAAGATCGGAACCACCCGATCGCCCCGTTTAGGGACCCTGACTCCCTGTTTCTAATTACATTGCCCTGTCGGCAGGACACCCTGCCGGCAGGGCCCGAGAAATCGTGTAGTGTAATAAGCGCTTATAATGTTGCTCGGTGTTTGGTGTTTGTGGCGAACAGCGAGCGTGTGGAGGCCCCATTAGGCCCCAGTACACGTTGGCCGAGCGCGCTCGGCGAGTGCGCTCCGATGCAGTGCCGTTAGCCTATGCCGCGCAAACGGCTGCTTCTAAAACGACTAGCAGTTTTGTATTAAGTACGGCGAATAACGTTAAAGTCTTGAATTGAATGACAGGCAACAACGAATGTTTCTTCGAGTTTTTTGTCGAAGTAACCGTACTGCAACTTGTTAGCACAGCACTGTTGTATTATTAGTAGTTGTAGGTACCTACCTACCTACCATATATTATTACAAAAGCGTGAGGACGATATCGAGATGTTGAAAAATTCTGCACTGATTTTATATTTACGATACGAGGTAATCAAAATATTTAGCTAACTAGTTAACCAATTTAAACTAATTCATTTATTACTTATCAAGAAATATTACAAACCATAATTTCAATGTGTACATTAGGTTTAGTTTTTACCGTTGTCATTATACACATTTTGCGTTATGACAGTAGGTACGTTTACACGAAGGAAGGAAGTGGCCTTGAAATTTTGCTATTTTGAATGAATAAATTGCGTTGTGTGCGACTCGTGCGAGTGAATGAATATCTACTTAAAATTATATTAAATTAGTACGTGTCTAAATAAATAAAATATAATGGTACGACGAATGTTAAAAATGATAAAATACCATCGAGTATGTAAACATCATGTAGGAATGTGTGCTGGATTTATAGCGCTTATTAAGGCGTGTACGCACGACCCATGGTGAACATCGAACACGAACACTTTGTTCGCACGTGCGTACCACTAACGAACATCAAACAATTTGTTCGTCAAAAGTGTTCGTGTCGATCCAATTTGGTTGTTCTGTGTGGACGATGTTCTCAGCACGACCAAACAAGAACATTGTTAACACGAACATCGAACCAAAAGAGTAGGTAAGGCTTCGTAGCTTCTTTTGTTCGACACCATGTTCTTGTTCAGTTGTGAGTGGTTGCGCGCGAACACAAGTAGAACTATGTTTGTAGGTGTTCATGTTCGCTTTGCTAATTTACGTCTACACGTGCGAACCACATGTTCCGTGTTCGTGTTCGATGTGCGCCATGTTCGCGTTCGGTCGTGCGTACACGCCTTTCCACTACACGATTTCTCGGGCCCTGCCGGCAGGGACAGGGCAATGTAATAAGAAACAGGGAGTCAGGGTCCCTAAACAGGGCGATCGGGTGGTTCCTATCTTCCTGCCTCCCTGCCGCCCTGCCGATTGGGTAGTCTAATAAGAAACAGGGAGGCAGGAAGTTCAGTCGCTGCGGCGCGAGCGCAGAGTTCACACGTTCTGTTGTTTTTTGTGCGTTATACCTATACGGAGCTATTATTAAATATATTATTTATTAATAAATTAGTTATTCACTAATAAATTGAATTCTTTTTTTTTTTAACTTTAATAAATATTTAAATTTCTCCTTTCTTTGAAATCCGCTGGTTCCAGAGCATTGAGTATCCGCATATTTGAGTGCTTTCCTCTTAATATCAAGTATTGCTTGACCCAGATCCTTCTCCTTCTCTTTTTTTCTTAAGATGAGGAACGTTGAACTGCGCTCCCTCACACAAGTAAAAGAAGTAGGTGCAAAAACTGCCAAGTTAAAGTGGATGTGGCCTGTGTCTGCCGTATGCAACCGGAAAGATGGGCAAAAAATATCAACTTTTTGGGTTCCGAACGAGCGACGAGGTAAAGGAAGACCGAGGAGGCGATGTTGGGACGATCTGGATGCCTTCTTAGACAGCTGGCCAGAAGTGGCTTTGGACCGTGACGAGTGGAGAAAGGGAGGGGAGGCCTTTGCCCAGCAGTGGGACACAAGACCTTCAGGCTAGGAAATAATAAAAATAAAAAATATTCATGGATGTAGTAAGTGCCAAAGTCACCGCTAAGGTAACTTTTTGATGATTCGATAAAGTCGGCGCCATAGCGACAGACGTGCACAGTCATTCACGTTCACGTTCAAACTGAGAGAAAATCAAACAGGGCGCGATTTCCAGCGTAGTGTAATAAGCGGCACCCTAACTGGACACCCTGCCGGCAGGGCCCGAGAAATCGTGTAGTGTAATAAGCGCTTAAATGGTACTTCACGATGTCTGCTGATTGGAATGAATTTATTTACAAATGCACGTATATTTGTATGAAATTCTTAAAACTAATCGACCAATAGAATGCTTATTAATAACATGGATAAATCTACACAAATTAGAAACTCTACATTTTAACCAATAAGAAAGCGTGTCCTATTCTTATTTGATTTCTCAAAAATGCTCATGGGAATGCGGCTCTGACGCGACCTCTGGGCGGCGCGACCGCGAACTTCTAGTGCGTGGCGTCTGTGGCGTTTTCATCGCATGAGAAACAACATAAGGACGAGAATAAGAAACTTATTTTTTCAGGATGCTATCCACAAGTTAAACATGCTACAGAGAAAACCAACTGAAACACCTGTTGTAAGAACGAAAAGGGTGAGTCAATTGACTTACAAAACATACAGTTTCCCAGCGGAATCTTTAAAAATAAATAGGATTCTCGCGGTATTACCCGCGAAATCCCGTTGTTTCGTTTCCCGGAACGGGATAAAAACTATCCTTTATGTTAATCCATGTTATAAACTATCAGTAAACCAATTTTCAAGCGAATCTATCTAGTTGTATTTGTTTGAAATAGCAACGAATTTATTCAGCAAGGATTTCAAAGCATTTTTCATGGATGGTTTATAGTGGAAGTTCCACTATATAAACCTTTTTATTTTTTTATTTATAAAAAAGACGCGGATAATACCGAAGTCCAATGTCTACAAAGTATGTGAAAACCATGGAAGTAATATGTACTACGTACGTAGTACTTATTACTTCCATGATGAAAACTGACAACTACGGTGCCAATTTCTAATTTATATATTACAGAATTGTACCAATGTGCCAGATATGGAAAATTATTTGTCAAGGATTGGAATAACACTGTCTATGTTAGACTCGATGTCTGTTATTCACGTAGCGGGCACTAAAGGAAAGGTAGATATTGATCGATCTAGGCACAATGTATTCTTATTAAGCAAATCTATCAAACCGTTTATAAGAGTAACAATCATCCATACTTACAAACATTTTACTTTCTTCTCACAGGGTACAACAAGTGCTATGTGCGAGTCGATATTGCGACATCATGGATACCGCACAGGGTTCTACTCTTCGCCGCACCTGGTCGCAGTGCGCGAGAGAATCCGTTTGGATGGCCGCGCCATCTCTAAAGAGAAATTTACGTCGTATTTTTACGATGTTTACAATGCTCTCGAAAAAAGCAAGGTAACTTACCTAATAATGTAGGACAAATTTTAATTGATTTAGGTACGGTGGCCTCGAAGATAGGAGGACCATTTTAAAATAAAATCGCTTGCACATCTTGTAAGTGGATTTTTTGTCAGCTCCGCCCTTTTCTTTGTTACCAAACAGGGTTTTTGTTTATTAGAGCCACATGTGTCCACTAGGATGTTGGATGTTGCAACCAAAAATCATCCTAACGATGGTCCCGCTATCCTCAAGGCGACTAAACTTACCTATCTAATACCTAGGTATACACTTACGTTTCAATTATGTAAGTGCTTGGTGTAAGTAAGTATTATAAAATATAACTTATCCACCTACATAAAATACACAGAAAAACTCTCAAATCAAATACACCCAAGTACCATGTACTGTTTCATGTAGGTACATGAAACAGCAAATGCACACAACACAAGTTTGCACGCACAGTCCAAAACAGAACAAAAATTGGTCAGCGAACGTGACGTGACGTTCAAATAAACTGACAACTTTGTGGTGACATCTGGCGGTATTTTCGGAAAGTTTGATTTCGTGCTATACAAAGATATTGCAGGTACATACAATATCTTTGGTGCTATACTATTTTTCGACGCGACATTACTTCGTACATGTGACATCACATCAAGCTTCACCCAAGTCACTTTATAAAGAGAGTTGTTTAAATTAATTTGCTGTCATGGATTACGATAGTTGGTTATTTACAGGCTAATGAGAACGACATGCCCGGATACTTTGCCATTCTCACGGTTATGGCCTTCCACGTATTCCTGAAGGAGGAGGTAGATGTCGCCATCATTGAAGTGGGTATCGGAGGGGCGTTGGACTCCACCAATGTTTTAAGGTACAACTTCATGATGGTTCACCACTTCATTACATTCATGTGGTTTATAAGTACCTAACTCTATTTCTCCGATTTCTCCTTTCGCCCAAGCCATGTGTCTCAGAACAAATCCAAAAATAGGAAATATACCGTTTTTATGGTCGAAACGCATTGCGCTGCAGCGGAACGGCACGGCATAGGCTAACCGCATTTGAGCGGCACTGCATCGGAGCGGCGCGGCCCAGCACAAGCCGCTCCGTGTAGCGCACGCAGCACAAGTGCGTTTCGACCTAGCCTTCAGATTTTTTTTTTTGGGGCTGCCTACACTGCACCAATGGCGGCAAATTCAAATCATGCGTTAATTTTAGAATACACTTATTTATATATTTTTCATGTATTTCTACAGACTTATACATAATTTTTAGGGAAGTCCCAGTAGTGGGCATTACGTCATTAGGTTTGGATCACATTGAGCTCCTGGGCGACACATTACCTCAAATCGCGGCGGCGAAGGCTGGCATCATGAAGCGTGGCTGTGTCGCCTACACCGTGTCTCAGCCCTGTGACGCTATGGAAGTGCTTCAAAGACTCGCTGATGAAGTCCAGGTATGTACCAATCCGCACGGTGAAAACATTTATCATCATCATATCAACCCATTAATCATCTCACTGCAGTGTTTCGGGTCTCCTTTCAATCGAAGGGGATTAAGAGCATACTCTGCCACGCTGCTCCAATGCGGATTGGCAGAAGTCAGTGTTTTCAAGCCGCCTGACATTGACAACAGCCGGCACCGACGACGGCTTAACTTGCCTTCCGAACCACGGAGAAGCTCGAGATAACGAAACCCATCCAAACACTGTCTAGGGTCGACGTTACTTAAGTTGCATGTTCATTTTAGAGTGCGACACAGCGACGCCATCGAGCTTCTCCAAACATCATCACATAATTGTTTGTCCCATGCAGGCATGGAACCCGCGCCCTCAGTGCGGAATCGTATGGTGATAATCATGGGTGATAACAATAATTCTTTTTTACAGTGTCTACTTCAAGTTGTACCTCAATACGACGCTTTTAGTTTACCTAAAGAGTACAATAATTTACTGCAAGACGATACAAAAGCTAACAAAATCAATGCGACGCTAGCTATACAATTAGCACACGCATGGCTACAATATAAGACAAACCACATAATTATGGATCCTATAATCACTGAGATCCCACAGGAAACTGTTATAGGTTTAAAGGAAATTAGATTTCCAGGCAGGTATCAAGTAGTTGAGACAGATTATGCTACTTTCTATTTGGATGGAGCTCACACGAAAGAGTCTATGGAATTGTGCGCCGAGTGGTACAAAAGTTGTTGCAGGTAAAGATTTATATAAGGAAATTGCATTGTAAACGCAGCCTAAGTGCGCATTTACCGTCGAAACGCACAGCGAAATTAAAAATTGTATGAGCTAAACCGGCGTGTCGCGCCCCTGTAGTGCGGTTTAGCTCATACAATATCTATGAAAGAATATTTTGACGCCGTTGCTGTCGCGTCGCCTAGTGCGGTCTTACCTACGACATGACAATTTGCAGCCGAGGCAAATTTTCACGTCGTCAAAATGCGCCCTTACGCTACGCTGACTGAAGATGAAATTTTTTAATGAAACAAATGGGGAAAATATATATACATCATTTATTCAATTATTTTGTCGCAGTATAGATTTCCTATCTATTCGATAGTAAGTTGCGTGTCATTTGTCTCTAGTAACCTATCAATATCAGTAAGCCAGGATATAAGCCGTTCCAAGTATCCACCATCCTGTTTATAGCTCAAGAGTAGAAGCTGCAAATGCTGGTAAGCCATAGGTCGATCCAAATAAAACTCCAGCTTCTTGTCCTTCAAGGACAACAGCTTAATCACAATTAATGCTATTAACGTCCATTGAATCGGTTTAAACATAATATTATTTGCTTTTAATTTAAATGTGTTAACAAGGAGCCTTACTTCTGAGCTAATTGTGAAACTGAGCAATCCTAACGACCTAAGTAAGTCTGGTAAAACTTTATTTAAATGTTCACATACTATTCTTCTACGTAATGCGTTTTGCGCATTCTTATCAACTAAAGGCAATTGAGTTAATTTATCCTCATTGTCATCTTCAGACGTTTGTTTTTCTTGCACATTACTAACTTCCGGTATACTCATTTCACCCGAATAGAATGCTTTTACTTTTAAATTCATCCTTTTACTCTCCTCTTGTAACATAGAGTAATCTGGCAACGGTTTAGATTCCCTTTGCAATGTTTGCGCATCATACTTCCTATCTTCCATTTCCAGCATATTTAACTTTCGACATAAATCTTGATACTGATCGTACGTATTAGAATTGTACGCTATGCTGTTGGCATAATTGTTTAAATATTGTTTGATGCATTCTCCTTTATCAGTGACCATTTCTTTTACCTTTTCCTCACCAAATAAAAGTAACATTGTGTCTAGAGTAAACCATTCCGCTAGACCTTTTTCTACCTGAATGGTTAATGCTGTGACAGCTGGTTGTTTCTTCTGTACGTGTTTTGGTGTTTTCAACTGCTCTTTCTCTGGTTTATGTACAAGTATAGGATCCACTTTAACCTCAGGTTTTTCTACAATATCCCCAACTATGTTTAGCAGGTTCGAACTGTTCAATTTAGAATTCTTAATTACTTGTGCTGGAGGAATATTTCGAGTACTGTTATTTTCATTATTTTTTGTGTTTTCACCTTTATTCAGATCTGTTTTTGTTTCATCCGTTTGGTCACGTTTGTCAATATCACCATTCTTTATGTCACTGCTGTCATTTGTGTTTTTATTATCAAATACACTACTTACAGCAATATGTTCATTTTGTTTAATTTCATTGAGGCTAGCACTTGCAAAGTCGTTTATCGATGAAAATAATGGAGGCTCAGATTTTATCTTTACCCTGTTGACTAATGAAACATCTACTTCTTGGCCTAAACAGCCACCAGTGTCTAAAGGGATTAGATGGAATATTGGCATCTCCTCATATTCTCTGAACCATAGAGGACTGGTCAGCATTTGTTTCTTTACATACATTGCAGCATTAAAACAAGAATTACTGCAAAAACTCTTTCGTGCGGTTATATCGTAAACTTTATTAGTTTTCACCGATATTCTATACTTTTGTTTAGGTATATCTTTTTCGTATAATGCATTTTGGCAAAGCGGATAGCCGCATAAATGTGTTATTGCTCGCTCTTCGATAATGTCCTCGAAATGGCTCTGGTTGATGTCAGGCAAGCATTGCAAAAGGTAACACTCTGTTACATCTTTTTCCAATAGACTTTCGACAATGGACAACGCTTTTGCATTACACTCGCGTTTCTTGATTATTGCTTGACGTATTTGTTCCTTTGTCATCTCCTCTATTTTTGACGGCTTCTTTTTATGTTTTCCATCATTTAGTTCCATAATTGCTATTTCTTTAATCTTCAAAATTAAAATAAATAGGTAGTACCTAGACGAAAGACGAAATCTATCGAGATTCGAGATTTCATTTCAAAAGTATAATTTGATTTGTTTTCTCTAAGGATTTGTTTGACTTGACTTTGACTAGTTTGACTTGACATGACAATATGACATTGACATTTTTTTTTCTTCCGATTACAGTGACAGCTTTTTAGCGACACGCTCCTCTGTTGATTATATCAGCTAGCAGTTATTTTTGTTAGACTCAGAGAAAGACAACCGTGATGGACACCTTCATTCATGAGCAGAGAATAAAATATTAAAATAATACTTAATTGGTAATGTTGATAATTTACAATTAAGATTAAAGGAGTAACTGTAGATTTTCTTTTTTCTAGGGATCAGCGAAACATCCTAATATTCAGTGCCACTGGACATCGCAATATCAATGTTCTTTTAGGTCCCCTGATAGATATATCTTTTGATATGGTATACTTTGTCCAGCCAAGAGCTTACAACGACACTTGCATTGATAACGACAATTACTCTGTGAAAAAGCAAGCCTCATCATCAGTAAAGCATGCTCAGATTTGGAGTGAACTAAAAGAAGACAAAAGAAATAAAACGGAGTCTTCAGTGACTGTATTAAGTTGTATTTCAGATGTTCTAAAATGCATAGAATCATATGATTATAAACATCAGAAACAATCTGTTCTAATAACTGGTTCTATACATTTAGTTGGGTCAACTTTAACTATTTTACATTCTAAATATAATTTACATGTTGTAGAATAGAATTGTTTAAATCCAATGGTATTACGCACGTATTACTACTCAGATGTTAGTTTGTTTTCAGTATTATATGGACAGAGTAATTTATATTTTTGACTTTGTGAATATTGTTTTTATATTTACGCTGTAATTTTAAGCCCGGCTTACATTTTGAGAAGTAACAAGTGAGAAGTGACAAATAACAAGTAGGTGTTTACACATCCGACAAATTATACGTAAGCTTCAAATACGTTTAGTTCACGTTGTTTTCGAACCGCATAGAGGTCTTCACTTCTAGCAAGCAAGGAATATTTTAATATTTTAATTATAATACTCTCCGACTAAAGAATTTCCAAAAACTTTTTTATTTATTTAGGCATTGGCCATATATAAAAATAATTGAGAATTTCTTCCAAAAACAATTTCCACTCCTAATTTACCAAAAACAAAACGCGAGAAGGGTGAGAGCGGGAGGGCGCGGGGCGCGGTGGGCGGTGGGCGAGTGAGGGAAAGGCGGGGGTAGCGCGGGGCAGAGTTACATGTCAGGAAATAGAACCGGCTTTTATTCACTTGTCAGTTCTCTCTCACTTCTCATTTGTCACTTATCAGTACCCGTTCACATGCAAAAATACTTGTAACTTGTCAGTTGTTTCACTTCTCATTTGTCACTTCTCACTTGTTACTTCTCAAAATGTAAACCGGGCTTATTTGAAGCTGCTTTGCATTTTACTTGTCAGATGTGTAAACACCTACTTGTTATTTGTCACCTCTCACTTGTCAATTGTTTCACTTCTCACTTGTTACTTCTCAAAATGTAAACCGGGCTTTATTTTGTAATAAAGAATTTATTATTACAGAAATATTTTATAATTTTTTATGTTTACCTATTCCAATTTGCGCTACATTTTCGTATGGAAGAAAGATAATGATTCATACTTCATACTTGCAATATGCAATATTCAATTTGCTATTTTAATGTCATAAAAGTGTAATAATTTGATGATGCTACAAATAATTATTGCCAACTGAAAAAAAGTTACAGAAAAAAGTAAAATGACGTTTCTAATGTCAAAGTCATGTTCTGTGACGTTATGTCAGCCCGCAGCTGTGCAGCAAGGCAAATTGCATTAATTTTATTCTTCTAATTTGTAGTTGTACCTACCTACAAAAATTTGACCTTCCTTTCTTTGCTGTTGAATATTCCTAATAAAATTTGTTAAAAATTTACTACTTTCTCTATGTGGCGTGCGCTTTACATTATAACAAATATAAGGAACTAGACAATAATCGATTTTTATTTGTAGAAGGTATATTAATTTATTGATGACAAAAAATACTATATACTGTTAATTATATTTACTTTTTGATTGCCTCCAATATCGATAAAATGACTGATAACGAAGTAGGGCTCGAGAATGATATCTGTGTGGTTCTATCTAGAATTTAACAATAATAATATGTGCCTGGAAGAAATTAATTTTGGTGTCCGTTACCCGTAAGTTTTTCTTTGTACTATTTTTATACACAAATGCTTTTATTCTTGTATTTAATTTTGAATTAAATTATTGGTTTATGCTTCAGCATTCTGCTATTTTATATCTGAAGTGCCTGTATTTAATAAGATAATAGATTTCCTATTTATGATGACTTTGTAGAAGGTTGTATGATTGTAGAGAGTCACCCTAAAGACAGATTATTTATTTATTACATTCCTAATCCATTTAGTCCATTTCTAATTAGGGAAATTGTCTATTTATTGTATCTCTACAAAAAAAGTGAGTATAACACTATAAAAGTTAACATTGAATATATATATTTTTTAATGTAACATGAATTATTTTACCTATAGGAACTATACAATTTTAAATTTGTTTTAGCAGCCAGTTCTGTACCTTTCTCATTGTAAAGGGAGGCCGTGTAAAAATTGTTTGAGGTAGGCCTTCAACAATTTTTTTCCCTGCCCCTAAGGCGACTCTTTGAGCAGAAATATTGAAACTAATAGCAAAATAAATACCAATAAATTTATTTCATTATGTATCTATATACCTAGGTGTGTACCTGGCCCAGGCCTTTACAATGAGTCTAAAGCTGGTTCAAAAAAAAACTTTTTTGTTGATAAATATATATTTACTAGCTGTTACTCGCGGCTTCGCGCGCGTAAATATTAGCCTATGTTGGGCTCTGTCTGTACCCCTGACAATATGTATACAAATTTTCATAATGATCGGCTGCTTAGTCAAGCTGTGAAGGAATAACAAAGAAACTCACTTTCTCATTTATAATATTAGAATGATATCTAGCTTTATTAAAATGATCTTCAGCACCAGCCAGAGGATGTGGTTTCAATTCCTGCAAAGAGAGAATCTTGATCATATGGCAGACAAATGGGTTAGCGGGCCATCTTAGCGGGTCATCAGCACATGTAACAATATAGAATCCTTAGAGACTAATTAAAATTATTACATATACCCTGTAAGGGTGTAGGCAGATAAATAGTATTTTACTTAACCGTTATAGTTTTCATTGAAGGTTCAGCACATGGACTACTACCATGTTTTTTTTCAAATTTCAATACAAGACTTTCGGAGATAGAGGGGACCACCGTGCAAACCGAAAATTAACACGATAAACGTAAATAATTTCGAAATGGATCATTGTATCGAAAAATGATCTTTCCACACCCTCAATGTTTTGAAGAGACCTATCTAACGATACCCCACAACATGGGGTGGGAGTGAAAAAAAATCATTTTCATTTTACATGTAAGGGAGGCCCCCAAAAAATATATTTTTTCAAAATTTTGTCCCAGCACTTTGTTGGCATTGTATGTGTATACATACCAAATTACAGCTTTCTACAATTAAGCGTCTAGGCGCTAGACCGCGGACAGACAGACGGACATGGCGAAACTATAAGGGTTCCTTGTAGTTTACTACGGAACCCTAAAAAGGGTGTGAAGAGATTCTTACAGGGTCGGCAACGCATTACTGATGCTCCTGATATTGCAAACATCCATAGGCGGGTGTATGCTTGTTTGCCATCTTAGTGGTATAAAACAAAAATTGTATGCAATTTGTAATTTAATCAAATTAATTTACATGCAAGAATAATTTATAAGATGGCAGGAGTACATAATAAATTAATTTTGTATGATAATTTATTCATATGGCATTGCTATGTCACAGTTTAAACAAACAAGTTATATGCAATAATATGCAATGTCAACCCCAGCCAGTGTTTGGATGGCTTTCTTTATCTAAAGCTCCTGTGCTTCGGAGGAATAAACCAGCTCACAATCACACGACAATAGCCAGTGTCATGTGGTTGTGATGAGCGGAAACTATTTACGGCTTTCTGTGAAAAAAAAATCTTTTCCATTATGTGGCCCGCTTGCTTGTTTGCCTCTGTATACTATACATAATAGAAGCTGCACAAAACATCATAGGAGGTCGGAGGGGCGGCAGATAGCTTAGTTTTATTACGCCAGAACAAACATTTATGTGATAAATATTTGTGTTTGTTTTGTGTATACGCATATGTATTTATGTTACATTTTCAATAGAGTATTTCTTAACAAAAAAAAGTAAATATCTATTGTCTGTTATCCGTAACTCAAACAGATAATTATTCAAGCCTTGCTTGTATCGGAGTCAGGTGGACCTGAGTGTAATTTATTTATTGACTAGTTTATTTATTGATATACTAACGGAACCCACGCAACTTCGCTTGCGTGTTCCCGTGGGAATGTCGGAAAACCACTGTATGTATAAGAAAGCAAACACTAATACATCATACTAATCCTACTGATATTATAAAGGCGAAAGTTGTGTGCGTTTGTTATTCTTCAGGCTCAAATAGCTGAGCCAATATTTGTAATATTTGGTAGTAGGTAGCTAATACTTTGGATTAACACATAGGGTACTTTTTATCCCGAAAAGTACGCTATTTCCGTAGGATTTGATCAAAAGTCTGATATAGATGGCGCTGCTGTGCATAAATAAATACACGCAAACGAAGTTGCGCGGGTTTCACTAGTCTATACTAGTAATAAAAAGAGGAAAGATTTGATTGTTTGTTTGTAATATTATAAATGAGAAAGTGAGTTTGTTTGTTATTCCTTCACGGCTTGACTAAGCAGCCGATCATTATGAAAATTTGTGTACATGTTGTCAGGGGTACAGAGCCCAACATAGGCTATTTCTACGCGGGCGAAGCCGCGGTATAAATTAAAAACTTTAATAGGTTTTAGGGTCGGCAACGCGCGAGTGATGCTCCCGGTGTTGCAAGCGTCCATAGGCTGCGGTGACCGCTCACCATCAGGCGGACCGTAAGCTTGTTTGCCACCTTTGTGGTATAAAAAAAAAAAAAAAAAAGGTACAGTTATAGAGTGCCGCTTCATTACAGGTGTAAACGACATGTCAGTAAAACATAGCAGTACCTTATATTAGAATTAATTATAGTGCCAATATTTGGTCATTGAGATAATAATTGATTAATTTGATACCTATTTAAATTTAATTGCATAGTATGAAAGAAATGAAAAAAAAAAAAGAATTACATAAACTAGAATATCATTGAAGATTTCATGTAATTTAGTTACGCATACAAATTAAAAGCTTGAGATCATTCTAACCTTCACTTACCACTAGTTACCAATCTGCTTGCTGAAAAGTGGTTTAAAATCCGTTTTAAAAGGTCTAATGGAACATAGCGAAAGCGACTTTATTTTATACCACTTAAGTAGGTAATGATTAGATACCCTGGTGTCTCATTATAGAGTAAATAATTTCACGAATCATTTATTTATTGTATGTACTTTGTTCTAGAGAAAATACCTGTAAAGACCTACTCTGTAAACATTATTAATCTCTGGATCTTTTACATTAGAAAAGGGGTCCTCGTGTTGCGCGTAATAATATTATGATGTTCTATTGTCAATAAATCTACTCGGCAAGTGACATCGAAATAATTTTGTTAATGTTTTGTCACCACTGTTAAAATGTTCCATTGTTCCCCTCGTGTTTATATTGAAGTATTTACAATAAGAGTAGTCTGATAGTGTGCTGGTAACGAGATTAGTATGTTTTGTGGCATAGCATGTGCAATATTGGAGCGTTATGGACGTATTATTAGTGAAAAAGTAAGTTTTTTTTAAATATTTAAACTTTCGCATTATTATAAACTAGCGGAACCCGCGCAACTTCGTTGGCGTGTATGCTTTCCCGTTTTTTGTATTATACATAATTATAAACCTTCTTGAATCACTATGTATTAAAAAAACCCCGAATCAAATCCATTGCGTAGTTTTAAACATCTAAGCATGCATATGAACAGACAGAGAGCGAAATCGACTTCATTTTATACTATGTAAATATTATTACATAGTATTAATTTAGTTATTATATAAATCGGGAATTAATGTGATCATACCTTGATATTGCCTGACGTTTCGACCAGGTTGCACCGGCCTTGGTCAGTTTCACAATAGGTTTATCATCACCATGAACCCTTGTAGGGCGAGGGCGTAAGCCACTTAACCACGTACCAAAAATGAACAAGGTTTTGGTGGGATATTTGCGGATTTTTTTTTATTTATCCTGCAATTTTATGGTATCAAGTTATTTTACTTAAATGTAGGTACATATAAAATACTTTGTCCTGAATCACTGATTGAGAATCAACACAGCCTAAACAGCTGTTCGTAGAGACCTGAAACGTGGTGGCTGTGTTCTTTGTATGGATGTTGGTGTCCGATATTATTAGATAAGAAAGATATTAGTATATCATTTTACTGTGTCCCTCCCTACCACAGTGCACTTCGTTATCTGTGCATTGTGCATTTAGTTATCTTTACACCCATGCGAAAACATCCGCCCATATTTAACAGACGGTTTATTAATCGATATCTCCTGTTATTTAATTAATTCTTTAATAAAATATCTTTATACATGATTCAGTACGATTTTCCTCAATTTTTGTATCCAAGGTTTTTCCCGCTACAATACAAGTATTAGTTGGTGGCCAAACAGTTTACATTCTTCCCGCCATACTATAGGTGCTGCAGATAGAATGATGACATGATGAAAATGATACTTTAGTTTTTTTTAATGATATACGGCAAACTAGTAATCGGGTCACTTGATGGAAAATGTTCACCGCCGCCTCCTGTGAACCCGCGCTCTCCGGTCATCTGGTGCCGAAAGTAGGGCCATTGCCAAAGCGCCACGGGCTGTCAATAACCGGGGATGTGTAAATTGGAGATAGTGACCATCCTTAAGGCGCTGTCCCACTGCTGCGCACGAAGAGGCTACGCACGTGTGTTAAGCTTTGCTTTGCAAGAGGATGTACGTGATTGTGTCCACTGCAACCCACGGACACGTTAACCATCAAGTGACGTCATTGATACACGCGTGGCTTGCTCAACATAGCTCAACGCTGTCAACGCCATGCACGCAGTGAATGCGGTACACAGTTTGTTCCACAAAGCGTGCACATCGCTGCGCACGCTGTGGAAACGTAGACCCACGTAGTCATCCACGCAGCTGTAATGTGCCACGTGGCCCACGTGTTCGTGCGCAGCGTGCGCAGCAGTGGGACCGCGCCTTTACTAACACGGATTAACATAATAGGATAGTTTTTATCTTGTCTATAAAATAAATATTCTTAGACGAATCACACAATGCCATCTAGTCCCAAACTAAGCAACTAAGCTTGTACTTTGGGTACTAAATTTCTGATAAATACACTTAAATACTTTTTTTTGTGAATAAATACTTATTATACACAGAAAAGACCAAGGCAAACAAACATGTTCATGCACACAAATGTTTGCCTGGCGCAGGATTCAAACCCGCCGCGGCCCTTGGGATAAAGTGACCATTGCTAGCCACATAGCTAGTCTATCATTGCGGGAATTGGAATAATGGGTAATAGTAAGCTATATTATAACACTATCAGCCAACATTTCTGAAACTCTTTTTCATTTTAATTCCACATTAACTCTCAATCTTTTTTTTCTTTAGTTTTGACAGTGACAGCCGTTAAATTAAAAAATGGTTCTGAGCAATTCACCTTAAATCTTTATTTTTTTTTGCAGATAAAGCAAGCAAGATGCATATGTGGATGTGGTGGGGGTACGACCTCGGCGACTTCCTGTTCCCGGGGTTGACCGTGGACGCGCGCTGGTCGTTCGCGCTCACCTGGATCGCGCTCTTCATAGTTGCCGTGCTTTTTGAAGGCTCCAAGGTGAGATAGACTCATTGAACTAGGTATTATTCTTCGTAAACCCTATTTCTCCTAACTTGACCAATGTAGTAAACAATGTTAGCACGTCTTTTTAACGAAAATAGGCAATTAAATTATCATTCACACTCAAATAATAATAATGGCATTTAACACAACACTCTTATTATTCTGGAGATTTATCGATTTTACACTTGGATAATTGAATAAAAAGACACGCTAAGATTTTTTTACTACATTGGTCAAGTTAAGAGAAACAGGGTGTAGTAATTATATCTAACTGGACAGACTGATCTACATATTGGCGTCCTAACTGACAATCGCATGACGCGGTCAAATGTTTGTAAAGCGAAAAAATAACATTAAAAACATTGTTTAAAATGTTTGTCGAACACGTGATGGTCGCATCGCTTGTTACTTGTTACTTGTTGTCTTGCGGGCCTTCTCCGCAATTAGGCAGCCTATGTGCCCTTTGTGCGTGCGAAGAGTGGGAGCTGGATCACTCCAGCCATCCTAATTCCTCCAGGAAGCCGGCCAGGGACTTGACGTCGCTGAGGACTTCTCGGAGACTGCCTGGTGTTCCCAGGTGGATTGCCCGGTATGCTGACACCTCACTGCATTCCAGCAGGACGTGTGCCGCAGTTTCTTCTGCCGCCATGCAAGCTCTGCACAGGGGACTGTCTGTAACACCTATGGTGAAAAGATGTTTGTTAAAGCTGCCATGACCTGTCAGGGCGCTGGTTATTAATCTTAGTTTTTGTTTAGTTAAGTTAATTATGGACCTAGCGAGGCGAGCGTTCACTTCAGGGAGGGCTTCTTTCGCTTGTCTATAATCTGTGGTGCCTAACCATAGTTTGTTATGTAAAAAGTTGGTATGTTTTAAAATGTTACCTTTGAGCCAGCTGACTGGCAAGGGGAGAATCGGTTCCGGACCAACTGATCTGTTGCCTGATCCCCTCCTCGCCAACATGTCAGCAGCATCGTTACCTCTATCGCCGCTGTGTCCTTTGATCCACTGCAGTGTAATGTGGTTTGAGTGCCCTGCTTTCGTTAAGGCTTCGTGGCATTCCAGAACCAGGCTGGATGTTACCACGTATCTTCCGAGTGCGCAGAGCACTGATTTGCTGTCGGAGCGAATGAGTATGCGCTCGTTTACCATCTTTTTAGCAGTTATTGCATTGGCAGCTAGTAGGATGCCCATGCATTCTGCTTGGAATACTGTATTGTGTTCTCCTAAGGGCATGGATATATATATGTTTAGGTCTTCTGAGAAGACTCCCGTGCCGGTGCCCTCGTCTGTCTTAGAGCCGTCGGTGTAGATGGTCAATGATTTGTGGGCTGTTTTCGGGTTGCTATCTTCGTGTAATTGGATTTTGTATCTCTTATCGAAGATATCCGTTGGTAGTACTCTGTCACACGGTGCCGTTACAAGAGGGTGTATCAACCATGATGTGAGGATGTTTTTGTAGTGTTTAGAGTTGTCGTGTCTAGTTAATTCTAGTTGTTTAAGTCTAAGAGCTGCCTGCGCTGCTTCTTGTTGCACATGTAAATGTAGTGGAGGAAGGTTAAGCATGGCTTCCATTGCTGCCGTCGGGGTTGTTCTCATACATCCAGTGATCGCACAGCATGCTTGTCTTTGTAGGCTTTGTAGCTTGGCGGCGCATGTCACTTGTTCGGTCTTTTGCCACCAGACTAGAGCTGCGTATGTTACCATTGGCCGTATTACTACTGTATACAGCCATTTGAAGATTTTTGGGGATAGACCCCACCGCCGTCCCACTAGTTTGCGGCATTGCCACATGACAATGCCGGCGGATCTGGTCTTTTTCTCAATGTGGCTGTTCCAGTTGAGCTTGCTATCTAGAGTAACACCTAGGTATTTGACTTCATTCGATAGTTGTAATTGTGTGCCGAGTAGGTTCGGGGGGCTGAAGTTACCGAGCTGTCTTTTGTTAGTAAACAGTACAAGTTCGGTCTTGGATGGGTTTACACATAGCTCCTGTTCTTTGCACCATCCCTCCAGTATCTTTAGGGCAGACTGCATTGTGGCGCATGCGGTGCTTGCGTTTGGACCTGTCATAAGTATGGTAATGTCGTCAGCATAGCCCACAGTGTAAAAGTATCTTGAATTCAGTCTGGTGAGCAGGTCATTGACAACGAGGTTCCAGAGTAGCGGCGATAGTACACCCCCTTGGGGGCAGCCTCTCGCCACCACCGCCCCCCCGCTGTCAGGGCCGCCCAGCCGGACTATCCTGTTGCGTAGCATGTTGACAATCCACTCTGTCATCTGAGTTGGGACTTTATGTCTTGTTAGTGCTGTTTCGATGCTACGGAAGTTGGTTTTGTCAAAAGCCCCTTCGATGTCAATGAAGGCCCCTAGACATACCTGTTTGTTTGTAATTGCTTCTTCAATCTTGCCTACCACTTGGTGGAGTGCGGATTCTCGCATCGCTTATTCGCGCGATAATCGCGCGTTCGCGTTCTATAGGACGATGCCTTATGCCCCTGGTACTAGGATTGAAGGATTCATAATAACGTTTGACTGGAATTTTTGTTACACACCATATATGTACATTACTTCATTAAGCTTTACACTTGTTGTATGTTAAATGAATATATAGCTTTGGTATTATTATAAGCAATACCAAAACATGCAAGGAATGTTCTATTTGACAAACAAGCCATACTGTAGAATACCGTTTATAATAATAAACTTGATACCTTTTATTTCCATAGAACTTATAAACACTAATGTCATAATTCATAATAACTTGCTTTATTTTATTGCCAAGTAAAAAGCTATAATCATTCATCTCAAAACATTTTTATTAAAATAGACCTCTTTCGAATCTTCACTGTTTTTCTTACCACCAGTTCAGACGGCTCAATATATATAGGCCCTATATAATATACTAGCTTTTTTGCCCGCGACTTCGTCCGCGTGAAGTTCCGGACCCGTTCCCGTGGTAACCACATTGAATTTCGGAAAAAATTATACACTGTGTCACTCCCTTACAATGTAGCTTTCTACTGGTGAAAGAATTTATGAAATCGGTCCAGTAGTTTCGGAGCCTATTCAATGCAAACAAACAAACAAACAAACCAACAAACAATCAAATCTTTCCTCTTTATAATATTAGTATAGATATTATAGTGCTTATATAATATTACCTTCCTCTAACTGTTCCCTCTCCATTTTTGCCAAATATGTTCAATGTACAGACATATCGGGGTCTACTGTTTTATTATATGTGTAGATATCATCGATTGATAGATAGATATAGTATATAACATCAATAGATATAATAATAATGTTAAAGATAGTATTTAATGATGTTTTACCCGGATTTATACGCAGTTGCCCGAGGTTATGCGAATACAATAATGTGGAGAGGGCTGTCTACTTTTTATTTGTCTTCTAACTTCGCCTTTTCTTTTATGGAGTCCAATTTTGGTTATGTGGAGCAGAACATAAGTACCTACAATACAAAGTCCTATGTGGCATAGGTTTGACAGTCTTCAAGAGCGCTTGTTATAATTTCATCATTGCAGGTGTATCTGGCGAGGGTGCAGCGGGAAGCCCACCAGAAACTGTACCCGTATCGGTCGGATGAGCGACGGAATCTGTTGTGTGAGAGGTGAGTGAAAATCCTGTCTCATACTGATTGAATACAGATAGCGTTAATTACGACCAAAGCTTTCATATCGAGTGGAATAAATGGGGCCGTGATAGTACCACTCTCTCACAGAATGCCGGCGTAAAGCAGCAATGAATTTCTTTAGGTGAGTGTAAAATCCGGACTTTAAAAAAATGACATAAAAGTATTTCCTGTCTACATTTTTCCACAAGTTACTCGACCACTGTCTAGTTTTCGTATGTTGGTTTAATCGGATAAAATCATAATTATATGTATATTTATGTTTGTTAATTGACATTGGATTTCCTTTCACCGCATACCGGCCGCTGCCGACCACTCGTTTATGTAAAATGATTGATTGTAGTAACTGGGCACACGGAATTTCCTATAAACGATCTATACTATAAGCTTGTTTTTTTATCAATCAAGTATGTATGTCCCTCGCACTTTTCCGATACTGACAGAGTGAGATGGGTCATTGTATCAACCTATAGTTACGCTCGCAATCGAAACGCAACTAAAAACAATGGTTACTCTAAAGCAGTGTCGCAAATCGTGTGTTGAGTGGCTCGGTTTAGAACAAAAAGTTTTGTTATAGCTGAGCCACAGCACACGGCGTATTTTAAACGCGCAGATGACGCGCGTATCATTATCCAAGGCAGAGTTGCAATCATTTCATCGTGAGGTCTAACAAACAAAGAGCTCATGTAGGACGGAACTCACTTCCTCTGCACGATTAAAATACACCTTGTTAAAATACACGTTGGCCCTAATATATCATTTTAATATAATACCTATAATATCATTTTGAAACAGAGAGACAGGAGCGATGGAGCCGACTACGAGTCGCAACGCTACCACCGGCCAGTTCAACCGCTGGGCCTCGCTTAGAGTCAGGTATGCAATATGTAGCTCCTTGAACTGTTAAAACTTGTTATGTTATTTTACAGGTTGACGTAAACTGTAATGTTTCCAGAGTATGAAACTGATTCAAAGGGATCCATTAAAAAAAAAACTTTTGACACTTGTTTGTGGCCCTTCTTTTGTTTTGACTAGACTAATACTAATATTGTGAAATGGGACAGAGGGGCAGTAGAAGGAGATTCCGGGTGTCACAAAAGTCGCATGGTGCAGCCAGCATTTAAAGAGGAAAGATTTGTATATTTGTTTTTAAGGAATAAACTACTGTTGGGAAGTTACGTTATCTCCGGGTAACATCTACCTAGATCCATACTAATATTATAAAATGTGATAGTGTGTTTGTTTGTCCTCCCTTCACGTCATGTAATGAACGGATTGATATGATTTTTTTATTGGGGATAATTGAGTGACATAGGCTACTTTTTCCCACGGGATAAAGGGATTCTCATGGGAAAAATATTGATATTTTCCCTTGACCTCGCGGGCGGTGCCGCGGGTAACAGCTAGTATATTATATTTAAAAAAAGGATAGGGATCCTTGGTAAAACAGTGCCCCCAGATTATTATAAAGATTTGTAGCATATGTTTGTCCCGATGGTTTCGTTCAGCAGTTTGCTAGTATTATAAAATACAATTTTGTGGTTGTCGTCAGAATGTTGGTGAACAGCCACCAGTCTCTGATATTCGTGGTGCACAACGTGGTGGGATACCTGCTGATGCTGGCCGTCATGCTGTACAACGCCCATCTCATCGTCGCCGTTGTGTTGGGCATGATGCTAGGTAAATAAATAAAATAATTTTAATAATTTTATTATCAATGATACCAGACCACTAGTGGCTCAGTAAAGCCACTTAACGCCGTCACCAGTTGCAGTCGCTTGTGGTGGCCACCAGTAGCCGGGAACCAGCCGGCTACTGCGGCCGAGTGTGCAACCAGTAGCGATCTCGGGCGACTCCCGCAGCTCGTGACTTGAATACGGCCACCCAAACGCACGATTTGTGCCGATACTATACAAAATGTATGAAAAAAAATCGTCCGTAGATTGTGACGTAGTGGCTTAACGTGTGGGTGCTCTAAGTCTCAAGTTATTTTCTGAAGAAATTAAAGAGTAAAAAGAGATTCATCGCTAGTTTGGTTAATAAATACAATTATATGTATAAAAGTCACCCTTTTAGCCCGTCTGGGGTAGGACCTCCACCTTACAGAAGATCGTAGCCAAATAGCATTGGTCACAGCCATGTGTTCCTTTGCTGCTTCGCTTCGGTGAGTAAGGTCTCCAGAGCTCCTCTAGGGCGGGCCGTATGCTTGTTTTTCAACTTTGTAGTATAAAAATAAGTAATATTTTATAAATCATATTGTTACAGGCTACTACCTGTTCGGCACGAAGCTGACTCGACTGCAGATGCAGTGCTTCGGCACAAAACGCGTCGTGATCTGCACACCGGAGTGCGATGACACTGGTACACATTTTATAAATATATTATAAACATCGCTAGTTACTACGCCGCGAAAACTGCAATAAGTATGCTACGTGAACTATGTGTTACCTACATGCCCAGTTTGAATCCAGTCCATAGTGATCGCCCGGGTACTATGTACAGTCAACGGCATGTCATGTACCTTTCAAATTGTGAAATATTTATTTATATAGATAAAAAATATTTCTAAACGAAGTGCACAACGGCATCTATTCCCAAACTAATCTAAACTTCTGTTATTGGTAGTATGAGATAACTGATGTACTACACATTTTTATAGATACCACATTTTACATGTAATACACATTTTTTTATATACCAAGACAAACAGTCATGTCCATGCGCAATAATAACTAAGCAACATAATCTTGTCTGGGATTCGAATCGACGACCTATATAGCTTATCATTCCTTTATAACAGTAGTGTAGATGGGACAAGACCTTCCCAATAATACTTCCTTTCCCTCCCCGCTTACCAAAGACCGATGTAACACGGAGAAGTGCAGCTGGGAGGTGTGCGAGGGGAAACTCTGCAAGGAAATGGACGGTATCGAGATGCAACAAGCCAGCACCCCACTTACTCCCGAGCCCTTCCGCCCAAACAAATATTAACGGTTGGAATAACATTCGTAACGCATAGGCACTTATGGAGTTAGCTTTATGTAGTGCACTAGCCGTTTTAATAATCCGTTTAAGGGACTAAGTCCTTATAGTACCTACTTGCTTTTTGTCGTAAAATATTGTTTTTGTTGTAGATCGGTAGTATTTATCAATTGTTCCTTGTGAAGCTTTCTTCGTGCATTACATTATTAGATTTTTATTAGCCTGTTCCACTGTTGGGCAACCCCCCCCCCCCCCCTCCCCCCCGGGAGGGGGGGTCCTTATACTCAAAGATCTGAAGGATTAGTATTCAAATTTAAAATACGTATTTTCCATCACATTTTATGAACCCCACGCTCACATTGTTAAA
Organism: Endotricha flammealis; assembly: GCA_905163395.2. Classification (NCBI taxonomy): domain Eukaryota; kingdom Metazoa; phylum Arthropoda; class Insecta; order Lepidoptera; family Pyralidae; genus Endotricha; species Endotricha flammealis. The sequence goes on along the minus strand of LR990855.1, from coordinate 1,328,063 downwards.
TTTACGTATAAACATCACTATGTAAAGATTAGAAATTTATTGTTTAACATATACATAAATCTATTCTTTCAGCTGAGAACACAACGCCACCGCTCTTAGGCACGAATTCTGAATCGGATTACTTTATTTGCCGTACACGCACATGCATACAACCGTCACATTACTTTCCTGCGACGGCGGGGACATCTACCGAGCAAGCCACGTGTTATTATGGCGCGAAAAACTGTCCATCAAAAGTAGCACGAGTGAAAAAGACACAAATACCTTGTTCGCACGCCGAGAGCGAGAAGGAAGATAGCCCTAGTGTAGAAGACGTACAATTACTGAGAACAGAGAGGCAAGGATGCTGCAAGAAGAAACAGGAGCCACCCCCCGAAGAGTTCCAATCTAGTCAAGATGAAGCTAAATGCTGTAAGGATGAGGACTCTACACAGGGTCACCAGAGGGAGGACAGTCCCCAGATTACATGTTGTCACAATGCTAAAGTGCCTTCAGAGAGTCAAGAACAAATAGTGTAGTGTTAGTTGCCACTTAGTGGAAATGAATGTTGCTTGAATGAAGTAATAATGAACTGAACTCTTCAACTTGTGACCATGGTAGATCCAACCTGGTACAAATGTCAGATAATATTAATAATAATTATTCATTTATTTTGACTATAAAAGCTATATAAGTTTATTCCTATCAAGATTAAAGAGTAAAATACACTGTCCGCATGTCAACAGCGAGAGACGCCGCGCTGTAATCGCGACGACGGCCGCGTTTAGTATGATGTCGTTCACACAATAGGCTAGTTGCCGTAAAAAATGTAATTAGTCCGTCTTTTAGATTATTCAAAAATAACGGCAACTCATTTTTTCATTTGTAAATTAGACCAAAAATGACAAAGATATAGCCCATTAAAGTAACGTGTGACGTCACGCCGTGTGGCATTTTTTCGCACGGGGTGACGTCAAAGGCATCCACTCCTAAAATTTTATGCCTTGTATCTTTGTTATTTTTTTGTTTAATCGAAAAAAGAAAAAATACGAGTCCAATATTTTTTTATAATCTAAAATACGGACTAAATATAATGTAAATTATTTTGACCCTATTGCCGCTGGCCAGTGTGTTTTACTCTTAAGGGATAATGGTGTACAACTAAAAATATTTTAGTGCACACATAATTTAAAGTTAAAATAGATGGTAGACAGAACACAATAATTTAGAAATATATTCATTGTTGAGAACGTTCAAAGTTTAATGACTGTACATTTGTGATGTTATTTTAGTTAGCTTTTAGATAATATGGATGACAATCTTTTATAAAACTGTTTCACATCACGGGGGTTTCGCTACGCGGTGCTGAACGTGTGCGTGTGCACCGCCACATTTCATAAACACATGCGGACCAAAACAATAGTTAATAAGAACGCGTGCGATAACCGGCGTGATAGGAAAACTACCCAAAAATTATGACTAAGGGCGCATACACATAGAACGTCCGTTTTTACAGGAATCCATCTCTATTGACGACCTCCGTGGCGTAATGGTTACCACGCCAGACCGCCACCCAGGAGGTCCCGGGTTCGATCCCCGGTCGGGTCATGATGAAAAACGAACTTTTTCTGATTGGCCTCGGGTCTTGGATGTTTATCTATATATGTATTTGTTAAAAAAATATAATATCGTTGAGTTAGTTTCCCATAACACAAGTTTCGAACTTACTTTGGGGCTAGCTCAGTCTGTATGAATTGTCCCCATATATATATACAAATCGCGATGCGGTATACTGTATTGTGTGTGAACTCGCTCACACAACTACTAACACGATCAAATAACGGACCTGTAAAACGGATCGCTATGTGTATGAGCCCTTAGAGCGATAGCACACGACGTATTTAAAACACGCCGTGTGCTACCGCTCCAAATCCGCGTTTAAAATAAAATAATTTATTTTGCAAGTAAAACAAAAAATACACAAAATAAATGAGGTTTGTAAACTTTGCTCATTATTTTGAACGTTATATTAAAATTAAATGATTAGTTAAGAATTTGTAAGATATATTTTGTTTACATATATTATCTTTATTTTTATAGATAAAACGAATTTATTTAGCGTTCGGTTGCTAATTTTTAAAATACAATACGTAATATACTGCCATACTGTTTTACATTATTATCAGTATAATTTTTACATATAAATGGTTGTAAATTGACTACAATAATTAAAGTATATGTTACATATTATTATTATGTATTACACTTTGTAATTAAATTTATGTGTCAGTATTTAAATTGTAAATGTATAACGTACTTCGTTGCAACTTTGATACATACAAAACTGATAATAGGTAATAGTTGTCACATACGCACGTTCGTTAAATAACTTGGTTAGAGACGTGTAGTTGCTGTTTGACAATCAAAATCTGTCCAATTCGACGACCTCCGTGGCGTAATGGTTACCACGCCAGACCGCCACCCAGGAGGTCCCGGGTTCGATCCCCGGTCGGGTCATGATGAAAAACGAACTTTTTCTGATTGGCCTCGGGTCTTGGATGTTTATCTATATATGTATTTGTTATAAAATATAATATCGTTGAGTTAGTATCCCATAACACAAGTTTCGAACTTACTTTGGGGCTAGCTCAATCTGTATGAATTGTCCCTATATATTTATATCATTTTATATCAATTCACATTCGCTTGAGTGCAAGCGTGCTTATAACAGCACGTTTATGCCGCCTTGTTCTTCCCGGTGGTGCTAATATTATTAGTTTAGTTAGTAGCCAAATAGCATTGGTCTCGGCCATGTTGTGTTCCTACGGTGAGTAAGCTCCAGGGTCGACAATGCACGTGATACCCCCGGTATTGCAAGCGTCTATAGGCTACGGTGACTGCTTACCATTAGGCGGGCCGTATGCTTGTTTGCCACCTTAGTAGTAAAAAAAAGACTGGTTGCACTCCGGGAGTGCCGGCAGAAGTGAAATCTTAAACATCAACGTTGTGCATTTTTGAATATTTTCTTATGCTTTTTCGATCAGTCTACGGATCTGACGCCTGTTAAACATTTTTTACACATCTAAAAAGTGCCAAGCCCCGCTAAAGAAGTTTTTACTTCAAAAAGGTTCATCAGATGATTTTGGCTACTCTAGATACTTCGATCTATCTGACGCTGACTGTACTCTATGTACGGTTCTTTACCTATAATAATGTGCAATAATTGACAAAGGAACGTATTGCACTGCTTTGCACACAAGCATGTAAATAGTTTATGTAGGTATTGTAGTGAAGAAATAAGACGTTTCTTCGAACTTTCTAGTGCCAAATACGTATTACTTTTTGTCTTATGTTTACAGTTTAAGTTGTATGTATAGTCGTTGAAATAAATTTATTGTATTTTGTTTACATTATTTTATCCTTACCATTTCTGGAATGGAAACCATATTTTGAACTTTGCGTCCTTTTTTTATGACAGAGCAAAAAGAACGAGCTATAGGTTCACCACTTGCTTATTTATACTCTAGAGTTCACCTGTTAGTAATCAATCATGGCAATCATCCATGACTATCTTGGATGTGTTGCTCCTACCTACCTATAACCCTCTCAACGCCATGTGTATCGTTTTCAATACACAAAAATAACGCTTACGATGCTAACTTGGCGATGGAGTGTGATGAAGGAAAGGAGAAGGATACAAATTGCGACTATCATATTCATTGGACGTAACAGTGGCATATCACCACTATTTCAAATTGATATTCTTGGTCGAAATGCCCCGGACTAGCCACAATCAGTTCATAGTAGTAGCTACTTAGGCTCTACCACTAAAAAAACATGTTTTATGTCCGGGCCCTTTCACTTTTCATGTACCATAGTAGTTTACAGTACACACAAAAACAGCAATAGTTGTGTGTGAGAATAAACAATCAGATGTATCATTGCCATTTGATGTGGACAATAATTGTGATGCAGATACAAGCTACTATCAGACCAATGATACAGAAAAGAAATATCGTAATAGCTGTATTAGTAGTATTAACTTTTGTTTACTAGGAAAAATATCCAACTAATATTATAAATGAGTAAGTTTGTTTGTTATTCCTTCACGGCTTAACTAATCATATGAAAATTTGTACTTATACATATTGTCAGGGGTACAGACAGAGCCCAAGAATGTCTATCAATGTCTATCCAACCAATGGGAAAATATTTTTTCTACTATAGAGGGCACTGTATCGGCCAACAGATGGCGCCACAAGTCGCGTCATGTCATGGGTTGTTTTGTTGTCAAACGATTTCTATCTGTGTCATAAAATTAACGCGAGCAAAGCCGCGGGGAAAAGCTAATTGTAAATATAAATTGTTGTGTACAAGTAGCAGGGATTGTCAAATCACTACATAGTATAAAACAAAGTCGCTTTTTCTGTCCCTATGTCCCTATGTCCCTTTGTATGCTTAAATCTTTAAAACTACGCAACGGATTTTGATGCGGTTTTTTTTAATTGATAGAGTGATTCGCGGGTTTCGCTAGTTATAAATAAAATTTGAGTGGTCATTACATGCAAAAACTCTGTGGTCGAACCATAGATGTTCATGTCAACCTGTGATGTCAACTGTCAAATCATTTTCTTTCTCGCTCCCCCACCTCAAGTAGACAGACAGACAGCCTCCCCTCCGTCAAGCGTGGCTAATCAAGGCACGAAAAGGTGAGGTTTGTCGACATTTTACTCCTTACAAACAGATTTAAACAATCAAAAATACTGCATTTCGAACGTTATATAAAGTTGAAAGACTTTCTCCTGGACTTAAATTTGTTGGCGTGATTTAAATAGATCTACGGAAACACAGGTGAAACGTTGATTTTAAACTTGGAATGTGTTCATTGCGATCATTCAGTTGATCAGTGTACTATTTGTTAGCGTTGTTTAGAACACGTTCAAAACATAATGTTGATGGTTTAAAGTAATATTGTGGACTTGTTTTAGAAAAATGAGCAGCTCGGAGGAGGTATCGTGGATATCATGGTTTTGCGGGCTTCGCGGCAACGAGTACTTCTGCGAGGTGAGTGTTGGAGAGCGAATGCCGTAGCTGTATCGTGACGGCAGTGTACTGACTACTGACGCGTGTGTGTTGCAGGTGGACGAGGACTACATCAATGATAAGTTCAATCTCACAGGGCTCAATGAGCAAGTGCCTCACTATCGGCAGGCGCTGGACATGATACTCGACCTGGAACCTGGTGAGTGCCCACTCATGTACTAGACATCTAGAAGCAAGAACAAATAAAAAATATTTTTATTCAAATAAAATAGGGCCTATTACAAGTTCTTTCAAATCGTCTTTCCTTATCCTACGACCAGTTCAAAACAAAAAATGGTACAGTCATTCATCAAGGGCGCTTGGAAAATCCAACAGATTAACAAAAGTATGGAGACAGACATTGTGTTGATACTCGGTGATATCCTAATAATATCTTCTCCGATGTAAATTATGTAATGATTTGACTTGTAATATTAATTGCAGATGATGACTTGGATGACAACCCTAATCAGTCTGATCTAGTGGAGCAGGCCTCTGAGATCCTTTACGGTCTTATCCACGCACGGTACATATTAACTAATAGGTAAGTAAAAATACATACTAATTAGTTTTATTTGCATTTAGATAAAGAATGCTTTTCTTAGTTATTGTTTTCTGGTATAGACAACAAGCATTTTATATAACTGTTGCCTATGTCTCCATCCATCTTTACTTGTGCTGTTTCATTACAGTCTATAATGCAAACAATTTCATAACCTAGTTTTAGTATACAGAGTAGAGTAGAGTAGTATACAGAGGTTAAGGGTGCGAAAAAACAAACAAAATGGTAACATCATGGTACCTAACCATTTGTTTTGCAAACAAATTTGATTTGATAGGTATAGCTTCATTATTAAGCTTTTGTTGTATTTTACAGAGGCATTGGACAGATGTTAGAAAAGTTCCAAGCTGGTGACTTTGGCCATTGTCCCAGAGTGTACTGCGAATGCCAGTCTATGCTCCCACTCGGTGAGTTGGTAAAAAAAATCCATTATAAAATCAGAATTAATAATGGTAATGCAAATACCAAAACATTAAACCCTGTAACATTACAATATATTACAAAACTCTTTATTGCCATTAAAAATATAAACATACAAACTGAGAAATAACAATATGTAATGAACAAAAGGGGGTCATTAATTAATTATTTAATTATAATACATATTATTTCACTAAAGTTATTATTAATGGCCTCAATCATATTTAGTTATCATTAAGGTTATTTAATGTTTATGTCATTAATGTTAATATGCCTTGATTGATAATATACAAAAATGTAGACAACTCGACCTAGAAAAAATTCTTGAAGTCTTGATGATAAAGGAGATTTGGTGTTGTATGGCACCAACACCGAAAGTCATGCTGGGAAAGAATTATGCTATTTTGAATCTTTCATTATGTTGTATTAAAAACTTATTTTATGCCTACACACATTAAAAAATATATTATGGGTATTCTCTTTTAAAAATCATATAAAAATAGTGAAAATTTTTTTCCTTTTATCTATTCAATTTGACATCAATCAAGAAGAGGATGTTGTGCACCAGTAGCATAGCAATGGCTAGTAAAAAAAAAACGTATAACTCTATTTGTTTTGGTCCAGGCCTCTCAGATGTCCCCGGTGAGGCAATGGTGAAACTGTACTGTCCTCGCTGTATGGAGGTGTACACACCTAAGTCGTCGCGACACCATCACATGGACGGAGCGTATTTTGGCACTGGTTTCCCCCACATGGTGTTCATGGTGCACCCAGAGTACCGCCCTAAGCGTCCCGCCTCACAATTTGTGCCAAGGTAAAATCTATAATTTTTCTAACCAATATGGACTGTTTGAAATAAAATGTTTGAATTATATTCAATTCCGTAAGTTATTACTTAGCTTAGGGCTCCTGCACATAACTGCGAATTCGCATCGCAAATATCTGCAAACTCGCGCATCGCTTTTAATATCGAAAAATGATGTGATGTGAATTCGCAGTTACTTGTGTGTGGGGAGCCCTTATTTCTATTCAGCGAGGGCTGCAAGCGTTTTGGATATGCTGCCATAAGAGCCGCCCTGTCTTTTATTATTACTATAAATTTTGTTATAGTTAAATTTTTTGTATAGTTTAGTTTTTGTAATTTGACCATATACTGGTCACTGTCTAATGCTGAATGAATTTCACATTTATGTATGAATTTCACATTTATGTATGAATTTCACATTTATGTATGAATTTCACATTTATGTATGAATTTCACATTTATGTATGAATTTCACATTTATGTATGAATTTCACATTTATGTTAACGTGAAACTGTTTCCGTCAGGTTGTACGGCTTCAAGATCCACCCGCTCGCGTACCAGATCCAGCAGCAGGCGGCGGCCAACTTCAAGGCGCCGCTGCGCGGGCTCTCGTACAACAACGGTAAACGCTAGGCCCGGCCCGACACAGGCTCGCGCCATCGGCCTCCGACATGGCCACACATTGGACACTACTAAACACCTCTCCGTTGATGTTGGAAGTGTTTTGTCTTACTCTATGTGATATCTTTGAAAAGAGATGACAAATACACTATTATCTTATCATAAGAAGGTATATAGTATAGGTTTACAATCCAATCAAAAGATATTGAGTAATTTACTATTATAAGTCCCTGAATGAAGTTTGAAAGTATAGCAACTCAATTTAAATCACAATACCTTTTTTTATAATCACTTCCAATCTTACTTTAACTTCAATAGTGTTTAAAGCCATTAAATAAAATGAACCTCATTATGTTTTCTTTATTAAAAAAATAATCTGAACCCATTTGGTAAATGTTTGACACCTATGGAGGGAACATTTTCACCACCAACAAAGAGATGCATTTGATGTATTTGTATTAATGTATTTTTGTATAACAAGTTGTGTGTAACAGTAACTCGCTCGTTGTTGCATGGAGGCTGTGCGAGTTCACATGCGCGTGCGATTGTACGACAGATCCTGCGCAGTCAGGTAAACAGGATTTATAATAAGATCTTGTAACAATGCGTGCTCGTGTGGACTCGCACTAAAATGTTGATAATCATGTATTGTATTCTCTCTTTACTGTTGCTTGAGTTACTATTCACATAAATCAACTCCTAATATTACCCTAAATCAAAATCAACATTTTTAAAATTTCTGGATTTGTGTGATACCATGGAATCGACATAAAGATTGTCTCTATTCATTGAAATTGCACATTTAAGTATTGAAATACATTTTAGGGTCGGTTCTAAAAGATTCTAGATAAGTTACAGTTAATCTATCTGTCACATAGAATGTCGGAAATAATAAATAGATAACTACTTACTTAAAATCGGCCCTAAGTTGAGTCAAGTTTGTTCGATGTTGATCTTTATGTCGTTCCTGGAGCATCTCGCACTGTGAAGTTTGTGTTCCTTCTTTCCGAGCTACACTCACGCTTGTAACACGTCTCGCTCTGACATATTCTCGGTGCGACTTTTGACTTCGCGACGGCAATGGCGGGGTCTGTGTCAACCGCGCGCGGTGTCGCTGTCGTTGGGAATAAAGACAATAGTATACAAAAAAATCAATTAGCTTTATTTTCGTTTTCCCGTAGAATTCGAGTCCCGAATGAATGGTAATGTTGTTATAGAAAGAAAGATTTTCAGTATGTGTGATTTTTAAGTTATTGAGTAAAGTAGCGGTAGGATCCGCCTTTATGCTCAGCGACACCGCCCGCGCCCCCGGCGTGCCGTGCACGCGTCGCGCGCGCGTCTTGCGGCTCTGCTCGCGCGAGCCCGTCGCCCTTGTATTGCGATTGCTCTCAATAAACAGTTGGACAAGCACTGGTCTTTTTCTTGCCCCTAACCTGACCTTTGTTTGCCGCAGAGACGAAGACCTCCAGTAACATTCCCAAATGATTAGCCCGTCGCCGGAGCCGCGGCGCGGGCGCGGGCCGGAGATGGCGGTGCTAATATTTATTGCGCTATTTATGACTAAACAATACTTGTTTTCAATTAAATAAAGTTTATTTTTACGTTTTCTGTAATATGCTTTTTATTTAGTTTGTGTATTTTTGTTTAATTTTATGTAAAATAATCACTATATTCACACAGCAAAGCAAAGTTTATGAAGTCTGCAAAGGCGAAAATTTTTTTATTTATTTTTTATTAAACCGCTGATCGTGGAGACCTGAAACTTGAAGGGTGTGTTCTTTGTATGACGTAGGCATCCGGTAAGAAAGGATTTTCCGATGATACATTATAAAACCACTCTTAATAAAACAAAATGAGTATATCAATACTTAATAAAACAAAATGAGTATATCAATATTTTTTATTTTGTCAATATAGAACATTAAATGAATTATATTAAAATAATGCCTTAATCTAGCTTAGCCTAGCTGTTTGTTACAAATAATCACATGGTGCGGCGGGCGCGGCTTCGCCTGTCCTATGAGATTCCAGAACTCAAGTGCGTGTTACTAAAATTAAATCTATCGTAACGCACCAACAAATTGTTATCAAACTTGTTCGCGTCCCCAATTTGTCGCAGCGAAATTATCGTGCAAATGAAGTGCGTCTATTTCATCCACCGCTTTCAATTAAAAAATAGTTACGACAATGGAATTGCGCTCTTTAAGCCACGGGTAAAATAGGATTTCTAAATTGTTTGACTTAAAACTTACATTTGAATGTCCTTATCCGATTGTAGCGACCGTGGATGCGATGCGCGACCGCAATTGAGTCGCGCGGCTCACTGCTGTATGAATTTATATGAAGCACTAATGAAACCTCGTGACAGCGTCGCACGACTGGTGTGGTGTGGCCATTCATACGAGTGCGCTGGTCGCGGTCGCGAGCATCGGAATGATATTTACCTTTAGTTACTAGTAGGAGGAACATTTTGTGTATATTATTCGAAAATTGATAAGTTATGACATTTCCATATAGGAATGGTTTTACATCAATGACAAAGCCACGCCCATAACTGCGAGGTTCAGTAAACAACTTTATCAACAATAAAATTAAATAAATATGGCCGTCGGTGTCTTATAATCTGCGGGGTCTATTCTCGTAATATAAACAGTCGTCTCAATCTCGAGCGTTTTAGCTCGTCTTATATTTTGTATGAGAAAGGCAACGCTTGAAAATTGAGACTAGATTTTAACTGTTCTTATTACGATAATAGACGCCCTAATGCCTGTTGTCTCCACACAATTCAGACTAAATTATTCTTATACAATAAACCTTCGTATTCACTAGTAAACAGTTAATGTTTTACGTAGCGGCCTAAAAATATAAACTCAATAATTTAAAAAATAATGTGAACAAAAGCTTATTAATTAACGCGTAGCGTACGCGACCACGTGATGCACGAACTATACGTATAATGACAAAATATACTTTCTTCAGTTGCCTAAGACGTGTAAACCCTGTTTCTTTTGACTTGACCAATGTAGTAAACAATCTTAGCGTGTCTTTTTATTCAAATATCCATGTGTAAAATCAATAAATCGCCAGAATAATAAGTGTTGTGTTAAATGCCATTTCTAACTATATCATTATTATTTGGGTGTGAATGATAATTTTAATTGCCTATTTTCGTTAAAAAGACATGCTCAGATTGTTTACTACATTGGTCAAGTTAAAAGAAACAGGGTCTAGGTAGACAGACGCGCACATATCAATCTGTATAGGTAGTTACAGAAAGTGCCAGATACTTGCTGACCAAGGTGCTACAAATACAGTCTCGACATTTGAGTTCTTCAGCTTTAATACGTGTGATGCGTACGTCACGCGAATCTTATTTGCAAGGCCAACTTTATAAACCTGCGTGCATTTTTTTTTACGATGATCTCGATTGCACGCTGGCTCTGCATGGTCAAAAACCGGCGTTGCTGATGAGTATACACTAGAGTCCCCGAATGACAAGTTTTAGCAAAACTAATTCCCAACGATCGGTTCGAAATTTGCACAATATTTTGTTATAGCGGCTCTAGTCCATACTCGCTAAGCTGGAATGAAACAAAAAAATACACAAAAATGGTTAGTCGAAAGGAAGACAACAACGTTATCTCACCGAAGTGAATAAATATTCCGCCAGCGTAAAGCTTAACATTCGTACCTAGTTCCGGGGCCGCGCGGCCTTCTTCCGTCGCCGGCCCCCATAATCACAGACTTACATTCCTTCGTAGAAAAAATAAAATAACCAAACATATTAACACATTAACTTCATGATAACATTTAGTGGGTCCACGAGACGAACAAGTGCACTTGACAAGTCTACGTGAGTCTACGTGAAGAATATTAATCGTTCACCACGTTGATTTGACGCTACCGTCAATCTGCGGCTTGATCGCACTTGTACTACATGATGAGAGAAAGTGCCTATGAAGGCCTCTAAAATAAATAATTATTTTTTTTGATAGAAATTTTGATTGACGGGACAGAGGTTGACAGCAACTACAATGGGCGTCAAGTCTTCCAAGTGAAATTTGTCAATCACGTGAGACTTGTCAAGCGCACTTGATCATCTCGGGGACCCTTAACATTACAGTGCAAAATTTAATCAGAATCTTATTTATTACACATAGATTACTTTGTCAAAATTCTCCCGTTCGATATACCCATAGGACGTATGTTATTGAAAGCAATTTTAATGTTAACAGCAAAGTTACATTAATTATTTCAATATATTTTTATAAATAAATTATGGAACATAAAATTAACAGATGCCAAGTGATCCGACTGACATTAATTTGCAAATGGATATAATAAAAATATCCATGTTGATCAAATAAGGTTTACAGTGCCACAAACGTATATGTACCGTTGGCCAAAACTAGAACTAATGGTATTCATTAGTTCTAGTTTTGGCCACCGGTAATAACTCAATAGCGTCGATCCTAGCGCGGCATAGATGAGTCTGTGGCACTGTAGGAATCATTACAATTCTATACTACTCAAAGCAAAATAGGACTCCAAATTTAGTACTATAAACGACCACAACTTTTATCAACATTGTCATGTTATTTTAAATATTTTTATTGACCACAATATATTGGTACAAAAGGCGGACTTAACGCTAAATGCATTATCTACCAGTCAACCTTTGGGAAGTGCAGATATTTACGAATGCGGTTTTAAATTATATGACATACAATAAATAATACTTAGATGTAAAACAAGTTTTTCCATTATACTGATAATTATACTAGACACAATACATACATAAATGTCATATCATTTTACATGTTGATGTAAATGTCTGTAATGTGAAATTGATTCAAAAGGATCCACCAAACATTTTATGTGGTAAAAATTTGTGGCCCTTATTTTGTTTTGATTAGTAAATTATTATATTCTTTTGAATGAGCCTCAATCAAAATTGTATGATCAAGTCCAGTCGATCAAGCAATTTTGACGTGGCTTAGTACCTATATGAATGCAGTACTTAACAAACAATAAACGGTCCCATTAGTTTACAGTTTCCCGTTGGAAATGTTAAAAATTATGTCATTTTTTTTCTTAACTATCCTTGCTATCTAAGTAGGTGGTTACATTACGTCCCGTACGCCAAGAAGCGCGGGCCGCTAGAAAATCCTAAATTCTTTCCAATTTAGAATTATTTCATTTACGTTCCTGTTTCTGAAACGCATTTAAATAATATCACAATGAATCTAAAGCTGTCTCTTTTTTCCTTCTTTAAGGGCCCCATATACGATACGATCCGTCTGTACGATCGATCTGATGCAAATCGTGACGATTGACGAGTGACAAAAATGACGCACATACACGAAACGATCGGTCGCAACGATCGATCATTTACTTGTTTGAAACTGAAGAATAAAGACGTGTTAAAATAATTTAATACGTGCCCCATAAAATGGAAAATGAACTTCTTTTGCTTATTTCTTTTTTCCAATTGTAGGGAAGTATAAGTTGAGAGAGTGTTGCGTGCGGCGTCCGGCGTCAAAATGAGACAAAATCGAATCGTTGATCGTAAGCCATATACATACACTGTCGATTCATCGTTACGATATTCATGATCGCATCAAATCGCAAGGGTTTTTGTTGCGATCTGCGATATCGTGTTCGATGAAGTAAATCGTTAACGATCTGAACATACATACACTTAAACGATACGTCTGTACGATCCGTCGCATCAGACCGATCGTAACGATGAATCGATAGTGTATGTTCAGATCGTTAACGATTTACTTCATCGAACACGATATCGCAGATCGCAACAAAAACCCTTGCGATTTGATGCGATCATGAATATCGTAACGATGAATCGACAGTGTATGGCTCTTTACGATCAACGATTCGATTTTTTTCAAGTAAATGATCGATCGTTGCGACCGATCGTTTCGTGTATGTGCGTCATTAGATTTACAGGAATTACTTTGCACGTCAATACAGTTTGACGGTGACAGCTATAATTAAATGTGTTGTTAACTTTAAATGTGCGTTTCGGAAACTGGCTATTAGGCTTGCTACACACACATTCGGGACGGCCTTGCACAGCGGGGCGGTGAAATTGAATATAATGTAGATAATTATTCGGGGGGAAAGTGGCTTTGCCACACATATAAACTACATAATTAAAAATAAATACCGCCGAACCGTATGTGTGTGTAGCAAGCATTACTTAGAATACAGGACAAGTCAGAAGTAGTGTTCGATTGCATTTGTACGCAACATACCTTGTCAAATATCTTCGCGCCTGCGCGTCGTCTACCTATGTTCCATCTGATATAGTTTTGCCCATACATAAAAAAACTATAGAAAAGAAAGATAGGCCATATGGGCATGATCTATCTGGTCAAAACATTGACGAACCTGTGCTAAATTAAAAGTCTCATTTGTGAATCAGTACTTTTAAAAAAATACACTGCCAATGAAAAGATTCGGTTCTTTTGAGGATGTGGTTCTTTGACGTTTAACTTACAGACATGGTTCGCATACAATTTGTACTAACCCGCATTTCTACTGGAAAGTAAAACTCCCAGTTTTGTGGTTTTGACATTGTCTAATTTTATTGACAATTTAGGTACCTCATTTTTGACGACTTCTATCTGTTCTGTATTCTGAGTACATATAAAAAAATACCAGTATTGGCCATTCTTTCGATACCGATATTATAAACCCTGCGACATCGTACCTCAGCCCGCGTCATGATTAGGTACGTTGTGATCACAAAAAAGAACAATAATTAAAACAAAAAAAACTGCCTTTAGAAAAAAAAAATACCACATTGATTTTAATACTTCAACACAAACGTCAACGAGATCCAACAATTTTGGAAAAAAAAAAGCAATAGACAATAATTTAGTACTACCAACATAATAGGAAAAAATGTCAATAGAAATGCATTCCTACGCAACAAAATTTTTCGTCACCTGTTTTGGGTGCGTTCCGATTCAGGCCATCAGTTCCCAGTATGGCATGAGCAGGTCGCCGGCCGTCTTCAATCCCTGCGGCCGAATGAAGTTCATCTCGATGGTCTTGAACCTTTTCTTAAGCTCTGCGTCGAAGAGCGCGTCCTCTGGCGGCGTGAGGCTGACGGGCGCGGCGCGTTCGTCGGCGGAGGCGGCGACGCGCGCCGCGGCAGAGGCCACGCACGAAGCGAAGTGCCGCCGCAGCGCCCACACCTCCCACAGCGAAGAGCCCAGTGCGCGGGAGCTCGCCGCGCACGTCTCCTCCATCACGTACGGGTCCGATGACACTGCACACAAGTAAACCAAGTGAAATCGTTATTCAGAGACTAAGACGCCATTATGCACTTTCTCTAGTAATACGGAAAGTACCACCCACTCACAAACTATCAATTATCTTTCGGTTAGATGATGATGCTTTCAATCTGGAATTGATATTTCCCTTCTTCTCCATATTCCCTTCCTTGTAGCAGGCAACGTATTGGCAACACCTCTGGTATGATTGATAGGCGACGGTAACCACTTTCCATCAGTATAACATAAAAAAAATCAGCAGCAAGTACAATAAAATATGACAAGGTACTGACTGATAGCGGGCGAGTCTTCCATGCAGATCATGCGCTTGAGAGCGGGGTGGCGGTGCAGCAGGTTGGCCAGCAGCTGCAGCAGACCCATCGCATCTTCAGGCGGCGCCAGCAGCGCCAATCTTGACACGCGTTTCGCGAACGCCGCCGCCAGACCTTCAGGCAAGTGGGTAGAGCTCAGGAATATATCAGCCAGGTGCAACAGCCGTCGTTTGTAGCGTGTAGCGAACATCTCCGGCTCGAACATGGCGTACAATCGATCGTACAGCGCCGGATAGTCGATGTTGTGGCGTCGCACCAGTTCCAATACTCCTTGAAGCGCCAACATGCTTATAGGACCACCTTTGGAAACAAAATCATATTTTATTTCTTTAGAATAAATTATTAATTAAGCATTGACAGGTAAATGGCGTTATTTGTTACTAATCAAAAGTAATTTATGTTACGAAATGTAAATAAATAACATTTGTTTGACTGACAAGCAAGGCAGGCAAAGAAATGAAATGATTTGTTGAGTTGCCATTTACGATAAATAATTTTTATAAGACAAATCAGTCCTTCTTGTTCCACTGCAACTAATGAAGAACTCAACTTCTTCAGTTTTATGATTATGCTAGCCAGTTTCTTGTACGAAAAGTAAGCAATTAAGCTTGTTACTCCAACATTTTCATTGAACATATTTGTTTCTCAGCATCTTTTGTATTAACATTTTACCACTACAAATAAACTAAGCGTACAAACCGGCATCTAGGCTGTCACACAGCATGTCCGTGGCAAGATGCGGCTTGGCCAGCAGCGGCATGAGCCGCTCAACAAGCAGAAGGAGTGCTCGGCGCTGCGTGCGCGGGTCGCCGCATAATGGCCACTGGCACGCGAAGCTCCAACAACGATTGGCGTAACGACGAACCACCGCCGCGTTGTACGGGAATGGTGGTTTGTCTATTTACATAAACATTAATTAGTTTAACTGTAAATATCTTATTTATTAAACTACTATCGGATTGGACAGAACCCACTGTAATGCCCATGCAGTCTGTTTTTTTATTATTGTAATACAATTTTTAAAAAACTTAGGCGGTGCTAATGTCACCAAAGAAATCTTTGTATAAAAATACTTCAATTTTTTTTCCAGGTCCAGTGGTTTCATAATACTTCTTTACACAAAAAAATAAAATCGCTTCAGCTGTCTGTTCTGCTTAGATCTAACTACTCATGGATTCTAATGCAGCAGCAATAGACACAAGGACCCACTGAACGAAAGCGGGAAACTCTCAAACGCAGCAAAAGTTAATGTTGTGCAGGTTTCGCTAGTTTATGTATAAAAACGGGATTTCATTACGGGGAAATTGGTAACAATACTAATATCACCAATATAACATTGTAAATTTTTTTTTTAATACTACACAGGTGGCAAACAAGCATACGGTCGGCCTGATGGTAAGCCGTCACTGTAGCCTATAGACGTAAGCAATACCGGGGGTATCACTCACGCGTTGCCAACCCTCCCAATCCCCCAAGTGGAGCTCTGGAGACCTTACTCACCGTAGGAACACAACATGGCCGAGACCAATGCTATTTGGCTACAATCTTCTGTAAGGTGGAGGTCCTTCCCCAGACGGGCTGCTCCGATTTGAGCGGATTATCCGCTGTGCCCTACCTCTCTTAAATATTATATAAAAGGTGAACCGACAGGAGACGATTGGTACACTAAGATTTTAACAACTTACTTTCTGAAGCACACAGGATCTTCTCCTCTTTCTCGTCAGTGTCTCGCTCTTTCACCTTTATCTTTGCTTCTGTTGGTATTTCTGATGCAAGGAGTTTATCCAGTAACTCCAGATAGTTCTGCATGTATACCGTGTTTGGTGATCTGCAGACAGAAAATATATTATTCACTGGAATTCTCCCAATTATTTAATTACCTCAGTAAGAAATAAGGCATTGGATAGTGGTGATTGCTTACAAGATAAGCTACAAGCTTATTTTATTGATTAAACCAGTGATTTGCACAAAAGCGTATTACATCCCTTTTTTTTAAAATAATTTTTCTATGACATATAAAAAGTCATCACAAATACTTTCCCCCGAGCGGGAATTGAACAACACACCGGCTGCCATAGATGTACTTACTTGCGATAAGCTAATGTGGAGAGAACTTTAAGTCCGTACTGCTGGACATCTCTGTACTCTGTGAACTCCTGAAACCGAGCTATGGGCGCTGACATGGATATGTCTGAGTCTAGGAGAACTGTGAATATATTCTGGAACAATCAGAATAAACATAATATTTAATATTCATAAATTTTTTATTTATTTAATTAATTAATAGTATAAAAAACTGATCTCATAGGTCATAGGTATAATTTGTAATATTAGTCCAGAATTCTAGATTATACATTCTTTTAATTCTCCTTTATACTGTCTGCTATCAGCCTTGCTTTAACTCATTTTAGTAAGTAACTAAGAATTTTATTTTAATAGATAAATTTTTTTTAGATTTATACCTTTAGCCTAATAGATGGGAAGAAATAACCAGCTGAGCTCTCCAGCGGGTATTTCCCTTCCATCTGGAGCAGTTTGCAGCTTGTGACAAGCGCTTGAAGCCTGGAGCTCGTGCGGCCGCATTTGACGCATTCCAGGCACCTCGTGAGCGCTGCTTCGTAACATTCCCGGAGCCATCTTGTGTATTCTGCTTCTGGGTTTTGATCTAAAATTTAATATTTTAATTTAGCCATTGTTTTTCTTATCTCATGTACTTATAGAATTACAACTAGTAGGATATAGTACTAGTGTAATCACAATAAGGCCGCCTTACTGCTAAAAGCAATCTTTTCAAGGCTTATATTAATGTAGAAGGTATTAAATAGATAATTTACCTATTTGTATGAAATATATCTATACTAATATTATAAAGAGGAAAGATTTGTTTGTTTGCATTGAATAGGTTCCGAAACTACTGGACCGATTTCAAGAATTATTTCACCAGTAGTAAGCTACACTATCAGGGAGTGGCATAGGCTATATGCTATGGCTTTTCCGAAATTCAATGTGGTTCCCACGGGAACGGGTCCGGAACTTCACGCGGAAGAAGTCGCGGGAAAAAAAGCTAGTTTTTTATTTAAAAAGTTGGTTTTCTAATTATGATATTATAAACCATTTCTTATTTACTTCATTGCTTATTATTATGTTATTTTTTCTACGAGACTAGGATGAAAAATGAAAAAATATTTATTTAGTAAGTTTGTTACAAATTATTGTTGTACTGGCTCCCACTTTAGGTTTCCCTGTGTTATGGGAGTCAGGCTCTTCAATGGACTTAGAGTTACTTACTAAGTTACAATAAATAGAGTTAGTTTATTCTAATTAGATAGGTACCTATATCTAAAGTTTTATTTATTTATGTTTTCTTATTATTTTTATACTGAGGATTACTGTTGACTTGCCAAATAAAATAAGTATATTTAATTATTTTATTATTGTTAATTAATGTTATTTAATATTCATAACAAACATGTTTATGTATAATAAAGAGATGAAACAGCAAATTCTATTTTTATTCTTAAATACTGTTTGGCAATATGTTGAAATGCAAACAAGGCTCCAATATCCGTGACCTTGAATATAGTTATCAATGCAAAATTCAGTCATTTCTGCACCAAAGGATATTATGAAGGCCTGCCTTGGAGAAACCAACTTATATAAAGTTTATATAAAATAAAGAGGTTGAAACAATGTTTCGTTCGGTAATCATCGCAATTACACAAGCCGAGCGTCGTCTGCTGTCGGTTCACCTTTTATATAAGCTAAAAACGTCACATGTCGCAAAATGTGACCAAACATGCAAATTGCTGGGCAGGGCCAACAATCATTTGTGAGCCCCAAAAATGCATATTTGGTGCCAGTAAAGCAGGAGAGAACTTATTCAACACCCCTTTTCACGCAAAATCAATAATTATAACGATAACTTCGTCCTACACGACCTTATACCGCTTATAGAATATACTCACTTATTGGCTTCAGTGGAACGATATCTTCGATTAAATCTCCTCTTTTCAGTAATTCGCTAAATATTACTTCAATTGTAAGCAATAGCGGCGTGTAATTCTCCGTTTCAGCCTGAAATACAACGAAATAGTCGCAAATAAAAAACGTAACATAAGACACAAATTTCGTAACACAATTACGGATTCATCGTTAACTTTTTACTCACTTCGAACATTTGCAGAATATCAGCAAGATTATTTGCATGTTTTCTAGAATTTAAAAACTCTGTTGCTTTATTGCGTAGTTGGGCTGAGAGCATTTTTGATAAATTGTGTTGCACGACGGCCATTTTTGTATCAAGAAGACTTTTGTCACTCAAGTTGACAACTTAAAGAAAAAAAAATATTGCGTTGCGTTTTTGCCTCATCCGGGAAACGAGACAGTCATGTTTTCTCATTAAAAAAACTTTTGTAGGGTTTTCATTTTATTTATTTTTGTCATTTTTCAATGCTAAGCAGTATCGAAAAGTGTAAAATGAAAATCATACTGTGGAAAGGCAATAAAGTATCAAACCATTAAATAAGCATTTTGTGTTTAACTTTCGTAAGGTTGCCACGAAGTAAAGTTCAGTAGAAAAAAAATACTTTGATTGAGGTTATGTGTCAAATTATTTACGAAGCCTTCACGAGAAGAAAGCGGCATTTGTTTTGATTAAATTTTATTTCGTAGTATTATTATAAGGCAATATGGACGGTGATTTATATGACGAGTTTGGTAATTATATTGGACCCGACTTGGAGTCGGACTCTGATGATGAACAGAGCGTGTACGGGCAGGATAATCGGGACGCCGACGAAGATGCTATGGAGGAGGATGAGGACGCTGATGCGGAGCCCGAGGCGGCGCCAATGTCTGTGGTGCTGCATGAAGACAAACGGTAATTTGTGTATTTAATTTTATTCACAAGATGATATTATTTTTTTAAGTTTGTATGAAGAGTTTCCTTTTTGTTGTTAGCAACAAGGAAAGCTTAGTTTTTACTGATTTAAAATATCAGCATCAGCGGAATAGATGTTATATAAAAGCCATAAGGTAACTATTAAGTAATCTGTGCCTATGCTACAGAAGACTTAAAATCAGTGTGGAATGAGCACTTCAATAGATGTTCTGCAGCATTTGAAACAAAATTGACGCACTGTCAGCAGCAAAAATAATTGTTAATGCTGCATCATACACATCAAGCACACAACCAAACCATATTATTTTATTAGACTTGTTTCAATGTTTAGGAGATTTTTAAAATGACACTGTATTAATGACCCTTTTTTCCAATGTCTATACAATTTATAAACCCTGTTTTTCTTAACTTGACCCATATAGCAAACAATCTTAGCACGTCTTCTTAACGAAAATAGGCAATTAAAATTATCATTCACACCCAAATATTAATAATATAGTTAAAAATGGCATTTAACACAACACTCTTAGTATTTGGATGATTTGTCGATTTTACACATGGATAATTGAATAAAAAGACATGCTGAGATTGTTTACTATAGGGGTCAAGTTAAGAAAAACAGGCTAAAGGTATATATGTTTTTTCAGATATTACCCACAAGCAGTGGAAGTGTATGGTCCAGATGTGGAAACTGTAGTTCAGGAGGAAGACACACAGGCACTTGACAAGCCATTGGTTGAGCCTGTCAAACATAAGAAGTTTCAGGTATATGAAGGGGATTATCTACTTATCATTTTATCTCTGTTCTTTTCAATATTCATGGTGAAGGGATTTACTCTTACAGTAATACATGAATAACTGTAATGATAGAATATCCAACATTAAACATTATTATTATATTAAAAACGAATCCATTGCTTTAATCTGTTTTTTTAACCATTACTTTAACTTTAATTTGTGCATTTCCGATATTGACAAGAGTGAAATGGATCACTGTATCGCCCAATAGCAACACTTGCAAACACAACATTACCAATAGTAATGATTATGTGGACCAATATGAACCAATAGCAACAAAGTAAAAAATTTCGGTATTTAGTCTTAAAAATAATAAATTATAGAAGATTACCATTATAACGAATGCACAAAGTAAATTTTCTCTGTATCTGTTCACTAATATAAAACTTTACAGGTGCAAGAACAACAGCTTCCTGAGACGAAATATGATATGGAGTATCTTGCTGACATGCTGGATAACACCAACCTGATGAGGAATGTCACCCTGATGGGTCATCTACATAATGGTGAGAAACTTTCCTGATAAAAATGGGTGCTAGTAAATGCCCAATACTTGGAAGAGAATCGGGGAAAAGGGATAATAAAGGAGTTCGGCATGGAAATCTCACTAAGGGTGCATTGTGACGACGCAAATTTTTTCTTGCGGCTGCCGCATACTTGTTTAAATACGTGTGTAAATAGTGCGACAGCCACCGGACAGCCTCGTATCGCCCGCGCCATGTTGACACGTTTAAATAATGTTTAATTTGCTATGGATGGAGCAAAGGCAGCCAACAAAAAAGTTTTCGCGTCGTCAAAACGCGATCTAAACCAAGTGCGCTGCCTCAGCTGATATTTTGTTAAACCTCGTACCTCGTGAATGCGTCTACAACAACCTGCACTCTATTACTTGGTGTATCTTTTAAATTCTGTAACTTATTTTCAGGTAAAACATCATTTGTAGATTGTCTAATACGCCAGACGCATCCAGGGACAATTAATAACGAAACCACAATACCAATGAGATACACAGACACATTATTTGTGGAGCAGGAGCGCGGAGTCTCAATTAAATCTATGCCTGTAACTCTTCTGTTGAAGAGTATTAAAGGAAAGTCACATTTACTTAACATCATGGATACGCCAGGTCATGTAAACTTTAGTGACGAGGTTACAGCGGCTTTGAGGATATCTGATGGTAAGTTTAATTTATAATAATAATAAATCTTCATTTTGTTATACAGCAAGATGACAAGCAACATTGTGACGGCATACTCTCTGATTAAACAATTTAACTTTTATTTGTATTGTTCCCATTTGGAGGAGGGTGTCTAATGTTACTGTAAAATTTATATTATTAGGTTTTTAAAATCGTGGACACACATCCGTATATGTCGTGGGCATCCGATAAGAAAGGATTTATCGATATTGCCGCGGGAAAGGGAGACACTTAAACATAGTCGCCCGAGTTTTGCTATTTGATAATAATATTAATATTATTTTGTTCTCTTACAGGTGCAGTACTCTTCGTAGATGCAGCAGAAGGTATAATGCTGAATACAGAGCGATTGCTCCGCCACGCAGTACAGGAAAGAGTGCCTCTCACTCTATGCATCAACAAGATTGACAGATTGATCTTGGAATTGAAACTGCCGCCCGCGGATGCTTATTACAAGTTGAGGCATATTATTGATGAGTTGAACACCATGTTGGAAACCAACCAGCCTCAGGATAATCCAGATGAACCTGCTACTATATTCTCGCCATTGTTGGGTAATCTATAATATTTCATTCCATTTTGTATATCGTCATCATCGTTGAATTTCACGGGAAATTTTGGTACAAGACTTCCGGTGAAATAAAAAAAATGTACGATGCGTTATAAAATAATGTATGTGTGTTTTCAAATGACAAAAAGGCTGTAACTTTTTGTTTCGCCATTTCTGCTACCAATGGTCGTTTTGCTTTTGTTTTCGTTTATTGAGTAGATTAATTAAACATTATTATTGTACTAGAGAAACCTGCGCAACTTTGTTCGCGTATTTATTTATGCACAGCTGCAGTGCCACCTATATCAGACTTTTGATCGAATCCTACGGGAATCGCGTACTTTTCGGGATAAAAAGTACCCTATGTGTTAATGCAAGGTATCAGCTACCTACATACCAAATATCATAAAATTGGCCCAGCCATTTGAGCGTGACTAAGTAACAAACATACACATAACTTTAGCCTTTATAATATTAGTTGAATGTACACTAGAAAAGGTGCCTGTAAATCTCTACTCTCTGAATAAGCGTTTTGAATCTTGAATTTGATCTAGGCAACGTGTGCTTCGCCTCATCTCTATACGACGTATGCTTCACACTCGAGTCGTTCGCCGCGATGTATGCCGCGTCGCAACCAGCAGCGGGTCTTCGCGCAGCAGACATGGCGGCGTGGCTGTGGGGTGACGTGTACTTCAATGCAAAGACACGACGCTTCTCAAAGAAGCAACCTCATTCGTCAGCGCAAAGAAGCTTCGTGGAGTTCATATTGGAGCCGCTTTATAAGATTTTCGCTCAGGTATTTTTATTTATTAATAATGTTTTTTTATTTCATATGGCAGAAAAGAAACATATGGGCTATCTGATGGACACTTCCAAGTTTCAGATTTCTTCGATCAGTGCTTTTGTCTGAGTCTTGTTCCGTCAGTCAGTTAGTGATCGAGACAAAGCATTTTATATGTTAGGTTCTATTTTTTTTCAACAAACAAAAAAATATGAAAGGTCACTAATATAATATGGACACACAATATAATAACTTAATACCTGAATAGGAACGATACATTTACTCTTAATTTAATGATAAAGACTGAAAATCAGCGTTTGCTTTCTGAGCAATCTTTAAAGCTGAGTATTGCCTTTTTGTGTTACTGCTTTGTTATTAATGTAAATGTGTATTTGTATGTTTGTGCCTTAGTTATGCAAATAGTTATACTATACTATTTTATAAATGTATAGATTAGCTATATATTGATGTGGTGTTTGCAGGTGGTAGGCGACGTGGACGACACGCTGCCCGCCGTGCTGGCCGAGCTGGGCATCAAGCTCACGAAGCAGGAGGCCAAGCTCAACGTGCGCCCGCTGCTCAGGCTCGTCTGCAGCAGGTTCTTCGGTGACTTCTGGTCAGTAACATATACATACAAAATAATAGGTCGATGCTCAATAGATTTACAAAAAATTAGAAGTGTACGTTTTCGTAAAGCATTGATATGATGATAAGCGCATCAAAGCTCGCCATGATGTGTGCTATCATTACTTCATAATAATATGAGCTCATAAAGTATATACTTTCAATTTACAGTGGCTTCGTAGAAATGTTAGTGAGACACGTGCCTTCGCCGCTAGATGCCGCTGAGCGGAAAGTGCAGCACGCGTATCGAGGCGCGAGCGGCGCATTACGAGACGACATGCTCAACTGCGACCAGTCGGGACGACTAGTCGCTCACACCACCAAGATGTATCCCACCGATGATTGCACTTTCTTCTTGGTAAGCACTTTTGCGAGAATAACCGTCTTGGTCCAAGAACTACCTAATCATCTGGCTATGCTGTTTACCACAATGCTAGAATAAAATGGCAGTAACATAACATAATATGAGTGGAATATATAATTTGGACAGGTGCTGGCGCGCGTGATGTCGGGCACGCTGTACGCGGGGCAGACGGTGCGCGTGCTGGGCGAGAACTACAGCTCGCACGACGAGGAGGACTCGCGGCTCATGGACGTCGGCCGCCTCTGGGTCTACGAGGCCAGATACAAGGTGTGAAAATATACGTCCGGTAGTACTTTTCATAGTCGTTTTTTCATACAATTCCAAATTCCGTCAGCGCGACTTACTCATTTATTTATTAAGACATATGGTCAGTTTCACAAACACATTTTACGCTTAATAACACGTTCAATTACTCATAAAAATAGATTAAATTACAGCTAAGAATGAGAAAATAAGTTTTAATGTAAAAGTACATTTTGTATTACTTACTTATTTCTCATGACTTCAATTATTTTTAACTTTCCAGGTGGAACTGAACCGTGTCCCTGCTGGATGCTGGGCATTAGTGGAAGGCGTAGACCAGCCCATAGTGAAGACCTGTACAATAGTGTCTTCGGATGAGACGGAGGAACTGCATACTTTCCGCCCACTCCGGTTCAACACACAGGCAGTTGTCAAGATTGCAGTGGAGCCAGTCAACCCGTCAGAGTTACCCAAAATGTTGGACGGCTTAAGAAAGGTGAAAAAAATCCACCTTGAGATTTTATTGTATACGACTTGTTGAGATTTTAGGGTTGGCAATGCGCGTGATACCCCCGGTATTGCAAGCGTCCATAGGAAACGGTGACCGCTTACCATCATACGGGCCGTATGCTTGTTTGCCACCTTAGTGGTATGATTGAAATTGAAAATCGATTAGAGGACTACTTTGATGATAAGATGAATCTTTAAGTAGTACGCTGTTAGGGTCGGTCTGCCTGTCTCCAAAACTGCTGCGCCCTGACCTTATGTGCAAAAGTATGTAAACATCATAAATAAATACATAAAATTCGCAATCCCAACAAACCATTCAGCTAAGTTGGGAGAAACTTAATTAGAATTTCATTGTTTTGAATGGAAGCTAATCCAAAAATTGTCCTTAGGTGAACAAATCGTACCCTTTGCTGTCGACGCGAGTGGAGGAGAGCGGCGAGCACGTGATCCTGGGCACCGGCGAGCTGTACCTGGACTGCGTCATGCACGACCTGCGCAACATGTACTCCGAGATTGACATCAAAGGTTACATTTATTTCTACTAGTGAAACCCGCGCAACTTCGTTTGCGTGTATTTATTTATGCACAGCAGCGCCATCTATATCAGACTTTTGATCAAATCCTACGGACATCGCGTACTTTTCGGGATAAAATGTACCCTATGTGTTAATTCAAGGTATCAGCTACTACCAAATATCATAAATATTGGCCTAGCCATTTGAGCGTGAAGAAGTAACAAACATACACATAACTTTCGCCTATATAATATTTATTTTTTAAGTAGGATGTGACAGTTCAGTTTTTTTTATTAGTTTTGAAGACATCACAGGATTAAAAACACAATCATGTTACTTCTATTACAGTTGCTGATCCAGTAGTGTCCTTCTGTGAAACAGTAGTAGAGACATCCTCGCTCAAGTGTTTTGCTGAGACCCCGAACAAACGTAATAAACTTACGATGATAGCCGAGCCGTTGGAACGAGGGTTGGCTGAAGACATTGAGGCGGGCGCAGTGTGCGTCACGTGGGACAGGAAACGTCTTGGAGAGTTCTTCCAGACGAAGTAAGATTTCACTACAAAGAACACTAATTACATGATCGAGATAATTTTGCGTTTATTTCCGAAATGATTGCATATAGAGTAGATTAAATTACACATTTTTTAAATTATTTTATGTACTTTATGGGTGCTTACATAGAGAGGTTTCTGGGTCCGACAAGTCGGTGCGACTCGGCACCGCACCGATATCATTTTCTATAAAGTGGAAGATTATTTTAAAGATAAAAATTTGTGGTCACAATTTTCTTTTCTTATTAAATTTTTTTTTAAAGTTTATAAGTAATAAAAAATAAAAATGTTAAAATGGCTTTAAAAAAAAGGCTATAGTTGAGTTTCTTGCGGCACTTCTTCTCAACAGGCCATTCACGGCTGAAGTGCTAGTAGGATTAAAAAAAAAATTGATGTGTAAAAGTATTTCTTGTAAATCTACTTGCAAAATAAATGATTTTTATTTTTTTTATTTTTTATATATCTTAATGCGAACACATAAAAAGAAACAGGTTATCGGCGCCGACAAACTTTATGCATGTTAAACCTGCGCCGATCGGTACCGAGCCGCACGGATTTGTCGGCGGCGGAATCCTGCTGCTCTATGTAAGCACCCTGTGACTTAAGTGAGAGTAGTCTCTGAAGTAGAGTCTGTCTTGAAACTCAAAACTAATTTGATCAGTGTAACACGGCTCTAGTTCGTTATCTTATTTTATACATTGTTCCTTCTCATCATAAAAAAGGCCAATGTACATATTTCGTTTTTCTTTTATTCCAGATACGATTGGGATTTGCTAGCCGCCCGCTCGATATGGGCTTTCGGACCCGACACCACTGGCCCGAACATTCTAGTCGATGATACATTGCCGTCTGAAGTCGACAAGCATTTGCTCGCGTCAGTAAAAGACAGTATTGTACAAGGTAAATAGTAGTCACAATAATAAATCCATATTATAAACGGCAAAGTTTGTATTTACAGAAGATCGTAGCCAAATAGCATTGGTCTCGGCCATGTTGTGTTCCTACACATATTCCAAGCGTCTATAGGCTACGGTGATGGTTACCATCACGCGGGCCGTATGCTTGTTTGCCAACATTGTGGTACCAGTTTTTTTTTGTTTGCTAAGTTGCTTGCCAGTTCTTCTTAGTACAAATTTGCCGTCTGAATTAATGATAGGAAAAAACGTGACGATTCGAAAGAGCTTGTATTAGGCATATTTTAATAGAAAATATTTGATTTTGGCTATGTATGTCTGTTACTATTTCACGCAAAAACACCTAAATAGATTTGATTGAAATTTGGTACACGGATAGTTTATTACCTGAATTAACACATACGAGTAGGACTATTTTAATATTATTACTTCAGCACGGGAACAGGAATAATGGGACTTCGCGGGTAAACCCGCGAGCATAAGCTAGTCTTTAATAAACCAATTCTTTGATAATACAATATACTTTTTTGTTTTAAACAGGTTTCCAATGGGGTACCCGTGAAGGTCCCTTGTGCGAGGAGCCGATAAGAAATGTCAAATTCAAGATATTGGACGCAGTGATAGCACAAGAACCATTGCACCGGGGAGGCGGACAGATCATACCCACTGCTAGAAGGGTTAGTATATGACCACTTTCCATCAGATAGTACGCCTCCTTGTTTGCCTTCGGTATGACATAAAAAAACTAGTAAATAGTCACAATAATATTATAATGAAAAGGAAAAACAGTTTCAAGATATTCAGAACGATCAGACAATAACGATTTTTTATCGAGTTATGTCGAGTGGGTTTCGAATCTCTTGATATGATGTCATTGCTATCCACTGAACCACCGTGTCTGTCATATTCCTACAGCAGCAGTATTATTTCACACCACTGTATATTCCGATTGAAAAAGGCTTTTTTATTGATTACCGTATTATAATTTGATTACAGGTGGCGTACTCGGCGTTCCTGATGGCGACCCCGCGCCTGATGGAGCCCTACCTGTTCGTGGAGGTGCAGGCGCCCGCCGACTGCGTCTCCGCCGTCTACACGGTGCTCGCCAAAAGGAGAGGTTCGCGAACATTTAATTACTACTCAAAGTCAAATATTTTTATTCAAATAGGCATATTACAAGCTCTTTCGAATCGTCACATTTGTTCGTACCACCAGTTCAGACGGCAGATTTATGCTAAGAAGAACTGGCAAGAAACTTAGCACTTGCTCTTTTGAAATGGTAATGATAAAAGATACAATGGCAATATAAAAAAGAAAGTATTAATAAAAAAACTGCCTGTCTTTAAAATCCATTCCAATATTTGGCATAAGATTTTCAGTGAAATTCAACGATTTTGTGTTGAATTAGTTTATTTTACCTTATCGTGGTAACATAATGCTGTAATAAAAATATTTGTAATCGATTCATGTTTATTTAATGTTGATTTATATTTTAAACCAGATGATTGTTTGGAGGTTTCGTGTCATGTGTAGTGGAATGGATGGACATAGTATAAAATTGAAAATATTTATTCACAGACATTTTCTCTCGTCAATGATTACATTACAGTAATAAATTATAACTACTACCATTTCGGAAAGAAAAGCAAAATGACCACTGGTAAAAGAAATGGCGAAATAAAACGTGTTACGGCCTTTTTGTCAACTATCAATACATTTCATATTTTTAAATAAAATATTTTTTAAATATAATACAGATCCAGGTAACACGCAGAAATTGAGAAATCCTTTCCTTGTCTGTTCGCTTAGACCTTTGAAACTACTCAATGGATTAGTAATGCAGTTTTCAGTAATAGATAGAGTGATTCGAGGGGAAGATTTATATGTAAAATACATAAATGTAAAATCATTACGGGAAGTTTTTAAAGAAATCAATGTTTTGACCGTTGCATGTCAATATATTTATGAAAATATAATGTATGTACGTAGAAATATAAACACATTTGTAAAGTTTAGTGATTACTCTGATGTAAATCTTAGAAATAAACATAAATTGATTCTACCTAGGCACCGGCTCGCCAAGACCTCAAAATCTTTTGTTGCAAGTGGTATTAGATTTTATAATAAACTGCCTGAAAACGTGCTGAATTTGCCAGAAAAAAGGTTTAAATCCTTCATTAAACATTCACTCAGCAAAAAGGCTTATTATAGAATTGAAGATTATTTAAATGATAAGAATAGCTGGAATCATCAATTCGGCACAGACACTAAACTCAAGTCTACCTACTGCTAGGTACATAATATATTGCGCATATATATATATATATGTTATATACACACTGTTTATCCCTTTTTTTTACACCTTAAAATGTATATATGTATACCAGTATATTGATACGCCTTTTTTTTTTCTATTAATTTTTCTTTACTATTTAAAAAATTAATAATTTGCAGTTTTATTTTAATTTTTTAATCTTGTTTCAATGTTTACTTTTATTTATCGTAATTGTAACTTATGTCATTACCATTTTAAAAGAGCAAGTGCTAAGTTTCTTGCCGGTTCTTCTTAGCACAAATCTGCCGTCTGAACTGGTGGTAGGGAAAAAAAAAGTGACGATTCGAAAGTGCTTGTAATATGCCTATTTGAATAAAAATATTTTGATTTGATTTGATTTGATTTAAAATGATTTTCCAAAATTCCCACGAGACAGCGGGATATTAAATAATACACAATGATTATAGTTTGTATGTTTTGCCACTAGATGTCGTTGTTAGGTAATATCTCAAAGCTGAATCGCGCTATGGTTTGCTTTTTGCCACATGATAAGGTGTCACAGTTTTATTTTCTCGTCCAATTTTTTGAGAAATTTGGTTTATTTTTTAATGCGCGTGTGATACTCATGTATCATAGGCGTGCGTAAAAATTTTGCAATATAAAGATTAAGAGGGGGTCCTCGGCCCGCGATTCTCGCGAAAAAAAAATTTTCTTTCGCCGTTTCTTTTACCTGTATCCGGTGATCATTTTGCTTTGTTTCCGAAATGGTGGTAAGTTTATAGAGTAGCTTATTTATAGAATAATAATATTATTTATTAAGTAACATCATGTAAATGACGTGTCTAAACGGCCCCACAGACAGGGCCCCACAGACTAACAGTTCGCCTGCAGTCCCTGGTCGCATCCGGCGGCCTGCCGTCCGAGGTCTGCATAGTCTGTGGCCCTACGATTATTGCCTGCCGGCAATGGTCGGATACCGGCTCGGGATCCACACACTAGCAGGCCGTAGTCGTCAGTTCACCGCAAGGGATTATTGGAAAGTCGAAAATCATAAAACTGACGGCGATCGCCTGACGAGAGATGACGGTCGAAAGGCCGCCGGCCGGCTACCTGTTAGTGTGTGTTGATTTAACCGTGAGGTCGTGGACGGTCCGGCCCATATCTGTCGACTTTGGCCGGTCCGGCCGATATCGCGAAGCGGCCACACACTATCAGTCCGTATCGTTCGTCAGGTCGAAATCTGAAACGGAACTGTAAGTGTGTGGCGTATTGCGATGAACTGACAGGCTAATACCTTCCGGCGGACTGTTAGTCTGTGGGGCCCTTAAGTGCCCGGGAGGGCCCACAGAATAAAGTATTTTTGAATTTGAATTTAACCAATTTAATTTATTAAAAATTGCATTTGCATTGCAATTAAATTTATTAAAAATTGCAATTCATTGCTCATTCTTAAGAATGCGATTTCCGAGTATAAACACAATTTATCTTCATATAAATTGTAATTAGTATGTAAGCTTAAAGGTGAATAAATGCTAAGTTTTAAAAATATTGAGTTGCAAGATAGTTTTTGACTGGGACATCAATGAGTGATTGAGTAAGCGTCAATATTGTCAATCTATATGTAATAATGGTAATAGGAGACTTCCTAGGATTAATAAATTAAAAGTAAAAAAAATATATTTAAAACCAAGCTTTTATTTAATTGCGCTAAAAAGAATAAAATAAACTTTTTTTTTTAAACTTTATCTATCAACTTATAACGTCATTACACAATTTATATGACATAAAAGCTTGTCGCGAGATTTAATTACTGAATGTTAGTTCGATAATTGTTTCTTAACAGGTAAATCTCGCGACAAGCTTTTATGTCATATAAATTGTGTAATGATGTTATAAGTTGATAGTGAAAGTTTAAAAAAAAGTTTATTTTATTCTTTTTAGCGCAATTAAATAAAAGCTTGGTTTTAAATATAATTTTTTTTACTTTTAATTTATTTTTTACTTTTTAGTTATCACTGGACAGGTTTTGCAGTGCCATTTATTGTCGAGAGGCGGTACTAGTCTAATGAATTTATTTGTTATAACTAGCTGAACATCTTGCCAGTAAGGTGTAGGAATTTTATTTTGTTTGAGTCACTGACACGAAAAGAAGAAGAACTAGCACCAGCAATTTGAATACCTTTATAATTTCCTGATTTTACTACAGTCACCTTGCGACAAACTAAACGGGTTTATGTACTCATCAAAAATAAAATACCGACCAAGGGCAAGTAGAACTCGCGCATGAGGGTTCCTTCCTATAATCATACTAGTCATACTATCATCCTAACTAATATTATAAATGAGAAAGTGAGTTTGTTTGTTTGTTATTCCTTCACGGCTTGACTAATCAGTTGATCATTATGAAAATTTGTATATGTCAGGGGTACAGAGCCCAACATAGGCCACCTTTTTACCCGTGAAAGTATGTCAATCCAAAGGGATTTTTTTTTCTACTATAGAGGGCGCTGTATGGGATGCTATCGGCCAACAGATGGCGCCACAAGTCGCGCTATGGGTTGTTTTGTTGTCAAACGAGATCTATGTCATAAAATTAACGCGAGCGAAGCCGCGAGGAAAAGCTAGTATTAGATAAAATACATTTTAATTCATAACCGGTATAAAAAGAGCCATGTACCAATGTAAAATGTACCAAGGGTGGGGTCACATTATATTGGTTGTTTAAAGAAGAAGAAGTAACTACAAATTTACGATTTTCAGATTTATTCCTGTACTTGTGCTACATCATCTTGCTTCTTGCCAAATTTCATGATTCTAGGACAACCGGAAGTACCCTATAGGTTTTTGGTCGGAACGGTTTTGTACGAAAAACGGAACACAAACGGCTTTATCGTAATTTTGTTATCATAATATTGTATTGTCATCTGATCTACAGTTTTAAGCAAAATTTCAGCTCAATCGGTCTTCGGGAAGTGGTTCAAATTTTCGTTCTAAGATTCCACCCTTACATACATACATACATACAGGTCAAGTTAAATAAAAGCTTTTAAAAACGGCAACTACAGAATCCCACCAGTTGGTGGGAATGTATGGTGTGGTTTTGCGGAATTATCGATAGTTTTAATCGAAAAAGGCCATAAGATATTTTGGTACCTTATATTATACTATTGTAAAGAACAAAAGTATCCATAGTATTGCAATATTACATACACCAAATATAGTATTTCACCAAAATAGCTAACGATTACCATTGTTACTATTGTTTTTTTCTCGAACTATCGATAGTCTTGCGAAACGCCATCGATAGACAGAACCTTAAAATTTTGGTTTTATAGTATGTACACGCAGAAATTGAGAAATCCTTTCCTTGTCTGTTCGCTTAGATCTTTGAAACTACTCAATGGATTAGTAATGCAGTTTTCAGTAATATATAGAGTAATTCGAGGGGAAGATTTATATGTAAAATACATAAAATGATTTTCCAAAATTCCCACAGGACAGCGGGATATACGTAAACTAAGTTGCGCGGGTTTCGCAAAATAATACACAATGATTATAGTTTGTATGTTTTGCCACTAGATGTCGTTGTTAGGTAATAACTCAAAACTGAATCGCGCTATGGTTTGCTTTTTGCCACATGATAAGGTATCGCAGTTTTATTTTCTCGTCCAATTTTTATGAGAAATTTGGTTTATTTTTTAATGCGCGTGTGATACTCACGTATCATAAGCGCGCGTAAAAATTTTGCAATTTAAAGATTATCAGGGGGGGGTCCTCGGCCCTCGATTCCCGCGAAAAAAAATTTTTCTTTCGCCGTTTCTTTTACCGGTGTCCGGTGATCATTTTGCTTTGTTTCCGAAATGGTGGTAAGTTTATAGAGTAGCTTATTTAAAGAATAATAATATTATTATGTAACATCATGTAAATGACGTGTCTAAGTGCCCGGGAGGGCCCACAGAATAAAGTATTTTTGAATTTGAATTTAACTTATTTCTTAGGTTATTAATAAATTGCATTGCAGCTCAATTTAGATTGAGCTGCAATGCAATTTAATTTATTACAAATTGCATTTGCATTGCAATTAAATTTATTAAAAATTGCAATTCATTGCTCATTCTTAAGAATGCGATTCCCGAGTATAAACACAATTTATCTACATATAAATTATAAATAGTATGTAAGCTTAAAGGTGAATAAATGCTAAGTTTTAAAAATATTGACTTGCAAGATAGTTTTTGACTGGGACATCAATGAGTGATTGAGTGAGCGTCAATATTGTCAATCTAAATGTAATAATGGTAATAGGAGACTTCCTAGGATTAAAAACGGCAACTACAGAATCCCACCAGTTGGTGGGAATGTATTTCAAGAATAAATAAATAAATATATAGGGACAATTCATACAGATTGAGCTAGCCCCAAAGTAAGTTCGAAACTTGTGTTATGGGATACTAACTCAACGATATTATATTTTTATAACAAATACATATATAGATAAACATCCAAGACCCGAGGCCAATCAGAAAAAGTTCGTTTTTCATCATGACCCGACCGGGGATCGAACCCGGGACCTCCTGGGTGGCGGTCTAGCGTGGTAACCATTACGCCACGGAGGTCGTATGGTGTGGTTTTGCGGAATTATCGATAGTTTTAATCGAAAAAGGCCATAAGATATTTTGGTACCTTATATTATACTATTGTAAAGAACAAAAGTATCCATAGTATTGCAATATTACATACACTAAATATAGTATTTTACCAAAATAGCTAAACGCTATCGATAGACTGAACCTTGTTATGAGTTTCTCGAACTTCGTTTTACGTCTGCACGAGCCAGCCGTGTTGGCGACTAGTATAATTGCACTTTCGTTTCACAGGTCACGTGACACAGGATGCGCCCGTCGCCGGCTCACCTCTATACACCATAAAGGCGTTCGTTCCCGCCATAGACTCGTTCGGTTTCGAGACGGACCTCCGAACTCACACCCAGGGCCAGGCGTTCTGTCTCCAAGTGTTCCACCACTGGCAGATCGTGCCAGGAGATCCGCTTGACAAGACTATTGTTATCAGGTTGGTATACAACTATTAATTTAGTGAACTGTCCCGTCCATTTAGTGAAATGTTCTTGTGGAATCACTCGGAGTAGAATATTAAACCTTAATTTGTTTTTTCTTATTTGGCAACCTCTCTGTCATATTTGATAAATCTCTTGTCTAACATCCAAGGAGATCGCAAAATAAAATAAAAAATAAAAATTCACTGGTCGCAAACAATAGTGAAAAAGATTAAACAGAAATTGTTTTTTTTTTGTGTAGGCCACTGGAACCCCAGCCAGCAACACATCTAGCACGCGAATTCATGGTCAAGACACGGAGACGCAAGGGACTCAGCGAAGACGTATCTATCAACAAATTCTTCGACGACCCTATGTTGTTGGAGCTCGCAAGACAAGACGTGCAATTAAACTAGTTCAATGTGTATTGTGTATCTTATTTTTGTAATACCTTAATATAGCGCTATTAATATTGATGTAATGCCATTCCAAAGTTTAATAAATGGACTCATGAAGTAATATTATTTTGTGATATTATTTAACATTATGCAAAATAAATTGCATATTTATTTATTTAATTCAAAGGACTGCTTATTCGTTCTCCAACATTATTGAAAGAGCGGTTCATTTCATACGTTTATTTTACAAGTATTGCCATCTTCTATGCTTTGATTTTATAGGTGCGTCTTGGACAAGTCTGCGTCAGAATATATTGTTTTTTTTTTATTCCCAGTTGCCCCCGCGAGATCTGCCACCGGTGGCAGATGGGAATAAAATTCCCAAAAGGGGCAAGGACTTCCCATTTGCCACCGGTGGCAACTATGAATTTTATTCCCATCTGCCACCGCACCGGTGGCAGGGGCAACTGGGAATAAACGTTAAACACCAAACTTATTAGATTTTATCCATTACAAACTTACAAATCGAATAAAATCTTGTGAAAGAATCAACATGTCAACAGTCATGCACATGCATGACATGCTTGGTATGTGGCCTTAACTAAACAATCACTAGTTAAAAATTCACTGGTCACACTGTTACAAGTTGTCAATGTCATTAATAGTCATTATTATTTACCAACCAAATGAAAAAAATCAAGTTGACGTAAAGTGTCGCACGAGTGAATAATGTGAATATCGCGAAAAAGTTAATAAAGTAAATAATAGTAATCGAAACAAGAAATCTATTAAATTTATTAGCGTAACAATATAATTATAGTATAGTATTAGTTTTTGACACAACAATGGCTCGTGGAAAGGACAAAAAGAAGTAAGTTTGGTTATATCCCATGTTGTTTTTGTATACAGCCAAGAGTTCTAAAGTGTGTTTTTTTAGGCGTAAATTGGAGAAGAAACAAGAAGGAGAGGATGTCCCGAAGAAAGTGCCGCATACCCTGGAGTCTCTCCGAGAGAAGGATGAGACGATGCTGGTGAATGCTGACGCAGAGGAACAGGAAGAGGTTAGTTTCGGAACCATATAAAAACTTTTTCACTACAGTTCGTAACTTCACAGTCACGGACCATGTCACTTCTACTCACTGTCTCTCTGTGAAATGGTAGTCGTCAGAGAGCTGTATAAAATATATTCAGTAAGTAGTAATTGACCAACTGGCTTACTCTTGATCATAATCACAATTTTAATTTTTTAGAATTTATATTTACAAATTTATTAATGTCAATAATTCCATACTCTTGAAACTTTATCAGATTGCTTTTAGTGCTAGTGTAGTCTGTCAGAATAGAAAATATCTAATGCTAATTGCTTTTTATACTCTACTGTAACACTTGATTATATTTTCAGGCACAAAAAGATCTGGAACTAGACGAGTTATCAACTTATTATGAAAATTCATATGAACCCAAAGTGCTGATAACTTATTCAGACAACCCGCACAACAAAACACGGATATTCGGGAAAGAACTCACTAGGATTATACCTAATTCTATATCTAGATATCGGCAACGGTGAGCATTGTATTTCCTTCTTTAGTGTCTGTAAAGAAAGACCCACTCTGAATAAATCTTTTGAATCTTCAAGTAGCAAGTTAATTAAGATTTCAGTTTACATATGTGATCAGATATATCATTAATTCATAAAAATATATACCTACATTTCTGTCTATCTAAGATATTTTCCATGAATAGAATTTTACATAACACAAGGAATGAGGGAAGCGGAGAGGGGAATGTTCTATTACTAAATCTCAATGAAAAATGTTGAAAATATGGGAAAACACAATAGTTGCACAGTTCAGCTACATGTCTTTTCATTCACAGGTCATCAGTAAAAACCATAGTCCAATCAGCAATACGTGAAGATGTCACAGATGTCATCATAATCAACGAGAATCAGAAAAATCCCAATGGTTTCCTGCTCATTCACTTGCCCAATGGACCAACAGCACATTTCAGACTTTCCAGCTGTAAAATCACACCAGAACTGAGGAGGGACTGGAAGGAAATTACTAATCACAGGCCAGAGGTTAGTCTTTGTTTCAATAAGAACAAGTATTATTGACTGATGTTAAAGTAGCTTTTGAATTAATGTTTATAAATTTTTTTTTTCCCTAGCCTTGAGGTGCTATGTCCCTCTGCTGGTCAAAGGCCTCCCCCCATTCCTCCACTCGCCAGGGTCCAACACAAATTTAAAAAAATCATAATTTCATTCTATTGAAAAATGTAGAACCACTAGTGTATTACTACTACTACGTGGTAGAACTGTTCGACCTCATAACAGTGATATTTTGTATTTTTATGAATTGGTAATTTTATCCTTTGTTTGGGAGTCAAACTTGCAATTGCTTGCCGTTATGGTTCTATACAGCAATATGTTAACCTTTTAAATAAGTATTTAAAGACACTATATTTGTTTATTATTCATTGCTTTTGAATATCTCTTCCAGGTTATACTAAATAACTTCAGCACTCGCCTGGGCATGACCGTAGGGCGCATGCTGGGCGCCTTGTTCCACTACGAGCCGCAGTTTCGTGGTCGCCGGGCGGTTACCTTTCACAACCAGAGGGACTACATATTCTTTAGGCATCACAGGTAAATCTACGTAATCCTGTGTGTCATCTACATACACCTAAAAACAAGAATTTGCACATAGAAAAACCTGTTAGGAGACTTTAATTTTAAGATATTTTGTTGGTGAAAACGGGCATAAGTTTTTTCGTTTATTCGATTCTATATCATACATTACTAGCGCAACTTCGTCTGGGTGTATCCCGCTTTCCAGTGGGAATTTGCGGGTCTCTACAGATCAGCGATATAGGTCGTTTGTTTGTGTAGGTGGACAAACGGCCTTAGGCTGTGCGTTGATTCGTCAGTCAGTCATTCAAGACAGCATTTATTACCCATTTTATTCATAACTAGCTTTTTGCCCGCGACTTCGTCCGCGTGAAGTTCCGGGCCCGTTCCTGTGGGAACTACATTGAATTTCAGAGAAAAGCTACAGCCTATGTCACTCCCTGATAATGTAGCTTTCTACTGTCAAAGAATTTTTCAAATCGGTCCAGTAGTTTCGGAGCCTATTCATTTCAAACAAACAATCGAATCTTCCCTCTTTGTAATATTAGTATAGACCAAGTGCATTTATCTGTTCTATAGGTACGAATTTACGACTGATGGTAAGCGGGCGAAGTTACGCGAGCTCGGGCCGCGGTTCACGCTGAAGCTGATCTCCTTGCAGCAGGGCACCTTCGACTCGAAGCGTGGAGACTACGAATGGATCATTGCTGGAAGGCGTCACCAGATGGAGACCTCCAGAAGGAAGTTCTTCTTATAAACATAGTTATAATCTTCATTGTAATAAAGTATTTTCAAATATTTATTTTTTTCTTTTCAATCTATTCAATTGTGGAAGTCAGAAAAGTCTTCATGTCAATACAATTCATCGTCATGCGCACAAACTCGTTTATTCCCAGTTGCCCCCGCCACCGGTGGCAGATGGTGGCGAATGGGAAGTCCGGCCTTGCCCCACTTGGGAATTTTATTCCCATCTGCCACCGGTGGCAGATCTCGCGGGGGCAACTGGGAATAAACGCACAAACTTATCCACAAAACCATTATACATTTTGCCTCGACAAAATAGTGTAAATGCAATTTATTGGAATAGGCCGTAGATATCGGAAATAAACTACCCGTGTACAAAATTTCAATCAAGCAAATCTATAGCCGTTTTTGCGGAGGTAACAAACATACTTACATACTTTCGCCTTATAATATTAGTAGAGATCTAGTCTAGACTAATTTAGAGCCATTTAAGTTTTTGTCTACATAGAAATTGGGATGAAAAAAGTAAAAAAAAAATTAATTAATAGGTAAATAAATCTTTATTCCTGGAACTCAGGGTATTCGATTTACAGCTTTTAAAAATCTTGTGAACCCATTCTTCAGAGCCGATTTTTCTTTAGATTATCTGAAAAAAAAAAAAAAATATTGAATATTAATTTTTTGATATTTTAATAAGTAATTAATGTTATTTTGATGGTTGATCAGACGCGTTTGGTTGGTCAACATGGTTGTTTGGGTTCGCTCTGTTGAGGGAGACCTGAAGGTCAAGTCATCATGTGAACTTATATTTCGTTCAACTATACTTGGCACAAGATTTACAGTGAATTATTAATGATGGTTATTTCTTATTATTGTAACTTATTGTTGTGTTTTATCGCAATTAGTCGGTTTGTGAATTATGTCCATTTAACATAGGTTTATATTTTAAATCAGACAACTGTTTAAGGTGCCAAGTATAGTGGAATGTGAACTTAATTTACGATAGTTTAAATTTGAGACAGAAATATATGCTCACCTTTTCTCAATTCCTCCACTTTCACACGTTCGGTGATTTTTTAAACATCTGTAACAACAATAATAAGAGATTAATTTAATAAGAAAATATAAAGAGAATTTTATATTTTTTAATTTTATAATCAGACATGATTGGTTGGTCAACATGGTTGTATGGGTTCGCTCTGTTGAGGGAGACCTGAAGGTCTGGTCATCATTTTGAACTTCTATAAACACATTACGTTGCGTTGTCTAGTTAGAATAACAAGTTATTTCTCGACTCTCGGTTTTATCTAAAAACAGGCGCCAACTTTTTTAAATCTGAGAATCAAACTAGAGCATAGGTATAATCCACACAAAAGCGAAAAAACCTCCGATTTAAAATATAAATCGTTAAAAATAAACATGAATCAAGCACAAATCACTTTATTACAAAAAGCACACATTATTTTACCACAATAATGTATGACCAACTAGTTTAAACACTATCATTAAATTCCTCTGTAAACCTTGTGAAAAAAAAAAAAATGCTTACCTTCAATTAAATTCTCAGCTCCACATGTAGAATTCAAATACACCTGAAATCACAATAATAACATAAATATACTGTGCAAAAGACAACAAAGTTATTTGTAAAGTTTTTAAATCAGACATGATTGGTTGGTCAACATGGTTGTTTGGGTTCGCTCTGTTGAGGGAGACCTGAAGGTCTGATCATCGTGAAAGTGCTTAATTATGTCCTGAGTAAACGGTCTTTATTATTGCTATTGGGCTTTAAAAGTACTGCTTCGGCAAAAGATATTTTGTAGTGCCCTTTGTGCTAATAAGTAGGTGTAACTCAAAGAACATGACACCCTAATGAAAGCTATATATAATAGGCTATTTGACTGATTTTGAAAAACTGTTTTAAATTATTCGTTGGTATATGATTAATACACCACATGTATATTTCTGCGAAATTTGCAGTATTTCCCGTAAAATATCAGTTAAAAATTTAAATTACAATATTCGCGCTAAAAACACTTTTTCTGTAATGGCGGACGCCGTGACGTCACAGGCAAGTAAACTTGTACCAAAGTGTACATTCAGCGTGTTTAGAATATTTTTTCTGTTATTTTACTGGAAAAAATGGTTTATAAATGGTGTAATTGTGCCACAATGTACAAATACTTCTATAAAAACTCCACAAAAACTGTTTGTTTATGTGTTAGCTCGCAGAGACCCAAACAGCATTTTATCTCATACAAATGTTTTTATGTGTGAAGATCACTTTGATGTAAGTATGCCAGTAATATTTGATTCGAATAGTAATAGATAAAATGATAAAATCACACAAAATGTCGTAACAATGAATAATATTGACTTGCGTGTGACGTCACGCGAGGCATAGCCAATCACAGAGCGTTCTTGTGGCTGAAGAAATTTAAAAAATAATTTGGATTTATTTTGTTTATTTTGAAAAATCTATAAATATTTTTGGATATAACAGAGATAAATATGTTTTTTTATGTTATTTCCTAATAGGATGACCACATTTCGTGGCATATTTTTAATAGTGTCAAATAGCCTATTCTCGTTGAATACGCGGGTATGGACACACGCATTTAAAGGAAAATGTCCATTATAATACTAGTAAGTTTTTTATTCTTATTTTCTTTTAATTTTGCTAGATTTCAATAAAACGATTAAATTTTTTTAATCGAGCAAAATTTATTTTAATTTTGAGATTCGATAAATTTAACCAATCAGCCACTAAATAATGCTTGCTTGAGAACATAGCCTAAAATGTGGTTTTAGTGTTGATAGAAACTATAATTTTTTACTTCAATATACATACCATTCTAGAAACTGAGCAGGACGAATACCACGACACCTGCAAACAAAATTCACAATGAAACAAAATGGTATTTGACATTATTTATATTTTTATAAATAGTAATATTCAGTTAGGATAGTTATGCTAACAGCATCATAGTCAGATGTCCCTATCAAAAATCATCATTATATTAAAAAATATATTTATTTTGGAAATAATTTTAATTTATGCCGATAGATACGACATAGTCCAGCCAGGCTTTCGAAATTAATAGTGATCTATGATCAGACAAAGAAATGACTGATTGTCGAAAAACAGATCGCCATAACGCAGAATACAAAAATTGTTGAGTGTTTCAAATTAATTTCCACCCTTAAGTCTCAAAAGCTATATCTTTTTTCTTCCAGAATTAGACAACAAAATGGCATTTTGGGCTGGTTTCACAGGTGTCTGATAACTTCCAGTTAAGACAAAATATCGAACAATCATAGAAACTGCCAAATTATGATATATTAACTTTAAAATGTTTTTGTGCAACTTATTAGAAGTAGGATATTTACCGTATTCATAAGTAGTGCTAGTAGACAGCTTAGACACCCGCCCTTGCTGCTCGTGCATTCTGTGAATAGCAATTGTACTGTTAAGAATATATTTAGTCATAATACATTTGTTTGTGCGTTAAAAAAATCATCAGATAGGAGCGAAAGACATACAAGTGTTATGCATCAATATATTCAGATGAACTATGAAATCATCATTACAATATTGTTTATAAAATAAGCATATTCAGCCAGTTACCAACTTACATCTTCACACATACCTAAGAATGTGCATGAAATCAAACAATGAATTCTCATACAGGACGGTTTTCAGTTTTGAATCGTCTATACTTCTTTTTTTTAATGAAAGTCTAAATTTGCACCAATCTATTTCAACCACCAAAAAGAATATCATCATTATCTCGGCCACAAGTACAATGCTACATAGGCCACCAAACGCTTCCAGTATGACCGGCTGGCAGCGACCTGCCAGCGGCTTCTTCTCAACCAAAAATATATTGTAAGACTACATATATTATCTAAGTATATATTTTGAAAAACTAACCATTTCTGGTCTTTATTGATTCCAGCCATGTAATGCACCTAAAACAAAACACAAAATCAATATATAGCCTAAAATAAATAAGCTGTTGTAAAAATAATTGGGTATCAGACAGCTTGAAAAGCTTTTAAGTTTCAACAGACCTCACAACAGGTGGCCCTAGTCTACAATTTTGAAAAGTTAAGTTTCTTATTACTATGTCGTTAATAATTAATGTCCAATTAGTTTCCCTAATCTGGTTTAACCCGTCGTGAGGCAATCGTTAGATTTTCTGCTGCACTGCGATGTCATCATTATAAGGAAGTAAGGTGTTAGTTTTAAGAAATGGCTTAGAAGTACTTTTCGTTTTAAATTGAGTATGTAGTTGCCTCGAGGATAGCAGGACCATCTTTAGGATGATTTTTGGTTGCAACATACAACATCCTAGTGGACATATGTGGCTCTAATAAACAAAAACCCTGTTTGGTAACAAAAAAAAGGACGGAGCTGACAAAAAATCCGCTTACAAGATGTGCAAGTGATTTTTTTCTAAAATGGTCCTCCTATCTTCGAGGCCACCATACAGTTAACCAATGAGAGACATAACCAGGCTCCTAAATATGTTTTTATAAATATTGCATGAATTTACTGATT
This sequence comes from Endotricha flammealis, assembly GCA_905163395.2. Taxonomy (NCBI): domain Eukaryota; kingdom Metazoa; phylum Arthropoda; class Insecta; order Lepidoptera; family Pyralidae; genus Endotricha; species Endotricha flammealis. Next base: position 1,285,344 of record LR990855.1, on the reverse strand, counting down.
TACTAGAATATTAATTTATCAATTACTGTACTATGAAATTACAAAGTTAGAATTAAATTAGTACTAATGTAAATTATGATATTATATTTTAGGCTTATATTAACATAAAAAAGTATTTATTAAATATAATATCTGACGACCTCCGTGGCGTTACCACGCCAGACCACCACCCAGGAAGTCCCAGGTTCGAATCCAGGTCAGGGCAACCTTTTCAGCTTGGGCTGGGTCTGGGATGTTTATAATACATATATGTATTTGATATAAAATATAGTATCGTTGAGTTACTCTCCCATAACACAATTTTCGAACTCACTTTGAAGCTAGCTCAATCTGTGTGATTGGTCCACATTTATTTATTTTTAATGTATAGGAAAATTGGAAAAGGATAAGGGACTTTCTATTTATAATGTAAATAGGTGTATGTATGAAACTTACCTAATACTTTAATCCTTTTCTTGTTAAGCCCATAGTCACAGTGATTAACCTGTAATATGACAGATAGGTTAATATAATGTAAAAATGTGTAAATTATATTCAGTGACGAGTTTCTCTGATCAGCTAGAGCTAATATACATGCAAATCACTTTTTCAATCAATGGTTAGCACTGTCATCATTTCAAACATCTAGAAAATTAATAATAATTGTATACTATAAAGTTACTTTTATTAGAATAATCATATAAAAGTTCTTTTGAATTGTCTCAATTTGTTTTTTACCACCAGTTTAGACGGCAGATTTGTACTAAGAAAAACTGACAAGAAACTTAGCACTTGCCCTTTTAAAATGGTACATGTATCTAAAGGACATGCAAGTATGACATGTGTGGAAATAATCAAGATAAAATAGAAGAGTCTCACTTTTAGGTTTTCGGTATTTTCCTTGAACAAAGATGCGGGGTACATCAACCCCTTCCTTGAAGTTTATGGTGCGACGCTCCACATAACTATTCATAATCACTTCAAAGCCAGCTTCGGTGAATATTTTCAGTAGTTCTTCTTCAGTGAAATAGTAGCTTCTGCAAACAAAGAAAAAGATTTAAATTAATACAATAGTGTGACAATGGCATAACAGCAGCATAACCTAATATTTGGGATTTAGAAATTTCCAGCTCTCCGAGCATTGGCATGGCTTGTGATCTGTGGCTGTATTGCTTGTAGTAAACACACTGTAGACCCTGCCAATACAAAAATATAGGTATATTTAGTATAAAAAACGTGTTAAAAAATTATACCTTGTTCCATCTTGCCTCATGTAGAAATTCTCAGCGATTTTATGTCCAGGTTTGAATCTTAATTGTGCCATATCATAACGTCCATAGTCTCTGAATAAGAGTACGCCACCTGGGCTTAGAGCGCGGAACGCCACGCGGGCGACATGCGACCACGAGGACGGATGCATGGCCGACAGCACGAAAATCAAGCTCGCAATGTTCACACATTGTTCCGGAACATTCACGAACAAGTCCTCAGTAGTCAAATCCGCGACAAACGCTTTCATTCTATCCTCATTGTACAACTTATTCCCTTTGACAAACTCGATCGCACGTGGTGAAAAATCACACGCGTAGAAATAAAAATTCGAGAAACCTTCCTCCACTAACGGAAATATCATGTTCCCCACGCCGCAGCCAAGCTCTAGATAAATTATCTGTTCGTTTGCGTCGAAATTTATAAGCTCTTGAAACTCACGTGTGGTCCAATGGCGATCTCTGAAGAATTTAGTCTCGTTTCTTTTGTAAAAAATGTCCCAGTGCCGCTTCGCTTCTTTCTCCAACTTTGCTGCCTTGGATTCTGTTATCATGCGGCTGTTCTGACTCTCCAGGCGTTGCTTCTCTTCGTCAGTTAGCTGTTTCAATCGATGCACGAAGACTTCGTCATTGGCTTTCAAGTTTTTAATATCCACTTCCATCTTGGTTCTTATAATACAAAATAAGTAATAATTGGGTATAAAACGATCTAGGCTATTATTATTGCCCAAAGTTATCTATATTTTTTGATGAAATATACTAATCACCAAAATTGAAATAAAATAAAATGACGCGACGCGCTTTACTACGATTTCAACTTGAATTGAATGAAATAAAAATATTGCTGACTGTCTGTCTGTGCTGATGCTGACAGCTCGCTTAAAGACAACTGTTTGACTTTGACAGTAATGACAGTTGGCTACCGGAAAAGGTTTTTATTTTTTATTTTACTGGCCTGGATATAAATCCTTTAAGCCAAGGCGTATTCTTGTCGAGTCACAAGTTCTCAACTCAGTATGCGTACAACAGTCTCTGAGCTCAGTCAAGACATCCCGAATACGCGCTCTAGTTTGTGATGAGTTGGTGACAAAATCTAACGGAAAAAGATTTCAGTTTCCGATACGTTTCTTTTTCTTCTTGATATTACCATAAGCTCTATTCTCTCACGAAGTAGACCGAAGCTACGAGTTGAGCATTTTTTAACATTAAACTTGATAGCTTATATTTCAGATAAATGCGTCTCTATAAGCAATCCAATTCTCATCAAAGTGTTCCTATGGATTACGTTGTAACATCTCATCTTGTATGTCAATTTATCTTCTTTACATACATAAGCATACATAATAAAATTGTCATCTGCTCTATTCAAATGTTCAAATCTGTAAATATTCATATGAATGTATCAGAGAGTAGACCTTCCCGTACGTTTTCTTGTACCTACATAATTATTATATGTACTTACAATTCATATTAATATTAAATAAGCTATGTAATAAAATGAAGTCCCTTCCGTTGTCAAGAAGAAAAGAAATATTTTTCGTTCGTGAAATCCTCGTATGTAACCTTGTATGACCTTTTAAAAAGTTATCTTTTGATCACGACCACGATTGTGTCGCGATGCTGGTGGATCCGTCAGCAAGGTCACGGTCTTGGGTCGCGTCAATTTGCGATCCGTCAACGCGGCATGCGGGCACCGTCGGACCTTATCTAGGACGAATTCATTATCATTCAAGTCGAGTTGAACTACTTTTGATTGTTTGTCAACTGAATAAAAAATCGTATTATGTCTAGGCTCTCAAAGATTTCTTAGAGATTTTTAATATCATTATGCTGCCCGTCAATTTGTCTGTCCCTTTGTATTTGAATGCGTAGTATTATCAAGGTGAAAATATCATCAAATTCTTAGGATCTGCAATCTTTTGGAAAAAAAAGTTAACAAAATTAATTCAGACTGTTTTTGTTTTGTTTTTTCTATAACTATTCAATCTAGTATTTATACAAAGCTTCACTTAATTTTGGACTAGATGGCGTTGTGTTCCTAATTCGCCCCTGGAATATTTAATTTAATACTAGCTGAGTGGCGAAACTTAATGTGCGTAGAGTGAATTTATTTAATAACTAGCTAAACCCGCGCAACTTCGTCTGCGTGTATCCCGCTTTCCCGTGGGAATTTCGGAATGTATTATACCTAAAAACCTACCTCTTGAATCACTCTATCTATTAAAAAAAACCGCATCAGAATCCGTTGCGTAGTTTTAAAGATTTAAGCATACAAAGGGACATAGGGACAGAGAAAGCGACTTTGTTTTATACTGTGTAGTGACTAAACAATGCCTTCTTCGATAAATTGGCTATCCACTTCAATCATTAGTGATAGAAGGCGATTCAACAATAAAATCATTTTCACTTCGAGTAGCTCTTGAGATTAGCGAGTTCAATCAAACAAACATTGATATTGGCGCGTTTAATAAAACAAACTTTTCAGTTTTGTAATATTACTAATAGCACAGAACAGATAATAGTACTACGTAGTAATAGTCAAGACCTAATAGATTAATAATAATTGACATAGATTTTGGTCGCATTTTCAGTTCATGTAATAGCGTTTTACATTATTCAACCCATCTCATTTCAGGGTCACTCAGTTGAAGAGGATTAGAGCGTACTCCGCCACGCTGCCATAAATTATTACTCATTTCTCCATAGTCGTTCCCTCAATGTTGAGGATCGTGACTCCTACATAACTTAGTCACCGTTTCCCTCCATCTGTTCCGATCTTGTGCCAGATGGAGCTGTGCTTATCGGCATCTCCAGACTTTTCACTGTCCGTCCATCGTCTAGGGCTGTGTCCTCTTGGGCTTTTTCTTTTGCCTGTCACCATAACTTTTTCAAGGTTGGCATCATTCTTTCGCATTTACTTATTATAAAATAAAATCTTTTAAGAGAGGTAGGGCACAGCAGATAATCCGCTCAAATCGGAGCAGCCCGTCTGGGGAAGGATCTCCAGCTTACAGAAGATCATAGCCAAATAGCATTGGTCTCGGCCATGTTGTGTTCCTACTTATTTATTTATTTTTGGTGAAGTGGTGGAGGTGAGTAAGGTCTCCAGAGCTCCACTTGGGGGGGTTGGCAACGCGTGAGTGATACCGCCGGTATTGCAAGCGTCATAGGCTACGGTGATCCTTACCATTAGGCGGGCCGTATGCTTGTTTGCCAACTTTATTGCATAAAAAAAAAACTCATTAGAACACCGAAAAAGTCTATTCTAACCAAATGTGTCGTGTTGTTAAAACAGCTGTAACAGATCAAATCGGTGATAAACTGACTGTCAGCCGTTGTATATAAATGAATGTTTTAATTAATATTTAACGACGTAAACATGCGCTTGATTTGTCGATGAGTAACATGATACAGGGTTGCTTTCTTGTAACAAGCTCCTAATAAAATGATGCTTTACCCTACTGATTCAAAAATATAATAATATTAGCTTATACCCGCTGTTTTACACGCGAAATCCCGGATTGATTTCCAGGATAAAAACTGTCCTATGTTTTAATCCAAGCTATAAACTACACTACCCGTGCACCAAATTCCAAGCAAATCTGACTAGTCGTTTTTGCGTGAAAGAGTAACAATAGTTGCAAGCGTCTATAGGCTACGGTGACGGCTTACCATCAGGCCGACCGTATGCTTGTTTGCGTATATAAAAAAAGTAGTAAGGATGGTATCTTAGTAACTATAGTTAGTGCCCTAGGTTAGGTCATCCAAGTATTGGCTAAAATTGTATTTCAGAGCACTGGCTGATAAAATAAAATAGGATTTAATGAGATTGCAAGAGCGAGCCCTAGGCGTCCGAGGATGTAGGTAGACATTATTAAAGGCAAACATATGAAAGATGTCTGACATTTTCTTTGCTATTAGATGATGTATGTTTTATTGCATGTACTTACGAGGTTAATCGGAATTAGTTAACGAGCCATTATATTGTTGACCTGCGCAAGTCACATGATTCGTTTTGTCTTGTATGTGGATGTAGTTACTTACATGCTATTGTGTTATAAAATACTTATGTATTGACCATAGATTAATATTGTATATATTTAAAGGATTGACAGTTTTGCTTGGTCTTGCCCCATTTGACCATGTATCTATAATATAAATAAGTACTATATTTTTTACGATAAAATAATTTTGATTTACCTCCAAAATAACAGGGGCCAATAAGTTACTTATTGTTTAAGTAAACAATAAGTTACTTATTAAACAATAAGTAAGTCCATAACAAATGTCAAAAACTATTCCACTGATACACTATCGGCATTCTTTTGAGACACGATTGAGACACCATTGAGAGTCCATTGGTGCATTTGTGTTAGTAGAATCGGGCCCCTGGACTGATTATGACGAGATGACGAGACATCCTTTGACATATAGCTGATGTTATGAAGAGTTAAGTAAGGTGCTGCCAGACCAGACTATAACTTGCTCCGGTAGCGGACCATCGAACCGTCTCCGATAGAGGACATACTCTTGCAACACGAGGATACTACTCACCACAGAAACTCTATCTACCCACGATGAGGAGACTGGGTGTCTGTCGTCTACCATCAACCCTCGATGATCTTTGGTACTGTGGCGTTCTTACTTACTATTTTGTTTTAATTTATTATTTCACTACCTGACCCGTGCCCACTTCGTTGGGCATAATGTTAAAAGCCTTTTTTATTTTTTGGTTTTTTATATTTTATAATAATGTGGCTTTCTATTGGTGAAAGAATTTTTAAAATCGGTTCAGTAGATCCCGAGATTACCCCTTACAATTGAACAAATACACAAACTTTACCTCTTTATAATATTAGTATAGATTGTTAACTTTAAAATATAAATATTAAACATACCTAATGAAATAATAAATTAAAAACAAAATAGTAAGTAAGTACGCCACACTCCCCCCCGGAGGAGTGGGGCGCTATCGCTTCGTTTGGGGGTTAGTTTTTGCAATGCCTTCTCTTATTTTTGGCGACCTCCGTGGCGTAATGGTTACCATGCCAATCCGCCACCCAGGAGATCCCTGGTTCGAATCCCGGTCGGGTCATGATTAAAAATGTACTTTTTCTCATTGGCCTGGTTCTCGGATGTTTATCTATATAATGTATCGTATATTTGTTATCTATATTTATAAAATGCTTTGTCCTGACTGACTGACTGACTGACTGACTGACTGACTGAGAATCAACGCACAGCCTAAACCGCTCATCGTAAAAATCTGAAACTTGGAGGGTGGATTGTTTGTATGACGTAGGCGTCCGATAAGAAAGGATTTTTCGAAATTCTAACTCTAAGGGGGTAAAAAAGGGGTGCAAAGTTATTATGGGACAACTTGATTCCTTGGTCCAATCTACTTCAAATTTTGCATAAAAATTGTTTAAGAGAATTGATGGAAGACGTGATTCTTATTTTATTGAAATTCTTGAAAAATATGTATTTTGTGGGTAATTTTCTTCGATTTGATATCAATACTCATACTCCTTAGTGCTTTTGATTTCAATTACATTTCATTTTGACACATTCGTGAAGTGAAGATGTCATCTGTCATGTAATATTTTTATAAATTGTGAATATTCAAACAAAATGATTTCATAATGTCGTCGTAGGTCATCGTACTATTTATTCTGTTTGTGATCTCGGAAAAACAGCTAAAATTCTAACTATGTATAAAGCGGACTGAATCATATTCATCGATAATAAACAGTAAGTAATTAAATATTAAATTTTATAATATTTGACAGGGGTCAAGTTAAATTGGTCAATGGTTAAATGGCATATTGATATTGTCTCTTTCTTACTTATAGGAAATATCATTACGTCGACTCGCTCTATTATTTCGTAGTGTTGTTGTAGGGATGGTTGTAGGTAGGCTGAGGTTGTAGGTATTGAAACACCAAGTTGAAGTGGTTGGAAAACAAGCTCAGGAATATGGATCATTTGATATTAGGTGATTATCGTCGACTATGGAGCACATAGATTCTAGGGTCCCTGACCTGTTGCCGACCTATAATAGGAAAAGACAGGATATATAGCGAGAAATAGTATAAGGAAGGAGATAGATATTTTTTTTATACCACAAAGGTGGCAAACAAGGATTTCGGATATTTCACTCTCCGAACGAAACGCATTGCTGCTTCACGTCAATATTCTGTAAAAGGGTGGTACTTCACCGGTCGGGATAGCCTATTTCATAAACGCCCACTCCAAAGATTGTAATGAGAAGTATTTAAATAGAAAAATAATCATGTATACATATGAAAATGTTTGTTCTTGACCGTAGAGACCTGAAATTTGGGTGTGTGATGTAGACAACCGATAAGAAAGGATTTTTTGAAATTCCCACGGGAAAGCGGGATAAACGCAAACGAAGTTGCGCGGGTTTCTCTAGTCTATATATATAAAAGGAGAAGCTGACTGACTGACTGACGCAGGGCCTAAACTATAAGAGTTAGAAACTTGAAATTTTGCACAGGGGTTCCTTTTGTAACGTAGGGGAGCACTAAGAAAGGATTTTACAAAATTCCCACGGGAAAGCGAGATATACGCAAACGAAGTTGCGCGGGTTTTGCTAGTAAAATATATTATCGTTGAGTTAGTAGGTATCCCATAACACAAGTCTCGAACTTTTGGGACAAGCTCGATCTGTGTGATTTGTCCCTATATTTTGATTTATTTTCTTTTCCACAGGAATGGGAGAATTAACTAGTGCAAAATCGCTGGCGTTCACTATTATGTGCATTCGTCTATTTGCGACAATTTATAACAAACCAGTCCGAGTAATGTTTATGGTTTGTCGATGTGTCAACGTTCGCATGTTTATGTAATCGTCACGTAGCAACTACATGCATTGCAATCGGTGCAAAGTGTACGCTGCACCAGCGGGAAACCAGGTGTGTGAAACGAGACACCGTTGTAGATATTAACTAACTTGTCATGTACATAAAACAATTATACATAAAGCATATTATTTGTGGTCTATGCTATCAATAAATAAACTAAACTCAAAAGAAATGTTAAAAAGATTGAATAAAAAATTAATAAAAAGATTTATTGATTGAGTACTGTTTACATTTATGCTAACATGTTTACATTTGCAGTTCTCATAGCGTCGAAAAAAATTACGTGCTAGACAAACATAGTGCTATAAGTAAATTGTTATATGTACTTAGAACCTGTTCAAGAACAGGGTTGATCTAGTGTGTTAATAAACATGACGATAGGAGTTTATGTACAGAATGAAATTAATTTAAAGAAAAAAAAGTAAGTAGGTACGGTACAGTCAAGAGCAGTTCGACCTTTACATATTGGACTTTGTACCGTTCTTAAGTTCTATGTCATAAGAGCCAAAATTGTACTGCAGTCTGCAAGTGTAAAGCTCGACATGCACCTGACTGTACCTACCAACCTAATTAATAATTTTAAGAAGCCACAATCATTTATATTTATTATTATCCGTGCAAAAGAACTAAAGAGGAAAACTCAATGAAATGTTGATAAATAGCTTTTTGTCATAATTGACTAAAATTATAGAGCACGCTGGTACGCATACGCATCACGCCTCCGGCGCATTCACACGGTATCTCGTCTTCAATAGGACAAATGATCACAAATGTATTTCATATAGCAACTAATGTTTACAACTACGAGGTATCATAAAAAATTACTAACAAAATTTGAAAAAAAAATTAACAATACAAAAATGCCTTACCAGACCGGTTGTTACCGTGATTTCAACATTGGAACCTTCGCTCGGTGTCCTGGAGGCTGTGACATGCCTGCGCTAAGGACTTCCATCCCTTGCGTCATGGGAGGATGCTGCTGTCCAGCTCTCGGCCCGTGCTGCAATAACCACAGTGGGATGGTGCCCTAAGAAGACTGTGAATACACATGAATACATGAATAGAAACTCCTGTCTCATTATTATTATTATTATTAATAAATAATTATATGTCTCTTAGTATTAAGTGGTATTAATAAATGATTACTGTAATAATGAACAAAATAGATTGACATGAACGCTATAAAGTATGAGAATGACATAATAATGTCAAATGTGATGATCTATTACATTAGCCCACTTTTAGCACAGAATAATAAATAGTACTAGCTACGTACTTTTAGTTACTTCGTAAACTATAGTCGCAGTACGGACGGAGATCTTGAGATGTTTAATCTCACACACAATTCACATCTCAAGACCTCCGTTCTGTGTGTGACCTGACCACAGGCAGCAGACAGAGTACGATCTTCCCACACCCTCGATGTTTTTAAGAGACCTATCTAACGATACTACACAACATGGGGTCGGTGCGAAAAAAAGGAGGCACCTCAAAAAAACATATTTCAAAATTTTGTTCTACTCTACCACTTTGTTAGCATTGTTAATATGAGTATACATACCAAATTACAGCTTTCTAGCAGCAAGCGTCTAGGCGCTAGACCGCGGACGGACTGACGGACAGACGGACATGGCGAAACTATAAGGGTTCCTTGTAGTTTACTACGGAACCCTAAAAAGTAGGAACATGCATTACACCAGTGATTCCAGCGGTGGTAAGCAATTATTAAAATTACATTATGGCAACGGCAGGTTTTCAATCCTAACTAATATTATAAATGAGAAAGTGAGTTTGTTTGTTTGTTATTCTTTCACGGCTTAACTAAACTAATCATCCGATCATTATGAAAATTTGTAAATATATTTTCAGGGGTACAGAGCCCAACATAGGCTACTTTTTATCCCGTGAAAGTGTCATACCAATGGGAAAATATTTTTTCTACTATAGAGGGCGCTGTATCGGCCAACAGATGGCGCCACAAGTCGCGCCGTGGGTTTTGTTGTCAAACGAGATCTATGTCATAAAATTAACCGCGAGCGAAGCCGCGCGGAAAGCTAGTAATAAATAAATAACCGAACTTTAATAAAATAAAACTGTTCGTTGACATCATTTATTGTTTTACTTTATTCTTTTGACACAAATGCCATCACATTGTTTGCCCTGAGCGGGAATCGAACCAGCTCCCACTACTTTCCCTAGAATCACCATTCACCAACGCACCACCAGGCGTCCGGCTGTCAAATATGGGTGTAGATTAGATATAGACACAAATACCCAAAACATCCTTTGATGTGCGTCTAAAACAAGCGGGCTGATGTATATTTGTGTATACGGTAACAGTCTTGTGTTATCCTGTCAAATATTTTATCCCTAAATGATGATCGTTTCGTTTGCCAAATACCCCAAGTAAGCTACGCAATGTGCCACCATTACACACTGTTCATATATTTGGAAATAAATTAGAGGATGGTATCTATAATGGCCTTCACGGATAATAGCTACTGTTCACTTCCTATTTTACCAATTATTTTGTATACAGTACCACAATCTCTTCGCATTGTTTACGTGATAATGACATTGGCCTTTTTTACATTATGTAGTTTGATAATGCAGTTCTATGTACCTAACTCGGAAACCCAACTGGTTTAATCAATAGACAATACCTTTGGTTGAGTGGTTGGAATTGTCATGTCATTACTGGTAGGTTCAAATCCTTTCTAATATTATAAATGCTAAAGTGACTCTATATGTCTGTAGTCTGTGCGTTACGCAATCACGACGAAACTATTGAATCGATTTATATGAAATTTGGAAAAAAAAATTGAAAGGATCTTTTTAATGTATTTTTACAGCTGAAGCGTGTTTTAATTACTTCGATCTAAATAAATACGACATTCTATCGAGATATAAGTACTATATCTCGATGCAACATTCAAAGTTAAAAAAAAATATTTATACTTATCTTATATTAGCCATCTGAGTTATAGCCACATATGTTCGAGGTCATATATTCGCAAATTAAGGGTTAATTGAAACCTGCCGTGCTGGAGGTACAGTCAAGAGCCGTTCGACCTTTACATATTGGACTTTTACGTTCTTAAGTTCTATGTCATAAGAGTTGATAAGAGACTGCAAATGTAAAGCTCGACGTGCACCTGACTGTACATAAATACCGCGCGATATTCTTTTCTTTTCAAATCCGGCTTAATATTATTTATGAAGAAAAGTTGAAGAATTCTGTAATTTTGTAAACAATATCTTTGTCCCTGTAACAAAGCATTTATTAATATTCATTTAACGTGTTGGTTATATTACAATATTAGTGTTATCTCTGTAAGTGTCAAAGACAAGGCACAGTCCAACACCGTTTGTTCTAGCCAGGTAAGTGGTTTCTCGGAAACCTGTATGACACCCACCCAACCCAAACGTCTTTGTTAAATAAATTCCAAATGACAGGTAACTATGGTCGTATGTGTCCGGAAGAACTGCTATTAGTTTTTCAATGAATACGTTTGAATTAGTTTGAACGAGGAATACTTTTTTTATTTAAATATTTTTGTTTTCGGTGGCCATGATTTTTTTTGTTTAAAAAGTTTCAAACACAAATTCGGGACAAGTCCACCACTTCAATAGGGCTACGTCATGGAGCAAATAACCCGGGCTACGTACTCGATGTCCACCACACTTTCCCACCGTTGTGCCCTATACTACTCTTAGACCTATTATCAACAACGGCGACCTTAGATTGACAATAAGCAATGAAGTTTATCGATGTCCTGGGAGAGAAACTACAGCTGTCTTGGAACTGGAAATAAATTACCTATACGAAGTAGAAATATTGAAAAGACCTTTCTACTTAACTACTACGTGAGAGACATACATTTTGAACAAATGAAATTTATAATCATTCAAATTTATACAGTAAACGACATAAGTTCTCCCAAAAAATTATAGATTTATTACCGACTAGACCGAGTATGAAGAATAAAAACAATTATCTGTTATAAGTCAATGGTAGTTAAATTATACCCACATTTTCTTAATGTCGACACCTCGATAAAGGGGCTATCCAATACTAAAAAGTATTTTTCGATTCGATCGAACCTATATTTCCTGAAATTAGTACTTTCAAACAAATTTAGTACTTTATTCTCTTAGTATTATCGATAAAAAAATATGACGATTCGAAAGTGCTTGTAATGTGCCTATTTGAATAAAAATATTTGACTTTGAACACCACTACATATCTGGGGTAGGTACTTAAATTGAGGTCTACTGGTTTTTTAGAGGTTCGTATTTGTCATGTGTGCTAGGGATCCGCAGCAGTTAAACCCTAAAATTATTTTAGGGTCCATTATTTAACAACGGTAATTTTACAAATGTAATGGTGAGGGCCACACAACATATTATTTACCATCATGTTGTTTTTTACTGTGAAGTTTGAGTTTTCTTGTTATTCCTACTCAGAGTTGAAATAGAGATCTACAACCATTTAAAAAAATATATTTTTTTAAACCAGAAAATCGACTTGTTTCATTATTATATAATTAAGCTTTGTTTTTTAAATATTTCTATTCTATTACAGTTTTTACACTATTTTTTAAATACCTAGATATTAGTAATTAATTACAAGCTTTGCTTAGTTAGATGGTGTTGCCTTCATTCAGGAATACAGAAATAATACAGTTATTAACTTAATTAGTGCAGTGATTAGCAGTAATATTTACTTACCTCGAATAATTATTTAAAAATTATACCTACTTAAAGTCACCTAAAATACAATGCAATTTGATCATTGCAATAGTTATCAGTGAAAAGTACAAATGAAACTATGTTAATGACATAATAATATTTTAACAGAGGATAATGAGGGCATTTCATAAATTGTTTGCTTTTTTTAACGTATCGTGTCAAGCCGCGTTGCATATTGCACCCGGCGGCCATGTTTCGTTTAGTTGCCCCGTGGCGGCACAGATGGCGCCACCAGGACCAAGCCCTGCACGTTCAGAACAAAGCAAGTTATCGTGCCTTTGTTTACTCGGCATGATTTCCGTTTATCGCAAAGATTGAGGCAAGAAATAATACAAAGTGTATGTGGCAGTAAATATAATCAGAAAATATCGACTTAATTTCATCGTATAAAAAGTTTAACTTTCGTCATTCATCAGTACAAATTACAGTATTGTCTATATCGAATTCGAACAAGTCACTTAAAAATTAATAGTTATTGCTTTATACAATATCGTATCGAGTATAAAATTCGATAACAAACAGATAACTACCTATCTAACTTAGGAATAAACCAGCCGTCCACTCGATCAATCTCGGACACAGTACACGATAAACACTTAATTTAGATTATTTAATAATAATTACATATCACAATCGAGAGAAGTCCTTTGACACGATTCACTCGCACACGAATAATACAAAATGAAGGCACGAGATCTACAGCTACGACTACGGAACATGCCCATACCCTAAATGCAAGCGCCGACGCACCGCTCGGCCCAGTGGCCGGCGCGCCGGATGAGTTGCTCGAGTGTCATAACTCGGAGCGAGAGCGCCGAAGCGGTCCTGGAATACAATGAGTGCGCCCGGCGGAGGTCGTTCCCCGACGGACTGGCTAATGGAATGTCGGCGTGCAGCCGCTCCCCGGCGCGGCGCCCGCGCAGGTAGGCTGCACCGGCCACCACACCCCACACGACACAGTCTTTAGCTCGGCTAACAAAGAGCTAGCGCTCCTTACGCCGACAGTCCGTACCCTCACCACTATTGTTATTTATTTGATTACCTATACACTGTCCTTCCCTTCGAACTTTAGAGCTAGGTCACCCATTAGCTCCTTGTAGATAAGCGGGTCGATGTTTTTCCCCAGTTGGTAGAGCACAAACCAGTCCCCAATTTGCAGCTTGCGGGCGACGCTCTCGACCTGCTCCTGCGGTGCGAGGCGGCTGCGCGCGCGCAACAGGTACAGCCTCACGCGAGGGCCCGCCACCACCGCCATGCGGTACAGCAGGGAAATTCCGCTCAGTATAGACAGGATTACGAACCAGAACCACAGGAACACATAGATCTTCTCATTGACGATGTTCAAGGGCAGCACACACAATCCGTCGAAGTTCTGCACGCTTCCTGATGGACCGTATTTGTGGAAGGTACATTTTGTAACTTTAGGGAACACTCGAGCCATCGGATCTTCCCGTTCCTCTGGCTCCATTTCTGTAAAGCGTACCACGTCGGCACCGTAAGTTGAGAATTCACCATCCAAGAAGAAGTCCATAAAGAATATTTGTCCAACCACATTTATAAAGTTCAGCACCTCACAAATAAAGAAACGGAACGCATAAAAGTTCTGCGTGTGGAGGTTGGTGTGGAAATAATCCACGAGCAGCTTCTTGCGGTCAGCTTTGCTGTCCTCGCCGACCACCGGGCAGTTGAGATCGAGCACTAACATCTTGATGCGGCCTCCTTCCCACGATTTCCACAGGTAACGCGGCACATAAAACAGGATCGCTTGGAAGAACAGCACGAAACACACCCACTGGTAGTATTTGTGGTACTTAACTTCGTCCTGGCCGTCTACGTGCGATGCCACACCGGCTTGGACCATATCCTTGCCGACGCGACCCACCAGGCGGTTAGGGATGGTGAAAGTCGAGTATATCCAGCAGTACGTGTCCATAACAGGCAGCGGAATTTCGTCGACGATGCAGTCGATGGGGTCCCCGATATATTGCCTCGAGGTGACGAGCAGCGAAAACGCGATCAGGATGATCACGGTGGCTTTGTAGTGCAGGCGAAACACATTGTTGTCGATGCAAACGGAGTCGAGTTTGAGAAGCCCCTTGACGGAGCCAAACACGTCAAACATGGCGCTTGAGGTAGCCGCGGGCGCGCGGCGCGTCGGTCGCGGTCGTTTTAGAGAGGCGGGCGTGCGCTTCGCCCTCGCGTCGAGTGCGGAATGTGGCGGGCGAGACTGCACGAGGGGGGCGCAGGCCTACGCGGGGCTGAGGCGGCCGCGGGGCGAGGGGCGCAGGCCCCCGCCGCGTCGCTGCACGCAGCCGTGGAGTCTGTGCTTCGGTTCGGATCAACGACACAGCAGTTTGACCCTATTTCCACTATATTCGTCGTGGCGTCATCTGGTAGCCGCTAGTCTCATAGTCGCGAAGCTGCCAGCGGCTATGCACCTCGAGATGTTTGAGGCAACAAGCGCTCGACTTTGAACGGCGTTATATGCATTCAACTGAACGTGATCTAATTTACTAAGTGTCTATTGATTACAACATCGAAGTATGATGAATCTATGATGTAGTGTTGTTGATTGTTTGTTATGTGAACGACGTTCCCCCAAATAATTTACAATAGGGTTTTGCAGCCTATTGTTACATTTCAATTAAATTGGAAACCTGATTTGAGATGTCTCAGCTGTTAGTCTAACCCGTTGGAAATGTTGCAATTTTGAATAGACATTCTTGCATGTCAGTTGAAGTTAATTGAATATTATGAGACTGTGAAGCGATTAGAATTATGTCATTAGAAAACAATAATGATTATAATAGATAAAGCTTAGTCGACGGATGACAACGGACACTTTTGTTATCGGGGATGTATATGACGAAACAGACCAAAGTTCGTCTTTAATTTAGGTAAATGCTTATTGCAACAAGAAATATAACGTTACTTAACTTTATATGAAGTGCGAAGGTCAATAAACACAACTATCACAACCAGTGGACGGTACTTGTAACTTTATTGGCCACGTTGTTAAAATTAAATCATTTTGACTTGCAATTATTTCTTAGGTCTAGCTATGTAATAATGTTTTCCTTTCCAATCATTGAAATCCACATTTTGAATATTATTATTTGAATAACAAATGCCAACAGTGACTAAAAGGCCCTAATTGGTTTTCTTTCGCCATTTATTAACAGTGGTCATTTTGTTTTTGTTTCTGAAATGGTAGTAGGCTAGTAGCCTATTAATTAGATTAATTACACGAATAATTTATTAATGTATGTACTCTGACTAAAGAAAGTGCCTACCCTCTGAATAAACGTTTGAATCTTTGAAACAAAATCTCCAAGAAAACGTAAAAATATCGTGAAGAGTCATCATTTTGCCTATGTATCATTAAGCCTTGATTGCTTTGTTTTGATTGAATACTTTATGCAATTCTAATTTACAATCGAATTAATTATCATGGTTAATTAACATCTAATCAATATGTGTTTACTAAACTGTTTTGTTACTGTATTATTCATGCCGTGATTCATTTCTGCTTCTAGAATCGTTGGGGTTCCCAAAAGTCTTGCTTTTTTCTATAAGGAATAATCTTAACATTCCAACATAGGTCATAGTAAATCTGATTTTAATTTCTATTTTGAGGGTCTAATGCTCTATCCATTTCAAATTTTTGCAAGTAAAAGTTGGATTTTAATTTCATGCCCTTTCTTTTGAACCCTAGGCGCCTACTTATCATCTTTTTCAAAATTTTCAGTGTTCAAGTTATTTTGTTTTACCATAGTAAATTCTTTTCTGTCAGTATATCTAACAAAACGACTGTAAAAATAGTATTGAAATTGAAATAAACATGCTTAAACGTTATGCCACGAAATATCAAAGTGACTCAAAAAACCTGCTAAATATAAGGGTTGGTGGTAAGTATTCCGGCTCGAGAATAGTTGGGGTGCATAAAAATAAGTTATAAAAATAACCTTGTCCACGACTCGACTGTTCGTTCGACTTTAATAATTTTACTTTTGTAAAATTTAAATCTCTATTCTCTCGCCTTGTTTTTGTTTTTGCCTTTTTTCAGATCGTTATGTCATCTTCTAATGTGAAAATATAAGTAAAATGCAGTTCATTTATTTATCAGAAAGCCTTGTTAATTTTAAAAATAACCTTAGCAAAGAAAGTAAGTTTTTGGTTTCGTTTGCTTTTGCTTTGAGGGTCAGTTGAGTGTGAAAAAAGTGCTTTGTCTAAGAAAGGGTTATGTTCCTTTTACACCTTGTGGTGTTTTTTTAATGGATGTACATTTCCTGCACTGAGCTATTTCACTTGTTAACTAAACATTAGTCTTAGGAAAATACAGATTTTTACTATTTAGTATTTAGTGGTGATCTTTGTATTTTCCTCATGTTATTTTTTTCTCGTTTTATAATTATTGTTTTTATTTTCTTTACTATTATAATCGTATTATTATCAGCAAATATTATTATTTTCTTAATATCTGTCTTATTAACCTTTTATTATTGCCTGCCCTGTCTTACAGCAGGCCAAATTCCTCCCCTCTCTTTCTACTCCTGCCGATCAATCGCCTTTGACTCCCAATTTTTCAATAGGATACTATCGGCATTTTAAGCACTTTTGCAAATGGTGAAAATGTGCGACCTATTTTCAAATGTTTTGCAAAGAATTGTTTTGATTTTTTGTTCTGCATTGAATACTTAGATTACCTAGATATAATATTTAAAAAATATGTTTATTGTTGTTGATGAGAATGGAAACATTCAACTCATACAGATAAAAATCAACAGTCGGCCACTAAATGAAACAAACAAAAACATTATGAAAAATATGTTCTCATTTCACTTGGCACTAGGACAAAACAAAAGACGCATAAACTGCAGCCATTCAACTATTTTAAACATAATTTTACACCTGACGACGTATGTTGCAAATTATATTAGCTTTTAAACCTTTTGTCTAACACCATCTACATTGTGGAAGTTTATGTATAATGTCAAAAGCATCTTGTGTATATCTTAAGACAATGTCATTTACGAAAATATAGTTCGGCCGACTAGGTGAGTGAGACTGATCAGTGACTGGGCTTCTTGTCCTCGGTGCTCGGTGCCAATGGGTCTCACTTCTGGATTCAACTACTGCTTATCATCAGGTGGTGAAATCAACTTGTTTGGCTAAATAAATAAAAAATGTTAATTAAATAACTCGGTTGTCAATCTAATGAAATAATTTAAAAAAGCCTATTTTTTCGTGAATCTCATAGGTTATGGACTAGAAATTATCTTGTTGTAATAATTTTTTTTTTTTTGATAATTATCTTGGAATAATTTTAAATTGTTCTTAATCATCATGAGATTATAAATAAATAAATAAATAAATAAATATATAGGGACAATTCATACAGATTGAGCTAGCCCCAAAGTAAGTTCGAAACTTGTGTTATGGGATACTAACTTAACGATATTATATTTTATAACAAATACATATATAGATAAACATCCAAGACCCGAGGCCAATCAGAAAAAGTTCGTTTTTCATCATGACCCGACCGGGGATCGAACCCGGGACCTCCTGGGTGGCGGTCTGGCGTGGTAACCATTACGCCACGGAGGTCGTCAATTATATACATCATTTTCCGATTATATACATCGGAAAAACAGTTCGAAATATTAAATCAAATGTGTATACGCACGATATCCGCTGAAGATAAGATACCTGTTTTAAGTAAATAATTCGTAATGAAATATAAGTCAATACAAATGTGACTCATTTTAATTTGTTATGTGTTTGTGTAAATCTGATTCTATTATATTTTCGTCATCTCCTTCTTCCCTATTTCATTCCTCTTTAAGTTTAATTTGATTTGCTGATTGCTTTGGATTTTTTTAAGACTTATGTTCTGATTTAACTCTGTACTTGTAAGTTCCAAGACGTCAATTTTTTTTAGTGTTTATTGTCAATCTATGGTAGCAATTATTTATCTTTTCTTTAAAGGAGTGCTATGGTATGTCTCAGGTGTGCCGTGGTCTCAGGAGACATGACTATTGTCTTCTTCACCTTAAAGTATGGTGACATCATCTTTGTAAACCCAAATACAAAATTTCGAAATCTTATATCAGCAGTTCGTATGCAGTATGAGCATATTTCGTTGTATAAAAAACACATAACAGGTAAATAATATGTGAAAGATTGTTACAATTGCTGAGTAACAAATTTTTGTTGCAACATGGCTGAAATCACGTAGCTGTTTTGCTTTAAACTATTTTTATGAGCACTGCTAGAACTGGAAGTCAGTAAAAATATATCTTGGACCTCATCAATTATCATCAAATGAGACAAAAGGGTTCAAGGGTTAATTGATGGCCAGTTATGTATTTAAAAAGAATCTCGATTTGACATTTAAATGTTTGGAAATACATTAAAAATTCTAAATATTTTAATTCAAATAGTAGGCCCATTACAAACTCTTTCGAATCGAATTTAAAACTTTAAAACTTCCTATAACAGAAATTTTGTGATTAATGTAAAACAATCTATGGTTCTAATTCAATCTCGATTGCACGTCGATTTCACAGGGATAGATAGAATCATATTTGATCGCATCCAGCTTCTAAAAACTGCTAAATCGTCGATCTTGACCGCCGAGGCCGCCGTCGCTTGTGATTTTAGAACTCGTTGAAAGACAGGATTTTCTCCTTGTTTAACTTGCGTGCAACGACGCCATAAGGCTCCTCCAGGGTTATTAACCTAAAATGAAACAAGTGCAATGTGCATATTGAATTTTCTACTTATTGTTTTACGTTGATCAGACATGCGCCATGTCACGGAGTTTCCCGTTACGTGAAATTGGCACGATGACCTATGCGCAAGGGCCGGCTCAAGTCCAGTATATAATCTGGTTTTGAAATGTGGGCGGCGTCGTGTTAATGAGGGGCTTTATATCGCTATGGATTAGAACTTGAGGGTCTATTTAATATACGTCACACGGCTGTCTCTCACGGAGTGGCTGAGGTGGGAAGGCCTCTCAATACTCTCTACTCCATCTTATTTCTTTCTGATTAAATTCGTCGTGAGTTCCAAGACAGCTGTAGTTTCTTCCCTGGGACCTGAATAATGCTTATTGTCAATCTGACGTCGCCGCTGATGTTTCTGGGTTTACAACAGTGGGAATGTATGGTGGCATCACCGGCGCAGTGCCATTTCACGTGGGAATTTTCAAGATTTCTGTCTTAGGTTTTTTCACAGATTTCTGTCAAATCCATTAGCTGGATTTTATCTCGAAGATAGGTTAACTATTCAGGCTATAAAGCCGCGTTTGCATTTACAAGCATCAAATTCCTCAGTGCTGTTTAATTTCATCTATGCGATGATAGTGTCGTCAGCTAATTTACGTAAATCGACAATTATTATTCCCAGAGTGACCCAGACAAGGATGAAAAAGCTACATTACTTTTGTGTCACTTGTCGAAAGACACGGATTATGAACAGAACTGAGTCACTCACTATCTCTGTTTTGTTTACTTCTATTTTTGTCCCACAATTTGGGGTTTAGCCCTGTATTCACCTTGATTAGTGCGAGTGCGTAGTGCAGGTGACGAGTGCTTAGTAAAAACACATGTGGACAGCGACTGCTTAGCGCTTAAGCGCTGTATTCACTTTGATTAGTGCGAGTGTGAGTGCGTAGTGCAGATGATGAGTGCTTAGTAGAAAACACGTCGTGTGGACAGTGACTGCTTAGTGCTTAGTGCGAGTGCGAAGTACGTGATTAAAGTTTGTTCTATATTTTTGCGAGTGGACTGCGAGTAGCGCGCCCTCCCTTCCCCCTCATTCGCAAAGTGCCCCTGACCATAGAGTACTTACTGAAATAGACACCTCTCTCGGCGATAAAAACATTTCACGTCCATACTTGTTGATCTGATGCGCTAACAACTGATTTAACTAAACAGGGCTACTAAACAAAATTGAATACTACTCGCACTACACACCTGCAGTAATCAGCCTCGATTACTCGCACTCGCCCTAATCATAGTGAATACAGGGCCAAGAAAAACCCTAAAAGGTGGGACGAAAAATAAATCAATCTGTCCTCGTATTTCTAAATTCTTGATCAATGAAACTGCCCTAGATAACGGATTCAATTGAACTAACAAGCTGAAGAATTGGTAGGTAGGCCGCCTAAATAATACTATGTCATTCTTTGAATATTGTAGAGGACGTTGTTAACAATTAAGTAGGTACTGGCTAATTAAATTATCGCCTGGTGTAG
Source organism: Endotricha flammealis (assembly GCA_905163395.2). Classification (NCBI taxonomy): domain Eukaryota; kingdom Metazoa; phylum Arthropoda; class Insecta; order Lepidoptera; family Pyralidae; genus Endotricha; species Endotricha flammealis. The sequence continues at coordinate 1,264,195 of LR990855.1, read as the reverse complement.
ACTAAATTACCTGCATACTTGTAATTACTGATAATTCTGTTTTAACATTGATTGTATGACAGATTAGTTATTTTTATATGTGCAAAGTGCATGGTAATCGTTTCTTTATCATTAGCAGACGCCTGTTTAAATCCTTTTTTAGGGTTCCGTACCTCAAAAGGAAAAACGGAACCCTTATAAGATCTGTTTCCTATTCCCGGGTCAATTTTCGAGCTAAAAACTGTTCCATGTCCTAAAAACAATAGACCGTAGTGCTTGGCAATCAAGCTTCACTATTCACTTCGATTTTCCATCTCTTTAGCCTAATGTTACAAATTTCTATCTCTCACGTAGTTGATACGAAGGGAAAATCTTTCAAAACTTGCTACTCCTCCGCTCCAATCCCAATCCAATCCGTCTGGGGAAGGACCTCCACCGTATCCTACCACCTTAAGATCGTAGCCAAATAGCCCTTATGCCATGTTGTGTTCCTACGATGAGTAAGGTCTCCAGAGCTCCACTTGGGGGGTTGGGAGGGTTGGCAACACGTAAGGGTATTGCAAGCGTCTATAGGCACGGTGATGCTTACCATCAGGCGGGCCGTATGCTTGTTTGCCATTTAAAAAATCTGATTAAATTCATTGTGAATTCCAAAACAGCTGTAGTTACTCACCCGGGAGTGCCCGGGACGTCAATAAGCTTTATTGTTTCTTCTCTGAGTTCGTCGTTGTTGATCCCGGGGTTTACAGGAGACACAAAACGGTGGGAATGTGTGGAGGGCTTGTTATCATCCATATTCTGGTTAATATACTTTCTCGGGTCTTAATCATATTTATTTAAATATTTGTCTAGGTAACTATCATAACAGATCATTTTATTGAAATCTTTAAAAAAGAAATACTATTTCCTGTAAATCTATTCATACATGCAAAGGAATTCATACATATATATATAAGTTAATTATTTATTTACAATTTGGTATAGTTAGTTCCCGTTATCATAATTGCCTATACTTTTAGGTCTGCATTATGACGCCGCGTTCAGTCACCGTTCACACCCACAAAGGCTTGTCGACTCATGAGGAAATCTGCACATTGTAATTATCTAGCCATATTTGGGCTGATTGTTGTAACAGAAGTGCATGTTTCTTTTTGCTTTAAACAAATTATGTTAAATAACTTAGATTGTTAATTTATAAGTAGCTGTTACCCGCGGCTTCGCCCGTAAAAATTCGCCTATGTTGGGCTCTGTACCCATGACAATATGTATACAAATCATAATGATCGGCTGCTTAGTCAAGCCGTGAAGGAATAACAAACAAACTCACTTTCTCATTTATAATATTAGTATGATGAACATTATGTTTCAAATTGTTGTCTCTCACATAGCTGCTAACCTTTTGGGTGGTTGGCTGGGTTGTGATGATGGGTTCTGCAAGGGAAACTTTTTCAGTACTATCAACACTGACTATATGAAATAGTGGTGACTTAAAAGATTAATGTAGTTCTCCCCTGGGACGTCAATAAGCTTCATTGCTTTTTTACAATTCGTGGTCGCCGTTGCTAATCCTGCTTTACAAGAGATAAAGCGGTGCGTACTTTCTATATTATTTCTTTCTTTGTAGCAAGCAATGAATCGCCTCTAAGATTACTGTTGTTTTTGGGCGGTGGTAAGTAGTTTCTATCAGGTGGCCCGCTTGTTGTGGTTTTACAGAAACCAGAACAATTTGTTCAAAAATATTACTTGTTTTGTTATTTTAATTAATTTGATTTGTTTATTGTATCCTACACAAATGGTTTTTGTTAATGGAATAAAGAATTACTTTTCTCAAATAACAATTTCATTCAAAATACCTATATCACGTAATTTCACCATAAGTACGTGTAAGCTTTTAAAATTCGCCTTCACATGAACTAAAAGACAATAGCTGTTGAATATTAAGTATTATGTCTTCCCGAGAACTGTATATGTGACACTACCTACTTACTACTTACTACATAATTATTGGAATTTCCATGTATTTTAAACTCTTTTTCTTAATAATAATGCCATCATGCTTATTTATACATATTATATGTTTAGCGAAAACTTCATTTGCGTGTACCCCGTTTTCTCGTGGGATTTTCTGAAAATCCTTTCTTATGGGATGCCTACGTCATATAAAGAACACATGTAGTGTTTGTGTAACTTGTCTTGGGTTCACGGGTAGTGGGGGACAGTCGAGCGACAGCCGAGGGTGACAGCAGGCAGGTCTACCCTGACTACTGGTGTCGTAACGACCCATATTCAAAAAGAAAAAAAAAGAAAGTAAAATGTATCTTATGGCATCGGATGAGGGCAACCCAATGGAGAACATTGGGCGCTCCACACCCGACCTCTTAAGAGGGAACAAAAACCGGGGGGAAGATCCCCCTGAGTGAAGATACCCGGGCAAGGAACAATAGTTCGAGGCCCGCACGTGCCCCAAAGGGTACAAGAAACCCGACTGACTGAGCCATATTCTCCCCCTATAATAAAGAACACTGCAACACACCCTCTGCTACCAGCGGTGTAGCCTGTGCGTTAATTCGTCAGTCAGTCAATTTCTAACTCATCCAAATACCATATCTGAATCTCGGAATAGCATAATATAGGAACTAAGTTGTCTCAGAGTATCTTGGAGCTACTGAGACCAGAAAACCTAAGTTGTTCACAGGAACAACTAAAGAAGCCAGGAATAAAAGATTCAGGATAAATCATGATTTTAAAATGTAAACTTTTACCTTACCAACAATGTTACCTTTTCGGATCTTGAAAGAAATAACCTCGTTAATACTATTGCGACTTATAGTCGTCAATAGCCTTATCTGATCGTTGAGGATCATATGGATAAGTGAGCATTAAACTGCCACAAGTTTATCGCGCCCTGTTAACCATATCAAGATATCAAATCTCATTTTATTTCACTCATAAATTTCGTCGGCTTTAAACCAAATCACTTTGATATTGCAATTGGAATTTACGTTATGTTAAAATAAATTTTAATATACATTGATTGCTTTGTTACATTTTTAATTATTATTGTTCTAACATGTTCATATAATACCGTCAATGTATTAGTAACTTTGCGTGACAGACATCCTTCTGATCAAACATCATAAACAACTCATGCAGACTTTAGGTGAAAAAGTCCAATTATTATCATTAAATCCATGAAAAATATGTATAGTTAACAGAAAATTAAGCTACCCATAATTATTTTTCTTCAATAGATTTAAAAGTTCGTTCAATATTTAAGTAAAATAAATACTGTTAGCTTGTAATCTACTGTAGGTACTTACTTATGTCTGTGTAAATTAAATAAGGTTGGACAAACGTGGTGGATTTTCACGTCCAAACGTCCTTATCCATGAATATAAGAAACTTATGGAAACGGGGAGGCCTTTGTCCAGTAGTGGAATAGTCGGCAAAGCGCGAGTAATACTCCCGGAGTTGCAACCGTCCAAAGGCCAGACGTGGGAAGGAAAATGAAAAAGACAGTAATAAAGCAGGAGAGGCATTCGATATTTCAGATGATGATGATATTATACATGGGAATCGAACTGCCACCTCGCAAGTCAGTTTACTTGTAGTCACTGGGCCAAGGCGCCAAGTGCATCGCCATGATCCAGACGGCATTGACCTGTTGATCTACATTCAGTGACGCGATAACTGTTGTAAATATTATTTTATTGACAGACAATAAAATAGAGGTTATAGTGTTTTCACCAACGCCTAGTAGTAGGAATAACCTTAGGTCATCAAATGCCACACAATTTGTTCCAGTTAGGTTATTCCTACCGCTAGGAGGCGTTGTTGGTGAAAACATTCACTTTTTTGAATTATTTCTATTAATTTAGAAGAAATTTTTAAGAGAGGTAGGGCACAGCGGATAATCCGCTCAAATCGGAAAATCGGAGCAGCCCATCTGGGGAAGGACCTCCACCTTGCAGAAGATCGTAGCCAAATAGCATTGGTCTCGGCCATGTTGTGTTCGTACGGTGAGTAAGGTATAGGCTACGGTGACGGCTTAACATCAGGCCATCTGTATTGTATGCCTGTTTGCCACCTTTGTGGTATAAAAAAAGGACGGGTAGCGGCAGAAGTGAAAACTAAACATCAACGTTGTGAATTTTTGAATATTTTGGAATGGTTAGGGGAATCTTACGCTTTTTTAATCAGGCTACGGATCTCATTTTTTACCCATCTAAAAAGAGTGCCAAACGCAGCTAAAGAAGTTTTCACTTCAAAAAAAAAAGAAATCATGAAACTTAAAAGAATTTTGGCACCAACTCGACAGCAGCGTCAACTGTGCGTTTCATTTCATTCCTGTTTTATTTATAGTGTAAGTAATGTGAAGCAAACATTGGTTAAAATGCATAGGAAATAATAAAATCGCTGTCTGATCGGAGTTTTTTATGTAAGTATAAAGTACCTACAAGGATTTTCCGAATTTCCCATGAAGTAGGAAGAATTATAGAACACAGCACGATAGGGTTGCCAGGTCCCCAAACCTAATAGCCGGACAGACCAGCCAGTTTGGCCGGACATTTGGGTAAAATAGCCGGACATTATTGAGGATTTTGAGAAAATTGTATGTATTAATCAAGATTTTTTTGATTATAACCAAAAAAATTTGTTAAATTCTAATGAATATAAATAAAATTGAATTCTAAATCAGTCTAAGTATTTTATTATTTATCAGTCCATTAAAGACATCAGTCAAAATTAAATTCTAATAATAATTAAAAAAAATATATATAATTCTTCGTAAATTCGCTCGGCTCTCGCTCGTATTCGAAATGTAAAAAGCCCAACAAAAGCCGGACAAGCCGGACACCATTTATTTTGGCCGGACACGCAATCAAAAAGCCTAACTATGTCCGGCTTTATCCGGACGCCTGGCAACCCTAAGCACGAGCAGTACAAGTGATATTTTCACGATAAGATTCAACTTGATAAATCTTTTACTTTGAGCCCTGATAAATAAATATTGCACGTAATTTAAATATCTTTCGTACAAATGACGCAACAACGGCGCCAATGGACTTGTTAGTAACCTCCCAAGTCCCAACTAACAATTAATAACATAAATTGTTTAAAGCTACCAGTAAAGACAGATAAAATCTATAACATCTTAAGAATAGAATCAAAGTTAAATCGTTTATTCATAGAGTAAGCCTTAATAGGCATTTTCCCATACTAAATTCTAACGCGTTCGTATTCGAAACGTGAGGTGAAGTGAAATACTTGTACTCTGGAGACATGCTGCCACGCTGCCACGTATATGTGGCGGGCTAGTCACTTATGATTTTGTGCTACATGAACAGCTGTGCTTAGTTCTCGGCATCTCACTTTCCACTATCAGCTAGGTTACTCTGCATATTCAATTCTATATAATTTCAAATGCAAAATTAACAGCAAATCCTAATCATACCCTTGAAATTTTATACTTTACTAACTATTTGGTTAGCATACAATCCGTTTTCATTTAGTTTAGTATTTAGTTAGAGCTAGTCTAGCTGTAAAGAGTACCTAAAAGTAACAATCCAATAGCGATCGAGCGGAATTATCTTCAAGAGTAAGGGGGCTGGTCCGCGGTCCGCCTATCGTCTTGTTAGGTCCTTTTCTCCTTCCTTTTCCTTTTGGTCCTTTTCCTTCCGCTTTGCTCGTCACCATAAGTTTCTCTAGAGTGCTTGGTACGAGGTTTTTCGCCTTACATTTGAATAATAACGCGTTAGAATGTAATACGGGAAAAATAAAGACTTGGCGGCGATGTATCTTTCCCAAAATTCAAACATCTTTTACAAAATTGAAGTGAAGTGATAAAACTCGTGTTAAGCACTCGGGTTATCATTATTCTTGCTGTATCCAAATCATTGTTGAATGTAGCAGACAAATCAAAGGAGTTTCGGGAACAGTTTTTACGGTTCCGTAGTAAACTACGAGGAACCCTTATAGTTTCGCCATGTCCGTCTGTCTGTCTGTCCGCCGTCTAGCGCCTAGACGTTTGATGCTAGAAAGCTGTAATTTGGTATGTATACACATATTAACAATGTTAACAAAGTGCTGGTAGAAAATTTGGAAAAAAAAATTTTTTTTGGGTACCTCACATGTAAAATGGAAATGATTTTTTTTTCGCGCCCACGCTATGTTGTGAGGTATCGTTAGATAGGGTATGGGAAGATCATTTTACTATACATTGAGCCGTTTCGGAACTATTTACATTTATCGTTTCAATTTTCGTTTTGCACGGTGGTTTTCTCTGTCTGAAAGTTTTATGTTTAGAAATTTGAAAAAAATCATGGTAGTAGTCCATATGCTGAACCTTCAATGAAAACTATAACGGTTAAGTAGGCTCTACTAGTTACCGAGTAATAGCCGACGAACTTATAAAATAAAATTTCTGAAAACTTACAAATGTGATGGAATTTGATATTCGACCATCGAAATAATATTACTACGTATAGAAATGACAGCGCCTTCAAATTTTGGCGCCGCGTTCGGCCGTGCGGGGCGCGCCCCTCCCTGGCCCCGCCCCCAACCGAGTCATAGAATATGACATTACTACGCAGGGGCGACACTTTGTTTATATTCTGCCTATTGGACATCTAACTGATTATTTTATTTTATTACAATATTTTATTTTACTTAATAGAATAAAGTTAATAAGAAAATAGGTATAATATTAGCTTTATAGGTAGGAAGCTACATTACATTTTTGTTCTTAACTTAATATTAGTCAAAAATAAACTGAGATTAAATCAAAACTTTATAATGAAGCTATTTATATATTGAAGTATTTTGTAATATATGCAAATACTAGGAAACGGTCGCCTGCCAGACAAGACAACTCCTCTTGTTGAATGGTAACGTATCTTTACTCCGAAACTTGTTTGCCCGAATTTCATTTGTTCGAAAATGGTTGGTCGAAATTTAAAATGCTGTTTCGTTTTCCATCTTTTTGTTTTCTAGAAACTATTTTTTTTACTTAGTAACTTTATCCACATTTACGTATTTTTTACCTACTATATAAAAATATTTTGGAAATATAGTTTAAAAAATCAATATTAAAATTACATATTATTTTAAAAAAAGAATTATGAAAATCGGTCCAAAATTGAAGGAGTAATCGGCGGACCTCCAAAAAAAAACAATGAAACATAGAACCTCCTCCTTTTTTGAAGTCGGTTAAAAAAAAAGCAAAAAATTTTTCAGAAATAAGTACCTAAATCTATATTTATAAAAGAGAAAATCACTGACTGATTCATCACGAAATCTCCGAAACTACAAGTGCCAGGAGTCTCAAATTTTGCATGGGGGTTCCTTTTGGGGCGTAGGTGCTCACTAAGAAAGGATTTTTGGAAATTCATCCCCTAAGGGGGTAAAACGGGGGTGCAAAGTTAGTATGAAACTTTGCCGTTTTTGAAGTTATTCGAATGAAATTCAGCATGAAGGTTCTTTACTGAAAAGCATGAAACATGAGTAAAATATTTTTTTTAAAATTCATCCCTTAGGGGGTTAAACGGGGGTGCAAAGATAATATGAAACTTTGCCGTTTTTGAAGTTATTCGAATGAAATCCAGCATGAAGGTTCTTTATTGAAAGGCATGAAACACGAGTAAAATATTTTTTTCAAAATTCATCCCTTAGGGGTTTAAACGGGGGTGCAAAGATAGTATGAAACCTTGCCGTTTTTGAAGTTATTCGAATGAAATTCAACATGAAGGTTCTTTATTGAAAGGCATGAAACACGAGTAAAATATTTTTTTCAAAAATCATCCCTTAGGGGGTTAAACGGGGGTGCAAAGTTAGTATGAAACTTTGCCGTTTTTGAAGTTATTCAAATGAAACTCAGCGAATTATTCTCACCTGTTAAAAAAGTGTAAAATAATGCCGTATGAACATTTTATGGTAAATATATTATATTAAATACACCTTCCACGTTTTTTTTTAATCGTAAAAAATGATAGAAAATTATTTTATGCTGCTGGCAATATACAGAACTCGAAAACCTGTGGCACGAAATTTATAAAAGTTTTGAAGATATTATTACACTTCTTTATTCGATCCTGACAATTACGAATATGCTCCATGTGTGTATGTAACATTGTTGTGGTGTTGATTTCAGTTTTCTGTTAGTGTTACGAACTTGCCTTTAGTGTGGAAGCAAATACTTTTTGATAAATTATTATTATTTATATTTTTGATTTCTGTCATTGAAATTCCCACGGGAAAGGGAGTAATAGGACTGCAAGTGTATTATCGCGTGCGCTCAACCCAGAAAGCTGAAATTTTGTATAGAGGTTCTCTTTATGATGTTGACAAGGTCAAAGATGGGGTTTTATACAATTCCCACGGGAAAGGGAGTAATAGGACTGTAAGTGTATTATCGCAGGAAATCTGAAACTTTGTATAGAGGTTAAAGTCGTTTTTTTTTAATTCCCACGGGAACGAAATTATTGGTAATTTCGCTTGACCACGCGGGCGGAGCCGCGCGCAACAGCTAGTTATATTATAAAATTGACCTACGCTTAGTACCTACGTATCCCATCTGTACGATTACTTTTTGATAATCTATGATTTTCACATAGAAATGGCGGATGCAATTATGATGCAATAGAAAATAATGAAAAAAAATTGTTTTGGTTGGTTTTACTTAATTTTTTGTATACTTACCGATGATAAGTCATGCCGCTATCTTTCTTCCTTACTGTTGAACGGTTTTTACAAGTTTTTATTGAACATGACGGCATTTTCCAATTTTTTTTTTGACATAATCCGAGGACCAATCACGATGAGCGTCGGCAAGTTTCTAAACGAGTTGATGTCTATTGGCAATGAGGTTTTATATATTCTTCTAAGACAAGAGAAGTAACGCCATACAAAGCATTCGTAAAAAGCCGCAACCACTTCAGAGTGTTAAAGACGTAGCTTTGAAACCGATACATATTCCGAGCATATGCCAAAGTAAAATATGTTTGTCTCTTTTTTCTAGAGTCAAACTAATTATGTCAAAATGAGACAAAAGCATTACTCCCAGAAAAATGGTCAGAGTTGCCAGCTCATGAATAATTTTCCCATTAAATGAATGTTATATGAGTCTTTTTTAAAAAAAAAAAAGTTTTTATACCATATTATTGTTTCTTAGGTGACAGAAGAATTAAAGATAGGAAGAAATAAATATATAGATGCGTAAATATTGGTACATACATATTATATTTCAAGAATGAATCATGGCGGAATGGAGAAGTTTCCATTTTTTAGTCATTGATGAATCTAACCGATGCAGACCTACTACTATTATCTATTCTGTGCTACTACTAACTTTTAGCAGAGATTTTTTTTTGTTTTCTTCACCCATTCTGGGTAGGCAAAGGGAACTATGCCCATACAGCCAAGTCTTCAGTAGATTTTTTTTATTGTTAAGAAATGAAAATGAAATTTAAATAAAATAAAATAATAAATTTAAATAATTTGAATAAAATACAACATAAAACAAAAAAACTATTGTACTCAATCGAACATTTGATAATTGCAGAAACAATTTAAATTAAACACCGTTACCACAATGAAAAAGATGAAATTGTTACTTCACTGTCATAGTAATAATATCATTATGTCAAATGTCAGTTAAAAGCCATATCAAAAAGAGGAAAATGATTTGTTATTTCTTATCTTGACGTGCGTAGCACTAGCGATTGATTTTAGTATCAATCAATTCTAAGTAAATAATTAATTCTAGTTTGAGCCTGGTTGTAGGTTTACTTCTACTGTGTTACTAATGATACATAAAGGCGTATGAGTTCGTCATTGACTAAACTCCCAACATTTGGGAAACTTAAAATCGTTTTTACTGGCAACACTGTTGGCAAAAACAATGCGTAATATATTAATTTCGATTTTAATACTATTTTGGTATAATTTTAACATAATTAAGCATTCTTATTTGTGAAAAGTGATACCACTTGCTTTGTTATTAGTTTGGGATCACGACATACATGTTTTAACAGTGCATTTAACCATTTTTGTGATATTATTGTGAGATACGCATTCACTGAACGTCAAACAACGACTAAGTCGGAAGAAATTCAACTAAGACTGTGGCCTCAGTCGACGTGGCAGCGGGTATGTGGCAAACATTACGAATCTATAGTAAATAACAAATCACTGTCTATTGGCCTCAACGTATGGGGACAAAAATTTTGTTCGCGGTGTCCGTTCTATACGTAGTAATATTATTTCGATGTATTCGACTCAACTGAAGGCAAACAAACCACATCAAATCCTAACATTGTGCGTGGCCCGACACGTACTTGCCCGGTTTTTTATTTTTCCATAAAGTGGTCATTTCATCATTCATTTAATAATGCAAATCGATAAAAATAAGATCTAATCAGAAAGCAATTAATATAATTAATCTGCAGATGGTCAGATAAGTGTAAAACGCCACACCCAAAGAACGACGTAAATACAGTAAATGCCCGTATCTGGCGTAACTCGTAATATATTTACAACTACAATAAATATATTTGACATATAAAAATATATATCCATGTAATAAATAAGTATTAATTAATCTTGTGTTTCAATAACACAAAGTTACGTATACAGTCACCATGTCTACGTGGTCACAACAAAAAATAATTTGACGTCTCTTTCCTCAAAACAGGGAGATGCGAATTCACAATGAAAAAAATCAATTATCATTTATTGTACCTACAAATAAAAAAAATAAGCAAATAAAATAAATTAAAATTGAAAAAAACTGTGAAGAAAAACACCGATGCGACTGACTCCATTGCACACGCATTCGAATCTCATAAAAAATATTTTTTGACAATCAAATGATTAATTATCGAATCGCGAGCAACAGCTAGTCTGTTATATTTTACGTCGTATGAGGTGATAACTTCTTATATTCTCATGAAACAAACGCAAAATCTTGGCAAAACATTATTGTCTTTACAAGTTGATATAACTCATCAATGACAGTTTACAAAACCACTCACGTTTCGTGAAACTTTTGCGGCTTCTTGTTCGAAATTTTATCTCTTTAATTCGTTTATTCAATGACTAAGTCTTCTGACACACTTTTTCTAGTTATAACATACAGATTGTATAAATTATAGTGCTGAGTCAATATTACAGATTGTGTGTTCTGAAATAAGTTTTCGGTAATTAAAAGATTACGAAAAAAAGATCCACTCAAAAAAGAAATAACGAAAAAAAAATTTTCTTTGTTGATCAAAAATATCGGGACAAGCCCACCACATATTGTGTCCTGCTATAAAACGTCAATAATGGCGTCCCGGGGGAGACACTACAGCTATTTTGGAACACATCAGAAAGAAAAAATAGGAAGTATTGAAAGGACTCCTGAACAAAAATAATGTCAAAAATAGCATGAATGTCAAGCCAATTTCAATGTAGTTCTGTCCCCCTGTGTTATGCAATCTTGCAACGTAGTTTTGTCCCCCAGCAGTGTTGCGACTTGTGGCCATGAACGAGATCGTCGGGTTCGAGGGGACTGCAGTATCAAATACTATTTATATACCTAGTAACAAATTATGTTGTTTCATTGTAGTAAGTACACAAGCAGTTGCATATATAATATTCTTATATTGATGTCTACATTTGATTATACGGAACCTTAAATGAATAATGATCTGAACTTAGAGATCTAATCATATTCCTTCATATTGCGTGTCTGATATTCGCCGGTAATCCGGCCATCACGCGTTCGCCTCCTTATTTTATCATTGAAGTACTAGAGATATGACCATCAAATGTTGACCTTGAGACGGATAGTTTTCTTTTTTTTACTTTTCCTAGTGTTATTCCATTACTTAATTCTTTTCCTATAATAATATTAATAAGGACTTCTAAAAGGTCAATACAAATATAATTTGATTTCCAACGTATCTGATGCAAGTTCAGCTGCCAAAAGAGCTACTTTCCACGCCCGGCGCTCTTGTCTAGTGATTAAATTATTGACTATTGCATAGACTTAGGTAGACCCGTATTTACATGCACATGTCTTATTTGGAAATCCAATGGAATGACAATATTGTGACTAGACCTTCACAGGCACCTTCTCTAGTCATGTCATCTTTATAAACTATCATCAATTAAGAAACAAAAATTATCACCGATGAAAGAAATGACAGAGGAAAATCGTTTACAACTGCCACAATAATTGATCATGTTGGGTAATACAAATCTATCATTATATCTAGTCAATGAGGCATAAATCATGAGTGTGCTAGTCATCATGACTGGAAGACACGATGCTTTTCGTGACAACCACGAAGAAGTGGTAGATTAGGATCAAGGCTGAGATGTGACGTATAAATAAACACATGCACAGGACACACATATACAAGTCTCATACAGATCTAAAAATATGTATGAGCAATTGATAAATGATTAAGTACCGCTCCTTAGAAATGATAAAATGTTATCAATATATTGTTTCTGGGTACCATTTTGATTAATATTTTAACTATTATTGAATTGCAGGGATTTTATTTGTCATAAGACAAAACAATACTGAGTAACGATGTTTCATAATTTGTAATTCAGAAGGAAAATGCTGGTTATACTTGACTTTGGATTATTAAAAAAGACCTATGTAAATATTAAGATACAATAAAATATTTGATTCTGAAGTGTACCTGTCTAAACTGGTGGTAGGAAAAAATTGTGACGATTCGATCCCAGGCATAGTATGATCTTGATGTCTTTTTAGAAGTCGTCAGAGACGATGCTTTACCTACACGACTGGAGATTATGATTTGTTTCTTTGGGCTTTAAAGTAGTGCTTCGACACTTCGACGATTACTGATCTTCTGTAGTGCCTTTCATTTAAATATCACTGTCCAGACCGGTTTCTTCTAGAAACTTCCAAATGTGCTGGGCAGAGAGCTGTTGTATCTCCCCTGGAAGCAAAATATGCTTTCCTATGTATAATACATAGGAAAGAAGTATACTTCTTTTGTGCATGGTCCGAAGGAGCAGAGTATGTGCATGGCACTTTCTTCTTCATTCTGGCAGAATCCGCACATGCTGACTGGCTCATGTTCAGGTTAAACAGATGTTTATTGTGTTTGCAGTGTCCTGTTAGTATTCTTGTCACAGCACTAGTTTTCAGACTTTTGAGCTCGATGAGTTCTTTGGAGAAATTTTTATTGTGACCTTTTATCATGTTTTTGTCCGGGGACAGATTTCCATAGTTCCTTTGCCATATGGTCACACTGAGTTTTTTGAATATAGTAGGCTCGTTGTAAGATTGGAGATAGAAAAAACGCCATCTTCCGTACTACAAGGCGCTCCCATCGCCGCACGGGGCCTACATTTGATGACTTTTGTGTTTGGCTCGAGTCTGGGTATTTTCTTGGTAACAGGTAAAGCCTAGCCCACTTTGGGACCAAGTAGCCCAGTATGAGTTATTTCATAATTATAATTTACAAAAAGGACTCCTCGTTAAGCATTGAGACGTAACACATAGTAACTAGGTAAAAATGAAACTAATTAAAGATAAAATTATATTAAAATACATGATGATAAGGTTCATTGTCCCTCTTAGGTACTAATTATAATATATTATCATGAATGCAGACTATTCTACCTAATGTTTTATCCTTAATCTGTGCCTATTTCTTTATGTCCCGTCTATAAATAGTCTTCTTTGTTTTCATTGTTATGATAATATAATGTATTAAATTTGATTTGATTAAAGAAGAAAGAGAAAAGAAGATTCTGTTATTAAAGTTTATGCTGTTTAGTCTTAATAAATAATTATTATCTAAAAGAGTATGACTTGCATGTGAAGAAATTATTTCTTGTATTTTATTTCATGACCTCGTCCTTGGCAGTCTCGGATGATATTACATGATGGGACATTTTTTTTTATACCACAAAGGTGGCATACGATACGAACATACGGCCGGTCTGATGGTAAGCCGTCACCGTAGCCTATAGACGCTTGCAATACCGGGGGTGTCACTCACGCGTTGCCAACCCTGCCAACTCTTGTAGGAACGCAACATGGCCGAGACTAATGCTATTTGGCTGCGATCTTCTGTAAGGTGGAGGTCCTTCCCCAGACGGGCTGCTCCGATTTGAGCGGATTATCCTCTGTGGCACCTCTCTCAACTACTTACTTTATTATTATTTATATTAGACTAAGCACAATAACAATTATTTATGTTGCTTATGTAACCCTTGACAATGCTTTTGCATTAAGTTCGCCTGTTACACATTTTGTATTGTGTTGTGTGCAATAAAGTTTAAATAAATAATATCTATCCTCTTCTACTTTTATTCTCATCACAATATTTTAATTCTCACTTCTAACGTAACCAAACGACGCCGGCCTCTAGTTTCTTTGATTTATTCACAGGGATCAAGGTGAGTCACACACCACACCAGCTGATCATTCAATGTTTGAGTTTTATAAATCACATTGTGCAGAGCTGCGTTTTTTATACTCGGAGGAAAGATTTGCATTGTTTTATTTCATTTGTGAATTAGTATCATATCGGTGCATTTGTATCTCGCCTTTGTTGTAGCTCACCTATTTAGTTGTTAGTAATGAATAGATTTAAAAAAAATATTTAGATAGATAGATAGATAGAATATTCTTTATTTGCGTTACACAGCCAGGAAAAAAATACATTAAATACAATCTTACAGACTAGAATATGTAACAAGCCGGCCTTATTGCTAAAAGCAATCTTTTCAAGGCAACCTTAAGGTAACGAATTTCTGTATGGAGTGGGCAGGGCTAGCAAAGGAAGATACCTTATAACCTGTTTTTTTTTAACTTGACCAATGTAGTAAACAATCTTAGCTTGTCTTTTTATTCAATATTATCCATGTGTAAAATCGATAAATCGCCAGAATAATAAAAGTGTTGTGTTAAATGCCATTTCTAACTATATTATTATTATTATTTGGGTGTGAATGATAATTTTAATTGCCTATTTTCGTTAAAAAGACGTGCTAAGATTGTTTACTACATTGGTCAAGTTAAGAAAAACAGGGTTTACTAATATTAAACCATTAAAATGCTACATTATCCCTAAGTAACATTATTAGCGTAACTAAACTATCCCATAGCAGGACAAAGGTATTCTTCAGGCAGGAGTGTGCCTTTCTATTAGTAGTAAATCTAAGTAACATATGCTATTTCAGTTGTAGTCAGGCGAAGCTGGGGCAAGAAAGATATAGTAAAAAGAAAGAAAGTTTTTGAAGAAGAATCAACAGTAGGATACTGTTAATAGCAACAGGTATAAAACGGTTGAAATCAGTTGAAACGGCAAATTTTGATCACAATTGGCAACCAGATGACCACTATTACGTAAGATATCTCACGTTGTAATAGAACCCGAAGCAATTAGGAAACAACAGAATAACCAGCTTCTAAATTGACGCCGCCCGCTCTTTTAATACACATAATTGCTTGCACGAGACGGGTAGCCTGCGCCGGCGCAGACGGTCGCCGGGCGGCGCGGCGCGGGCGGGGAAAGAGTAACACGGAACCCGCCAAACCTGCCACCGCGACCCCCTCTGCTTCTCTCGCGAAATGCCTTACACGAACCACACCCACACCATTCTTAATCTTATAAGACGAAGCATAAAGATCAATCTCATTTAACAACCGGAGAGAGTTTCACGATTACCTTTCTATTCCTTTTACGACGACTTTTCAAGTAAAAAGCCTTAAATAATTGCATCAGTATCGGAAATTCGCTATTGATGACTTCGACATAAAGGTCTCTTTGGTGTGCATGTAACGATGCATTTCTCATTCGATTTAAAATAATCTTTAATGTGTGACCATAAGTTATGTTCTCGTCTGAGTGGTTTCTGTTAATTATATCATTTCTCAGACTCGAGGAGTAATGCACAAGACTTGTTCGAGTTTGGTGTTTCTTGGAATTGAAAATGCTGTCGTTAGACTGGACGGTTTTTTTATTAAGAAAAATTAAGTTGTCGAGGTTCGACACATAAAAACTAGTTGGTGTTTATTGGTTATTGATTTGGTAATAGGGACGAGATTGTTAGGACTATGGCTATGGGACGATCAGAGGTTGCTCTGTTAGTTGCCAGTAACGGTTAGAATCTTTGTAAGAATATTTAAAATTTGCAAAAAACAGATTTGAATTTAAATGACCCGGAAGAGCATACTCTTTTTAAAGTTGGTAATGCCAAATACATCTCCAAGGATAAAAACTTGGCGAAAAACATTCCAAAAAACACAATGCAAATAACAGAAAAAACGTTCCTTACATAGAGCTTCTAATTCTCATGGTCTTCTATACATCATAAATGGAGATGAAAGGAATTGTTTAGTAATGTTTAGTAATGAGCCGAATTAGCATTATAAAGAGGCATTTGTGGGAACAAAAAGAACACTCCTTTTTTTAGGTTTGGAGCAATGGAATCAAAATCATTCAGTCTGTTCTCGGCGAACGCGCATTGCATTTTTATGGCCGAAAGCGGTCCCACGGACTGGCCGTTTTAAAAAAATGCCACAAAAAATGGACGAAGCAAACCAGTATCTATCCGTCCACGTCGGATTAGTGACTTACAGCCTATTATTGGTTTGTTTACCTCGCATTTTGGAAGTTCTATCATAGGCGATTTTGACATTATTGATTTTTAGGAATTTTACGATGCCACTACTGGACATAGTTCTTCTCTTCTTTCTTATTATGCTTTTGATGAAAGTTTAGAAATTTTTGACATGATACATGTATACTTATTATTTATGACCTCAAATGTCTTTCACTTGTAACTTTTATTACTTACTAGCCCACTAAAACAACTAACTACTGTTTTTTTTATGCAAGTTATAAGTCATCCCGCAACTTGATGCGCAAATGAGTCACCCAGGCCAGTAGCTTAGCCAGATAGATTAAGTCGGTTCATACAAAAGTTAGCTACGTTTACATAGTTTACAATACATAAAGTTATCACACTCAATTTACCTTAGTTACCTTCTTGGTCGGCAATCGTGATCGTGAAACATTAAAAATGAGGTAATTATTATGCAAATTGAGCGGCATGATCTCTATCATTGGTATCCAATCGACGTCGATCAGTAGCACCAATATTATCATTCCCTCTTTTATAATTCCTTTAATTTTTTAATTGCCCGAGTCTACCCCTCTTACTATGTTACGAAATTTTATATTCTTTAGTTGAATTTGAATCTGGTGATGTATCTAGACTGAATCCTTTAGCAACGAATCTAGAAGAAAGGCACTTTATATGTATTATTTCTTAGGTATATGATTTTCTTTAGACTATTGGGGTACTTCAAAAGGAGCAACAAAAGATTTTTACAGGGTCGGCAACGCGCGAGTGATACTCCCGGTCCAGGTATTGCAAGCTAATACGATGACTGCTTACCATCAGGCGGACCGTAAGCTTGTTTTCTTCATTAATGGTATCTAAATAAAAAATATGCTTCTTTTTCATTATGACTTAGCTGCCGCAGTGTTTCCTGGGAGACCAAAGGCCCGGTCCCGCGGGAGCAAAGTCGCATGAAGCTTTCTTGTCTCCTGGCAGAATCTGCACATCACGGACTGGCTTATGTTTAGGTTAAACTGTAACAGGTGTTTATTAGGTGTATGTGAATACATTGTTAAATGAAATTAGAATAGGTATAGGTTCAATATGTGGTTAAGTAAAAGTTAACGTAGGTACCTATTTCATTAATATTGAAGTTATCCTGTTCATGTGAGTAGGGAATGGATTAGCGCCTGGTATAATGTAAATTACCGTATTCATGAGTAATTATTGTAAGCATTCAGTTTTTGCGGTTGACACTGAAAAAACAGGTAAATAACTGTCTAGACATTACAATTCATAAAATATTTTCATTTTCCTCATCAATCTGGTTATTACTCGGGACAAGCCCACCAACCAGCCACCACATATTAAAACCGTTGTGTCTCCTGTAAACCCCGGATTAAAAACGGCGACCTCAGATTAACAATAAGTAATGAAGCTTATTGACGTCCCGGGGGAGAAACTACAGGCTGTCTTGGAACTCGCAACGAATTTAATCAGAAAAAAATTGGACAGAGACAGCAATTTGAAACATTAAGATTAGAATTACAAAAGGATATTCATAAAATATTTTCGCTTTCCGCATCTATCTGTGTATTAGGTGACTCTTGAACCCCACAATGGATTTTGATGCGGTTTTCTTCTTCACCGTCAATCAAACATTTTTTTTTCAATAAATAAACCCCTAACTCTTTAAAGATATTATCCTCCTTCTGTCAATAGGTAATAGTTCCTGTTGATTTGTGAATCTACTTAATAATTAATAATGAACTAGCATGTGTGATTTGTACCATAATGAAATTCTGGCGTTCACCAGATTTAATTAATTTTGTCAGAATATTGAGGACCCAGAGCCACAGATTTGTGAATATCCCACTAATATAATAATGGCAAAATTTTGTATGTTTGTTACGATCAAATGGTTGGTAATTTTTTAATGATATTTGGTATGTAGGTAGCTGATACCTTGTATTAACACATTGGGTACTTTTCATTTGGTCAAAAGTCCGATGGTCAATGGCGCTTTATAAAGCAGATGGCGCTGCTGTGCATCTGCTTGGTGCTACAAACGAAGTTGCGTGGCTTTCGCGAGTCCATAATAATCTTAACATTCAATATTGTCTATAAATGCCACAGTGATTCTGTATTTTTTGTTACAGCGTCAAATGTTATCCACATAACGTTACCGCTGGTTAATTTATTAACGATGTAACCAATAGATGTTGGTCGGTGACCGCCTGTGCCGGCAGACGTATGTGCAAGCAAACCGGTGAGACCACTTTGCATTGACTTAACATCGATGGTCATAGTTGATTTGTAAGCAGTAACGAATGAAAGAATCATGGTAAGAATGGTAGTAGTATATAGGCAGATTAATGACATAAATAATTTATAACTGTAATGTAATCTTTGACGAGAGAAAGTGTCTGTGAGGACTCTCTCTGAATAAATATTTAATTTTTTTTAATAACTTTAGTTACCTATAAGTACTATGTGCTAAATACGTCGTCTCATTTGTAAACTGTCAATTTGACACCGCGTAAGTAGGTACTTATTATTTAAAAATACACTGTCAAGGAAAGGATTTATTTGAGGGCGTGGCTTTTTGAAGTTCGCTTACAGACATGGTTCGCATACAGGTTGTAGCAAACCACATTTCTACTGGGGAATAAAACTCCCAGTTTCATTGTTCTGTGGCAAAATGGAATCGTTTTATTCAGAGATTCGGCCATCACAGGAACGTTAACAGTCATGTTAAACATATTATTCTGTCATCATATCATATCATAATCATCCAACGACTAGAATACAGGTCTCCTTTTAATCTAAGAGGTTACCGTACACTGTTTGAAAGAAAGAAGAAAGAAAGAAAATATTTTTATTTGGTACTATAAAAATGAACATTAACTTAAAATTAAACAAAAAAATCTTATACTAAAACAGCACCAAAATATTTACGGATCACCGAGTGTAAACTAACTTGGATTAGACTGATATCTATCGACCACACTCATGTCCGACAGGTACCTGAAGATGCCCTTGAATGATCATGTGAACGTCTGATTACAATTCTGGCAGGACCTACTATCTGCGTAAAAACATCATCCAACAACAACAATAAATAATAGATCTAAAAAAAAAGGACGGGTTGCACTCCGGGAGTGCCGACGGAAGTGAAAACTTAAACATCAACGTTGTGCATTTTTGAATGGTTAGGGAATCTTACGCTTTTTTACCATGTTTTTACCCATCTAAAAAAAGTGCCAAGCGCCGCTAAAGAAGTTTTCACTTCAATAATAGTTATAATTACCGCAGAGTTCATGGAAGTGTTTCTATTAAAAGGATAGGATCATCATTTAAAATGAAATCACACCACTATCAAAACATACTATGACGACACGTTTGCGGTATATCGTGTTATTTACATTATTATAATTATATAATTTATAATAATGTATTAGATTCGAGTCGATTTCTTCAAATTTATGAATCCATTATGGTGGCGAATTGGGATCGTTATTTTTGGAATTTATTGATATTTTATTTTAAACACAAAATGCTAATAGGAAAGAAAAGAATAAAATGTCAAAATATCTACCAATAGTTTGGTCTGAGGCTCTGAGCCAATAGTTTTTTTTTTACAAACGAGTATGGGATTTCCCTCGCATATTTCTGATATTGACAAAGTGAGATGGGTTATTGTATCAGGCATTGCTCGCAATTGTAATGCAACCAATAGAAATGATTACATGGACGTATAGACCAATAACAACACAGCAAAATTTTCGGAACTCGGCTTTAAAAAAAATGAACTGTAAGTAATGAAACGAAAAATATTAGTACTGACAAAACGAAATTACAAGATAAAAACTACCCGTTTACCAAATGTCAAGCAAATCTATCGTTTTTGCGTGATGGACTAACAAACATCCATTAATCCATCTTCACAAACTTTCATCTTTATAATATTAGTAAGGATAAGGATTGGCGGCTTTTCGGCGGTTTTGGTGTGTTTTTTATACCACTAAGGTGGCAAACAAGGATACAGCCCGCCTGAACACCGGGGGTATCACTCGCGTTGACGACCCTGTAAAAAGTGGAGCTCTGGAGACCTTACTTATCGTAGGAACACAACATGCCCATTTCGGAATATTATGTCACTCTCTTTGTCACTCTGTCTAGTATATTACATTTGGGTTTTACCTGCATTCACATTAACAATACAAATGCGAAGTCCTGGTGACTGAGTCAGCTTAGGTTGACGGTGTCAGACCGGTTTCTCCATACAGTGTTTTACGTGTACTTTTGCGGTTATGTAAAATTAAAGGAAATTGCAACTTTTTTTATTATGTTGGTAACTCAATAACTGGCGCAGTTCATTGCATTTGTTAATTGACTCAAAATTGTGTCATGGCCCATGGCGCAATAAAATAAAATGAAAATGAAAACCTTAACACTAGGATATATCCCGTGTTGTTGTCTTCTAAAAACGTTTTTTTATTGGATGCCTACGATTCATACAAAAACACACACCCTTCAAGTTTTAGGTCTCTACGATCAACGGTTTAGTATGTGCGTTGAGCCGTCAGTCATTCATGACAAAGTATTTTTAAAGTTATAGTGTTGGCAACCCTATCTTTACTGCTAACTGACGTGGGTTATCTGAGTCGTTAAACCTGGAAAATGGTTGTTGCCAAGCGCGCCGGCCGGCCGTCGGACGAAGGCTTGTATGCCCGTATCGAGCCAGTGTATAAACTCTTGTTAGCAATCTCAAATCGACTGTCGACAAAAAATTATGTTAGGATTATCAATGATATAGACAATGACCATAAATAGAAACTCGAGCGAAAAGATGACTGATTTTATTTATACTGACACGTATTTTTGAAAAACTACACTCGAAAGCAATGAATGTGGGTCACCCACATTCATTGCTTTCGAGTGTAGTTAGTTAGTTAGTTAGTTTAGAAACTCGAGCGAAAAGATGACTGATTTTATTTATACTGACACGTATTTTTGAAAAACTACACTCGAAAGCAATGAATGTGGGTCACCCACATTCATTGCTTTCGAGTGTAGTTAGTTAGTTAGTTAGTTTAGAAACTCGAGCGAAAAGATGACTGATTTTATTTATACTGACACGTATTTTTGAAAAACTACACTCGAAAGCAATGAATGTGGGTCACCCACATTCATTGCTTTCGAGTGTAGTTGTGTAAGTAGTGTAGTGTAGTAACTAAAGAAACCTATAAATGTCGGAAACTTTTAATGCTAGCTTAATAAAATAAACCGTGTTTAAAAGACAATATAATACCCTTTAAATGAAAGTAATAAAATTTATAAGTTACTACATTTTGTTTATTAAAAATTACATAAAGGAAAAAAAACTGCTGATCTCGCCTTAAAATAGGAAACATGACATTTTTGACATAGGTTTCTTTAGGTGAGCCGCATTCATTGCTCTCGAGTGTACATACTTACTAGGTAGTTTTGCAAGAGTGTATTCGGTATTGATTCGGTGTCGGAGGAGCTCGAGATTTTTTAAACCCATCCAAGTATTGGCTGGAGTTGTCGTTACTTAACTTAGGTGATCGTTATGCTTTGACACCCACAACGAGGCCATCGAGCTCCTTAAACAAATATAAATCATAATATTATAAATGAGAAAGTGAGTTTGTTTGTTTCTTTGTTATTCCTTCACGGCTTGACTAATCAGCCGAACATTATGAAAATTTGTATATATTCTACAGAGTACAGGTACAGAGAGTACAGGTACAGAGCCCAACATAATTTTTATCCCATGAAAGTATATCATTCCATTGGGAAAATATTTTTTCTACTATAGAGGGCGCTGTATGGAATAGTCTATCGGCCAACAGATGGCGCCATAAGTCGCGCTATGGGTTGTTTTGTTGTCAAACGAGATCTATGTCATAAAATTAACTGCGAGCGAAGCCGCGGGGCAATGCTAGTTAGTACAAAATAATTTTATTCAAATAGGCCTTTAATATAGTTTTTTCGAATCGTCTTTTCTTATCCTACCACCAGATCAGGTATCAGATTTGTGCTAAGAACTGGTAAAGTACTTGCTCTTTTAATAATGGTACTTGTACTTCACAAACTCTTGAGAGTGAGTAATGTCGAAACACTCGAAGCCTGTCTGTCTTTTTAAGGATTAGTTTATCATTTGAGATCGAGTTCTCCTTGTAAGTACAAATATAGTAATGAAAAATGAAACGGTAATGTAGGCCACAGTACTTTTAGAATTACTAGAAAATCCCTGTCATAAAGATTGGTGTGGTATCGAGTTTGATACGAAATAGTATAATTGTAAATAATTAGCTTATTCAATTATCTTTGTGCAAACTTAAAATAATATGGGATCACTTTGAATTTAAAAAAAAACGGTCAAGTTCATAACGGGTTGTGTAGGTTTCTGTAGTTGTAAAATGCGTACTTTACTTGGTACAGTCAGATGCAAGTTGAGCTTTACACTTGCAGTTACAATTTAGGCTCTTATGACAAAGAACTTAAGAAAATGGTACAAGTCCGAAGGTCGACCTGCTCCTGACTGTACTGCCCCGGTCTAACTAGCCCATTTCATAATAAATGCTTACCACAATAAAAACTTGCTTGTTGGAAGAAATATTTTGAGAAAACCATATCCAAAAAATTTTCGGATGACCTAACGTTAACTCAGACCATCTTAATATTAAGTGACTTTATTGACGAAGATTATTATAAAATATTTTAATGAAATGAAATGAAATGAAATATTGTGATTATAGTTGGGAATTGCATTCATATGAACGTACAATGAAAGGTTGAGCTGCAATTTGTTAAAAGAAAATTTAAATTTCGCGCGACCCCGCCTCTCCCAATGAATGGAATGCTAGAAAGATCCTACTTCTTCCTCTTGTTAGAAGCCAAAAAGAATTTCATCGAGATAAGTGTCATCCTCGGAATGCGTGATGTAACCTCAATTGGACACCAACATACTCCAGCTTAATTGACCAGACATCATTCATTGGTCTCTTGCATAATCAGTTTCCGTTTAATATAGCCCGGTATATAGCCTATAAATAAATAATAATAAATAAATATATAGGTACCTACAATTCACACAGATTGAGCTAACCCCAAAGTAAGTTCGAGACTTGTGTTATGGGATCTAACTCAACGATACTATATTTTATAATAAATAAATATCCAAGACCCAGGCCAATCAGAAAAAGTTCGTTTTTCATCATTATCCGACCAGGATTAGAACCCGGGACCTCCTGGGGGGCGGTCGTCATACTATAGCCTATGACACTCACACATAACGGGGCTTTATATTGGTAAAAGAATTTCAAAATCGGTTCAGTAGATCCAGGTTTGCTTGCAGTATGACACAAAAAACGAAGTTTCTTGCGCTTACGCATGAAACCACGTGTCAAATAAATCATTATTTATACTCGTGAATCGCATTCTAATGTAATGATTAATATACATAACTAAGTAGAAGTCATTGTTAGTCTCTTTACATACACTTCCGGACACTTGAATCGAGCCACCCAGCAGTTTCAACTTTGATTGCTGGTAACTTAACAAAAGTATATGATCATCGAAAAAGTTTTTATGCAATTTGGAAGCTGGTACACTTTACATTAATAAGGTATACTTAATTCCAAATTTAAATTTCAATAACTTGATAAAATTACAATTTTAAGTGAAACTTGTCCTGTATAATCTTTCTCAAAGACAAGACTCGGGTTAAATTTTTGAAAAAAAAAGGAATTATTGGAAAAAAAATTATTCAGTAACTTGTATTGCCTCCGAGAGCGTTTATGATTGCAGTCATGCGATTTGGCATGGAGTTAATCAACGTCATTATGAAGTCTTGTGGAATGTTCTCCCATTCCTCCTCGATGACAACTCTCAGCTCTTCCAAAGTTTGTGGTGCTGGTTGGTGAGCTCGAACACGCCTCTTTAATTCGTCCCATAGACGTTCGATGGAATTTATATCAGGGCTCCTTGCTGGCCATTCCATTGTCGTGATTCCAACATCATGAAGGTATGCCCTGACGATTACTGCAGTGTGCGCTCTTGCATTATCATGCATAAAGATGAAGCCTTGGCCTACAAATCCAGCATATGGCATCACATGAGTCTCTAGGCAATGGTTAATGTATCGACGGGCATTTAGTGTTGGTAGGCGTGGTCCTGTCACAACCTCTAGCCCAGTTTTACCATCGGCAGATATTCCTCCCCAGACTATCCACGAGCTCCCGCCATAACTCACTCTCTCTTCAATACAACACTGAACAAAGCGCTCTCCCCGCCTTCGGTAGACCTTCCTCCTTCCATCATTACCATAAAGCATAATCTTAGTCTCATCAGTAAAGAGTACCTTGCTCCATTGGCGTTGAGTCCAATGCAAATGTTCGCGTGCAAACTGTAAGCGCGCCATTCGGTGAGCTCTTGTCAGTTTCGGCCCGTTGGCTGGCTTATGTGGGCTCAGACCACGTTCTTTAAGTCTTCGTCTAATTGTTCGCGCGGAAACAGCCACTCCATGAAAGTCTCGAAGCTGTTCTTGGATCTGTACAGAGGTGAGGTGACGATTTCGTGAACTGGTTGTTGCGATAAATCGATCCTGTCTTTCTGAAGTCACCCGAAATCGCGGTCTTCCTGGACGGCGCACGTATCCACCAGTGTCGAGGTATCGATGGTATACCCTTTGCACAGCAGAACGGCTTAAAGCAAGCTGTGATGCTACATCGCGCTGACTTCGGCCCGACTGTAGAAGCGCCACAGCTTGCGCGGCTAGAAGAGGCGGTGTATCCATAATTTTAACGTTTAAATGGCTCAAATTAAAAAAAAAACAATTTTTCGATGTCTTAATTTCAAAACAATTACGGTGAATTCAAAATTATGGAGTTAAATAAAAAAATTATGTCAATTTAGATCAACTTTTCTTTTCAAAAGAATGCACTAATTTGGATTTTGTTTCGTTTTTCGATTTGATAAATTCAAAATTGGAACAACAGCACTTCAAAATCATTTTGAATATACCAGCATCAAAACTGCATAAAAACTTTTTGATTAACTTAAGAATATTTTTATGTTCTATGTCATTAAACATAAAAATGTAGGGTGGCTCGATTCATGTGTCCGGAAGTGTAGTATGAACCAAGTTTATTACCTGTTTACCGTATTTCTTCTGTTAATTCTTTATTTGCTCAAAACTAAAGAACAATTTGTCTTAGCACAGCTGCGGGTAACAGTATGTCTATATTTATACTAATGTTATAAAGAGAAAAGATTTGATTGTTTGCATTGAATAGGCTCCGAAACCACTGGACCAATTTCAAAAATTCTTTCACCAGTAGAAAGCTACATTATCAGGGAGTGACATAGGCTATAGCTTTTCCCGAAATTCAATGTGGTTCCTACGGGAACGGGTCCCGAACTTCACGCGGACGAAGTCGCGGGCAAAAAAGCTAGTAAATATTATAAAGAGAAACGATTTGTGTGTTTGCATTGAATAGGCTTCGAAACTACAGGACCGATTTGAAAAATTCTTTCACCGTTAGCAAGCTACATTATCCCTGGGTGACATAGGTTCTCGATATAGGCTCTATAATCAACACCACAGCTAAACGATCCCCGGGTGACATGGGCTATATGAACATTTTCAAAAAAATAATGAGATCCTTACACGTGCGAAACCGGGCACCCATTCTCGTAACAAAAAAGGACGGGTTGCACTCCGGGAGTGCTGGCAGAAGTGAAAACTTAAACATCAACGTTGTTGTGCATTTTTGAATATTTTCTTACGCTTTTTCGATCAGTAGAGCTATTCTCTAAGCATCATTAGTGCATCATCATCTCGAAAGCGGAATCCGCAGTGAGATGCCAAAATTGCATGCAATTTTGCGAAAAGAAAAATGACGCTTAGAGAATAGCTCTACAGGCTATGGATTTACCCATCTAAAAAAGTGCCAAGCGCCGCTAAATTCACTTCAAAAACCGATTCTATTTGGATTTAAATTCAATGGTTGTCTCACTCATAATAGAAATTGAACGGGACAGCGAGTGAGTTTCAATCGAAATAGAATCGTTTTTTGTTACGAGGATAGGCGGGGGCGGGGCGGAGTAATGTAATATAGTTAAAAGATAAATAATTAACCTGCCCTTCAAGTATTTACAATCAAATTACAAGATTTATATCAACAGTCGAAAAGCAATATGGTTACAATGTTATTTTTAATCTTATCAAATCAGATTACGATTTATCAGGTAATTGGTTGATCAAGGGACACAAACCGCCTGACAATTACGTAAATTAAAAATGCATTTTATTAAATATTTCGAGTATTCGCGAGAAATTCACTGTTTATATAGGTGAAGGTTTTTAACTGATATCGGTATTATAAATGATTACTTTTCCTTTTATAGCAAAGTTAATTGTAAAAGTTTTAATTTATAAAATCAGTGATACTGAGTAGCGTAAAAGTATTTGAAAGTTAGTATATTCATCAGGTCGCTTCCTAGTTTGACCTGCATTATGACATTAATATCAAAGAATGTATGAGCTAAGTCACAGTGTTGGGCTTAGTTCCGACCAATGTTAATAAAATTCATAGTCCTGACTGACTTAAATATATATCAAAGCACAGTCCAAACCGCTGCGTCTAGACTAGAAATTCCAAATTTGGAATGTTCTTTACGACGTCTAGGGGTGAACTAAGAAAGGATTTTTCAAAATTTCCACGGGAAAGCGAGATATACGCAAACGAAGTGGCGAACTAGTACTTTATAAAACGGTATATAATAAATAAAAGATAAAGAGGAAATCATTTATTCCGAGACTAGGCCCTCACTTTCTGTTGTTGAAGTGTACAATTGAATTAATATTTATTTATATAAATAAATCTATTCTAAAAACTACCAACATTCGGAAACAAAAGTAAAAGAAGTGGCAATAGAATCCCGCCTTTTTTGTCATTTGTCATAGGAAGGTTATGATATAAATCTTTTTTGTACTTAATTCATGATTTTGTTTCTTAAACTCGTCGTAAACGTATCTCGTGCCCCTCAATGATGATAAGTATTTAATGGCAAAGGCTAAATGGCAATCGTCGTGAGATACCGTCGACCTCGGCCGCGGACAAAGAGTGTTGTGCGCATGTGAATACCACAGTGACATAATAATCTTTTTATGCCAAACAATGGCAAACAACAAATACTTTACCTACGTCCTAAAAATTGTCCTCGGTCTAAATATCGTTCTGATTAAATTCATCGTGAGTTTCAAGACTGCTGTTCTTCCACGGGGCGCCCAAAAATAAGCTTCATTGCTTATTGTCAATCTGAGGTTGATCCTGGCTGTACAGGAGACGATGGTGGAATGTGTAGTGGGCTTCTCCCTTGAAATAGTTCGTCTAATCTTTCTGATTAAATTTGATGTGAGTTCAAAGACAGCTGTAGTTTCTCCCCCGAGACGTCAATAAGCTTCACTGCTTATTGTCAATCTGAGGAGACACATTGTTGGGAATGTGTGGTGGACTTGTCCCGTGTTTAATGATTGGTCGCTAGACTGGTGAAACAGGATGTTGTAGCATGTAGAATAATGTAATCTCTGTCTCCTTTCCTCGCTCTTCCTCATACAACTCGTCTGTGTGGCAAGCCCATCAGCAACAACCCACAGCTTCCGTATTCCATCACGGAAAAATAACAGAGCAATTTGAATCATCCGCCCAGTTACGCTATACATTATGCAGATGCAACTGCGCAAAAAAACTCGTGAATTGGTCGCTCTCTAGGGGACCTGGTGGTAGACCAGTAGTTTTTCATTAGGTTTATATTTTTTTAAGACAGAGAAGGACAGACAGTACTACCCAATTACTGCTGTCCAGTCTATGTACAGTCCGCAAACGAAAGAGGTAAGCAGGGCCGAGAAATATGATTTGAAAGAAAAAAAGGAAATCATTTATTCTGTACAGCACATGAGCGTAAACTTTGATTCAACTTTTCCAAATATTGTGTGAAGGGATTTACAAGAATGTTTATTTATCAATAGCATTCATATTGTACTATGTAATTACAAAGATTCTTAACGATGCCTACATTATTAGCATCAAAATCTTTACACTTAGTTCTCTACCCTAATAATTGTCACTGATCATCTCTTTTATTGGTTGACTTTTCAACTACGACTACAAGACTCTTGGGATGCGTTGCTGAGATGTTTGCACTCTCTGCAAGAAACAACTAGTGTTTAATGGTATCTAATTAATATTGTTTTCAATGTGTAATAAAACAAGTGGCATATCACATAGTCAGAATGGGTAGAAGATAGATGATCCTCCTTGGTGGGAGGCGTGCAAGGCCGGAGCAATTGAGGAGTGCCCCCGGCGTCCCGAGGGAGCCCAATTAGCCGGCTACTGTTACACGACCAATGAATGGTAATTCTTGTAATTATTACTCAAGGTAAGTTCAGTTTGATTTTATAGGTTATGCCAATATTCTACATCTTTTTAGGACCCAAGGTTTCGTAAAAGTAATATGGGACATTACTAGTATCCAAATAGTGATTTGAACACTGGTTTTCATTTCTGTTTTACTTTTAACAGTATGAATTTAATCTTTTTTTCTCAATTTAAAAAAAATGGTTCGTGTTTTTTATGGCATATACGGTAGGCTTGGTGAACTGTGTCAAAGGCTTTTATGTAAGGTTTCAAAATTTTCTAAAACATCGTCGGAGAAAAGTGGATGTCTTAATAATATCTCACTATTGCGTTTTTAGGAAATAATGTTGTAATATCTATCGAGATTATGAGATGAATCATCTGCTGTTTGTCGTATGAGTTATTCAAACAGTAATCCGAAAACTGAAGTATACATAGGTACCTTGTAAGGTTGTGGTGAAAGAATTATCTTACATATAAGAAATATGTAATCTTCAAACCTTATTTTACCTTTTTTGTACCACTAAGGTGGCAGACGAGCATACGCCTGACCACATATTTTCGTAATAAAACCAGATTCTATCTCGTTTCAAATTCAATCGCTGTCTCACTCATACAAAATAGGAATTGAACGGGACAGCGAGTGTGAGAATCAGCCCCGATGGTAAGAGTAACTGTCTACACGTAAATTTACATTTTGTTAGTACAGTAACGCCTGAATAGGACACCATGAACGTCACTCGAGAAAATGTAAGGAACGCACTAATAAACTTAACTGGTTTAACTTTGAACTTGTTAGTATACTAACCGTTTAAATGGCTCGGTGTACGGTAGAGTAGAGTAGACACCGGGTGGGGGAAGGAAAGTGGTAGAGTAGCTTGCCCCTAGCTCTATTCTACCAATGTTGTCTACATTAGTATAGTTAGTGGAATAGTTAGTACTCTACCGCGCTACTCTACCCGTGTACAACAGACTATATTGATATTGGTTATGATACTGTATTATTAGAAGGTAGACGATTTTCTGTTACTATTCTGTTATTATGTATTGTGTGTCCATGGATGAAAATAAATAATTTTATCTGTCTATCTGTATACAAACGCGCCGACCCTCCCTGTAAGAACCTCTTCACGCTCTTTTTTTTACCTAATTTATAAAGTTCATTGTATCTGTTGAAAAAAATACACGAAATTATATACACATTTGAATATTATAGTGATTATTTTACATGACTACTCTATTTTAAGTGTAACTTATCGAAATGTTATGAAATGTTGCTGAAAAATATTGCACAAATTGCTAATGTTTTATGTAAAGTGTAGTTATTTCAATCACTTATTTTTTGGTTAACATTGTTCTGTTAAAATTGTTATTTACAAAAAGTTTATTATAATAAGTACGTACCTACTTAATTATTGTAAATGCGAAAGAAACTCGGGAAAGGTGGAAGGCACAAGACCAAGAGGAAGATCACCGATGCGCTGGACCGACCAAATAAAGACTGCTCTTAACACAACGCAACGGTTGGAGAGGAATGGCGACGGATAGTGAAGCGTACTGCCAACACTCAATCTACGACCATGACCACTCTGTCAAGAGTGTAGCGACAAAGAAGAAGAAGAAGAAGAAAGAAGCTCTGTGTGACAAGTACCTTTGTTATAGGTGTTTGGTATAATTTAATAAATACCTATAGGTAGTTTTAGTCCCGGGAAATGACAAAAGACATATAAGGCCAGTAAGAAACGATGGAGTAAATTACCAACAAGGAAATAATTCCGATAAAACTGATAAAAGATTGTTAAGTTTGAGTCCTAAGTTTCCTTATAAAAGATAGTTTTTACTTCGTAAAACACCACGACAACGGAAATAAAATGTACGACAGAGAATCTAGTAAAACTTAGTTAAAATATTGCTTTATAAATCCGTCCATTCACCCAACACATCATCGCAATATTTTACACTTTTAAAACCCTACCTTGACTAATTACGTAGCCCGCCTCTGAGTTGCCGTAAATAAATAAGGTGAAAAAACTCAGGTAGGGTCTGGTCTGGACTATGATGGATGTCCGCGGTGACTCATCAACGATATGAGCAGGTAGACCGACTTAATTCTCTCACTTTGACCCTGCTGTAGTGCGGTGTTGAAGTTTGTCGATATCGAACATCGATGTTTCTGTAAAATTTATATTTATAGGTTAGACTAGCTCTTACAACCTTGCGAAGTTGACTGAACGATAGTGTGGATAGGCTTTTCGTATTACTTCGTCTTGACTTTTA
This sequence comes from Endotricha flammealis, assembly GCA_905163395.2. Taxonomy (NCBI): domain Eukaryota; kingdom Metazoa; phylum Arthropoda; class Insecta; order Lepidoptera; family Pyralidae; genus Endotricha; species Endotricha flammealis. The sequence continues at coordinate 1,232,885 of LR990855.1, read as the reverse complement.
TCTTTGTCTTCTAACTTCGTGACTAACTTCACTTTACAATACACAATTCTTATTTGAAATGTTAATGTGATATTTTCCTGACAAAAAAAAAATGATTTAAAAAAACAAAAAAAATATTGTTTCTATATTTTGTAAAATAGATTTAATTAACGAATGTCTAAAACAATAACATATTTTTTGGGTTCCGTAGTACCTAAACAAGGAGCTCTTTCTTATGCAGGTTTTACACTCTCGCCCGAGAGCACTCGTCAAGTCTCGACGAGAAGTCTATCTATATGTGACACGGGAGCGAGAGCGGGGCTCCGCGGACGGACTCTGCGGCCCAAGAAGATTAGGATAACACATATATCGCAGCGACTCACTCAGTTTTCCTGTCTTCTGTAGACTGTACTTATTTGCAAGCAAACAAAGCGTAGCAAATACTGAACCCTATACTACACATGAACCGACACGCACTGGTCCGGGTTTTTTAGTTTAGAAAAATATATAATATTATTGTTCTTTACCTATCATTCCAGGCCGTTTTCCTGTAAGGTATTTGTAAATATATATTTAGGTATGTTATTCAGGTTAAAATGTATATCAGCTTGTATTTGTTATAATGAATCATACTATCATACTAATATAATAAATGAGAAAGTGAGTTTGTTTGTTTGTTATTCCTTGACGGCTTGACTAAGCAGCCGATCATTATGAAAATTTGTATATATATTGTCAGGGGTGTTTTTATCTTGAAAGTATGTCATTCCAAAGGGAAAATAATTTTTCTACTTGAGAAATATCAGAGAGTATGAAATAATGGCCCACGCTACACCGTGTTGGGTCGCAGCCGAGCGTCGTCGACCGTAGCAACATAGCAAGGTGGCAAGGGTCAATTAATATTACACATATTTTATATGGACACAAACACGTACCTACCAAGCAGCAATGAAGTTACGCTCTGTATAAAATGTATCGGCCGATGCTCGACTTGAACCCGCCACGCCACAGTCTAGCGGGAGTCATTCTGGAGACCGCTGATCTCAGACTCGAAGTCGCAGAGGCGCAGCGAGTGGCTCTGTTCCAATGTTTAACATTGTGCGATTTCGTATCCGCGCCCTAAGAAATTTGGGATGCAGTTGCTCCAATTTGGGTACAAAACTTTAAAATTAAATTATGTCACAATCAAATCAAGGTTACTTCAACTACTATAAGTAATTTAGTAGTTAATTTAGATCCAGATTTCTCTTCATCGTTTAATAAACTATCGATAGGACGACGATCCCATCACTATTCACGCGTAAATGTAGTAGTCGGCTCTACTTTCCTAACGGGCCATCTATCGTCTCTATTCAACCAATAAAAAATCCATATATCTATCCTTATCTCGTGTAGGAGTCAAAATGACTCGCCACAAGGGTTTAGTAAGGCGGGCGAGATGTTTTGATATCGACATGTAATTGTATATTATTGAAGAATCTCACTGAATAGGTAGTTAGGCGCTTTGTGCCTAATGAGAATACATTCTCATGGGAAACCGAACGTTGGAAGGTCGAGGTAGAGGTGACAGAACAGGTTACGACTTGCTTTTTGTTGCATATCTCTGCGACCTGTTTGCCTCACGATTTCGGCTGTTTTATGTCTATATATAAATTGGATAACTGTCGTCTGTTGCTTTGATTGCAAAATGGATTCAGGGATACTTTTCTTTGTTATTGAAATGAAATCTTTTATTCAAAGAGTAGGCCTTTTCAGTTACGTCCTCTAATTGTTATATTTTACATATTTCAGTGATAGCATAGTTTGAATGTCTATGAATAAAGCTACTCTATAAACTACCACCATTTCGGAAATAAAGCGAAATGACCTAACCTATTCTAATTCATTTCATGTTTTTTTTTATATTTCATGATTGTTATACACTTCCGGACACATGAATCGAGCCACCCTACATTTTTATGTTTAATGACATAGAACATAAAAATATTCTTAAGTTAATCAAAAAGTTTTTATGCAGTTTTGATGCTGGTATATTCAAAATGATTTTGAAGTGCTGTTGTTCCAATTTTGAATTTATCAAATCGAAAAACGAAACAAAATCCAAATTAGTGCATTCTTTTGAAAAGAAAAGTTGATCTAAATTGACATAATTTTTTTATTTAACTCCATAATTTTGAATTCACCGTAATTGTTTTGAAATTAAGACATCGAAAAATTGTTTTTTTTTTAATTTGAGCCATTTAAACGTTAAAATTATGGATACACCGCCTCTTCTAGCCGCGCAAGCTGTGGCGCTTCTACAGTCGGGCCGAAGTCAGCGCGATGTAGCATCACAGCTTGCTTTAAGCCGTTCTGCTGTGCAAAGGGTATACCATCGATACCTCGACACTGGTGGATACGTGCGCCGTCCAGGAAGACCGCGATTTCGGGTGACTTCAGAAAGACAGGATCGATTTATCGCAACAACCAGTTCACGAAATCGTCACCTCACCTCTGTACAGATCCAAGAACAGCTTCGAGACTTTCATGGAGTGGCTGTTTCCGCGCGAACAATTAGACGAAGACTTAAAGAACGTGGTCTGAGCCCACATAAGCCAGCCAACGGGCCGAAACTGACAAGAGCTCACCGAATGGCGCGCTTACAGTTTGCACGCGAACATTTGCATTGGACTCAACGCCAATGGAGCAAGGTACTCTTTACTGATGAGACTAAGATTATGCTTTATGGTAATGATGGAAGGAGGAAGGTCTACCGAAGGCGGGGAGAGCGCTTTGTTCAGTGTTGTATTGAAGAGAGAGTGAGTTATGGCGGGAGCTCGTGGATAGTCTGGGGAGGAATATCTGCCGATGGTAAAACTGGGCTAGAGGTTGTGACAGGACCACGCCTACCAACACTAAATGCCCGTCGATACATTAACCATTGCCTAGAGACTCATGTGATGCCATATGCTGGATTTGTAGGCCAAGGCTTCATCTTTATGCATGATAATGCAAGAGCGCACACTGCAGTAATCGTCAGGGCATACCTTCATGATGTTGGAATCACGACAATGGAATGGCCAGCAAGGAGCCCTGATATAAATTCCATCGAACGTCTATGGGACGAATTAAAGAGGCGTGTTCGAGCTCACCAACCAGCACCACAAACTTTGGAAGAGCTGAGAGTTGTCATCGAGGAGGAATGGGAGAACATTCCACAAGACTTCATAATGACGTTGATTAACTCCATGCCAAATCGCATGACTGCAATCATAAACGCTCTCGGAGGCAATACAAGTTACTGAATAATTTTTTTTCCAATAATTCCTTTTTTTTTCAAAAATTTAACCCGAGTCTTGTCTTTGAGAAAGATTATACAGGACAAGTTTCACTTAAAATTGTAATTTTATCAAGTTATTGAAATTTAAATTTGGAATTAAGTATACCTTATTAATGTAAAGTGTACCAGCTTCCAAATTGCATAAAAACTTTTTCGATGATCATATACTTTTGTTAAGTTACCAGCAATCAAAGTTGAAACTGCTGGGTGGCTCGATTCAAGTGTCCGGAAGTGTAGAAATCAAATAGGACAGCACGAGATGGTGCGTTGTTTGTTTGTATGTAGTGAGTTACTCTAACTACAACAACAGAGGGCGTAGGTTTGCTCCTCGCTAAAAACATTTGACTGTCTGCCACCTTCTCCATCACAGGCTCCAACAGAGGCGGAGTTGCGGGAAGTGGTGATACTTCCGTAACCACATCGGCGGGTGTCCGTGGAACCAAACCATTGGACACGGCTTTACATCAGCACGCTCAGGAACCAACCGCGCCGCTCCCATGCCTAGGTAGCTTAGGCAGGAGTAATTTGTACTGGGCATATCTTGCATGTTCTGTCAGTAACTAGATTAATAGGTTGTTAACCCATTTGACCTATGTAATGTATCATTCAATCTATTATACTTATGGTTAGTTTCTGAAATTAATTACACATTTTAAGAACTAACTATGTTGTGAACCTGACTACTTAACTGTATATTTTTGTCCGGTGGTGGTGCGTTTGTAGTGATCGTTCGGCACAGAGGGCGCGGATTCGATTCCCGCTCGGGGTAAACATTTATCGAGTCTGGGTGTTTTCTAAGTAAATATTTACCATTGTCTGGTACCCATAACAAAAGCTGGTTAAGTTTAGACTACCTTGTGTCCTAGTGGCGCTGTGTGAAATAAAATAAATTCTGCACACGCTGACATAATATGCAAGAGAAACTTATGGATGTAAACCAGTTTTTGTGCAAGATTTCGACTTGTATTTGTGGGTCATGAGGAAGGAAATTACAAGAAATTCTTAACGACAAGGTCGAAATCAAACCTGCTATTCATAATGTAGTTTAGAGCACAATGAAGATTATTTCACATTTGTACGTTAAAATTAAACAATTTTTTTAATAAAAAAAAATCTGTATTTCTCTCTCACATAGAATAAGGACAAATACGAAAAATACTTAGACCAACAGTCAAGCAATGATGGATGAATTACCAGCTAGGTTATTCTGCATAGCAATCGCGATTTTAATTTCTAATTTTAACCCAAAATATTGTACATATCTACTAGCGAAACACGCGCAACTTCGTTTGCGTGTATCCCGCTTTCCCGTGGGAATTTCGGAAAATATTATACTTATATAAATAAATAATAACTCATTTATTGCCATATAAGGTTAGATGCGTACAAAGATTTTAAGGACAATGAAAAATAAAAATAAATTCTAAATTACTAACACTATGATAAAGTCCTTGTGCGTGTATGGCAAAAGGAGAAGATACTTATAAACCTTCTTCTTGAATCACTCTATCCGCATAATTATAAAGATAATTTTAAAGATGTCATAGCTGAGCATAGGGAGGGACAGTCAGACACGGGAAGCGACTTCATTTTGTACTTCGTGATGAAGATACTTATATTATTATTATTATCTCAGTTTGAAACAATTTGAAATATTTATAAACTAACAATGAGATCCGTGTGACTGTGTCGCTTGGCGAATACTTTAGCTGACTCACACGTTCGCCTTTTTGCATAATAGCGTCCGAGCGTTCGTGGCGAGATAACTCTGTTACCAACCTAATTTATTGCAACCATTTCATGCAAATCGCTTTTTAATCTTATCTTACTTGAAGAATAATTCAAAATTAAAGTACATATTCCTTTTTATCATTTCGACAACCTCTATTATGTAATTAAGAATAAAAAATTAAAAAAGCAATTGTTTTTGTAGTACTTATTCAGACTAGCTACGATTTTAGTAAAATCGCTAAAATAACAGTTTAAAAACAAGATTGAATCGCTAAAAAGGTCAAGTGCGTGTCGGGCCACACACAGTTTAGGGTTCCGTATTTGCTACGATTTGCTATGGTTGCAGATGAGTCCAATGATATTCTATGACATTTGTATGTTGTACGTTTTCTTCAAAGAAATGTTATTTTATAAGTTCTTCGGCCGACTTTTCTCCTCTTTATCCGTAGATTTTACCCTTGATTTTTAGGATAAATACTCTTTCTGGGTTTCATTTTCCATACAAAATTTCATCAATCGTTTCGGCTTTTTTGATGCGAAGAACTAACAGACAGAGTTACCTTCCCATGTGTTTCTTAAAAGAAAATGTTTCATTTGTCTTTTCTGTTAGAACTCTTATTTTCCATCACACACGTGTAAGTGAAGTCAATTAGTGGTCAGGTCTCTTAAGATATCCTAGATCGTAATTAGTATTAGGTTACGTCTGCTGCGACAATAACACACAGTAACTAGGTAGACGGATGGATCTGTTATCTGTTGGTAGTAAGTACTAAGTAACCATAGCTATTGTATGTATTTTTTTTGTCATACAGTAGACAAACAAGCAAGCGGACCTGATGGAAAGCGGTCACCGCCGCCTATGGACATCAGTAGGTAACTCTAGGGGCGCTACGAATGCGTTGTCCAGCAAGGAGGTTGGAGAAGATCAAGGAGGAAGGGAAAGAAGGAGGGGGAAAGAGGGTATAGGGAAGGAGTCGGGCTTTCGGATCTCTCACTCACCGGACGCATTGCTGCTTCACGTTGATATTCTATGAGAGGCGGTAGTGGTACTTCCCCGGTCGAGCTACCCCATTTCATAATAATTGCTCTACCACTCACAAAATGTAAAATAAAGTATAAAACGAAATTGTTAAAAAATTGTAAAACAGTATCCCAACTCTCTGATGCCGAAGAGTACAGATTCAATTCTTTACATAAGTTCAGAAGGGATACGTACTCGTATATTCATGCATAAGACACATATTCGTTCATATACTACTAGTTGATGCTCGCGGTTTTCCGCTGTTGTTCCCGTTTTCTGAATGACACACGGGATAAAAACTATCCTTTGTGTTAATCCATGTTATAAACTAACCGTGTACCAAATTTTAAGCAAATATGTCCAGTCGTTTTTGCGTGAAAGAGTACAAACTTTTGCGTTAACAATTTTAGTAAGGACTAGCTGAACCGGCAAGCTTTGTTCCGCCAGAGGCACTACCCTACCCGTTAGGGTTAACGGGATATAAATGCTATGTCCTGCTCCTGGTTCTAAGCTACCTCTCCACCAATTTTCAGCCAAATCGCTTCAGCCGTTCTTAAGTTATAAATGGTGGAACTAACACGACTTTCTTTTGTATATACATATAGATATAGGAGTTTTAAAACAATTTTTAATAATAATAAATATTTTACTACTTAAAGTTTAAATTAGTTTAAATTTTAAACTAATCTGTAAAAAACTTTAAAAGTCTATAGTAAAAGTATTGAATTTAAAAAAAAGTCCCGTCAAGCCATTCTCAGTTGTGAGAAGGAATGCAGTCATGCTGGCTACGGGCACACATACAAGTTTATGGCTATTGGGAATATGTATGGCCTGTGTCGATGTGTGGCCAACTACTACCATTATTCATAAAGTCATGCGTTTGTCACTCACAATTTTCTCACTTGAAAAAAATGCTTTTATGCATATTAAATGCTAATATTTTTTTTTTCACGTTCATAAATTGGTATTTATGAACGTGAAAAAAACTCTCTTTGTTTTCTACTTAATTTCACGTCAAAACGGCTGTATGGATTTGAATGAAACTTGACGCACTGGTAGGTCATAAAGGCAACGTTTTGTCTCTCTAGATCGTATAGTTCGGGTGCCGTCGTCATATGGAATGGTCGTATGGAATTTTGTCCAGTGGCACATGCTGATAAAAAATCTCAAACACGATTTTTGTATAATGAGAGGTGTGATTAGTCGGACAGCAGATATGTTTTTTTGACATACAGCAGGCAAATAAGTAAGCAGTCCATCCGATGGAGAATGATTACATCAGTGACGCTACCAATGGAAAGGAGTGGGGTTACGAATCTCTTCTTCACCGAATGAATTATTTGACAGCCCCGTGGTGATCGAGTGGCTAGCAGTGGCTAGCACTTTCTACCAAGGGCTGCGGGTTCAAATCCAGCGCAAGGCAAACATTTGTGTACATGAACTGTTTGTTTTAAGTCTGAATGCTTTCTATGTATAAATTAAAACAAAAAAGTAAATGTATGTATGTTTATCAGCAATCTCGTACACATAGCACAAGTTTTGCTTAATTTGGGTCAAGATGGCGTTGTATCAGATTATTTTATTATTATATATAAAATAATATATATAAAATATCGTTAAACGTTATAGATTTCATAATTAATGTTTCTCATTTGGTTACGACGAGGCCAAGATGGCGAAAAGTGATATGTAATCGAGAACCTAGTGAGTGAGTTCACCATGGTATGGACCGCGCATCTGTGTGTGTGTTAGCGTATATTAAATCAATACATTTGCATTTTTTGCACGATGCGGTTTTTAATAAAATTATTATTTAACGTCCATTAGTTAAGTTTATTGAACTGTGGTTTAATAATAAAGATAATCTTATATTTTTAGACGTCTTTTTAATATAAAAAATGTAATTATTAATACACCACTAATTTAAAGCTGAAATATTGCCTTTTTGTTGGTAAAACAATATTCTATTGTTAATACAATTATTATATTTACCTATGTTTATGTCTATTATTTTTACATAATGTAGTTTGAAATTTATTGTAATTACTGCGCCACCTACCTATTTATTTTTGTCAGTTATTTCTCTTTCAGAGGTTGCCTGGAAGAAATTGCTTGGCAATAAGGCCGCCTATTGTACTTTATTACTCGTAATTCTCTGTAATATTTTTACTGTGTTTGGTGCAATAAAGAGTTTTTGTATTGTATTGTATTGTATAAATTGCACCAGTTATACAAAAAACAGGCGTTGTATTTTATAGAGACATGAAAAAGCTGGCACCAGACAGAGGAATAAGGAGCTACACCGAAAAGAGCGCAGTTTTAGAAAATAGATGAGGAAATACTTCGCTACATGGTGGATGACATAAGTCCTGTCATTGGGGCCCTTTACGGCCCGTTAGGCCGTATACAGAAAGAAAGCAGGAAGCCTACCAGCGCTTATAGGAGCCGATTCGCGCAGGTAACAGCTACATAAAGCAAGCAGATTAAAGCAGAGACTATAGAAAATCGCAGCGCTGACCAGCGCGTGTCGAAGTTTGTCGGAACTTGTCCGCGACGTTTGGCGCTTATCGGCGCTGGTTCATAGAGACAGCCTGCGCCGGTTACCTGCGCTGATCGGCTCCTATAAGCGCTGGTAAGCTGCCAGCTTTCTTTCTGTATACGGCCTTAGACAGGCCGGGCTCTTAGACAGGAGGCATAGACCTTGAGGGAAATATCAGATGCGCCACCGGATTTTTCGTCACTCAGTCCAATAGTTTCTACCATGGGACGTCAATAAGCTTCATTGCTTATTGTCAATTGGTCCCGTTTTTTATTCTGGCTTTAACGAAGACACAGCGGTGGGAATATGTGGTCGGTTTTATTATCAGAAAATAGTGTGTTTGAGTTTAAAGGGATTTTCGTAAAACTGTAATCATAATAAATGTAGGCATTATTATGATTCAGTAAAGCTAGGATTTACTATTGCAAAGGTGGTAACATATTAAAAACACGTTCAAATTTTTGTTTGTTGTTAATTACTAAGGAAATTAATAATTTAACTTCTTTTTCTTCCTCGCGGAGGGGATCGAATTCGCGCACTCTGGAAGTAGCATTACCAACTGTGCCACCAGACTTTCAGATCTTGCTATCCTCTGGGAATTTCTGAACAAAAAAGCCGTTTTATCATCTTATCCCTACTTCAAAAATTCCATAATATACTCTTAAGTCTGTGTTTGGGGTGGGTTTTGACCAGTAACTTCATATCCGTCAGGACTTTTCTAGTAGGTAAAAAAAAAATTACTTGCAAAAGTATTTCCCGTTAATCTACAATTTGTGAAAGATTCGTGTTTATTTCTTATATTTTACTAAGGAGTTCAATGGCGTCGCTGTGTGTCGCACTCTAATATGAAAACGCAAGTTAAGCGACGTCGACCTAGCCAGTGTGTGGATGGGTTTCGTTATCTCGAGCTTCGTGCTTCGGAGAGCACGTTAAGCCGTCGGTCCCGGCTGTTGTCCAAAGATGACAGCCGTTAAGTCAAGTTCGGGCGGCTTGAAAACACCGGCCTCTGCTAATCAGCACTGGAGTGGCAGAGTAATCTCTAGTCACCTTCGATCGAAGGGAGATCCCTGCAGTGGGATGATTATGGGTTAATACGATATATTTTACTGACGATTATTTGAAGCTTTTATGTCAAGTATAGTGGAATAGAATATTCTTAGACATTTTTTTTTCAATTGTAACAAACAACTTGTGTTTATCTTATGCGTAATACTAGTCATAAGTTCTCCTAATGTGTTCCAACCTTTAGTTCCCAGTTTCATTTGACAGTTATGATTGATTTACACAAATTGCTCAAGCTTAAACCATGGATTAACACAGATTAGAACTGATTATGTTAGTTAAGCTGATAAACGTAACAGTTTTAAACCCTGGATGTGTGAGTTACGCCTTCTTTCCTGATAGCCATTTCTTGCGTAAACCTCACACAGATCACAGATTTCTCATATAATCTATTGGAAAATAGCATGTGTTTATAATATTTTGGTAACAAAGTAAAATAAATGTTGTGTGCCACTAGTAAAAAAAATGTTATTCATGCCACAACTGCTCGGAAAATCTTCCTTTGAGAAAAGTAGCGAGAAAGTACGCGATCCCGTCTCTAGATTATGTAGACGGAAAAGTTGTACTAAAATCAATCCTCGAGGGAAGAAAAAATTTATAAAAATCTCCTAATGCCTGGCCGGCTGTTTTTATTTTTATTTTGAGTGATGTCAGTCCGTCAATTACGGAAACAAGTGAACATCGCTGAGCTGAATATTTTTTTTCCATTTTTGTTGCCGCGTGGAGAGATCGAATTGCGTGTGCTGAAATCGAATGATCACACTATTTAAGCAACGAAATGATATGATACAACAATCGGAGCAGCCCGCCTGGGGAAGTACCTCCACCTTACAGGAAGATCGTAGCCACATAGTATTGGTCTCGAATGCTTGTGTTCCTACGGTGAGTAAGGTCTTCAGAGCTCCACTTTTTACAGGGTCGGCAACGCGAATTTGATACCCCCCGTATTGCAACTGCTTACCATCAGGCGGGCCGTATACTTGTTTGCCACCTTAGTAGTATAAAAAAAAAAAAAAATAATTTGCAAGCATACCTACAGCAAATACTATAGAAGACTAATACGCACAGCTCTTGACGTTTCTCATACAATGACTTGGCAATCTCCGTTCACCTCATGCCGCTAGGGGCGCTATAACATTTTGCATACAAAACGCAGTTTTGAAATCGTTCACCTCATGCCGCCCTCATGCCGTAGGGGCGCTAGTGTCGCGTCTTGCCCGAATTCTTCCGAAGCTGTGCGTATTAGTCTTCTATAGTATTTGCCTACAGTAAGTTATAACGTTAATATTTTAGATCATACTACCACTTCGACGTGAAAGGGCTGTTGATGAGAAGAATTTAAGAGTCAACAAGAACACCCGGCCTTTCTTATAACAACGCGGGTGTCGGCCCGTCGCTCGTCGCCTACTATAATAATCGGGCCGTTATCCTAACAAGAGGAAATGGGTAACGCTTGGATGAAGACGATTTACTTATCATCTGGACATTGGCGTTAGAAATGTCATTGCAAGACATTCGAGGTTGAATGTCTCTATCTCAAGGAGTTGCCCACGATAAACAAAAGATATCTTCGATAACCTCAATTGGATGTGTTACAATGATAGACAGACCGTCATAATGTTGATTTTTATCTGAATGCCACGTATCATTGTAATGAGGGGTTTTAAGAATATCCATGTCATCTACTTGGCGCCATTCTGACATGTTTTTTTAAGTTAAGGCTTCTGTATTATTGACAGTTCGGTGGTGTGATCCTTATTGACGTCTCGGGGGAGAAACTACAGCTGTCTTGGAACTCCAACGAATTTAATCAGAAAGAAAATAGACGGTATAGAAAGTATTAAAAGAAGTGTCAAGTAAAAAGCAGCAACGTATTCATTGAGTTAGTATATCATTCAAAGGGTAGGTATTCATGTTGTCTCGACTAAGTATACAGTTTCTAAGATAAGACGCCTCAAGTTAGATGATAACTTTCTTCAAAGATGGAGGATTTTGAAGTCAACACGATAAAGCACTTTTTATAGTTCCTGATCATAAAATCCAATCTATAACCAATTTGCATTACATCATATTAAATTACATACTATTATAATGAATCAGAACTCGAACTCAAAACCTCAAAACACAGGGATTAAATTTTTAACCAAGAAAAAAATAGGGATTGTTTTTTTGTAAATAAAATATAAATCTACTAATGAATGACCATACTTATAGAAAACTATCGATTCATTGGCTTTCAAAGATTATTTGAGTTTTAATAGCCTAATTCGTTTTTCAGCGAGGTAACACTACTGCATTAAGAAGTTTGCTGGATCAAATTGGATGAAAGTAGAGCAAGTTCGAGAAAAATGGAGAAGTATGAAGGCCTACACCAGACTGGTAGAGAATGGCTGAGAGGAAGAGAAGAAGAAGTTTATTGTTTTGTTGTCCAAATAAAAATTGTAGGTATCCTAATTCCTTAAGATGTTTCAGAATTCATAAAACCAGCCAAGGTCAACCTAGATTGAGATCCTTGATCATGAACAGTCATCCTAGTCGATCTAAGGTAACACAGTGAAAAGAAAGATTTTCGGAAAATCCTGTTTATCGGATGCCTACGTCATACAAAGTAGGATGCGTTCTTGTTTGAGATTCTACGATTAGCGGTTTAAACTGTGAATTTAGGCCTTTGTCAAAATCAATATTATTGGTTTGTTACCGTGCATTCACACCGCAGTTACTTTTTGTGGAGCAACGTTACCAAGTGTTATTAAAAATTCGCAAAAATTTAAGAATTGTTATCTAATGTTATCATGTTGCTCTCAAATAACTTTTTGTTATCCGATGTTGCCCACTAACACCTTAGTAACGTTGCTCCACAAGAAGTAACTGGGATGTGAATGCACTCTTCTTGCCACCCCTCAGCGAAGTTCTAAAACTTCATTAGAATTTTAATAATTAAAGATAATTTTGCATTGAAAAGCGAAGTTAAAGATTATATCAGTTAAAGATTCGATAAATTACATTTTGCATTTGTCTAGGGCCTGGTATTTTCTTGGTCTACTTTTTCCAATTTCTCCTGACATGTTGTTCTGTCAGCATTCTTGCAGTAAATGACGTGTAGTACATTGTTTATCTTTAAGAGAATTATCTTATCGTTTTGATACAAACTGACATATTCCGTACACGGCCCAACTACTGTTCGCACGTCGGTACGAAATTTTTCACTACCAATGTATAAACGAATTTGTGAGGACATTGTGATTTGATTATAGGTGTTTTTAATGGTGAGTTATAGTTTTAAATTGTTATTTTTACTATTGATAATGTGTAAATAGTTAATTGATTGTTTTAAACTGTATTATTATCAATATGATTATAGCGTTATCATAGTCGTCACCAAAAAATTATAGGTACTTACCTACAGGATTATCCGATTATAAAATTAAATACTATTAAATAAAACAAAGTCATTTTATGTGTCTGCCTCACTGTCAGTGTTTATACCTACGTTTACTTATTAAAGACGCAACGGCTTTTGATATATTCAACGTATTTAACTATCAATTTGATATTTTCTGATGGAGTTTATAATATTCTAAATTTTCATGCCATTAAAAAAAACAAAACCATTGCGCCTGTATCAAAGGTTGCGTTTCTAGGGCTCACTTAGCCATTAACTAAATCATTGAAAAGATTATTACCCTACAAACCAACTGGCTCTTTTTTCGAAAATTTCAGTAGACAATTTAGATTTTATTTAGTATCGTAGTAGTCGTATCGTATTTTATTCATCGTTAACAAGAGTCTATTGCTGACCATAGGCCTCCCCCAGACGATTTCAGTAAACGGGCGGAGCACACCGCATGCAGCGCAGCACAGCGGGTTGCAGCTTATGGCGTTGTAATCTATGGAATATAACGCGCTGTGTGTGCTGCGCTGCATGCGGTGTGCTCCGCCCTTTACCGGCTGGCAACGGTCTGCGTCCAGCGGGTTCCTGCGACTTTGTATTGAAAAGCATTAAACGTAATAGATTAGATATATGACATTTTCCTTTTGTTTAGAGCATACAGGAACAAATATTGCATTGGAAAACTATTGTACCATCATCGAAAATTGTGTCTAATTTACCAATAGCAGTTAAGTTTGGACTCACAAAAATGTTAATTCCAGCTGCGTCGAAAATTCTTCGCGTTCCTAAAAAGAACCTTGAAAATGCTCAGACAGACAGACAGACATTACTGATAGCGAACTGATAGTAACAGTTTAAATACATATAGTAACTAATATATATTTATAGTATAGTTTAATTATAGATTAAAATATACCGAAAGGTGAATATAGGTCAATTGATTAATAACAATAATAACTTTTGTTAAAGATTAAACTGTAGATGCATTCGTCATTGTTTCAAAACACTTCAACAGGTGTTTGCTCAGTATGAGTGGTTGGTGTTTGTTAAATGATAACACAATTTATATGAAATGTATTAAAACTATGAGCAAGTGAAATTTAAAGATAGTTTTCTTCCTTACATGGTAAAGTGCACAGAGTATTAAGCTACTGCTTTCTTTTCAACATTGAACTATGTACAGTCAGGTGCACGCCGAGCTTTACACTTGCAGTTCAATTTTGGCTCTTATAACATAGAACTTAAGAACGGTACAAAGTCCCATATGTAAAGGTGGACCTGTCCTCTTGACTGTCATCATCTCATCCACAAGAAGTCCACTGTTGGACATTATGTAAACATAAAACAAGCAAAAAATCCGTTATCTAAACAATTCTATTAATCCAAACATCGCAATGGGCTACTCTGCACGTAATTTAGTTTTATATTTCAGTTTAGAACAGTATCAATTTTATTTATGATAAATAGACGCTCGCGGAGTCCTATTGTTCTTATTCTTATCGTAATAACGAAAAATAAATTCATATAAATGAATAAAATAAATATATAGGGACAAATCACACAGATTGAGTTTGCCCCAAAGTAAGTTTAAAACTTGAAAAAGTACTTTTTCCATCATGACCCGATCGGGATTCGAACCCGGGACGTCCTGGGTGACGCTGGCGGTCATGGTAACCATTACCCCACAGTGTTCGTCGCCATTGTTGCAAATCGCATCAAAATGGTTTAAGAGAAACATTTATAGGTACTAATATTATAAAAAGATAAAGTTTGTGAGACTGTGGGGTTAATCTCTGGATGTACTGAACCGATTTTGAAATCTAAAAAAAAAGCATACGCCGGCGAAGCCGCGGGCTGTGTTTGTTAGTAGATAAACAATCAGAGAGACGTTCAAAAGCGACTCATTTTATTTATTCCAAAACGATTTATGGTGTTTAAACATAGATAAATATGTCACTCAAAGAGAATAACAAATTCTTCAGCTACAGCTTCAACAAAAATGCATTAGGGGCTGTTTATCAATCTTGTGTCAGATAAATTATACATAATTAACCTGTCAATTTATATATAGGCTCATATCAACCCATAATCATCCCACTGCTGGGATACGGGTCTCTTTTCAATCGAAGGTGATTAGCGTACTCTGCCACGCTGCTCCAATGCGGATTGGCAGAGGCCGGTGTTGGCAAGCCGCCCGAAGGCCACCAACTTGGCTTAACGAATGTCATCTACCGATAACAGCCGGGACCGACGGCTTAACGTGCTCTCCGAAGCACGGAGAAGCTCGAGATAACGAAACCCATCCAAACGCTGGCTAGGGTCGACGTCGCTTAACTTGCGTGTTCATATTAGACGACACACAGCGACGCCATCGAGCTCCTCATATAGGCTATGTAGAATTATTTGGTCATCGTGAAAGCAGTAAGTGATAATCTGTTTCTTATTTCAGGTACACCGAAATATTTAAAGGCCTTTTTTATATTACAGAATGAACATGCATATCACAACAGCATTAAGGTCATTGGCGCCGCAATTTCGGTTTAAATATAATAAACCGAATATCGAAAATGTAGTGTTTAAGTTTCATTATAAGTTGACCGTGACGATGCTGCTGGCCTTTGTGATCCTCGTCTGCGGCAGAGAATACTTCGGTGAGCACATCAAATGCATCTCAGACAAGGGTGTGGCTGAAAATGTTATACAAACATATTGTTTCTTCATGGCTACCTTCACTATAGTAAGTATTTTATTCATTCAGCGCCACCTGTCCCCTTACTCTTGAAGATATTTCTGCTCGATTGGATTGTTACTTTTAGGTACTTTACAGCTAGACTAGCGCTAACTAAATACTAAACTAAATGAAATCGGATTGTATGCTAACCAAATAGTAAAGTATAAAATTTCAAGGGTACTAATTAGGATTTTCTGTTAATTTTGCATTTGAAATTACACAGAGTACGGCTTGGTAGGCTGAATCGGCTTGTGTTACGGGTACCAGCCAAGAGATATATTGTTTATTTTAAATATATTATAATACATAGAAGTCATATAAACTCAAGAACGAACACAAATCCCATCACATGTCATAAATGTTTGCCCCGAGTGGAAATCGAACCCCGCCCTCTGGGTACCGAAAGTAGAATTACTAACGCTAATACCGCTGCCATTCTTTTACCTTGTTTTTCTACATTGTGTTTTTAAGTTTAGTCATGATTTCTCTTAAGATTACGTCATGTTTTGATTAATAAGTAAGTACTTAGTTTTAGCAATTTCTTGGTAGTTATACATGATCATATATTTAATCATTGCACTAATATCCTGGTGAGTAAAGCCAAAAAAGTAAGTCAGTTAGTGAATAAAACTCTGTTCGACTTTCCTCTACCAGTGTCCGTAATAGGCGAGCTGTGAGCGCTCTGGGCGACACTGGGCGAGAAAGGTCGAACGGGTGAAAATCTTATGGCCATATTGCACTTCTAGAACAACGTGCGTCAACTTAACCATAGACTAGACTTTTTGGCCTTCTGGGGTATGGATATTTGTTAAATCTAATTGCAGAATTAGAGCAAAGAACAAAATGATTTGCTGATTTTTAAATATTCTTTCATTTTAGGTTAGACATTACAATGAGAGTCTGCTACAACAAGGATTCCTACCTCATCCAGGAGTAGGTCCAGTACTTGATAGTGACGAAACTCTACATCACAAATATTACCAGTGGGTTCCTTTCGTGCTATTCATTCAGGCTATATGTTTCTATATGCCGCATTATGTTTGGAAAAAGAAGGAAGGTTTGTAAATTTAATTTTTATTTTGTAACAGCTGTGTTCATTTTTAATAGCATTGGTTTGTTACTTTCTAAGATAAACGACGCATGAGATATTTATAGAACTTTTTGGCTTTTCTGGTCTCTTCTCTGCCCAGACTGGTTGCTTCTAATAACTTAAAAATGTGATAAATAATAAATAAATAAAATAAATATATAGCCCCAATGTGTTAAGGGATACAAACTCAACGATATTATATTTTATAACAAATACATATATAGATAAACATCCAAGACCCGAGGCCAATCAGAAACAGTTCGTTTTTCATCATGACCCGACCGGGGATCGAACCCGGGACCTCCTGGGTGGCGGTCTGACGTGGTAACCATTACGCCACGGAGGTCGTTATGGGCAGAAAGTTGTTGTATCTTTTCTGGAAACAAAATATGCTTTCCTAGATTCCTATTCCGTCTAATTAAATTCGTTGTGAGTTCCAAGACAGCTGTAGTTTCTCCCCTGGGACGTCAATAAGCTTCATTGCTTATTGTCAATCTGAGTTCGCCATGTTTATCCTGGGTCTGCATGAGACACAACGGTGGAAATGTACAGTGGGCTTGTCCCGAATAGTCATCTCAAGTAACATAAGATGACAATTCACCTTGATTACAGAGTTTTCAGTTTACAACAGCGATAAAATTATCAAAGCTCTGTTATCACATATGAGAGAATCTGTGACGTAACTCTGGAATCGATAGTTCATATCCGAATGAGAGTAATGTTATGAAAACATAACCTATGTTATATGAATTAGTTCAAGTGGATAATGGGTATACCACTTCAGTTATTATAAGTAGACGTGATTACGTTTTTTATCAACAAACTAATGCAGGCCACTGCCAACTGGTCATGCTGGAGACGTTTGAGGGGGGCCTATGTCCAGTAGTGGACTTCTAGTGGCTGAGATGATGATAATGATGATTTTTTTTATGCCACAAAGTTATCACACAATCATACGGCCCGTCTGATGGTAAGCATCACCGTAGCCTATAGAGGCTTGCAACACCGGGGCCGGGGGTATCACTCACGCGTTGCCAACCCTCCCACACCCCCCAAGTGGAGCTCTGGAGACCTTACTCACCGTAGGAACACAACATGGCCGATACCAATGCTTTCCTTCCTCCTTCCCTCCTTCAGGTCCTTTCCCAGACGGGCTGCTCTACTCTTTTATAATACGAAATAATGCATTGAGATGAGATATAGCAATGGATGGAATGCAATAGTTTTCCGTTAAAATCTTAAAAATAAGATACAATGAAAACACTGCTTGCAAAAATATATAAAGTTTTTGATGAGCATTTTATTCAGAAAACATAGATATTAGGCGGTGGGTCCGATGGATTGACTAAGTGGTAAAAGGGAATAGAAACTGTCGTCAGATGTAAAAAAACAATTAATTAAGTATACCACTTTTGACTAAACTTTTGAGCCAGGGGAAGTGCAATCATATAAATGTGAAAATTATTATTTCTAATTCAAGAATAGCTGCTTGTTGCCGTAAAAAATGTAATTAGTTCGTCTTTTAGATTATTCAAAAATAAGGGACACTCATTTTTTCACTTATAAATTAGACCAAAAATGACAAAGATATAGCCCATTAAAATTACGTGTGACGTCACACCGTGAGGCATTTTTTCGCACGGGGTGACGTCAAAGGTTGGACGTAGAACGTTGACTCCAAAATTTTAATGCCTTGTATCTTTGTTATTTTTTGTTAAATCGAAAAAATAAAAAATACGTATCCAATATTTTTTTATAATCTAAAATACGGAATAAATAAATGCAATTATTTTGACCCTGGAAACAACCCTATTTCATTGGATTAAAATGTTTTGTTTTCAGGTGGTAGAATAAAAGCGTTGGTAGATGGTTTGCAGTATGCAGGTCTGGCATTGCATGATACAGACATGAAAGTGAATGACACCACAGTCCCTTCACGAGCAAGTTTAGAAAAGAAAATAGAGTTAATAAGAAGAGATATTGTTTTACGGTGAGTTAAAAAGCAATGCATGGCAATTTCGATCGATAAAATTTTAGTCTCGTATTTACTAGGGGTCAAATTGGTCAACATGACCCCCAACATGACGCTCAACAACAACGAGAGTCTTCGGGACAATGTTGTGGGACATTTTAGCTGTACTGAAATGAGACCCGCGTTATCTGAAAGTCACATTGCAGGACCCTGTACGTCACTGTTGCGCGTCACATTTTGTCCCCTAGTGAATGAGGTTTAAAGGATTGCACAGCTTATTGTGCGTACAGATTTACTTGTGCAGCTTATTAGCTTATTTTCTGTGAAACGTTCATTCATTTTCCACTATAAAATTTTCTCCAATTAAAATATATCCTTAGCCTATATATATGTGGGCCTATTCTCATTGTCTCCTTCATTTCATATTTCATGTAATCATGATGTCGCTTGAGATTAAAAATTTTGACAAGTTTAGTTACGGCAATCAGTTCGCTGCGCTGATATTAATATTTAGTTGACATAATGTATAACCTTCATAGGTTACGGATCTCCCGGACTTGGTCTACGTGGTTGGTGGCGATGGAGGTGGCGAATCTACTTCATGTGATGTTCCAAATATGGGTCATCAATAGATTTCTTAATGGTAGCTTCATAAGTCTTGGATCAAGAGTGTTAAACTTCCATAACTGGGATGGCATTGCTGATCCCCTGGAGTCTGTGTTCCCTAAGGTTTGTTTTTTTTTGATACTGTCCCCGAGTATTTCAACGGTATTTAATTTTTTATTCGACATATCCGTAGTACATAATGTATCTTACAAAAAATGAAGAGTATTTCTCACGCAAAATAGTTGTTAGATTCTGACAGTTTGGAAATCCTCTAATGTTGTTTACATCACAAAACTTATCTGTATTTTTTTGCGAAAACCAGCAAAACGCTTAGTAGATGCGCGTTTTACGATCGTCTCGTGTGCATAGGTTTATTGCCGCATTTCCACGCTCGCGTTCAAAGTGACATTCAACGAGCACAAGCACGGGCACGAACATGTAAACAGTTTGAATGTGCATGCGCTCGTGTTTGTGCCCGTGCTTGCCGCCGATCCGGACTACTGTCGGTTTTTTGGCACAGTTCAAAGGATGAATGTGCTTGCGCCCGTGCGCCTGTTCACACGCGCGCGTTCGATTTAGTATCCCGTGAAGTTTCGCAGCGTGCGGTGCAGGCAAAAACAAGGTAAAGATGTCGGACTGGTCAAACGACCAAATACTTTTGTTCCTAGAATACTATCAGACAGAACCTATAATATGGGATGCTTGCAGTGCTTGGAGATACTGGCGTGTCGCCATGCGTGTAAACATCTTGCTTGGCCCGCCGCCCGTCGACGGGCTACGTGCCGGGCTGATTGCCGGGTCGCCTGCCGGGCTACGTGGCACGGGTGTAAACTCAGCATATAAGGTTGCGTTCAAATTTCGTTTGGTATACGCAAGTCAACTGCGCGTTGTCTGCGCGTTTAAAATACGCTGTGCGCTAATTGCTCTAAGTTTTATTTATAACTAGCGAAATCCGCGCAACTTCGTTTGCGTGTATTCCGCTTTCCCGTGGCTATTTTTTAAATTTACTCTCCGTAAGAACCATCCTCGTACTTCACGGAACATTATAAAAAAAGAATTAGCGAAATCGGTTCAGCTGTTTTCGAGATTTGGGCTTAGCAACACATTCAGCGATTCATTTTTATATTATAGATAGATGAGACAGGTATAATGCATCATCGATGATGCATAAATGCATTTGACATTAGTAATCAATGTATGAAGCAGCGATTTTAAACTTCTAAATATGTGTTTGCAGGTAACAAAGTGTGTCTTCCACAAGTATGGTCCCAGTGGCACTATCCAGCAACACGATGCTTTATGCGTGATGGCACTTAATATTATCCACGAGAAGATCTATACAATACTTTGGTTCTGGTTCCTCTTCCTTTTCATCGCGTCTGCTCTTGGTAAGGACTGTTTTACAGAATTATGGAATATAAACAATAATATAATCTTTTTAAGTAACATACGAAACAAATGACTGATATAAAGAGATAAATAGAAAATAATAATTTATTCATATCTCTAGTACACATAAGTAAACAGAACCTTGACAATATCAAAATTTCTGAAAAAAGAAACAGCAGCTCAGTTCATTATTTGCTCGGCAAGCAAATAATTGATTTTCAGCCACCGCCTTTAAAAAATTTTGATGACGCGAAATAATAAGGGGTTTATATTATTAGAAATAATTTGCTTTATGTAGATATTTCGAGTAAGAGTTTTTATTATACAACACAACAGTATGTGTTGTGTTGGATACTAAAAGTTCTTACTTATAGATTAAAATTAATTAATATTTGTTACAGCTGTTATATGGCGCATCATTTCGTTCTTCCTGTACCGTCGATCTCTCAAGTTCAACAACTTGGTGTTCAAACAAGTTAGCTCTGGAAAATTCAATCCTTACAATGTGATCTGCGTCGTCAATGGTTGCCAGTTTGCCGACTGGTTATTCCTCTACTATTTGGCGAAGAACATGAAAGGAATTGTATTCGAGTAAGTAGTTGACATTTCTACTCTATCTATCTTCCTAATTGGAGGAATCATCATCATTTCTGCCACAAGAAGTCTACTGCTAGAATAGACCGCTTCCAGCGGCTTCCTGCGTCTTTCCTTAGGTCGTCTGACTACCTTCAGCTACCGGATTTTGTATTTCGTCGGTTTATTGCATGAGAAAAAAATTACTATTGGTCAATTTAGATTTCAACAAATTCTTGGAATTGAAACTATTGACTGCCGTGGTTCTAAATAGTAGAAATCATCTTTTTATATCTGTTAACTTAGATTTTAACCTCAGATATGTTATAAATCAGTTCTATAATAGTTAATCATGATTTTAAAATTTACAGGGAGGTATTCCGAACTCTTGCAGAGGAACTTGAGAAGAGGGAATTACCCATAGAACAGGAAGGTCATGAAGAGATAGGAGGTGAACCGATATTGATTGCACAACATCATTATGATGATGAGACTTTACCATTTAAAGAGGACAAGAAAGGGTCGTAGATTTAAGGACTTTTTGTGACTTTAAAAATTAGGCTGTGAGTTACAATGCTTAGTGTAGATAGAAATCGTTGGTCTAAATGTACAGGGTGTTGTATCAATTTTTTTTTCAGAACACCGATCTATTCGATGGATTATCACCATATCATATCAACCCATAATCACCCCACTGCAGGGATACGAGTCTCCTTTCAATTGAAAGGGATAACAGCGGACTCTGGCACGCTGCTCCAATGCGAATTGGCGGAGATCAGTGTTTTCAGGCCGCCTAAGGTCACCAATTTGGCTTTATCACTCCATCGAGAACAGCCGAGACCGACGAGGCACGAATAGATTTTATAGAAAAAATAAATAATTCATTTTGTAATTAGACCACGAAGCGTTACTAAACGAGCAGGTTACCTGATGGTAAGTGATCATTTCTCCGTTAAGCCTCAAATACACAAGGGGACAAATAAAATTGTTCCCCAACATGACGTGCAACTACGCACAGAGTCCTGGAACATGGCGGGAAAACTCTAACGTGACGCGGGACTCATTTCAGTACAGCTAAAATGTCTCACAACATAGTCCCCGAGATTCTCATAAAAAAAAATTCACGTGCAAAAGTATTTCTTGTAAAATCTACTTGCAAAATAAATGATTTCATTTTTTTTTTCATTTCTCGTTGGTGATAAGCGTCATGTTGCGGGGCATGTTGACCAATTTGACCCCTAGTGAATAAGAGGCTTCAATGACCTTCATAGCTTGCACGTTTAGCCCTTTGTGTTCAAGATTGTCTATAAAGCCAATCAGAATATTTTTTCTAAGTCATAGAGTTATCGAAATCGGACTGGTAAAGCCTGCGTTACAAGATTCAAAGCATTGGTTTGGAAATAAGGTTTAAAAGAGTGTAGAGGTTTCATACGAATTACACTTGGCCTTCAGAAGCCCGTGATAACAGGGTCTGTACATACAGAAGTTTGAAGTTGGTTTTAAAGTGATTTTCAACCGTGAAGCCGGCAACGAGCAACCTTTGTTTCAAACAGCATTTAAAACTATGTAGAGCAGGCTTAATTCCGAAGCTCTGTTTTTTATAATTAAATAATTTGTTTATTAATTGCCGTCCTAAGTGTATTTACATCGAAATATAGTTTTTATTATTATTTTCGTTTTTATTTAAAGCAACATCGTAAAATTTCATCATTGTGTTGCCATTATCAAGTAACTTCGTTTACAAGAAGTTTCGAAATGTATTTGCATTAAAATATTTTTTAATTTTGTATTTATGAATATTGTATGTCTTGAATCTTTTGATTAAATAAATTTATTAACAGTATTACTTAATTTGCAATGAGGAATTAAACGTGCTCAAAGTGTATTTTTACTTATTATATGAAGTTTAATTATTTTTGATTATGTTGATGTTAAAGACTGTTTATTTGTTTTTAAATAAATTGTTGTGAAGATAAAGGTATATTTTTTAATACTTATTTGAAATAATGTTAATATTTTAATCAAAATATTAAAAGCCGTTTTAGTAAATAACCTATTCTGTTACTTTCGCACTTTATTTAAACCTTATGAAAGACAGTGACAACAAATATTTTAGTTACTCTCTCCCTAATCTACATTTAGAGTTTTTATTAAATCAGTTTTTTATACCACAAAGTTGGCAAACAAGCATACGGCCTGCCTGATGGCAAGCATCACCGTAGCCTATAGACGCTTAAAATACCGGGGATATCACTCACGCGTTGTCAACCCTCCCAACCCCCCCAAGTGGAGCTCTGGAGACCTTACTCACTACTTATCCGCTGTGCCCTACCTCTCTTATATTAATTTCTCTAGTTTCAATAATCTCTCTAATTTATTAATGAAGGTGTGAGTTTGTAGTAAAACAGTTCCAATATGAGGTTAATTGGGTATAGCGTCTATCAAAATTATATATTTTAATAATTATGATAATTAATTATATTTTTTTGAAAAAGTATAATTCCTATCTTAAACCTTGGCCGATAAAAAAAATCCGTTACTATCGGTATTGTTTCAGTAACGGATTACGGAACACAAAAACTTAAATTCCGCTTTCTTTTTGAAACTGTTAATAAATGTATGGCAGACAGCTCATTCAGGTTTCCGGGTAAAGCGATAATATAATTAACAAACATACATAAATAGACTAACAAGGCAAATAAATCGAAATAAAGACGTTATGTTATGGTCATCTAATTAACGTGTGCCAAAATATCTAGTACTAGAGCTAGGTAGTATAAACAGTACATATTTCCTGTTTTTAATACTTTACTGTTATGTATTAATATTTCCCAAACCTCGTTTAATATTTCTAATCTTTTTTTTAATGCCACAAAGCGACGACCTCCGTGGCGTAATGGTTACCACGCCAGACCGCCACCCAGGAGGTCCCGGGTTCGATCCCCGATCGGATCATGATGAAAAACGAACTTTTTCTAATTGGCCTCGGGTCTTGGATGTTTATCTATTTATGTATTTGTTATAAAATATAATATCGTTGAGTTAGTATCCCATAACACAAGTTTCGAACTTACTTTGGGGCTAGCTCAATCTGTGTGATTTGTCCCTATATATTTATATTTTTTTATTTATTTATAAAGGTGGAAAACAAGCATACGGCCCGCCTGATGGTAAGCATCACCGTAACCTAAAGACGCTTGCAATACCGGGGACCGAGGGTATCACTCACGTCACGCGTTGCCAACGCTTTGACGGTAATACTAAGTGTGCATCGTGGCTACGATCTTCTGTAAGGTGGAGGTTCTTCCCCAGACGGGGTGCTCCGATTTGAGCGGATTATCCTCTGAGAGCATCTCTCATATTGTCTATTTATTATAATAATTTGACACAGCGCCACCTGGTAGCAAAGTAGACTAGACGTAACCTACTTGTGCTATGGCCAAATATCAGACAAATAACGTTTTATTCTTAATATTTATATTAAACAGGCAGAGTCAAGACAAAGTTATATGCCATCTCTTAAATTGTTTGTCCGTACGGGAATTGAACCTGCAACCTGCTGGTGATGAAGTTAGGGTCACTACCAATGCGACTGATTGACTCATGTTTATAATAGAATAACATGATTCATTATGTTAAATACAGTGCTCACACACAACACGTAGGTAACTATATTGTGGTTAAAAATATACAATTCGTTAATATTTACAATAAACAGTGATCAACGTACAAACAAGACAAATTTCATAGTATTGATGATGGTATTAAAGTTACTTACTTACCTATTTTTGTTGATTTCTTTTATTAACACGTGTTTAATACCATTGTAGTCCTAGAGCTATTCATATTTAGATTTACACGTTGAGTCGAGAACCATATTTGATCGTTGGATTTATTCGAATTTTTATTTATGAACTGAGGGTGATTTTGAAAATAAAGACTATCCTATGTCCAGTCTAAGGTCTCAAACTATGTTCATACCAAATTTCAGCTAAATCGGTTTAGCGGTTTTAACGTGAAAAAGTTACCCCATACAAACTTTCACCCCACTTTTTACTAATTCGGGATGATTTCCAGGATAAAAACTATCCTATGTCCTTCCTCGGGTCTTAAACTATTTCCATACCAAATTTCATATAAATCGGTTCAGCGTTTTTAATGTGAAAAGATAACAGACAAACAGACAGACAGAGTTACCTTCGCATTATAATATTAAGTATGGAAGTATGGATAGTATCCATATTGTAATTGCTTGTATTATTACATAAAAATGTTTGTTCGTAGTTCTCTACCTTGGTTACCCCTTTCATTTGTTGACAGTACATATATGTTTTACAAGATTTTTTGTAAAAATGCATAAAAGTTCCCTTTATGATATAATAATAAATAAATAATAAACATAAATATATAGGGACAATTCATACAGATTGAGCTAGCCCCAAAGTAAGTTCGAAACTTGTGTTATGGGATACTAACTCAACGATATTATATTTTATAACAAATACATATATAGATAAACATCCAAGACCCGAGGCCAATCAGAAAAAGTTCGTTTTTCATCATGACCCGACCGGGGATCGAACCCGGGACCTCCTGGGTGGCGGTCTGGCGTGGTAACCATTACGCCACGGAGGTCGTGATAGGGAGACACGTGATAAAATAGGATTTTTCGAAATTCTGTCATTTATTAACAGATTGATGTGAAAGTACATACGTGTGATGTAAGCTGTGTGAGGTCGACGGAAACGACCAGTAAAGCTCACCCTGTGTACGCAAGGTAGTTATGAGCTTACCGGAGTAATGACCTGTCAACGAAAGCTTCGGGACGTGATTAACCGTCTGTGCTAAAAGAGTATTGTGTTATCACGTGATAAACCTTTTTATTACGTAAACTGTGTTACGTAATTTATTTTTGATTTTACACTTATATATTTTCGTTTTTAGATCATTAATTATTAAATGTTCTTTCAAATATTTTTTCATTTGCAAATAAAGATTCTATATTTCACAATTAATTAAAAATACGATATCTCCAAGAGTACAGGAATAACGGGCTTATGCTTTATGCTAATTAATATACTTAACTAGCGTCCGATACCGATGTGATAAAAACAGAGAACTAATGAGATTAGCCCAATTATATTTTTTAATATTACGTCATTGAATTTATACCCAGTTCGGTATTAGTCGAAATGTATGAAAAAGTTCCCGAAAGTACGCCATGAATCCCCATATATCTGTTAAACTGTTAAAAAAATAAAAAAAACACAAATTACGAAACTAAAATCTGTTGTGTTTTCTTTGAAGTCTTTTTCTAACGTAAAAAACTATCAAGTTACAGAAATAAAATAAATATTTTGTGCTAATTTTATTTCGATGAAATATCTTTTATTTTAAAGTTTATACTCAATCAAAGATAACCAAAAATAACACATTGACGTTGGTACATACTCATCACTAGACATCGGATTATATGCATTTGCATGTTTGCATATGCAAATGCATATAATTCCATTTTTATAGCGTTATTGCATATTTTGGTACTTTTTCATTGATAGTGCATATTTCAGTAGTTATACATGTTAGGCGGAAAGAAAATTGACGCATTTATCAACGGCACCGGACAAACTCTGCCTGAAGAGGTCTCTGCAGAAATGGCGCCAAATTTCAAGTTCTGTCCGGTAACGTCAGTTGACGTCGAAAGGTCATTTTCAGCCTATAAATTAATATTAAGTGACAAACGTCACAAGTTTTCCGTAGAAAACCTGGAAAAATATGTTACAAGAATTATAACAATAACTAATATGAATAAATGTATAACATATAAAAATAATGTTAAAATAAACGTAAATTGTAATAATAAATGGTTTTTTGATTGTGCATATTTTGTGCATTTTTCGCACTTTTTTAGTGCATATTTGCATGCATATTTTGGCATTTTGATAGTGCATATAATCCGATGTCTACTCATCACAAAAGGTCAGGTTTTCATTCAGATAAGCTTTTACTTAGTAAATATTAACATCCGTTATACGTTGTCTTCATTTGAAATTCATACAAATGAATCTAGATATCCACTTTCACAGGTGGTCCGCTTGGTTGTTTGTCTACATTTTTTTTTACTAGCGTTTTATATTCCACTGTTGGGCAAAGACCACTCATATTTTTACATAATATCTTATATAAAAAAATATATTATCCTACTTGGCATAACTTCAATTGCCTCAAAAAATCGCGCAATTTAACTGCAACGTCCCGAAGCATTTCTATATTTCCTGGAATTTTGGTCACACAGGTAGCGACTAGACTGGTTTTGTACGAGAGGCTTTTTCCCGTCAGTCACTCACATAAAAACTGATATTCCCATTGGTCTTGGCCGACTTGACTTCCCTCAGTTAAGGAGCTTGAGTTGGTATATGTTTTTTTTATACTACAAAGTTGGCAAAAAAGCATACGGCCCGCGCGGCCCGCCTGATGGAAAGCATCACCGTAGCCTATAGACGCTTGCAATACCGGTGGTATCACTCATGTGTTGCCAAACCCAACCCCCCTAAGTGGAGCTCTGGAGACCTTACTCACCGTAGGAACACAACATGGCCGAGACCAATGCTATTTGGCTACGATCTTCTGTAAGGTGGAGGTCCTTCCCCAGACGGTCCGATTAGTCCGATTATCCGCTGTGCCCTACCTCTCTTAATATATGTATTGTATACCTACATATAACTGGACGAAAATAATTTTGGTAAGGTCACCCTACTTAATTTTTTTTGTTTCTTGCCGATTTTACATACCTATTTACTTATTATATATTATTTTGACCTACCTATGCTTCATCATCATCATCTCAGCCATAAGAAGTCCACTTTTGGACATAAGCCTCTCCCAAATGTTTCCTATGCTTAATTTAATTAAATAAACAAAAACCGGGAAAGTACGTGTTGGGCCACGCACAATGTAGGGTTCCGTATTTGCTGTGCTTTGCTTGCCTTCAGTCGAGTCCAAAATAAAATTCTATTACATTTGAAAGTTTTCATCAAATAAATTTTATTTTCTAAGTTCGTCGGCTATTACTCGGTAACTAGTAAAAACTATATTTAACCGTAATAGTTTTCATTGAAGTTCTAAACACAAGACTTTCGGAGATAGAGGGGGGGGGGAGACCACCGTGCATAACGAAAATTGAGACGATAAATGTAAAAAATTTCGAAACGGATCATTGTATCGAAAAATGATCATTCTACACCCTCAATGTTTTGAAGAGAGCTATCTAATGATACCCCACAACATGGGATGGGGGCGAAAAAAAATTCATTACCACTTCACGTGTTTTTTTTTTTTTTTATACTACTAAGGTGGCAAACAAGCATACGGCCCGCCTGATGGTAAGCATCACCGTAGCCTATAGACGCTTACAATACCGGGAGTATCACTCACGTGTATGGGAGGCACCCCAAAATTTTGTTCCAGCACTTTGTTAGCATTGATAATATGTTTAAAGGTGTACATACCAAATTATAGACGGACATTAGTCCTAGCACAGAATAATAAATAAGTACTACGTAGTACTAGTAATCCTTGTAGTTTAAAAAAGAGAAATAATAATAAAAAGATCTAGATTAGTATTTAGGTTACAAAATTGAGCCCGTTGGCGAGGACTTCGGCCTCACTCACTCTGACTGAGGAGGTTGATCGATGTGTCCTTTGCCTGAATAACATCTGGTTCACATGTGCCACAGTCTAGCTTACTATGTAAATTAACTTATTATTCTTTAAAAAAAAGTAGGTATTTATTAATAATAATAAATATAATTAATTTAATATTTAAATTAATTTTTTCTTTGAAATTGCAATGTCATTTGACACTACGTTATGAAGTCTTTGTGAAACGGAACGTTTTTCTGTGTTATGGCAACATCACTCAAAATGGCGTCAGCGCGCCAATTGTCATTCCAAACGCCGATGAAACTGTGAGCATCGGTTTGTCTCTTTCTATGACCGTACATTAATGTTCTATCTTCTCTTTTTAAACCGTACTCCGACTGAAACATTGTTGTGCGGTGCAAGTACAAAATTATTTATTGTGAGACGGATCAACCGTGAGACCGTGTACTTTTCATTGACGTCCGATGGTTGCGTTTTGTGCATTTTAATGTGTTTTACGTTATTTTTCGTGTATTTTTGATAACACTAACATTATTTATATGACAATAACATTGCTGTGTATGTGATCATTTTTGTAAATTACGACAAAATTTGTACGTAAACATTTGCGTGATTAACATAAGCCCGTGGAAAAAATTTTCACAGTAAAGAAAATTAGCAGAGGCTCGCTTGACGACTAATAACTTCAAACAAGTAAGTAAACCTATTTATAATTTAGGAAGTATAGTGTATTAAATTAAAAACGTACGTACAAAAACTGATTATTCGAGCGCCAAACCAGCTGACTAAAAGTGAATATTACACAGAAAAGACGCGTAATTTTGCTGTGTTTTGACCACCAAAATATCTAATTTGTAATGGCCTTGTGGGTGGAATGATTTGATAAATTATGCGGGTCGTTTTGGACTACCTTCGAATATTTATTTATCCTATAAAACAAATCACGTCCAGCCAAAATACTTGACCTAAATTGACCTAAAACATCATTTCGTATGAAGCGCACCCTCCGAGGTTACTCTCTGGCATATTTTTGGCCCTAATATTAATGTTGTATGAAATATGAATGAGACAATAAAAAAAAAGCTTATTATGGTGACTCTCTGACCTCTAAATGTAGAAATTATTTATTTACAGATAATAGAATAAAACTTAATCTTCAGTCATCATTTAATTTTACTATAATTTTTGGAAATACGTTATTAATCAAATTTAGAATATTATTTTTCAATACAAACCATCTATTTGTATTTAAATCCAAAAAAAGAAAATTCTCGTAGAAAAATTGGGAAAAGTTTAAAATATGTACAGGAGTCTGGGAGTACAAAATTGATAAAGATACATATCGGGTCAACTTATTACTTAACATACTTTTAGATTATCAATATAGGTAAATAAAGAAGAATTTACATACATGTAATCTCGCTTGACAGGTCAATTCAATTTATCTTGTATAATTAAGACAATGTTATTGTTACAATAAGGAATAAGGTAAGAAAAATATTATAAAATTAATTTGATACTTATTTGTAATAGTTAAGCATTTAAGATTTTTATACACATAATATGTTTAAACACTTATGAAACTACAACGTGAACACTACTGATACTTAAAATTCTAGTAAATCTTATAATAAATACAAAACATTTATTCAAATATACCTATTATAAGCTACTTAGTATTGTCTTGTCCTACCGCCGGTTCAGACATCAGATTTGTACTAAGAATGCAATATTTAGAAAACTCTAATCATATTTAGTTTCTTATCTTTTTAGTTAGATGACTGTACTAGACAGAAATATTACAGACGTACTATCTACAAAAGTCTAACTATTCAGATTTAAACAAAATGCAATTTTTTCGTCCATAAATAAATAATTATAGGGACAATTCACACAGATCGAGCTAGCCCCAAAGTAAGTTCAAAACTTGTGTTATGGGATACGAACTCAACGATACTATATTTTATAACAAATTCATTATATAGATAAACATGCAAGACCCGAGGCCAATCAGAAAAAGCCATATTTGGATATGATAAAAAAATACCTCGTAAAAATACACTTTTGACATTGCTACTTAAAAGAGTCTTTCTTTAGCAACTTTCTAGACTGAGTGACCCAGCTTGCCTGGGTATAACTTCAACTGGCCCCCAGAGAAAGTAACTTGACGGTCCAAAGAATTTCTTAAAAACTATAGAAATAGTTGCATTTTATCATCCATTGTTTTTGCTAATTGTCTTGAGGCTATCAGCCAGTTTTCGAACCGCATTTTAACTTTAATTCCACTTTAAGTTTTAAACTATCTTTTGAGAGGGACTGTAATTCACCATATAACAAAACATTCTCTAAATATGTCTAACAAACAGTATTTGTAGCAAAGACACTGTTTTCTTGTCCATTTCTTGTTAACTCCTAAATGAGATTAAATGCAGATTTGTTCTGGATATTTTTAATGGATATAGACAAAAGGTTTTTCGAAAATCCTTCTGGAATTTCATGAAAATTCGCTAAATATAACAGAAGTAATATTAGTTTGTATTTTTAATGTATTGTTTTATAGAAATAAAATGTATTCAAACATTTTATAAGGTTCACTGTACACACTCAAAGTTTTTGTGCATGCCTTTTTGTTTTTCTGAATATACTTGTTATAACAATGAGAATAGTTCATGGTTACCGTCATATTATGTGCATATAAACATTTTTGGGTGGCTAAATATGAATATTCATAATATAACATTTTTGTATTAATATATCTATTTAAAAAAATCTACAATATGTTTTTATATTCTGTAGTGTAGCTTAAATATTTAATAGTATCATTATTATACGTTTTATTTTTACTAACTTCAAGAAAGACGAGAGGAGTTATTAGTTAAAAACACCGATTACTCCGACAATTTATTTCACTATACTTAACGAATTTACTAAGAAGAAAATGAAGTTCAGAATATAAGAAACATAGTCGGCATTACCAACGACATTGTCAAATACTACCTGGTACAGTCAGGTGCAAGTTGAGCTTTACAGCCTTTACACTTGCAGTACAATTTTGTCTCTTATGACATAAAACATAACATGGTACAAAGTCCGATATGTAAAAGGTTGACATGCTCTTGACTGTACATGGCCCGGCCACATTGCCGCACGTGTTTCGAGCAGGCCCCGGTTCCCTGTATAATGACCGCACAGTTTTGTGGCCCAAACCGCGGGCACCGTATAATTTGGCCCATCCTGCGCTCGCGCACTTTAATCACCTTAATGCTACAACGCCGGGGGGCGGGGCGCGTGATTTATAGCTATCGTCTAGGTTCCCGTATCCAGCCTAAGAGGACATCGTAATCTTTGAAATCTCCCCACGAAAAGTTCCAAAAATGAACCTGCATTGAGGTCAGATAAAATCGGATGTAATTTTCGGTGCCTACCAGATGGTAGGTTTGTAATCGTCCACCTTGCTCGAATTCGATTTAGTATTCGGAGGTCCTAATTTTCTTACGATTTATGCTGTGAGCCGTGTTTTTTTTCGTCTGCAATCATTCGACGATTTTGGTTTTCTGATACTTTCGAAATAACGACGATTTCATCATCCACCACGCTTGTCCTATGCGGATTGGAGGATGAGCAGTAGGTCATCTAATTAGAATCGTAGATCCTGCCGTTGGTATTAGACTAAAATACTCTTTCCGCCGCCAACCTAAGTTGGTATACCGCCTTTGCACCAACTGTCCAATTCAAGCCTCTAGTGATTGAGTGTAGTCAAGTGAGCCCTGAATTGACCCACATCACACCACATCCAAAAGAGAGTGTGAAACAGGTTAACATCATTGAGGACGAATTGTGATTGAATACATTGAGGAATTATGATTACATTATTAGTATGATGTGTGTCACATTCGTGTACTTCTGTCACCCAATGGTTGACTGGTAGAGGATGCCTTTAGCAATAAGTCCGCCTATTGTATCAATAATTTTTGTTGTGGGCAATAAAGATAAATAAATGATAGTCGTTAAGCCGACAAAGTCAGTAAGAATAAAAGAAAGGATGAATTTCAGATGACATGAAATCAATGATATTAGTTTACCAGTTGACATCAATTGCGAGAAAGAAAAACAGCGGATTTCCTCAATGTGAACTTGATCAATTCGTCACGCTTCTAAACATATGTTTCTCTACACCTGACCTTGGTACTATTTTCCGAAGACTATTATAAAGAGTCAACGCCCGGCCATTTACATTTTAATGAGCTATTTCTAATATTCCTGATTCCTTCACTTTCCAAAATGTTATTGGGTCCGTATCTTCAGAAATATGTTGTGTTACAGGTTTAAATTTCATTTCTATGGATGATGATATTGTGGCAATCATGATGAAATTTAACGCAATGAGATTCAATTATGTTGAAATACAATTTTTACGTTTTTTTCGGGGTTCATTGTTATAGACTACTCATAAAGATGAGTGGATTTGTGTGTAGACAAATGTGATGAGTATAAGGAGTTCATTTTAATGATGACAAAAAATGATGTTCAATAGAATTGAAGCTTATTAGATTTTTTGTTATAATCTTTATTGGCTTGCAAAGGTTGGTGATTATTAAAATGATTAAATTGTAGGTCGGAAAATCACGCGATTTATTTAATAACATTAATAGTGAGGATAGAGAAATACCCAAGTTGGTTTCGCCAAGGTGAGGTGCAATTTTTCCGATTTAATTGACTGTGTATGACAGGCTAGTTTTCACGTACTATACGTGATAGTATGTCCATTTAGAATGTCAACAAATAATATTGATTTGTATAAATAAATCTACTCTAACTACCATTATTTCGGTGAGAAAGGTCTCCAGAGCTCCACTTTATACAGGGTCGGCAACGCGCGAGTGATACCCCTTGTATGGCAAGCGTCCATGCCTATGGACGCTTGCCGCTACGTATAGTCACCGCAGCCTTACGGTGACTGCTTACCATCAGACGGGCCGTATGCTTAAAAAACAAAAGTAAAATAAAAGAAATGGTGAAAATCTAATCCAGAAGATAGAACTTGTTCTTTAATATAGAAGTATACTGTATTATGTGCTAATTGTGCATTAGAATGACCCAAATGATGTTTGAAACAACAGATCAGTTACGGAACGTCATAATTGTGCGTTACCTGTTGATGTCATAATTGCAAAGGTCATTTTGTAAAATGACGACATTCTGATGGCCACTGATAATAAATATTTGTATGACGGACATAATATTCAAATTCACGCAAGCAATGTTATTGTTCTATTGAACAATACAATAAAAACATTCGAAAATTTGCAACCAAATACTGGTAAGTCAAAATTTCAGGTTCGAAGAATCAAATATTTAAAGACTAGGCCTTCACAGGCATTTCCTCTTGTCATATACACGTTTAATATTGACTGATTAATACTAATTTGATAAAATACATTAATATAAAGTACCAACATTTCGAAAACAAAGCAAAATGACTACCGGTAAATGAAAACGGCGAAAGAAAAGTTGCAAGATTTATAACTGACAAAATGAACGTAAGATATTGTAGTATCAATTATAAGTATAAAAACTGACAGAACCATACAAAAACTGTCAATTTATCTTACGGATATTCTATTAGCAAATAGCAACAGGCCCTTAGTGAAATTCCAGAAGTCACAAATTTAATTATACAGAGAAATAAAATATACCTTAAATGGAAAATTTACTAGACTATTGGTCAAGGCAAACCTGTCCAATGGGTGCAAGGTGCACGTGTATCGTGTTGCACTACTGGAACTTGGTAACCGGACTACCTTACTCAGTAATTACGTCATTACTTGCATTATTTACCTTAACTTACTATCATGTTGCTCAATTCGTTTTTGATATCAGACACTAAAGCTGTGAGAATGCAAAGGACATTTAAAGTATTATTGCTAGATGCTATTGGTATCGCTAGATGCTTTTGCCCAAATCTTTTGTATTAGTGTGAGGACAGTTTCAAAGTCAAATATTTTTATTCATATAGTAACTCTTTCGAAATAGCTTTATGCACTCGTAGATATGGGTTTCCCAGTAAGTATATTTTCAAACTCATTTTCATTACAAAATTATTTAATGTAAATCTACTTGCAGATAGAAACGACTATTAGAAATAACTTTATGTAGATATTTCCCAGTAAGTAGTTTCCCTATAAGTGGATTTTCATTTCATCAAGCTACTGCGATTAGGGGGCGCAGGCTTTCGAACTCATCAAAGTCAAAAAATATAGTACATTTAAATAATCAAACATCCATTGCTGTCGCTACCACGCTGGTAAATAAGAAACCCTTAGATTAATATCGGCCTAATGGAGTAGCGGTAATGGCGACCTCAACTCGTCCCACGTGGCTTGTTTGCCTATCTATTGTAGAGATATGTATGGACAATCTCATTGTGTCTGCGGATGGAAGTAATTGAAAATACCGAACTGCGTTTTTTGCACATAGGAATGCATTTTCATCTATAAGTTCATTCGAGGGCAGCAATATGGCTAGTGGGAGAAACCCTCCTCTTTCGTCGTATTTGTTCATAGCTTTGTACGCCAGTAGCCAGATGAAAATAAAAGCTCATATGATCGAAGATAAATAAATAATTTATTTGTTTCTTCAAGGCACATAGAATGGCAGAAATATACAATGTAGTTGTAGAAATGTGTTAGAAAGAGGCAGCAGCTTAGTGCATTATTTTCTCGGAGAAGATTAGTCTAATCAATTTGAAATAGGGCCATTTACCTTATTAAGGTTCATGTATTTAATTCCTTGTGGACATTAGTCTATAAGAATAATGATATTGTATCTTTTATTTACATTAACACGTTGTAACTAAAAGGCCGTCAAGCAAATTCCGTCTCGGATATTTACAAAGATGATATTGTTAACCTCATTAGTATCATATAACATAATATCAACATTATGTATCAATATTTTGTAAACAGTGTTCACGTCTTGTGGGTTAAATGTAAGCATTGTTTGATTAATAGTGTTTATCTGCTTGCTGACGTGTCTATTGTTTAGAAAACATAGTTATTCACCGCCTGTTGCTGCCAGATTCTTCTTGTATGTATTTACTTGCATATTTCATCAATTGTAAATTTCATAGCAATAGTGTGATCATTGCGGAAAATTCTTATGCATTACTGATTTGTATTGTATTCAATTTCATCCTATTTATAATAAGTGGCTCTCAATTTCCAGTCAATATGATATCGTCACTAACAATTCTATCAGTGTACACTGCGTCAACATTAGGGTTGTCAAGTACATGCGCATTGTTAGTGGTACTCCGAACTCTTCAATTGATACTGGCATCTGCAATTGGCCAATTTGGGCCGGCCTCGACTGCCCGGCTGCTACAATAGCATACGGGAGATGCATTGATACTTTGGCTTTTCATGTAGATCGATGCTAAGTTTATCTTTGTGAATTTGTTGCCTATCTGACTTGTAAGACGTAAGTTTTGTATTCGTTTTACTCTTTGTCATGTCATTCGTCTGTCGCAGTTCTTGCAATTTTCAGTATGATTCACCATCAACAGAACATCTACACATCTCATTGCTGGAATATGTTTTGAGTTTAGTTCGCCAAGGAAGTAATCTTTCAATAACGATCAGGAGAGCCGGTTGCTAGTTAGACATATTTGATTAACTTCAATTTCGTCTCGTCGTCTTCGTTTGATTAGAATCCGTCACGTGATTTGCAATCTCTACTGTTTTTCGTTATGCAGGGAAATATTTTAAATTCTATCTACTCCATAAACATTTTTGACAGTTTTATTTCCCCGGGGGGCGAATCAGCTTCACTTACATCACAATAAGTTTACAATTATTAATCCTGCTCATATTGTGCTCACACAGTACACTTAATATTGTACCCTCAAGTATTACAAAATTTCGAGCGAGTAAGCAATACTACGCGTTGCAACGATCTACCCGGCCAAACACGAATATTCGCCGTAGTCCGAGCAAAAGTGCAATTTTAACAGTAGCAGTATCTTTCGGAATATGGATATCATTGCATATATGTCATTGCATTGATGGCTTGAAAGTCTGTATCAATCAATCGGGAATAATTGAACGTAATGAGACGTGCTAATCATTGCTAACTGTCATTTGACCCCAGTGGACCGGGCAATTAAATTCGCACGCCAATTCCAAATGCTGTAATTTCCAAAGTTCATCGTCAGTATATTTTTATGAAGGAATTTACTACTGTGATTGCATAGTGATTGAATCATAATCACGGTTCATAGAACTCATCAGAGCCTGTTATTCAATCTGTGTATGTGATATCGCTGCTTTGGGAAGAAGTCCTGCCGTTTGTCGTGCAACTTTTTGTATTGATTGTGTTTGGATTTTTTTACATTCTTATAAATTTACGAGATGCGCTCTTGTCGGTCTCGCAGCCTCCATTTTCTTCTATCTTGTGCCAGCTCTTTAACATCTCTATAAGTCCTACCAGTTTTAGTAGTAGTGACTAGTTCCAACTACATACTATGTAAGTTTACATTTCCTCGTTTTTTCCTAGCGTTAACCTATTTTAAGATCATGTAAATTTATGCCAAGAAAAAATATTTGTTGTTTGTAATAAACTTAAACAAAATATTATAACAATTAGTATTCAAGTGAAACTTTCTAAAAACAATAGGTATCATGTTAGAGTGCTAAATTACCATTCAAGGAAGGAAAGACTAAACCTGCTGTCGGATTTATTTAGAAATTAGGTAATATAATGCATGACACAATATTTCAAATAAAAAAACCTTCGTCGGAAATTAATATAGGTAAATACCGTTGTTTTTGCAATTTAATGCACTTTTAGGGATAGCGCATAAGTAGTAGGATATTGGGCTTCCTATCCCACTTACCGATAGGAAGTATTCAGACGCACAAACCCATCTCGTTCTGTCGGCGTTCGCCTCCATCACGATGGGTTAGTGCATCTGAACACTTCCTATCGGCAAGTGGGATCGGAAACCCAATATCCTAAAAATTAACGTACCCTATTGAATCGACGGTTGCAGATGGTTGAAAGCAAAAAATCAGATCAGATATACTCATGTCTTACGCAGAAGTGACTTATACAATACATTAGGTTGGCGCGTGAACCCAAAGTGGTTTTTGAAGTCCGATTCGGTCTCGTAACAATTTGTATTTTTCCGTTGGACGGGTGTTATATATATTGCTAGAGGACCACATCCCATTTTGGTCGGCGAGTCCAGTTCAATTTTTTTATTCACTCGCTAACTAACCAATCGATGATTGTAACAAATGGAACATTTACATTCAGTTTATATATAAGTGTGTATTTCACATATTATAATCAGTTTTGTCTAGTAGTCATAAAGAGTTAGGTTGCAATGAAATTTATTAAACAACCTCAATCACTTCGCTTTGAAAATATGTGTTTAGAACCAAAAAGTAAAATACGTCGTCATGGAAAACTACTACCTAACACTGTGAGATGTGTCATATGTGGCCCGTCTAACTGTGGTAAAACAAATTTGATTATAGGATTGCTTTTACATGAGAATGGATTAAGCTTTAGGAACGTCTATATTTACTCAAAAACGCTTCATCAACAGAAATATATATTTTTAGAAAAAGTTTTAAATTCGGTACCAGGTATCTCATTTTCGAAATATAATGACAAAGAAGAAGTGATTAATCCTCAAGATGCGGAATGTGATTCAATAATAATCTTTGACGACGTAGCATGCGAGAAACAAAATAGCATGCGTGACTACTTTGCAATGGGCAGACATAAAAATATAGATTGCTTTTACTTAAATCAAACTTATACTAAGATACCAAAACAACTTATTAGAGATAATGCCAATCTAATAATACTTTTTAAACAAGATGAAATAAATATGCGTCATGTGTATGATGAGCATGTAAATACAGATATGACCTGGAATCAATTCCGTGAAATGTGTACAAGAATTTGGTGTGAGCCTTACAGTTACTTAGTTATAGACAAGGACTGTAAAAAAAATGAAGGCTGCTATAGGAATAAATTCGACACTTTTGTTGTCTTTGATTAATGATCATATAAATACTTTTGTATTTTAAATTCAGCATTACTTATTCATTTAACATTGAAGCTACAAGGTGTGAAAACAGTTGTGAAATGGAGCAAACATTAAAAAAACAAATTGTTGAAGCTGCACAGGCAGTAAAAAGAAAGGTGAAAAAATTACGTGACAAAGAAATAGAAAATAAAAATGTACTGGAGACAGTCTTTAAGCCGGTCACTGGTCCTCTTACCGAAATAATTAATGCAAAAAAGAAAAAATACAGTGCAGAAACATACATAGATAAAGATGAATACGATACGCCAACAACTAAAACTTTAACAAAACGTATATCAGACATAAAAGACGAATCAGATTTTTTTAGAAAATCTGAAAAACATAATAATAAAGACATTGAAGAAAGTGATAATTCTGGTACTCGAGAGGGCAGTGATGGTGACAGCGATCATATTGATACAGATGATAGTAATGATGCTAGTTATCATTCGTTAAACACTCCAAATAATGATATTTCGTCTTGGTCGTTAAGCAGTGAAGTGCACAAAAATGTTCCATTTGGGATTAGACATGAACGGGGTAAGCTGATGTTAGGCTCTGTTCGCGTTACGTTTAATGATGATTTTATCACAGTAGGTGTACAGAAACATGTTACTACACCTGGACTAAGAGAATTATTGTGTAGCAAAAATCCTGACCCAACAATAGTTACACGAAATGATCTTCGTAATTATAAATCTTTGATGATATATACTAATGCTCATAGACGAGATTTCGATGAAAGAAAGCCGATCAAAAGTAATAAAGGTAAAAAATATTTACAAATTATTAAACCAATGTTTAAACACTGTAAAGACCCCGAGTTAGCAAAGGATAGCGTTTTAAAAGGAGAAGGTCTTCCGGTGATGAAGAAATGGCGAAAAAATGTAGACCTTATTTATTGGGATGATCCTAATGAATTGGTTGAAAGATTAAAACTGTTGATTGCATCGAAGGAAGCAGGTAACACAGGATTGGACAATGAAATAATTTCAATTATAGAAGAGTTGCGTGAATGTGGACTTATAAGTAAATAAATACGGTATCATAAGTTGCGAGTGTTTCATTCAAATTCCAGCTTGACAATATATCACACCTTCGAAATGAATGTGGATAAATTTGGTCACCATATTCATAAAAGAATGCGTTTTTCAGTATTTTCAAATAATATCGACTTTTCTGAAAATGTACTAGTAAAGTCAGAACACGGTGATTTTAATTTGAAGATGAACACATTACGTGGTGTAAAGTATCCTGTAGCTGCAGATGAAGTTGTAAATAAAGAATACGTTGATAAACTTGCAGAGGAAATGTATACAAAGAAGGATATTGATGAAATATTTGACAAGCACATGCATAAAATTAGAACAGACGTTGAAGTCATGATAAAAGATTTAAAAGTAGAAGTAAAGGAAATTATGGATCAGTGTCTGAAGAGCCATCACTTAGACAAAGACAAAATTTAACAACAGTAATGGGTTCTGTTAAGGAAGAAGTCGTTAATGAATTACATAAAACGGCTCGAAGAAATTTTACACGACGTCCAGTTATTTTAAGGAACATTGATGATTTGTGGCAAGCTGACCTGATTGATTTTAATAATCTTAAATCACACAATAAAGGATATAAATTTATCTTAGTAGTGATTGATTGCTTCTCAAAGTTTGCGTGGACAATGCCATTGAAAACTAAATCAAAGATTGAGGTTACGAATGCTTTTAAATTTTTATTGGAAAAGAGTAATCGTCATCCTAACAATTTACAAACTGACATGGGAACAGAATTTTATAATGACCTGTTCAAAAAGTTGATGGGTGATTTCAAAATAAATCATTATTCTACATTTTCTACAAAAAAAGCTTCAATAGTAGAGAGACTGATAAAAACATTGAAAACAAAGCTGTTTAAAATTCTTAGTTTCAATGGTAGTTATAAGTGGACGGGGAAACCATTAGACGATGTTGTGAATTCCTATAATAACTCGATTCATAGGACTATAAAGTACAAACCCTCTGAAGTTAGTAATTTGAATGAATCAATTGTTATGAAAAATATTTTAAACTCACACAGACGAACCCCTAAAACCAATAAATCTAAATTTAAATTAGGGGACTTTGTACGTATAAGTAAATACAAAAATCTCTTTCAA
The DNA here is from genome assembly GCA_905163395.2 of Endotricha flammealis. NCBI lineage: Eukaryota > Metazoa > Arthropoda > Insecta > Lepidoptera > Pyralidae > Endotricha > Endotricha flammealis. The sequence goes on along the minus strand of LR990855.1, from coordinate 1,191,572 downwards.
AAAGGTTACACACCTAATTGGACTAGTGAAATTTTTAAAATAATAAAAGTAAATAATACTAACCCAGAAACATATTTTATTGAAGATCAACGAAAACAGCAAGTTTTAGGTGCCTTTTACAAAGAAGAACTTCAAAGAACTCACCATCCTTCTGTGTATTTAATTGAAAAAGTGATGAAAAAGAAAGGAAATAAACTATACGTGAAATGGTTAGGTTTCAGTGAAAATGATAATAGCTGGATTGATTCAAAAACTATTGTAAACTAAATATATAAGACAGTATAATAAAAAATATATCATTTCATTATTAGTAATGCGGGGAGGCGGACTAGTTAACACTATAATAAATAACCTACCATTCGAAGCCCATTTACCAGGATATCAGTATTGTGGTCCTGGAACAAGACTACGTGAACGCCTATTGCGAGGGGATAGAGGAATTAACAAACTAGACGAGGCTTGTATGCATCACGATATCGCCTACTCCAAGTACACAGATTTAGCGAATCGTCATAAAGCGGATACAATACTATTAAACATGGCAAATAGTCGTGTTCGATCTAAAGATGCTGGCAAGGGTGAAAAACTAGCCTCTTGGTTAGTAAGTAAAGTTATGAAAGCAAAATTAAAGACTGGATCAGGTGTAAAGACATTCAGATCCCTAGTATCAGGAATTCGTTCTCGAATTAAGAAACAAAAACGAAATAAAAACAGCAAAGCAATTATTAAACATGCTTACTTAGCTGCAAAAAAAATGTTTCCCAAAAATGGTAAGATTCCCTTACCACGTGTTATACCACTACCTAAATCAGGTGGAGTTTTACCATTGATACCAATATTTGCTGGACTGTCTGCATTAGGCGCACTGGCTGGAGGTGCCGCAGGTATTGCTAAAACAGTGGACGAGTACAAAACAGCTCGAAAAAATTTACAAGAATCTCAGCGTCATAATCAAGTAATGGAATCTATTGCTTTAGGTAAAGGATTGTATATTAAACCATATAAAAAAGGAAACGGTTTGTTTGTAAACAATTCAAAAAACTAGTCACGAAGCTACCCCATCGAGCGCTTACTAATATAGATATCCTAAAATTCTCTAAAAGAATACCATATTTTCGAGGAGTTTTTATGAAAGACCAATTACCAAAAAAACCTAGACGTATCGAATGTGGTATCGTTAATTTAGACAATTCTATGAATGAAGGTACGCATTGGGTGGCTTACGTGAAAATCAAAAACCATTGTGAATATTTTGACAGCTTTGGTGACTTAAAACCTCCAAAGGAAATAGTGAATTATTTTAAAAATTATAATATTTTGTACAATTACACAAGATATCAAAAATTTTATACTGTCAATTGTGGTCATTTATGTTTATCTTACTTAATAGATTATTGGAATAAATATGTATAAAATAAATATTTTTCTTTAATTTACTTCATTTACACAATGTCATTCACACTGTCCATTACTGGTAACTCATCTATTCTGTCTTCAACACATTCCCCAACATTACAACTTGATGGTGATTATGAGTGTGCATTGTTATATTTATCTACTTTCAATTCTATTCCAAATATCGACAGCAATAATAATAAGTTTTATTATAGTGAAAATGAAGTAATTGAAATACCAGAGGGCGCTTATGAACTTGAAGATATTAATGATTATCTAGTGTCTAAAATAGAAAATACCACTTTAAAACTCTATTGCAACAATAATACACTGAAAACATCTATAATTTGTTCAAAAAATGTAGACTTTGAAAAGGCTAATTCTTTGGGGAAACTAATAGGTTTTAGTGGGCAGATTTTACAAGCAAATAAATTACACGAGTCGCAGTATCCAATCAACATTTTGTCGACGACAGTGGTGCGGGTTGAATGTGATATAGTCACAGGCTCGTATATTAACGGAAAGCCCGCTCATATTATTTACGAATTTGCACCATCGGTGCCTCCTGGTTATAGAATCATAGAAATCCCTAAGAACATTATTTACTTCCCAGTAAGTCAAACAAGTATTAACTGCATACAAATAAGATTACTGGACATAAACAATAACTTAATCAATTTACGTGGTGAAGAAGTACAATTGTACTTACATCTGAAGAAAAAATGATTGACTATAATAAATACTCCACCGCACACACTCAAATCACCAGTCCTGAACGAGCTGTCCATAAAGCAGCAACCATCAAAAAATCAATCAAAAAAGAAAGAAAGAAGAATTTGTCATACGAAAATAAGTTATTCCTGAGAACAATAGGATTGTTAAAATGAATATCTTAGATATATTATCGACTCCTAGTTACGACAATACCATCGACAGCATCGAGTATCATTCATACAAACCGTACGTCACGAGTTTTGGCAGAAATGACGAAATTCGCATACCCATCAATCAGCAAGATTTGTATGTGCTACCATCAGCAAGTACATTATATTTGGAAGGGACTGTTAAAGTCTATAAAGGAGCATCAGATGAAAAAGAGAGAGACAGAGTAAGAAGTGTGCATTTTACCAATAATCCACTGTTATATCTCTTCCAAGATATTCGATACGAGTTAAATGGAGTTGAAATTGATCGAATAAAAAATGCTGGTATTACATCGACAATGAAATCGTTAATTTCTATGAGTAGAAGTGAATCGCGAATATCTAAAGCTTGGGGTTGGGATATTGATGGAACGACAAACAATCAAGGTGGATATTTTTCAGCTTCTATTCCACTTAGTAAAATTCTTGGTTTTGCTGAAGATTACAAAAAAGTTATTGCTAATTGCAAACATGAACTCATACTTTTGAGAAGCAATACCGATTTAAATGCTCTACTATTGAATGATGATGAATTTATTGAAAGTACAGAAATACATAAATTAATATGGCGAGTACCTCATGTTAAAGTTTCTGATAGAGAAAAAATACAACTACTTAGACTTTTAGAGAAAGATCGCGCTATTCAACTAACATTTAGAAACTGGGATCTGTATGAGTATCCCTTGTTACCTCGAACTTCAAAACATACTTGGGCTATCAAAACTTCTTCTCAAATTGAGAAACCCCGATACGTAATCTTAGGGTTACAGAGCCAACGAAAGGACAATAAAACGGCTGATATGTCATATTTTGATCACTGCTACTTACGCAACGTTAAAGTATATTTGAATTCGATTTATTATCCGTATGAAAATTATGACGCAAGCTTTTCTAAGAATGCGTATGCTTTAATATATGAACAATACGCAAAATTTAAACAGTCGTATTACGGGTGTCATTCAGATCAACCGTTACTTTCCGTAGAAGAGTTCAAAAATAAAGGACCACTGTTTATCATAGACTGTTCTAGACAAAATGATAATTTAAAAACGGGAGCTGTAGTAGATGTAAGTGTGGAAATCGAAAGCGAAGCAACTTTACCAGATCAAACAGCTGCTTATTGTCTTATTCTTAACGACTGCATTGTTGAGTATAGACCATTAAGCAACATAGTGAAGAAAGTATGAATTCAAACACTATAATAGTGGATATTCAAGGATTCAAAGATATTCACAATAATTTCATTGTGAAAGAATTGGCTATTGCAACACAAGAGTACACATTAATGTTCCTAGTCAAACCACCCTATAATTTCAATACACTAACAAAAGAAGAAAAAAAGCATGTTAGATGGTTAGAAGCAAATCGCGGAATCTACTGGAGTGAAGGTCATATTGAGTATCACGAATTCAAGCAAATAATTGTTCCTTATTTAACCAACATGAAAATTTTAACTAAAGGACTAGAGAAAACTAAATGGATCAGTGATATGTGCTCCGAATGCTTGGTGATTGATTTAGAAGACGAGGGATGTCCTAATATTTCAAAACTGTCTAAAATTTATTGTAAAGGAAAAGAATTAAACTGTATAAATCATAATAAAATGTGTGCGTTAAAAAATGTAATTTGTGTAAAAAAATGGTATAATGATAAGGTTTTTAAACATAAATAAAACTTTGATTTATGATATATACTTGGTATTTATTTTTATCCTCAGAAAACATGTATTACAAGTTACTTTACTAATATTACACAACCAGATTCGAATTACAATGCAAAACATCAATTTAACACATACAATAACTTAACACAAACTTAACTTAAATTTAATTTTATTTTAGCAAGATATTTATTTAAATCACAATGAAATGTAAGAAATGATTGATTACAAAAATCATACCTACAACAACTTAATATCTACAATAATCTACATAGAAACAGAAATCTTAAATTAATATAATATTTTTTATTTACAAGTTAATTAAGTCACATCTAGAATTATTTATTTTAAGAATAATACATAACTAAATAACATGAAATTGAAATTAGTTAAGCTAATTATTTATCTAATACTTACTTAAAAATACAATAACTTAATTACACAAAAATTACAAAATTACACAAAATCATAATACTCTCCGCAAAGTTTTTTAGATATTTTGTTAACTAATGAGTGTGTTTCGCTCATAATATTGTCCACCGGATCACTGACTAAATATTGCGCATTTAACACTATCACTTCATCACTATCTGGTTCTTGCTCTCCGCTAATATCCAGCACCTTTATCTGGATCAGCCGTACACCTCTTTTCTTTTCGTTATTGATGACAAAAGACTGCGAGACTGGATGCTTCCGCTTTTGTGGTTTAGCTCGCAACCTCTTCGCATCGGATTCTCGTGGTTCAGGAATATGCCAGCTTGCAGTGCTTGGCGGTGTAAAACGCTGTGCGCATTGTAAGTATATGTCTTCAGAATCCGGCATGATGAATGATGATCTGAAATAAATTAAAGATAAATTAATATTTATGAAAATATTAGGAATATCTTCATACCTAGGTCAAATAGTATTCAATAGATACTTACAATTTAGTTGACTTCTACTTAGGTGATGTTACCACTCCGACAGCTTGCTGCAAAATGAATGACGGAAACGAACGGTGGAATAGGATGGAGGAAGTAGATATACGTACAGGCTCAAACGTGTTTCTTCGATGTGTAACATTGAATAACATTGAATTTTGATCTAAAACACCTGTGCGCGGTAGAATAAAGGATTGATTGTCGTCGGGATTCGCGATAACTTGAAATTTGATCTAATGCGCGGTAAAATAAAGGATTGATTGTCATCGGGATTCGCGATAACTTGAAATTTGATCTAATGCGCGGTAAAGAATTGAGGAAGTAGGTGCCTCATCGAACAGGTTTGAGCTTGTTTGAACTTGCTTGGGTGCGCGATGCGCTTTGTCAACGGAATTTGAACTAAAACACCTGTATGAGTAATTATAAAATAATATTTATTTATTCAATATAACCTTAATATATGTACAAACTAAGATAAGTAAATAGTTACACATTGATTTAATATAGTAATTGTAATAATAAAATTGTTAAGTATTTTTGTTTTTTAATTAATCTAATCTTAATAAGAGTACTTATTATCTATTACAACTTTAATTACAATTAATGGAATTTGGGGTATCCATCTAAGTATAACAATAAAGGAATCATTAAAATGATGTTACAATATAGCTTCATTGCCCCACGCTAAAGTGGATATCTTATCAGACAATATTAAGCGTTTATCATCGTTGCTAGAAAGAGCTACTTTATTTATACTCTGAGTGAATATTTCATGTTTTATTGACTTAAACAATAAATTTTTTTTCCGTATGATGTTGCAATTATACAATACATTTTTATAATCATTCAATTTCAAATTTGTGGTAACACATTTTCTTATACCCTTTGCCTTTTTTATGGTTTTGTTTAATGTTTTAATACAATAAAGCTTTGAGCGCAGTCCTACAAATTCTTTAATAATTTTACCCCCCATTTCATCTTTGAAAAGACCTGGAACCTTCTTGTTGATAACGGGTAAATTATATTCATTATCAGAATCATAATTGCTGGTATCAAAATATTTCAAAAAGTGTAATTTAACATCTCTATAAAAGTCATATGTATTTACATTATAAACTAAACTATCTGTGTCAGTGTAGCACAATTCAATTTGATCACCGTAAAATGGTTTTATTACAGAATAGTGGAAATCATACATGTGACATTTCGACAATTCTAACACAACAAATCCTATATATATCGGTTTATCGAGAATAACACGTGAAGGCTTCATTTGAATTGCCACTAAATCTTCGGAGAATATGGAAGCACTATGAAAATAAGGGCTAGCTACCAATTTTTCAGCACAAGTTACCTTTTTTGTTTTGTTATTATTATCACACCATTTGGTTACCAATTTCACATCTATTCTTTGTTCAGTGTTTTCTAGAGTCTTTCCAAAAATACTATTGTTTAACAATTTGAAAAAATCTTGTTCAAACGCAGATTCTGCTTTTTGACGTAACTGAGTGTTAAGATCAATATATTGCTTTAAATAACAGCTTTGCTTGAAAACAATAGCACGATGGATCCTTCTCAGTATCAATCCGTGCTGTAAGCATTTTTTTAAATTTACATAATGAATAACGTAATGGTATTTATCGTATAAATTCGGTATAAGTTTTTTATTTTTACCACCGGGTGGTAAGCATTTTTCGGGACAAAATGGAAAGTCATTATGCTCAGTATGTAATATAGCAGGGTATATTAAATCTACTTCAAGAATATATCCGTTTTCCGCGGTATCGCTAATGTCCTTCACGTTCAATTGCAATTCGTCAATTTCTTGATTATTCATAAATCTAAAATCACAAAACGGCAATGGTTGACACATACTGTAACCGTATAAATTGTTACTGTCTAAATACATAATAAATGAATTTGGTTGGGATGGATCGTAAGATTCTAAATATTTATGATTAGCCTTGGCATGTCTTTTAGAACACATACAAACACCACCCCTGAGACCTTTTTGTATCATCCTATATATTTCAATATCGCTGATCAATTCTAATTTAACTTTTGTTTTTAAAAGCATAGCATCGAAGGATAGACTCGGTGCTGTAAGATAAAACGCGGGATCTAGATTATAATAACGTTTACATGTTTTTCTAAAACTTTCAAATATATCTGCAAGCAACAAAACGTCTGTTTTCAGATACAAATCTGTATACATTCCCATATTTTGAATATTGAACACTGCCCAAACAGACTGAGCATGTTCATAATCCTTATCAGTGATTGCTTCGTTAGTCAATGAGTTAAAGAAATTATTTTTAGAAGGTAAACACGTATCTGCATAACATCTCCAATGAGACATGTAATCGTACGGATACACTCCTTTACGTGTAAGCAGATTAAATTGTTTTTTATCGGGAAAGTAAGATTTTAATTGATTAAACTCCTGTTTTTTCATAGTACTAGCCAGTTTGTCTAAACTAGTTCCTAAAAACCTGAATGAATCTACAAACCGAATCTGCATACTTTCCTCAGTAGTTATAGGAATAAATTTTGTGAAAGAAATGTAGTTTTCTTTTGTTTTAGGTATCACTTTAATAGGTCCGGGAGCTGTACTTAATTCTTTTATAAAAAGATGACAGTCATATCCAGATAAATTATGAAAAAATACCGGTAAAAACGTTGGCAGTTTGTATTGTAAATTGCAAATATTATGAGCTGCGCCGCGATATTTACCAGTCACGTGACAATGGTCCCGAACTCTGTCGCCGAACAAAAAGTGATCACATATATGACATGTCACTGCGTTTTCGAAATCGTAAACATCGTCATCTGTATAAATCATGGGAGCTTTATTTTTCAAAATTTTATGAATGTTATGTGCATCTTTATATATTGACTTTATGAAATTAGCAACACAATCCAAGCCGCGATAAGAAACGTAACGATTGTAGCTTTCGTCTATCGTACACGTAATATGATAGGCGTAGGCCACAGGCACATGTCGCTGTCGCGTCACAGTGTTCGCTTTAGATGGATCAGGATCACAAGATTCGTACCTTTCTAACATTGTTTCAAAGTCTGCGTATATTACGAAAGGTACCATCTGCTTTCTTTGATAATTTTCAAATTGAATAAACGAGCCTTTTGGAGGTAATTCAGTAGCAATACCACCACAGCTATGAGAACTAAGATCATCGCTTGAATTAAAAAACATTAAACACGCGTTACATAAGTGCAGCTTACTATGATGCTTCGTTATTTGTTTTTTAACAAGACGAGGCAAATCTTTAATGAGACAGTAATGTGATAAATTACCGCTTTCTAAATAAAGTAAATGAATTACTTTTTCCTTCAAGGTTTTCGGTTTGTAAAGAGGTCCTATTACGGTGTTATTTTTTAAACCATAGATATAAATACAAATATCAGGGTTATTTACTTCAAACCGCTCAATATCTGAGAAACCCAATGGGAAAGTTATATCTTCTACATTTAAAACATTACGAAAATCAGGGTATGATGATACTCTTTCAGGATGATGCTTAGCTGGATATAAAGCAGCTACAACTGACCACAGAAAGCAAAAGTCATCATTATTGTGAATATTTATACATGCTTTTTTTGATTTAATCGGAGGCGACAATTCAATAAAACCCGAGCCGCGCAAAGGTTGGTATTTGTTAACATTGACTTCTATATGAGAACTACTCAAGAAAGTCCACCCACTGTCACGGCCCTGGAATTCTTCTATCTTTTTTGTTAATGTGTTTTTGATTTGAGATATTAATAAATTATAATCATAATTCTGATGGATTGTATAGTTTTTAGTGCCAAATGATTTCATCTCTTGATTATCATTTTTAAACATATAAAACAAAGCGAAATATTCAAAATTAATTTTTACACAAATATGTTTCTTAAGAGTTTTGTCTATTAATATCTTGACTTTATCTCGAATATTGTTCAAAAATGTTTCTAGTGCGTAGTTATCATTGATATCTACAATTCTATAAGAAGCAATGCGATTTCGAAATGCCGAATGTATTATCTCAACACCATCGCAAAAATATGAAACATTATTATTTTTGTGCTTAGTACTGCGTAAGTGACCTGTCCAGTGACTGCGCTCAACAGTTAAATTGCAAACTGTGCAAAAAGGCATTTTGAGGATATCCCAATATAAAAAAATTAATAATAAAATATTTAATGCAATTAATATTAATATTTAACAAAATATCTTAAATACCTACTTGAATTTATTTTTTTAATATGATTACATAACTAAATAACAGAAATTAATTAAAACTAAACTTTAAGTACTACTACTAAGTAAAAAAATCAATAGTGAGACAGACAACAAATGTGAACATGAATAAAAATGAAAAAAATAATTAATTTTTATCACTAAAATATACGGGCTCCGAGTCATTAAAGAGCTCGTGAGCCCGTAACATAAACGCCTGCAGCGCGTCCCACTGCGGCGTTTCTCTGTCCAATTGAACTTTTAACGTGACGGACGCCTTCTTCCACCGCTGGTCCGCAGGCGTCGAAAGGATGTCTGCTTTGTGGTAGACTTTTACATCCAGGTAAAACTCCCCTGAGATGTCTACCGTCCGCTTTACCTTCCCGTTCGCCACGTTGCTCACCAGGGTATTTGGGAGGTCCGTCTTGGTTGGTGGGGGACGATGCTCCACATCCCCCTCCAACTGGAACAGGTCTCTCGCACTAGCGTTCCGACTCGTTTTTTTACTGTAAATAAAATAAAGGTTTTATTAATTTACATTAATTATAACACCAGTAAGTATGTATTTTGAGATAAAGGACAGAGACATCTAAGCCTACGTAAATGCTTGTTTGAGCAGCAAACATATATGGGGTTATTGATAAAATTATTAGCTCATGAAAAAATAATTTCCGCAACAGGATTCGAACCTGAGACTATAGTATGTTTCTATAAAATTAAAGACCTTACTGCATTGAAAAAAAACAGCTTGTGTAAATTTTTACTATTATTGTCGATGATATAACTGTACAAAAAAAATACCTTATTTTGGATCCGGTCGCGATCGGAGCTTTTTCAGATTTCCGCTTCGGGGTTGCCTTAGGCTTCTTAGCTACCTTGCTCGAGTAATCTGTTTCGTAGTCCGACCTAAAATCATACCAAGAATTAATATTTTTTTAAACTAATCAAAGTAACTTCTAGTTAATCTAATGTATGATACAATAGTGAGACAGACACTAAAATTCAATAAATTTTTCCTTCTTTTGTGGTAATTAGTAGAAGTCAACTGCGGGTTAGCTGGTGTCAGTGTTTTTAAATCATCTGACAACCACTGACTTGATATGTACCTAGACAACAGTCAAGGATGTAACTTTTACTGATACACGAAGAAGTCGATTTTTTAAACCCATCAAAAATGCTGGATGGGATTGTAGTTGCTTGACATGTGATGAAAAATCGTAGGATTTACCCTGACAATGTTATGACCTATCAACCCTAGTGTCCACTCACTGCCAGTTACACAGACTCATGCAACTGATCGTACTGACGGCTAAGGGTGTCTTGGCCACAGCGAGAGGTACACCAGATTGATGAATAATAACTTTATACTCACTTACATGTTGGTTAATAAGTAATTTGGAACGTTGACTTTCAGGTGTTTCACCTTATGAAAGACTGATCAACAACTGTGGATTTTTAATTAAATTAAATCCCTTTTATTAAAAATAAATGCAGTTTCAGCAATATATTTTTTCATTACAAATTGAACCTTAATACATAGCTACAAAGCCGAAGCCGATTTTGAGGGTTCTTGTTATGATTATTTTAGCTAAAAAAATCATTACAAATTGAACCTTAATTACATAGCTACAAAGCCAAAGTTCGGTTCGGTAATGAATAAATTTTAATTCAAGAAAGACTCGTTCCGAATAACGTAGGTTCCGTAGTACATTATTGTTGGAACATTTCTTCAAAATAATGTGTAACAATTCAATACTTACCATCAAGTGATACACCTCTGGAATATCTTGATGATGAGGATGATGGAGGGTACGCTGGCTCTCACACCAACTGAACTGATACCGCTTGCCGACTGGTATGCTATTTTATTATTTATTCTCTTTATGTTATTATTCATTATATACATTGATGACAAAAATTAAAATAAAACAATATTTCCGAATGTATACTCCGAATAAATGTTTAGTTTTGATTGTTTGTCGACTTTATAAGCGGATCCCCAATTCCTAATAGGTAATATAATTTTACCATTCAACAACAGGAACAGGATGCTGATAAGGTGTAGACTTAGATTTCATGAGAAACAGTTTAGACTAGTTGAAACGTGTATACCCATTAGAATTACTCTTAATCTCGCGTCAGCAATAATACACTAAAGTAGACTTTACATTAATCAACCTTATACCTTAAATTAGCTTTATCTTATATATCGTCTGCATTTCATTTTTTTTTTGGACTGTGACTACATAATATAGGTAGGTATATTATGTACTCTGTAGGTGATGAATATAAACACATATAATTAAATTCGTTTTAATTGTGGTACTTATGGATTAAGTTAAGCAATGTTTGTAGCATTCAGATATACCCATAAATATGTTTCCATCCAGGGATTTTTTGTTTCTTTTTACCGATTTACTTGATGGTTAAGATTATAAGACAAAATAAGCTTATATATCATATTTTTTTTATTTTTTACACCTCAATGATAATTTTGGTATTTTTTACACATCAATGATACTTTATTAACAGTGTAAATGTATATTATATTTTACGAGAAGTAAATTATGTTAGTAACGACTATCTTGTGGAAACGGCTCTTTACTCGCTCGCTGCGTATAAGTACAGGGGATTGTGACTCATTTGGTTCATTCATAGACTCGGTAGCGTGTGACATACCTTAGCGTGAGCTGTTAGCTGTATTAAATTAAATTTAAATTTGGAGATCTTCGAGCCAAACTGGCCACAGAAATTGAGAGCATTATCTATCTCTTAATTTTGTGGAACGATCTAAGTCAATTTGACCCAAATTTAAGTTTAATAGAAACAATAATCTAAAATTTAGACGAGGTTCAAGCCAATTTGGTCACAGATGAGAAAGTAAACGTGTGATAAGTTTATCTCAAAGTTTGTGGAAGTTCGTGAGTCAATCTGACCTGAATTTAAAGTTATTGTTTGCAACCACACGCTAATGTCATTAAATGTATGCCGATGATTATGAATGATTGAAATTGAAATTTAGATGTCTTCGAGCCAATCTGGTTATAGGAAAAAAGCTACTTTCAATAGATAGACATGAGTCAATCGGACCTATATTTCAATTTCATTTTCTAAGATATTCTAAAGTTCAGATGTTCTTTGAACCAATCTGGTCATGGAAAAACGCTATTGCTAACTTCTGTGAAAGACATGAGTCTATCTGACCTGGACTTATCATTATTTTATATACTTAGTAGAATAATCAAATGGAATTGTAATTTAGATGTCTTCGAGCCAATCTGGTTATAGAAAAAAAGCAACTTTCTATAGATGGACATGAGTCAATCGGACCTATATTTCAATTTCATTTTCTAAGATATCCTAACGTTCAGATGTTCTTTGAACCAATCTGGTCATGGAAAAACGCTTATTGCTAACTTCTGTGTAAGACATGAGTCTATCTGACCTGAACTTTTACTTTTCATTATTGTATAATGATAAGCAATCCCCGTGCTGGACCTCACAGCACAGGGGGGCGTCCCCCGGGTGGCGGATGGGGGAATGGTCGGTAGCACAGCCTAGCTAGCTACCCGGCTAAGTCCGATGGACTCGCCGACCAACGTAGGTTGTGGTCCTCCAGCAATATGGGGGTTGTGCGGCGGGCAAACACCCTTCCCACGGAAAAATACAAATTGTTACGAGACCGAATCGGACTTCAAAAACCACTTTGGGTTCACGCGCCAACCTAATGTATAAGTCACTTCTGCGTAAGACATGAGTATATCTGATCTGATTTTTTGCTTTCAACCATCTGCAACCGTCGATTCAATAGGGTACGTTAATTTTTAGGATATTGGGTTTCCGATCCCACTTGCCGATAGGAAGTGTTCAGATGCACTAACCCATCGTGATGGAGGCGAACGCCGACAGAACGAGATGGGTTTGTGCGTCTGAATACTTCCTATCGGTAAGTGGGATAGGAAGCCCAATATCCTACTACTCGCATATTATGAAGCACTACGCTATGAGACCTTGTCCAGAATGGGCGAATTTTTTGCAATTTAATGCACTTTTAGGGATAGCGCATATTATGAAGCACTACGCTATGAGACCTTGTCCAGAATGGGCGAATTCGCCACGTGTTTTCCTCGCGTATCATTATCCATCGCGGAGTTGCAAACATTTCATCATCAGGTCTAAGACACAAAGAGCTCAATGTAGCATGAAATGCGACGCCAGCGCACCTACATGTATACAGGGTCTACATCTCAAAATCTCAACACATGGTAACAAAAATGTCCCTCATAATTCGCGCAATCTTTCAAACATCATTAACAGTTTCTTTCCAAACAGCATTGTTCAAAATTGGTAACAGGAAAATATTGACTAACATACACCATTCACTCAATTATGTTCTTAATACAAACTAAATAGAACTCATTCGCTCTGATAGGGAAGTTGCAAAATCTACTTATTATGATAACGTTTTATTTCTTTGAAGCAAACACTTTTTATTTATTGGAATTTTAATTATAACCTGCCATTTACCCTCGGGCAAATACCGACATGGTCGTTTTAAATTACAGTGTTGTAATAAGGAATGGAGAAATAGAATCATTGTATCATATCAACCCATTATCATCCCTCTGCAGGGATACGGGTCTTTCTTCAATCGAAGGTGATAAAAGCGAGAGTCTAAACGGGTTCTTCAATAAGGGCATGAATCGGCAGCGCTTTAGTAATGCTTCATGTATTGTAAACGTCGATATGTTGCGGTGACTGCTTTACCATCAGGCGGTCGTATGCATCTCTGCCACCCTGTAGTGGTATTAAAAAAAGTGTTTATCAATTGGTGTGTTTATTTTGAAATTTTATGTGAAATTAAATCTGTTGTGTTCTATCTAAGTCGGGTAACAACTAAAGCAATGGGCAGCCCTCCATTCCTAGTACAGAAATAGCCGGCATCCCCCTTCGCTAACTTTATAGATCGTAAAGTATATCGGGCTCAGCTAGATATCTTTTAAGTCTTGTTATAGCAATATTAAAATCATTAATTGTACTCCCAAATTGGTGCTCAAAGACAAATAACTGCTTTCATAAAACATCAGAATGTCCATCAATCTATTTCGAAACCGCGACCGTCATTTTTATTGGTGAAATGATGAGTTGCTCAAAAGCATTTTATAATTAATGACACATGAAATTATGAGTGTAACTGTCAAAATAAAGATGAAAGAGATAGCTTGAGAGTTGGGTTTAACATAGAATTAAGATTAAAATGTGTCGTCCAATTTTCTATAATCCTCGAGAATCCTTAAAAGTGTTGAAAGCTTTATCCTATAATATAATAAGCAGTTACTCCAGCAGTTAAGTTGTAAGCTGAGACTTTTTAAATTTACGTAATCTTTTAATTTTTTTTCACTACCGAAATTTTCATTATATTCAAATTCACTTAAACGTGCCTTATTCCGGATTTACTATCGCGAAGGAATTGGCCGCGTTTCGTGCGTCGACAATTTTTGGTAAACAACACTTTTCATACAATTCGTCGCTGTTCGTGCGACGACTACGTACGGTGGCCTCGAAGATAGGAGTACCATTTTAGAAAAAAATTGCTTGCACATCGTGTAAGCGGATTTTTTGTCAGTTCCGTCCTTTTCTTTGTTACCAAACAGGGTTTTCGTTTATTAGAGCCACATGTGTCCACTAAGATGTTGGATGTTGCAACCAAAAATCATCCTAAAGATGGTCCTCCTATCCTCGAGGCGACCTGTCGACGCAGTGTACAATTCTCGCGAAGTTTGTCATCCTATATTGTCTCTTTTGTACTTTGTCCATCATCGTATCATCATCATCATCGTCATCATCATCATCATCTCTGTCTATACTTTCATGCAATTCCATAACATAAGCCTAGAAGAGTTTTTTATAAACAACTAGCTTTTCTAATTAATTACAAATGGATCGATTATTAGCTTTGTTTTGAATTATCAGACATTATTATTTTTTATTTTATTGTTTATTGAATTTTAATTGGTCGATTTTTTTTATTCGATTTAATTTATTGATATTATTATTTAAATTATTTGAGATTATTATCTACATGTCAGATTTATCATTATTGTAATTAATTAATTATTTATGTTAGGTGTATATAAAGGTATTGTATAGTGCACTAACGGGGTTCCATGCGAGAACACTAGTCTGTAAAAACTATTATTATTATAAGATCTGTAAATACATTCATGGAAACAATAAAATATATTTGAATTGATTAAAAAACAATTCTATAACAAGTATCTTAGATTACAAACATTTTGGTTTCTAAATTCCTCGTGACTATCCCTTCCCTTACTTTTTGCTCGGTCACAGTTTTTTGCTCATCTCTCGAATTATCCACGCAATTTAGAAAGTGTCACTAAATAGGTGATCACGTACACTTTAGTGCTATTAACACTTGTGACATTTTCACGGACAAACGAAACTTTCATTCCGTCTATAGCAGTTTCAGTTTATTACTTTGTACTGATAATTGTATTTACAGTTGTAAATTAGCATCTGGTGACAGTTTCAGGTGCTAACTCTTTGCCTTTTAGGGTAATGTTTCCAACAAATATGATTAGAAGTGTGGCAAGTTTCGAAATTGCAGTGTAAAGGATGAAGGTAAGGGGAGAGAAGTGGAAGTCGAAAGATCTCAAAATAAAATGAAGGTTATAGTTAGGACAAAGAACAATGAAAGAGAAAAAGTCAATAATGACAGATATCAAAAATATAAAAAAATTATAAGAAGTAATATTATTAAATATTACTCCCCAGCCTCGGCTCTTATCAGTAACGTTTATTGGTAGCTAGGTGGCCATTATTGCTAAAAGCAATCTTTTCAAGGCAACCTTAGGGTAACGAATTTTGTAATGTCTTGAAATCGATTAATACACCTGTTTTACGGTATATTATGCACCTTGATAGTTATGCGATAACAGGCTGTTGAACTCTTACCGATATGTGTAACATAAACAAACCATTAAAATCCTATTGTTTCTTTTGCACCTGTTGCAATACAGTTAATTCTTAATTTATTGTAGTTTTGTTTTTGGGTGTACGTTATGCATTTCTTCGTCTTTATTTCTCTATGTTGTTTCTTTAGTAACAATGATACTGCAGCTTTCTCGTTTTTTTTTTTTCGTTAATTATGACTTCTGATGTGTCCAAATTAAATAAAATTCTTCAAATGAATTTCCGAAAATTTAGCTTTTTGGGAAAACCAAATAAATTGAGATTTTCGCTGAACAAATAAAGCTCTAAGCTGCTGCCTCTTGATATCACTGCGGCACAGATTTCTACTACAATTTTGTTATGAACTTGAACTGTTTTATGTGTGTCATGAAGTTATTAATAAATGATTTTTCTATCTATCTATATTTTAAATACTTCATCTAATGTATTTCTGATTAAATTCGTTGTGAGTTCCAAGACAGCTGTAGTTTCTCCCCCGGGACGGTAATAAGCTTCATTGCTTATTGTCAATCTGAGATCGCCGTTGCTGATCCTGGTCTATACAGGGGACACAACGATGAAAATGAGTTGTGGGCTTGTAAAAATAATAAATCTATCCATCAAAAAACCACGACTGAATGAGTATGTATACAAGGACCCCTTTCGACAATATACTCTACTATTGAGTGTTGTTTAACAACAAGCATCTATTGCGGTTGATACCAAAAGCTATTCACGTGATTGTTCACATTAGTGGTGCGAACTGGTACTTTAGCGTTGTCACGCAATACCACGTTTATGGCTGTACCGTTTAATGATAGTCGAGTTACGTGATGTGCATCAATTTCTGAAGGTACGAGTCCAATACGTCGGTTTATATTCAAATACCTGTGGATACGATGATGATGATGTCTCACTTTTTTTAAAATCTGTCCAATAAAAAATCTATCAAATGTAGAATTACTAGACTATGATATCCAAAGTAGAAAATGTCAAATGTCGATTAAATATAAATCTTAATGTTGTTCTTCTTGTGAATGTTGTTCTACTTCTTCTTGTGTCGTATTCCTCCACATTTTCGGACGAACGCTCTCCATATCTTTCGGTCTTTTGCAAAACGCATTGGAAAGTTGGTGTCGCTGCCTTCGCGCATCTGGTCCGTCCAGCACAAGGGATTCCTTCTTGGTCGTTTTCCTATGAATCTTTCCCGTCACTACAAATGTAGTTTAACATTATATGGTTATTAACGACTTGCCCCGGCTTCACACGGATACATTCCGAAAATCTGTCCTATTTCTCCCAAAACCGAAAGTTGTCCAAAAAACCGAATTTAGCTAGTGTTCTAAGTTATCAATAATTATTTTTCTTTTGAGTTTCTGCTGACATGCGATTTATAGCTTATTGATGTCAAGTCATTTAAGCGTATAAGTAGTGAATAAGAAAACGTTTTATTTATGCACTAACATTGAATTGATCGCAATGAATAGTTGAATAGCAGTAGTAGTAGTTTATAGAGTAGAATAATTTATACAAATCATTTATTACTGTATACTCTGACAAGAGAACGTGTTTGTGAAAACCTATTCTCTGAATAAAATTTTGAATAAGGGGAATATGAAATTACATTAAAATCTTCAAATGAAATAGAATAGCAACGAATATTTGAGATCCCAACAGATTTCTCGTAGGAAATTAGAATTTATATTATGTTAATGCGTACCTTTATAGTAGTTTATTCTAATTTATGTTTTATTGGCACTAATACATATTTTCACTGAAACGTTAAACGTTACCGGGAACGATAACTATCTAAATGCACCATCAACTTTATCATTATGATTTGAAAGCACTTTACGAGCAAACTATCAGTTTATTGCGATATAAAATAGAGCTTATCCTTTTAAAAAAAGCCTATTTCCTGTTAAATAAATATGTAAATCAGAAGTGAATGAATTCTTTTGTCTTTTTCTTCTTTTCGTGTGCCTCCCAATTGGTGTAACTGGCTGGTATCAGTGTTTCCAAGCCATCTGATGGTTAATGAATTGCAATTCAACGTTTAATATGCCCTTCGCAGTAAGGAGGAGCTCGAGATTTTCAAACCCATCCAAATAGAGGCGGGCGTGGTAGTTGTTTAATTTGCATCTTCATTTTTGACACGCACTACGATCGAGGCCATTTTATTTTTGTGAAAATGCTACAATAGGTTTTAATATTTGCACTCTCTAACATTTTCAAAATTATATTGCTCAAAACTGACTCCTTAACACAACAAATTGCCAATTATTTATTCAACCTAATTATTATGTTTCATCAAACAATACAAGAACAAAGGCCAAAAATTCACATACTAAATTATATGTTTTTTGTTTCAGATTTAAAACAATCTCGAAAATAATCTCATCAAGAAACATTCCCGCGATATCTCTTTCAATTATAACAAGACTGATTATTAATTAAGCAACACATTCCTAATCATGCGTTTGATTGAGTGAATGATTTGGAATTGAGGAGTCAAAATGTTCAAGCTACTCGGTGGTCTTAGCGTTTACTTCAAGTATCAGCCTATTAAGACAGACAATGCTGTGTTTCGACTGCACAATGTGTTCACGACGGTACTTCTGCTCACGTGTTCGATGATCATCACAGCAACCCAGTATGTCGGCCAACCAATCCATTGTATTGTCAGCGGTCTTCCTGTTAATGTGGTCAACACCTTCTGTTGGATCACTTCTACGTTTACAATGCCTGATGCCTTTGCCAGAGAGGTAAGTGATGCAAAAATATATTTCTACTCTTATTTTTGTGTTTTTTGAAATTGAAAAATTACTAGGTATTATTTTTTCTTTCTTGAATTGGACTGTTCATTCACTTACTAAAGTCTAACTTTTTATTAGCTGCAGTAAAATGACGTTTCTAAATGTCATCTAAATGTCATTCAACATACAAATTGCAATGTCCGGCAACCCACAAAACGTCATTTTACTGCAGCTAATAAAAAGTTAGACTTTAGTAGCTGTTACGGATCTTGTCACATATCTATCAACAACGTGAATGTCGTATGTCCTCATGATTGATCGGCCACATGAAATATCCAACAACGTTTCAGTATCACATAGATTCAGATTATCGCGTAATGTTTTTGGATATTTTGTCCTTTCGGATGATTCTTTCTTTTCGGATGCCTACGTCATACAACAAACAGATCGTCCAAGTTTCAGGTCTCTACGATCAGCGGCTTATTCTGTGCGTTGATCCATCAGTCAGTCAGACATTTCATGACAAAGCATCTTATATGTGGGAATGGTTGCTAATTTTAAGAAGAAGAAGATTTTAATTTTGACAAGTGACAGATGTCAATTAAGGTTAGATGTAAGAGGTCAAGGGCGTGGCATGTAAGAATTAAGTGAAAAAGTAATGGTAGTGCGTTTTTCTGTTGATTAAAGAAATTAAACTCTTTGAATGATAAAAGGTGTTTTAGGTGTATGTATAAATAAGTTTAAAAAAAAAATTAAATAGATGAATCACTGACTGGATGGTTCTGATGTAATAATTTCTTCCCTTTTCTCGCTCGTCACCTTGAGCAGTTCCTTGCATATTTGGCCTATCGCCAATGTTACTCGCTGTAATAGCACTTTCGATTTCTTTGTTATTGTTACGATGATTAGACATTTTGGAACGGAAGTAAACTGACTTTGTACCATAATTAAAGATCTCTATGGTATTTTTCACCCGATTTCCTTTAAGTTAATTTCAATGCCTGTCTTCCATTTGGTAAGAGAAAATTTGAATCCGCAATGGTAGATTTCATGCAAGGACTTCCGAAATGAATGCAGCGAAAAGACCTAATTTTTTAGCGTTATTAAAAAAAACTTGATAGAAGTCAAAATTATCTGTACTCTTTAGCATTTAGTTCAGTCATTTTCCTGTAGGGTAGGCGAGAATTAATATGGATGTTAAGCATTATAAAATCTCTGTGAATATAGGTGGCCCAAGAATCCTTGTTTATGGAAAATTTCTTGGTAATGTTTATATTCATTTTGCTATGTTCTCTGAATTAGAGGTCGCGTATAATTTTTGTATTAATGAATAATATTAGAGCCATCCAGAAAAAGATGATGTATTCTGTTTTACTGATGAAGAATTGTGACACTCAATAGATAAGCTGTTTTGTAAGTTAATTCTAGAGTGTAGTATTTCCCTTTATCAGGACCGTCCATAGGAACCTATTCACCTCTGCTGGTCAGAACTTTATTGTAAATATGTAGTAGACACGCGGACAGAAAACATAAGAAAGCGTTTTAGCCGGTCGTTTTTTCTGATCCAAGACCTTAAACTTAGGGCGTGTTCTTCAACGTAACCATCCCTAATTCCCACGGGCTACGGTAAAGCGGCATACACGCAAACAAAGTTGCGCGGGTTTTTGCATCACTAAAAACATAGCGCCGGCGTCGTGTGATTGGCTTCATAGTGTCCCATACAAGACTGACGACCGGACGTAGACCCGATTTGACGCCGGGCTTAGCTTCGGCGAGAAACCGTCTCGTCTGCACGAGCGCTTACTCTGCTTAAACACCTAGTAATTTTAGTATTCCTACAATCGTTTGTAATGCTTTCTGTCGCAATATTACAACTGTAGGACACGTACAAAGTGTAAAGATAATGTTATAAGCATCAAAATCACGTTTAGCGTGTTTTGGGGCAAGGTTTATTTTCGCATTCCACTTGACATTATTAGCCAAAATCTAGTCATAGATATAATAAAATGTTAAACGAATTAAGTTAACACATATTTAGTAGACGAAATACAGACACATAGACAGATTATTGTAAAACTATTGTTGTTTTGTTACATCTCAAAGGTTTAGGCGTTTTCGATAAAAGCTCCCTAAATGATTTTTAACATCCGAAAAATACTGTCACAGTTTAACAAAACCTTAACAAATTTAACCAAACCTTCACCAAGAATCATTTTATCCATTGGTGAAAACCGCATGAAAATTTGGTTCAATGGTTCAATAATTTTTGAGTTTATTTCGATCAGACAGATGCGGCGGGGGACTTTATAAGAGGACCGCCCCTTCGCACGGGATTTACTAATGATCCCTTGTATTTTAGGAAATATAATATAGCCTATGTTACACGGGGGTAACGTACTTTACCAACGGTGAAAGAATTGTAGTTTTTGAGTTTAAGGCGCTGTCCCACTGCTACGCACGCTGCGCACGAACACGTGGGCCACGTGGCGTTTCCACTGCAGTACAAGCTATACACGAATATAAAACCACGACTACGTACAGCTGTAGCGTGGCCCACCACGGCGCACGGAGAGGCTACGCATTGATTGTCATAGTTTTGGTTGGTGTCGGACCATTGAACCTCGTGTTCGTGCACAGCGTGCGCAGCGATGTGCACACTTTGTGGAACAAGCTGTGTACCGCATTCACTGCGTGCATGGCGTTGACAGCGTTGAGCTATGTTGAGCAAGCCACGCGTGTATCAATGACGTCACTTGATGGTTAACGTGTCCGTGGGTTGCAGTGGACACAATCACGTACATCCTCTTGCAAAGCAAAACTCACACGAGCCTCTTCGTGCGCAGCAGTGGGACAGCGCCTTAACACACGTGCGTAGCCTCTGTGTGCGCAGCAGTGGGACAGCGCCTTTATTCACACACACAAAAATACGAATCTTTCCTCTTTATAATATTAGTGTAGACTAGCGAAACCCGTTTGCGTGTATCATCCTTTCCTGTGGAAATTTCGTAAAGTCCTTATATATGTATTACAAATATAAACCTTCGTCTTGAATCCTTCTATCTATTGGTGAAAACTGCGTTAAAATCCGTTAAATAGTTTAAAAGATCCAACTAAGCGAATAGACAGGACATCAGAAGAGATTTTATTTTATACTATAAGATCTTGAACAATATGTTTGACATAAATAGACAATGTATTTTATGTGTATGTATGTATGTATGTTGATTCATTATAGACACTTGCACAATTTTATTTTTGCAGATTGGCAAAGAGGTAGCACACCCAGGAGTGATGAACGAACACGACAGCACACAAGAGAAAAAATACTATACGTATTACCAATGGGTGTGCTTTGTGCTATTTTTTCAGGTTAGTAACATTTATTTTTTAATTTTTTTTATGTCATTTTGCCTAATACCCGTTCTACTTTTTGTTTCCTTCCAAGATTCTTGTAGTCGAGAAAGTCCATGGGCAGCGGTGAATGCTTACCATCAGGTGACCAGCTAGCTCATTTGACCTCCGCTGTCATAAAAAAACACTCATGGAATTTACAAATAGTTTATTCAGAGGACAATTTTATACTCGAATTGTGTTGGAAGACAGCCTAAATAGACCACAACAACTGTCTCGAAACTTAACGAGTTTAATCAGAAAAATATTAGCCGAAACAGGAAGATATTGAATCTCAAAGATTCCGGTGTGTTTTGTAATTTAATGGCGGCGTCTCTATGCTAATGCTAACCTTGGCACACACATATTAGTATTTACATCACAACTTTAATCTCACGTACATAACGATAATTTTTATTATGGACATTGCAAAAAAACATCCATGCGATTATAACCTCTGTAAATAATAAATAAGTCTCATTTTGTGATGTGTTTATGAGAGCGCTTAACAATCTTGAACTTTTTAGTAACCAGGAATGTGGTTTATGTTTTATGTAATAGGGGAAACAGGACTATCATGGTTATTAATAATTTTCTAAATAATTCTAAGAAATAAAATATAATATTTATAAAGATCTTCAGGATAATCCCACCACACATTCCCTACCGCTGTGTCTCCTTAGCCAGGATTAACAACGGCGACCTCAGCTTGACAAAGCAATGAAGCCTATTGACGTACCGGGGGAGAAACTACAGCTGTCTTGGAACTCACAACGAGTTTAATCAGAAATAAATTAGCCGGAATAGGATGTATTGTTTTATAAAGATCTGGTAAATGGCCATAAAAGTGTCAAGTATCTTTATGTTGGTAAATATTGAAATGTTGTTGGCCTATATAAAATTTGTTAAAATATGCGGCTATGTGTTAAATATTTTGTCTCGATTGGTACAATAACCTGTATATTTCCGTTATTAAGTGACGTATAAGCTATAATTCTATCAACTAATCAACAACTCACGACTGTCTCAAGGTTCGGGGTACACTTGTGAATCATCTGTGGAAATTATTGTCTGTCACAATTTGGTGTTACGTAATAAGGTGTCTTCACCTTATTATGCGACTAGCCAATGACCGCGACTTCCTTTTCTTCGTATCATAATGGTCAGAGCGTGATATTGAAAAAATTACATCTACTAACAGATTTTTTAAAATTTGAATACAACAATAAGTGCCTGTTTTACCACTTGCTAATAAAGTCATAGTCAATTATTTCTATACTAATATTATAAAGAGGAAAGATTTGATTATTTGTTTGTTTGCATTGAATAGGCTCCGAAACTACTGGACCGAATTCAAAAATTCTTTCACAAGTAGAAAGCGACATTATCAGGGAGTGACATAGGCTATAGCTTTTCCCGAAATTCAATGTGGTTCCCACGGGAACGGGTCCGGAACTTCACGCGGACGAAGTCGCGGGCAAAAAAGCTTGTATTTGATAAATGCATACTGCCAAAAACTAGCAATTTTATTTGACTAATAACCTATTTGGGTATGGTGGTACTGATCCTAAAGGCTGCTTAAAACATAGACCTAACTACATAAACGTGTTATCATTGCAGTCGACTGCAATAGTAAAACTGCGAACAGTCTATGTATTGTTAGTATAAGTAATAGTAGTTCTTTGTACTGCCAAAGTCCTTCAAATACATCTGGAATTCTGGATACAGGACTTAGTATAAACGTTCTCACAATTTAAATGAAAACAATCAAATTTTCCGTCAGACGTCTGTGTTTTATCAGTAGGTCACCAGTGTGTTGGTATGGACGTCATGTTCTTACCGTTACGCACCGATATTCGACCCGAATTGTTACTTACGAACGATATTTGGATTTTATGGTATGTACACCATTAACAGTGTACCAATAATGATTTTTTACTTATTTTGCATTTTATTTTACACAATTCACACAGCGTCCTGGTCCTAGGCTAGGCTCGACCTGCTCGTGTTATTGGGTACATCGGATATATTTTAAATATACACTGAATACATTAGAATAAGACGTAGGAATTTTTGAGGCGGGTGCCTTAGCAATATGAGACTTTAAAACAACGAATATTACCATAAAAGAGATGAGATTTTATTTTGAATCCGATAATTTTTCCACGGGACTGTCTCTATATTTCTACAATACGCAAAATTTAATTATTTTCAGACAAACATGATCTAAGTATGCTTTTCTTACCAAACACCTCGATAATAGGTAGCCTATGGTTACAACCAAATACATACTTTTACTTTTATATTCAAAATATAGTTCTTTTTTGTTAAAATTCCTTGTCTATTCCAGGCGATTATGTGTTACACACCCAAGTTCCTATGGGACGCATTCGAGGGTGGTCTCCTACGGACCATCGTGATGGGTCTCAACGTAGGCGTCTGCCATCAAGAAGAGAAGGAGAAGAAGAAAGAAGTTATCATCAGTTACTTAATCAGGCATGAGCGGGTAAGTAACTAAACGTTTAATTTTATATTAATGCTCCTTTTTCCCATTTTTTTAAGCTATTAAGGTCCCACTGCTGGGCAAAAGCCGTATCAATAATAACGCGTTGCATTATTATAAATTAATAATAAACCGGGAATTAACATAATATTCCCGTCGCTACCCTAAGCTCCGAGATATGCGGCAATGCACTTGACTTAGAAACTATTTAATGGAAGTAGTAATTTCTGCAGTCTCCCCATTCTTTATAGGGTGAAAGTAGGTTTTAATCTATTCCATTAAATGACCGTACATGTATGTTTTTTGGTGCCGAATAGATAATTTCATTTCAACTTATATCGCCACGTCGAAATGAAATAATTTTATCACATTAAACATGGTACATTATGATAGTAGGTACAGAAAATTTTGTTTTACACGTTCATTGCTGACATGCAAAAGGCAATGATTGCCAGTGTTACAATTTCATCATCTGTTTCCAACAATATTATAATTTTAAAGATAAGTATTCGATTACACTAGAATTCGTTTACGCTGCAGGTAGCTTTTATAATAAAATAAATATTAAATCACGCAACTTCTTATTTGTATTCTGTATGGCGCACAGTTTCCATCGGCTCGGGGAATCGTGACGGTGGCTGTCGTGTCCTGCGTCGATAATGGTATAAGGTTCATTGCTTTGAGCAATGTCCCATTTAACTGTGTAATGCATTAAGACATACCATGGTCTCTTCTACCGTTGTCTCGTTTTAGGGCTTGGGTTCGATTTTCGCACGAGACAAACTTTTACGCGTTGAATATTTTGTATTTTTCTTGAGTCTGTTTGATTGTCCATCTTTCAAGTAGAAACTATCATATGAATTGATAGAGAGATAGATGAATGAAATAGTTTATTTCAGAAATTAGACCTTCACAGGCACTTTTTATTGTCATTCACGACTTGTGTATAAAAAGAAAATAAACTACGTTAAAAACTACCACCATTTCGGAAAAAGCCATGGCAACATGGCCATGAATTCGCATGATTTTTTGGTTTAAATTTTTATAGCTTTTAGAGCATTTATGAAATGGGCTAGCTCGACCTTCGATGGGAAGTACCGCCCCCACACGGAATATCGGCTTAAAGCAACAATGCCTTCATCATCATCAACCTTCACAGGAACAAAGTGCCTGAATTTGAGTTTCAGCGTCAAAAAGTATCAGAGTTTTGCATTTAAGTATGGACGCCTTTTGCAAAATATTTCATCATCAGTACTCGGTGTTTCAATCGTAGATCGTGACAGTCGATCAAACTGGCGACACAGTATCGAGAATTGAGCACATTTTTTGTTAAGGGTCAATGTCCAATATGCGTTCATTGCTCGCTACTATTACGCAACAAGCCTTCACCAATGTTTCATATACATTGACCGCTTCCTTCTTAAATCTGCTGCATAGTTTCAAATGAATTCAGCAATGTATTAAGTTTGTTTTTGCGTTAAGCAATCCCGAAGTGACTATTCCGGTTTTGTTATAGCTGTTAGGACTGCCTTAAGTAGGTTTAATTGTATGTAGTAGATAGATGAATATGTTATTAAAGGCTGTAATCTCTGTATTGGAATATACCACAGACCCACGGCCTTACTCTTGAATTAACAACTGCAATAAAAAGTTAAATTGAAATTCCAAGTATTTTTGTAACATTAAACTTCACTATTTGATTTGCAATCACCGATTTCATTTAGTTCAAAAATTGACAACTGAATTTCAAACGCAAGATTACGAAACGCCAAAATTCCAATATCGATTTCGGAATTTCTTTTAAGAGTAATACCGTATTTACATTTTCAATTTCATGCGGAAATACTCGCGGAAGTGGTTGCAGTAACTGTTTTTTTTTATTTTTATTTTTTATCTATATATTTTTTTTACATTATATAAAAATGAAGCACTAAATGTGTTGATAAGCGCAAATCTCGAGAACGGCTGAACCGATTTCGCCAATTCTTTTTTTAGAATATTTCTGAAGTACGGTAGGGGTAGGGTCGATAGGGGTAGGGTAGGGCAGTGCCTCTAAGGCGGAACTATTATCTATATGTATATATGAAAGGAGAAGCTGACTCACTGACTGACTGACATATCAACGCCGGGCCTAAACCATAAGGGTAAGAAACTTGAAATTTTCCCCCTATGCAAAATTTTAAGTTTCTAACCCTTTGGCCTTATATACCCTTATTCCTTTTAAAACGTAGGGGAGCACTAAGAAAGGATTTTTCAATATTCCCACGGGAAAGCGAGATATACGCAAACGAAGTTGCGAGGGATTTACTAGTATCATATAAATATCTGCAATTGATTCTTGCTCTACAAAAAGTGTCAAGATGCTAAAGTGATAAGATATTTATGGCGCTGAATGAATTTTATTTGTGTCTGCTCTAGAAGCTATCACTATTTCGAAATAGAAACAAAAGGCAATAGAATCGATTACAATATTTTACAGTGACTGCACAAGTTGGTGCAAGGCTTCCGAGGTCAACTCTTGGAAAACGGTACGCAATGAGTCACCATTCGTGGAAATTAATCGTAATCTGATCAAAATACAGTTTTTCCCCACGTTTGGGGAGGACTGTCGGTCATATTTTTTCTTGGTAAAACATTTTTTAAAAGGATCCTGTTACTTTTAAGTTACAAATTAATCATTTTGACGACCTCCGTGGCGTAATGGTTACCACGCCAGACCGCCACCCAGGAGGTCCCGGATTCGATCCCCGGTCGGGTCATGATGAAAAACGAACTTTTTCTGATTGGCCTCGGGTCTTGGATGTCTATCTATAATTGTATTTGTTATAAAATATAATATCGTTAAGTTAGTATCCCATAACACAAGTATCGAACTTACTTTGGGGCTAGCTTAATCTGTATGAATTGGCCCTATATATTTATTTATTTACTTATTTAAATGTAGGGTATCTACACTTAGTGGGAGTCTTTTGGATCATATATTATAATTTATAGGTTATATAAATTGGTTAGGTTTGTGTTGTTTAGATTACTCTGTATCTACTGAACCTATTTTCGAATTTCTTTTACCAATAGAAAGTCCAAATATATTTATTTAAATAGGCCTAATACAACTCTTTCGAATAGTCATAATTTTTTCCTACGACCAGGCAGAATTTTACTGGTTACTGTAACTTAAATGTCTTAGATCATTCTCTCTCGTAATTGCACAGTTATTTGTCTCCAAGTTAACGGGAGTCCTAATGAGTCACTGACACTGATTCGAGTCTCCTTGTTATGCTTTAATTAGATTTGATTTTGTTGGGAATTACTTCATGGGATGACGTTACCAATAAATAAATATATAGGGACAATTCATACAGATTGAGCTAGCCCCAAAGTAAGTTCGAAACTTGTGTTATGGAATACTAACTCAACGATATTATATTTTATAACAAATACATATATAGATAAACATGCAAGACCCAAAGCCAATCAGAAAAAGTTCGTTTTTCATCATGACCCGACCGGGGATCGAACCTCTTGGGTGGCGGTCTGGCGTGGTAACCATTACGCCACGGAGGTCGCCAAATACCACCAATAGCAAAAAAGCTGTAACTAAGGAGTCTTACATCCAGTTTCTGAAATTCATCTTTAATCTTTCTTCCTTAGTTGCGTGTGAGTGTGTGTGATAGTGACAGCTATAATTTAACAGAAATTGGCTGCAAGACCGCTAATCTTTTCATATTATCGTCAGACCGCCACCCAGGAGGTCCCGGGTTCGATCCCCGGTCGGGTCATGATGAAAAACGAACTTTTTCTCATTGGCCTCGGGTCTTGGATGTTTATCTATATAATGTATTTGTTATAAAATATAATATCGTTGAGTTAGTATCCCATAACATAAGTTTCGAACTTACTTTGGGGCTAGCTCAATCTGTATGAATTGTCCCTATATATTTATATTTATTATATTATAAATTTCCCAACCTCGAGGCTTAGGCTAGGCCTTCCAATGCTTTCGACCAAATGCGATCTTTCAGCACCCATCCGCTTCCAGCCGCTTTTAAAGGTCGTCACTCCATAAAAATAATAAGGATGCACCCTATTATACCAGCAAAACATCTTTAAAAAGAATAATGCGTGTCTGTCGCCATACTAATCGGACAAGTTGTATCACCACCTGCAGAAAGGTGAGAACATCCGCCAGATGACAGGAAGTGGCGCCATTTTATGTTCAATTCTGCCAACATTGTAATATCTAATAAAACATCGATAATACATCGGTTTAAAGAATTTTTATTTCTCATAAGACGTTATACAAATAAGTCGCTTACATGAGATCAATAATTAAAATTCAGTAAGGTTACTTTATTATTAACATCTTGGCTCTAGCAGACATGGTACTTGATTTTGTAATCAAAATATATGATTACGTATGATTAAATTAAAATCAGTATTTACTAGGTTTTTTTTTCCATCTATCTCCACTGCTGGGCAAAAGCTGTGTACAAATATTTTACTTCAACCATCCTCCATCTTTTAAAAGCTGCTGCAACTTTCCAATGTTTCTTAAATTCGCAAATTTCGTCTTTTTAAGTCGTCTTTTTTTGCTAAATAGGACCTTTATTTTTTTTTGAGTCACGAAAATGCAGTAGTTTCGTAAAAATAGATCTACAATCTTGGCTATATACAAATACACACAAATATTACTAGACACTATAAATACCAAACAATATGCCGTAGGTCTGCTACTCGATATGAGTAAGGCCTACGATAGAGTCAATTATCAAATCCTATTAGACACACTTCACAGCCTTGGAGTAAGAGGTATAGCCTTCCAGTGGTTTAAATCCTATCTTGAAAATCGGTGCCAATATGTAGAAATAGAAAATACCAATTTTAACACCGGCACAATAGAACAAATAAGATCAGATAAAATATATACAGCTGGATCCATCCCACAAGGAAGCGTCTTAGGGTGTATTCTCTTTCTAATATACATAAATAGTCTACCACAGCTTTTGGATGAAATGGGATTCTCTTGCATATGTTTCGCGGATGATATCTCGCTAATTATCCCATGTGAGAACGTAGAAATTGCCCATAAACAGCTAGACAGAGCTATGGCACAAACTCTTAACTGGCTAGATCAACATAACCTACAACTAAACTTAAAGAAAACTAAATTGATCCAATTCAAGCCTTACCAAAAAACGCCTCTACATCTAGATTATAAATTTAAGTCTACAGAAATAAAAAACGTTGACTCTGCAACCCTGTTAGGAATAGAAATCGACAATCAAATGAATTGGAAGCCTCATGTAGATACATTGGCAAAAAAATTGTCCTCATTTATATATGCTCTCGGTCAACTGAAACGAATAACAAATCTAAAAACCGCGCTCTCGGCTTATTACGCATATGCAAACTCAAGAATGTCCTACGGCATCATCCTGTGGGGAAATTGTAGTAATATACAAAAAATATTTATTCTTCAAAAAAAATGCATTAGAATATTAGTAAACATAGATAACATGACCTCTTGTAAATCCTACTTCAGCCAACTTAAAATTCTAACCCTAACATCACTATATATCTTCGAAGCTTGTAAATTCGTAAAAAAACATTTAGACCTATATTCACCGGTTAAAACTATAAGACGGAATAACAGATACCTAAATAAATTAAATCAACCCTTTTCTAAACTAAAATTATTCTCAAATGGCCCCCATTCAATGTTAATTAAATTATATAATCATATACCCAACCAAATTAAAAATATAGAAAAACCTGCTGCTTTCGAAAGATGCTTAAAGGATTTCCTTATAAGTAAAAGTTATTATAACATAAAGGAGTTTTTTGATGAAAGATTGGAATGAGCATTATTAATATTTAATGGAAATGTAATTATATTGTATTAATAAACTAGAAGTTAAGATTGAATTAATAATTATTATATCTAATGTAGCAGTACCCTCTTATATTGCTACGTCCTTACACAGGACGTCACATTGTCTGTAAACCAAACTTTGTAACACCATTATTTTGTATGTGACAGCAATAAATAAAATGAAATGAAATGAAATGAAATGAAATGAAATGTAGTACCGCTTATCTCACTGCTTGGAGAAGTGGCGGCGGCGGTCTGTCGGGCTCTCCCCTGCTAATACGTAGTTATATAAAGTTCCTTGTCCAATAATATTATTCAATAAATTCAATGTATGAATCATTTATGTATGAGATTACTAAAACCTAGTGACTAATTTACTACAAACTATAAATAATAAAGGTTTCCGTTTAGATTTTTAATGTAAGATTTGCGTCATTTTCAAGGTTGTTCCAATTATGGCTACTTCCTTAGATTTTTTTTGCAATTTTTTACTTGTCTTATTTTTATTGTGTGAATGATCGTGTCGTTGACCCATAACCGACTGTGACTTGTCATTTGATATTTCAGGGTAAAAAGTTGACAAGCCTACGGACAATTTTTTTCTGCTGATAATTTCAATACTTCCTATTCCGTTTAATGTCTTTCTGAAAAAATTTGACGGCACTAAGCCAACAAGCTTCATTGCTAATTGTCAATCTGAGGTCGCCGTTGTTGATCCTGATTATACAGGAGACACAGCGGCAAGCGGGTCCTATAATGGTCGTCGATAAGTTTCACTGCTTATTGATCAATCTGTGGAAACCGTTGTTGATCCCGACTTTACAGGAGACACAGCGGCAAGCGGGTCCTCTAATGGTCGTCAATAAGTTTCACTGCTTATTGATCAATCTGTGGAAACCGTTGTTGATCCCGACTTTACAGGAGACACAGCGGCAAGCGGGTCCTCTAATGGTCGTCAATAAGTTTCACTGCTTATTGATCAATCTGTGGAAACCGTTGTTGATCCCGACTTTACAGGAGACAGCGGCAAGCGGGTCCTCTAATGGTCGTCAATAAGTTTCACTGCTTATTGATCAATCTGTGGAAACCGTTGTTGATGCCGACTTTACAGGAGACACAGCGATAGGAATGTCTGGCTTGTCTTAAAATATCAATATTATGCAGAATTGTATAATGCTTTTCCTAAAAAATTATACGCATCTCGCAAAATCTCGTTAAATGAACCAATATTCATTGTATACGCGACCGTATCACGAGTCGATACTGTGTCAAGGGTAACACGTGGCGAACTTGAAATGCAACTGCAACAGGTTGCATTGCGATTATGCAAATATATATAACTGGTTACGGTTGTCTGTTACACGATATGGACTAGGTACTAGGATTTCGTTTACTTAAAACAAACGAATACATTTTTTAAATAAAATTGTACACCACATTACAATGTTAGGATACTATTTCGGCATGGAGTGATCTTTTTCTTCTTCGAATGACATCTCCAAGACATATTGGAGGCTATCATTAGGGCTATCTTGATCTTGGACACAGCAGCCTGGAACAGGAATCTCGTGTAGATTGAAACATGATCGAAGATTCTGGAGCCATGATGTACATTTTCTTGTCGTTTTTCCTGGATTTTGCCTTGCACTTAGATGGAACGATACAAAACGAGACGTCTAGTTTTCAGACTGAAAGGGCTACTAGGATTTTATTTAAAAAAAAAATTTTTTCATTAGATAAATATACAATATACATATACTTTCTTAGCAGAAGAAAAACATCTAGATTCTAGACCAAGACAGAACACAAACATGTTTGCCTTGTTTGGACATTTGCCATGAACATATTAACTTGACGACGCTTTCCGGATGTCTGTTACTCAAATTACAGTTTTAACACAAAACGACTCATTGTCAATCGATCCGACATATTCTGGGAATCGACATGCATCATAATCGGTGGGAATGCTTGACTTACGATCTTAATTTGTAATTTATATCTTATATACCGATTGTATGATCCTCACCGTTTTTAAACATGTTTTAGTAATTCTTTCGATATTTTTTCCAGTCTTTACCCATATGAGCCCACATGGCCCTAACGTCATAAGATCTGGCTTTATAGATATTTCACTTACTCATAGTTACAATAACGTAATTTTTCTAAAGAAATGCAGTCACTAGATTCTCAACTTTTTAATGCAAAAAAAACATACGGGTCGAATTGAGAACCTCCTCCTTTTTTGAAGTCGGTTGAAAATACACAGGAAGGAAGGATGCGGGTCGGCCGCAGCTATATTCAGTTTAATTTATATGAACATCAATAAGTCGAACGTAGTTCGGCTGACATTCATATATTTTTTTATAATAAAGCGAGCGAGCGAGCGCATAACACACCTTTGTTATGCGCTCGCACTCGCTGAGACAGTCCGAAGTAAAGTTAATATGCTATATTAACTTTAGGTATGGTCTACAGCCGCCATGAAAAACTGACAAAAGTTGCTTTTGAAATAAAATGTCTTTGACTTGATTGTTACATCAAAGTTATGATTTATTTCCAGTGAATAACGGCTATGTTTATTAGTATTAAATACCAAGTAAAAACTCTACCCCAAGCAAAAAACCGACCAGACGATATGCGATTTTTTCAATACTCCAGGCTTGTATAATTGTGTTGTGTTTTTGTTGGGTTGGTTGTACAGTTTTGAAATTGATCGTAACTATAATATTATTTATTGCTCATAATTAGTACCTGTCTAGACATTTGATGTTAGGTCTGTAAGAGAAATTAGGATGTATAATTATTTTTGATTCGTGGTTGAATCTCGTTCATGGAAGTTAGCATTCCGCGTGTTATTGTATTCCAATTTCTTGTAAGACGTAATTTGCTTGCAAGAATATTGTTTTCAGTAGATGTAAGAATTAAATCGCGGACCGAACGAAAAGCATTGCAGCTTTATGCCGATATTCTGTGGGGTGTAAGAGAGGTAGGGCACAGCTGACCTTACAGAAGATCGCAGCCAAATAGCATTGGTCTTTGGCCATGTTGTGTTCCTATGGTGAGTAAAGTCTACAGAGCACCACTTGGGGAAGTTGGGAGTGTTGGCAACGCGTGAGTGATTTATGTGTTGCAAGCGTCTATAGGCTACGGTGGTGATGCTTACCATCAGGCGGGCCGTATGCTTGTTTGCCACCTTTGTGGTATAAAAAAAAAGGGCGGTGATACTTTTCGGACCGGGCTAGCACGTTTCATAATGCCCTCCAAAAACTACAGTGTGTGTTGTGCGTATAAGTGTTTTTACCCACCAGCTTGTATTATTTTATAACAAGTATTTTATTGTTATTTAGGCTATTAATTTCATTATTAAACGCTATTACCTCTGAAGCCCGCGTGGCCAAGACAAGAATTCATTGATTTACGTGGCTTTCTAATGCTAAAATAATTTATAAAATCGGTTTAGTTGATCCAAAGATTACTCCTTACAACCTCATAAACTTTACCTCTTTATAATATTAGTATAGATTAAACTGGGTTTGTTTAATCCTCAATAGTGTGTTTTTTTTCCTCTGTCCGCATAATATATTGGTAGATAGGCATATAGGTACGTTGTACATGATTGTAGGCTTTATGTATGTCAACCTGAGTACTGCAACCATGATATTATGCGTGCGTATACGCAATCTTCGTAATCATATGTGGGTAATGTCCTTGAGAGAACATGCCATAACCGACAATATGAAATAATAGTTTTTTTTATTGTAGTAAGTTAGCAAGAGGAGGCAGCACACCTGCGGGTCAGTTTTTTACACAATTCACACAGCATCACTTGGTCCCAAAGTTAACAAGCCTAAACCTGCTTGTGTAACAACGGATTTTGATGATTTGATTTGTAAATATTTACATTAGGAGAAACTAAATTACACATGTTTTCAACTCTATCCATTCTTACACCCTTTTGATATTTCGTAGAGAATTTATAAAATCGGCTAGCACGACCGGAGAAGTACCACCCTCTCACAGAATACGGCGTGATCAGCAATGAGTTTCGCTCAATGTTCAAAAAGTATTTATTCGATTTGAGAATTTCGACCACTGAGATTCTATGTTCCGTATTTCGACGATAAAAAATACTTACAATAATTTTTATTTGTTTTCGACCGGTTGCACTGTTTCCTAATTTGCAGTTATTCGACAATATATGTGGTGGATAGACTAACTAGAACTTAACATGAACCTCTTAAACATTCGGACTAATGAATTTCGAAATAATTCGATTCGAAATAGAGTAATACAAATTCCAAACTAGATAAAATAACAATGAGAACGTGCTTGGCTGCTTTTATTATAACTAAAGGTCACAGCAGATGCGGCTGTAAGCACCTGGCATTTTTTGCACCCCTGCACCGGTAGGGTAGGTAGGGGTGATTATAATCCCAAATAATAGAGAAACATTGTACCTACCTATATAATTTTGTTAGTAAATTTTCGATATACAACAGCATATTTAGCGGAATCAAAATTAAAGGCTGCAATTTTTATGGAAAATGTAAACATTCGAAATATCGACGTAATTTTAGTCTAGACCTATAAGACTACATCGCCTTAAAATTAAATGGAGATTTAATTACATAATGTTCAATAAAAAAATATTTCTAGTTGTCTCCTTATAATCGCGAGCAAAACTTGGGGCTAAGAAAGTATTTATTTAGTCACATCACATCTAAATTGATGCAGGCCGCTGCCAGCAGGTCGCACTGGAGACGTTTGGGGAAGGCCTATGTCCTGCAGTGGACTTCTTGTGGCTGAGCTGATGATGATGATAATGATGATTAATTTGATTTAAAATACTATAACAAAATAATGTTACTAATTTTTCTTAATATAATCATAAATATTTAACAGATTCTAAGTTAGCTTGTTGAAAAAACGTATTTTCATATAAATTGTTCTATGCCGGTGTGTATAATATATATATGTACTTAGCTATGCTTATCCTAGTACATACCGCAAGATGTTATTGTGATGACACTCTGAAATTTGATCATTTGACAATATTATTGTAGCGGGCTATTCTAGGGTTGCTA
The DNA here is from genome assembly GCA_905163395.2 of Endotricha flammealis. Taxonomy (NCBI): domain Eukaryota; kingdom Metazoa; phylum Arthropoda; class Insecta; order Lepidoptera; family Pyralidae; genus Endotricha; species Endotricha flammealis. Next base: position 1,155,857 of record LR990855.1, on the reverse strand, counting down.
TGTAAATGTTTTGACTTTTAAAAGTATGTAATATAATGTTATCTTTCAATCCTTTATTATACCGTGTTATTAATAACATAATACTGTTACAATAACATAGTTATTAAATGTGAACTCACCGTCATATTCTCATAACATTATTTCATGTTCCCGACATATCGAGTTACTTATTGTGTGTTAAGTTCATTGATAATAATTTTTTTATGTCAGTATGTATAGCAGCCAAACAAGAAACTACGTCGTCCATGAGTGAGTTCCATCAGTTTTTCAGACTAAGATTTCATCACGAGTCTTAAAAAGTCTCCGTCATTTATAAATAATTTTTTACATGACATATTTGACCTTTTTATTGATGAAAAGTTTCCTCGACAGCGCAGAAAAACCAGAACTTCGTTAGGTTAGGTCATAAGTCAGTCTTGCCCTAAACGCTGTATGCCCCGGCGCAGGCCCTCACAGCGTAGGGGAGCATCCCCAAGGTGGCGGATAGGGGAATGGTCGGTAGTACAGCCTAGCTACACTAACCGGCTAAGTCCGATGGACTCGCTGACCAACGACGGGTGTGGTCCTCCAGCATTTCGGGGGTTGTGCGGCGGGTTGACACCTCGCCCACGTAAAACCAATGTTGCTGGTGAAGTGTATCCCGTTAGCGCTTCACTAGCTTGCACAACATATAAAATATACCAAATATTTCAATGTATTTATATTTTTTTATATGTTATCTTATATAAATACTAAAATGTAAACATCTTGAGAAATATTAACATGTCTGTTGTAATCGGTCAAGTGTTATCGATAAGCCAATATTCGGTAATAGCACCTGATTTAAGATTTTCGATAAAAGTTTTTTTTTTGCATAAAACTAATATTATGACGACCTCCGTGGCGTAATGGTTACCACGCCAGACCGCCACCCAGGAGGTCCTGGGTTCGATCCCCGGTCGGGTCATGATGAAAAACGAACTTTTTCTGATTGGCCTCGGGTCTTGGATGTTTATCTATATATGTATTTGTTATAAAAATATAATATCGTTGAGTTAGTATTCCATAACACAAGTTTCGAACTTACTTTGGGGCTAGCTCAATCTGTATGAATTGTCCCTATATAAAAAAATATAAAAAAAAGGCGCTATATCATTATGGCGCATGATCAAAGTAGTAATAGATGACTTCTTTAAGGTCCCACTTACTTACCTCACTTACTTACTAGTTCACTTGACTTTCCAACGCTCTAAATAAAATATTCTCACGAGCCAATTTAAATAATTCTATTCCTTCTAATTTCAATCTGATTCAATTCAATGTAGATTCCAAGACAGTTAAAGACGTCCTCTGGGAATGTCAATGTGTCAATGAGTTTTGCTTATTGTCAATCTGTGGTCGTTGTTAATCCTGGTTGTACGTCCAGCAACACAAGAAGATTAATACCATTTAATTAAAAAAATACAAACATATTAAAGCAGTTGTTTATATTTGAAACAGCACCAGCTTGGTTTGAAATCGACTTCCGTTGTTAGTACCGAGATTAGACCAACGAATGCAGGTTAAGTCCACAGCTTCTTTTTGTCATATTGCAGGCAAGCTTGCCTGATAGACAGTGGTCAACTGACGCACTATAAACATCCTACTAATATTATAAAGGCGAAACTTATGTGTATGTTACTTCACGCTCAAATGGCTGGGTCAACATTTATGATATTTGGTGTGTAGATAGCTGATACCTTGGATTAACACATAGGGTACTTTTTATCCCGAAAAGTACGCGATTCCCGTAGTATTTCATCAAAAGTCTGATATAGATGGCGCTGCTGTGCATAAATAAATACACGCAAACGAAGTTGCAAGGGTTTTACTAGTCAGTTATATGTACCAGAGGCGCGGGGTTCAGTCAGATTATACAAGGAAGGGAATAAGGAGAAAAGGTATAGGAATTATGCTTCCCTGATCTTTTTCTCATCGAATGAAACGCATTGCTGCTACGCATCGATTTTCTGTAAGAGGGTGGTATTTCCCAGGCGAAGTAGACCATTTCATAAAAGCTCTATCACTCCAATATCTTTTAAATAGCTTTTACGTACATATACTATGTAAAGCAGCACTTGAACTGGTCCACACATGGTGGTCGAACATTATCTTAATATGAGATAATAAAGATTAAACACAGACCACATTAACTATGTATTATATAACATAAGGCAACAAGAAACTTGTCATAACATAAAAAGACCATTCATGAAACAATGGTCTCTATCATGTGATACTTTGGTCAATGGACTGTATAGTTCGTTAAGCTAAGAATGGGTTCGGGCTGTCAGTTATATCAGTGTAATAGAAATTTCCCGAATATTCTCTGATCTTATAGAACAGTCCGTGAATTCTTCCTTCCCTTTTCATAAGGGGGAAACGCCTATGATTCTTGTAGTCGTGGATGTCTGTGGGCAGCACAGTGTTTGCTTACCATGTGATAACGCGCTAGCTGGTTTGTCCTCCTCTTGTCAATGTAACTGACTTGCGTAACCTGTGCACTACGTTATTGGGAATTTTTATGTCAAGTCTTATTCCTTGTCTACAATCATAAAGAGAACCTCAGTGCAAAATGGATCAATGGTTTGATCTGTAGCTATTTATTTCTTTCATTCCGCTGGCGGCCACTCAGTATCTAAGGGTATCAAAAACTATCCTATGTGTCTCGGTCATAATCTCCACACCAAAACTTTACTTACATCGCTTGATCAAACGCCTGAGAACGATACAAACAACTACTATTTCATTTATGATGTTAATATGATCGATAGATAGAATAAGCTTTATTTACAATATAACACATTAAACATTAAATTAATATCTTAGAGACAAGTGTATTGGCATCAAGGCGGTTAATGTTCAGATTTCACCCAATGCCATTCTAAGAGAAAACGAATTGTACATTATCGGAGGAATGCACCGGCTAATGCAGTCAATTGACCACTGTCTCGACCCGCCCAATGGTTATTAAGAGGTTGTTCGCTCTGAATTCCATATTCATATCTACTTACCTCTTAATGAGACCATTCTAGTTTTATCGGTTATTTCTTGATGTGAAAGGAATGAGGAATTTGTAAAACTGATGGCTCTGATGTTATGACTATAATCTTGGGTGTCAAAGAGGTTATGTTCAATACATAGGAATTTTTACAACCTATATTCAAGTTTCAACTTCCAATCTCTATTTTGGGAGAGGCCTATGTCCAGCTGTGGACTTCTTGTGGATGATGACGATGATATTAATTGCAATTTTGTTTCTTCGGGACAAATCTTATGTCGAGTGTCTCCTGTAAAACCTGGATCAACAACGGCAGGCAAATTGACAATTAGCAATGAAGCTTATTGACGTCCCAAGTGAGAAACCACAGCTGTCTTGGAACTCTATATTAACCTCATCACCAATAACCTAAAAATGTACATCAATAGTAGTTTTATTAAGTAAATCTTTATAAGTTTCGCTAAATTTAACACTGTTTTTCTTCATATCAAGTTTACAACGAATATAATCAGAGAGATATCACGCGGAGTAAGACGTATTGAAAGGACTTATCCTTAGCAACTACGTAAGAGACAGCAATTTGGAACATAATGACCTAAAGGAATAGGAAGTAGTTACATTTTATGACACATACCAAATAAATCGTTTTTGTTTAGATTGTTGTTCTAATCAACGTTTATTAGACCAACCGTATTCAGTACTTGTTTAAACAACGTTTGTAATGCCGAATAATATTTGGAGTTGTCTCATCTTCCTGGCCTCAATTTTCTTTGCATATGGTAAGATGAGGTCATTCCTTCTAATTGTTTGTGTTCATTTTATTGTATTCATTTCAATTACGTTGAATATATTAACAAGATACACTGATTTCCCTGATTTGTAAAATTATGACGTCAACAACACAAGGCGTATTTTTAACGCGAAGAGGACGCGCGTTTTTTGCTACATTGAGCTTTTTGTATGTTAGACCTCACGATGAAATGCTTGCAACTCCGCGATGGAGAAAGATACGCGCGTGTTCTGCGCGTTTGAAATACGTATTTTAAACGCGCACAGGACGTGCGTTTTCGGCGCCGTAGACCCTGTACACATGTACGCGCGTTGGCGTCGCGTTTCGTGCTACATTGAGCTCTTTGTATGTTAGACCTCATGATGAAGTGATTGCAACTTCGCGATGAATAAAAACACGCGGCGAATTCGCCCTTTCTGGACAAGGTTTTGCTAGATTCCATTCAGTTCTTAAATATTATTAAGATTTTGGAATTGTATCAATACAGACATCATTAAATATTTTATTACCTTTCTTACCTCTTATAATTTTTTTGTCTTGTATTTTTCATTGCAAAAGTTGAAAATGCCTTCAAGACACCATTAAAAATGATTAAACTAGGTCAATCTCAATGTTAGCCAGTTCTCACGCGACGGATGTCATCGACTATCGGAATCATTCAATGACAAAACGTCTAAAAACATACCTATTACTAGTTTGCTAATTAGTAGTTGATTAGGAGAAGTAGGTACTTCACAAGGCTGTGTGATACTGTTAACTAAGTATTTTTACGCAAATTTTTACGTTTTACCTCCGATGAGTAGTACGATGGCGCCGTCCTAAAACTCATTTGGTAGTTTTCAAGTGGTGCAATAAGGTGCAATAAGCCTGAATTCATTCGGTTTAAGCAAATATTGCTACACTCAAACAAAATGAAGGGAAAATGCAACTTCACTCATAAAGCTCAAATATTTTAGCGTATTATCCATGTTTGGACCTACCTTCGGCACCCGAGCCGAGAGTTAGTAGAGACAACAGCCCCAGCAAGCACGGATAAATAAACTCGAGATTACGAAACCCATTCAAGATACTGGCTGGGGTCGACGTTGTTTAACTTACGTGTTCGTTTTCGGATGTAGTCGTTTTTGTAGTGCCAGTGGTCAACTAAAAGTACCTTCGTTATCTTTTACAGACGCACAAACTGTACGCGCTTCGGTACTGGGGCTGCGAGCTGCTATGCCTCATCAACATCAGCTTACAGATGTGGATGATGGACAGCTTCTTCGACGGCGAGTTCTTCTCGTACGGCACCAGGGTTTTGGGGTACAGCGAAGTGCCTCAGGAAGAAAGGTAAGGACATGAATTGTAATCTAGAACATACTCCATCCAAGTCAGTGACCCGAAAATATTTATACCAGACTACAAGTGACTTGTTCGGAAGTATCACCAGTTCCCGCAACCCCTACGCAAAGGTCCTAAAATTTCCACAGGGTTTTCGAAACTGCAAATTTGAATTTGAATTCACACCCTAACATTAGTATTAGGTAATCCATACTACATTACGCTTTGCAAATTGAAGCCCGGTTTCCACCAAAGCGAAGAGGAGACGAGAGGAGATGTGTTTTGAATAACCAATCAGATTTCGTTATTTCCACATATCCTCTCGTTTTCTCCTCCTTTCCGCTTTGGTGGAAACCGGGCCATAATGTCTATTTCTAACCGCCTAATTTTATATTACAGATATGATCCAATGATCTACGTGTTTCCACGGATCACAAAGTGTACGTTCTACAAGTATGGTTCATCAGGATCAATACAGACTCACGATAGTCTTTGTATACTGCCACTGAACATCGTCAACGAGAAGACTTACATATTCCTCTGGTTCTGGTACATCATATTGTTGGTGGTGCTGACCTTGCTAGTCATCTATAGGTGAGTTTAAAAGAAAATCTTATTCTGACGACTTTGGAATGCGCTGTTTACATTTTGCTAAGAGAATAGGGGGGGGGGGCTTATCTTTGTTTGTGCAAAAGTTCCTGACTCTTCGACTCCTGCGGATCTTTTGTCTCTTTTTTTTTCTCGTCCTGATATCACTGACCTACTGTTCCAGGCTGGTGATAATCTTCGTGCCGTCGGTAAGACCGCGGCTACTGCACGCTCGCTCGCGCACCATTGCGATCGAGACCGCGGTAGTTGTCTCTCGTCGTTCGGACGTCGGCGATTGGTGGCTACTGTATATGCTGGCGAGGAATATGGATCCTCTTATATTCAGGTAATCAACATCTCATTAGCGTGTTACTACATAAATCGATCATCGATCGAAGGATCGGTCTACGATAAAGTGAAACTAAGGAACAGTGAAACTAAAACTAAGACCTTTTAGCTTCAGACAAAGCTAGAACGTCGAATTTAAAATTTTTGTGACAGCGGAGGACAATCGCTGCGCATGGACATCCACGACTACAAGATCTTGGATGCGTTGCCCACCTATGGTGGAATTGAAATATAAAAGAACTAGCTTTTCCCCGCGGCTTCTCTCGCGTTAATTTTATGACATAGATCTCGTTTGACAACAAAACAACCCATAGCGCGACTTGTGGCGCCATCTGTTGGCCGATACAGCGCCCTCTATAGTAGAAAAATAATTTTCCCATTGGAACGACATACTTTCACGGGATAAAAAGTAGCCTATGTTGGGCTCTGTACCCCTAACAATATGTATGCAAATTTTCATAATGATCGGCTGCTTAGTCAAGCCGTGAAGGAATAGTAAGGATGAGGCTGATACGTATGGAAATAGAATTTTTAAATGTTTATGTCTCCATTTCAGAGAGCTAATCTCGGAGCTAGCCAAACGCATGGGCGAGAAGGCGGGTCCGCGCGCGTGACAGCCGGCCCCGCGCCCGCCGCCGCCCCCCACCGTCGCCTTCGTCGGCGCCTGACCATTGCCGACATACACACTATGTTCATTCTCAAATTATGACGTTGTGAGTAGATTCTACGTAACACACTAGAAACACAAATCTCTTTTCTAAGTATTATTTACAAGTTTTTGAACGTATGCGTTGTCGCAACTACTACAGTCACCTCCATAAATATGTAATCACTTTAGAACCGTGTCACTATAAAAGTTGACATGTTCACATAAATGTCTTAAGTAATTGAAATGATATACGAAAGTGACAACGTACTAAAGTGATTACATATTTATGGAGGCGATTTCATAGCGATATCGGAGCTCTACAAGCTATAACTATAACCAGCTGTTTTTGTGTATGCGATATCGCATTTACATAGATGAGACGTCGCATTTCTTTTTGAGCGTATGCGATGTCGCCACTATGTAGATTCGACACTGCGATTTCATAGCGATATCGTAGATCTATAACGAGTTGTTTTTGTGATTGGGATATCGCAAAAACTACGTAGATGCGTCATCGCTTATCATATATGCAATATCGAAATTCTGTAGTTACGACAAAGTAGCTCTAGTAGAACTTTGTGTGTGCGATATCGCATATTTCTATGACAATAAGACAAATTTTGATCTGTAAGAAAATACATTTTTATTTCTTTTTTTTTATTGCCGACAATAATGAAGTATTTCTTTTTCTAAGAAAAGTAAAATTGTGAATCTCAAAAAAAAAAAAACAAACGTAAATGAAATAACGAAGAATTATTTTACTATTACCATAAAATAATATGTAAAATTAAATTTACATCAATTTTGCCAAATCAAATAGTAGCATGAAAAAAAAACTATTAAATTTTATTATACAATACTATTCTTAACTTTTACGGCTCTGCTCACCGCTTCCGTTGGCGAACTGTACGGTCAGGTGAACGTCGAGCTTTACACTTGTTGTACAATTTTGGCTCTTATGACATAGAACTTAAAAACTGTACGAATATATATGTAAAAGTCGATCTGCTCTTGACTGTACCAAGAAAGTGTCATTAAAAAAAATAACGTAACACGATACATTTCGCTCTCGTTATTTCAATTACACGTATCTAAATCGTGTCGTAAACGTAAATCAAGTTTATTTCTCAAAAACGAAATCAAATGTATAAAATATATTATACAACTTGTAAATTAGGTTGTAGATAAAAAAATATTTGGACATGACAAGTTGCATGATATTATGAATTTTTTGATTTTTATTTATAAGCTTCTACACTGCCTCTTCTAGACGTTTTATAGGAATGTATAAAAGTGGCGTGACTCATCGATAGTAGTCGTTAAGCCAAAATAGTGACGATCAGGAGGTCTATAAAAGAGACACCAGTGGTATAAAGGCCCATTTAGACGACGCCAATTTCTTGTACATTTAAGAGCAATATCATGCAAACTACTGGGAGCAATATTGTCCTTCAAGAATTGTAAGCAACTGTCTTTTAGACGATGCATTTCAATTATTGCTACAACATTATTGTATGCAAAAGGCGTCGCGTCGTGTAAATGGGCTTTAAGTCAAGTCAGTGGCCTGACAATGGTATCAGGTATAAGTCAAGTCAGTGATCGTAAGGTGACTTGAAAACACAACTAATTGCGGGAAGCACACATGAAAAGAAGAAGAATAAGTGACAATAGCTAACGCCCATTTCTCACAATAAAAAAATAGAACTAGATACCAACGTCATTTTATGACAAAAAGTAGATACAGCGCCACAAACTTATCGTGTGCCGGTGGCCAAAACTAGAACCAATGAATACGCCTTCAATACATTGACAATTTACCTCCAATGCCATAGATCGTGGCGCCCCCACCATCGGCACAGATAACTTTGTAGCACTGTACAGCAGTTTAGAGTTACGCCACTTATATACAAAGGGTGCGTTATGTGTATGCACTTGTTATTATATCGCTAGTTAATTATGTTCTATAATTTCTATACATCCATTAGTATTTATGCATTTTTATGGCAGCTAGTGAAATCATAAACTGATTTCATAATCACTTTTAAAATATTGTTAAAGCGACCTCGCTCATTGATAACCGTTCCACACGGTGCCGTGCGGCATTGCAAAGTTTAACCCACGTTATGTGCCTAAGTGGGGCTTCATTGGTCCATCCCAGACACAGCACCCCCAATAGAGACCACATATCAGGGCCCCCGCTTCTGCCAAGCTTATGCAGTACAACTACTAATATTGATGACACGCCCACCAATCAAATTGCACCAATTTGATTTACGACATGACGTGTTCTTGACCTCCCCAATCGGATCACAGTTCGTTCTCCCCGCACCCCGCACTTGTGGCGATGTCGTTTTCAAACAATAAATGGTCATTGCGGACTCTATTGGGGGTGCTCTGTGATCCCAGATCACACACTGGCACACTGGAAATGGCACACCTAACAGCTTGCCCACTGTGCCCAACTGAATGTACTTGGGAGGACCTCATGGCAACCGATAAAAGCATTGCCGCCAAGGTACTGGTCAAATTAGATTTAATCTGTGAGTGTCATTGACTCGAGAAGAAGTATAGACCGTTCACAGTTATGTTACCTCTGGCAGATGTAAAAACAGATTTAAAACACTCAGATTAAGAGCAGTCCATGTATGTTGATCATTGGTTAACTGCTCGAGCAGTCCGTCTATAGCGCGTATTACGCTACACGATATTCAGGGCCTAACAAAAGAGATGGTGCAATACGAATAAGCGAGAAGCACTTACAACTTCTCACTTCTTAGTGTTGCACCATCTCTTTTGTTAGACCCTGAATATCGTGTAGTGTAACTGACGCTTTATTCTGCTACAGAATTCTTGTGACACTATTTTGAGTGTTTTAAACCTGCTTAATACATCTGTCAGACACCACTGACAGTATTGGCGACACCGCACCGTGTGTGACTGCAAAAAGTGCCAATAAAATATCTTGCTTTTTAATTTGCTCAAGATATTTTCCAAGCCCAAAAGACATTTTATCACATAAGCATATCAATTTGAATTTTACGTTTTAGTGAACATTTTGTTATGTGATTATTGCACAAAGTACTACCATATTCGGTAGTTTAAGACATTGAAACAAAAGGACTGTCGATGTATCGCCTTATAGTAATGTGTGGATTGTAATGTGTTTATATAGGTATGTACGGTAGGTTTGATGATGTGAAAGAAATGTAAGCGTAATTTCAATTATAGATTTAGAACATACATTAGGTATGGGGCTAAAAAAGGCACAATTGTGAAGAACACGCTACGCGAGTTCACTGTGTTGTCCTAAGACCATTCGATATATGGTTGAAAGATGTGTACTTTTTTTAATTAAACAGGTCGTACGCAGCTAAGATTCCCACACGGAAATCGCTCATCGAATTTGTTATGTTTCAATAGATGTTCTATTAAAAGACACTCAGTGATTTAACGAATTATTCAGTAACTCTGTCCCCACTCAGTACTGTAACACTATAGAAATTAAAAATACGCACAGATTAATTGTACAACAACCTCCCTGTTTTAAGTTTTTGATACAGCTGTCTCCCTCTACAAATCAAAGGGTATGGACCCGCGTGGCGTGTTCTTCACAATCATTGTTTTTAAAAAGTAAGACATTTTTTTTTGTATATGTGACTGTCTTCTGAAAAGTATATAAGAAAACAGTACGACGCGATGACAATGATTTTATCTTATGGACGTAACATGTGATATATTGATTTAGGATTTAAGTGTGTATGTTAATGAGCTAAAATATCCGTTTTATACATTTTGTATATTGTGAACTGATTTTAATACGCCATAGTTTTCTTTTCTGGTGTTGTCATTTATCGTTTTCATTAAAACTCAAATCAACTCTGTCATAAGCTTGTTTGACATTTTAATTTAGTTTATAAAAGAATAAAAAATCTTCTGTGCCTTCGATAATATGAAGTATTCCGAACACCTTTTGCCACAAGGGCTCATCCGTTAATTGTGAAATGTGATCATGTGGGGTGGGAAAGTAATCACGAATTTCGTGTGACGTAATTAATGGATGAGCCCAAAAGCATACCAACAGGGAAATATTGACCATTAAACGATCGTATAGAGGTGACATAGGAGTGAAGACAGAAGCACACAGGTATTTCGAACAAAGAATCTTTCGTAGCGACCTAAATATAATAAAAAAAACATTTATTTTGCAAGTAGATTTACAGGAAATACGTATTTTTTTAAAATCCTTCTAGCACTTCGTGACTGAATCTATTTTTGTAGAATAATTCATATTTTACAGTAAATTTTGTTCTTTACTTGCAACACTTTTTACAAAATAAATGGCAACACCGAGAATCGGAAGTTTTTTAAATTGTAATCATCAAATTAAAAATCAAATTTTCCTTCGATTTATATTCGCTATAGCTATTCTATACAAGTTGCTGTATCTAGATTAAAACGTTATGGGCGTATGTGCTAATCAATGATGTTATATTAACAAAGTGTAGATTAATTACTTATAATTTTCGCACATTACAAAATGTGATGGATGACAGTGAAATGAAATAACGTTGCTCATTATCAAGAGCAAAAAAGAGAATTACATAATAACAGATATTCAAATTGGGTAATTATAGTGCTATTCCCGGATTACATGCAATCAATCTACACTTTTTTATATGTAATTATCATTGGCTTTTATTAAAAAAATGTTGTGACATAAATACAGACTGTTCTGTGTTCATTTTTTCTAATTAGAATTTGCCTTCTTTTTGAGGCGTTTTGAGATCTTATACAAATTTGTATCGTGTTTGTGCTGTTTTAGTAGAAAGTTAAATTGCCGTGACATTTGTTAAATTTTCACACTCTTAGAATTAGTGTTGCCAGTTTTTTTGGTTTTCTACTATTTTAGTAGAATTTCAAAAATGTTAGGTTGTATTGTAAACATCAATGTTTTTGACTATTGTCATGATACTGTATATATTTTAGCGTGTAATTGGAGCCTATTTGATAATGAATTAAAAATATTTCAGTAAAATTAATATTGTTCCAAATAATGTCAGAATACAGGACAAACAAAATGATTTTTCAAACAATACGCTACCCTCAACCAATGTTAGAAGTGACTGGGGTAGGGAACTAAAAACAAAGATTTTTATGCTACTGTTGTAATCATCATCATCATCATATCAACCTTTAATCATCCCACTGTAGGGAAACGGGTCTCCCTTCAATCGAATGATTAGAGAGTAATCTGCCACGATCCAATCCGCATTGGAGTAATGCGGATTGGTAGAGACCCGGTGTTTTCAAACCGCCCTGAGGCCACCGAATTGGCTTAACGACTGTCATCCGTCGACAACAGCCGGGATCGACGGCTTAACGTGCCCTCAGAAGCACGGAGAAGCTCGAGATAATGAAACCCATCCAAACACAGGCTAGGGTCGACGTCGCTTAACTTGCGTGTTCATATTAGAGCGCGACCAACAACGCTATCGAGTTCCTCAAAGCATTATATGTAGTAGTAAGTAAGTAACTTTTATTACATTGTACAATATGAATACTAAATAAATTCGAGTAAATCCCCAATACTTGGAAAACTCGATCATATTTAAAGCCCTGCTCATCTCTTTCATTGGTTGATTGTACAAAGGAAATGGAACGCTTATTTGTTATGTATTCTCTGCATTAAATATGACTTATGTATATAACAAATTTTCAGTTTATGATTTTCAATTATTTGTTATGTTCACTATTGTATGTATTGCATGTGCAAAAATAAAATGACAATATACGAATCGTACTAAATTTACTTAATAGTATACAAAATCTTGTTACTCTTAAAAAAAAATTAACAAAAGTAATTTTTTTTTAATTACCATTTTTTTTATATTTATGTTTCGATGGTAAACTAGAGAAGTAAGAAAGAAAAAGAGCACCTAAACAAAAGAAATAAACAAAAAATAAATATAACTACCAAAAAATCTCCTTTTGTTTGTAATCGATTATCATTATTCCCTTGGGAATAGGAAGAATGCCACAGGGAAAGGGGGAATATGGTAAAAGGACTTTCAAAACCATTATGGGTTTTGAATTTTAATATATAAAATAAAATGCTCAAAATAGATCTGCTTTAGGGTCGGACATTGCGCGTCGACATCTGACGGCAGATGCGTCGCGTATATTCGGTTGCGTTACGCCAGATCAGACAAATTCATAATAAAACATTCGCACACTCAACCGATGATGCGTTAGTGCGTTGCATACAAACGATAATACGCTCGACGGATCTTCCGTCAGATGTGCACCGACCCTTAACTGTTAACCCGATTTAAACAAATACAGATTGCAAATAAAATCCCAAAATCCCTTTCAATAATTATTAAAATCGAAATAAAAGTACGTATTATCAGTTAGTGAAATTATATTGTGTTTATTTTATTATTTTTTTTAAATTTGTGAACTAAAATTAGTCTTACAGTACTGAGTTTTTTTTTCATATTAACATATATATATTCATTTATTCACGTAAAATGCTTACAATATAGTTCTCACAGTGAGTAGCCTAGAAAGATTGAGAACAAATTGTGTTTAAACGATAACAAAGCCCTTTTAAAAGCTAATAAATAGTTTTGCATTCTAGGTTCTAGACATAAATTTTGTCACTAATTTGAAAACTAAAACTAATTACAGTTATATTTTAATTCTACTCTACAACCTGCATACATAGGCTCATATATTATCAATCGCGCTAACATTGTAATATTTTATTGTAATATTGAACCAAAAAAAAAGTGAAATCAATTTTCAAAGATAATAATAGTTTTTTTTGTTAATTTTCACATATTAATCAAGTTAAATACTAATATTATAATGAATTACGTTTGTTTGTTACTCTTTTACGTTTTACACTCATCAAATCGAAACTAAAAATAGAGCACTTTTTATCTCGAAAAAAAAAATGTTTACGAAACGAATAAGTCCATGTTCAAGGAATGGCTATAGTATGTAAATAAATCCATAGTTACATTTGTTACCACGAAAACTATCCAGTTACGACAATAGCTATAATATTAAGTCCCAATCTTAGAAAGAAATTGGCGGAACTCAATGTTCCTGTATATAAGGTCCTACAAGTGAACTTCCTTTTAACACATGACTGAAGCCACATTAGAGGCCACCACAGCAACCCCGGGATGAACATGTAGGAGTCGCCGTCGTCGGATACGGCTTGGACGCCATGAATGAATATAGGTTACATATGATCGTATAAGCAAGGAAATAATGGTCTAGTATCGTGTTTTAAAAAGAAGTTCATTAATAAAGTAGGTCCATATCTATTCCATTTGTGTCGCTTCAACAATAAGCTTTATTTACTATTCACAGCACAAGAAAATACACAACTGTGTGTGCAAGTCTTTGTGCTACTTCAGACGTATTTATTTGATGTACATTACATACATGTATCATAAAAACAGTAGGCCTATTCTCGTAGTTTGTGGCATAATTGTTAGATACAGCAAATTTTGAGTTACGCCACTTTCATTCTAAGGGCTGCGAAAATATTTCTGTAAATAATAAAAAGGTTCCTAATTACATGAATTACATTAATTTTAGTTCACAATTATGTTTATATAAATGACATTATGAGGACGACTTTTCAAAGATTCTATTTTCTTTAAAAAATCTGAAATACTAAAAGCTCAACCACCAACTCTCTTAGACAGGCAAGGTGGTTTTTCACGTCCAAACCTCTGTTTCATATCCAGCCGTCAGCGGCATAAATATGTAGTCATTTTAGTACCTACCTTGTCACTTTTGTCTATTTCATCACTCGAGACCTTTGAACATGTTATAGTGATAAGCTACTAAATTAATAACATATTTATGCCGTTGATTGCACTAGGTCACTTCAGACGGCAAAATTATAATAAAAATAAATATTATATTTTTTAAGTAAAATTTCACTGAATTAATCTTTGCAAAAGTTGTCACTCGGAAAACTATATGCATTAGTTAAGGTTATAATTAAGTGATGGCATTTATTTTAGTCTTTAGTTAAAACCCCGTAAAGGCATCATTCGGTTAACATTATGCGGGTTCGATTTTCGTACCAGGACATAATATTTGTATGGCACTAAAAATTATTGTTTCTTTTCTGATAGGTAACATTTTTTACAACAGTTGACTAATTGCGAAAAAAAATTTCTCGATTGTCAACAGTGTTACTATATAGTCTGTTTTTTAAACATACCAGTACCGAGTTTGCCCATCGCACATTTCCGATGTTGACAGAGTGAGACGGGTCATTTGTATCGACCAATAGCAACACTCGCAATCGCAACGTGACCAATGACAAAGCAGTAAAAATGTGTACTCGTTTCTTAAAAAATAGACTACAATCAGAAATACTATTAAGAGCCTTTAAGCTGCCTATGATATGTTCCATTTAGCTTATTTTACAGATAAATTGTCAAAAATACATTTACTATTTATCTATTAGATAGTAGATAACTGGAACATATCAGCATGTGAATACATGTCCTGAAGTGATGTCGGGGTAATATTAGCGAATTTTATTTTATTATTTATTATAACAGAAGCCATTTATCATTTTGTACGTTATACGGACAAAAATCCATTTAACTAAGTAACTAGTAAGTTGATTATGAAATTATATACGATTTTGATTTTTGTATTTTTGTCTTTTATTTTTAAAATACCTATGTATAATTAATAACCTTGGCATCATCCCACTGCAGGGATATGGTCTCTAATAAAACAGTATCAAAAAGAATCTAATATCATAGTGATGCAAAAAGGCGTAAATTCAGTGACGTGTTCACATTTCACATTATCATTTAGGTGGTCATTTATCTGCTCTCACCTATGGGCCGGAGCGCCGGCGTACCAACTTGGACCTCTCGACTCGACTCAAAGACGTGCTATGAGGATTGTCGACGATCCCAAGCTAACAAGCGGTATCGAGCCCCTCAGTCTGCGGAGAGACTTCGCCTCCCTGTGCGTGTTCTACCGCTTGTATAATGGGATTTGTTCCGAGGAATTGTTTGACTTGATGCCTACGGCCACTTTCTACCATCGAACTGCTCGTCACCGGCGGGGAATCCAACCTTACACACTAGAACCAAAATGGTCGCGTACAGCGCGGTTTCAGAGGAGTTTCCTCCCGCGAACGTTGAGGCTGTGGAATGAGATCCCCGCCGAGGTCTTTCCTTTAGATTATAACATGGGGTTCTTCAAAAGGGGCATTAAAATATTTTTACAGGGTCGGCAACGCGCGAGTGATTCTCCTGGTGTTGCAAGCGTCCATAGGCTACGGTGACCGCTCACCATCAGGCGGACCGTAAGCTTGTATGCCACCTTTGTGGTATAAAAAAAAAAAAAAAGGTGGACCACGGGCAAGAAAAGATACCCGTGGTTCACCCAGGTGTACTAAGAAGGTGGAGGTATATGGGATAATGCAAACTACTGATTTTCAGTTACCTTATTGAAAAATACGCGAAGGAGTTTGCAGCAATACCATCGTGATAATTTTATAGTGTGACATTTTTCATTAGTTTAAGTTAAGTCGCAGCTCAGTGATATTGAGTCTACCCAGACAAAACTGAACTGTATATTTTAAACTTGCGCGTTTTGAACACATTATTATTGACTAAAAACGGCTAGAACGCGCACACTTGTTTTTTCACCCGACGTTTCTGAAATGAAATGAAATCGTTTATTTCAGAAATTAGACCTTCACAGGCACTTTTTCTTGTCATTTACAACTATATTAGTTGTAAATTTATGTATAAAGAAAATAAACTACGTTATAAACTACCACCATTTCGGACACAAGCAAAATGGCCACCGGTAAAAGAAACTGTGAAAGAAACCCGGTTACGGCCTTTTTTGTCATTTAGCAACGACGTTCAATACAGTTAAGTGTTGAACGTCGGGTGAAAAAACAAGTAAGTTTAAGTGCGCGTTCAAGCCCCGTTTTTACTCAATAATAAAGCTGAACTGACCTGTTAATTTTACTAAGAACAGAACTCAAAACACGTAGACCTTTTAGTTATTGAAGTCAAACAAAAACCAGGCCGCACAGTCCACCAATAAATAGGTGTATGCAATTTTAATGACAACCCAACTTAGCACCTAGCAAAATGCCAAGAGTTGGCCTTACGCCAAATATTATTTATTCATATGCATCTTGTAATATTGATTGCTTCCTGCAACATGTACGCCATATGAACACAATTCCACTAGAATTAGCCAAATTATTGCCTCGACGAGACTTCATAATAATAAATCAACAATGTCCGTGATTTTATAGTGGGAGCATCTGTTTCATACAACCGATAGATTATGGCCTAATTTTTATTGGCAAGGCCAGTGTATTACTGTCTTCGTCTTAATTAATTTACATAAACCATAAATAGGTGTTCTTGACTTAGTTTTTAATTTTAATGAGGTACCTATTTGTTTCATAGGTTGATCTGAATTTTGGAGTTTACAATTCTTATGTTAGCTTACATACACAGGATAAATAGGTATTTTCTGGAAGAGAACTTTTGTGTCTTACCTAATGTCTGTTTTTGTTATTTTTTGATGCAAAAAAAAAAATTGTATAAATGGTCTGGTCTACCAAGGCTTATTGACGCTGGTTTGCAGGCGACTCAGTTTATATGCAGGTGTATAAGCTGAGGCCCGATTTGAACAAGTTTAAACTTCCTGGGGCTGAGACTGCTGGCAAGTAATGGTATACCATATGTTACATCTATATAACCTACTTTCATCTATATATCTTGTAACCTACTTTCTTTCTGAAGGAACTTTAGAACTAATTGACAGACAGTTAGGTACCTACTTTCTTTTAAAAAGAAATTGGGTTTATGTGGAGTTGAGTTGATAATGTGTTTTCTTTCAATGCCGCTCTACATGTGGTCATTTTACCTAGCAGATTTATCAGCTACGGTTAGTAGTTCTTTTATTCAGTGCAGAATGCCATAACGTATGTACCTGTAGTTGTCAGCTGCAATGAATGAGATTTTCGTAGACAAACTTTGTGGAATGATTCAAAGTTAAGTATTAATAACTTTCGATTATAACTTCTTTTATTATCATTTTGATTAATCGCGCCAGTGATTTGTTATTTACTATAGATTCGTAATGTTTGACACATACCCGCTGCCACGTCGACTGAGGCCACAGTCTTAGTTGAATTTCTTCCGACTTAGTCGTAGTTTGACGTTCAGTGAATGCGTATCTCACAATAATATCACAAAAATGGTTAAATGCACTGTTAAAACATGACGTATGTCGTGATCCCAAACTAATAACAAAGCAAGTGGTATCACTTTTCACAAATAAGAATGCTTAATTATGTTAAAATTATACCAAAATAGTATTAAAATCGAAATTAATATATTACGCATTGTTTTTGCCAACAGTGTTGCCAGTAAAAACGATTTTAAGTTTCTCAAATGTTGGGAGTTTAGTCAATGACGAACTCATACGCCTTTAAGTATCATTAGTAACACAGTAGAAGTAAACCTACAACCAGGCTCAAACTAGAATTAATTATTTACTTAGAATTGATTGATACTAAAATCAATCGCTAGTGCTACGCACGTCAAGACAAGAAAAAACAAATCATTTTCCTCTTTTTGATATGGCTTTTAACTGACATTTGACATAATGATATTATTACTATGACAGTGAAGTAACAATTTCATCTTTTTCATTGTGGTAACGGTGTTTAATTTAAATTGTTTCTGCAATTATCAAATGTTCGATTGAGTACAATAGTTTTTTTGTTTTATGTTGTATTTTATTCAAATTATTTAAATTTATTATTTTATTTTATTTAAATTTCATTTTCATTTCTTAACAATAAAAAAATACTACTGAAGACTTGGCTGTATGGGCATAGTTCCCTTTGCCTACCCAGAATGGGTGAAGAAAACAAAAAAAAATCTCTGCTAAAAGTTAGTAGTAGCACAGAATAGATAATAGTAGTAGGTCTGCATCGGTTAGATTCATCAATGACTAAAAAATGGGAACTTCTCCATTCCGCCATGATTCATTCTTGAAATATAATATGTATGTACCAATATTTACGCATCTATATATTTATTTCTTCCTATCTTTAATTCTTCTGTCACCTAAGAAACAATAATGTGGTATAAAAACTTTTTTTTAAAAAAAAAAGACTCATATAACATTCATTCAATGGGAAAATTATTCATGAACTGGCAACTCTGACCATTTTTCTGGGAGTAATGCTTTTGTCTCATTTTGACATAATTAGTTTGACTCTAGAAAAAAAGAGACAAACATATTTTACTTTGGCATATGCTCGGAATATGTATCGGTTTCAAAGCTACGTCTTTAACACTCTGAAGTGGTTGCGGCTTTTTACGAATGCTTTGTATGGCGTTACTTCTCTTGTCTTAGAAGAATATATAAAACCTCATTGAATCGCGCTATCATTACATTTCTTTTACCGGTGGCCATTTTTTTAATCCAAAATGGCGGTAGTTTATAACGTAGTTTATTGTCTTTATATATAAAAGATGTAAATGACTAAAAAAAGCCTGTGAAGGTCTAATTTCTAAAATTTAAACGATTTTATTTCATTAGTTTCAAAACTGTTTCTTAGTTTGTTAAGTTTTTGGTAATGTCATTTGAATAATAATGTCTTTGTTTTCGACAGGCCTGGTGGTGTATTGATAGTGATACAAACTTCGTCACCAAAGGGCGTAGGTTCGTTTCCAGCTCGGGGCAAACATCATCAAACATGTGATGACATTTGTTTTCTTCACGAGTCTGGGTGTTTTCTATGTACTAATTATTATAAGTCTATTTTTTTAAAATACTACTAAGGCGGCAAACAAGCATACGGCCCGCCTGATGGTAAGCATCACCGTAGCCTATAGACGCTTGCAATACCGGGGGTATCACTCACGCGTTGCCAACCCTCCCAACCGCAAGTGGAGCTCTGGAGACCTTAGATACTCACCGTAGGAACACAACATGGCCGAGACCAATGCTATTTGGGTACGAATATCTTCTGTAAGGTGGATTGTGTAGATATTATTTATTTATCGATTCAAATTATCATCTGAATCAGAATCTATTGCTTATAAGGTTATGAGCCAGTTTCTGAAACGAGTTTTAATTTTCTTCTTTATTTATTCTTTTTTAGTTTGACAGTGACAGCTATAAATTACTGTGTCGTTATCTTTAAAAATGCGTTTTAAAAACTGACTGTTAGCTAAATGAAATCAATGCATTTTTCATATATCATTTATTCGATGTCTCCCATGGTAACTTGCTCATTCCTCCTCCACTAGATTATTAGGTATTTTGGCACAATATTTGGCATTAATAGTTACTACATACAATACTGATTATTCCATGAACTTGGTGATAGGTACAGCCGTGAAAAGTCGAATTATAATTTATAGTTTATTGGGATTCATTTAGGAACATTTGAAAGTTATTTGACAATGATTCAAACTTATTATATGTATAGTCAATATCAATTTAGCGCTATTATATTTTGTCAAAGAATAATAATTATATTCCATTCCAATATACCTAATTAGCACAAGATTTCCTGTCGAATCAGCTTCCCATTTCTTATTGCGGTAACATGTCGTGTGCTTTATTACAATAAAATCGATTCATACGTTTATTTTATATCGATTTAGGGTGCTTACATAAAGAAACAGGTTTCAGGTGCAGAAAAATCTGTACGAGACGGTACGGTGCAGGTATATTTTATTCAGTGCATGTATGCGATTACTTATAATGAAACAGGCACAACCCTCACAGATTTGTCAGTACCGGAAACCGGTTTGTTTATAAGAGATCGCATTGAGATACAAATAAATATAATACCCGCACCGATCGGTACCGACCCGCACAGATTTGTCTGTACCTGAAACCTGTTTCTTTATGTAAGCACCCTTATATTATAAAACAGACGATTGTTTGGAGCTTTTGTATCAAGTACCTATATTGGAATGGAATGTACATTTTGCCTAAGATAAAACTTATTACTTGTGTTAAGGAAACATGGGACAAGCCCACACACGCCTCTTTTGTTAAGCTAGAACCAACAAAAGGCGTCAGTTTAATAATAAGCAATGAAGCTTATTTAACGTCCCGTTAACCCTTTCGCGACCAAGGGAAATATTTTTCCCTTCCTAAAAAGTCGTAGTTGATCAATAAATTATTAGCTAGTCGATATTTTTTTTACTAATTGTCATAATAGAACGTATGACCAAGACAACTAATGTATTTCGGAATAATTAAAAATAAAACTACTGTAAAATTTTGTTCGCGCCAAAATCAAAACCTTCGCGGGCTGAATTCCATATTACTTTTAAGTTTTTTAGAGTAATAATAATAAAATTACTACGTTTTTCCACGTGTTTTATGTCATTTGGTAAGTAAATTTTTATATAATAATAAGATGATCGGCAGATAATGAGCCACGAATACCTAAATATGCAAAATTATCAAAGGGAAACATTTTTCCCTGTGGTCCATAACTGGCATATGTATTGGAGTGTTCCTATAATGTTGTACTCTATCATAATCAATTGTTTTCGTGTATTTTTGTTATATTTACAGTAACTTTTTTCAGAAATGGCTAGAAGGTGCAGAGAATTTCATATTCATGATGAAGATAGAATGCAGTTGTTGATGTATGGATAATAGTGGCAGAGAAAATTACTTCCAGTTAGATGAAGAAGACCAGCAGTTTATTGCGCAAGATAGAAAAAATGGGGTCACTGTCGTTGAAATTGAAGATTCTTTTTTTAGATACCACAATAGTGGCAAACAAGCATACGAACTGCCTGATGGTAAGCAGTCACCGTAGCCTATTGACGCTTGCAACACCGGGGGTATCACTCGCGCGTTTCCGACCCTGTAAAAGTGGAGCTTTGGAGACCTTACTCACCGTAGGAACACAACAAGGCCTAGACCAATGTTATTTGGCTACGATCTGCTGTCACATGTCTAGAAGTGGTTATGTGGTACAACAAATAAATGGGAGGTGTGGACCTCATGGACCAGTGTAAAGCATGATGTGCAACGTCCACCTGTACTTGACAACTACGCAAAATTGTTTTGCAAAATATCATGATTGGATCTTCTTTATTATTATTATATTTCCTTTTCATTTTTAGTTCTAATTTTCATGTCATAAAGCAAAGAATAAAATACTTATATAACAAATCATACTATTATTTTAGTTACCCTTATGGCCCACAGGGAAAAATATTTCCCATGAAATTACAAAAAAACTGCACAGTCTGCTTTATTTTCGTGGTGATATTTCATTATTTTACACCTATATCAGCTAAAAAAATTAGTTGCATACTTATATTTCGTCTTGGATATCTAATGGTCCTGTAAGGGTTAAGGTGATTCTTATCTCCTCAAAATGTGGATATTTCAATAGATCAATGCCAGAGTCTGCTCCAGCCTCCAATGCTCCGATCTCGGCCATCATCTGTTAAAACATCTTACTTTATAAATTATATTTTCAAAAGTGAAATTAAAAGTAGGTACTTTAATATGATTATTTATTTAGTATCTTTTTTTATATTTAGAATTATCTTTACAATTATTATTAAGTGTTTTAAATTGATATTGACCGTACAAAGTTACAATTTACACGTTTACTTCAAACAATCTTTACACTTATCATAATATCTAAACCGATCAGGCGCATTTTCACAAAATCCATCATAAGCCCATTCGCCCACGACGCAATTCACAAGCGACTCGAGTAGCATACGCGTATCAAACTAGTCGCTCGAGAGAGCTTTCATACAAATTCCGCACACGACGCAACGCATCTACCAGTCGCGTCGTCGGATACCAGCAGCGCGCGCGCGCGACCCGAGTTGCATACTCGTATAAAAATGGCGGTCGAAATAGCATAGTACAAGGAAAAATGAACATATTTAGCCGTATCTAGCGCCGTGTGCGAACACAGACAAATGAGAGTTGTATCGCAGTCGAGTCGTTTCATTTGAGTAACGTCGTGGGAGAATGGTCTTGGAGATGACTATGAAACTCAAAGCCTCCTGGTTTAACACTCTAAGACCCTACTAATTCATACGAACACATTCGTCAACTTCGTAGTCGCCTAATACGAGGTAACATTTTAATTTAGGCACAACTAAGATCGTTTTAATAAAAAAGATATACCTAGACTTCCTTCTAACTAATGAGTGTTTTAACAGAAACAACTTCTCGAAAGATAGCCTAGAATCTATTTAAAATGAACTAGATAATTTTTTTCATAAATTAAAAAGTATCGTACAATTCAGTCGCATTTTTCTTTGGAAAAAGCCGGAATTATATAAAGTTAAATATTTTTTTGAACGAGTTACAGTTAGTGACTTGGTTTATAACAATTAATTATGAATCTGATCCCCGTAAACCTTGTCAAACTTAACCCGTTTAAAAATGATTTGCATTTTAATGTCTTTTGGCACGCAGCGCTAAACACGGCCGAGTGGACCGTGACTTTCGAGAGGCATGTGTGTCCCCCGCCCAATGATTTATCTTTCAAAGATTATCCCTAATCCCACCTAATCGTTCCAATGACTACTATACTACAATACTTAAAGTATTTTTTAGTTATTGCCTTATTATTTGGTCTGTCAAATGTTTGGCAAGTGAGAAGTTGTGTAAAAAA
The DNA here is from genome assembly GCA_905163395.2 of Endotricha flammealis. Classification (NCBI taxonomy): domain Eukaryota; kingdom Metazoa; phylum Arthropoda; class Insecta; order Lepidoptera; family Pyralidae; genus Endotricha; species Endotricha flammealis. Next base: position 1,132,417 of record LR990855.1, on the reverse strand, counting down.
GATAAAGTTGTGTGCTTTAGTCCGTGTGCTTATTCGATTATTAGCTAGATAAGAAAAGAAGAAGCGGCTTCGACCAAACTACGAGCAGCGAAACTATGAGTAAAATACTTCTAAAAGTTGAACACTAGTTACTCTAACGGGATAGCCGTCAACGCTGACTTTTAAAAGGCCTTCGATAGGATTCATCCTGAGATCACGTTCTTATAGATTAAGTACAAACTATTATTGCGTGTTTAGAATTGCACTGTTACGATTCTTAAGATTACAGAAGTATCGAATAAAGAAGTCTCTGATACACTCCGAAGTATTGTCCAGATTAGGCGAAGTGTGCCTCAGGGCAGCCGACTGGGCCCGTCGTGTTTGCCGACGCAGGATTCCTTCCCAGCAGTTCAGTAAACACGCGTTTGATTGTTTCCAACACAACTCAAACGGGTGGGTCCATGTCGCGCTGCAAAGACGTCAGTCAGGTGTGGAACACCCACCCGGGGATCGGAGGTCACGCGTCCGGAACACCGTGAATATGGTGCTGGTAATTGTGGTTCAGTTTGTTCGCGAACTCGTGCATTATGTCCCTGAATATCACTGAGTCGAGATTCTCTCCGAGTATGTACAGCAGGTACCAGTCGCCCATCTTGCTTCTTCTGACGATGGTGTCGACGTTGTCGCGTCGGACGAGCCTGAATCGCATCCGCATCATATATACGCGCATGCGCGGCGAGAAGATGATGACGAGCCGGTACATCAACGTGATGAAGGTGAGCAAGCCGAGAATGACGAACCAGAACCAAAGGAATACATAGATCTTCTCGTTGACGACATTCAGTGGCAAGATGCAGAGCGCGTCGTGTCGCTCCACCTCGCCTGACGATCCGAACTTGTTGAACAGCGTGCATTTCACCATTCTGAAATTCAAAACAATAATTTGTAAGAAAGTCTTACTTTATCAGTGTTTTTGGAGTTTTAAAAAATACTTATGTGATAAGTTAGACATCCTTCTAACTACTCTCTGAGAGGTTTATTCGTTAAATTTATAACGCATACCAGCAAAAAGAAATCCATCATATTCCACAGTATTTTCTGACCAATCAATGATGACAGAATGGAACCAACTTCCGAAGAATGTTGTTACTGCACCATCAGTAAAATTCTTCAAAAATTGTTACGGCAATCGAAAATCGAAAATCTCCAAGCATCAAGAAGCTGCTAGTGTGTATATGTGAAAATAATAATAATCCTTACAATCGTGGATATAAAGATAAATGTGTTAGTTACCTTGGAAATATATATATCATTGGGTCGACGCGGTCCTCCTGGTCCGATTCCATGTAGGCGATGACGTCCAGCCCGAAGGTCATGAACTCGCCGTCGAAGAACCGGTTCATCAGAAACATTTGCCCTGAAAACAAAACAATTCCAGTTAGAATATAGAAATTGTTTGCAAATGGCTACAAAACATAATAAGTTTTATGATTGTTATAGCTGTTACGGTTTAACTAATTTTGAAAATATTTAGAAAATTTTCACCTCCCCGCGAAAAATTCCACCTGAAATATATTTGCTAAATTAATATAATTTATTAACGAAACCCGCGCAGCTTCGTTTGAGTGTAATTAAGCACAGCACATCTACGTTATGAAGCGCCATTGACTATCAGACTTTTAACCAAATCCTTGGGAATCGGGTACTTTTCGGGATAAAAAGTACCCGATTCCCGATATGACATAAAAATTGTCATACAACTTTTGCCTTTATAATATTAGTACTTTTGCTTTAAAAAAAAGTAGGGATTTCGATTAAGGACATAGATCCCACGCAACAATTCAAATGTGCTCGCCGACCCTGGCCAAGCGTGGCGAGTATTGGCAAAAGACTATGTATATTTCAATCTAATCTAAGTTATTTATTTCCCAAACAAAATGTTACAAATACAGTGATTCCCAGACTTCACACTAGGATTCCCTGTGTCGTGCGTGAAGTCTATAGAATAAATTTTTATGTTCAGTAGTGGACTTCTTGTAGTTGAGATGATTATGATATACCCCACTCATCAGGAAATGTATAATTTGACAAAGAAGAAATTTTGAATAGAGTTTAATGTGAAGATTATTCTAAGTTTATCATTTCTGGATATCGACAGCGGGAGGCGTGTCGCGTTTTCAATAACAAAACTGATCGCGCCCTTTTCCGAACGAGGGAAATTTTGCTGTCCACGCTGTTCTTACGTCGCGGGCCAGAAGATTAGCGATTGGGATCATATGTTCTCTAAAATTGCCTAATAAACAAATTGAATATCAGAGAGAATCAGTAGTCGAGTGATTGGTAATATTTGTCAATACGAATGTGACTGTTTCTTTTGGTCTGGACATTTTCAAAAAATAAATTAATATGTACCTACTCAATTATTTACAATGAAAGTATATATTGATATATGTTACAGCTATCTAAATTGAAACCTACCTATGGGTGATACAACAGGTATTACACGCTACGCTTTTAATTTAAGCCGGCCTAACTTATTTTATTTAAGTTTCAACGTCACAGACATCCTTCCTTATGATGTTTTGTATAGAAATCTTACGTCATGGTGACAAAACTTAATATTTTTGATGATTTCTCGCAATCTTCGTGGCCAGGCCGGATCCCAAACATGTCCAAAGTGAAACATCCGCGCCCACATGCCGAGCTCTGCCCTGAATCGCCAACTAGTGGCCCGCGATTGTAAATCATAACATATTGAATTAAAAAGCACATAAAAACAGCCCCACACGCACCGTTTTTATATCTATGGAGTTGTCGACTGTGCAGTAAAAAATATGGGACATTTCTTCGTGGGTCATTAGAAATTCTTCCGGTGTATGTCCACGTTATTTTCTACTATTTTTGATAGAATTACTAGTGTCTATTTATGAACTAGCTACATTATTATATAAATTGTTGTTCGTAACAAACAGTATAGAGATTACTGTTGTCAATGGTTTAAACTTCTAATTCGTTTCAAAAAATTGCAAGATTTAATCGCATACCTATAAGTGGATCTATTTATCTTATATCTATTTGTAATCAAAGTCAAAGCGTTTATTCAGAGACTAGGACAACACCGACACTGTGCACATTTGTACATCTCTAGTCAAAGTGTACAAATAAAAATAAAAATGAATTAAAAAAATACATTTTATTTTACCTATCTAAAATGTAATGTCGTTTTCCACGAATCGATTTGTGTAAAAATAGAAAACATCAACGTTATCGTGCACCGACCGCCGCTAAAATCGGTGTCCACTGGAATATTCTCATTGTTTTGTACAACAAATGAATCACAAAAAAATACACGCACTATTTAGTTCCTTTTATTTTAAAAGTTTCCATGTATTGAGCATTTTTAATAAACAAAACATGAAAATCCTATCAATTTTGTATTTTCTGTGACCAAGTTTAGATTGATATGCTATTATAAGTTATACCCCCAAAGCATAGTCGAACAAAACATTATGTAGTTACGGTAACTTGATAGCGAACGGGGGGAGAAATATTGACTCAATTTGCCAATAAAAAATTAACTTTTACATATCGAATTATACATACAAAAATCCATGGAGGGGTTAGTGATTTAAGATCAACATTATGGCGTGTTTTGGGTGCCAGATTCGCACTTTTATCTATCGTATGCGTGAAATCTGCGAATCACGCGAATTTTTGAGAGTATCTATTGAAAAATGGGAAGAAATTTCAATTGTCAGCTCGCCGTCAGCGTTAAAGGGAGACTGGGAAACTAATAGACTATTTTGTGTGCCTACGACGTGCACAAAATGTGTGTTTTTTTTAATGCCACAAAGGTGGCAAACATGCATACGGCCCGCTTGATGGTAAGCATCACCGTAGCCTTGCAATACCGGGGGTATCACTCGCGTTGCCAACCCTCCCAACCCCCCCAAGTGGAGCTCTGGAGACCTTACTCACCGTAGGAACACAACATGGCCGAGACCAATGCTATTTGGCTACGATCTTCTGTAAGGTGGAGGTCCTTCCCCAGACGGGCTGCTTCGGAGCAATCAAATCGGTTTGAACGGATTATGCGCTGTGCTACCTGTCTTTTGCGTTTGTCGTTATATTGTAAGATAGATTGAGCGATTGTGTCGTTTATTCTTTTAAAGGTCGATTTCAAGTTAAAGGTCGTAATAAAATTACATATTTTAAAAGTTTTGGATGGACAAGCGTTGTTCATGATCAAGAAGAATTACATTGAAATAAAATGTATCGTCCCGATAAACATTTCAGTTCGTAGCCTGAAAAAGCAATACACTGACACGCTAACAGCAATTTCAGGCGCACGGCTGTAGCGCCGTTCCTATTTTCGACTAAAATTCAATATTTTACATTTTGCAGAGCGAGCTCAGAGGTGCATCCCTCTTAAATTTTAAAACGAACAGGCTCGAGCATGCAATTGTTCCTATAAGTGCTACAGATATTGGAGATCTTTGTTTCCTGCTATGTTTAGGAAATTATAAAAGAACTTATAATAGAATGCACTTTCTTATAAATAAATAGATATGTTTTACATTATTCGTACACCGCCATTTGTTCCCAAGGTAAGCTATAACCTTTTAGTATTATAGGTATGTACCAGACAACGAATAGCAGTTTATAGAGTGGATTAATTCCACAAATCATTTATCATACTGTATGTACTCTCTGACAAGAGAACGTGTCTGTAAAATCTATTCTCAGAAAAGAAAACTAAAATTTTTGGAAATATAATCGGAAGAAAAATTTATCTCCTCCGCCCCAGGAGGGTTGGTAAGCAGCAGGCCATCTAACTAGGCCCGTAGATTAAGTAGATCTAAATTACCTACTGGGAAAGCTGGCTGGTCCTGGGTTTAATAGACTTACCTATAACATTCACAAGGGCTAACCCTTCGCACAGGTAGTACCGGTACGCCCACCAATTGTGGTACCGCAAGTTCTCCCACAGGTAGTCCAATATTAGCTTCTTCTTTGTCTTCTTCTCGATTTCGGTGCACACGCCCACATCCAGGTCCATCATCAGAGCTCGGATCTTGCCTCCCTCCCAAGACTTCCACAGCCATCGGGGAGCGTAGAATAACATTGCCTGTAACAAATAATATGCTTGTTAATTATGTGTTTTTAGTGTTGTTTTACGGGACCCCACTGGATGAGACTGGCAGAGGACGGGCCAATAATTCCTAAATTCTTGTTTTTGGTATAAAATTATCGATTTTTTAAAACCGTACTTTAATCGATAATTTTATATGTCAACACTTACCAAAAACAAGAGTTTGGGCAAAGAAAAAGGTAAGTATTTAGACTTTTAAATTTTCTGAATTGTTGGTAAAAAAGGGGCATTCGAATTTTTGGTCTTATACTATTGGCTTTGCCGTAGATGAAATTACTTAGTGATATGACCGCCTTTTGTGAAATTGAAAAACGATTTTTATCTTTTTCTTTACATAGTATAAAATGAAGTCGCTTTTGCTGTCTGTGGATTTTGATTCGTTTTTTAATAGATAGAGTGATTCAAGAGGAAGGTTTTAAAGTATTAAACATTCCAAAATTCCCACGGGAAAGCGGGATGATTATATAAAATATCAAAACTGTCGTAACAAAATGTATCTCCACGGGTCTATTTAACTGGTCAGTGATCGACGCTCAGGAACATCCGTCCACTTAAGTCTGACCTCTCGCAGGCGCTCAACCTAGAAAGCTGAAATTTTGTATAGAGGTTCCCTTTATGATGTGGACAAGGATAAATATGGGGTTTTATAGAATTCCCATGGGAAAGGGAATGATAGGACTGTAATGGTATTATCACAGGCGTTCAATCTAGAAAGCTGAAATTTTGTATAGAAGTTCCCTTTAAGATGTTAACAAGGTTAAAGATGGGGCTTTATAGAATTCCCATGGGAAAGGGAGTAATAGGACTGTAATTACACTTCCGGACACATGAATCGAGCCACCCTACATTTTTATGTGTAATGACATAGAACATAAAAATATTCTTAAGTTAATCAAAAAGTTTTTATGCAGTTTTGATGCTGGTATATTCATAATGATTTTGAAGTGCTGTTGTTCCAATTTTGAATTTATCAAATGGAAAAACGAAACAAAATCCAAATTAGTGCATTCTTTTGAAAAGAAAAGTTGATCTAAATTAACATATTTTTTTTATTTAACTCCATAATTTTGAATTCACCGTAATTGTTTTGAAATTAAGACCTCGTAAAATTGTTGTTTTTTTAATTTGAGCCATTTAAACGTTAAAATTATGGATACACCGCCTCTTCTAGCCGCGCAAGCTGTGGCGCTTCTACAGTCGGGCCGAAATCAGCGCGATGTAGCATCACAGCTTTCTTTAAGCCGTTCTGCTGTGCAAAGGGTAAACCATCGATACCTCGAAACTGGTGTATACGTGCGCCGTCCAGGAAGACCGCGATTTCGGGTAACTTCAGAAAGACAGGATCGATTTATCGCGACAACCAGTTTACGAAATCGTCACCTCACCTCTGTACAGATCCAAGAACAGCTTCGAGACTTTCATGGAGTGGCTGTTTCCGCGCGAACAATTAGACAAAGACTTAAAGAACGTGGTCTGAGCCCACATAAGCCAGCCAACGGGCCGAAACTGACAAGAGCTCACCGAATGGCGCGCTTACAGTTTACACGCGAACATTTGCATTGGACTCAACGCCAATGGAGCAAGGTACTCTTTACTGATGAGACTAAGATTATGCTTTATGGTAATGATGGAAGGAGGAAGGTCTACCGAAGGCGGGGAGAGCGCTTTGTTAGTGTTGTATTGAAGAGAGAGTGAGTTATGGCGGGAGCTCGTGGACAGTCTGGGGAGGAATATCTGCCGATGGTAAAACTGGGCTAGAGGTTGTGACAGGACCACGTCTACCAACACTAAATGCCCGTCGATACATTAACCATTGCCTAGAGACTCATGTGATGCCATATGCTGGATTTGTAGGCCAAGGCTTCATCTTTATGCATGATAATGCAAGAGCGCACACTGCAGGAATCGTCAGGGCATACCTTCATGATGTTGGAATCACGACAATGGAATGGCCAGCAAGGAGCCCCTGATATGAATCCCATCGAACGTCTATGGGACGAATTAAAGAGGCGTGTTCGAGCTCACCAACCAGCACCACAAACTTTGGAAGAGCTGAGAGTTGCCATCGAGGAGGAATGGGAGAACATTCCACAACACTTCATAATGACGTTGATTAACTCCATGCCAAATCGCATGACTGCAATCATAAACGCTCTCGGAGGCAATACAAGTTACTGAATATTTTTTTTTTCCAATAATTCCTTTTTTTTTCTTCAAAATTCAACCCGAGTCTTGTCTTTGAGAAAGGTTATACAGGACAAGTTTCACTTAAAATTGTAATTTTATCAAGTTATTGAAATTTAAATTTGGAATTAAGTATACCTTATTAATGTAAAGTGTACCAGCTTCCAAATTGCATAAAAACTTTTTCGTTGATCATATACTTTTGTTAAGTTACCAGCAATCAAAGTTGAAACTGCTGGGTGGCTCGATTCAAGTGTCCGGAAGTGTATATTATCGCAGGCGCTCAACCTAAAAAACTGAAATTTTGTATAGAGGTTCCCTTTAAGATGTTAACAAGGATAACGATGGGGTTTTATAGAATTCCCACGGGAAAGGAAGTAATAGGACTGTAATTGTATTATCGCAGGCGCTCAACCTAGAAAGCTGTTTTTTTTTTTTTTATACCACACAGGTGGCAAACAAGCATACGGTCGGCCTGATGGTAAGCCGTCACCGTAGCCTATAGACGTAAGCAATACCGGGGGTATATCACTCACGCGTTGCCGACCCTCCCAACCCCCCCAAGTGGAGCTCTGGAGACCTTACTCACCGTAGGAACACAACATGGCCAATGCTATTTGGCTACGATCTTCTGTAAGGTGGAGGTCCTTCCCCAGACGGGCTGCTCCGATTTGAGCGGATTATCCGCTGTGCCCTACCTCTCTTAAAAGTTTTGTATATTTTGTATAGAGGTTCCCTTTATGATGTTGACAAGGATAAAGATGGGGTTTTATAGAATTTGATGGATTTTGGTATAAAGATAGATAGGAAAGGACCTTGGAAAAGAAAATAAACTACTCAAAGTACTAATCCTGAGCAGAGGAAGTCGCGGGTACCAGCTATCCAAGCGGGCGAAGCCGCGGGTACAGCTAGTAAAGATATAAAAGGCTGTTGTATCACTTCGTAAGGATCTCTGCTCTTGTCTAGAAAGTTGTAAAACAAGACTAATGTCCAGGAAAACAATTTCATTGCATTTAAAGAGATTTATAGCAATATGCAATAAAAGTCATTGAATGTCTAGTCAAAGTAATAAACTTGGTATAAAATTAGTCACAAATTGGCGCCATAGATGAAACTACTGATGTCTTACTTCTAGGAGAAATTGAATGTAATTTTATCCATTGCAAATTGATTTTACTATGTTCTAAGAGTTTTTTTTTTAATGTGATAATAATCGTTTAAGTAAATGAGAAAAAAATTGTTGTAATTAATTTTTAAGTTTAAATTAAAAGTAAAAAGTAGATTGTACAAGCGTATTCAGGCATATGCTTATGCCAATAGGCATACCATATGATACAAAATACAACATGAATGGCATGAGGCATGTATTTATTGACACAAATGCCGAAAGCGTTCTTTAGAATAAAGTTATTCCATGATAGATTTCAGTTCATTGATTTGTAACAAAGTGAAATATTCTCGCCACCTCAGTCAGCACTAACCATGTAATATTTTATCGAAAGTACCCATAGAGTTTCCCGCCAAAGAGCGCATCTAAAGAACTGGACCAAGGCTCCTACAGTTCCGTGGGCGAGTTTTATACTGCCAATAAATGTATAGTGCTGTTAAATCAACAAGCAGACGTTTACTTAGCGTTACTTTTTAAATTTCTACAACCTGTGATAACGATTAGACGTTTTCAACAAGCCAAAGGTGCATCTCTGCCATTGATATAAAGATCGAAATGCAACTGCATTGAATTGAGACAACTATAAATTCATCTGGCTAGACAGTATCGTAAAGAATACTTTATGGATATCAACTATTATAGTTGCTTTCATCGCGGACGTTAAATGCTCCTGTACATTTTGATTCAAATAGTTATCAGGGGGCAAAGATAGATGGCGTTAGTCTGTTTTATAGGTAGTTACACAAAGTGCAAGCTAAGTCTTGTATTTTACGATTTCTAGTAGATATAAACGTATTCCTTTGCTAGTTTTATTCGCGGTATTGGCAATATGGTACATTAACTTGACTTACATAAATATCTTGTTGCTACGGGACGTAAATCTTTTATGCTCGAGTTAAGCTTTTACAGGTTTCTGAAAACTTCAAGTTAACCTAGGTATTTGATAATACAATTTATCTGACAAATAGGCTAACTGGAACATTTGCCTTTTGGCTATTTTGTATGTTAATTTTAATTATATCTAAATCAATATAACCTAGAATGCAGTGTTCATTTTGATTACTATTTTACTTCCCATACAATTCAAGACACTAGCTTCGGTGAAAACTTTTTAATCCCAGTTAAATGTTTTAATTTATTCCAATAACAGCTCGTTATCCATAGTATAATACATTGGACAGATGTGAGCCTTTCTGGCGCTCGTTCAAACACACGAGACACGTTTCACACCGTAATGCAACAAGTGCAGTATGCAGCGTTTAATGCGGTGTTCTTTTTACTGCATTGAACGAACAACTTGCTTTTTAATATATTATTGTCTTATCTGTACGCAAGAAAAATGAAACTACCCTCACTGTTAAATATAAATCTATCGATGAATTTTAACTTTTATAAACACATTAGCCTATGCTAGCGGGTTTACTCGTGAAATCCCGTTGTTCTTGATCCCGGGCTTCCCGAGATAAAACTGTCTCATGTGTTAATCCATATAAACTACCTGGAAACCAAATTTCATGCAAATCTGTCCAGCCGTTTTTGCGTGAAAGAATAACAAACATTCATACATACTACACTGGGCGTCAAAAATAAGTAGGTAGTACAGTTTTAAAATTACAATATACTAAACTACAGAAGCTAAACCTTTGAAATAAAGAAAAGTTAAAAGACAATTTCATTTCATTTAATAAAAACTTCATGCATAATATCGTCCTTTAAAGATTGATTTTTATTTCAAAACTCTAACTTCTATAGTTTAAGAGTAATTGCAATTTTAAAACTGTACTACTTATTTTTGACGCCCAGTGTAGTATATCATCATGAACTTTCGCATTTGTAATTTTAGTAAGGACGTTAACATCTTATTAGAATGGTACTCGGTCGGATTCGAGAGGACGGGCAAGTATTATTTGAGGACATCAACTAACATCATTATCATATCAACCCACAATCATCACACTCGATCTCGGTCTCACTTCAATCGAAGAAGATCTTTCGCCATTTCTTTAACCAGTGGCCATTTTGCTTTTGTTTCCGTAATGGTGGTATAAAGAGTAGATTTATATAAACAAATCAATTAATTTTTTTTTCTTTCAAAAATCAAAATATTCAAAATATGAATGGCTAGTTGCTTAACAACTATAAATAAAAATCATAAATCAATATTATTAAAAAATAATAAAAGAAAACGCCTGTGACTACCTTTTCGAACGCCTTTTCGAACTAGTCTGAATAATGATTTTATCTTTAATAGAACGTAAAGTCAACCAATAGAAGAGGTGCGCAAAACAAAGATTTTTATGCTAATTACGTAAGCATCATTATGAAACTATGTATTACATAGTACATTAAAGCATACAATTGAAAAACTAAAATTCGAGCAAATCACTCCACGCAATATTTAGATAACTTGAATCATACGGTGCCGCTCATCTCTTACATTGCCTGTACTCTGCCACGCTGCTCCAATGCCAATTGCCAAATGTTGAAAGAAATCTCGAGCGTTTGGTAACCCTATATTGCAACAAGTGGTGGCTCGACTATCGGTTCACAGCCGAGCGGTCGTATGCACTCGCGTGTGGCGATATGGCCCACAATGTATCACTTGCCGATATAATTTTATGCTGTATTCGCAAGAACGGATCGCAAGAAAGAATTTTTCTTACGACCGCCTCAAGACGCCAACAGATATAAAGTATTAGAGAAATACAAAAACTTAATAAGGGGAAACTTCTGCATGGTTTTTTAACAAACGAATGCTGAGTATGGCCCTCACATTTCTGATTTTGACAGAGTGAGGTAGGTCATTGTATCAACCAATAGCTGGCAATCATAGGCGACCAATAGCAATGAATATAGCCTGTTTTTCTTAACTTGACCCAATTGTAAACAATCTTAGCGTGTCTTTTTATACAATTATCCATGTGTAAAATCGACAAATCGCCAGAATAATAAGAGTGTTGTGTTAAATGCCATTTCTAACTATATTATTATTATTTGGGTGTGAATGATAATTTTAATTACCTATTTTCGTTAAAAAGACGTGCTAAGATTGTTTACTATATGGTTCAAGTTAAGAAAAACAGGGTTTACGTGGACCAATAGAGACACAGTAAATAGTAGATTTTACAACAAGTGCACAAAACGAATCATTTCTATCCTTAGAGAAAGGATGAATAGAGGCGACACCGTAGGAGTGAGCGAGATGAGTAAATACAATATTCCCAAGGCCAAAAAGAGCTAGAGAAACATTTTTTGTCCTTATCGACGTATACTATTTTTTTGCTGGGCACAGTCGCTAACTGTGCCCTGCAAACGAAAGCAGTTTTCTTTATTTCTCAAAATCTGAACTTTCAGAGTGAAAACATGGCGAAAACTGTGTTCTGTGGTTGAGTTGATGTGTTTTTGCGTTCATAGACTATAGTGCATTGTAGTGTTTTAGGCTTTCATTTCATTTCATTTCATTTCATTTCATTTCATTTCATTTCATTTCATTTCATTTCATTTCATTTCATTTCATTTCATTTACTAACACCCTCTTCTGAGACACCGGACTGTTGCGGGAGCGTAGGGCTCTCACCGCCAAAAATTTACAGCGTCAGACTTTATTTCGGCCATAATTGATAAAAATGAATACAGATTATATTTATTAAGACTCAAACGACGGCTTCAATGTACAGAAATAAAGAAATAAAACGTAAATGGTCAAGAAAATAATCGTATTTTGTAATATTATGCACCTACATTAAGTAGGTAAGTAAAATGAAGCCAGGCGGCCACTTTCCTGTGTCTCCTGAATTTAGTCGGGTACCACGCGTATTGGGGATACCAGCAATTTACTTAAATTTACCCATGCAATATTACCCACAAATGAGGTAAAAAAGTGACAACCTAAATTAAAAATAATATCTATTTAATACAAGCTGAGAGAGATCTGTAGTCACACCAACCTTCCCATACTAATAGGAGACAATAGGACTTAGCGGAGATACAGACAAACAGGCGCGGACAGCGACTTCGATTTATTATACAAGTATAAATCGATCCCAATATATTGATGATTATAATATGAAAAAATACATCGCAAATCATCAATAGTCGTATTAGTTTATCGTATATAAAAATATAAAAAAAACATGGGGTAAATCATGGGGTAATATTCTCTTTTCTGGTAACACTGCGTAATCAAAAGTTCAGAGATAGAATTTGTTATTTTATAATATTTACTTTAATTTATTTGCCTAATGTGTTTTTTAAGTCATAAAAGATATTTAAATTTAAATTAAAGTACGGTAGGTTATTTAATAAATTTAAGAAAATTATTTTATTACAAAATTAATTTGCTAAAAGTCTCGGATAGAAATGATTCGTTTTGTGCACTTGTTGTAAAATCTACTATTCTTGGTACCCGTCAAAACAAAATAAAATAGTAAATTCGGCCATAAAAAATAAATACCATTAAGTAATTTAAGATCACGACAAGTTTTTAAATAGTTCATGTTTAGAGTGCATATTTGTTGTTTTTATTTTTGTATTTTCGCAATAGACCATGCGCTGCATGGAGTTGCGTGTGCAAAATAATGAGGACCGCAGTTTGTTGTCCTCATATTTTGCACACTCAACTCCATGCAGCGCCTGGTCTACAATATCAACAAATGAGACAGAAATATCTATGAAAAAATTCCTTATGCCTTGTCTTTTGTTTTTTCATTGCGTTCTTTATTTTCAAATTTAAGTTTATTTTTAAATTAGTTCAGTTTATAAATCTTTGATACTAAGTTCTTCCGTCATTTCTTTTACCAATGAGTAATTGTGTGTAACAGAGTTGATCTAATCAACTCTCTGACAAGATAAAGAAGTTGACGACCTCCGTGGCGTAATGGTTGCCACGCCAGACCGCCACCCAGAAGGTCCTGGGTTGGAATCTCGCTCGGGTCATGATGAAAAACGTACTTTTTCTGATTGGCCTCGGGTCTTGGATGTTTATCTATATATGTATTTGTTATAAAATATAGTATCGTTGAGTTAGTATCCCATAACACAAGTTTCGAACTTACTTTGGGGCTAGCTCAATCTGTGTGATGTGTCCCTATATATTTATTTATTTTATTTTAAAGTTTTTGAAAAGACCTATTCTTTGAATAAAAGTTTTGAATCTTGTTTAAATCTTTAAAGTAGTTCTTTTAAAATAAACAAAACAAGAGTTACATTATATTTTTTCATAAAACAAGTGTTTACTTACGACTAAATAGTTTAAATAAGAAGTTAGGGGGCCTTATGTCTTCTTTTTTATAAGGGTCATATCAGACCCCAGAGTGTGGCTCTTGGGGCACATCAATACCAATAGCTTTCATTGTACTAAGTATGAGGACTTAGACGGTTTTGGGATCCCTGTACATATTTCACAATAAGAAATCTATTGAATAGCCTGCAACTTGGATTTGTTTTACCAGAAAATTTCTTTACATTGCCTTTTTGAAGCTAGTTTCTGAAACGAATTTTATTTTTAATTCCACAGTAAGTTTCTTTTTTTTCTTCTATACTTAGTTTGACAGTGACAGTAGTAGTTATAACTTAATGTGTCATAACTTTATAAATGCGTTTCTGAAATTTTACTGTTGGATTGATAGAGCAAATGGTTTAGCTCGACAGCGGGGGAAGTATATATGTGCAGTCGCGCGCCCTTATTTTGCAATACCTATCTAAAAACGGTGATTAAATGCATGTTTTAAGACCCTGACGTGCAATTAATCAGCAAAGAATCATTTTGAATTTCAAAAATTATCAAAGTCGTCCACAGTCGTGGACGCGGATAACACAACTGACTTCCGTTAGCATGTAAATATTTGGCAATAGTTTATGCAGTAATAAAATCCACAATTACTCTAATGTCGTGTTGGAACGAAAATACAAAATGGCAAGTGCCTAAATTATCGGTCGGAGTACAGGAGTTGTGTTTCAGATATTTGGCATTTATTACTGTTAAGAATAGGTACTTAGTTTAAATCAACGTGACGTTAACACTTTCCGTTTCAGACACATATTTTATGACTGCATTTAATTCTACTATTATATGCTTATTTTTATTTTTAACTAGATTTTGCCCATGGCTTCACCCGCGTAGTTAAGGCGAAGTTTCTCGAAAAGATTGCTTTCAGCAATAAGGTTTATCTCACACTGGCGCAGAGTTAAAGCGACGCGACGCGTCATATTTTTCCGCCAATTAATTAATCAAATTACAGCATAATCATCTCTATTGTTCTATTATTTAAGTACAAATTTGTGCTATGTAAATATGGAAGAGCGCGTCGACGCGCGTTGAAGCGCGCATTCGCGCTTCGACGCTTGGCTGGAGTCGAGTGGATTTACGAGTCGCCGCGCGTCGCGTCGCTTCGACTCTGCGCTAGTGTGAGTTGAGCCTAAGGCCTTGTTGCCAATACACATCAAACATGAATAACTTACAGACTCATGTTTGATGTGTTATCTTGTTTTGTATTGCAATATCTATTTATGTTTTGGTAAGTTATCTTATCTTTCCCATGGGATACGGGATACCTCTTTCACTGGATGACTTGACATAAATTATATATCCATTTGGAATAGCCCTTAAAAGTATAACTTGGAACATGGAATCAATATAAGTAAATGTTTAATTTATTTTAAAACATATGTGATTCCATCTGCAAATTCATTAGTACAGCGTGGCAGAGTACACTCTAATCCCCTACGATTGAAAGGAGACCCACATCTCTACAGTGGTTATGGGTTGATATGATGTGTGTGATTCTAAAGTTTACACTTTTCATAGATATAAACCCACAATCCTCGTCAACAATAACAATGTAAAAATCAGTCATCTTAAAACATTTTTTTATGGTCGACGGCAGACAAACAGGCTAATGTCACCTCCGCCTATGAACATCAGCAACACCAGGGGCTCTACCACCGTTGCCCACCTCTGACGAGATCTCTAATGTACCTCTTAAATAGTCCCATGTCGTAGTAGTAGAAACACGAAAGGCTGGGCTGTATACCCCTTTAACACTACAAAGATTGATTTGTACAAGACTTGCAACATTGAATACTTTAGTGGCATCATTACGTTTTATCGCCACAGCACAGGAAACATAGGAATACTAAATTGGGCCTAGCACAACAATGTACGGGCATGGACGTTATTTATTGTTATAGCTAATAACAAGCATGAAATGAGGTTGAACTATTATTAATTAATTGCAATTATGAATGTGAAAGTCTGCATGTTAATCACGCGAAAATAACTTATCCGAGTTAGATTGGCCTCAATGACTGACTGATAAATAAATAAATAATAAATAAATATATCGGGACAATTCACACAGACTGAGGTAGCCCCAAAGTAAGTTCGAAACTTGTGTTATGGGATACTAACTCAACGATATTATATTTTTATAACAAATACATATATAGATAAACATCCAAGACCCGAGGCCAATCAGAAAAAGTTCGTTTTTCATCATGACCCGACCGGGGATCGAACCCGGGACCTCCTGGCTGGCGGTCTGGCGTGGTAACCATTACGCCACGGAGGTCGTCGTCCACTGATGAATAAACACACAGCCTAGTTCGCTAGTTGTTTCTCGAGATAACAAAACCCATCCAAACACTAGCTAGGATCGACGTTGTTAACTCGTCCAACGAACGAATCAAAAGTTATAACGACATGTAATGAAAATTCATATTCCCGATTGCAACTGCAAATCCTATGACATTCAGCACATCGATCAATGTATGTACGGGCGTCCAAGCGCTTTGATTTATGCTCTGCCCCCGAATATGAAGCTGGCCTCTTCCTGGTACAAACCATATAATTCGATAACTATATGTATAAACCACTAGGCAATGCCAGTGGCTTTGCTCATCTATGATTTATTGAGTAAGCTAATACCGTGATGTTAAATAGCGTATGCTTCCTCCAAAATTGTGATATCACACGCAAATCCTCGAGGAGAGAACCATCTACACATAAAATGCTTTGTACTATAGTTTCTCGTCCTCTCTAGATCGAGATCAGCGGTATTCATTCGTGTGAGACTGACGGATTGATCAACACGTTACACATCCTATCTGGATCGATCGATTGCCCACAAATCTCGATCTGGATTGAGCGTGTTATGGCTGATTTTGATTAAAAGACTAACTAGTAATTTTTACAAAAAAAAAAAAAAAAATTTAAAGGAGGTGACCCAAATCCCATAGAGAGATAGTGATAATTTATAGTATCATTTATAAATATCCTCTAAAATCTGAGATACAAAATTTTAGCGCCGAGCCTGGGTTTTCTTAGATCACCTCCTTTACCTATTCGAAATATGCTTTATATTTTTTATAAAAATTAAACCTCATTTACTAATAAATTCAGTCTCTAGATTAGGTTTAATTTTTCATCCGCATCTTTTGAGAAAAAGAAATACTCCTTTTTTGCCCATGGTCCCTGCTATAGTCCCTGGAAGGTACCACGGGAATTATTTTACCCGTGGTCCCTGAATTTAGTATAAGCCAACTAATATAAAAAGGTATAATAACTTAACTGTATATTATTAAAGACGAAGAAGAGTTAGTATCATATTTGTAACTCGCCATTGTTGTAGCTCGCCTAAGTAGTAACTCGTCTACAAACTAAATGAAACGACTTGCATCACCAAAGCGTCTTGCACGCCAATTTAAATTCTCAAATAAAAACAATTCAATCTAATAATTTTACAGATGTAACTAGTTGTTTGCTACATACATGTGGCGTCCAAGTTTAGATCGGACATGTGAGCTCAAAGAGAAATTGTCAGTCTGATGCAATGTGATCGATCGACGCACGGGCGGGGGCGAATACATGATAAATGTTCATACCAATTAAGCCGTGTTGTTTTTAATTAATGATTTAACTTGTTTACATCTCTTTAATGATTACTAGTTGCCTGCGACTTAACGTGGGCTTTTTTGTTAGTATATAACCTATGACACTCACACATAACGCGGCTTTTTATAGGTAAAATAATTTTCCAAATCTAACCATCACCTTCTGAAACCTCACAAATTTTACCTGTATTATAATTAGTAATTAATAATCAATTAAATAAAAACCATTCTGTGCTTAAACATCATAATAATCAACCCATAACCTATTCAATCGATTATGAGTAGCAGACAACGGTTATAGTACCTTATTAAGAATGGAGAGATTAGGAAAAGAGAAAGGGATAAAGAAAACTTAAAAGAAAAAATGTTGGAAAAAAAAATGGTTGAATGGCGAGTGGGTGAAAAGTGAAGTGACAGTAAAATATAAAATAGACGTAGGTATAAAACAATAGACAATATGAATTATACAAATATAATGTTTATCAAAAGAGTTCGGTTTGTAACATTACCTAATATAAATATATACCTAATTGTAATAATACAAAGAAAACACCCAAACTTTCCAACCCGCGCCCTCTGCCACGAAATTAGGATCACTACCCAACACACCGCCACCGGGCTGTCAAATACTTAAACTACTTTCAAACAAGAATATTTACGAAGATTTCACTAGTATTATTTCGGAGTTTGCATCATGTTTTCATGAGGTCTTACAGAAGGTCAAGTGCCTTACCGTCTTCCAAAACATACCTGACCAAGCGTTGAACGTGATTGAACCCCGATATGAAATGAATCTGTTTTACATTTATCTCAAAATGTTTAATTAAAACGATAATCAATTTACATCTTGCATATACATTAGATGTTACAACATTTCGTTATTCCATTCAACCTTCAGCTGTCATTTTAGAACGAATGATTTTAGAATACGGAGTTTATAACTTTAGCGCGTATAATGACTGTACTGATACTGATCGTTGGATCGATCCTACCTTCGACAACAGATGGCGCGGCTTCGATTCCCGATCGAGGCAAACATTTATGTGATGTAATTTGTATTTGTTCTCGAGTCTGGGTGTGTTCTATATTATACTAGTAAAACCCTCGCAACTTCGTTTGCGTATATCTCGCTTACCCGTGGGAATTTTGAATAATCCTATATAAGTACACCCCTAGACGTCGTAAGGAACCTGCATTCCAAATTTGGAATCTCTAGACTCTAGACCCAGCGGTTTGGGCTGTGCCTTGATATATAGTTAAGTCAGTCAGGACTTCGAATTTATAAATATAGGTACATATATAAGTTTACAATAATATATCCGTTGTCTGATGCCCACAACACAAGCCGGTGAAGCCTAGTTTACTTTATTTATTTATTCGTAAAAAAATCCAAAATTTTAATAAATTATTGTTATTGCACGCTGTGGGATTAGAATGGTGTCCCGTGGGTGCGCTGCAGGCACGCCGACAATGTGCGTTATCTGATGGGGCGGGATATAGGCGATTGTGTCGCCAGATTTAGTGCCTGCGGCAGTTAGTACACGGTTTTTAGTTTAATTAATGTTTACTATAACGAATATATATGATCCTGCAGCACTAGTATAAGTTTAAGATTTCAAGCATTTAACCGTGAAGAAGTAACAAAACATACACACTAAACTTTCGCCTTTATAATATTAGTAGGATTGTCGTTTGAGATTTTGAACAATTTGTCCCTGTCCTATGTATGTCGCTGCAGACCGTTTGACGCTGACGACATTATTATGAAAAGCTCTTCAAAACTTATACGACTATTATTTAATTTGCAATTTAACTTTTTATTTTCATCGAAAACAAACATGAAATAAGGCCGTTTGTCTACCTACACCGTCAACGGGACGTCACCGAGGAGATGACGGCGCCGATTTAGCGATATATACATTTACTGACTAACAAAAAATAACGGCGTAAAATGTAAACCATTACACATCCTCGCTTTTGTTTCTCCTACTCCTATTTGGAATAGTACATATCCCTGAACAACATAACACAATATAATTCACCAAATAAATCAATAAAATTCTCTATCTGGCAACACTTATTGCTCCGTTACTACTGGGACCGCAATCCTAATTCCGTTGAGTGCGTAATATTTATAGAATATTGATTACACCTTAGTAACCGGATATCGGGTACAATAAGCTCATGAGCCATCTCATCAATGAGTCAAATGTTTCCATGATAATGTTACACGGATTCTATTGGCATCAAGTCGATTTTCGGACGAGTTATCAGAGATTACTGATTCGATATAAGTACTTATATTCATTATCTTGACGCATCACGCTACCATGACCCTTGGATCGGAATGACCATTGACGAGAAGGAATGCCGAGTTTGCGGAGTGCAATGCCACATTTTATGACCGTCCGTTTCGTTAAAGAAATTTAATTTCAAAAGTTCGTCGGCTATTACTCAGTAACTAGTAGAGCCTACTTAACCTTAATAGTTTTCTTTTTAAGTTCACGTACAATGAACTATCACCATTTTTTTTATTATTAAAACATAACTTTTGATAATATAACTCATCTTCTTAGCCCTTGAACTTTAAAGAGAGCTATCCAATGATAAATAATAAGTTGTTCAGATCAATACAAACACATTTATACAAATCCTTGGTCAAGACTGTAAATCTGTGTGTAATATAATATAATAAATAAATCAGTATTTGCAATGTGCAGCAGAAATCTTCCAATAATAATTTTAATATTGTTTATTAAATAAAACATCTGGCCATTTGCATAAACAATACGTAAGCATGTTTACTCAAAAACTAATATGATTGCAATGTGCTTTTCAGAAATCCACAACATTTGGCTCTCACCTCGAGTTCGACACCTGACCGTGTGACCGGAGTCACCTTTATGGTTCATGATCATACAAAATACAGATACTAGGTTTTAACTGCAGCTTTGCTCAACATTTTGGATTGATAATCTCGTTTGAGCAACCGCCTATTATTCCGTGCGGAAAACTGAGGCCTGGGGGGGAACCATGAAAGTGTCCATCCGAAATAACTGGAAATAACCAAACACGTAGGCCTGTCAAAAAAGACATTATTAGTTATAATAAGGTTCAAAACGGATTCGAGATCGCCGCCTTGTCAACGAAGGTCGTCAAGATGGCGACCTCTGATCCTCACCGTACCACGTTGCTTTTTTAAAGTGTACTTTTTTGTTAAAAAGTGTTCATTTAAATACTCGACATTGGCGAAATTGTCTATGTGTTGTTAAGACACGACAGAAACGCCATTAACTAAAAAAAAAAAAAAAAAAAAAAAGGTTCAAAACTGGTTAGAATTCTACGAAATGTCAGCCCGTATTGTCGGAATTTCGTTTCATGGTAAATCTCATGGCAGATTTCAAGAGTGTATCCGAATAGATGGCCACCATTTAGAAAACAATATCCGCACTATACAATGTGTTGTTTTAGTCAGTTGCAATATTTGAATAGAAAATCGTAAGAGGCGTAAATAATGCGTCGGTCCTATATAAAAAGCCGTAAACAGAGTTCTGTAATTTCTTTTTACTTACTAAGATTTGAGAGGTTTTTGAAAAACCCTCTATGGGTGCGCAGAATGGTCCTCGACAATATTCGTGTATTTATGAGCAAAGAGTTTGATGAAAGACGCTGGCCACATTTATGAAACTTTTTGACGGCTTGACGCGAATCTGCTGTCAGTAGTGTCAGTTAATAAATGGAATCTGGACCTATGTTGTGTTTATACGGAAAATAACAATTTACCAAGTGATCGAAGAATTTTCCTAATTTTTCTGCGGCGTTTCTTTGAAGCGGCAGTGACCACCGCATACTGATAGGCAGGTGATCGGCCCCCTGTCATACGAAGTGATTTCATAACATAAAATATATGGAGTGCGATGCGGGCGGATTTGGATTTACGTCAAAAACTTCCAAAAAAGTTTTATATAATGTTTTTTTTTCCACATATTCGTGTTAAGTATCAGCAGTAGATACGCCTCCAAAAATATTGCAACTGTACAAAACCACACATTGCATAGTGTTACAATTATAATTAAATTAAAGATGTGTGTTCAGTAATAATTTTTTTATTCGAAATTTAAATCCGAAATCAGCCACCGGACACCCTTTATCCAAAACTCATCGCAGGCGAAGCCGCTGGTAACAGCTTCTTAGTACAAAAAAATGTAGGATCTCTAATCCTAATGAGTTACGAAAGAAACGCTAAAATGGAATTAATAATTTGCATATTACACATAAACCGCAAATCAATAACTCATAAAGATCCAACCAATTTTTCTCCACGTCAAATTTGTCATAACACGTGTATTATTTCAATACATTGTTTGTTTTCTTTTATAAAAATAATCATATTTTCATTGAAATTGATTGAAGATTATTTTGTGTAAAGTGCCTGCTTTTTGTCTGAAGAGATTTTCATATGAATATTAAAGTTTAAGATGTTTATAATTAGTCGTGAAGTATTTTCTTAGAAATCAAACAATGCTAATCCTACTAAAATTATAAAGGCGAAAGTTATGTATGTGTTTGTTACTACTTCACGCTCAAATGGCTGGGCCAATATTTATGGTATTTGGTATGTAGGTAGCTGATACCTTGGATTAACACATAGGGTACTTTTTATCCCGAAAAGTACGCGATTCCCGTAGGATTTCATCAAAAGTCTGATATAGATGGCGCTGCTGTGCATAAATAAATACACGCTAACCAAGTTGCGCGGGTTTCTCTAGTATATTATGTAACTACGGATATATGATCCAAAGGCTGGCAGCAAAAATATTTGTATAACATGCCTTATTCCCTATTATGCCCATAACTTTTAATTTAATAAGCGTTTATCTTAGTTTCAGGCTAAAATATAGGGCTAACCTATGTTAACCCTAGCCTATTTCAGTTATTTTATCTAGATGTAAACTAGTAGGCTGCAGGGTGCCTCATCACGCTTATTGAGGTCCCTAAGGACTCATTATGTGTGCTCACGTCTTAGTGCCTGCGCATCTGAGCCTCTTGACTTCAAAATGTAACTAGCGTTGAATTTATACCTATACTGTACTTTTTAAAAGGGATAGTAAAATATAATGTAAATTATAAGCCAGTTGCAGAATCTCAGTTTAATCTTAACACAATATTAAGTCTCAAGCCATCTTAAAATGTTATAATTGGCTGTGATTACTACACTAGAGACGTACTACAGAGTGAATAAGCATTGTTTTCTTCGTTTTATTTCGAATTGAATATTGTTATATTCACAAAAAAATGAGAAGATTGACTGTTGGCATTGCGTGGCGGATGCATTCAATTTATATATGCGAGTGTCAACTTTCATGCATTTATTTGTACTGCCAAACTATTTTTATATTTAATTTTAAATATACTTCCTTATTTTTGTGTCCTTACTATCTTTGTGTTATAGAAGAGCGAAATTTCCAAACAGGGGCCCGATTCTTCTAAACAAATGCACCAATGGACTCTCAATGGTGTCTCAATAGAATGTCGATAATGTATCAGTGGAATAGTTATGTTATTGTTTAAGTCCATAACAAATGTCAAAAACTATTCCACTGATACACTATCGGCATTCTATTGAGACACGATTGAGATTGAGACACCATTGAGAGTCCATTGGTGCATTTGTTTAGTATAATCGGGCCCCAGGTATTTATTTACTTAAATGGAGATCCTAATCAACGCTAATATGGTATTTAATGTATTAATAGTACTTCCTAAATGCTTTTTTTTTATAAATAGAGAACTTTTCAAACATGGTAACTAAATCAATCTCAGAAGTGACAACTCGTTAAAAAAGGTGTTAATTAAAAGCGACCCAAATAAAACATTACATGCTGTTTTCCCTGGCATATCTAAACTAATGGTACATTAAGAAACACTCGAGAAGTACCAATGCAAACCTTTCGTTAAAATTAGCGATCAGCTTACCAAACCGGACGCTAATTACGATAATTAACGAGACTAGTTAGGTATATATTCAGAGTAGTAGATCACTGAACGAAATAGATTGAATAAATAAATATTTAAAATAAAAATAAATACATGAAAGATTTACGGTGACTTGCTCAAAACATTTTTGAAGTTGATGAGACATTATGATTGTGATTGTCAAACTAAAGAAGAAGAAAAGAGACACATTGAGACCATTCGGAATTCAATTTTCACTAATGTCACGAATCATAATACGACTATTATGACTATTGTGTACTGCGAGCGAAAGCAAAAGAAAAGTACAAGAATGTGGTCGGACGACATTGTATTTTTTTATCAAGGAATTCTTTCACATGTCATGTGAAAACCCAGTATATGTGGAAAAGGGAGAGGTTTTTCAAGCAGTGTGCTAAGTATAGCAGTTAAAAAAATATAATAAAATATTTTCAGAAAATAAAATGCTGTATAAACGCATAAATGGAAATGCGTTCAAGAGAGTCAAAGTAAAATATATTTTTTTTACACCACTAAAGTGGCAAACAAGTTTACGGCCCGCCTGATGGTAAGCGGTCACCGTAGGTAGCCTATGGACGCTTGCAAGTTGCAACTCCGGGGGCTCCGAGGGCGTCACCATGTTAGGGGCGTCACTCACGCGTTGCCGACCATGTTATTTAATTAGATCTATTACATACAAGCTCTTTCAAACACTGACAGACAAAGTTTTTTTATGTTAGATAAGATTTAAACTAGCCCTTCCACTTGGATCCACTGCTCGAAACCCCAGTGGAACCTAGGCGACTTTTTTTTCACTTCAATCCACCGGTCGATCCTAGGCGACTTTCAATTCCACTTCAATCAAGCCTAGCTTACTTTGGGGCCAGGTGGATCAGTGTGAATTTATTTATTTACATATAAAATAAATAAATAAATAAAATAAATAAAGTCATTTATTTTGCAAGTAGATTTACAAGAAATACTTTTACACGTCAATTTTTTTTTTTTTTACCCTACTAGCACTTCAGCCGTGAATGGCCTGTTGAGAAGAAGTGCCGCAAGAAACTCAACTATAGCCTTTTTTTTAAAGCCATTTTAACATTTTATTATTTTTTATTATTTATACATTTAAAAAAATATTTAATAAGAAAAGAAAAATTATAGTGACCACAAATTTTTATCTTTAAAATAGTCTTCCACTTTATAATAACCCTTTTTCATTAAGCAACTTTTAATCGTGGATTTAAATTTATGTAGAGGCAAATCTATAAAACTTTGTGGCAGTCTATTGAACATTTTATACATATAAATTAAAATTTACATATAAATTTAAGTATTATAAAACAGCAGTCTTATTAATAGTTGTATTTGTGTCGCGAATCGTTTGGCACCCACTACCCCAGTCCGATGCTAACAACTAAAATGAAGATACCGGCAACGCAGTCGCCACGCTATCTTGTATACAGTATTATTCCGATGATTACGTTTAAGCAGCGTTTCTATCAATGCGATTTTATTTAAATATGTTGAACGTGAAAAGATATAAACTTTTTCTTTTTTGACTTATGTAAGTGCGAATTCGCGGGCGGTCCCTAGTAGTAGTAATTCAAAATTATTACATAGCATACAATCCATTAAAAATAGTCCATTTAAAATAATTATCTTTTTGATAGGTGTAAACCGTATGAAAACTTTCATTTCTTTTTCTGAGATTAGGAATTTTGACGTGATAAACGCGTATAGATAAAAGAAATATTGATATCTAATATAGTTTGAAACGTCCAACCCCTTCATATCCATCAGGAAATCATGGAGGTCTTTGCCCAGCTGTGGGACAGTTAAGGCTAATAATAACAATAATTTATTTTAAATCCTATCTCTCCCTTTCTATACAAAGTCTTAAGATGCGTGAGAGGAAGCTTTGCATTCACGCAGGTAATTTATAACAACCGAATATTTTTTTATGAAAATTCGTCACAACGAAACCGCAACTTAACTAGTTATCTGCGGACATTATCATGTTGTAAGAATTAGCATAGATCCAACATCTTCGCGGCGAATAAAAACAATGCTCCCTGCCAAAATTAGCCAATATACAGCGGTTATGCAGGGATATATCCTCTATAGCTGACATTAAAATGTATTTCTTCCTACTACAAAGAGAATTAAGGTTCTTGTACTACGGAAGTCTTATTGTTAAGATCTATAATTGTATTTGCATTTTATATTTTACTAGCTTCTGCCCGCGTGGCCTCCTAACAAATACACCCACATCATTAAGGTTTCATCAGTAAAATTTTAGCTTTTTATAAGCAGGTTTAAAAAGCCCTCCCCCTCCGTGCTTGCTGCTTGACGCCGATATTCTGTGAGAGTATAATTTTTCATAATTTAATTCAATGTTTTTACTTTTTGTTTAGCTTCATCCGTGGGTTGAGAGCCTGGAGACAAGTATTACAGGCTTCTTTAGAAACCTGTTTCAGGTCTTCTTCTTCTTCAGCTGAAAATTACTTTTACGATTGTGTCTGAGTAGAAAATAAATAAATAAAAATCAATAAAATAAAATGTTTTGACGGCCATGAAATCAGTAGCATTTTCACTTCAATATGACAATATATCTCGCGGTATTCTATGATTAATTTATGCACAAAATCGATGGTTCAATAAATCAGGGTATACTATCTCGGGTATACTCGTAAATTCTCGTTGATTTATAAAGCACACGCGATATAAGTGTTGGTTGAAGTTACAATATGTTTATTACATCACATAAATGTCGACGTGTATTATTTATGTACACGTGTTTCTTCTTGAATGAAGATTATTTTTTGACAGCCTGATGGTGCGTTGGTAGTGATATTATAACTTTCAGCACAATTTCGGTTCGATGGCACTTGTATTTTGTTCTTAAGTCTGGGAGTTTTCCATCCTACTATATTATAAAAGCCAAAGTTATATGTTATGTTTGTTAGTTGTTCACGTCCAAATGGCTGGGCAAATTTTTATAATATTTGTTTTGTAGGGTACTTTTTTCCCCGAAAAGTACGCGATTCCCTTCCAAAAATCTTATATAGATATGCTGTGCATAAATAAATACACGCAAACGAAGTTGCGCGGGTTTCACTAGTATATTATAAGTATATATTTACAATAGTTATATCCGTTGTCATGGTACTCGTAACACAAGCAGTTCCAAGCCTAGTTTACTTTTGGACCAGACGGCACTGTGTGATTGTGAAGATTTTTTTAATTCCTAAATCATTAGTATTAGTAGTCCGCCAAATAGTTATGCAAGTAATTGTAAATTCTGTACATAAATTCGATTTAAAAAAAAATTAATGGCGCCCCCACCCTGTTTGACTTTATACCAGATACCAGTTTGAATAACGGGCTGTTGCCACAATGAAAAATATTATCCAATAATCAGCTCTATCCTTTAATCCACCGTTAAACCTTAATTGGTTCTCGGATTACAATGGCGTCCGAGTAGATGAGTTATGAAAAAATTTCATCTAAAATTAAAAATGCCAATATTTGGAGCACCTAGTTTCGGAGCGTCTGTTTTGCCTGCAGGTAAGCAGCCGGACAGGCGTGTGTCGCAACATGCCCCAGCGTAAACAAACCCAAGTAAAACAAAGACTATTATTGCAGTATACACACGACCCGTTTCACAATTTTTATTATGTGTACCGATTTAATGATCCGTTAAACTCACGTTAAAACCGGCCGTTAATCAAAACGGAATCCGGAATTTGGGGTAATCAAAATATTTTGTTAGTCACCAAAGCTATTGAGAATGTCGTTAGTTTAAAATCTGCGGTTAGTATTAATGTGCCATTGACCTCGGATTCTGCAGTGTTTCGCCTACATTCTGTACTGTTTATCATAGCCTAAATAGATATACATAGATTATCTAGGGAAGCTATATGACTAGCTGTTGTCCGTGGCTTCTCCCGCGTGGACTATTTCGGGTAATATATATAACACTCACTACCTAACCTAGTTTTCTATTTGGTAAAATAATTTTCAAAATTTGTTAAATAGATCCAGAAATTACCCTATACAAACTCACAAATGTTACCTCTTTTATAATATTTGCAGTTATAGATATCGTCTGCTTAATTAAAATGGCTTAGATACTTTTCTATCTACGCTTTAGTACCAGTAATATTTTCGTTGTTTACTTTTGTGATTAATCTCTTAAAGCGCTAAACTTTCGGCTTAATAAAACTGAATCATTTTTAAATATTTCAATTAATACAATAGAGGTGTGTATCCGCGAGCACGTGTTACGATATTAACAAGCTGCCATACCCTGAAAAATTCACTAGAAATAAAACTTGCAAAGCATAAACTTAGAAAGACTTACCTGAAAAAATAGGCAAAAACACACCCATTGGTAGTACTTGTAGATCTTCCTGTCGCTCATATCCTCCTTGCCTTTCTCGCGACTGTTGCCGATGCCCGGATAAGGCACCTCCACGCCCACCTTCTTGCTGAAGAAGCTCTTCAGCGTATAGGTCGAGTGGATCCAACAGTACGTGTTCAGCACGTCCTCGGGAATGTCCTTAGTGTGGATGCAGTCGATCGGGTTCCCCACGTACTGCCTCGTGGTCACGATCAGGCTGAACGATATCAGCAGTATCACCGTTATTGAGTAGTGCAAACGGAATACCGGCGAGTCAATATGCACATAGTTCACTTTTATGAGATTCTTTAATCCTCGGAAGACGTCTAACATTTTAAACGCTTGAGTCTATAATTTGTTCGCTTTCGTTCACTAACATTATAGTTACTCTATTATTGTTGAGAAGCACCAGTATAATAAACGGTTCGTAAGGCACTAGTTTGGCAGTGTGGCGGCATGCTCCCCCTCACGCTGTACCTTCCTGGGTATCTTGATGAACGTGAGCAGGGACAGCGCTTGGGGCATATTTTCTTCGTTTCATCCTGTGTTGTGGTGTTTCATCGCGCCGTATCCATGTTTACATGCGCGCGCGCAGTCATTGAGTTTATACAGATTATTATGTTTATGACGCGTAGCTGCAAAATTAAATCTTCCTAGAAATAACGTAAACCAGATAATTGGGTCAGTGGGCAAGATTTATGAGTTCACCGATTCGGCGGAGCACCTCGCGCGGATTACAACAATGTCATGATGCAAGGAGAGGCTGCTTACGCACACTTTACATTTTACAATGAAATTTATAATGTGGACAGAGCGAGGATGTCACGGCTGATAGAGAATGGACACAGATCATATAACACCACGTAAAACAAACAAGATAATTATGAAGTATTAAGTCAAATAATAGTAGTTCCTA
This sequence comes from Endotricha flammealis, assembly GCA_905163395.2. NCBI lineage: Eukaryota > Metazoa > Arthropoda > Insecta > Lepidoptera > Pyralidae > Endotricha > Endotricha flammealis. The sequence goes on along the minus strand of LR990855.1, from coordinate 1,103,751 downwards.
TATTTTTGGCCTAAAAAGAAGTATTATAAGTTTCATGTGTGTATCTATGTGTTCGTATGACATCGCAGCTTCCAAACGGCTGATCCTGTTCTGATGTATTTTCTTGTTTTGTTTGGAAAGTGTCTACATTGATAGAGATCTTTGCCATGATTCTAAAAATCTGATCAGAATTTCGAATATCATCAGCACTAAAACGTTTGTTGATAACGAACGAATTCTCAAGTTAATAACTCGTTTTCTTGGTAAAAACGTCGTATAGGTATGTAAAATCGAATCGAGGTCAGTGAATCATGGATTTATTAAATCACAACATTCTGAATTGAGCAATAAACACAAGCTCCGAGGAAATAGATTCTAAATAAACAAATATTAATTATGATTAGATTATACCTAGTAAACCCACGTTTATTTATCATAATGATGGTGATAATTACTTTTTACGTATAGTACCTGATTATTGACAGAAAAAACTATTCAGACTGCAATCGTAGAGTGCTTACAAGTGATTTCTTTATGTATAAACTACTACACTAGCAAAACCCGCAAAAACATCTCAACTTCGTATTTGCGTGTACTCCGCTTTCCCGTGGGAATTTAGGAAAACCCCTTTCTTAACGGATGCCTAGAACACATTTTCCAAGATTTAAGTCTCTATGATCTTTTTTTTTATACCACACAGGTGGCAGACAAGCATACAGTCGGCCTGATGGTAAGCCGTCACCGTAGCCTATAGACGCTTGCAATACCGGGGGTATCACTCACGCGCTGCCAACCCTCCCAACCCCCCTAAGTGGAGCTCTGGAGACCTTACTCACCGTAGGAACACAACATGGACGAGACCAATGCTATTTGGCTACGATCTTCTATAAGGTGGAGGTCCTTCCCCAGACGGGCTGCTCCGATTTGAGCGGATTATCCGCTATGCCCTACCTCTCTTGATCAATGGATTTAGGCTGTATGTTGATTCGTCAGTCAGTCACAAAGCATTTTGTCTGCCTATCGCATTGTAGACTTGATGCTACATGTGTACTCGTTTCTTTACAATGTTTACTTACAAATGGCACACATACATCAATTCACTTCAAAAGAATCGTTCAAAGTAAAAATAATTAAAGAATCAGTACGGGCTGCGTCAAAAGCTTCACACGTAAGAACCTCTTTTATGATGACATTAAAACGTTTTATCGTGATGCTACCTTACCTATAGGACTCAATACGTTAACTATATCAATACTAATATTATAAAAAATAAAGATTTTGTATTTTAGTCCGCCTGGGCGGGTCTGCTCATTTTTATCGGTACCTACTGATTTATTTTTTTATTTTTTATTTCTTTTATTTAAGTGTAACGCAACACTATTATTGATACGACACTCCACGGATTTTTTAAACATTTAGAAGGAAAAAAAAATATATCTGATGGACAAAAAAGGCCGTAACCGGTTTTCTTTAGCCGTTTCATTTACCGGTGGTCATTTTGTTTTTTCTGAAATGGTGGTAGTTTATAGAGTAGCTTATGCAAAGGATAATAATATGATTATGTAACATTCATTGTAAATGACGTGTTTGAATGTTTGATTTTGAATTTAATTTCTAACGATAAACGCAAAATCGGCTGGAGCGATTTGAAAAATTCTTTCACGTTCGGAAAGCTACACTATCCACGGGTGACTTAAGCTATATATATATATATATATATTTAAATAGGGATCCTGACAAAAAAGCCTTGCGAAGCTGGTAGTCTATTATAAAACAAATTATAATGTCTACCTGACATAGAATGTCTAATTTCCGTTGCACTTGTACCTATGCAACATTTCCAGCGATATCAAATGTTGTTGTTTATGCCGTCTCGTGCTTATATGTATAACTACCACCATGTTTTTTTTTTAATTTCTTAAAAAAGACTTTCGGAGAAAAGGGCGGGGAAGACCACCACCCACCGTGAATCGAAAATCGGCACGTTGAATGTAAATAATTCGCAAACGGATCATTGTATCTAAAAAGGTGACGCTGGATCATTGTATCTAAAAAGGTGACGCTGTGTGAATCAGAATTTATTTATTTTATTATTAAAACTCAATAGATTGTATAATAGATCGCTTAAAACATAAATAGAAAGAGAGAGACTACAACAGCTGATCTGAATCACAATGCTTCTAAATAGTTTTCTCGTCTTTTACAGCTCGTAAATCACATAATGTGACGTTTTGAATCGGTTATGAAAACTAACATTCATAATTAGACGATAAACGTTATTACTAAGTTGTAGTTGTTTAAGAAAATTGTGCGTGACATTTTATTATTAATTTTATTCTTGACTATCGGCTCGCCCCGGCTTCGTACGGGTTTTCGGGTCGGGTTTCAGTAAGGGTCTTTAATTTTATTAAATACAATTGTAGCCTATGTCATCTGGGAACAGTGTAGCCAACGTTGACAGCAAACTTTATTTACTTAGTTTCAAAAATAAGTAAAGGTTTTAAACTTTTATATATAAAAAACTTATGTAATAAACTTTTAAGCTTAAAACTTAAGAAGCTTTATAAAGTTTACAGTGGCATCCATACCAGCTTATAAAGCTTATTTAATAGTTAAAGAGACCGAAGCTTAGAATCTTATAATCAAACTTTTCAGGCTCCTTTCCTTCTCATTTCAAAAGAAGGTATCCCTGTTTTTCTACCTCTGCCTGCTCCCTTGTGGATTACAGACGTCGTGTTATTTACATTACAAAAGATAAAAGAGCTAATGAACAGACTATTAATAGCATACACATGTCGCTACAACACAATAAATAAACTAAACAGACCCCTCATTATTTTTTATTAAACTTTGAAATTCTTAACTGACATTTGGTATTATTGTAGATTGTAATATATATAAGAAATTGTAAAATTAATTGTAAATTGCTCCGTCACTTTGCTGTAAATTTCTATTATGTTTTTCAATATGTATAAGGTTTTACGCAGACATTATTCCCATTTCATAGATTGTTACATTTCATTTAAAACTTTAGTTGTGGCCAACTGCGTTAGAATTGAAATTGAAAATGATTTTTTACTCTGATCTGATTCCCGCATGTTTTCATCAAAATACCGTAGTATTAGTTCCCGGAATGATTTAAGGGATAAAAAAACTGTGTTAATCTTTCCAGCCTCTTTTGTATTGTAAATAATTTGCAAACGGATCAGGGTGTTTCAAATTATCTTCCGACACCTTTTTAACGACACCACGCACACCAAAGGGGGGTCGCGAAAAAAATCAAAAAAATATATATTTCAAAATTTTGGTTTAGGTACTACATTGTTAGCATTGTTAATATGAGTGGACATACATTTCAGCTTTCAAATTCAGTATTAAGCGCTAAACAGCGGACAGACGGACACAACGAAAGAATTCCTTATTAGTTTACTACTAAAAATCAATTTAAATTTTTTGAAGAAAATACTATCAACAATTGTTAGTATGTAGCCGTCCTAATTCTACAGAAAGCCGTGAAATACCTCGGGGACCTTGACGTCTAATGATATAATGAATACAGTCGTCCAAGCGGCACTGTCGACAGGAATATCTATTAATTCTTACACCCATTCATTGCCTCGTTAGTGAATTGGGACACATTTTTAAATAAATTAGGCAAGTTTTTTACGTAATTAGTCTTCATAAGATTTCGAATGTTATTGCTTTCAATGTTCTCTAATAAATTGTAGACGTTTTTTTTAACTAACGTAAATTTTCAGCATTCACGCGGCGGGAAATACAGGCTTTTGAATTCTTTTTCATGTTGATTGTAAAATGGTGGTCGCTTATAGAGTAGAATAAAGATTTAAAAAAAAAAATTGATATTTTAACCAATACAATCAATACCAAGTCTTTCGTAAGTGTTAAAAAGTTTTTATAGACTAGCATTGTACCTAAGTGATGAGCAAATGTGATAAACACGTGCTACTTACTTAAAACTTATCTTTTCTAGTATGTAAACTTTTTAAACTTATCATACTAGCTTATAACGTGAGATCACCTCAAAGTCTTAAACTTTTGCACACTACTTCATAACACTTCTAAATCTCGAATATACTTTAAGAATAAATTATACTTTAAAGGTGTCGTTCAATAACAAAGCAGCACCGAAACATTTTAAACTTAATGGAACATTGAATTTTAAATATCATAGTTTAAGAAGTAGAAGAAAGTTTAATGTTTTGACTGCGGACGATTAGACAATTTTTTGTTAGATCGTTGATCGCTCCAATGTTACTAACATCAGGGGCCTATTACCACAGATAACTAAACTCTTGGAAACAAATCCACTCGATCGGCATTGAATACACGTACATACAGTCATACATACTCTTGACAGACTTGTATTTAGAATAAGTTCTAAATACTAAACTAACCAAATAGTATTGTATATATAGTTTCAAGAGAACGAATTACCTACTCATTTGCCATTAATTTTTATATTAAAAAAAATATACAGATTTTTTATTTCATTTAGCCAAATATGTTGACTCCGCCCCACCTAATATTGAGCAGTACCTAGTGAAGACTAGAAGTGAGACCCATCCGCATCGCGGACAGGAAGCGCAGTCAGCGAATAGTCTCAACTTGTCGGCCTGAAAAATTTTTTCACGCTCCGCTTTTTTGAAGATTTTAATTGAAATTAAAATAGCAATTTTATTGAAGAGTAAGCTAATATATCAATTTAAAGACTGCATATCTTTAAAGCTAATGTATACTAAAACCTAATGAACTTTAAATGGTGATACCTAGCTATTTACTAGATATTCTTATCTATTCCCTAATTTTTCAAGAGAGAAAGATGTACGGCCCAATTACTCCCACTTAAGAGACGTGTATAAAGATATCGTCAAGGCGTCTTTGTGAATGAATAATGTCGGATGATTGGAGTGCGTCATCTTGGCAACGTTGCCAAGTGTCTGACGCGACAATCATGCGAATGGTGGACTGATAACGTTAACTCTTAACACGATTTTAGGGGATGCTGTAGTTCATGCTGGGATCTAATTCTCATAATATTACATGTAGCAACGGACTTACGAGTAGATCGGATCGAGACTGAATTTCCAGGTCCGAGCGATGATTGGCTGGCTGGCAATGGCTACTTTATACAAGGTGTTAAGAAAACAGTTTCGCCGACTGTAACTATCAGTCCAGCTTCAAAAATTTCAAAAGTCCAATTCAAAGAAACACATTTGAAAGTCAAAAATTCAACCTTTACTTTTTCTAACCAAAGAGTAAATGATTATAAATACAATGTAAATGACTTGTGTAAATTAAGCTACCATCATTTTGGAACCAAAAGAAAAATGACCACTGGAAAAAGAAATGGCGAAAAAGAACGTAAGAACGTAAGCGGTTGAAGGCTTTTGTCATTTATGTTTTTTTTTAAAAGTTAAATACAAAACCATGTACATACACACAAAAACTACACAGGATTGTTAGTCAAAAAGGGTGTTGTTATTTGTCTCTGGCCGATTCGCATATAATCCCTTAAAACTTACAACCGACGAATGGGTAAGAATGGCAAACACAAAATAGTCCAATAAGGAAAGTAGTAAAATAGGGAAATATTGTTAGAGATATCGTGCATATCATACGAGTTGCCAAGCGGAACGATCTTGGCGAAATCATATTGGTTGTACAGTGCCACAGACTTATCTTTGGGGGTTTGACGACCTCCGTGGCGTAATGGTTACCATGCCGGCCCGACCCAGGAGGTCCTGGGTTCGAATCCAGGTCGGGTCATGATGAAAATCGAACTTTTTCTAATTGGCCTGGGTCTTGGATGTTGATCTATATATGTATTTTTTATAAAATATAGTATCGTTGAGTTAGTATGCCATGACACAAGTCTCGAAATTTTGGGGCTAGCTCAATCTGTTTGATTTGTCCCTATATATTTATGTATTTAAATGAAATGAAATTTATTCACAGAGAATATGGTTTTTACAAAGAGATCTCATAATTATTCCTATGTCCACACATTCCGCCAACATTGGCTTGAATTTTATATATATAGATAGTATTCATATTCTTTGTAATTACTAAGTTTCATAACGTTCTCTGCCCAGGTCAGCATGGCTGGTGACCAGGGCAAAGAACTAAGACCAAAAATTTCCAACGTCATGTTTGTATAGTCAACCATTAATATAGGTCTATCATTGGTTGACTATACAACATGACGTTGGAAATTTTTGGTCTTAGTTCTTTGCCCTGGTCACCAGCCAACCTAACAGCCAGAACTAAGACCAAAAATTTCCAACGTCATGTTTGTATAGTCAACCATTAATATAGGTCTATCATTGGTTGACTATACAACATGATTAGAGAACGTGTCAGCAGTGAAGACTTACTCTCTGAATAAATTCGAATTCAGAAATCAATCCAATTTTATTCGTTTCATTCAATCTTTCTAGAAGATATGAATAACAAGGAAACTGACCAGAATTATGTGTAAAACTGTTTCACAGCACATTAGTCCACATAGCCCATAAACCCATTTGCGATATGGCCTAAATATTAAGATATTTTGTGCGTGACCAATTTACACCTATGAATTTGGACTGAAAGACTTGAAGAATAGAGCTCAAATTAAATGAGACAGTTTGACAAAGATCATAATATAAGGCACAATGAAATAAGCAGTAGGTTAGTTTTATAGAAACAAATCATTTTTAATAATAAGTCGCGGATATTTTAAATTTATATACCACTATGGTGGTAAACAAGCATACCGCCTCGCCTGAGCCTGATGGTAAGCAGTCTAATTAATTGTTTATACGCCTAACTATAGTCCGGCAATCTCGTGCGCGACCGTCCCGCGGGGTGACAGACGGTGGCGGGGACGAGGTACCTAAGATGTCAGCGGGTAGCGGGTGGTGTAGCGGTGAAGGGAAACGCGTGCATCGCGCGTCAAATACGGCAGTCTCGGCTACGCTACCTCGTCCCCGCCACCGTCTGTCACCCCGCGGGACGGTCGCGCACGAGATTGCCGGACTATAAACCTCTGCACTGAAAAGATTCTAATGAACTTTGAATAGAACTAAAGCGCGTTGGTATAATAAAAATAATGAAAATTTATATTTCAACCAACTAAGATCATAATGTGTTAGTACATATTGAGTGCCTTAAATCTAATGTTAGTGACAATTTTATAGCATCTTTGTTTTATAACATTGTTTTGTTGATTCAAATACTGAAGATCAAAACTGTTAGCTATGTTCAGGATGCCGTTGGGGCTAGTCCACACCCTGCGCACCAGGGAAGCGCACCGTTTTCGCATGGTTGCATAAAAGCAATCTACCCGGGCTTCCGCAAACAATTCCGCTGCAGAGCGCGGACAGCCCCATCAGCCTCCTGAACGCGTCGTTATATTGTACACGCAGGGTGTACTGTACTGCTTTCGCGTGTAATCAACCCACAGGCTGCTCGTGTAGAACGATGAGCAGTACGCAAATAGAGTTACTTTTACTTCAGCAGAGCAACGTCATAGAGATTTTGTATTACTTCTGTGTGCCCTACCTTCGATGTAGCGGGTTTGATTTCCGCACGGGGTAAACTTTTGTGTTGGCATTTATGTTTGTCGCTATACATATTATAAGATTTTATGTATAATATTATGTAGGTATATTCGTTGTTTGATAATAAAAGCAGGCTACGCCTAACTTACTTTGAGATCAGGCGATGGAAACTTTAAAAGAAATACTCTCCACAATTAAGCGCTTTTCAATCAAACAAATACCAAATTAGTTATTAATGTGAAGTTTTTATACCCCATTCATTCAATCATTGTACGTATATTTATAAATACGGCTAATTGCGTTACCATACGGTCGCAATGTCGTAGCGCACGTAAGTACTATCGCCCTACGTTTGCTGAACTCATGAGTTCATCATTATATTGTTGATCACTGGGTCATGTGAGATGACAGACCTGGTGGTCGAGTGGCTAGCAATAGTCACTTAATCTCGAGGGCCGCAGGTTCGACTCCTGCGAAACATTTATGTGCATGAACATGTCTGTTTGCATTGGTCTGGATGTTATCTATGTATTATAAGTATTTATTTACAAAAAAGAAGTATTTATGTATATTTATCAGTGTTATCTATTACTCATACATAGTACACAAGCTTAGTTGCTTACTTTGAAACTAGATGGCGTTGTGTGATTCGTCCAAGAGTATTTTATTTAATTAAGGTCAAGTGGGGTAAGACTACCACAACGCCGGGGCAAGTAAGACTATACGTCAAATATTTTCTGCATAAAGCCCGAATTAGTAAATTGACAATAAAGTATGTTTGTCTTACCCCGCCTAAGCTTATTGCATAATCGAACTGTATTGAATGTTATCAGTTTGTGTGAAGTAATAAAGATTTTTTTGTTTTTCTTTTTATGTAAATAAAGAATTCTGTAAGACATTGCAAATCGAGTGTCGGAAAAGAAAAAGGATTGGTGCCAAGACTGGCAAGCTACATACAAATCAATAAGATCAGGTACAATAAATATCTCTAGGCAAAACATTAATCTGTGTTTGCGTCCAAAAGGGTAGCGATACAAAACTGTACAACTGACCGATTCAATTTCCGAGATGTGCCGTCAATGAGGACATACGTGGGGATATTGTGATAGCGCTTGCGAAACGCCTTGAATAAAATATTTACCACAGACACAGATTACTTACTCCACAGACTCAGATGGTGTATTTTATTGCGTCATTTATGTTATTTTTATAAGCTTTTTTATATTACTGTTCATTTGTTATTTACAAATTATTATTTCTGAAATAAATAGAATAACTTAAGTTGTTCAATAATTTTTTATTCAATTTATAATAATAAATTCTATTATAATTAAATTCAATCATAGACATTTTAGTATTAAAAGTATTTCTTGTAAATCTACTTGCAAAATAAATTATTTTATTTTATTTTATAATTTTTATCTTATAGACGGAATAAGAAAGCAATTAATGTAGTCAAATAGTGTGATGTAACTTACGTAGAATCTTGAAACAACTTTTCGGATTATATTGCTGTATCATAACCATTAATATCATCTGCGACTCTTTCGTCACTTCTTTTCCCAGTAATCATTTTGCTTTTTCATAACGATGGTTGTTTATTTTTTTTAACCACTAAGGTGACAAACAAGCTTACGGCCCCCCTGATGGTGAGCGGTCACCGTAGCCTACGCTTGCAACACCGGGAGTATCACTCGCGCGTTGCCGACCCAGTAAAAAATCTTTTAATGCCCCTTGTGAAGAACCCCATATTGTAGTCTAAAGGAAAGACCTAGGCGGGGATCTCATTCCATAGCTTCAGCGTTCGTAGGAAGAAACTCCTCTGAAACTTATATAGTAACTTATTATTTAATATTCAATACAGAATGTACAAACATGACGAGAGAACGTGCCTGTGACGGCCTACTCTCTTAATAAATTATTTCTTTTAACCACAAGACGACCGGATCTCACAAAACGCGACGTGCACTCTCCAAATAGTCTCCTGTATATCCCAAAGCCCACATCAAAGCATAGATCACAAACTTAAACATACGTAACGATGTTTTAACTTTGTATAAAACCACAAAATTGATCAAACGGACTCTGTGGGTCATAAATTTGACGGGTCATTAACAGCGGTCGGCAGTTTCCGGCCGTTTTGAAAGTAATTTTGACAAATGACAACGATTGTACGGTGACAGTGGTCCGCGCTCGTTTATTATGCCATATTACGGCAGGTTATGGCATATTTGAAGCATCCTATTAGCTGCCATTAATGAGCATACTCTGGTTATTCCATTTTTAGCTTACTCTCAGACATTTTGTATTTCAGAGCTTTGTATAAAAGTCACATTGATTTTGGTGTTTCTTAACGATAATATCAAAAGGACTTGGATGTAATAGTTTACACCAAATTTTTAATTTATTAATCTAAATCTAAAGTAATGTAATAAAGAGAAAAGATTTGTTTGTTAAAACAAATTCAATGCAAATAATCTGCAATTGTTTGCATTAAATAGTCTCCGAAACTACAGGACCGATTGGAAAAATTATTTCACTGTTAGGAAGCTGTATCTGCGGGTGACATAGGCTATATTATATATATTTTTAAATGGGGATCATTACTAAAACCCTTTGCTAAGCCGTAGCAGGTTTTTAATTAAAAATTAATTTTAAATAAATTCAAATACATTTAATTTTATAAATTTTAAGGGATAGAGAATAACCACACGAATACAGGGTGAGTCGCTAGTTAAAATATAATTTTTAATAAAATTCAAATATACCTACAATGAATTCTGTAAAATTTAAGAGACTGAGAACAGAGAAAAGGGATAGAAAGCAGTAGGATATACGCATAATTTGTATTGTTTTCTCTTTTGATTGGGCGCCATCTTTTGTCGATGGTTCAGCGTAGACTTCCGCGGATTGCCTACGTACGATTTATTTCCGAGCTTGGAAATGGGTCAAGTGCGCGCGTATTTTGGTAATCTTTACCAGGAGCCATAAACATCGGGCAACAACACTATTACTAGTATTGGCTGGCATTTCGCTGACACACAAACTTTGCTGGCTAAAAAACTATATAAGTCCACAAAGTATTGGAACTATATAGAGCTGATAGTAATGTGGATAAACCAAGCAGATGTCTCATAATGTTGTATTCTTTACAGTTAAAGCAATTTATTATTTTGTGGTTAAAGTTAAATAAATACTGAATAAAAGTTTGTCGCTCTTTCACGCAAAAAATATATGGATCCTATTCAATGCAAACAAATAATGAGATCATTCTTCATAATATTAGCAAAAATTGTTTATATTTTCAGTAATTTACAGGCCAATGCACAAATATAAATTTAACTAAACAGCCGGCATATGAACAACTTCCCACTTTTTGAACTGACTAACAAAGAACCGATTGAAGATTTGCTAAAATCTCAACAAAAGATAAACACAGTATATCACAGGTTCACGACCGACACAAACAAACAGAACTCGATCAAAAGCCTCTCGATTCTTATACCATAACGATTTGGGATAAAGGTGGACGCACATTGGAAAGCGTTCGCGCCGATGATAGTCGCGCGCGTGTTCAACATTTGTGACAGTGATGTGAATTTACACATAAATGTTTCAAAGTTAAATGATACATAAAATTATGGCTGTCTCTGTCAAAAAAAATATAGAAAAAATAGATAGCTTGAGATAAGACTGAAAAAGTTTGATCTTTTGTTCCGTCACAGTGGATTTTTATACGATTATTGTGTCATATACCGCATACCACAGCGTTGTGTGTTACTATGAAGTGACAGCTTAAGACAAAAAGACAATTTTGTATAACAATTTATTGTTATTTTCTAATGTCCGAGCAAAAATGACTATTTTTGACCGAAGCTAATTAATCGGTTATTGCCACAACCAATGGCCAATTTTTATGCAAAGACAAAATAAAGAATTAAAATACGTTTATTTGGGCAACTTATTAGGTGCTTACATAAAATTTACATAGTGACTATTTCCATACAACCTTCGGCTTAGGCTTCGGTCGAAGGTTCGGCCGGACACTATTATTATAGTAAAATTAAAGTCAAAAATATTTATTCTGTGCACGCGGACACTTAAACATAAAGTCAAAGCGCTCACCGTCTTGTAATAAATGTGCGCGCACCTTATTCAAGAGCAAGTCGCATTGCATTCGCCAGTTTATTTAGTGCTCGTCTCTGGATCTCTTTTTGAGTCAACGACACCGGACGATGTATGTTCCAATAATGGGATGCATTGGCATTTTTATGTCTCCAAAAATACACAAGATACTTTCGCCCTTACACATATATTTACGGTACTTTGATCTTGTTTTAACTGAGATAAATTAGCAGTTAGTGTTTAAACTATGATCGTTAAAATGATAGGTTATCGACTGGTAAATTATTTTTTAATGGCGTGCTTGTATTATACTAAAAAAAGTTAAAAAGAATAGAGGCTAATATGAAAATACAATAAATAAATAAATTACACAATTCGCACAACGCCACTTGGACCCAAAGTAAGCTACTTCTGATATGCACCACCGCTGTAGAGTCGTTAAAAACAGTTTTAGAATAAAAAACAAAATCTTTGCAAATTAACAAAAAAAGCTATACATGTACATAATCTCATAAACTAAGACTGATGTACTACGTTTTCGATTAAGAACTATTTCAAATGTTCGATTTGTTGGAACGATTTTACTTGCGATGAATTCTCCACAAACTAAGCTTTATTGAATTGAATATTGTATGTACCATTTCAGGGAAATATGTTATAATTTTTGTAATGTATGTCTAGTTCCGTGAATACCACACTGCGCTTTCAAGCGGAGGCCATACCGACAGCGAATAGAGAAAGGGCTCGTCGAGAAAATATTACTCTGTTTTAGTGAGTTTTGGTTACCAAACATGAACCCATTATAGAATTAAATTTACAAGACGTTATATGTGAGATTAAGTAGTTTAAGAGAATGAAAAGAATTAAACGACCATCTGAGATACTTAATGAACTGAACGATTTTTTTTCTCTAGATTTTAAATAAAAGGTGACAGTATATAATAACTACATCACACTCAACTAGCTCAAGTCACCTTAAAACATTTTTGTTTAATTAAAGAATCATAAATATTTTTCAAGATTTTTTCTACCACTTTGTTAGCATTGTCATGCAATTACAGCTTTCTAGTGTTAAGCGTCTCGGCGGACGGCACTAAACAGCGGACAGAAGACGGTCAGGCGGACATTGTGAATCTATTAAAATTCCCTATTCGTTTACTACGTAACCCTAAAGAGCGACAATTTGGTTCGTCGTCTTGTCCATTACAATTTGAACGTCATGGGGCCGTTTTTATCCCGCCAGCGTTGTGGCCAGCGCTTGAAAATGACACATGATTGAAAGTTATATAAACATGTAACACTGTGACATAAGATGTCAGTGCGGTACACATGTCGTGCGGCTGCGGACGGCGCGGCGCGGGTGGTCTACGAAACGCAATAACTGACAGTTGTTTAAAGGATTCATAAATATTACGAATTAACACGATTATGTTCATATTTTCCTTAACCTTTTCTAAATTTCGTTTGAAGCTAAGTCTACACTTTTGCGAAGTTACCTTTTCTATTGTGAAAACTATGTCAAAAAATCTTTTTAAAATAAAATGAAAGAGTCATTATCTAATAAATAAATTATTCAAGTAGTATGTATGTCGCAGGCATCTGGTTTAATCCGCCATTTGATTGACTGACTAAGCCCGTTCGGCATTCAATTGAATGACTAAAGAACAACTCGTCAAGTCGTTGAATGTAAGGTTCAACGTCTTGGCCGAACGTCATTTAGTTGAATGGAATCTAGCCGACTGAACACGTACCAACCAAACCAAATTTGAATCACCTGACTGATTTACGTGCGCCCTGTTGAATGGGCTATGTTACAATCAGCTAACTAGTTGGACGTTGAGTGACGTTTGTTCAATCAACGTTTGGTTTAGTCATTCAATTGAATGCCATCATTCAATCAAATGGCGGATTCAACCAGATGCCTGCGACATATATCAGATCAAACAAATTACTGTGACGAGTTACGTTAATTTATAACATTATTAATAGTGATTTATTATTAACAGAATAAATAATATTGTTGAAATGATTGAACGAATAATTTACACATTAAGAAGAATTTTAAAACTAACATTAATTTCGTAAATCTTGACTTTTTAGTCGTTTAACGTTTCATCGAAACACGATTTATCGAACTGTCCATCATCAGGCAACCCGGGAACTACCACAAAATAATTTTAAACTTTTATATTTAGTATTTAGGTTTGGGCTCTCTTACCCAAAAGGCGTAGGTCGGTCATTCACTCATCATTATACATTTGTTACTATGACTTCATTAATAGAAAATCTTAAAAGAGAATTAATTTCGAAAAACTGTTCAACTTTTCAGGTGTACGTTTCATCGAAACACGATTTATCGAAGCATTCATGAACTGGCCGGTACCACTAATTGGTGGGCGCTATTTTCGACACGTTATAGCATTTATTATGAAATAAGCGGTCCCTTTGATCTGTTACTAGCGGTTACATGTCGAGTGATGTAGCATCTCTCTCTGCTATTAATCTAGTTAGCATTTTGTAATTTTTTTATTTATAACTCGTATCAATAATGAATGAAATATACTAAAATTTTACACACACACTGCCTATAGTAAAAATTGTTTGTATTGACTGATCAATGCATATTCAAAAGAACGAAATGCCGTATTTTCAGATTCTTGATAAGTAACAGATAGCATATCTGCCAGATAAATGTACTTTTGTATGAATTAATGATAATTTTACCTAACCGGACTTTTATCAATGAACTCTCTCTTAGATAATTTACATATTTTTTAGGATTTTGGATAATTTATCTGATGTTATATCTGGAACTTATTAACGCGGCCTTATGTCTAAAAATTACAATGGAATCTGCGTCTAAAGTCCGAAACGAAAGAAAAAAATTGTCTAAAAATTAAAAATTTACATCTATTTCAAAATTAAATTTAATTCATTTGTTTTTTTCTTCCTTACACACGAGAAAAATCCGGAACTTTAAAAAATGTGATAATCACAGATCGTTCGCTTTGGTTATAAAATAAAAATATTTTTATTGTAAACATATTATCATTCACTGTTTCAGTTGCCGTGTAAACATCCGGCTGAGTTATGGTTACGATAAATATCATTTCCTGTAATCTACACAAATGGGTTTAAAGATCTACATAAATTAAAGAGATTGGGATTATGCACGCTATGATTTTTTAATCATTCATATATAATAGTGAAAATTACTACATTTCGGTTTTATAGCAATAACAAATACGCTTTCAAGCAAATGCTGAAATCGTTTTGATGATGTTTTTGTATTATATTGAACATTCTTCAAAAAAAAACATTTATTTTGCAAGTAGATTTACAAGAAATCTTTTAAATTCAATTTCTTCAGTAACTAATAAATTAGATAAGTTTATTTAACACGTTCCAAATTATTTTGATAATTATTATAACACTAGCGGCCCGGCCCGGCTTCGCACGGGTTATAACTATCTGCCTGTGTTAAACAGTCGTATACTTACGTATAAAGAAATATTTTAGTTTGTAGATATGAAAAGAAGCCCAAACAAATTACTAAATTAAAAGTTTATAAGTCTATCTACTTACAATCAATTCTACTAAAAATAATAACACGAAACAAAATAACTCAAGATGTGAAAAGAAGCCCAAACAAAGGTCGCGCATTAAAATGGCATTTGTTTTTATTTTTCATAAAAGAGGAAAATTTTAACACGTAAACGACTTAAGTACTTATTATAAGAATGCCGAAGCACTTGTTGTGTCTGAATCACCCTGTATTTCGAGATGTGTCTCTCGGATTCCATGTTTTCCGCCGTGATTCATGAGAACGTCCGGTCCGGTCCGGTGTACAACACATTGAAAATTACAACGTGGTTTATTTCTTTTTTATTTTCTATTTTCTAGTGCAACCGGCCAGTTCTATATATTTTCTAAATAATGTTTCAATTTTTCTTTTTTGTTACCTGCCAGCTCTTTAAATATACTTTTTTAATTAAATAGGTAAGCTGTGTATCCTTTTTTCTTTCCGGCCAGCTTTATTTCCAATTTTCTAATGAGGTTTGTTACACAGAAAAAAGACTCTAAAACATAGAGCATGCACTATCATTACAAATTATGTAATGAAAAATATGCAAAATAATTTGATTGATAAAAACCGTTTCTACAAAATGTCTGATAAGATCCTGTTAGCCTAAAAACTGAAAATTTGTCCTATAATGTTCGAAGAAGGAGGCAGACTTAAGATTTTATCAAATAACAGAAAAAATATAATGTAGGTACATAAGTAATGTTCCTTATACTTACTGAATCTTCCCTCAAATAGTAAATATATTGGAAAACCTTCCAAAATCATCTCTCATTATCTTCAAAAAATATATTAGCCAAAATTGTCGTTATCGTTGCGTATATTTTTATCGTTGACCCAATTTCAAGTGACTTTCAATCATTTAGTAGAAAGCCAGTTTTTATACAACAAAATAATAAATCATTTTTTTTCCAAATAAATATTATTAGATATAAAAGATTCGTCTCTACTACGTAGGTACTCCAAATTAGAATACGCAACACGGTCTATTTTTTAGTACACGCAGGCTGCATGCTGACCACCGCATTCAAAAAAATATTCTTTCATTTATTTTTTAAAAGTTCCTATTATTAAATTTATAATCCGCTCGTATCTGTAATATAGTAACAATTATATTCAGGAGTATTAAAATTTTTATCATCAGAGTAAGTAAACAACAGTGTAGATATCAATCGATCGCACCGAACACTACCTTAAGACGCATTCGTAAGGTTTCACAGGAATTACAACTAACAGCGGGGTAAACATACACATTTTTTGTACTTTAAAGTAAGCACATAATCTGTACTAAGTATTAATAATAAAATATTTTGTTTGAATGAAGCGGTGACATATTCGTATTTCGGAGAAGTCGGCCTTCAGGCGTCGTGTTCAGGCGGCTTGAAAAGACTGGGCACACTTTGATATTTTTGAGATTGGCAGAGGCCAATCTGCATTGGAACAGCGTGGCAGAGTATAGGGCGTACTCTGCCACGCTGCTCGATTGAAGGGATTCCCGTATCCCTGCAGTGGGATGGTTTATGGGTTGACATGATTTGAAAGTAATGGAATGTTTTTGTTTACATTTTGTCTCTTTGTATTTTGAACAAACTATAATAGTTAATATGTAACTTTATACATTACATTGTTATCATTAACAGTTAACATAACAACATGCCTAATATCAAACTCTTACATTATGGCCGAGTAAAGAAGGAAATAGGCGTTAAAAAAATAAACAATACATCGAATGAGATGAAAGAATAACTTTAGTTGAAGTCAATGTAAATATGATTATACTTTACAAATGTCGGTGAAAATTGTTTATTTTCAATCGTACTATCAAAAGAATTTTTCATATTAACATAAATATTATTGTTGGGTATTGGGTAACTCGATTTTGGTATTGGTAATGAAGGTTTATCTACTTTCTATGAGAGAGGTACACAAATTTAGTTGTAAGGTTAATGTAATGTAAACCCTGTTAAAATTTGTGTTTTACGTCAAGTAAACCATTTTTCTTTCTTTCTTTCTTTCAAATGAGCCTGCTCTTTTTTATGGACCTTTGTAGCCAGATCGTTGCGGTTTGGTGCTACTATACCGAGCCTCTTGAAACCAAGCCTGAGCGTTTTTTTTATGTCATACAGTAGACAAACAAGCAAGCGGGCCACCTGATGGAAAGCGGTCACCGCCGCCTATGGACATCAGTAACACCAGGGGCGCTACCAATGCGTTGTCCACCAAGGAGGTTGGAGGAAGGGAAGGGAAAGAAGGAGGGGGAAAGAGGGGATAGGGAAGGAGTTGGACTTCCGGATCTCTCACTCACCGGACGAAACGCATTGCTGCTTCACGTCGATATTCTGTGAGAGGGTGGTACTTCCCCGGTCGAGCCAGCCCATTTCGTAATAATTGCTCTACCACTCCTAAACGGGGTTGTTACCTTTAGGTGCTCTTGAAAGATTATTTACTAGCTTTAACTAAACACTAAATGAAATCGGATTGTATTTTTTTTTTTTTTATACCACACAGGTGGCAAACAAGCATACGGTCGGCCTGATGGTAAGCCGTCACCGTAGCCTATAGACGTAAGCAATACCGGGGGTATCACTCACGCGTTGCCAACTTACAAATGAGTAAAGTCATGAGATATGCTTACAGTAAAGTATAAAGTTTTATGAGCACGAATTAGGATTTGATGTTCATTTTAAATTAAAATTAAAATCGTAATTTCGTTGCATAATAACCCAGCAGTTGTGGCACTCGCCGGTTAGAATTTGCAGTGTCTGCCTAGGAGCGCCACTTTGCATCACATTTGTAGGTAGGGACACTTTAAGCATAACACACACAAACCAACACTATACACTGCACACACTACAAATTAAATCTTAAAATTAAATTAAATCTTATCATTTTTGTCACATTTTGTAACCTAGTCTAAATAAATTATATTGTATGAAAACTCAGAAAGAGCGGAGCGTCCAATCACAAGCATTTCTTTGCTTAAATGGAGGCGCCTGTCACTTGAAATATAACTAGTATAAGTTAATAAATAAATATTTTTCATTTTCATTTAAGGGAAACCAAAAGGAGTAGGAATAAAGGACTAACTCGTTCACTAACAACGCGACAATGGGTAGTCCAAATATTATTAACTACATATACCTATCGTCACAAGATTATCTTTATCCACGTGGTATAAAAAATGAGGCTGGGACCCGGAAGCCATGTCCCAAGAGTCTGATTGTGAATTCTGAATTCATTCTAAGCATTTATAATGTTAAGAGGACTTAAAATATTTTTCAAGGAATAGGGGGAAATCGCCAAATGCTAGCAGTGTTCCTACTTATCAGCAGCGTGATGAAAAAGTCATAGTTTTCTAATTTTGAAATGAATATAAATTAGCATTACTCCTGAATAAAACCAATTTTTATCTGCTTAACTTCTTTTTAAATATTACTGTTGATAATTTGGTACTATGGTACTCTCTGCGGTCGGTTTCATGTGTTTTTTAAAACTTGTACTTTTAAATGCCTATCCGTCAGACAAATCGTCGGAAAACAAAAACTGTAATTTTATCTGAGGCTATAGACAAAAGGCAAACGTTATATTTCCGATCTGCTAAACACACATTATAAATACGCCTACGATATCTATAAGAGACTTAAATCTTAGAACAACGGACGACAACACAGAACAATACCGGAATAAACTGGATAGCAACGGAAACACGTATTGATTAACGGGAATCTATTTATTTCCGTTGCAATTCTGTTCATACGAAGCCGGATTCTTTTAAGTACGCCATCATTTATGTTAATAAAAAAATACACAGTCAAGAGCAGGTCGACCTTTACACTTTGGACTTTGTACCATTCCTGCAAGTGTAAAGCTCGACGTGCTACTGACTGTACTTACGTTATAAAATACTATTTCCTGTGAAAATTGTTATTAACTACAATGTAGTGCAAATGGGCAGCGCTAATTGAACAATGGAAAAGAAACTGGCTTATTGACTTGAGGGTCTATTCTCGTAGCCAACCTCAATCGCTGTCTCACTCATACGAAATAGGAATTGAGCGGGACAGACAACGCGTGAGTTTGAGATGAGATTGAAACTAGTTTTGTCACGAGAAAAGACCTGGTGGTTCAAACCTTATTTGAAAGTTAGGAAAATGCATTACTGCATGTCGCTTGGGGAAGCGGCTGGGGACTGTCAGGCACTTCCCTCTTGATGGGCATACCGAATAAAAACCTGACTCACCACCTTGACCGCCTTCAGTGGCGGGGCTACGGGAACTATGACAGATTTTATGTTAATTTGACCGCAGTGCGTTTAGATGGACAACGATAAGGCAAGTTCGTTAGCCACCTGTCAGGTGTTATCTAAGCCTCATTTGCAAGGATTACAATTATAATCTCAATGAAGATAAGTCCTACGAAATATTTCACAGTAGTTAATAACTCAAAATCTCAGCTTTCTCGATTTGGGGCCATAAAGAAATACTACTTTAATTATTTTTCTATATAAACCTCTTCTAAACGTGGTCGTCGGGCTAGCGCAAGCGCTGCATTGATGCAACGCTCACGCATTGCTCACGCGCCGCGCCGTTGCGCGTTGCTGCGACGCCAGCGCCACATTCTTTTGCGACAAAATTTCAACTATTGTGGTCTTGGCTAGCTAGTAGAAAAAACGTTGCTTTGAGACCAATATCATCAACGCTGCGCTGTGAGCTGTAGTAGTGTTTTAAAGACACATCAAAACTATTGCTGTATCACAAATAATAACAAAAACGATTAAGCTCTTTCAAATCTATTCTTAACCTACCACCATAGTTCACTAATTTATTTAAGATAATCAAAAAAAATACAAAATATTGACTAACTAACGTATGTTTGGATTAGAGTTCGTTGCACCAGACCGCAGAATCGCGCCAAAAACCACAATTCGAATGAATCTGACTGGCTATGATGGATCTGGCAAAGATACAATCGTCAGATCGAGTGCCAAATCGGTGAGGCGTATCGATCACATATCGGATTCGATGTATCGCACGCGCCAATCGATTTATTTATTTAAAGCACCAATCAGACATCACTCATTCGTTGATTAGTTTTGTGTATACGTAAAACATCGTATTCGGGATTATGAATATTGTGGTTATTCCAATAATCCAATTCATCATAGAGTAAGCCCTAATCCATTGGGATTGAACTGGTTTCGATACTTAAGTTTTGATCTAAAGATTTTGTAAAAATAAATATCAGAAAATTTCTCTCACGGTGAGAACGACAACTTCCTAAAAACGATAACTTTCTAAAACAACAACTTCTTAAAAAGACAACTTTGTAAAATATTATATTAATATTTTTAACGCAAGTAATGCCGGGTTTAGATTATTCCAGTCCAAAAATCAGTAGCGCTAGACTGGAATGGACCAGGGTGGCAATACCGTTTGATTCCAGTCCCTTAAAAGCCGTAAAAATAAACAACACGTGTTTCCTATATAAATGTTCTGTCAGCACTGGAATGGCACTGGATTGGCCGTCTACATGATTCCAGTAGCGCTACAATGGCCGTGCTTAATTCAAAAGTAGACCGCCAATCCAGTTTCTGCACAGGATTGGTCACTGGATTCATTGCATTCCAGTGCCGTTTACATTATTCCAGTAATAATCCAGCACTGGATTCGATCGCTGGACTGGAATAATGTAAACCCGGCAATTATAGGTAGGCGAGGCAACCTCAAAAAAATTTATGAGAATAGTAATAAGTGTCTCGGAGTTCTTGCTCCGACTGCGGACAGACGGACATAGCGAAACTCAGGGTTCTTGTTTACGACAAAATCATACGAAAGAGATAGCTTTTTTGCTGTAAATTATATTAATACAAGCCATCCTTGCAGATGCACCTGGTACAGTACGAGCGGTCCATAACATACATGAACTAGCATGTATGTATATGAAATGTATGTTAGTAAATAAAAGAATACGAGACGATTTTTTTCCGGGACAATCTTTGAACTGACTGGAAAGATTTGAGAAGGCTGGCAACATAAATATATTTGGCTTTGAGTTCTAGAGTTTATATGAAATTAGCTAGCTCGGCCGGGGAAGTACAACCCTCCTGCAGAATATAGGCGTGAGGCAGCAATGCGTTTCGTCTGTTGTGAAATCTATTCTTTGTCTCCCTATTGCTTCCTTATAGCATGCAACAAATTGTTAACACCTCTGTTGTTACGTTAGACGTAAGTATATTCTCCATCAGGTTCGTTTGCTTGTTTGCCTGCTTTATGCCGTAAACAATAATGTTATAAATGTAATGTAGGTAGCAAGGTTGGCAAAGCAATAAGGCTGTATATAGACATCAGTCTGTTCGGTCGGCAACGCGCCGCCGATCGGAGTTCCAAAATAGAGCGCAAGTGGGTTAATAACCGAGTACTTTTTCTCGTGCACGCTAGACAGTGGATATTGTGTACACTCATACACAAATACATGTTTTAATTTATACTTTTTTTATGACATAGGAGTACATAGCTGGTCACCTGTTGGTAAGACCGCCCCATGGTCATCTACGACTACACGTTACCCACATAAGAAGCAATGAACTGCCTTTTTCTTCCCTTGATCCATGTAAGAACAGTTTTAAAAAGTTTACAGTATTTTTTATGATCTTTTTATAGTATTAAATGAAATCGCTTCCGCTATCTGTTCGCTTAGATCTTGGGTCGGTGCATATGTGACGGAAGATGCGTCGCGTATACTCGGTTGCGTTACGCCAGATCAGACAAATTCATAATAAAACATTCCACCTTGCACACTCAACCGATAATGCGCTATGCGCTAGTCCGCCGAGCATACTAACGGTACGTTCAGCGCATCTTGCGTCAGTTGTGCACTAACCCTTAAACTACTCAACGTATTTTGATGTAGTTTTCAACAATAGAGTGATTTAAAAGGAAGCTTAAATGTATAGTACATACAAGGGTTGTCTGACATTCCTACGGGAAAGGTTACGCTATATCTAAATACATAATCCATTTATCGTTTTTTTTATACCACAAAGTTGGCAAACAAGCATACGGCCCGCCTGTTGGTAAGCATAGACGCTTGCAATACCGGGGGGTATCACTCACGTGGTTTTTTTTTTATTCATAAAGAAAAACCTCCAAGGAGTTTCGTAGTGAACTGTACGATTTATTTGGGTTAGTACACCGACCGCACCTTATCGTGGGTTTATGGTGAGCTCTGATTATGATATTAATAGTGTTTACGCAAACTGGCCGTTAGTCTTTGATGCGTAACTTTTTTTAGCATCCCAACAGACAACCATATTATGTTAAGTGCCCTGATTAAGAGTATAGTGAGCGGCCGACAATCCGCTTTACGCTTTAACTTCTTTTTCTATAACAGAGGAGGACAAGCGAGCAAGCGGGTCATATGATGGTGAGCAATCACTGGTTGCCCATGGACATTCATGACTACAAGATGCGACATGCGTTGCCCACATAAGAAGAAATAGTTCTGCCAGGTTACTCTTCATTAAATCTCAATTTTCAATTCTGTATTATTTCAATTTAAAATGGCAAATTCTAATTAGAAATTTTAAATCTGTATACTATAATTATTATTTACTGTACAATCAGATTTCATTTAGTTCAGTATTTAGAGCTAGTATAGTCTATCAAAGTACCGAAACCTAACATTCTAATGGCGGTTGAGCGGAATTATTTTCAAGAGAACCCCTTCTCTTGAAAATTATTCCGCTCAACTCAAGGTCACAATTTATGGGTACCACACATATCAATACTTTATTTTATTCCTGTCTTCATGTTGACTCAAGATAAACAGAAACTTTCATTAAATATATGTCACTTACCGGGGATTTGCCCGGCGTGGGATGGAGGTAGAGTCGAAGGTTATTTTTCATAGAAATATATATATTACAGTGATTTTATTATGACGGTGCCTTGAATAAACATAGAACTATCCTTTTTTTCTGTGAACATTTACTAAAAAAAAAGTACTAAGGACACTAGTCCTTAGTACTTTTTTTTTAGTAAATGTATTCTTCTATTTCCTAAATTTTTTTTTAGTAGCTACTAAGCTACCACCCAAATATATATATTACTATAAGAGCCACTAGTTATTTTGTGCATATTATACACCCACAACTTTTATTGAACGTTACAAAAACATTGTAATGTTTCTTGTGTGAAATTAATTAAAAAGGATAGAATATTTTTTTTTTATTATTATTTCAATAAGACACTTATTATGCCTGTTTTCACAAACAATTTCTATCATTTAAAATTTTCTATATCCAAATCCTTGTTTTTGGTACGTGAATGACATATCATATTATCGTTTTTTTTAAACTATGTATTTGTATCCATATTTTTATATGTCATACACGTAAAAAAACAAGGATTTGGACATAGAAAAAGCTGTTATGAGACTTTAGGAATTATTGGTGAAAACGGTGATTATATAATTTGTGGCTTTGTGACTAGTTTTTATTATTTTAACTTTAAGCAAAGGTCATGAGACATGGTCGCTTATAGTCTTTTCGTTTCGAGTTCCGACAATACGTGTAAACAAGTGGTCCAATATGAATATTAGACTAGCCAATATGAGTTCCGCTATTTTTCTCGAACTTCAGCCTCTTTCATGTTTTTCGTTGTTATATCTTTTCAAGGATACCAGTTATAAAGTATAAGTGTATTACGCGAACGCTAGCAATATTAACCTAGTATTCTTCTATTTCCTATAG
Source organism: Endotricha flammealis (assembly GCA_905163395.2). NCBI lineage: Eukaryota > Metazoa > Arthropoda > Insecta > Lepidoptera > Pyralidae > Endotricha > Endotricha flammealis. Next base: position 1,079,753 of record LR990855.1, on the reverse strand, counting down.
GCTTTTCGGAAACTTTAAATTTGAAAATCATACGTGAGTAATTTCATTTAAACGAATTTTATAAAATCAATAATTTACATCGAATTTACGGTATTGATGGTATTGATAGACAAAATGTACTTCTTTTTTGGTCTTACGGCCCTGATGGTAAGTGGTCACCGCAACCTATTGACGCTTGTAGCACCAGGGTTATCACTTGTGCGTTGCTGGCTCTAAACTCTTTTACACCCTTTTTGAAGCAGTAAATTAATATGCACTTTATGTGTTGACATTTTATTTAATTTCTTCAAACAAAAATGACCAAAATGGAAGAATTTAATGCATGTAGACTTATTATAGGACTTACGCTGGTAAGTTTCTGGTGTGAAATTTCCAAGTGCGCATTATCCTCTTCACACATAAACCTATTAAGGGTTGTCTCGCCCGACATTATAGAGACACATTCACTTTACAATGTAGATGTAATTTTAGTTTAATAATGTTACTTTTTTACGGATTACATAGAATCAGTGTCAGTTTTTTCAAGTCACCTAAGTGTTTTAAAGGTACCTACCAACTGTTACCTATCGATAACAGGGTGCTTAGTACAAGTTATTTGATCACATTCGAACGTGATAACGTTTACAAGCCGACTGAATTGAAAAAAAAGTTTCATATTGTCAATTTACTTGACGCGTGTTGCATATCCAAATTAGCCGGGTTACTCACGTCGAAATGTGAGCAAGTAAGACACATAATTTTGATATGTGACACGCGTCTTATAAATTCGCAATATGATAATTCTTGTCTACTTGGTCGGTTTATTTACGTTGACTTGATCGAATGTGACCAAAATCTCGTAGCACTCGAGCCAGAGTTTGGTTATGTTACATTATCTCGAATTTCTCGTTAAGCCGTCGCGCGTCGTCGGTCTTGGCTGTTGTCGATGGATGACAGTCGTTGAACGGTCGGTGGCCTTCAGGTAACTTGAAAATACTGGCCTCAGCCAATCCCGTATTCCTCGTATCGTTTAGGCACTCCTTGTGCTGGCTGGCGTAATACCCGTCGATTTGGAGATACAGCGTCGCGCGTCGATGTACTATAGATCAAAAGAAATGACCCCCGCGTTCCTTAAGACACGTGATCGTGACAAAATAAATAGACTATTTAATCCGTTAGATGACGTATTACAGACTCTTCTATCGGAATGGCAGGAAAGGTGGGAGACTTCTGTAAAAGGCCGTCATCTGTATCTATACTTTCCCTCTGTGAGAGACAGATTAAAGAAAACCTGGCTAGAGGTCGACCATCAAGTAGCTCAATTTTTAACGGGACACGGAAACTTTAAGGCCAAGTTATTTTATTTCAAGGTTGTACCTTCTCCTTTCTGTGAGTGTTCTACCGCAAATACCAGAGTAGAACAAACAGCTCATCACGTTCTGTGGGAGTGTGATCTTTGGCATGACGAACGCGTAATCATGTTGAATTCTTTACATGTCACTTCGGGCGTAGTTTATTATTCTGATCTCGTAGCAAGCAGAGAGAATTATCAGACATTTAGAAGGTTTTGCAATACATATTATTGGAATCAAAATAGTAAACAACAGCTCATAGCATTAGGTCCCAATAGTAATGTAACAATAGACCGTGGTGCTCGGCAATCGAGCCTCACTTGATTTGCCATCTCTCTAGGGTATAATGCCTTTTGCTTCAAATTGCTGTTTCTCACGTAGTTGTTAAGGAGGGAAGTCCTTTCAATACTTCCTACTCCGACTATCTTCTTTCTGATTAAATTCGTTGTGAGTTCCAAGACAGCTGTAGTTTATTCCCCGGGACGTCAATAAGCTTCATTGCTTATTGTCTATCTGAGGTCGCCGTTGTTGATCCTGGCTACACAGGAGACACAGTGGTGGGAATGTGTGGTGGGCTTGTCCCGATTCCTCGTATCCCTGCAGTGGTATGACTGTGGGTTGGGAGAATATTGACGAGGAAATTTGACCTTAAAATAAATGGAAAAGTCCGTGGAACTGTATTTAAAAGTCAAGTTCGTGATAGCTATATATCTGTCAGACAACCTAATGTTAACTGCTAGTTATTTATTTACCTGCCATTCCTTATTTACAATTATTTATTTAAGAGCTATTCTACAAGTCGTTTCTGTTGAGCGGGAAAAAATAGAATGTTGTTTAAAAATAGTTTAGTGATAGGCAGACTCGATAGAGGTGTTAAATTAGAATGTATTTAGCGAATTCATGTATTCAACAATAAATTATGAAGTCTTAAAATACATCCCACTAATATTATAAAGGCGAAAGTTCGTGAGTTTGTTTGTCATTATTTCTTCACGGTCAAACGGCTGGTATTTGGTATGTAGGTAACTGATACCTTGGATTAACACATAGGGTACTTTTTATTCCGAAAAGTACGCGATTCCCGTAGGATTTGGTCAAAAGCCTTTTTAAATTAGATGGCGCTGCTTTGCATAAAAATTTAAAAAAAACGCGGGTACACCGCAGGCAGCAGCTAGAATTAATGAAGACATCGCGCAGACCAGAAAACTCCTGCGCTCTCTAGTTTCAGAGGCCAAGATCCACTACGGATACAATACAATACAAAAACACTTTATTGCACGAAAACAAAACATTAATACATGAAACTTAGAAACTAAACAGTACAATATTAGTCTTATCGCTAAGCGATTTCCTCCAGACAACCTCAATGGAAATGGACAAAGAAATTTAAACGGGTTGCGTGGCACAACATAAAGTGAAACTAAAAATAATAATAATATTAAATAATAAAAAATAATAAAAAACAATTCACAAGCTAGAACCACAGGGGTGCATCCGCAGCACTCTCACTACCTACTGTGCATGCAGCCGTGCGGCCCCCAACGAAATAAAAAAAAATAAAAAAAAGTCTACTTAAATAATTATACTTACTAAATAATATATTAAATACACTATACATATATTAAATATAAAATAAATATATACTTATTACGATAACGGATTACAACATTTAAAGCTAATTAATCGGATCGGATCACTGAGCCAACAGAGTAAGTAAATAAGTATTATTATACAAAGTTATCTATCTATGTATTTTTCATCAGGATTTAAAATTGCAGTGTTTTAAAATACTTTAATGTTTTATATTGTAATTGTAACTTTTTTTTGTACCATTTTAATAGAGCAAATGCATAGTTTCTTGCCAGTTCAGAAAAATGTGTCGATTCGAAAGAGCGTATAATATTTGAATAATAATATCCGACTGTGACTTTATATTCTGTATAACTGTTACTTTGATCTCGTTTATTTCCAAGAGATTCAGAAAAGTAAGTAGATACAGTCAAGAGCAGGTCGACCTTTACATATTGGACTTTGTACAGTCAACAAAGGAGTTGACTGACCCCCCTCTGTATATATGATTAAAGATTTCTAAATATTGCGTGAAGGGATTTACTTGAAAATTTGTAATTACATAGTACAATATGAATACTATTGATAAATAAAATTTCAAGTAAATCCCTTCACGCAATATTTAGAAATCTCTAATCATATATACAGAAGGGGGTCAGTCAACTCCTTTGTTGACTGTACCATTCTTAAGTTCTATGTTGTAAGAGCCAAAATTGTGCTGCAAGTTTAAAGCGCGACGTGCACCTGACTGTACATTTTATTTTCGTTTTAAATTCTAGATAATTAAACTTTTATAGCGATAGTATAAAATATTCAATGAAAGATAGTGTTGTAAAATAAAATGTAAAGCGTGCAATACGTTTGTAAATCAGATTCGTAGTCAATTCTGGGTAATAAAAAACTATCAAGTGCCAGTCGGAATAACATACAAACAGTTCCGTATCTATAAAAAGTATGATAATGTCCTCTTAAATTTAAGTTTTTTACATTTTTTTAAGTATTTAATAATAATAATAATAATAAAATCTTTATTTCTCCCACAATGAAAATTACTTTTTTATACCACAAAGGTGGCAAACAAGCTTTCCTCCCAACCCCCCAAGTGGAGCTCTGGAGACCTTACTCACCGTAGGAACACAACATGGCCGAGACCAATGCTATTTGGCTACGATCTTCTGTAAGGTGGAGGTCCTCCAGACGGGTTTCGATTTGAGTGGATTATCCGCCCTACCTCTCTTAACTTCATTTCCATAAATCCCGCTTTCCCGTGGGATTTTCGAAAAATCCTTTCTTATCGAAGGCCTTCGTTACACAAAAACACACGGTCTCGCTGTACGTTGATCCGGTAATTTGTTGTAAAATTGTTATAAAAAGGGAAAAGATTATGAGAACCCTAAAAAAGTTTTACGAAATCAGGTGAAGCAATAAATTAGACGCCTGCGAAGCAATCAAAACGCACTAAAAATATTAAAAGATTATTATATGTGTAGTGAAATATTTTAATTTGTGTATACGTTGATTCAAATATTATATTATTTTAGTTTTATTTCTGTAATAAACTAAAAAAAATGTATCACAAACATTTTATAAATTACTAGTACCCACGCACCTTCATCTGCGTGTATTTATTTATGTACAGCAGCGCCATCTATATCAGACTTCTATTCAAAAGCAACAGGAATCGCGTACTTTTCGGAATAAAAAGTACCTTATGTGTTAAAATCAAGGTATCAGCTACCTGCATACCAAATACCATAAATATTGGCTCAGCCATTTGAGGGTGACGAAATAACAAACATACCTACATACAACTTTCGCCTTTATAATATTAGTAGGTTTCGTGGAAATGCTTTTCCATCGACAGTACAATCAACCAAAGAAAGAGGTGATCAGGAACTTAAATATAATTCATGTTTTCTAAATACACAATATTTAAAACCCCAAAGGGATTTACTCGTTTTTTTTTTATCAATGAGCGTTTTCTTTTAGGTATAATCAGTTGTTTTTTAAAATCATCAAAAGATGGCGCTAGCATTTTTTTTTGGTAGTTGAGGCCAAATATTAAGTCTGTGGCAAGAAAGAACTGACCGAATGTCAATTTGATTAATTTCTGTTTCTGTCCTTTGTCTGAAGCATTGATTGAAGTTTTTTTGTATTGTATGAACATTGTAGCAAAAAGGTTACTCCACCCACCCACTCTTTTATTACCAAAAGTGCCAGGCTGCGCCATCTATCGAGTGTTTAGGAAAGCTATAAAATACCTAAAAGAAAACTGCTCATTATTAAAATTTCGTAATAACAATGCTTTTTTTATATTTATTAAGGTCTATCAACGATTATTTACACTCCAAAAAAAATAACAATAGTTTGAATGCCTAGTGTAACATTCTCGTAAAGATACCATAAGACACCACCTGCGCGATAATAGGAAATATTTTAGATGTAAAACTGTCACAACAAACTGCGACTAGATTAGGTCAGATTAATAAATTATTAACATAAAAATTTTGGTTCTCTATCTAATAGTTATGTACTCTGCTCATCTCTTTCATTGGTTGATCCAAAATAGAGTAAAAACACTCGATTCTGTTAGTTTCTTTTTGGATATTTAAAAACTCAAAATCTCAAGACACGAAAGCTTACGGATAAAATCCGGAACAGAAATAAAACTAATTCCGTATTTTTATATCCCATTGATAAATCGCCACTATTATTATAATGAGCGCCATTAAAACTCCGCTGAAACGTTTCAAACACAAACAATATTGTAAGATGTCTCAGCGCTAATGAGCATAGGGGCATGTAGAACCGACTTAATTATCGACAGGAAAGGGAGATAATTCCGACGCGACTGGCAACACCGAAATCGGATTTTTAAAGCCGAGCTTTCACTGTATTAGTATTCTCGGACCGATTACAGTCAGCCAAAATATGATTCAATTTTTACTAAACATGAGGGCAACTCGCATTTAAATTTTATCTATTCATTGCATGACAAAGTTCGATGCCTTACATACATTGTTAGCATAAAGTTTTCTAATCTGGTCATCTCTTTCATTGGTACGTTTGGATATTTCATTACATGAAAATGATATGATGTCATTGTAAACAAAATACTATTCGGAATTTAAAAAAAATAAATTAGGTATATGATATACCAAATTTTTTTTTTTTAAATTCTTGGATGGATCACATAATTTGTTTTTAATTACCTATAATTATACGCATTCAATACGTTTTACTACACTACATATTAAGTTAAACTGATCCGAGTGATGTTGAAACCCAGTCCACTCTAATCGGACACGATCGAGTATACTCAGATCTCCTATCCGGTATACGATTATTCGAGCGCTGTCAGTCCGAAATATTCGTATAGTGAAATACCGTCTTTATTGTGACAAGCGTCGAATGAAATGTCGAGATTTTAATATGTTTGTTGATAGTATTAATTTGGTAGATACATCTTCTAATTTATTTATTTTGAACATTAAATAATCTATTGGCTTTGATTATTTTCTTAATGGTTAAGTTTCCGGTAATATTGGTATAATATTTTATTACGCCAAAGTAATTTTAGATTTGTAGTATAAAGATCTTATTTTATGCAGAACCACAAAAATATAGACTCTTTTTTCAACTACTTCGACTACAACTATCTTCTTTCTGATTAAATTCGTTGTGAGTTCCAAGACAGCTGTAGTCTTCTCCCCCGGGACGTCAATAAGCTTCATCGCTTATTGTCAATCTGAGGTCGCCATTGTTGATACTGGCTACACAGGAGACACATCGGTGGGTATGTGTGGTAGGCTTGTCCCGATAGACTCTTTGCACAACTTAAACCTTATTATTATTGCTGTAACAGTTATTAGCACAATATGAACCGGTATTTTTGGAAACAGATTAAAAGTGTTCCATTTTCTTACTGCTTTTAATTCTGCTCGGATACCAGTAAAGTTCCTGGCCTGAACTCATGACCCAAGTTTAACTTAATTTGTAACTAGATGGCGTGTAGTTCTTCATATCTTGCACCCCAGAAAGGTCCATAAACCAATATCTGGATACACAGACCGCGGAATTCGATTCCTCGGAAATAGGTCGTATTTCAATACATCATTTTGCTGGTATTTCGAGAAATATCCCTTTTTACATATCATCATGTCGGATCACAAACTGATGATTGGGGATTTCACGAAATAAGTTTTCATGAAACTACAGAAATGCATAGTGAAATAGTCGTAAAGTATAGTCACAATTTTCTATCAGTAATTTAACATGATAAGGTATAAAAAGTATTCGTTTCTATCAGGTATTCTGCAAATGGCATATCAGTAGTGCAGTCCAAATCCTTTATGATTCAATTACGTGTTTCAAAATCTTATTAGTAAAATAAGAAAACAAGCTGTAAACTTTCTTGCACTGAGCTTGTATCCCTTAAAAAAAGTGTAAATGAAAAATGTTTGAAAAAATGAAAAATGTTTATTCAATCAACAGAAAGGTAACAACATTGTGGCTGGAGCCTCCATTTAAGTACGTAATGTACTTGTGTTTGGAGTAAATATATCTAACATCTACTCTACGTAGGGGAGTTCTAGATGGGTGCTCGCACCTCACCCTAGGACGACACGGGGAAAGGTCTATTAATAGTTATTTTGTGTGAAAATGTAATTACATATTTTTATAATTATAGTGCAATATGAATACTACTGTTAAATGAAAATTCGAAAATATCTTTCATACAGTATTTAGATTTGAATCATATTTACTGACCTGGATACTTTTTTCATAGATTTTACTGTACATCACACAAAAATAACAAGAAACTTCTCAAAAATAAATAAATAATAACCTTTATCAGCCCCACCATTAATTCCTATCGAGAAACTGCACTTTGAAATTGTTTAAAAATAATAACTACAAGCTCGTGCTCCACTCCACTAATGTTTGAGAAACATTATTATTAAGAGAGGCGCTGAATTTATCTCTCCGCCAGATGATGGTGTAATGATGGGCCGCGCAATTTGAGGCCCATTCCCGCCAGAAGTCGGCCGCCATTTGGACATCGTATTGTAATATAAATCATGAAAACTTAATGTCACATTATTAAAAAACTTTTCAGTAATTATATTATGTACTAACGAAACTTTGTTTGAGTCTATCCTGTTTCGCGAATTTCGGAAAATCCTTTCTTATCGGATGCTTGCGTCATTCAAATCAAAGAACACACCCTCAGAGTTTCAGGTTTTGCCAGTGAATTTCGTTCCTAGTGTGTGCACGACATGTTCTTCCAATTTGTTCAATTACGTTCAATAACACCGGTGTGGGTGCACCATATTGTACATGCCAGAGGCGTCACTGGCAGAGGAATAAGCTCAAGCTGTAAGCGCTTGTAATATCTCGTATTATAAGCATATTATATATTTCCTGTCACCATCAAAAAAAATGAAGAGAAAGTGCCCAAGGCACTTCTATATGTATAAACCGTTATATTTCAGTACCATTGATTAAATGTTGTTATAAATACATACTTCTTACTCGTTGAAATAGAACGTATTACGTTTTTCTAACGAAAGCAAACACACAGTCCATTCATTACTTTATCAATGTTACTGGGAGTGAAAATAAACTACATTTTGTATATACGATTTACAATTTGTAAATAATTGTATCAGGTTTGTGTTATTTTCAGGGTTTTTGCCAATTTCAAGGTCTATTCTTAAGCATCTAATCCACTGTCTTTTCTTTTTCAGCCTCAACTGTCCCACTGCTGGACAAAAGCCTCTTTACCCCCGGGTTCCATGAAATGAATTGAAGTATATGAAGGAGAGGTTGAACGTGAAAACCACATCATGTAAAGGAAGCACACCAAAAAAACTTTTCAAGGTTTTGTTCTTCTTAGCGTAGTTAATATGTGTAAACATGAAAAGTCACAGCTTTCTAGTATTCAGTGTCCCGTAGCTAGACCGCGGACAGACTGATATGGCAAAATTATACAGGTTCTACAGAACGCTAAAAGGACCGTAATTCTTCTGCAGAGATTTTACTTTTGATTTTAAAATTCAAAACTTTTATTCAGAGAATAGGTTTTCACAAACACGTTCTCTTGTCAGAGTATACAGTAATAAATGATTTGTATAAATTAATCTACTCTATAAAATACTACCATTTCGGAAACAATGTGTTGGTATATTACAAACTAGAGAAAGTTCTTCTGTAGGTCTTTCAGCGTTGCGGACATAGATTTATTATTTAGGTACGCTAGTATATACTAAATCTATGGTTGCGGAAGTATCAGTTGCCACGACCCCGCCACAGTTAAAAGAAGCTGGCAGACAGTCAGGTTTCTAGTCGGTATACCCGTCATTGGCTAGAGCGGAGAGCCCGACAGACCGTCGAACTATTAAGTAGTTTGTGCCTACGTCGCTTCCCCAAATGACGGCACATGCAGTAATTAATACATTTTCCTGACTATAAACAAAAAAAAACTCTTTTTGCTGTCTTCTTTTTTTAGGTCCTTCCATTTACCCAGAGAGGCGTATCCCTGCAGTGGGATGATTATAGTTGATATTATGATGTATTAAAATAGTGAAAATAGAGCTTTAGCTATCTGAATGTCTGTTTAAATAATACTGTGAATAAGATATGGTGTTTATTTCGATGTCGGATACGTTTTATCCAGTAGTTAGGCACGATATTGACACTACACGTACCGTGAACTATGTGTTCCGTAAATACTGCTATTGCTATGCCATTCCACGAAAATAGCACAAGCATTTATATTCATTTATACAAACAAATTGCGTAATTTTGTACAATAGTAGTAGACGCGAGTTATTTCTCATTAAAATTTACAGAGGTTGAGGTGTGAGGGGCATGTAATGAAGGGAACAGGGTAATGAGAGATTCGGTGGTCGAGTAGCTTGAAATGGCTACTTTATCCCAAGGGCCTCGGTTTCGAATCCCACTGGAGACAAACATTATGTGCGCATGAACATATTTGTCTGAAGTTGGCGTAAATATGGTTTAAGTTTTCTAAATTTTGCGTGATGGGATTTACTCAGTGAATTTACTCCATTTTTATTTATCAATAGTATTAATATTGTTTTAAGAGATGTAGGGCACAGCGGATAATCCGCTCAAATCGGAGCAGCTCATCTGGGGAAGGACCTTCACCTTACAGAAGATCGTAGCCAATAGCATTGGTCTCGGTCATGCTGTGGTCCTACGGTGAGAAAGGTCCCAGAGTTCCACTTGGGGGGTTGGGAGGCTTGGCAACGCGTGAGTGATACCCCCGGTATTGCAAGCGTCTATAGGCTACAGTGATGCTGGCGGGTCGTATGCTTGTTTGCCAACTTTGTGGCATAAAAAAAATGTACTATGTAATTACAAAGTTTCATAACGATCCTTATTGAATAAAAATCTTTGTTCTTAGTTCTCCACCCTGATCATCTCTTTCATTGGTTGAGTGTACTTCCTTAGCTTACCTATTTCATAAACGCTTTATCACTCCAAAAACGTATGGATTAAAGATACACCGCCAATCCGCCACCAAGGAGGTCCCGGGATCGATCCCCGGTCGGGTCATGATGAAAAACGAACTTTTTCTGATTGGCCTCGGGTCTTGGATGTTTATTTATATATGTATTTGTTATAAAATATAATATCGTTGGATTAGTATCCCATAACACAAGTTTCGAACTTACTTTGGGGCTAGCTAAGTCTGTGTGATTTGCCCTATATATTTATTCATTTATTTACATCAACGCGAGCAAGTCTGCGAGCAAAACTAGTGCACTATAAGTTACGCCTACCGAGTACACTCTTGTCTGATTCACTATATATAATTAGTATGTGTTGCAGTGTGTACGCATACTTAGTAGAAGTGCGTTAATAGCCTTAAAGTGCTCATTAGTCGAATAAGAGTCCACTAACGAATTTTAGTAGAAAATTTTAATGTATGTAAGTAATAGGTTATTATTTTAGTTTTTAGAGCTTTATATGAAGAAGGTCAAAACTGAAATTAACCTTTCGTCTGTCTGTCTAGGGAAGATACATTCCGAAACGATTCCACACTCCTTTCAATACCACTCGTAACTTGAAGGAACTACTGAGCCGTTTTTTTAACGCTAGAAAAAAAGGTCTCAGTTATTTCTTCTAAGGATCGGGATAGTATACGAAATAGCTATTATAGAGCTTTTTAGAAAAGGGCCAGATTGACCGGAGAACCACGTAGTTTAGTTTCACTTTTCAATAACAGATGCCGCTATGCATATTCTGAATCATTGCTAGCATGAGACTTGGTAGCGTCGCAGTCGCGTCGCTTCATTTGACTTGCGTTGTAGGAGAATGGGCTCTTGAATATGTATATCATATTCGTCACATATTCATAGTTATTTAATAATTGTGTTATTAGCATGGTAGTGATTCGGTAGCAAGTAATATTATTGATTCGTTTCTTGACCTCTGTTCGTTCCCTCATTATCACAAAATACCAAGGTCGATCATCTTAAATTGTCCTTCCCTTTGGAGGTCCTTCCCTATCGTTACATCTTACATCGACACTTGAAGACTTGTCCTAAGTATTTCAACTTTTAAAACATGGATTTTATTTGACAATTAGCTCACGTTCAAGTCAGGAACATATTTTCTGTGAGTTCATATTTTTTTTATTTGTAGTTTGTCTCATTCTTGTTTGTAGCAATTAGCCAGTGTCCTGTAATCATAAACTCTAAGCACATTATACTATTACAATGCTATGAATCAAACCTTGAAACACAGAAATTAAATTTCTAATCACGAATTCAAGTTTACGCTATCGAGTTGGCGCCAAAATCCTGTGAGCATGGACCTAGAAAAAAGGCAGACGCAATCTTGCTAAGAAAGAATTGAAGCACCCTAATGGCGGCAGCGTAACTATGTGTGAGTGTGAAATGGCTGGCTGGCACGCACACATTCACACCATAGTAAGCCGGCCGGTTCGTTCGTATACACGAGGCTTACTACTATGGGTGCTTCACTTTTTAGTTTCAGTGATGGTGTACGCCTTTTTTTCTAGGTCCATCCCTGTGAGTTGTTTCTTATGTCATTATGTTTGTATTGTGTCAACAGTCTTCCAAATCCTTCTAGAATAAAAGATCTAGAATCTACTAACATGTCTATGGGATTTTGGCGCCAAAGATTTATCTTTAGTCAACTTAAGGTCATGATAAAAGTTCATTGTCATTTGTCATTATCAAAATAAAGAAATAAAAGTCTCTTATTAAATAAGACTCTTAATGGGTTATTAACGTTAATTTTTTGTGCAACACGCGGTATACAGATCAACCTATATTTTTATTTTAAAAAAACAACAAAATTGAGTCAAGGTTGCGTAGGCATATACAGCCTATGAGAACATTAACTAAACCCATAGAGCCTATTCCCAACTATATTTTATGACGTATCCTCACCCCCTCTCCGGCGCGGGGGGGAGACAGTAAACAATCCCCAACGGATTGCGGTGTTCCGTATTTACTATTTCGGACTGTTAAACTTTTATTAGTTTGCTCATTAGCCGATATATGAATTTATATTATTTGAATATTTTATTGCATAAAACAAAGTAATTTTGCACAATCTATAACCTTAATAAAGTAGTGAAAAAATATCTACTTATATTGACAGTTTTATTTATTTATTTAAACTTTATTGACCACAATATATAGGTACAAAAGGCGGACGCATTATCTCCCAATCAACCTTTGGGAAGTGCAGATATTCACAAATTCAGTTTATTATGACATTAATATTTTGTTCTCGTCAATGGACAATGCAAACTTTGTCGGGAATGAACTAATATAAATTAAATAAACTACTTTACAAACTATTACTATTTCGGAAACTAACTAAAAGGCCACCACCATCGCACCGGTAAAAGAAAAGGCATCGGAAACCCAGTTACGGCCTTTTTGTATTTTTTTTCCAATAATAACGTAATCAATTCGCGAAATATCATACACAATAGGGTGAAATAAGCTATAAAAAAAAAAAGGAAATAGTACTAACAATTGAGCAGACCAGACCAGGCGGCACCCGTTCACGAGGAGTTAACGACGACGGCGACGTGACGTTAAACGTAGATTTCCTTTTGCACAGATTTAATACTCTTAATAAAGACATTTGTCGCTTGGCTCGTATCAAAAAGCACACTGAGAACATCTAATGAACTAATTCCGTATTCAGTGCATTTACTTATTTTGCAAATCATATGACAACAAACACAATTCAGCAGACAACTTAATAATGGCCGCGGCTCGCGTCGGGCCGCGTCTGGCCGCCCACCGCACTTGACACTTCATTATCAGAGCCACACTCGGGCTCCTTGGCAATATACTACATAATATCAGCTGAACATTTATATAACATATTTATATTACTGTAAAATCACTTATCATAGTAACAAATGCGATTTCAGTTAAGTTTTTATAAAATTTATAAATGTGATAGTAAGAGGAAAATCTCTAATACTGTTGCATAACATTACAGTCGCGCGCCCTTAAAACAATAACCTATCCAAAAAGGGTGATTAAGTTGCAAGTGCATTTCGCAAAAAAAAAAAGGTGTATAATGTATTAATTAACACATAAAATAGTTTTTATTCCGGATATCGAAGTCGAATGCGAAACAAACCATCTTACTGTGTTCATCCTTTTCATGGCAATTTATCAAACAGTTTACACGTTGTCGCTTCGTAAAATTACGTATGATGCTACATAAGTGTCCAACTATCAATTTCTTTTTATGCAAATTGGCCAAAAAGATTTTCCAAATAAATACATCGTATTTTGAAATAAGAAAAGACTGTATATAATAAAGTAGAGAGACCGGCGCAGTTTCGTTTGCATGTAGCTTTCCCTACGTTTTCATGAGTAAATTTTAAAAAATCCTTTCTAAAAGATATCACATCACATTGTGATCGTAAAAAATGTCCAATTTATTGTACCGCTTGTTATGTTAGCGCCTAGTGATTAAGGAAATAAAGATATACAGAACAATTTGGCTTAGGTTTCCATGATAAATGCAATTCAAGATTTTAGTATCAATGTATCGGATAAGAAGTCATTTTTCCCCCTCTTTGGAGGCATAAACGAAATATATTACAACCGGGGAATTATATCGCGGGCTACGGCCGCGGGAGCTCATCGCCCGCCTTCAATTTATTTACTATACTACCCTCATTCTACTGCTTTGCTTATTTATTTTGGTTATTTTTAACTGCAACTGGGAAGAAATGACAGCAGAGAGGCATAGGAGAAAGAGAGGAGAGGTCTCTACTCCCTCTTCAGCGGTTTAAATGTAATGACACAGACAGACAGAGATACGTTCGCATTTACAATTTTAGTAAGGATATACGTTGTCAGATTCTGATACGTTAACACAAGCAGATTTAAGCCCAGCTTACTATGAGAGTAGGTAGTGCAGTATCAATAATATAATTTATAATTATTATAGAATGCTCTACAAACACAATGATTGAAGAAATACCCATATCGCTTAGCATAAAGGCGTCTGTACGGTGTCATCGCTCTCATTGTAAGTGGGTTTAATCAGGTAAAAATCACTTCATTTTACTATTATTATAGTATGCTCTACAATCACAATAACCCAAGGAATACTCATATAGCATAAAGGTGTCCGTACGGAGTCCACATCGTTCTCATTGTAAGTCGGCCTTTAAACTGGTAACACCACTTCCCGTCATCGCCGATTAATTCGCGTATCTGTCGCGGAAACCAAGGCGACATTGGCAACATGCAAATTTTTATTGAGGGCGCCGACTGGCTCATCTACATAAATATGTTTGACTTATTCATTTCACTTCCATCCTTTTTCCCTATAATTTCCCCTTGTTTCACTAACATTTCCTCTATAAAACTAAAATTGGAACTCTGCATGATTAGCCGAAAAGAAAATATACCCAAAGAGAAATAGAATTTATTGTTTGTATCATAAATTAAAAAAAACTAAATCTCCCAGTTAGTTTACTAACAGGACAGTGCTCACACTGCAAACTTATGTTTAACCTGAACATGAGCCAGTCCGCGATGTGCAGATTCTGCCAAGAAGAAGAAGAAAGTGCCATGCACATTCTCTGCTCCTGCGAACCACTCATGTATAAAAGAAGAATAAACATGGGAAATAATAATAATAATAATAATAATACTCTTTATTGCACCAAAACATTATCAAAAATAACAAAATCAAAAGAAAAAAATCGGGTGAAATATACAATAGGCGGCCTTATCGCATAGCAATTTCTTCCAGGCAACCTGAGAGAAAGGATTAAGAGGTAGAAATAGGTAGGTGGCGCAGTAGTACCGAAACAATACTAAAAAGAAAAATAATTACATATAAACAAGAGAAAGGGAAAAACAAAACAAAAATAAGGTAATAATATAGACGAATATACTTACATATAAAATATAAGATAAATAAAATGAACATTATAATTATGTGGACAAATAGTGACGCTTGATCAAATTTTTAAAAGAATGAAGCGACTGAGCTTGTCGAACATTGAGAGGAAGGGAATTCCAAAGACTGACAGCTCGGACAGAAAAGGAATTTGTGAAAAAGTTAGTGGAGTGTGGAGGGGTAACAAGGCGAAGATTAAATTTGCTGCGAAGAGTGGGACCATTAGTGTTGCTGTGATAAGCAAAGCATTCCTTTAAATAAGGTGGTGTAGAAGGATTAAAGAGGATAGAATAAAGTAGGGAAAGAATATGTAGGTTTCTGCGATAACGGACAGGGAGCCACTTGAGTTGAGAAAAAAAAAGCATATTCTGCTTCCAGAGATGCAACAGCTCTCTGCCCAGCACATCTGGAAGTTCCTAGAGGCAACCGGTCTGGACAGGAAAATTTAAATAAAGGGCACTACATAAGATCAGTAGCTAATGGTCGAAGCAGTATTTGTAGCAAAATAATAAATAAATAACTCCCCAGTTCCGTGATTTGTATAGTAGTAATTTTTTTAAATCTTCTAGATTAACTTTTAGATTTTTATTATAAGGAAAATTACAACGTAACCTCTTATAAAAAAAACAGTCGTATCAATATTAATTTATTAATTTTACTAATAGTAGGCTAGCTATCGGAAAAAAAATGATGGAGTGATAAACACTTTGTGAAATTCTCTAGATGGATCTTGAAAGTACCTACCATCCTCTCACAGAATATCGGAAGACCGAATAGCGTTGGATAGCAACGATACTACTTTCTATTTTACGTGAGTAGGGATAACAATAACATAAATACATGTCAGGTGTAAAATTATCCCTACAATAGATCTGACAATAGATCTGACAATAGTTTGACAACAAAGCTTGGATTAAACCGAGTGAGACTCCCGAGCCCACCTCTATTTGTAGATCCGGATCGTTTCGATCAATTTGACTGTCTACTAAGATGTGTTAATCTATGGATGTGACATTTCACTACTATGTTCTCTAGATGCCAAATCTGAAATGCTGAAACATTTCACACATAGATTTATAATATACGCTAGTAAATACTAAATCTATAATTTCACGGGCCTAATAGAAGCTAAAAATTACACGTCTACACTATTTTTGTCGAAACTAGTCTCGACCTCAAAGGAAACAGCGTGTGAGATTAAAATTTTATTTTATAAGTTTTTATTATGATCACCACTGATAAATTTTCCATAGACAAGAAAAAAACAAAATGTTTAAAGATTTATAAAAGGTGTACAGTGAAAACTTTTTTGGCACTTTTTTAGATAAGTAAATAAAATAAAATAAAAATAAGACGGAATAAAATAAAACGTATGGAGGGGACGTTGATGTTTAAGTTTTCACTCCTGCCGGCACTCCCGTAGTGCAACCCGTCCTTTTTTTTATTTCATCATCCTCCAATTGGAATAGACAATATTGTTTTTTTATTTGTAACCTAGTCATCCCAAATATTTGACCGCTTTCGTATATATGAATATCATTATTTCTTTATAGGATAAAAATCAAATATGAATGACATATCATTTCCCCTTTGAGGAGTTTTTGTCAAAACCTTTTCGTACCAAGATCATATTATCTACATCAATAAATGTTACACGGAAAGGGTCCATATATTCATGGGTCAATTTAATCGGGGCAGAGAGGCTCCTGTATCCCATCGATCGTTTTCTTGATAAATTTATAATATTTTACGAGGCCTCTCACCCGTAACCTCCACAAATGCTGCGATAGCCATTTGTAACTTTAAGATAATAAGAAAACGGGTGGAGATATAGACGCTAGAACATAGCGTAAAGCCTTAGTATGTAATGTAAAAGTACTAGAATCAAGTCAAAACATCTAGTTTTGTAATAGTTTTACTTAATTATAAGATCGCACCTGTGTTTACTTTTTTACGTTTTTTTAAATATTATACCTTTATCTTTTTCTTTAATGAAAATCAAAAGCATTACACAAAATATATTAATTGAAGTGGACTGGTTAAATTGTAAATGAAAAAATATATCTAAAAAAGTGGATATTAGATAAATAAAAGAGAAAATAAAAAGAAAACTGACTAATATAAAAATGTTTTGCTGAACCTATTATCATAAATACGAAAATTAAAAAGAAAAGCCAAATTTAAAAAAAAAACATTAAAACATCCATTAATTTTTATAATCTGTGCCGTCGTTCCGGTGATTAAAGTTCATAAAGGTGTAACTGGCGGTCGATACAAAAATAACACTGATTCAGCTCTTAATATTAGTCGGTTCATTAGTATCCCGTGGGGGCTTAGTGGATGGTATGCAGAAGAGGGATTTTGGAAGATATATTTATATTTAGAACTGTTAATTGTTACTCAAATTAAACTTGTGTTGTATGCGGCAGTGAAATTAATTATATCAGACCTAATAATCTACTTGTAAAATTGATATTTTGCTTTAGATGATAAACTATTACGACCTCCGTGGCGTAATGGTTACCACGCCAGACCGCCACTTATGAGGTCCCGGGTTCGATCCCCGGTCGGGTCATGATGAAAAACTAACTTTTTCTGATTGGCCTCGGGTCTTGGATGTTAATCTATATTATGTATCTATATATATAAAATGCTTTGTCCTGACTGACTGACTGACTGACTGACTGACTGACTGAGAATCAACGCACAGCCTAAACCGCTCATCGTAAAAATCTGAAACTTGGCAGGTGGACCTATTATATGACGTAGGCGTCCGATAAGAAAGGATTTTTCGAAATTCGAACTCTAAGGGGGTGAAAAAGGGGGGTAAAGTTACTATGGGACAACTTGATTCCTTGGTCCAATCTACTTCAAATTTTGCATAAAAATTGTTTAAGAGAATTGATGGAAGACGTGATTCTTATTTTATTGAAATTCTTGAAAAATATGTATTTTGTGGGTAATTTTCTTCGATTTGATATCAATACTCATACTCCTTATTGCTTTTGATTCAATTACATTTCATTTTGACACATCCGTGAAGTGAAGTGTGTCATCTGTCATGTAATATTTTTAAAAATTGTGAATATTCAAACAAAATGATTTCATAATGTCGTCGTACTATTTATTGTTTGTGATCTCGGAAAACAGCTAAAATTCTAACTATGTATAAAGCGGAATCATATTCATCGATAATAAACAGTAAGTAATTAAATATTAAATTTATAATATTTGACAGGGTTCAGGTTAAATTGGTCAATGGTTTAATGGCATATTGATATTGTCTCTTTCTCACTTATAGGAAATGTACGGGAATCCGTACATATTAGCATTTTACGCGTCGGCCGATAGTCAGCAAATTTCATTTTATTATAAAATTAAATTAGTTCGCAACTGGCTTTCTACCGCGCCGCGCGTTCTCATCATCATTACACTATCATTAAGTTTAAAGTGAACAATAAATAGTATTAATCAGTTATTAAGACTTTATCATTATCAATCACATCATTAAAACGGTGTATTCCCATACATCGTTTTGGTCCTTCGAGGGTAAATTTCGCGTGTGTACATCTCCGTACCGGAAAGACAATTGTGCCACGTGGAACGAACTAGCAGTGACTGTACTCCAATACAGTTCGGATTGCAGTGCATCAAGCAACAGCATTTATCAACATCATCAGACTGTGAGTGAGCAGCTCGCAATCACAGCATTATCAAGTAAGATCTTTCTGATTTTTACTATTACAATATGTCTAACATGGAGGACATGTTGACTACCCAGGAGCAGATTTCATCAGCTATTAATCAGCAATATATTAATTTTAAGAAGGATAGTCCCGATCGGAAAACACCCGATTACATTAAACGGAGATTAGAGACACTAGAAAGTTATTGGCAAGAATATCAGACGAATCATATGACGTTATGTGGTTATGGCATAAAATCTCATTCTTACTTCATCACTAATCAGTATGAGTCGGTGAAGTCAGCATACGAAGGGTATAAATCAATTTTACAAAATTACAATCAGCATGAGACATCAAGACCGGGTACACCCGTGTTAAAACCGGCTACGCCTCTTGCCGGAGTCAGTAATCCTCAGCAACCAGTAGGGCAACCGTCAACATTTCAGACCTCGGCAACTAACAGTAAAACCGAGGACATGCTGAAAAAGCAAGCTAGCAATTTTCGAGCATTTCATAGAACAGTTACAAACATAAACTTAGACTTAGTCTCAGAAAAATGGGAATTCGAGGATTTATTAAAAACTATACAATCAAGGTGGTCAGTAATTGATACACTACATTGGGAGTTAGACAGCGAGTTAGAGGGATCAAATAGGGGATATGAGTTGACATTCACAAACTATGAGCAAACATTTAACAACATTAAAAAGGCTATTAATACGAAGTTATGGTCTGTATCTCACAGAGAGAAAACGACACCTCAAATGGAGATACCTACTTTTTTCGGTAACTATCATACCTGGACATCTTTTAAAGATTTGTTCACAGAGGCGATACACAATAATCCATCCTTGTCGGGAGCGCAAAAGATGCAGTTCTTAAAAGGTAAGGTTAGGGGAGAAGCAGAAAGATTAATTCAACATTTACAAATCAGTACGGAGAACTACGTTGATTGTTGGGATATACTCAATGATAGGTACAATAACAAGAAGCAGATATTTGACGAGCATATCAAAATTATTATGAACATTCCTGTCGCTCAACAACCCTCGCTAAATCATATTAAGCGGATTCACGACTCAACCAAGGAGACACTAAACGCCATAAAAAATCTTGGTGTTGATGTCACTTCTTGGGACCCACTCCTGGTATACATCCTTGATCAGAAGTTAGACCAAGCAACTCATGATGAATACCTTGCATCAGTTAATCAGCCAAAGGAGATACCTAATTTGCAGGAACTGTTAAGCTTTCTGGAGAGTAAGTTTATAAAGATGGAGTCAAGGCGAAAACCTGATATTTCATATCAAAAATCACACAATTATAATATCAATCAGCATCAATCACCCCCTACCCATGGCCCTAGGTACCAAAAACCACCTCAACATATTAGGAATCATGTACCATCAGGGACAAACAAAGGGCACATCTATATGAGACAATCATACCCTTCAACCAGTCAGGTTAAAACCTATCAATCAAAGTCAAAATGTATCATGTGTAGTAGTAATGAGCATGGTATATTTAATTGTCAAAATTTTTTAGACTTATCACCTTATAACAAAGGACAGACCGTCTCAAAACATAACTTATGCCATAATTGCCTTTATGACCATAAGGGTAAAGCTTGTTTTTCAAGTAAACGATGCAAAGAATGTGATCAACCACATAATACGATTTTACATGCGGCATTTGCGCAATCAAATAATAAAACACCGCACGCGGCTCCGAAACCTGAAACTTATAGCACAACACATGCCGAACAAAAATTGCAATCCCGCGGAAATAATCAAGTGTTATCATTACATCATGATTTACCGGAAATTTTACTGGCTACAGCAATGATTAAAGTCCAAACAAGGGATGGATCATACATACAAATGCGCGCACTCCTGGATCAAGGATCTCAGACGTCCTTGATCACTGAGAATGGAGCACAATTACTAGGTTTACCTCGTCAACGTTGCAGAGGAATCATCTCTGGGGTTGGAACTAAGGAGAGCAATTGCAAAGGCATTATGAGCATTACATGTCACGCAATAAATAACAATTATCAATTTGAAACTGATGTATTAATCATGAATACTCTAATAAAAAATCTGCCAAGTACTACATTCCCACGTCCATTGTGGCCTTATTTGGACAATATTCAATTAGCAGATCCAGACTTTCACAAAAGTCGTCCCGTCGATATCTTATTAGGGGCAGATATTTATTCTAGCATCATTTTAGAAGGTATCTGTAGATCAAATGAATCAGCAACTATTGCGCAACAAACTCGTCTTGGGTGGATCCTCAGCGGAAACGTCAAAACTCTGCAATGTAATGTAATATTAAACAACACGGAGGAGATTCACCGTTTCTGGGAAATGGAGGATATATCAGAAGAATCAGGATTATCATCGGAAGATCAACAGTGTGTAGATTTTTATAAATCAACGACAAGAAGGCGGGAGGATGGAAGTTATGAAGTTAGGTTGCCATTAAAACCAAACGTTGAAGCAAACTTAGGAAAATCTAAATTTAAAGCAGTTGCGCAATTTCACCAGCTTGAACGGAAATTTAGTAAGCAAGAAATTATTGCGAAAAAATATACTTCATTTATAAATGAATATCAAGCACTCAGACATATGATACCTGCATACAATAACAATACGGAATTACAGTGTTACTTGCCTCATCACTGCGTACAGAAAATCGACTCTACGACAACGGACTTAAGAGTCGTTTTTAATGGTTCCGCGAAAACATCGACAGGTCGTAGTTTGAATGACTTAATGTATCTCGGGCCGAATTTACAACAAAATATACAAACACTATTAATCAATTGGAGACAATATCCAATTGCATTCACAGCTGATATAGAAAAAATGTATCGGCAAATTTGGGTTGAGAAAAATGATCAAAACTATCAAAAAATTGTCTGGAGGGAGAATCCAAATGAACCACTAAGGGATTTTCAATTGACTACGGTCACTTATGGCTTAAAGGCGGCTCCGTTTTTAGCCATGATGACTTTGAAGCAATTGGCACATGACGAAGGAAAAAATTATCAGCATAGTCAAGCAGCTAAGGTCCTTGAGAGTTCATTCTATATGGATGATCTAGTATACGGAGCTCACTCATGTACCGAAGCAAAGAAGTTGCAAGAAGACTTGATTGCAATGTTAAGGACCGGAAGCTTCAACTTACGGAAATGGAAATCAAATCATCCGGAGTTATTAGAAAATTGCAAGGAAAACCATCAGAATAATTTTGACTTTAAGACCGAAGAGTCGACAAAAACGCTCGGTCTTACTTGGAATCCGATACAAGATACATTCACCTTTAAATCAAAAATAGAACCCTTGTCATCAACCCCCACCAAGCGATCATTGCTGTCAGATATATCGAAGGTGTTTGATCCGCTTGGGTGGTTATCACCGGTCACAATTAAACTCAAAATGCTATTTCAGAAAACTTGGTTAGCGAACATAGAGTGGAATGATGCATTACCAGAAGACATTTGCGCCGAATGGTTACGGTGCAGAGAAGATATCAACAATATCAATCAAATCGAGTTGCAAAGATGGATAAACACAGAAGAAGGAGCATCAGTAGAGCTTCACGGCTTCTGTGATGCATCAACGAAAGCTTACAGCTGTTCCGTGTACTGCAAGATCAACGAGGGACAGCAATCATCAGTTGTATTAGTCGCAGCCAAAGCCAGGCTTGTGCCTACAAGCAAAATCATATCATTACCCCGATTAGAGCTTTGTGGCGCTCAATTGTTGGCGAAATTGGTATCAAAGATTTTACCATGTTTATCAAACTATAATATCAAGGTGTATGGATGGAGTGATTCCACGGCAGTCTTAGGCTGGTTGAATGGAGACCCTGGAAGATGGAAAACTTTTGTAGCAAACCGAGTCAGTCAAATCACTGAGATTATGCCTGGAAATTGCTGGCGGTACGTGAAATCAGAGGAGAATGCTGCCGACTGTGCCAGCAGGGGCCTATCAGTATCACAGTTGAAGAATCATCTATTGTGGTGGAATGGACCAACATGGCTTGCCACCTATAAACCTGAAAGCGAGAAGTCACAAGCATTTTGTACAAGCATAGAAGAAAAGAAAAGCAAGATAGCTGGCGTAGTAGTACGAGAAGAGAAAAAAGACAAGCCAATTGTACAGCAACTGTTAGAAAAGCATAGCTCACTTTCAAAAGCAATCAGAATATTAGCGTGGATATTACGATTTGCAGATAAAAAGGCAAACAATAAAGCATATCTCACATTACAAGAAATAAATAAAGCTAAAAACATCATAATAAAGCATGTGCAATACTCTGAATTTTCTACAGAGATAAAGGACTTACAAACAAATAATAAAATCAAAATGTCAAGCAATATTTTAAATCTTCGTCCATTTATTGATGGACAGGGAGTTCTTCGAGTTGGGGGAAGATTAAAAAACGCTCATATGAATGATAATATGAAGCACCCCACTATAATACCGAGCAAAGGGAGATTAACCGAATTAATCATCGATCAAGCGCATCTCTTGACCTATCATGGCGGTCCAAAATTAACATCAGGATTTGTACGGCAAAGGTATTGGATAATCAAAGCCAACAGCACCATTAAAAAGCAATTACGTTCATGTGTTACGTGCAGGAAATATAATCCGAGCAAACATCAGCAAATAATGGGGAACCTACCTGCTGCGAGATGTAATCCTTCCCGGCCATTCCATCATACTGGCATCGATTACACTGGCTTCGTAGATGTCAAGGCCAACAAAGGACGAGGTGTGAAAACCACCAAAGGTTATATCGCTGTCTTTATATGTATGGCCACTAAAGCCGTGCATCTGGAACTGGTTTCCGATCTATCAACAGCAACATTTTTGGCAGCTTTACGTAGGATGGCAGCTCGACGCGGAACCCCGCGGTTTATTTACAGTGACAACGGCACTAACTTTGTCGGCGCTAAACGACTACTTCAAGATGCAGCCGCTATGAACGAGATTTCTGACATGGAGATAGATTGGGCACTTAATGTGCCGACGTGGGCATCTGCCGGTGGGCTCTGGGAATCAGCGGTAAAGAGCCTAAAATATCATATCAAAAGAGTAATCGGAGAGCAAAAACTCACATATGAGGAATACAATACTATATTGACGCAGGTGGAAGCATGTATGAACATGAGACCATTGTGTCCCATGTCAGAAGATCCAGAGTCTCTTGAATATCTGACTCCAGCACATTTCTTGACCGGTGGACCCACCTTATCATTATATGAAACAGAATCAGATTTACGCACTCGATGGCATTTAATGCAACAGATATATCATGATATATGGAAGAGCTGGCGTTCCGATTACCTTACACAGCTGAATTCTAGATGCAAATGGAAGCAGGAAAAAGGTAACCTGAAAATTAATGACGTGGTATTAATTCATGATGCTAACTTACCAGCAGGAAAATGGAGCATGGGTAGAGTGGTGGAACTTCATGCTGGCAGTGATGGCTTTGTAAGGGTTGTCACGCTAAAAACAAAAAATGGATTCTTAAAACGCCCCATCACAAAATTATCAGTTTTACCAGTCAACGGGGAGTACAAAGAAGCAAATAAACAAGTACCAATACCTCAAACAACATCAAACATCGATCATTCAGACACCAAGCAGACACCCAGCGCACGTCCTAGAAGAGCGTGCAGAAACAAACGAATTAATTTTATTACAATGGCCACATCAGCGATATTCTTTTTCATGACACTAATATCATTCTCATATAGCTCATACAACGTTCATCCATTGGCAGAAAACAAAACATTATATTTTGACAAACTATCAGATATGCATATCATACGGGATCAGTGGAAACTAGTCGTTTATTTTGACATGGAACCATACCGAGAAGGTACTGCAGCACTATTAAAATATATCACATATCTGGATTACATGTGTAAACAGATAAAGGGCCAATACCATTGCAATGGAATCATATGGCAGCTACGTCATGGCTACGCGGAGTTAGAGCACTCGAACGGAATGTTACTTGGTCAGCAAACTAATACACAAACACGCGTCAAAAGAGGATTCATCAATGGCATCGGATATTTAGCAAATAGCCTGTTTGGAGTCTTAGACCAACATTTTGCTGAGCAGTATGACAGAGATATCAACAACATCAAAGAAAACCAACAACATCTTGCTTTGCTCTGGAAAAACCAAACTTCAGTTGTAGAAGCCGAATTTAATGTTTTAAAGCGCATGGAAACCGAGATGCAAAAGCAACATAAACTTATCAATCAAAAGTTACTAGACGTAGAGCATGTTCAGAATAATTTGGCCTCGGAAATCGAAACCATAGCTATTATCAGCGACTTTACCGTATCAGCTGTAATCGCTAATAACATACTGTCTCAACTCAGCAAAATTCAGGACGACTTAATGTCTACAGTTACCGATACTTATAACGGTAAGGTAAATCCTCATGTATTAACTACAACTCAACTAAACCATGAGTTAAATATCATTATTGGAAAGTTATCTGACGACTTGACCTTACCGATTGATAGTGATCAATATTCTAAAATATATAGTTTGTTGAGAATCAGAGCTCGCATGTCACCTAACAACTTCTTATTTGAGATCAAAATTCCTCTTATCACCAGAGATGTATATGAAGTATTTAAGATTATTCCCATACCGCAACAAATAAACAATGGTATGGTCAGCAGCATTATGCCGATATCACAATACGTAGGTATAAATTTCAAAAAGGATGGACTTTTAATTTTGACGGAATATGATATCAGTACGTGTTTACATAAGGAAGACGTCATGTTGTGTAAAACTCAACGGCCATTAATACAATTTCATAATGATGAAGATCTATGTGCCACCGGTTCAAACAAGAAAATCTGTCTAACTTCTGAAACAATTTGTAAAAATCAGCTTGCAGAAACAAATAAACTAAATCAATATTTATACTTTTGTTGCGAACGGTGCTACCTCAGGTTGCTTTGCGAAGATAGGGTTACACCTTTACAGCTGACTCGCGCCGGGTTACTCACGGTCAGCTCTGATTGCATAATTAAATCTAAAGAATACACAGTTTACACACACAAACAAGCAAGTAGCATGATTCATATCAGGCCAGACATGCAGGCGCCGGAGATAGCTCCTATTAATCATCTGATCAATGTCTCTATGCCTAACATTTCGATCACAACGTCATCAGGTGTATATAATCAGAAGGAGTTGGAAAGAATCAAAGAACAAATAGATATTATGAAGCAGACTACCCCACTGAAGGAAATTTCCTCTCACGACATCCACCACTACGCGTTGATATACGTACTCGTAGCAGTGATAATCATTATCATTATCATATTCGCGTGGAGAGTAGTCATAAAAAGAAGACAACGACAGCGTACACCAGAGCCGTCAGTATCAATGGTGGTGACAGATACCGTTGCGCCACCTGCGTCGTCGTCGGCGATCCCGCGTCCAGCAGTCCGCAGCAGTAACAGCAGTGTTAGTGAAGTGGTTTGTGATAAGTTAAAGTGTAAAAGGGCAATCAGTGATCCGGGCGCGAAAACCCGTAGTGTTAAGCGTGTCGTGAGTCGTAGTACGTCGCCAGTACTGCGCTCTATTTTTACTGTGACGGGACCTAAATAACAAACTGAACTTTAAATAGGCAGTTATTGGATATATTTCTTAACACAGTACTTAGTATTTCAATTATTTTATCAACTTATTTTAATTTACCTAACAAAATATCGTTTATATTTTATTTTAATAACATAGGTGATCACATTACTATTGTATAGTGCATCATAATCATAATACGTTAGTTTAAGCAAATAGTGGAATCACCTTGTATCATCATCATCTTCATCTTTCATTATCTATCAACCTCTCCTGCCCGGGAGCATGTACGGGAATCCGTACATATTAGCATTTTACGCGTCGGCCGATAGTCAGCAAATTTCATTTTATTATAAAATTAAATTAGTTCGCAACTGGCTTTCTACCGCGCCGCGCGTTCTCATCATCATTACACTATCATTAAGTTTAAAGTGAACAATAAATAGTATTAATCAGTTATTAAGACTTTATCATTATCAATCACATCATTAAAACGGTGTATTCCCATACAGGAAATCTCATTACGTCGACTCGCTCTAATATTTCGTAGTGTTGTTGTAGGGATGGTTGTAGGCTGAGGTTGTAGGTATTGAAATACCCATATACTTACTTATACATTTTTTTTACGGAAGTGGTTGGAAAACAAGCTCAGGAATATGGATCATTTGATATTAGGTGATTAGCGTCGACTATGGAGCACATAGATTCTAGGGTCCCTGACCCGTTGCCGACCTATAACAGGAAAAGACAGGATATATATATAGCGAGAAATAGTATAAGGAAGGAGTTAGATTTTTTTTATACCACAAAGGTGGCAAACAACAATTTCGGATATTTCACTCTTCGAACGAAATGCATTGCTGCTTCACATCAATATTCTGTATAAGGGTGGTACTTCACCGGTCGGGCTAGCCTATTTCATAAACGCCCACTCCAAAGATTGTAATGAGAAGTATTTAAATAGAAAAATAATCATGTATACATATGAAAATGTTTTGTCTTGACCGTAGAGACCTGAAATTTGGGTGTGTGATGTAGGCAACCGATAAGAAAGAATTTTTTGAAATTCCCACAGGATAGCGGGATAAACGCAAACGAAGTTGCGCGGGTTTCTCTAGTTTGTCATAAAATATAAGATCGTCGAGTTAGTATCTCATAACACAAGTTTCGAACTTACTTTGGGACTAGCTCAATCTGTATGAATTGTCCCTATATATTTATTTTATTAAAATTATTTTTAAATTCTTACGCAAAAAGAGTTTGTTTGGGCTTAATATTTGACTTGTGTATCTGTATGTGTTTCTGTACCAGAGTACTACCCAGTTTAACTCTGAAGGGAAATGACAGGGTGGATTTTGGCGCCAACTCGATTGCCTCAACTTGATATGGTATTTATTTGTTACTTATACTTATTAAACGTTATGGATATTTCAAGATTTGCTATCTATATTATATAAAATTCAAAGTATCCTGACTTATCTATATATCAACGTAAGTATCGCAGCCCAAACCGATGGGTCTAGAGATTCCAAATTTGGAATGTAGGTTCCTTACGGCGTCTAGGGGTGTACTAAGAGAGGATTTTTCAAAATTCCCACGGGAAAGCGAGATACAAACGAAGTTGGTAGTCTCAAATAATTGAAAATATGAATAGGATCACTAAGATTATTATTAAATTCACGATTTAACAAAACACTGTTTAGTTTGTCACGAAACAAACAAGCTAACAACATACGTGTGGATGAAGTTAATTTTGTTTTTGGCCATTATAATATCATATTGGGAAAATGCAGCCTGCCTATTATGTATTTATGCTCTTTGGCAAACATTATAATGTACCTAATAGGTAGTGATAGTAATTAAGGAAATATTGTTTTTTCATGAAAAAGGCAGAAGAGAAATAAGTGCTGAAACTGATGTGGATGGAAATAGTAGTAGACATCTCCAATCAATAATAGTTCCCAACTAAATATTTTTAAAAGTTATGTCTCCTCTATTTGTTCATCATCATCTCAGCCACAAGAACTGCTGGACATAGGCCCCCCAAACGTCTCCAGTGCGACCTACGCTATTTGTTCGTAGACGCTTGCCATACCGGGTCACTCACGCGTTGCCAACCCCCCCAACTGGAGCTCTGGAGAAAGGTCTCCAGGTGAGTAAAGACTCACCGTAGGAACACAACATGGCCGAGACCAATGCTATGTGGCTACGATCTTCTGTAAGGTGGAGGTCCTTCCCCAGACGGGCTGCTCCGATAACCAAAGTAACCAAGTGAATTATTTTAATGCAAAAACATATAGTCTGCTCGCGATTTGTCCGCCTCACAAGGCCGTTCCTAACCCTTCCTCCAAATCTAATGGAAAGGACGTAAATCTTATTGTCGCTTGGCGCGTTAGTTGATATTGTTTCTATGGGATATATCTATATAAAAATAAAATTACTGTTTGTTTATGGAAAAAATAGTGCACAATATACACATTTCTTTATTTTAGTTATAATTTTTTTTTCTTGTTTTTCAAATTATTAATTAATAAAAATATTACAGTATTTGTTCGTTTTGACTTTTGACAGATGTTAACAAAATTACAGGAATTTATAAACGAATAAACTTTTATTTATACCTAATCAATACGTGAGTACAAAAAAAAATGATTACTTATGATCTCTTTAAAATATGCTAAAAGACGAACAAGTAAGCCAAACATACATGTAGCGTTTCCAAATATTACTCCAACACTTTCTAATATCAAGCACAACCACAGACAAATATTATACTACATTTTATGGCTTAGAACAGTTAGACATTCGCAATATTCGTAAAGACAAAAAATATTCAAGGTCAGCCAACAACCCTTTGCTACTCAAGGGATGAAATGCTATATATACATACTCCATAGACCAACTATCTGAACAAATGAAAGGATTCAAAATATTTACTGTTTGGTTGGGTTACGTTATCTCCAGCTTCGATGTGCTTCTAAAGGCATGTTAAGCATTTGCATTTGATGGATTACAGTCGTAAAGTGTGTGGCCAGGCGGCTTGAATGCTTTGGTTGCAGCTAACCCACATTGGAGCAGCGTGGCAGAGTATTCTCTAATCCCCTTCGAATGACGGGAGACCCATATCTCTAGCAGGTATTAGGATTATTATGGTATGGTATGGTATATCTAATTATATTTCGCTCAAAGTTCGCTTTGGTTATCGTGCGTGCTGCATAAATACGAATAGTTGGTCAATGGTATTCTGTCTAGATCTAGAACCTGCATGTGCCACGTGGTATGACTGTAAAACTCAAACGTTTACGCGACATAGGTATACATACATATACTCCGATTTATTAGTTTCAAATTGAATCTATGAAGAAATCTATAAAAAACACTTTGACAAAATGCTTTCCTTTTAGATTTTTTCCAATTCTCATAATTTAGAGCACTTATAATATATTTTAGGTATCTATCTATAGGATATAGATCTAAAATATCTAAATGTTTACATTAGTCGCTCATTCATAGAGCAAGAAAAAATGCGACACCCAAACTTAGTAGTTAAAACTATTAACTATACTTTTTTGTTTTTATAAAATTATCTATTAAATATCCACATAACGAATACTAAATCGATAAATTACCAATTTACTAATTAAAAGGCTTAATGAAGGTACACAAACAGCATTAGCTGCCATGATTGTCACAGAAGATGGAGGCAATGATCGCCACAATAAAACTTTTATTAAAACATTTGATCTGACAGCTCCTGTCCACGAATGAAATTTAAAAATCTCTGGTGGCTAATATCTAAAACGATTATTCCTCATCAATCGACATTTTGTCTGTCATCAATCGAGCCGTAACGAGTGGCGGGAAACAGTGGGACTCGATAATGCGCCATTTCGTGGACCCCGGTCGTAACAAAATGGCGGACTAATGTAGCCGCTAAATAACACAGAATGTTTTAATGATGGAGTTTTGGACAACTTTTTATATTCTCAAATGAGATAAAGGGAAAATACATTTTACGATTTCGTGTCGTAATTGAAAATGGGGGTTTGTTTGTAGTTTTAATCTATGGTTTTATGGCGTCATTTGACAACGTATTATTTATGCTGTCTATTATTAAAGTTTTATTATCTTCTATATGCCCGCGTCAATGATATGCCGTAATCTAATAATTTAATAACTAGATTTGTCACTATATGACGACAGTGAAATTTGCTACTCAGATCTAAATAAAGGCACAACTTTTCTTTAACGTTTACAATAACACTGTAATGTTATGTTTCAGGTCGATGTAAGTAAGTGTCTGTAATGTTAAAAAATAGAACATTTCATTACGAGTGCGGAAAGCCTGTCATTGCAAAGAGTTCCGACATTCGGAACAAGTTGCAATGACGGTTCCGCACGTGTACTGAACAACTATTTTTAATACAATTGCGAAAAAATTAAGCAATTTAATTACTCATTTTGTACAACAAACAACTAAACTCGCAAAGAAAATTGAAAATGGCGCCAACCGTAAAAGAATTTATGCAGAGATTTTTTTTGTTTTCATCACCCATTCTAGGTAGGCAAAGGGAACTATGCCCATACAGCCAAGTCTTCAGTAGATATTTTTTATTGATATAAAATGAAAATGAAATTTAATGAGATGAAATGAAATGAAACCTAACCCAACTCATTGAATCAAATCATTAAATCTGATATTGAACCAAATTAGTAGCTTCTTTTTAGAAATACTTGCATGAATCATAAAAACTTCTATGATTTTTTTTGTAAAAACTTCGTGGTTGAATTTTTCTTTTTAATAGACATTAATTTTGACAGTTGGGAAAGAGAACGCACGAGTGCGGAAAAGGTAAAGAAAAAGCAACCAACCCAAACGGGTTACTTACTAAGCCTTCGTTTTCTGTCTGTCACCTAGCTGCCTTGCAAAAATTTCATTTAAGCAATAAGGCCGCCTTGTTGCTTATACACTAGTTTGTAACTTTTACTGTATCACTTTTTTGTGTGTAGCAAATAAAGCTTATTCTGTCTATCTAACTTATCTCATGAACCGTTATTAGACAGTCGAAATTTTCACTTTTTTTAAGACCCTGATTTGTGAACTTTTTATTATGACTAATATATTTATGACGCTGGCTGAAAATGGAAGTTTGTCACATATATAACATTAGTAAAACTTAATACAGTCGATAAATGACCCTCATCCCTTAGTAGCTGCATTAAATGTCGGAATTATGCTAACAACTATAATCAAAGTGGGTTGAGCCAGACACGGGGGTGGTTTCCCATGAAAATATGTTTATTTGACATAAATACTTTGAACCACTTTGTTTCCGAAATGGTGGTAGTTTGTAATATACTAGCTTTTTTGCCCGCGACTTCGTCTACGTGAAGTTCCGGACCCGTTCCCGTGGGAACCACATCGAATTTTGGGAAAAGCTATAGCCTATGTCACTCCCTGATAATGTAGCTTTCTACTGGTAAAAGAATTTTTGAAATCGGTCCAGTAGTTTCGGAGCATATTCAATTCAAAAAAAGAAACAATCAAATCTTTCCTCTTTATAATATTAGTATAGACAATGTTTTTTTATATAATTAGAAATAATATTTAATGATAAATATTAATATGACTAAGAGAAAGCGCCTGTGAAGACCCTAGTCTCTGTATTTTTTTATATTATATAACAAGCAAACAGGCAAGCGGTCCACCTGATGGGAAGTGGTTACCGCAGCCTATAAACATCAATACCAAACATAAACAAATTAGATTATGTAATAATCTGACTTCGCCCGTTCGAAAATACCAGCGTAAAAATACTTAATAATACCTCGTAATAGATTCAGTACTTTATTAAACAGGTAATAATACAAATAAAATATTTTACGTTTCTTTAAAAATTAAACTATACCGATTAATATAAAAATTTAACTAACACAATATTAAGTCCTTGTAGCAGCAAGAATTTCTTTTAGTAAAAGAAAATGTAATGTTCGGTTAAGGAAAAGTCTTGATAGCGTAATAAACAAAATATAAACATGGAAATAAGGATTATTTATTATTATTGTTTAAAGGAAGAGAAGCCGGAATGTCTAAAAAACCCCCCCAATTAAAAATTAATTTATAAGTTTATAATGTTACACTACAAACATAATTAATACCATAATGCTCAGCTTCCTTGAGGTGCACAAACAGTGTTGTTATGTTTTGTGCAAAATAACACACTGAATGTTCATCATATCAAACCATAATCATCCCACTGCTGGGATACGGGTCTCCCTTCAATCGAGGTGATTAAAGCGTACTCTGCCACGCTGTTCCAATGCGGATTGGCAGAGGCCGGTGTTTTCAAACCGCACTAAGGCCACCGACTTGGCTAAACGACTGTCATTCATCGACAACAGCCGGGATCTATAGCATAACGTGCCCTCCGAAGCAAGGAGAATGTAAACTAACACTGAATGTTATTATTTGTTAAATAACTTTTTATAACACCAATGTTAGCACCTTGATAAGTACCTACGTATCAGAAAAATTGCTGTCAATTTTGCTTAAAAAAATTAACTGTCATGTAATAGGAAGTTATCAGGAGCATGAAAGCGACCCTAAAATCAGTAAATTATGTACTAGTATGGATCAATGAAAGAAGTAACCAGGGCTGTTTTGATTCAAGTTTTCAGAATACTACGTAAAGAGAGGTAGGATAATCCGTTCCGCATCTTTCGCAGCCCGTATGGGGAAGGACCTCCACCTTACAGAAGATCGTAGTCAAATAGCATTGACCTCGGCTATGTTGTGTTCCTACGGTGAGTAAGGTCTCCAGAGCTCCACTTTGGGGGATTGGGAGGGTTGGCAACGCGTGAGAGATACCCCGGTGGTATAGCAAGCGTGGTATAGGCTACGGTGGTGCTTGTTTGCCAACTTTGTGGTATAAAAAAAGAGATTTATTCGAAGTTTTATTAATCAAATAGTATTTTTAAAATACAAAGTTTTATAACGATGCTCATATTGTCATAAAAATCTTTGTTCTTAGTTGTCTACCCTGGTTACCTCATTCATTGGGTGACTGTACCTAACAGTTGTTTAGAAGTTTATTTTTAAAACATTCCCACTACAATTAGCTACCCATTGATAATTAATTGCCAACGGTGTTAGGTCAACGTGGATAGAATTCTATTGTGAACACGATTGAAAGATCGTATGTAGAACAACTGTGTAACTATCGGTAAATTGCACAAACATATTTTAAAGTTATGGGAACATTAAATTATTGCTGTCACTGTCAAATTAAGAATGAGAAAAAGAGAGCTTGATACTTGTAGCAGCATTAAGTTTAAAATACATTTGTGCAATTCAGTGACTGTCAAACTAAATAAGATAAGTAAAAAGAGGTCGCTTGAGACTTAGGAATCGGTTTTACCACTCCTGAATAACTTATCTATAAAGTAAATCCATTCATGTATATTTAGAAAACTTGCTTTTTCATATTTCCTGCCATGCATCTCTTTCATTGACTGACTGTATGAGTAGAAAACTAATCAGAAAAGGAACAGTTTTACACTTTACACTCTCGAAATAAAGTTTTGAATCTTAATTTATTATCTTCAGTCGAATATCTTCAATCAACCCGTATATCATTGACTTGTCTATTTTTTTAAAAGCAAAAATGCCGATCCACATTACTGACGTCGTATTCAGCCTACGGTTTTAGGTCAACATTGTCCAAACGCCTCGTGCGATGAACTATGAGTATTATCGCACAGTTGCGAAACCTAACGTAAATTACTGGCCGCGAGATTGCATCTCTACATCACACAAAAAAAAAAGAAAATCAGAACCATAGATTTTTTTTTATTTGTTTACGCATTGGCCAGTGTGCCATCCGCCTGAAGAACCAATAATTATAAATTATCAATTGTCATTCGAACGATTTACTTTTAGAATCTCTAAAAAAGTTATGATAGGGATTTAAAAAGTATTACATTTTGTTTTTAATTTATAAGTGGCCATTTACTGACCTAAAATTAAAATGTAACGAATTCGAATATGTAGCCTAGTAGGATTTTGTACTTGATGACGTAGCCCTATGACATAGTACAACGGTAGACATGTTTTATTAACATTTTATGGATTTAATTTTTGTAAAGTGAATTTTGCATCTCATGAATTGCATGAAACCATTTTAAAGTTAATAACATATTAAATTATATCACTGGGAAAACTACACAAGAAAATATAGAGATGACTTGAAACTGAAAGTAAGAATTACAGCCATTTTCTCAAATGCATTATAATTTTAATTCAACATTAAGTACCTATCTAGCTATTTCTTGTTTTCTTCTTTAGATTCACAGTGATAGCACATAATAAATAATAGTAGTATCATTAACATAAAAATGCGTTTCAGAAACTATCTGTTAGAGAAATAAATTTTATTTCTCATCAGCTTCAAATGAGTTCTTTCAAAACTTATCTTCTCATTTGTAACACATGACGTTAGTTACTCAGTATTTTCTGTCAATAAAATTTTAAATTAGAAACTATTATTTGATGTGTGGGCGTAAAGTCTGCGGTGCATCGTAAAATGTCTTACGCTAATGAAATCGAAGTTTCAAAACTAGATGTTAAAAGTTTCTCATGGTGTTATACGAACTTATAAAATGTGCGCTTCTTCGGTCGCTGACAGAGATTACAGCCTGTAAAACATCCTCACAATAGACTCACGTGTCCGGTACAAAGGTAGGAATCCGCCCGCGACTGTGCTTTAGACATAATTTAATGCACGCTTTTTATTTTGTCATTAACCTTCGAGATGCTCCGGTTTCGAATCGGCAACGTTTATTTTTGAAACACGGTTACGCGCCGCGGTGATTAGCAGCTAAACGGCTAACACGCTAAAGGCACAAATGAATGGAGCTCACATCCACGACACCACACACCGGCCCCGGCCCGCCCGGTTCACTGTTGACCCGCGCTCATTCAAAAAAAGTTGATGAAACTTGAAAGCAAAAACAAAAAGTAATAACGCGTATGTTTTGGAAACTTGCGAGGTTCGGCGTTGTGGGGCTGCGGGCGCGGGCGACGCGCCGAACCGTTCGCGGCGACTGACGGCCTCACTGAAAAGTTCCTTACGATAAATACACACATACAGGCCCGATGTGCATTCTATTTATAATGTTAAGTTGGGCGTGCGGCACGCGTGCACCGCGCGTCCACTGCCTAACATTAACATCGTCATATTTAAAGTTATTAGGTCACCGGTAAACGGCCGAATCCATTCTGCCAATTTCTCTGCTAACCCGCATTGGAGAAACGTGGTAGAGTATGCTCTAATCCCCTTAGATTGAAGGGAAACCTGTGTCCCTGCAGTGAGATGATTATGGGTTAATATGATGATGATACTGTAATTGTTAAAAGGTGGTGCCTGGGCTGTTTGTATACAGTTTCTTGCTGCGTGTGTTATTAGTTCAAGGAATCAAATATTTTATTTAGAGGTGCCTTCATAGGCACTTCCTCTTGCTCGTTTCTCGTCTAGTTATACTTATTGTGTTTTTATATCTTTATTCATATTCCGATGTCTACGGACCAACATCGTAGCGCCGCAAGGTGCCCCGACAAATCGTGGACACCTTTTCATCGTCATTACATGTTTCCATGATAAGAGTATTTATTTTTGTTAAATTTGATTATTATTCTATTAATTATGGAGCTACCTCATATGTCTTAAGATGCACCAAGACTGCATTACAAGTTACACCTCGATAGCTTGGAAGGCCTCCAACAACAGCAAAGAGCTTAACAACGTCGCGGAGCCCGGCTGATGGATGGTTTTATTTTCTTAGATAACATATTTCATTACAGTAAAAACTATAAAAAGAGCGATAAATATTGTAGTTCGACATGATACGGATTTATCTAACAGTTTCGGCCAGAACAAAGCGGTAAGTTTATATTTAGGGCGTATGTGAAAATTGTTTAAAAGTCCGTCAAACGCCTGTCGGCTGTCAGCGGCTGACAAATGTGACGCGACTGAATGAAATTAACAATATTATCATAGCAACTCATATCATTTTTTTTTATTAACACACTCGCTTCGAGTTTCTTGGGGCTGAGATCTCTTTTTAAAACACTTTTAAAACGACGAAATAAAGAAAGTAGTTCTTATGTATAATCAGGCACAAGTTATGCTCGCGGGTTTTTTATAACAGTAAGATGGCTAACAAGCATACGGCCCGCCTGATGGTAAGCTGGTTTTACCCGCCAAAATTCCGTTATTCCCGTTCCCGGGCTGATCCGTGATAAAAACTATTCTATATGAATCATAATTACCCGTTGCAAATCTGTTGTCGTTATTGCACAAACATCCATACATACAAACTTTCGCATTTATAATATTAGTATTTTTATTTATAAATAATTGTTGCTTTATACACAGGTTTTACCTAGTTATGGCGCCAGGGTTCATATTATAATAGTTATTAAGTATAGTATAAATTGTGTACCTACTTGCTCATATACTGTGCCTATTAGTGCAAGAAATAATTATTGTGAAATGTGCCAAATTGTTTTTTTGAATAAATGGTATTATAATTAGCAGTGGCTGAGTAAGCGGAGTTACAAATTACATGAAGCTAGTTAGGACATATCACACGTATTTCGAAACAATTTCTTGGACGCGCGAAAATACGCATGTCCAAGAAATTTTTATTTCGAAAGAGTATGTTTTCGATGGAAGAGAGTGGATGACTGGTGTTTTCTATCACCGCCTTAACAAACAATTTATAATTGTGACCACCGACATTTTTTTTTAATTTTAATTTTCGATTTCCCCTTAAAAAATTCTGGCTTTTAAAGTTCACTGGACTTTTATAATATGGCAATGGTGTATGAATGGTAGGGATTTTTTTATACATAAAAAATATTCCAGCTTAAAACAGAATTAAACGATACATATAATTATATTATATGGTATTTTGTCCCGATTCCGGTGGTAGAACTGTTTGGTATCGGAGGTCACCAAGTTTAAATTATTATTTTTTTAATTGGTCATATGTCATACTTTATCGCCAACAACCTTTCGAAGAAATTACATTAGTTTTTATTATTTTCTTCCAAATTAAATAAGATATTGTTGTGTACAAAAAAAAATTCAATTGTACTTTCTTGAACGTAAATACAAACGTTATGATTCCTAGACACGTAAATTTTGTTGAGCACCAGATTCCGTGTGGACTACGGGCACAGAGGTAAGAATGGAAAAATAAATAGACAGAATATATAATAAATAATTATATAGGGACAAATTACACAGATTGAGCTAGCCCAAAAGTAAGTTCGAAACTTGTGAGAGATACTAACTCAACGATACTATATTTTATAACAAATACATGTATGTAGATAGACGTCCAAGACCCGAGGCCAGTCAAAAAAGGTTCGTTTTTCATCTTAATCCATTTGGGATTCGAACCCGGGACGTCATGAAAAAAGTCATGAGGTCGTCGGAGAAAAGATTACTAATGAAGAAGTGCTGCGGAGAGTAAGGGAAAAGAGAACTTTGATGAAAGAAAAAACTAGGAGGGGAAAACTAGTGGGGCATAAAGACATAGACACGACAAGTTAGAAACACTTTAGAAGGTAGGATAGAAGGTAGAAGAAGAAGGCGAATTTGGAAAAAGCATGGATCAAGTAATAGGAAAAGTCAGGCGTCTTGTCTTAAAGAGAAGTGAAGGATCTGGCACAAAAGAGAGGTAAACCGGAGGTTGCCACACCGTCTAGACTCTAGGCGGTGTGGCAACCTCGGTTTATTAGACTCTAGAGCGTGACTCTTTTTAAAGAGACGGGCACGAAAACATTTACCTCCAGTAACTGGACACTCACAGCATCTGTCAAGTGACGAAATTCAGCGTCGCTCACCTTACAAATTGCCGTGGCCGGTTTAAATAGAGCGTGCTAGTAACAATGATGTTTATGAAGTTTAAATATAGCTTATGAAATGCACGCTAATATTATAAAAGCTAGTTTCGCTCAACGACAAAACGGGGTACTTTCTTTTTCCATACTAATATTATAAAGAGGATAGATTTGATTGTTTGTTGTTTGTATTGAATAAGCACCGAAACTACTGATTGATTTGAAAAATATTTCACCTTTGGGAAGCTACTATCCCCGGGTGACATTGGCTATTTTTTTTTTATTAATTAGGGATAATTACTAAAATACATGCGTAGTTTTTATTCTGGATATCAGCCTGAGAACGGTAATAACGGGATTTCGCGGGTAAACCTGCGGGCATCAGCTAGTAATACATATGACTTGGAAAATATAGGCTCAAGACAAAATAAAATGTAAAAAAATGTATAGGGACAATTCATACAGATTGAGCTAGCCCCAAAGTAAGTTCGAAACTTGTGTTATGGGATACTAACTCAACGATATTATATTTTATAACAAATACATATATAGATAAACATCCAAGACCAGAGGCCAATCAGAAAAAGTTCGTTTTCCATCATGACCCGACCGGGGATCGAACCCGGGACCTCCTGGATGGCGGTCTGGCGTGGTAACCATTACGCCACGGAGGTCGTCAAAATGTTCGTCACAATGTATAAAACTATAACTGTGTTAAAAATAAACGTAGCATAAGTTATACAATGTTTTGTCACTTTCACACTTCATTTAATTCTCATTAAGAGAGACAGTGACACAATAGTGAATAACTTATATACTTGTTATACTACGTTTATTTGTAACACTAATGTTTGTCCCGTACGGGGATTGGACCCGAATCGTTTGGCACCGGAGGTCGGGTCCCTACCAACTCACCCACCGGCTGTTATGATGCGATCCGGAAACCCAACTCCCTCCCTATTAATACTGTGGTAGCAATGATAGTGTCTGTGCCCTACCCTCTGAATAAACGTTTTAAATTCTGGTCTCTTCTATAAAACCCACAATAATCCCACTGCAGAGATACGGGGCTCCCGTCTATCGAAAGGGATAAGAGCCACGCTGCTCCATTGCGGAGTAGTAAAGGCCACTGTTTTCAAGCCGCCCCAAGACCACCGACTGTCATCGACAAGACAACTGCCGAAGAGAAAACGAAATCCCTCCAAACACTGACTAGGGTTGATGTGGCTTGACTTAAGTGTTCGTTTAAACTAGCAAAACACAAAGACGTCATCGAGCTCCTCATTAAAAAAAATAAAATAAAATATAATTGACTTTATAAAACTAGATAAAATTAAAAAAACGTATTTTTTAAATGACAAAAAAGGCCGTAACTGTTTTTTTTTTACCATTTCTTTACAGGGTAATTCAGCGACTGACACCACGAAGGATTGGAACCATGGTGTCAATCGCGGAAGGACTCTTTTTGAATTGACTGATTGACACCATGGTGTCAATCGAGTAACATATAATTGGGACGTAGTCGATTGACACATGGTGTCAATCACGGCAGGCGTTTTTTGACTTGCTTGATTGGAAACACGATTTTTTATTTTTTAAAATAATGGGTTTTTTTGTACAATCGGATAGAAAATACTTATTGAAATTAAAAAACATATTGGTATAAAATATTACTTAATATAATAAAATTATGTACAATTTTGAGATTTATATTTACCAAAATGATTAAATATTTTTCAAACAAATTAAGTCATTTACAGTCAATCAAGGACAATAATTTGTGAAGTTTTGACACAGTTATACCTACGTGATCTGTATGCCGATTTTCCAACCTTTTCCATATAAAAAAAATCAATATCGGAATTTCAGTACGAAAAAATAGAGTGAGACGAAAGATGTAATGAAGTTTCCCTTAAGTAAATAACAGACAATATCAATATTGCCATTGCTACCAATTTAACTTGACAAATAACAATATTTTAATTACTTACTGTCATTATCGATGAAATATGATTTAGTCCGCTTTGTAGTTCAAATTTTTGCTGTTTCTCCGAGATCACGAACAGAAATAGTACGATATCATTGAATTATTTGTTTGAATATTCTCAATTTCTTTTTAAATTTTTGACATGACCGATGACACACTTGACGAATGTGTCAAAAAATATTAAATCAAAAGCACCAAGGGTTTATCAACTTTGAAGAAAATTACCCACACAATACCTTACTTTCGACAATTTTAATAAAATACGAAAAACGTCTTTCATCAATCTTCTTAAAGAATTTTTATGCATTTGAAGTAGATTGGACTAACAAACCACGTTGTCCCATACGAACTTTGTCCCCTTTTTACCCCCTAGAGGTAGAATTTCGGAAAATCCTTTCTTATCGGAGGCGTACATCATAGAAAAAAACACACCTTTCAAGTTTCAGATTTTTAAGATCAAAGATTTGGGCTGTACGTTGATTCTCAGTCAGTCAGTCGTTCAGACCAAAACAAAATATGTTTAAATTTAAAAACGTAAGTTAGAAGTTAAAACTATTTAAAAAATGCAC
The DNA here is from genome assembly GCA_905163395.2 of Endotricha flammealis. Classification (NCBI taxonomy): domain Eukaryota; kingdom Metazoa; phylum Arthropoda; class Insecta; order Lepidoptera; family Pyralidae; genus Endotricha; species Endotricha flammealis. Next base: position 1,038,610 of record LR990855.1, on the reverse strand, counting down.
GCACTTTGACACTGACCGATTACTCAAAGAATGTCGCTACGGTATTGATGGGTTTATGTTTAATTTTTTTTGAAGTTACCACTATTAGAAATAAATTATATATAGGTAATTTAAAAAAAGCATGTTAGCACTCTTTTACGAAACTGTGTAGTTGCAATAAAATGTACTTGGTTCCAATCGAGCAAGTCAAAAAACGCCTGCCGTGATTGACACCATGGTGTCAATCAGTCAATTCAAAAAGAGTCCTTCCGCGATTGACACCATGGTTCCAATCCTTCGTGGTGTCAGTCGCTGAATTACCCTCTTTACCAGTGGTCATTTTCTTTTGTTTACGAAATGCAAAATAGTTATTGATCTCTGTCAAGATTCTTTGAATAAAAGTTTTGAATGTTTTTAAATCTTTGAATAGGAATGTGTGGAAAAAGGAGAGAACTTGCAAGAAAGATTTTGTCAGATTTTGACTTGCCCAGCATTGGGACAAATAGAGCTATATAAAAATAATATAACTTACTTTATCATTCTCCAAGACATTGTTGGCAATGGACGCCGGCACTCCGTTGAGGAGGCTAAGCCGCTCAATCTTCTGGCATCATACAGACTGCAGTGGAGCGTCTTTTTTACTATTTATCAATAAATCCGTCCAGTACTACAGTATATTTTCTAAAAGTAGATTTAAATGCATTTATGGCTGGCTATGTGTGTGAATTAAAAAACTTTTTCAAATTTAAATGTTTATTCAAGTATAGCAAGCTGTGTTTGTTGTGTTTAGAAATCCTATAACTGTAAGTAAAGATTACACTGAGCTAATGACCTTTTTGGATGGCTGCAGCACAAATGAGCTGTTTATGCGTGTCGTGCTCTTTTAAAAAAAAACTGTGTTAAATAGTGTTATTGTAATAGTGAATGTGTGTTTTTTTCTAAAGGAGAATAAAAAAGCATGGTAGTAATCCAACAAGGAAAATTATTATGGTTTACTTAATCTACTAGTTATCGAGTAGGTAATAGCCGACGAACTTATAAAATAAAGTTTATTTGTTAGGTACCAGTTTAATAGATTATGATGTGACATTGCACTCGACTGGAGGCAAGCAAAGCGTAGCAAATACGGAACCCTACAATGTGCGTGACCTGACACGCACTTGCCCGGTTTTTCAAAGTAGTAGCCTCTACCACTCATATAATAATATGAATAACCCTTCATATAAAACCCCGAATAATGGTATCGATATCTAATTCGATTCTAATGTTGACGTATCGCCAATACAACGATTATTCACTAACCAATCACTTAGTTCTGTCTTATGGAATTGCGGGTAAGGTCGCGGTCTAACGGATAGCGATTAGCGGGAATAAGGCTCGGAACAAAAGGGCCACCGACCACAGTCGCAAGTGGCGAGTCGCGGACATTGCTGTAGCGAGTGGCTGCCACGCGTTTGCGTCGAGTTTGAACTAACATGTATGAAAAATCGTGTGGCCGGTGGCCCGATTACGCCGACACTAACTCATAAACTGATAGTCAGATGCAGTATAATGTGTACCGAGAAATTTACGAAACTAGATGTAAAAACGTTTATTTTCATCTGTAAAATACATAACTAAATAACATGAAATTATTTAAAACTAAACTAACAATTAAAAATTAAAAACTAAACTAATAATTAAAACTAAATTAAATTACGCGACTAAAAAAAATTACTCTCATTTAGCCTCAGTCGGCCTTAAAAGCGTAACAAGCGATTAGTCGCCGCCAATAAGGCCGCGCGCTAAGTGATTGCCACACATTACACTTGATTATGGAATACGGCGTGGTCATCGCCGCCCGCACTCGCCCCAACTTGATTGGCCTCTGTATTACCCATCACGCCATTACAGTGCTAATAATGTAAATTGGCTTAGTGATAGGTTATTTCTTGTAAATAAAAATATAAGAAAATCACATATTAACAGAATCACTTTCTTTTCCCAATTGTCATTTTGCTTTGTTTCCAAAATGGTGGAAGTTTATAGAATAGCTTATTTATTTAATATCGTGCCCGTGAAGACCTACTCTGACGATTTCATTTTAAATTTTTCATTTATTTCGCAAGTACATTTAATTTTATTAGAATTAATATTTCTCGACAATTTTTTATCCGAGTCTTCCTAATCGTAATATACATATATATATAGTCATATCACATCAATATTACTATAAATTAAAACGTGAATGGCCTGTTGAGAAGAAGAAGAAAAGAGTAATTATTTAATACTAATTAAAAAACTTAAATTAAAATTTTCTAAAATCTCTATAAAGTAAAATAAAATAGAAAAGAGCTGGTGATCTTCAAACGGCTGAACAGATTTTCATGAATCATAGCTAAGAACACTACCGCACAGGTCACCTTTCAAACAAAAAAAATACATCAAAATCGCACCATCCGTTTGGCTGCTACGATGCCACAGACAGATCCACAGATACACACGTCAAACTAACACCCCTCTTTTTGGGTCGGGGGTTAAAAATACAAATAGTCGTAATTTAATATGGGATAGTTCGATCGACGCGAGAATATCTGATTGAAACATTTGTTTTCATTTTGTTTATTCCTTATATTTCCTACCGAATTATGTTTACACGAAGCATGTTTTTTTTTCACTACTATCGAGTTACAAGCGTTCATGTATAACCGCTTTACAGAACTCAATAAGTCGTGTGCTACGAAAGGTGCTACGAACAGCTACGACGTAGTACTGTCTTGGGTCCCAAGTTGGAATTTACCGCTACGATAAGATCTACGATCAGCTACGGCTTGCTACGGCGTAGCATTTAATCAAAAGGCCTCTGCCTGCATACGTGACGAGTTTTTACGCGGACGGGACGGGACGGGACGGGATGTTAAATATCGTTCCATTCAAAAAGTATATGAAAACGCATATGTAGCCGAGACACGGTAGTAACGTGGCCGTTTAGAACAAAACAGTCACGTCCAAGATATTATCCCGTCACGTATGCAGAGACCTTATAAGTATTCTGATTATTCAATAAAAATCAAAAATTTGACCGTACTCTGCCACGCTGCTCCAGTGCGGATTGGCGGAGACTAGTATTTTCAAACAAACTGAAGGCCACCGACTTAGTTTAACGACTGTCATCGAATGACAACCAGCCGAGACCGAGGCGGCTTCTAAGGTCAAAGTTGCTTAACTTGGGTGTTCATTTTAGACTGCAACACGCAGCGACGCGATCAAGCTCAATGGCATAGGAATGTTGACCAATTGCAACTGTCCTGACTATACTCAGCGGCAAATAGAAAATAAAACAGCGCAGGATTATTGTGTTGACCCGCGGGCTTCCGCGCTGATTGACCACTATAAAGATCACGATTTTATATGTTGATTCTACATCTATAATGTTTATTCAGCAACTCTTGTTACTAAGGCGTATTATAATTACAATTTTTTTTTTTTCTTACTTATTTCGTCCAAGAATATTTATTTCTATTTTAGTCGTGTCAATAAATAAATAATATTTTAATAAATTTTCAGCACTTTTTATTTATTTTTTAAGTATACAAAACTAAATTATTTTATTAATTTATTATTAATTATTTATTCAGATTAGCTACAACAATTTAGAAGCTAAGTGCATCGAAAAAACCATATAGAATCGCCAAAAAACGCACATCGTCGCGACTAAAAGTAGCTTCTAGTCTGAATGCCCTATGCAATCTTATCACAATAATTGTTCGGTATTTTTGTTATTATTTTTGGTAGATCCTTGATAATTTCTAACCAGTCTAATAGTCAAGACAAATGACAATTAAATAAAAAATTATATTAGAAATATATTTTATGAAGGAAGGAGCCCAATGCGATGGACTGGCCAGATTCGCAATGCCCTCGACACCACGACACCACTGTCCACGACGCCTTTTACTCTGCTACTGGTAGCCCTCTACAAAATACTATAGAAGACTAATACGCACAGCTTCGGAAGAATTCGGGCAAGACGCGACACTAGCGCCCCTACGGCATGAGGGCGGCATGAGGTGAACGATTTCAAAACTTTTGTGCGTTTTGTATGCAAAATGTTATAGCGCCCCTAGCGGCATGAGGTGAACGGAGGTTGCCAAGTCATTGTATGAGAAACGTCAAGAGCTGTGCGTATTAGTCTTCCATAGTATTTGCCTCTACCAGGCAGTCAAATAGTCCGCAACAAGGTACTACGTCAAGAAGATAATCACGACCCTCAGCATTGAGGAGACCGACGCGAGGATGAAGAGGAATCCACGACTACTACAATGGAATTGGGGTTACATATTTTTTATTTTATTTATTCAGATAAGTAAGTCACAGAGACTGTTGTTGCTTTCCACCAGCAATGTTTGTTATGTATAAGTATTTTTAGCGTTTTGTTTCGCATTCTGGTCAATAAAGAGCCAAAATAAATAAATACGACTTCGGCAAACGTTCACCCGTTAAAACAAATCGTAAAATGAAAAACTGGTGGATGCACAATACCAAATGCTTTAGGTATCGTTTATAGAATGGCGTCTATACTTAAATCTTCGTACTAATGTTCTTTCGGGGAACTGTAGTAATTGTATTCACTTTTTTTTATTCACGCATTTGTTACATCTAAAAGTGTCAATTTAAAAGTAATCCTTATCCTTACTAATATTATAAATGAGAAAGTGAGTTTGTTTGTTTGTTTGTTATTCCTTCACGGCTTGACTAAGCAGCCGATCATTATGAAAATTTGCATACATATTGTTAGGAGTACAGAGCCCAACATAGGCTACTTTTTATCCCGTGAAAGTATGTCGTTCCAATGGGAACATGTTTTTACTACTATAGATGCAGCTGCAATTCGCAATGCCCGGCCAACAGATGGCGCCACAAGTCGCGCTATGGGGTTGTTTTGTTGTCATCATAAAATTAAACGCGAGCGAAGCCGCGGGGATAAGCTAGTCTATTATATTTCGATTTCTAAACTATCGCATTTTCAACACATTATTATATCTAGACTAAATTGTAGGACATTAATGAACGTAAAATCTAATTGTTGTTAGTGGGATGTGATTTTTCTATGAAGCTTAGCGGAAAACGATTTTTTTAAATCTATACTCACATGCAAAGTATGGCAAGAGTTTTTCAAGCGTTTTAAAATTCAGTTTGTATGAGAAGCTGGACCATGAAACAAGTTTCGAAAGTAGCCAGGTTTAATGAATCTCCCAACTAACATTTGTTGCAAATTCTGTTGTACATTTAGACTATACAAATTTTGACAAGACCAAAGGTGATGTTGTCCTTCCTTGGTTTACAATTAGTGACAAGGATAGCAACACTTCTAGTCCTGTCAAAATTAGTTTAGAAAATAAATGTACAACAGAATTAGCACCATTATACTGTATTTTGTCTGTCGTAGTAAATAATTAATAAAAAAGACTTCAATGTCCACCGAGCAATCTCTATGACGTGCCTTTTTAATCACTCGACATTAGCCTCATTTTGTTGTTTGTACACATAAGTTTTCCCAAGAAGAGTCAATTGATACGAAAAATTAGGTTCGGAAGACAGTCTAATAAGACGCAAAAATATTATGTATTCCTCAATATGTCACACGGAGCTCTGTCACGAGTCACGACCCAAAAACGCAGGTGGGCGTCGTAAAATGACGCATAACTCGGATGCCATGGTTCTATACGGAGGCATCCTTACATTGTGATGCCAGTTGATAGAATGTAATGGTAATAGAACCAACTGAACCCTGACAGCGAGTTGTTCAAGAATATTTTAAAGTTAATGACTCATTTAGGTTGTGGTGTATGTCCAGAACAGACGGCGAAACACAACTGCAGCGTAAATCTCAACAACAACGTAACAATCGTTTATCACAAACAATTGAAACTAGTTTCAAAAGTGAAAAGAGTTATAAATGTGGGACGAGGTTACTACTATAATTTTTAATAGCGGCTGGTCCGGGTCCAAGACGAGGACCAGCGGGCCTAACATGCTTACACTCGAGATAGTTTCTCGCACGCGACAAAGCTTCTTCGCCAATAGCAACGCCTGTTTTGTCTACTGTATACATAACCGAGATACGCTATTGGCAGAGCAGAGCGAGAAAATTTTGTCGCGTTTGTCATGTTAGCCCGGCTGGACGCGTACGCAGTAGTCCCTAACCCCCCCTAAATGGTAAAATATATATTATAATCTTTTATTGACACAGAAATATTACACAGTACATTGTAAAAATAAGTAACCATAAAGTTAAGTAAAATTAATAAATTACACATTGGAGGGAATCATCTGACTCCCGAACTAAGGTATTCACCAGTATCGCAGGCGTCAGCGCTCTTCCTATGATCATGACTGATTTATGTATTCATGGTATCAAGCAAAAAAAACAAAGCTACAGTAATAATTTATAAAACAAAGATTATTCTCTAAAAGTATCTCTCTCGTGAGTGAAATAAAAATATAATAAATATATTTGACATACCAGCAACAGTGGAGAAATAATAGTGATGTCACAAATAATTGTTCTTTCAAAATAATTCATTGTTTACATTAAAATAGATAATGAATGGTTATAATAGTGTCGTTTATTTTCAAATAAAATACATCTTCATGGACATCAACAGCAGCCCTATTCATGGTCGACTATTTTTGTTTTGTAACGTTCGTTACGACTTGTTTTAATTTTTATTTAGATTAATTATCGTTTTGAGATTAAATATCCCGTTGAGTAGAATTATTAAATTAACTACTTTAAAAATGTATCCCTTTTATTAATAAAAAAACATATCTAAAAACCTGTTTTGTTACTGTTTTCTTAATCCCAAATTAACTATGCTTTTATTTTTTCCATTTTTTGTCCGGATGTATTTAACCTAAATTAGTCATTTTGCAATGTCTGTGGTTATTTCAAATTGATTAAAAAAATGCAAACCCAGATTTTGGCAATATTACTTTTCATGAAGCAACTGTCGTCATATTCAGAAATCTAGATTGTCTTTACAAATAAAGGTTTTTTTAAAGTTTTTCGTTGACTATATAAAGTTTTTCATCCCTTTCTTAATAAAAAATTAATAAACCAAGTTTTAACTAAAATTTGTTTTGCCATTTTCGCACTTCACTTTATCATAGGAGATACCTTTTTTTTCTTAAACTAGTCAAGAATATTATAGAACTAACCTGAAAGAACAGCGTGAAGGCGACCCACTGGTAGTACTTCCCGTACCGGCGGGGGGAGGTGCCGGCGCCGCGTACCCCTGGGTACGCCCCACCGGCCTCCCCCGCCACCGTGAAGGTCGAGTGGATCCAGCAGTAGGTGTTCAGGACATCTTCTGGTATATCCCTGATGAAATTAATAGTGTATAAAGCCATGCTTGTTTGCGTATATTACTTTTTTTTTCTGATTGTCTATTGCAAATACAGCATATTCTATCTATCTATGTATGGGCGACGGTGACTGCTGACTCGTCGACTTGTTTCTCTAGTATAATATATTTATTTATAAATTAAGATTAATTAGGGCCTTAAGACTAAAACACTGTAACCGACTCTATTAGATAATACTACGCTTCTTCACAGGATCCTATCAAGTCGAATTTGGTTTTTTTTCGAGAACCTGTACAAAGCGGCAATATTAGATCGCTTAATTTATGTACAATCTTATCCCTTTGTGTTTTTTTTTAAAGTTACAAAAAAAAAAAAAACTGATTTTCTCTCACAAACATAAAATATATTAATAGCGCCATCTACACGTAACGCTAACGAACTACCACAATGACAAAAGCGTGTCTCAGAAACGAACCCGTTTTTGACATGTGTTTCAGATACGAACCTCGTGTGGATGCAGTCTATGGGATTGCCAACTAGATGGCGCGTGGTTAGGGCAGCGCTGGCCGCCAGTAGAGCAGCCGTTGTCGCTCCGCAGTGCAGCCGAAATGCCACAGAGTCGATTTTAGGATTTACTCCTTGCTGTAATAATATAACAAGTAAAAAATCTAGGACTGTAACAGGACTCTAACATTACCATGAGAGGTTATTGTATTTCAAAATAGTCTGTAAATATCATCTCTTAACCACTTCACTTTAAAGACTACCCGATGGTCGAGTCGGCAATACTTTTATCTCAAGGGTCGTGCCTTCGAATCCAGCATAAGGCAAGCAACTTTATCTGCATGAACATGGCTAATTGTCTTGGTCTGGATGCATTCTATGTAGGTACTTATATTATATAATACCATAATTACAAAACGGTGTTTATAAATCATTTATGGTTTACTTATCATAAATCTAGACATATAAATAAATAAATAAATAAATTTATAGGGACAATTCATACAGATTGAGCTAGCCCCAGAGTAGTTCAAAACTTGTGTCATGGGATACTAACTCAACGATATTATATTTCATAACAAATACATATTATAGATAAACATCCAAGACCCGAGGCCAATCAGAAAAAGTTCGTTTTTCATCATGACCCGACCGGGCATCGAACCCGGGACCTCCTGGGTGGCGGTCTGGCGTGGTAACCATTACGCCACGGAGGTCGTCGATATATATAGATTATATAGACTAGCAAAATTCGCGCACCTTCGTTTGCATGTAATCCGCTTTCCCGTGGGATTTTCGGGAAATCTTTTCTTATAAGATGCCTACGTCATACAAAGAACACTGGGCTCTACAATCAGCGGTTTAGACTGGGCGTTACGTCAGTCAGTCAATCAGAGATACGTATGTACTCGATTTTCAGGACAAACCATTTTAATATGTATATGTTACCGGAAATGTATGTAATCCGTCATTGTATAAAATTCCTAGGAAATATGTAATTTTATGGCTTACATACATTTCCGGTAAAAAAAAAACATTTATACGTAGGTAGGTGTATATAGTTAAGTGTGTGACGTATTAAAATAGTTTAGTATGTCAATTGTTTTTTTTAAATGTGACAAACAAAGGGCTATCTTGCTCACCAATATAAAACGAGCGTTATAGCGCTCAAGATTGAGATTAGTTTTTAACAATTTTTATTACGAAAATAGTCCCGCAGATATTATATTTGGGTGATTCTTGGAAATGCGATTATTCGGTTGATTCCACTGGCTAGTTTTTTTTTTCAAAATATAATAAAACCTGGTACTACACGTAAAAATAGGCTAAACCTGAAGTATAAAATTTCGAATAGGCACTCATTTTGAACCTATAAATTCCAAGATATTAGACATTAAAAAAATCATGACCAGGGGAATCAATTAATAGTTACAGGGGAATCAAAAATCAATAACTCTGTACTTTTTTTAAAGAAATTGTAAGTTTTTACATATCAAAAATTACAAAATTAATTCTCAGTTATACATATCTAAATAAAATTAACAAATGTGAACATGTATTCTTCAATTTTTTATTTTTTTTATTTTTTATTAATTTATTGAACCACAAACATGTTTACAAAGAATTTCTTATATTTAGGGTAACAAATACTTATCTTACATTATTGTAAACACAATATCGATGGCTACTTATATAATAATTTTTATTACATTTTAAGTGAAACCCGAAAAATGAAGTTAAGTTATATGAATATGTGCGAAAGAATGTACGCATGTGTGTAAGAATGTGCGTGTGATAATTGATGGTAACTGTGTATTTGTTGTGTGCATGTGCGTGTGTGTGTGTGCGGAAACAAAACAAGCGAAGGTATGATTGTATCTAACGAAAATCTGGTTGCACGGAGAACAACGTACCCACTAACTCAGCATGAATAACAGTAGTTGGAGATGGCACTTTTGGTTAACGCATGAATATTATGATAATAATGACAAAAACAAATGCTATATCCTACCTAGTTTTGTAGATTTTTTTTAATTATTGAAATGAAATGAAATCGTTTATTTCAGAAATTAGACCTTCACATGCATTTTTTCTTGTCATTTACAACTTGTTTAAATAAAGAAAACAAACTACGTTATACACTACCTATATATTATTCATAATAATTTTGGTTCTATTTATTAATTTATTTGTTTATTTTTTTATTTACTAGCGTTAATTATATTTTCTTAATTCTTTAGAGTACCTATTCAAAATTTAAAAATATATAAATAGGTACATAATTAGTTCTAGACTAGTCTTTGGATAGTAAGTTATACAGTTCTTTTTTATATTTTCCAACACTACTTGCAAAAATATCCAGTTTATTAAATTTCTTATTGAAACTCTTTGCCATACGTTTTAATGGTGAACGTACTCCAGCATTAGTGCGGTTAGGGGAGACAGCAAATAGCGGGTTGTTCCGCGCAACACGCATCTGTGGACGTGGTGGCACTGTGTAACTCAATCTGTTAGTAATCTCTATGCAATTATATTTATTGTTACACAAGTCGTACATCAACATGGCTTCCAGTTGATTACGCCTAGATCTTAAATCCAGTAGTTTATATTTTTTTAATAGTAAGTTATATGTCAACTTTCTATGATGGTATTTATAATGAACACAGCGCAAATATTTCTTTTGGACCATTTCTAAAAGGCTATGATATTTTTCATAAATAGGATTCCATATCGATACGGCATATTCAATTTGGGGTCTTATTAGTGATTTTAGGAGATATATATTTGTGTTTTCATTTTTAAATTCGGTGGATGAACGCATATTTTGCGACGCAATTTTCAGATATTATTATCTACTTTTGTAAACAATCGTCTGACATAGGTACATAAATATCTAATAATCTATTGGTGTCGTAATCACATTCGTGTTCCTTGAGAGCACCCCATTTGTACAACATTATTGTCATATTCCTGCAATAAAAAAAGGAATATTAGGAAAATTGCGAAATTTTAGAAATGTTTTACAAAAATAAAGTTTAAAAAAATGTTACTTAATCCAGCTTAAGAACAACAAGGCGCCAGGCGAGGACGGAATCACAGCAGAGCTTCTGATAACGGGTGGTACACCGGTGCTTAAAGTCCTGAAGAAGCTCTTTAATTCCGTGTTGGTCGAGGGCAAAACGCTTGAGGCGTGGAATAGACGCGTGGTGGTTCTGTTCTTTAAAAAGGGCGATAAAACCATCTTAAAGAATTATACCACATCCATACGCTGCGGCAGATTGTACAGAAGACCGAAGAGTACAATCTGCTATTATGCTTAGCGTTTGTGGACTATGAGAAAGCCTTCGATTCGATCGAGACATGGGCCGTGCTACAGTCTCTCCAGCGATGCCGCATAGACTGCAGGTATATCGAACCTTTGACGTACTTATACAAAAACGCCATCATGTCAGTCCAAGTACAGGAACAGAACACGAAAGCAATCTCATTACACAGAGGCGTGAGACAGGGAGATGTCATATCTCTGAAACTGTTCACGACCGCTCTGGAAGATGCCTTCAACTTTTGGACGAGAAAGGATGCGGCATCAACGTTAACGGCGAGTATATCACTCACCTTCGATTTGCCGATGACATCGTGGTCGCTGGAGGACCTCAGCACCATGCTCGAAGGCCTCAATTGAGTTTCCCAACAGGTGGGTCAAAAAATGATCATGGTCAAGACGAAAATCATGTCGAATGTCCATGTCGCACCCGCCCCGGTCTCAGTTGGGAGCTCGATCCTCGAAGTTGTTGACGAGTACGTATACCTTGGACAAACCATCCAATTAGGTAGGTCCACCTTCGAGAAAGAGGTCAATCGACGAATCCGACTTGGCTGGGCAGCTTTCGGGAAATTACGGCATATCTTCTCGTCCAAAATTCCTTAGTGCTTGAAACGAAGAACCTTCGAGCAATGTGTGTTGCCAGTGATGACCTATGGATCGTAAACGTGGTCGCTCACTATGAGCCTCATAAGAAGGCTATGGGTCACTCAGCGAGCCATGGAAAGAGCTATGCTCGGGGAGATCCGTAGCAGAACCAAAATAACTGACATAGCCACTGACATAGCCAAACACTGAAGTGACAGTGGGTAGATCACATAGCGCGCAGAACCGAAAGCCGATGGGGCAAAAGGGTTCTGGAATGGCGACCACGTACCGGCAAGCGCAGCGTAGGACACCCACTTACAAGGTGGTCAGACGACCTAAGGAAAGTCGCAGGAAGCCGCTGGATGCAGGCCGCTGCCAGCAGGTCGCACTGGAGACGTTTGGGGAGGCCTAGTTGACTTCTTGTGGCTGAGATGATGATGATGAAATAATTTTTCAGTCAAAAACTTTATCACATTTTGATTTCACTGACCTTAGAAACAGAGTAATCAATGTCAGGGAATCAAAAAATGTAGCAAAATTATCGATTGTCGCTAAATGACTGTATCTAGTACAATGACCTTTACACCCTAGGTAGTCATTAGAGTGGCGATAGTGCATTATTTTTTTTAGTCGTCTAATAAAATTAATTGATGGTAAAATTGAGGTCAAAGTAATCAACGATGTACCAAACCAAACCCAGTGGAATCAGATACTTACCTTTATATTTCTGGAATGCAGCAAGCAGCCGCGCATCTCTTCCCTCGACACTCAAAACATTACTGACGGTTAACGCTCGGGGGGTACACATTGCTTCCAAATTGTGTCACTAAGGACGTACGTACATTTTAGTGATGTACCAGTGGAATCACTGCTAAGGCCCGGACAACATTTAAAAAATTCATATAATTAAATGTACTATAAATACGTGGTTCATCTATTTTATTTATTAATTCTTATCAATTTGGGATCTAATATAAAATATTGAAATATCTATGAACTGAATGGAAAAAATGATATGGATGATATTGTGTACAAATTTGGAGTACGGACACGCCAGTGGAATCAATTTTTAACACTTCAGATATTTTTTTTACTCACTTTGTTTATATAATTATTTTTCTTAATTATCGTAGTGACTCAGTTAGATTACAGTTTAAATTTTAATAAAAAAAATACTTCATACGCTTATTTCAATTATACGTACACTTTTTACTTCCGGACAACGAAAATCCAGGTTTTCAAGAAACACCCATTTGTATAGATAAATCAGCATGTAGAAATGAGTACTGAGCAAGGCGAAAAAATCCAGTAATGGCCGCGCCTAGGCGACCCAATATCGTAATGAAGTACATCTGCCCTCCGGCGGTCTAGCTCGTTAACGTCTTCGCCCTTAGAGCCCTGCGTTATTATAAAAATTTCAAGATGTACTAAGTTATGTTTCGCTTCACGTAAAACTCTGAATTGGTTGTGAATACTGTCTACTTCACACTGCGTAGGGTACTGACATATTCGTGGTATTTGGTAAATATGAACCACGGGTATATCATATATTTGGCAAAGTATATTTTGATTATTTGACAAAAAAAAAACAAAATACACAAATAATAATTCCACACTATTGTGTATGATATTCCCCGTATTTTCATGTAAATTTGTAATTACATTATTTAATGTAACGATTGAAAAAAAAAATGAGTGAAAAAAGAGGCCGTAACTGGTTTTCTTTCGCCATTTCTTTTACCGGTTGTCATTTTCCGACGACCTCCGTGGCGTAATGGTTACCACGCCAGACCAGACCCAGGAGGTCCCGGGTTCGATCCCCGGTCGGGTCATGATGAAAAACGAACTTTTTCTGATTGGCCTCGGGTCTTGGATGTTTATCTATGTATGTATTTGTTATAAAATATAATATCGTTGAGTTAGTATCCCATAACACAAGTTTCGAACTTACTTTGGGGCTAGCTCAATCTGTATGAATTGTCCCTATATATATATATATATATATATATATATATTGTTTTTACATTATTTAATGTAAAGATTGAAAAAAAAAATTAGTAACAAAAGAGGCCGTAACTGGTTTTCTTTCGCCATTTCTTTTACCGGTTGTCATTTTGTTTGTTTTCGAAATGGTAGTAGCTTTATAAAAGAGTTTATCTTATTTTATAAGTTGTAAATGACTAGCGAGTGCCTGTATATAAGCGTAGTCCCTGAATAAATAATTTGGTTTGAGTTTATTATTGAAGTGAAAACTTCTTTAGCGGCGCTTGGCACTTTTTTAGATGGGTAAAAAATGTTTTAACTCGCGTCAGATCCGTAGCCTTATCGAAAATGCGTAAGATTCCATAACCATTCCAAAATATCCAAAAATGCACAACGTTGATGTTTAAGTTTTCACTTCTGCTGGCACTGAAAATGGTATATCTAAATTAAAACTCGGACACTATGCTGCGTCAAAGGTGCTTACATTAGGCTGCCCACAAGGCTCAGTATTGGGTCCCTACCTGTGGAATATCGGATTTGACGACTTTTTCAGCCTCCCCTTACCGGATGGATGCTCCTTGACGGGTTATGCTGATGACGGTCTTTTATTAATTAATGCTAGTTCGCGGGCATCTTTAGAAAAATTAGCTGAAACGAGTCTTAACATTATCTCGGAATGGGGAAATCGTAACCGTCTCGAATTTGCACCTCATAAAACGTATCAACTTATGCTTAAGGGAAATTTAAAAGTCCCTCCGCGCTTTCGCTTTGATGGAGTTTCAGTTTCAAATAAAATCACAGTCTGCTACTTAGGTTTACTTTTAGATAAAAACTTTAATTTCATTGAACATAATGAAGCAGGTAGGAGAAAAAGCCAAAAAGAATTTTTATGCCTTAACTCGAGTATCTGCGGCAACCTGGGGTTTAACCTTTAGAACGTTAAAAATGGTTTATACTGCGACGTACCTGGGTTGTATAACATATGGTTCAGCGGTTTTCGCGGATCGTGTAACAATTGGGGCCGCGCGAAGAAAATTATTGCAAAGTCAGCGTCTTGCCTTGATATTTTTGTGTAAGTCTTACAGAACTGTCAGCACGGAGGCACTCCCTGTGCTGGCTGGCGTAATACCCGTCGATTTGGAGATACAGCGTCGCGCGTCGATGTACTATAGATCAAAAGAAATTACCCCCGCGTTCCTTAAGACACGTGATCGTGACAAAATAAACAGACTATTTAATCCGTTAGATGACGTATTACAGACTCTTCTATCGGAATGGCAGGAAAGGTGGGAGACTTCCGTAAAAGGCCGTCATCTGTATCTGTTCTTTCCCTCTGTGAGAGACAGATTAAAGAAAACCTGGCTAGAGGTCGACCATCAAGTAGCTCAATTTTTAACGGGACACGGAAACTTTAAGGCCAAGTTATTTTATTTCAAGGTTGTACCTTCTCCTTTCTGTGAGTGTTCTACCGCAAATACCAGAGTAGAACAAACAGCTCATCACGTTCTGTGGGAGTGTGATCTTTGGCATGACGAACGCGTAATCATGTTAATTCTTTACATGTCACTTCGGGCGTGGTTTATTATTCTGATCTCGTAGCAAGCAGAGAGAATTATCAGGCATTTAGAAGGTTTTGCAATACATACATACGACCTCCGTGGCGTAATGGTTACCACGCCAGACCGCCACCCAGGAGGTCCCGGGTTCGATCCCCGGTCGGGTCATGATGAAAAACGAACTTTTTCTGATTGGCCTCGGGTCTTGGATGTTTATCTATGTATGTATTTGTTATAAAAATATAATATCGTTGAGTTAGTATCCCATAACACAAGTTTCGAACTTACTTTGGGGCTAGCTCAATCTGTATGAATTGTCCCTATATATTTATTTATTTTATTTATATTATTGGAATCAAAATAGTAAACAACAGCTCATAGCATTAGGTCCCAATAGTAATGTAACAATAGACCGTGGTGCTCGGCAATCGAGCCTCACTTGATTTGCCATCTCTCTAGGGTATAATGCCTTTTGCTTCAAATTGCTGTTTCTCACGTAGTTGTTAAGGAGGGAAGTCCTTTCAATACTTCCTACTTCGACTATCTTCTTTCTGATTAAATTCGTTGTGAGTTCCAAGACATCTGTAGTTTATTCCCCGGGACGTCAATAAGCTTCATTGCTTATTGTCTATCTGAGGTCGCCGTTGTTGATCCTGGCTACACAGGAGACACAGTGGTGGGAATGTGTGGTGGGCTTGTCCCGATTCTGCCGGCACTCCTGGAGTGCAACCCGTCCTTTTTTTATTTTATTTCTAGCATCAGACAATAATCACACAGGCTCACATTACAAATGTACGCTTATTCACCTGCTTGTCGGTTTTTGACGCAATGATCTATTGCAGGTAAGCAAGCAATCGGTCCACCTGATAGAAATGGGTTACCGCCGGTTATGGACATAAGTAGCACGATAAGGAAAAGAATAGAATCGAAGAAAGAAATAGAATTGTACACTTTTGCTTTTTTTATAACTAGATGGCGTTGTATGATTCGTTAAAGTATATTTTTATTGTTTTATTTATTTGTACTTTATTATAACCAATGCAGAAATAAGTGGATTTATTATAATGTTTTATAAACTAAAATGATATCTGCCGATATTCTTTAATCTTGCAGTTATTTCCTACATCGGCGATTAATATCAGCAACGAGCCTCCAGCCCATAAAAATGTTTATTGCCTTCATATCTCGATGTTAAAATAAATAAGCCAAAGCCCCTTATGTTTATCAAACAAAAAATAACTAAAACAAGTATATATATATATATATATATATATATATATATATATATATATATATACGTGTGTTATGGGTACCAGGCAATGGTTATATTATTGTAAATATACACTCCATACCTACTTATAATACATAGAAAACATCTAAACTCAAGACAAACACAAATCCACATAAATGTTCACATCACATAAATGTTTTATCCACACGAGGATCGAACGTGAGGTCATTTGCCGTGACGGCCGTGATGTTGGCACTATTGCTTGTCTGTACAGACAGACCGTCTACAGCCCTCTACGCACTGTCAGTCCCCGCTGACCGTCCATCCGTGCACAATGCACGATGCAAACCCAACACAAACGTGCGTAGGCTTACTGGACGACAATATTGTTCTCCAGCAAGCCTGCGCACGTGTGTTTTGCGTCGTGCACGGACGTCCAACGCGGATGGATAATGCGTAGAGGGTTTACCGTAAGAGGTCCATCAAGCAATACGAGTAGTACCATCATCACGGCAGGGGACATCTTACGAGAACGGGTGGGTGGAAACGCTCTCTTACCCCTCCAGACAGCAGCGCGTAAATGCTGGTGAGGATCTCCATGGGCCTCCTCGGCTGCGCGACGCGCTCGCGCCGCCGCCAAGGGCCACTCGCGGCCGAAGGCGCGGACACGCCGACGCCGCCCGCGCGCGCGCCCGCGCCCGACGTGCGGCAGCGCCGCCCCCACGAGACGCCGGAATCTCTGATAACAAAATAGAATCTATGTGAGAAAGAAAACAGGTTTTCATTAATAAAATTCACGTTGAAGGGTTTAAAGTAAATGAAATCAAAGGTTCTTAAAGGTTTTCGCAAATTCTAAATTTCTTAAAATTTCGAACTCTATCATTTACCTACATCAATACAATTACCTACCTATAACAGTTATATTGTTTAACACACATCTAGTTGTAACAAATTTTCTCTTTTAATTCTCAAGCTTTCTCTTTTTTCTTCTTCAGTTTGACAATGACAGATAATAATGTGTAATGTGTGGATTTTGAGAAATTGACCGAAAGAGTCGAAAACCGCCAGTCTTTTAGTTAGTCTTTAGACTATTAGTATAAAAGGTCAGTGTGTTGGCATTAAGAAACCAAAAATCGGAGCTAAACCGACATGACTACAAGATTAACAATTTTGACCCACAACACAAAGTGCAATAAATACAAGCCTATCTCCGGCCAGACTCCGCCTCAGTCCCCAAGGCCGTCGCGTCCCGCGTATGGAGTTTACGTGACGTGTTATCCCGTAGTTTTTCCGAATCAAATCTCACTGCATGTTTCAAGGGTATTTCTTATTCAACATTCAGACAAATAATTTTCCTTTTGTATATTTCTTGTATTTTTATACAAAAATTGGTTTGAGGGAATCGAAAGCCTTGTTATTTGTAGTTGTTGTTCTACAAGTTTGCTTAGTGAGGGAAAGGCAATCAATCGATTTATGTTTGTTAATTTAAAGCCTACATACAACTTTACTCGTAATTTACAAAATAATTATAAATTGTTAAAGATTGTAAAAATTGTGCGTAGTATTTTTTATTAATGAAACCGTTTGAACAGAAAAGTTAAAGATCAATGACTTTTTATATTTCTAATATTCTGTAATGCCGATGTCAACTTTGGTTACGCCGCTCGGAACAATCCGCCTGAGCCGAGGCTGACGGCTTGACGTGCCCTCCGAAACACGGAAAAACTCAAGGTAACGAAACACTGAAAACTCATTAGAAATATCGATGCATATAAAATACTTTGTTCTGAATGACTGACTGACGTATCAAAAGCCTAAACTGCTGAACTCGGCACCTGAAAGTTGAAGGATGAGTTTTTCTATAACGTGCGCATCCTATAAGAAAGGATTTTCTGAAATTCCCACGGGAAAGCGAAACGAAATTGCGCGAGATTCGCTAGTTAGCGTTATAATTAACACAATTCTCGCACGGCAATTAACTCACCACAAAGTGATTGTTGGAAAGGCTTCACTCAAAGAGCGCCTGTATCGTTGCGATCTAATTAAAATAATATTCAAAATGAAAATGTAGCAGATGGTTTTCACAATCTGTTACGAATGGTGGGAATTTGGAAGAAAATTTATTTTAATAGAATACTATTCGCCAACGCGGCTGGCTCGCGCAGACGTAAAACGACGTTCGAAACTCATTACTCACATAACGACAATCGATTTTCAATTGTTTTTGAAACTGTGTGCGCAAATTTTGGCGCGTACTGTAAATATGAGAGAAAAAAGTTAATGAATGACAAGTGAGAATGATTTGAAAACATTGACAATTAAAAAGTATTATAAAAATCCAAAGATGTATCTTATGAAAATGGAGTTCCGTTTGCCACAGAATCTGCTATTTTAAAAAACCGATTGTTTTACAAAACAGTTTTGTAAAACATAATAAATGATGAGTGAATATGCTTTTGAGGCATGTAAGGTCAGAGCTACCATTCTATATTAACATACTCGTAAAACTGAAGAATTTTACTCTGTCGAATTGAATAAAGTTGAAAAAATATAAATAAGTTTCAGAGATTAGTGCTCTATTTATTCAACTTTATTGACTACAATACAAATACTGTAAAGATGACAATAGACGGACTTAATGAAATACTGCATTTCATAGTCCAATTAGTGAGAAACATATTTCTGCATAAACACGAGCAAATATAAGAGGGAAGCGAACTTGCTTTGAACTTTACAATATTTCTAAAGATGACAATATTGCAGGAGGTAAGTCCTGCTTAAATCAAAAAATATTAACAATATTAAATTAAGGATAAATATGTACCTCACACTAATGACAATTGAATAAGAACTCTTAGGAAACAAAACGAAATATGCAACTTTTAAAGCGAAGAAATAATGAAAAATCAAGAAAAAAAAACAAACACAACAGAACAGATGCATAATGCATCACTTAATATAGAACTTCACAAGGTCAATCAACTCACCGATGATCTTAAAAAAGAAGTAGGTGGAATCGTAACAATTACCGAACAGAACAAACAAACACGCGCCGATCCGTTAGCAGCGTGTATCCACACGTGCGGCGGACTAAACGAAATAACCAATCTTTGGGAAAACGGACTGATTCATAAAGACTTGAACACACTCCTACTAATTATAATACCACAGACGTAACGTGTTAATAGATGCCGCGTCTTTACATCTTGTGGAAACCAAATGTCAGTCTTTACTATCCACTGTAAAACTGTCTTATTGATTAGAATGTAAGTATAAATTTGAGAACTCGATCTTCTAGCTTATTCTTCAAGTTAGTTCGTAGAAGTATCAAGAGTACAAATTTGATTTAGAATCAACTTACGGTTACCTTCTTGCAAAGTGAAACTTATTATTAAGCTATGAATTTAAAAATTTAAAGGCCAAATTCATCGTAACGGATAAAGTACTTTTGTAATCTTCAGTCGAATGTCAGTCATTACTAAATAGAGGAACTTAAACTAACGATAACATGACTACACATCACCTTTTTAACAACTTTTTCACAACATATAAAAGCATCATCTATTCGTATTTATATCTCAAAGTTTCTGTTTCACAATTCATTTAGTGTACTCCCGAGACATGTTTAAATTAGCTCTAAAAATAATTAAGTTACATGCAGTCCATTACTTTTAAGTTGCTCTGATGATTTTATGACGCCGGATGTAAAAGTTGTAATTGACTGTCAATTTATTGTCCGATAAAATTCTATAAGAAAACATATCCATATAGATTCTCTTTATAAGGAACTTTGCAATATCAAATATTCCTTTTTTTGATTATATGAAAGGAGAAAAAATATATTCAATCAACTAAATTGTGAATTTGAAATTTCGTAACATTTAATATTCTGACAGTTTCTAAAAATAATGTTAATTTTAATTTCACATTAAGCATTAAGTTATTTTTTTTTTCTTTAACTTGACAGTGAGAGCTATAACTTAATGCATCGTTAACTTTAAAAATGCGTTTCAGAAATTGACTGTTATTTAGGTATTCTTTTTAATGATGAATAAACAATCAAAATATTATTTTATATTAAAATGTACACAAGCATAAATAAAAAATATAATTTGATGAATAAAGGAGAAACTAAAAGCCAAAAAATATCAGCAGCTGACTGGCTCCTACGATTTTGTGGCTTTTGGTGTAGAAACATTAGGCCCGTGGGGTTCCAGTGCGTTGTCCTTTTTTAGGGACATCGCAAAAAAGCTGCGACAAACCACTGGTGACCCAAAGGCTGGCAGTTACTTCGCTCAACGGATATCTATCGCCGTTCAGCGAGGTAACGCTGCTAGCATTTTGGGCACCCTGCCACAGGGACCATGTCTTTTTAATGCTTAATTTTAGTTTTTATTGTTACATAGTTTAGTTTTTATTTAGTTTTAAAATTTTATTGTTAGTTTAGTTTTAATTAATTTTATTTAATTTCATGTTTTTTAGTTATGTATTTTACCAATAAATGATTCAATTTTCTTTCATTTGATAAAAACATAAGTTTCGCTATGTGACCTAACCTTACTTTTTATAATGCAAAATAAAATGTATTGGATCGATTCCAAATTACCAGGGACAGCGTGACAAAGAGTACAATTGAACTCAAAGTTTGATCGTCATTGTATAAATACCACAAACAAACATTAATTAATAGGTATTTAAAAATCCTACACTATACTAAACTCTGTCATTTAAGAGTTAAAATAACACTACATTTATAAAATCTGTCACCACGTCTGCCAGTTTGTGACAGTTAAATATTTCAGAGAGTATTGTATTTTCATTCAGTTTTCACAAATAAATAGATGTGTGATTCACGAGTATAATTTTGTTGCTATTAGTGCCACATGAGAGAAATTGGGGCGTATGCCTAGTTAATTAAATGAAATGGACCCAATATTCGACCCTGAGATACACCCAAAAAAATTATAGGCTTTATTACTATTGCTCTTTATTTCAAACGTTTGGTTCAGCTTATAGTATTTGTGACATTGATAAATTATGAACATTTCATAATTCTTCCACTTCTTTGACATAGTCCACAAGAAAACATGTAAAAACCGTGTCGAACGCCTATTCAAAGTCGGTTAACAAAGATGGACGGTTGAACAACTGGTATTTGTTCAGAAGCTTTATGTTGCAAAATAAATTCCGATTCTAAATATTTTTATAAACACACAAATAAACAAAATTAAAACATTTGTGTTGAAATGTATTTGAATATAGGAATGTTTTGTAATTACTTCATAATTACCAAAAAAATACTCCTCATATTTTTGATTCCGTGTTTTCCAAAATAGTATCTTTTTGTCGGGATTTTCTAATTATTTATTTTGTAATTAGTCTGATTATTTTCTGAGAAACAAAATAAGCCCATAATAATTCCCCTAGTCAGAGAAATACATCTCAAAAATGTAAAATGACAATTGCTTTTCTCTTAAAATTAATAATAAATCCATGATTCTCAACAGAAACTGACAACGCAGTATGTAATAGAAGACTTTATCTATATATATATAAAAATGAAACCCGTTTTCCGTTGTCACGACATAACATGAAAACGGCTTGACCGATTTGGCTGATTTTTTTTTGTAGTTTTCTAATACTCTGTACAAGGTTCTTACGGAAAAAAATATTAAGAAAATCTCTCAGAAAGATTGAAAAAAAAACGAAACAGTACCCGGGCGAGGCCGGGCCGGGCAGCTAGTATAAAATAATAAAGAGAATTAAGCACAGAGTTTAAAATCTCTGCGGTATTAAGAGTCCGATTACTGGATTCTTAGGGAAGCTCTTGGCTGTTTGATAAGCAATGAATCAGTTGTATTTTTGGATCTCGGTCAAACGTCTGCCGAGGGCCACGGTCTGAGATATCGCTCACTTCTAATCAACAATCGACTCTTAAAATACGTCAGCCATAACATTTTAAGTTTGCACATTTAAAAAAAAATATAGCTTCTGTGATTCATTGCAGCTCCAAGAAAAAATTACCTAACTTTTCTTTTTCTTTAAATTCCATGCCTTTAAAGTACACGTAACTATTAAGTAATCTGTGGTACAGGTGGCCCGATGTTTTAATAAAGAAAATCCTGTCGAGTCCCGTACGCTAGAGTTTAAAGTGGGATTTGGCTATCTCGTAAAATTGATTGTATTCATAAGATTGAAAACTTGAATTCTATTCAGTTATATTCACGGTACATACCATAGAGAATTCGAATCGCCAAATAATTATTTTACACGAATACAACTTTTTACCCGGCAGCCAAAACCCTTTCTAAGTGCTAACGTACTGTACGATTGTTTACGTTGAAATCAAATCACTGTCCGTGCTAATTGATGTGATTATTTTTAAAACTTTTGACCTAAAATCAGACTCGGATCGTGTCGATATGCCGTCTGTAAATAAACGAACTATAAAAGTAATAACAAACAGCTCAGTCACATTTCATCATGTCAACAGACTGTTGTTCTTTCATGTGGCTTTTTTTATGTTATAGGTACTAGCGGACGGCTTCGCACGTGTTTTACTAAGAGTCTTATTTTATTTTTTTATATATTGTTGGAAGATGAAGTATAATGGAGGGGAGACCCTATATAAGGTGCTGCCTCACCGGCATCGACACACTCTTGCTTTACACTTGTAGTAGCTTGGTCGTTACTCTGTTGGTTCGGTCATTCATTGTGAGACGATAGCGTCGTACCGTTAATTTTGTAATTAGTTTGTAATTAATTCATTTGTCGATTTAAGTTTTCTAAGTTAATTTGTATTGTGCGTAATTTCGGATTAGTTTGTAATAATTTTGTTTGGTCGTTTAGATGATTGTTAAATGGTTAATAATTAAATTGTTTTGAGTTAAATCTATTTTTGAGTTAAATTCCTTTAGGTTTTGTAATTATAATTTTTAAAAAAGTCACTTCTGGTCTTATTATATAGCCTATTGTTCGAATGTACCTTCGCAACGGCGAAACAATTTTTGAAATCGATTCAGTAGTTTGTGAAATTTATTCGTAACAAACAAAAATACAATTCCACTTAATAATATTAGTATAGATATTTAACAGACAAGCAAGCGGTTCCTGTTGGAAAGTGGTTACCGCCGCCACCGCCTATGAATATTCGCAATATTAGGGGCGCTAACGCATTGCAATGCGTTACTAGAATCAAGGAACGCTCGTATCAAACAATTTCATAAATACTCTACCACTCCAAATGTTTATTCATTTATCCTGGGGAATATTATGTATTCATCTGGGTTTGGTGTTAATTCATATTTTATTTTTCAGTAGCCATTTGTGTCTTTTCCAATTTCTCTTACTTCGGCGTTTTCCGGCCAATCATCCAAGTACGCGTCGAGCTCATCCCGCCATCGCCTTTATGGTCTTACGTATTGGAGCGTCCAGTGGGTAATTCATATAAGAAACACAAAAATCCAAATCGCAATAAATTAAACAAAACTGTGGCAAAGCGAACTCTTTTTATAAACCTTTTTGTAAATAGTTATTGTTTCCTTTTTCTTTATGATTTTTTTGATATTCTTTTTGTCTGTCACCTTCACTTCACTTTTTCACGTTCGCCCACCAAATCATATTTTCTCAATATAAGTTTTCTTTATCCCTTCTTCCTCTTTTTCTAACCTCTCCATCCTTAATAAAAACAATTAAACTTTCACATAGATATTACTAGAAATAATCTTGTATTATCAAAAGACAAAAATGTTTTTTCAGTACCAGTGGTTTCATGAAACACTACGTGATTACTTGCAGTTAAGTAAAAAAGGCAATGCGAAACAGGAAGTGTAGTTGGGGCGGCCGGCAGTGACGGACCCGAGTCGTCCTCGTCTGGCTAATTACTATGAAAATAAATGTTGGCTCACACTACGCGACACTTCACTTGTTATGAAGATAAATGTTAGCTCACACTACACGACATTTCGCTTGTCGTAAAGCATAAATAATTACTGATGTGGGTGGGGAATAGACATCAGTCAATTTTTGAGCTCAGCTTGGCGTACATGTGTTACATGAACGGATTTAATAGAGGCCAATAGCCAGATCCACATCACGATCCAACGTGATCCAAATGTGCGGTTCATGATCTCGATCCAATGAAGCGTTTGATGTCGGCTTGCCTCGCGTGAGGCAATTACTTTATTTGCGCGGTGCCGTGTGGGAATCCTTAGTGTTTGTGTAAATAATTTCATTTAATTTTGATTGTTTTTTAACGTTGTTATCGGTTCAACTACCGATCTAATTTCTCCTCCCAACTCCAGGTGGGATTTATAGTATTCGAACCCCCACGTCCTCTCAAAATCCAGCCGAGTGCTCCAACTTCCAAATTCATTTAATAAAAAAAAGAATTACCTTCTGTTATGAAATCGTTGCGCGCGGCTTCCAGGCTCGGGGCGCCCTCCGGAGGTCTTGCCCATGGGGGGTGCGCGCGGGCCCTACGCCCGTGCGCCCGGGGCCCGCCGGAGCGCCATCTCCGCTCGTGTTACTACAACTGAAACAAAAAAAACTATATCAACAAATGGCGTCGCTGTGTGCACTCTAAAACAAACTAACAAAAGTATTCGGATGGGTTTCGTTATCTCGAGTTTTTCCCTGCTTCGAAAGGCACTTTGCCCGAAGCCGTCTCGGTCGCGGCTGTTGTCGATGGATAACAGTCGTTAGGCCAAGTCGGTGGCCTTCAGGTGGTTTGAAAACACTGAGCTCTCTCAATCCGCATTGGTGCAGCCTGGCGGAGTATGCTACTATCCCCTTCGATTGAACTTAGGGAGATCAAATCATCATGATTAAATAAATAAAAGGTAATAATACTCTTTCATTGATCGACTGTACTGTAAGCTATATAATATCTGTGATTATAAGTATTATCATATCTGTTATTCTGACCAATAAGATATAGTTTTATGACGACATGCACAAAAGGAAACCGGCCGAAAATGGTTATAAACTTCTTTAGCGGTGCTTGGCACTTTTTTAGATGGGTAAAAAATGTTAAACTCGCATCAGATCCGTAGCCTGATCGAAAAAGCGTAAGATTCCCTAACCATTCCAAAATATTCAAAAATGCACAACGTTGAAGTTTAAGTTTTCACTTCTGCCGGCACTCCCGGAGTGCAACCCAACCTTACAATAACATTGTAATGTCATGTTACAGACTGATGTAAGGTATCTGTAATGTTCCTAGTGTGAAATTAATTCAAAAAGATCCACAAAAAATCGCTTTTCGGGGGCACTTAAAATTTGTGGCCATTCATTGGCCGTTATTTTTTTTTGACTAGTAAACATACTTATACAGGTTGTTCCCAAAACACGGGTCATATCTCACAAATTGGCAAGCAGCTGGAATACATTTTGTTTGGCATCAGGGCGGTTTATCGCGGGTCGGGCCCACATCGCATCGCGCATTTGACAAAACGTATTCTATTTCCTGCATATAACGCCAGCCCATTTGCCATCGTTTGACAGCCGACCTATTCGAGTCGGACAGCCGAGACAGATGTTAGCTTTGATTTGATATTGTATACAGTGTGTTTCAAATGCGAGGTGCTTTTAATGGTGTTGTGTATTTTAGTAAACGTCAAAATAATTACTAATGCAACATCGACAAATAACTTTAAATACAAATAAACGAAATGAAATGAAATGAAATGAAATCGTTTATTTCAGAAATTAGACCTTCACAGGCACTTTTTCTTGTCATTTACAATTTGTAAATATGTATAAAGAGAATATACTACGTTATATACTACCACCATTTCGGACACAAGCAAAATGGCCACCGGTAAAAGAAATGGCGAAAGAAACCCGGTTACGGCCTTTTTTGTCATTTAGCAATTTTTTTTTTCCTTTCACTCTTTTGTTACAATGTATAAGTACATTTATAAGAATAAATAAAATACAGATCCAGGTACATACAGAAATCAAGCTAAAAACGCGGGATGTCGATCCAAATAGCGCTATGGTCAAATCCTAAATATGTCGAATATGTAGATGTTAATAAAGCGAGCAGACCAGTCCCCCAAGATGACAACCACAACTGAGACGATCTCCACAGTACAGGATACTCGGCCGAAGTATACCAGAAGTGTCAGTTTCCTCAAGGCAATATTCTTGCTCGCATAAATAAATAGATATATGATCTGAAAATACAAATTTGGTAGTACGGTCAGAAACAGAAGTAAATTAGCACCATGTCAATATAAAGCTTCAACAGCTAACAGCAGCTGTCCATATTAGCATTAGCAACTGATGGGTTTGAAATGGTATAGGTAATCATCTCACTGCAGGGAGAAGTAAGTTTTGGTTAATTTTCAACCGACTGCTGGGCAAAAGTCTTCTCCTATAATAATTTTGTACTCAGTTTAAGTTTATTTTTAGTTAGTATAAAAATTTATTAAAAAATACATTATTTTCCAATGACTTTGACATTAATTCGTTGCGAAAAAAGCTACTAATATCAAAGTTAATGTTGTTTAAAAATTGATAGGAAATAAAATGTCATCCCAATTGCAGCCACTTCAGAATTCTTTAGCGTCTGCACTGAGCAGACGTGACTTCTGGGGAAAGGTCAGGCGAGCGAGCGAATAGCGGGCAGCTAATTAAAATGTTAGAATGGTGTAGAATTCACAAAAACTTCATTTATACTGTTTCTACTGCTTAATTCAATACTAGCAAAAATAGAGCTAATTTTGAATGTTGTATCACATGTATGAAGACCAAAAAATTTAAATACTAGCATCAGTCCATTCTTCACTCTATTTAAGTTTCTTTATATTTATGCCCAATCAACATTCTGTTTTTATCCGTATAACGCAGAAAAAAATTACAAACCTTTTCACATCACAGCATTATTCTAAATAGAATACATTGTATTGTTACAGACCGGCACAGTATGTTAAACTCTCGAGTAAAGCCAACAGAACTAAAAAGTTTACAAATAACAAAGAAAAATATAATCTAGAGTACCTATTCAGACTGAAAAAGTGGCGACCTTGCCAGACCTTAGCAAGTATAACCGCGACCCTGCCATACCATCCGCTTCGTTTATGACGATGTATCCGCCTCTAGAAGGCTGTGCCGCGGAAAAGTGCGCGGAAATTGAATGGAGTTTCATTCCCGTTGAGATTCGACTGATAAGTTCGGACGCGTGGACGGAAAGCGGTTTGGTACGATCATGGAATTATGATAAAATTTTATATATATCACTAGTATGTATTACCCTTGTATCTAAATGAATATGTTAAAATTATGTAATATTGCGTGTTATGGAGTGCCAGACAGTGGATTAATTACTGTTAATTTAATATACATAATATATGCTTACTAGCGAAATCCGTTTTCGTGTTCCCACTTTCCCGTAGAAATTTCCAGTCCTTCGGGATCAACCATTTTATATGTCGCCAACTGACAGTGGTACACTGTCAGTTGGCGACATATAACAGACTGCGCTAACAGCCTATCTAGCCAGTTTCTGAATCGTTTTTTTTAAAGTTATTGACTCATTAAATCATAGGTGTCACTGTGAAACTGTACACGAGACTTAAAGTGGAATTAAAATGCGTTTAAGAAACTAACGGATAATATTGATAAAGGGAGCATATACAGAAGGAAAAGTATAGTGTCTTAAAGAACTTTCAACGAATATTCAGTGGAATCGATGAAAGAACCAAATCACCTTAATTGCACAAAGGATGTTCGAACCTTTTATCTTTTATTTTACGTATTCGAAGATCTAAGATCGATGGTACAGATAGTAGTAATACCGCCACTGGTGATGCAGGAAGGGGGAGGGGGGAGAGAGTCCTTCTTCCACTTGGATCCACTGGCTCGATCCCCAGTGGATCCTAAAACACTTTTTTTTTATAACCACAGAGTAAGAATTATAATGATTTTATATGCCAGAATCCACAATTCATTATAGTTTTCAAGAGATTTTCCAATGGTTTCTGCTAAATTTTTACATTGCTCAAATTTGACCACAATTCAGAAGTAATAATAAAAACATATACGTTTGGCATAAATAGTAAAAACTTAAATTTTAATTTCGCATAATTACCTACTCGTCAGTCTGAGAGCTCTCTACCACCACTGATACAGGCTATAATGGTAGTCTGTACCTTGGCTAAGTCATCAAGTTAAATAAAGAAAAAAAACTTTTTGGAGATCGTAAAGAAAATCGTTGCGTCTAAAGTGTGCCCAATCCAAAACGGTACCGTGGAGGTTGTTTATGAGAAATCCTCATAACTTCATAAGACCCTTGAGTTTACGGCCAAATTAACTCCATGATGTTACGGTCATGAGTTTGTTTAGTAACTTTACGAAATGCCCGATCGATGGAACAATCAAAGCTGCTTTCTCATCTATAGATTAAATCTATAATCTATAGATTAAATCTATAATTTATAGACTGAGTGTCTATAGATTAGAAAGCAGCGGTAAAAAAAACATTTTTCTTATATTTTTAAAAGATAGTAGTTTATGGCGCGTCCTTATAATATAATTATGATGGCAAAAAAGCCATGTCAAAATCACCTACTAATCTTTTTTTAATTTGTAGGATAACAAAATAACGAGCCATACGCCACTATTTTAACGCGTAGCGCAAACTCGAGGGTTTTTCCCATCGTTCAAAAATCATGTCAAGCCAGCCCTATTCCAGAATCAACAATTCACGTGATACCGTATCCTCATTATACATATAACCTAAATACTATATAACCTGTCGATATAACCTAAATTCTATTAGTTGAACAAACTGAGAACTGAATGAGCACATATCGATAGAGGTGTGTCGAAATCCCTAGTTTTATTGCCATTGCGATGTGAAGCCAGCAATTTATTGCACTTCAGCGGGACTATTCTGTAAATCAATAATTTAAAACATTGTACTTTTCTTTATGGCTTGATGGATTTTATATGAAAGATTTAAAAAATAAAAGCATTAATTCATATCTAGAGGTTTCTTAAATTAACTGGCATAGACACACAATGAAAAAAAAATGGCGATGAAATGAGAGCCTTAAGCTCGGAATTGTTCGTTGTAGTAGCAAAACATTGTAACAAGTCTAGCAATCTTTGTCCGAAAAAGCCGAAAAAAATTTGACAAATTTCTTAGTTATCAGATTAACCTCAAAATTAATTCACTCCAAATTATAAATTTTTCCTAAATCCAATAAAATATCTAAAGAGAGAGAGATAAATACATGATATTCGCTAGAATATACCAACACCTTTTCTCTCATTGCATGTTTTAGTCATCTCAAAACAAAATAGGTTTAACGAATTAAAGTTAAATACAGAATTATGGCGCCTTTCCTGTTAAACGCAAGACTAAGCTGCAAAATTAATTCGGCACGCTTAAAAATAATTCTCACGTCACGGATGTAATCCATGATGCAAAAGTACGCAAGCCGCAGGAGTAAAACAATTTTGTTATCCGCATCCGAATAAGGCCATATTTATTTAACGCCTTTTTCATGTAAATACGCCTTATTTGTCGGGGATCACTTTTAAAAGTTTTTTAAACGTGACATCGCTGTTAAAACACACTTTAAAGGCCGCATTTGCGGTTGGAATTCCCCTCTGCAGAGTTTTAAAGCGGCGATTTGTTGCATATTCCCTGTGTATACGTTTTGGCTTTAAAACAAAATGAGTGTAGGCAGTTAAAGTGAATATCGTAGCTACGAGAATGGGCGCGCTAGTGTTGCTCCTTTTGTTGTGCCCGGGCATGGGCACCGGAACAGTATTCGAGGTGATTGTAATTGTTTTGTCGACACTCCCCGTTCTGAATAAACCGTGCGATGGACAACGAGGCGCGCGCGTAATAAAAGAGCTCCCAAATGAAGCTACAATATCGTTGTTAAAAGAAAACATGCGAAAATTTCTGCTTATTGTTTGTGCTTGTCTTTTATAGAGTTGGCAGAATAACATTTTCAGTATTTCCGCGTGAAATTCGAGTGGGATGTTGCATTTAAAATAGCCTGTGTTTTTCGGATACAACGGGGAAAACTACGAATTATTTTGTGGCGATACGGAGTTTTCGAAACTATCCCGGCACACGTTCTCAATGCTGTTGTGTGCCTGTATAATAGTTAGAAATTAGAAACGGCAACCACCATATTGTGAAATACAATATTCATCGTTTCTCTCAAATAATCTATCCCAATATTATGAAGAGATAAAATTTGCGAGGTTCTATGGGGTAATCTGTGGATCTACTTGAACCTTGAGCCGATTTTGAAAATACTTCTACCAATAGAAAGCCATGTTATAAACCCGAAAAAGCCGACGAGGACGAATTTTAATTTAGCAATAATGGTTGTATACAAGTCATTGTGTACACCCGTTTAGCCTACCTTCCTACCTCTTCCTTTTGGTGACTGTACAAGCTTGCTTAGCTTGGAACTAGATGGCGTCGTGAAATCCATGCATGAATATTTATCTTCTAGGTACAAGTGTTTCTTCACGATATGTAAGTCAAAATTAAATTTCTATTTCACAGAAATACGTCCAAGAAAATCGTCTCTTATCGAAAGTGATTGTGGACGCTTTCCAAAATCCAAACTTTAACGAAGAACTACTCTTCGACCTGAAGAAAGATAACCAGGTCCACCTAAACCGGACTATGACGGTTGTTATCAAATATATAGTCAAAAGGTATAACGCAGGCTGTTACACAATTTTAAACCTAGTTTAAAACAAAGGTTGCAAGTTGCACATTGCCGGCTACACCGGCTTGTTCCGAGGAATTGTTTGACTTGATGCCTACGGCCACTTTCTACTTTCTACCATCGAACTGCTCGTCACCGGCGAGGATCCATCCCCACACTCTTGAACCAAAATGGACACGTACTGCGCGGTTTCAGAGGAGTTTCCTCCCGCGAACGTTGAGGTTGTGGAATGAGATCCCCGCCGAGGTATTTCCTTTAGACTATAATATGGGGTTCTTCAAAAGGGCTTAAAAGATTTTTACAGGGTCGACAACGCGCGAGTCATACCACCCGGTGTTGCAAGCGTCTATAAGCTTCCGTGACCGCTTACAATCAGGCGGGCCGCAAGCTTGTCTGCCACCTTAGAGGTGTAAAAAAAACGGCATAAAACCAACTTGCCAGAGTTTTTAAGACTAAATTCGGTCTATAGAGTTACATTAGGGCTCACGCGAGAAATATGAACTAATTTATTGTCCATGGGTCGCCAACTTCAATATGTATAGACGCTACGTCAAACGCATGCCCTGCTACGAAGTCTGTTTGAAGTCGCGTAATTGGTATGAAACCACACTATCCATTTATTGATGTTATAAATCATTTTTTGAAGTTTAAATATGAATATTTTCTTTAAAAAGAATATTTTTTTTTATAAATATTGAAGACAAATATTTCAAATGTCGTTTCTTGGCAACATACACATTCTTCATCATGTCTTGTCTTGAGGTGAGTCTCACAAAAGCAGTGACGCCACGTCAATGCACTTGACCCGCTCTTGTCACACTTCACACACAAAGTATAAACAAACTGCAGTCGCTACGTACGCATAATATTCTTTTGTTTTTTATTTATACGTCACTTTTTTTTTTAAGTTAAGGATTCTGCATTTTTGTTGGCAACTAGCAATTATAATTATATATAGAGACTAGTAAAACCCTCGCAACTTCGTTTGAGTATATCTCGCTTTCCCGTGGGAATTTTGAAAAATCCTTTCTTAGTACACCCCTAGACGTCATAAGGAACCTACATTCCAAATTTGGAATCTCTAGACCCAGCTGTTTGGGCGGTGCGGTGATATTATATAGTTAAGTCAGTCAGGACTTTGAATTTTATATAGGACCTCCACCCTACAGGAGAACGTAGCCAAATAACATTGGTCTCGGCCATGTTGTGTTCCTACGGTGGGTAAGGTCTCCAGAGCTCTACTTGAGGTGGTTGGGAGGGTTGGCAACGTATGAGTTACATTTCTATTGATTTGTACGATACTACAAAAAAGTTGAAATTATCTACAAGAGCGATTCTAATTGATTTTTCTTTCAGAGAAGTAGATAATTATCGAATGCGTCGAACGGACGCCATTGGGCGTCGTATATATTCCTCGCTCATCATGAAACTCATAGACATAGCAAAGGTAAAAGCGGTTTGCCGCAGTTTTCAAACAATCTAACTGTTGTTATAGCGAATTCAAACAAAACATTTTTATATACATGATGTTTGAGTTTAAATGTTTGTTAACATGTTTGTATTCCAATTTATTTCGTTTACAAAGGCAAAAGTTTTTTTTTTCGAATTGACCTATTACAAGCTCAATGGAGAATTGGAGATATGAAATAAAAATAAAAATCAAGTAAATAAATTCTACACGATTTACACAGCGTCATCTGGTTTAGCGTCATTAAGTTAGGCCTAACCAGCTTGTGTCATGGGTGCCAGACAACAGATATATTATTGTATATATGTATATGTATACTTATAATACATTGAAAACACGAGTACAAACACAAATGACATTACATAAACGTTTGCCACGAGCGGGAATCGAACCCACTCCCTCTGGTACCGAAGGAGAGGATCACTACCAACGCACCACCGGGCTGTCAGTTAGTAAGAAAATAAATAATCCATGTTCTTTTTTTATCTAAAAGAGTACTTATAAAATTGTAAGTAATTTCAGGATATACCCCGTAACACGAGTGACGCCGAGCGTATCGAGACAGCCCACCGTTACTACACGTCCGTGTTGGACAAAAAGGAGGTCCACGACAAGATGGCGGATTTACAGGTCTTCCACGCCTGCACTAGACTTTACGAGATCATGTTCACTGTAAGTACTTATTTCTTACATGCCCCGTCTCAGCTTTGCACGGAATTTTGTTAATATCCCTATTTTTAAAAAAAATATAGCCTATGTCACACGTGGATAGGATAGCTTGTAGCTTCCCAACGGCGAAATATTTTTTTAAATCGGTCTAGTAGTTTTTGACTTTATTCGTAAAAAACTAAAATATAAACATACAAATCTTTCCTCTTTATAATATTAGTATGGATAGACAAACAAATTGGTGAGCCCTGTAGAAATTAATATCAATATAAATATTCCACGAAGCCGCTGGGATGCAGACTGCCTCTAACCGTCCCAACCGGTCATGCTGGAAACATCTGCAGGCCCTATGTCCAGCAGTGAACTTCTTGACTTTGGTGATGGGGATGAATATGAAAAAAGTTTCTCAATTGTCCCAAAAAATAATCTAAGGGTGCGTCTTCACTGACGCGGTATCGGTGTACGGCGGACCAAAGAAGAACAGATCGTGAATCCTAGTGCTTGAAATTTCTACTCTGCAAAACGGAGCGGACTATTCAAGATTCAAATCATATCCTTAATTAACAATGATGAGAATATTTTAGGCACCAAGAATCATAAACCTGCTTGGAAAATTAGAAGAATTGACACCAGGGTCGCTTTTAAGCAAATTAAAAGAAATTCAAGTGAAACCTGTTCATCTTGCGATTGCTCTTTTAATTCAGGTAATATTATAATTGGTTTGTATTCTCTCTCTTTCTATGGTCGGTCCTTCATGTCTGAAGATCGTGGCCATGATGGCATTCAATTCGGGAATGAATGATACGTCTCCATCGACCTCTGTCTTTGGTAATCATGGTTTTTGAGCATCTTTTAGTTGGTCAGTCCATCTAATTGGAGAGTGGCCCCTTGGTTTTTGCCTTCTGTGTTGCCAAAGATAATCAGCTTCTCGAGACTGTCCTTCTCGCCTCATCACATGACCCAAGTAGCTCAGAACGCGCTGATAGGACACCGATGAAAGACGTTCCTTTATTTGTAATTGGGACAGGATTGATGCATTTGTGCGGTTAGCGTTTGTTTTGTATTAGAAAGCCACAAATACTATCAGTGACTCCTACCACATGAGTAACTCCGTGGTTTTATTTACTCATGTGCTCCTACTTAGCAGCAGCGCGATGAAAAATCAATGTTATTGTTTGCTATTTTAATATTTTCAGTTAAGTGAAGATTTCTGCACCTAGAAACATTTAATATCGTTATCATTTTATGATGATTGATTAATTTAAAAAAAAAAATCCAATAAAATTTAATTTTTAAAAATATAGATTTTTTCACATTTTTTATTTTATTTTCAGTACCACCTACGTAACACAATAAACTATGCCCTCCGTTCGAAAGCTGTCCACATATTGTCAACGAAGCCCCAAATGGTGGGTCCACTAGTGGTCGAAACGCTAAAAGCGCTGGCCTCCAGGCTCCTGCCCGTAGCCGAACTGCTGGATATTCACATAGCCCACTACAGCCCCGCCTTCTTAGATAGCGCTCCGTCTACCTGGTTGGAGATTGTTAAGAATAAAAATTGATATAGTTCTGTGTTTTTTTTTATTTGCTCTCTTTTCTAGATAATTTAGAAGTGTTACGAGCTAGCCATCAGTCTGAAAGTACATACTATTTATAACATATTTTTTTTATATAGTTTTCTAATATCTGTCATTTATTGTTTTTCTTGTCTTGTTAGAGAAAAATTATGCTTTGTCCTCTGTAACCTTTATTTCTTTCCCCTATTTTACATTGAGCTCTAGTTTTCCACTTCCCGTTATTTTCATCTTTTACAGGGAGATTTAAGTTGAACTTAATTTTTTATGAGAAAGGAGTTTGACGGTCAACTGATGGCAAGCAATCACCGCTGCCCATGGAAATCCATGACTACAGCTATCAGTTGTTTTGATCTTGGAACGACATAGGCAAACTGCTGAATGTACTTTCCCGGCCAAGCTAGCCAGTTTCCTAAATACTTTAAAACTGTGAAAGTTTATTCTGAATTATCATTATCACAAATTCAAATTCAAAATATTTTTATTCAAATAGGCCTAATATAAACTCTTTCGAATCGTCACAATTTTTGCCTACCACCAGTTCAAACGGCAGATTTGTACTAAGAAGAAACTGGCAAGAAAATTAGCACTTGCTCTTTTAAAATGGTACACAAGCACAATAGCTAATAAGAAAGAGAAAAACGCTGAAAATATATAATAAATGTCTGCTAACTAGATCTACATGTTTTCTGTTCATTACGATATTAATTTGGCCACGAAGACAAAACCTATATCATATACAGAAGTCACTAAGGTATCTAATTGCCCATTATGGCCCATAATTATAAGAACGGACGAAAATTAATATAGCGTGACGCAACGCAACCCTGGACCCTTTACAGCAGCGATTCTCAAAGTGGGTCGCATGTCCCGAGGGGGTCTCAGCGGTGTGTCATATGGGACACTAAAATGTGTATGGTTATTTCTGTTTTTGTGGCATAATGAATGGATTAATAATAGGATTTACAACCAGGTTGTTGTGCCATTTTGATGTAACGACCCGGGAAGACATTATACTTTTAATTACGGCCGGTGTTTTAATTAACCAGCGATTTAGCAAGCGAAACAACAAAGTTAGAATGTCGATCGTCTTGAATAAAAGTAGCGTGTTTACCCGAGCTTTTGATGAGAAACCCGCTCTATAATGTAATTTTCCAAACAATATCAAATAAACCTATTTCAAAAACAGGAACCCTTACAGTTTCGCCATGTCTGTCTGTCCGTCCGCGGTCTAGCGCCTAGACGCTTAATACTAGAAAGCTGTAATTTGGAATGCATATACATATTAACAATGCTAACAAAGCACTGGAACAAAATTTTGAAAAAAAAAAATTCTCAGGGCGCCTCCCCTACATGTAAAGTGGAAATGATTTTTTTTTTCGCGCCCACCCTACGTTGTGCGGCATCTAAAGATAGGCCTTCCCAAAATATCGAGGGTGTGGGAAGATTATTTTTAGATACCATGATCCGAATTATTTACATTTATCGTGTCAATTTTCGTTTTGCACGGTGGTCCCCCCCCCCCTCCTCTATCTCAAAAAATCTTGTGTTTAGAGATTTGAGAAAAATCATGGGAGTAGTCCATATGTTGAACCTTCAATATAAACTATTACGGTTAAGTAGGCTCTACTAGTTACCGAGTCATAGCCGACGAACTTGTAAAATAAAATTTATTTAATGAAAACTTACAAATGTGATAGAATTTGATATTGGTCTCATCTGCACGCAAGCAAAGCGTAGCAAATACGAAACCCTACATTGTGCGTGGCCCGACACTTATTTGCCCGGTTTTTTGATATGGAAAATACAATTAAAAGTAAACTTAATAACTTACAATTTCCTGTAAATCCTGTCATCGTAGATGTCTAATCATATTCCTCCAGTTCATTTAATAGTAAGCAAAACGGTTGAATTTTAAACGAATGTTGTCGTAAGCCGTCAAGCCAAAATGAGACTCGTTGTGATTTTTAAGTTTGGGAAAGTGTGGCTCACCGTTTCGGCATCTTCATTATGGGGAGGGGACCTGCTGGATATTATTTAATACCAATTTGCAAGACACTTACCCGCAAATAGGGGAGATAAGGAGGGCTGGCTCTGATATAAAATTGAGGTATGTATAACCATAATTAACCCATACGGTTAGATAAGGCACAGAAATTCGCAATATTTCATATATTTCTGTGAAGAGTCAAAAAGAAAAATGTTTTTTTTTTGTAGTATTTTGTGATATTTTTTTTAATGAAATAATTAGTACTTTATAAAGAGGTACATTTGTATGAGTAATCTCTGGATTAACTGAATCATTTTGAAAATTCTTTTACCAATGGAAAGCCATGTTATTTGTGGGTATCAAAGGATATTATTGATCTGAAAAAGCCCACTACAGCGTTACAGGCTCACGCAGCTTTGCAGACAACAGAAAACAGGCTGTTCGAATTTTTTTATCATTTTAATATTTTTTCTGACGGGAGGACAAACAAGCTTAACACCTATCCATCATCTATTCATCTCAACAGCTGCTCATCATCTGATTCGAACCCGCGGCCCTTGACGCAAAGTGGCCATAGCCACTCGACCACAGGGTCCTGTCCTGTTTAAGGGGAGTATTCTATCAATTTTATAGCAACCGGGCCGCGCCTCACATTGCCTTATCTATCCAATTTGTGTGTAAACGCCTTGTAGATTGATGTTAAGTAATGTCTTGTATGGAAATTAGGGAAAACTTTAAATATTACTAGTGTAATCCGCGCAACTTCGTTTGCGTTATTATTATTTATGCACAGTAGCGCCATCTATGTCAGACTTTTAATGAAATCCTATAATTGGGAATCGCGTACTTTTCGGGATAAAAAGTACCCTATGTGTTATTCCAAGGTATCAGCTACCTACATACTAAATATCGTAAATATTGGCCCAGCCATTTGAGCGTGGAGAAAGTAACAAACATACACATAACTTTCGCCTTTATAATATTAGTAGGATGTTAAATTAGGCCTATTTCAAATTCAAATTCAAAACTTTTATTCAGAGAATAGGTTATCACAAACACGTTCTCTTGTCAGAGTATCCAGTAATAAATGATTTGTATAAATTAATCTACTCTATAAACTACTACCATTTCGGAAACAAAAGCAAAATAACCACTGGTAAAAAGAAAATTGAAAATTGTTGAAATTTGTTAATCATATGGTATGGTTTCTTTTGCCATTTCTTTCCCCAGTCCAGTGGTAATTTTGCTTTGTTTCAGAAATGATGGTAGTTTATAGAGTAGCTTATTTATTTAATACTCATTGTAAGTGACGTGTCTAAGTGTCCGCGAGGCCTACAGAATAAAGTATTTTTTGTTTGATTGATCTTAAACTTTATGAGAAAGGAGTTTTACCACAGGCAAACAAGCAAGCGGGTCAACTGATGGAAAGTGGTTACCGCC
The DNA here is from genome assembly GCA_905163395.2 of Endotricha flammealis. Lineage (NCBI taxonomy): Eukaryota > Metazoa > Arthropoda > Insecta > Lepidoptera > Pyralidae > Endotricha > Endotricha flammealis. Next base: position 1,000,251 of record LR990855.1, on the reverse strand, counting down.
GCCAATGATCTCAGTAATACCAGAGGCGCCTATGCTTTGTCTACTACAAGGAAAGGAATAGAAAGAGAAGAAAGATAAGTCGATAAAGAAAAGAAGGGAAAAGACCACCCTAGACCTTATCTCTTGTAGTCTAACGCACTCACTCAAATCTATTATAAAATATAAATAGATTAGAATTTAACAATCTCACGAAAACCATTGCTACTTTACGCCAATATTCTGTGAGAGAGTGGTACTTCCCCGGTCGAGCTAGCTCTACTTTTCATAAATGTTCTACTCCTAAATATTAAAATCATACGAATATTATTAAAAACTGTCGATTTTCTCCACGTTATGGTGCACCTTATGCTGTCCAACCCGACTATTGTCCATTGATGGCAATCGTAAAACCAAGTCAGCGACCACAGTTGATACCGATTGTTTGAAATCATCGACTGTTAGGACCCCGTCTGAATATTATGTTTCATTTCATATCAATCACCTAATGGCTATATATTATGTGTTTAGTTTAAAAGTCGTGAAGCTATTGATATGACAACGCAACAATATAATATTTTATGCGAGAACAAACGTTATTTTCATAAAAATAACCGAACAGCCATAACCGTGGCTCGTAAATCGCGCGTAATGCGCCCGCGCATATATTATATCTAGGACGGAGCCACGAAGTCAATACTAATTTAATTTGTCCTAATAAAACGTGATGAAAGAGAAACAGATAAAAAATAATTAAAATTTGTGAGCTTCTGCCCACGGCTTCGCCAGCGTGGCCTACTAGCAGTTAGCATATTTTTCTTCAGAAACAAATTCCGGTCCGGTCCGGTTCGGTCCGGTCCGGCACGGCCCGGTACGGTAGGTACGGTTCCATCCGGTACGATCAGGTCCGATCCGTTCCGATCCAGTCCGGTCGGTCTTGTCCGGTCGGTTCGGATCTTATACTTGCCAAATTTGGAATCTCTAGTCCCAGCGGTTTGGGCTGTGCGTTGATATACCCTCGCAACTTCGTTTACGTATATCTCGCTTTCCCGTGGGAATTTTATCGTAAGGAACCTAGGTACATTCCAAATTTGGAATCTCTAGACCCAGCGGTTTGGACTGTGCGTTGATAAATAGTTAAGTCAGTCAGTCGGGACTTTGAATTTTATACATATAAGTAGGTAATATTTTGTGACAACAGACACATATTAAAACTATTTTTTTTTTAAATAAAAAATCTTAAATCTATACATACAAAATTGTATACTTTGTCTTCAATGACTGACTGACTGACTGACTGACGAATCAACGCACAGCCTTAACCGCTGATCGTAGAGACCTGAAACTCGGAGGGAATGTTCTTTATGACGTAGAGCGTATCCGATGAGTAAGGATCATCTGAATTTCCCACGGGAAAGCATTTCGACGCTGAATATTCCTTTCGCGAAATGTACTCATAATAATTATTTTTACTTGCAAGGTTTTTCTAATTTCCATTGAATCTAATCATACTTATATTATAAATGAGAAAGTGAGTTTGTTTATTTGTTTGTTATTCCTTCACGGCTTGACTAAGCAGCCGATCATTATGTATACATATTTTTAGGGGAACAGAGCCCAATATAAGCTAATTTTTACGCTAACTCTGGTAACAGCTGCTAGAACTAGGGTTGCCAGGCGTCCGGATAAAGCCGGACATAGTTAGTCTTTTTGATTGCGTGTCCGGCCAAAATAAACGGTGTCCGGCTTGTCCGGCGGTTGTAGGCTTTTTACATTTCGCAAACGAGAGAGAGCCGAGCGACCTTAAGAAGTATTTCACGAATTTAACTAGAATTTAATTTTGACTAATGACTTTATTTGACTGATTAATAAATAATAAAGTACTTAGACTGATATAGAATTCGATTTTATTTACTTATATTCATTAGAATTTAACAAAATTTATTGGTAACAATCAAAAAAACTTGATTTTACATTTTTTCTTACACAAAATCCTCAATAATGTCCGGCTTTTTTACCCAAATGTCCGGCCAAACTGGCTGGTCCGTTCGGCTACTGGCTTTGACGACCTGGCAACCCTAACTAGAACATAATTGGTAGTTTATATAGGTTTATACATTTTTAGTGTAATCATCATATAAACGCAAATATTTGTTCTTTCTCTCAATAACGGTTTGGCATAATTACTTAAAATTCGGTACAGAGGTAGTTTAAAGCCTGCATAACACATTTACATTTAGCACGTAGTTTTTATCCTGGATATCAGTCCGAAAAGCAAAACGAACTTTCCTCACGACATCTATCTCTACACATTAATTTTTCCCTTTATAAGCTCTCTATCTTTAAGGTTTGCTGATTTAACAGATGCCAGATAGTTCCGTCGCTCGTCAGTCCTCTAACGCTGTTTTCATGGCCCCAAATCGATAGTAACGTGGAGCGATCGGTATGGTTTACGGCCGATAAATTCTCTCGTACAATAAAAAGCCGCTCGATTGATCGTGGCTGGCAACACTAAGAACCACTGGACAGGGAGATTTAAAGATTTCTGGCAACATTCAATGGGGATTTGGTTAATAGTGAAAATGTCGATTTAACGAGCTTTTTTGATGGGTAATGCGAACACATAAAATGCCACTTTTTGCCCGCAATCACGCGTGTGTTGTGGTTTGGCGGAGGGTAGCATTATATCGACCAATATTCTCACTGCTGAGATGTGGTTTTCCAAATTAATTAAAAGAATCAAATTTGTTCAGAGAGTAGGCACTCACAAGCACTTTCTCTAGTCAAATAGTGCTATGAATTTCTCGTAGCATATAATTAAATCTAAAATAAGAAAAGCCATTATGTTTTTTTTATTTTATTGATTGTCTTTTGAAGCCACCGCCATAATAAGACACTAATTATAATGATCTGATGCCGTCAAACCTCCATCCACACAGCAAGAAGAGTCCTTAAGGTTTCCTTACTTAAGTGTTAAAAAGTTTCCATGCAAGTACATCAAAATTCTACCTCTACCTATTATCTCCTCAACGTTTTTCTTTTCAAAAAACTAGCCTAACAGTACCTATGTGAACATCAAATGTAACGAGCTTTGCTCACTGTGTCCAAACTACACACTAACGCGAGTCACCACAATAACAATAACTTTCTATGAGAATAGGTGCTTTATGAAAAGCATTTTTTTTATATAAACTTATAAAATTGTATGACCTGACTACCACTACAACGCATATTTTATGATTAGCAAATGATTTTGATATTTAAATTGAGAAATATTTGGCTTCCTCCATCCTCCTTGATTGAAGGGAGACTAAATTAGGGTGGATCCTATAAGGGTGTTGTGTATAAATAATGGATTGTATGAAATGTTAAATGTTATAATAATTAAGTAAAACTACTTGAGTCGACGAGACGCGGCCCGCTCTTGCGCCCGTCCCGTGCGACCCTCAGACAGCGTTGATTTGTATAGACAGAGACCCGATTTTCCTATTTCACTGCTATTGATAAAAGTGGATACTCGCTCACTTCTTCTTTTATACATATAATTATCTTTTATACTTTTATAAGCAGACGACGCATGCCGAACTTCACTGAAGTCGCGACAGTAGATTCGCTAGCACATTTTGTCTTCCTCTAACATAAAAACCTAACTTTATTATTGATAAACATTTATTTCAATTATTATTTTATTAATGAAATAAAGAAGACCAGTGAACGCGATATAATTTAAAAAAACGATAAAAATCAAATCTTAATCTCACACGCTATCTCAATGTCATCACTTTTTGTATCATAGCAAGCGAGATGGTTTGATTTTAACTTTAATTATAAAAATAAAGGTACAAAGCTGAGTTACTGGTACTCAATATATTACCCGTGACACGGTCCAGCCGCCGATGCTAAAAGGTCAGCGAAAATCCCGGAGCTGCTGAAGGAAATCAATTACAAGCGGGTCCGAAAATCTGCGCGTATATCTCAATACTGCACCGGGTTTTAGGGTTGCTTTGCGAAACTAATGCGAATTTATTAATATAGTCGCCTGTAATATAAGGAGTAGATCTGAAGAGCAGATCAACACGTGTAACGTACTCTTCATTTGGTGGTAATAATTCTAAATCTTTCTGAAACTTTAACCCCGAGTTTGCCGTTTTGTGTCACTGCGCTGCGGTACAACAATGTTCTGTGTATTTTTATGATTGTGCCTCAAATATACAAATAAAGTTTTAGTATTTGTGTGTCTGAGATCAGAAAACCGAGTTTCTGTCATTTTTGTTCTTTATTATTTTTTTGTAATTTTCCTACTTAGTTTATAAAATTGTGAATTGTAAGTTACTTCTCTATTTACAATATTCCATATCAACTTTGGTCTACGCAATATCATATTTGCTGACAATTTTTAATTTTTTTCGCTGACAAAATACATTTACAATTTGTTGAACGTTTAAGGCTGGTTTTAAAGTCGCGCTGACCTCACGCTGTCGGCGCTGAAAGCCGAAAATGTATGAACTTCTACGAAGCGTTTTTGAATAACGCGTAGTCATCAGCGCGAAGGGTTTATACATTTTGCTGTCAGTGCCAACGGTCAGCGTGCGATCATCGTGACTCTAAAACTAGCCTAAATGATAGACCAAACGAAACCTTAAATAAAAGCACTTTTAATAATAATACGGGACCCATATTGTCCTTGTCAATTCACCTTTTACGCCCACCAAATAAGCTGTAAAGATTTACTGACGCTGACGATGTGAGCGGCGGGCGGTGGGGTAGGCAGGGGCTGTTCCCAGAGCGACTATTAAGATGGCAGAATGGGACAGATAAAAATTCCAGGCCCTATATCATGGCGTTACGATGGACCCACGGCTCCCAGCTAATCGCTTTTAGCCTCAAAAACTGAGCAATTGCGGTTTATAGAATGCTTTCATTTCAGGTATGGTAATGTTTCTTACGTTACAATAGAAGATACCATAATAAATTAATTGTTTGTTTAATTTAATCTATACTAATATTATAAAGAAGAAATATTTGTTTTTTTGTTTGTAACGAATAAACTCAAAAATTACAGGTTTCAAAAATTCTTTCACCGCTGGGAAGTTACGCTATCCGAGGGTGACAATGTTTTTTTTTTTAAATTAGGAATCCTTACAATATGTGCGAAACTTGGTCGAGCGCTACTTCTTAGAAAGTCGTTATTATACAAGCAACTTACCAAACGTAAAAAATAATTACATTAAAACTAGACTACCGAAATATTCCAAATTATTTTTCGAAATTCCAGATTCTAAATTTAATTTTTTATACCATTAAGATGGCAGACAAGCATACGACCGATGGTAAGCAGTTACCGTATCTAGACGTTTGCGATACCAGAAGTTCTATGGAAATTTCCCATGGGAACTGAAACAACGGGATTGCATAGTCCACCAGTAGTAAAACAAAATATATCCCAAGGTCTACCAATCACCGTTGACAGTTAATTCCGAGTCTACGAAATGCCACAACACTCTTATCTGAGGATGCGCCTGACAGTTTTCTAAACTGCAACTATTGTGCAAGTTCTCCATTGTTGCTACATGTGCACTACATGGAAGCCTGCGTATGTAGCTCAGGCTTAGATCTAACATAAATATAACTAACTTTAACCACACCGCTACATAATTCCGTTGACATAAAAGCTATCCTATGTTAATCGGCATTATCTATAATACTAATATTATAAAGAGGAAACATTTGATTGTTTGTTTGAAATGAATAGGCTCCGAAACTACTGGACCGATTTCAAAAATTCTTTCACGAGTAGTAAGCTACATTATCAGGGAGTGACATAGGCTATAGCTTTTCCCGAAATTCAATGTAGTTCCCACGGGAACGGGTCCGGAACTTCACACGGACGAAGTCGCGGGCAAAAAAGCTAGCAAACTATATGTGTATCAAGCAAGCAAATCTGTCCAGCCGATTTTGCGTGAAAGTGTAACAATATTGGTCCAAGCCAAAATTTGCAATGGATGAAAGGACCGTGTCACGTCAAATATAAAAGTTTTCTTGGCAATTTTGATCGGAAACCCGCACACTGCTTATCCACAGCTTAAGACTACCTTCGTAAACTTATTTTGATAGTAACCGTGCCTACGTGTATTGACTGCATTACATATTCACGTATTTACAGCCCTCTGGGGTCGACAGAGCCGCCGCGGTGTATCGACTCGACACTTTTACGATTTGTTTTATTATGATGAATAAATTGTGAAAATATTGAATCTTGTAATGGCTGATATGTCTTGTAAAATGTCTTATATCATTCCGGGAATGGGAACAACTGGATTTCTGATTCTTTCGAAAACTGAGGAAATCACTAATTGTAATTGAGAGACTCAACACTCGAATATTATTCATGCAATATTTAGAAAATTTGAATCATTATTATGGCCCTAGTCACCTCGATCATTGATTAATTGTACCACAACATTTTAAAGACATAGCCTATAACTAGTTAGCCCAGTTACCATCACCTTTCTCTGCAGTCAATTAAAATTGATTGATTGTTAGTGCAACTCATAAATAAAACATAATGCAGCGAGGATATGTAAAATCGACACCATTCTAAAATCGATATAAATGAATATCCTATATCTATACCAATTGCAGAAGGCCTTGGACGAATTAACCATCAGAAGGCCTTCTAATCTAACTAGGCCTGTGGATGCCACCGGCACCGTTGGCATTTGAAATAGTCTTCCAACTGTTCAATTCAAGTCTCTCCTAGTAACTAGTGTAGTCAAGTAAGCGTTTAATTGACCATCAAACCACTTTTTTATAAATACCACTAAGGTGGGAAACAAGCATACGGCCCGCCTGATAATAAGCGTCACCATAGTCTATGGACGCTTGCAACACCGGGGGTACCACTCGCGCGTTGCACTGAAAAGTGGAGCTCTGGAGACCTTACTCACTGTATGAACACATGGCCACTCACACAAAAGATTGTGCAATAGTTTAACGTTATATTGAAACGAATTCAAAAAAAATTAACTGCTGCACCGACTAGGCATTGTGAATAAAGATAAAAAAACATTTTAATTGCAAAATTCGTTGATTATATTAAACTAGTACCATTGCGGCTAGCTAATATTGTCCACTGGGCCCGCGATAAAAAGATGCTATGAAAATAAAACTTAGTTACGATCTTTTTAGTTCATTCAACTCTTTTTTAAGCCACACTACAGTTATTTTCATTACTAAGTAGATAATGTCCGCTCTATCTGTACAATACAATTTTTTACGTTCACATAATAATATGAGTATTTAGTACAACTTTAATAATCTATACATATAATAAAACAGTAGACCCCGATATGTCTGTACATTGGACATATTTGGCAAAAATGGAGAGGGAACATTTAGAGTAAGGTAATAAAGCAAAAAATTTTTTTTTTAATTTTTTTTTGTCTGTCTGTCTGTTTGAACGCGCACATCTTCTAAGTTACTGAACGGATTTTAATGTTGTTTTTAAGAAGAAGAAGATAGAGCTCGAGATGGAGCAGAATATAGGCTTTGTTTCATTTAAATCGCATGGCAGGAAAAGGAGTTAGTTATCCTTATTTTAACATTTCACGACGAAGTCGCAGGTAACAGCTCGTAATAAATAAAATTCTACACAATTCACACAGCATCAACTGGTCATAAAGTTAAGCGTAACCTGCTTGTGTTCTGGGTGCCAGACAAAGGATATATTATTATAAATGTATGCTTATAATAACATAGAAAACACCCAGACAGAGAGGTAGGTTTAAGAGAGGTAAGAGCACAGCGGATAATCCGCTCAAATCGGAGTAGCCCATCTGAGGAAGGATCTTCACCTTACATAAGATTGTAGCCAAATGGCGTTGGTCTCGGTCATGTTGTGTTCCTACGGTGAGTAAGGTCTCCAGAGCTCCACTTGGGGGGGGTTGGGAGGGTTGGCAACGCGTGAGCGGCATTGCAAGCGTCTTTAGGCTACGGTGACGGCTTACCACCAGGCCGACCGTATGCTTGTGTTTGTCACCTTTGTGGTATAAAAAAAAAGACGGACCAAACACAAAATGACATCACATAAATGTTTGCCCCCAGAAATCTAAACCGCACCTTTTGGTGCCGAAAGTAGGATCACTACACCGGGCTGTCTGATTTTAGTGCTTATAATACAGACTTTCAGGCTTAGCACAAACATGCCTATCTTAGCTCCAGGAACATAATAAACTATCTTTGGGTCATCTAGATAAAATAACGGGGTGATCAGGCACCACAGAATGCGTGTCACACCACCCCCACAGCCTCCCAACCCGCAGGGGGGAGTTATTTGGTGGGAATATGAGTTAATTTAGATGGAGGAGACTTATACTTTGATAAACTTAACCCTTTGTCTTTCCGGTAAGTCGCATAACTACGACAAAACATACTGTGTGCAAAGGCAGATTTGAAATAATTATTATAGAAAGATAACTTAATAGTTACTTATATTTCCTTCATTCAAACAAACTAAGAAAATGTGAGCCAGATTTCCCAGAGAGAACATGTGTCGTTATTTTTCAAAAACTGACGATCTTCCGTGATACTTGGTGTATAAATTTATTCTTAGAGACTTTGAATTTTTTTTTTTGTGTTCTCCTATTAGCTAAAGGCATACTAATGCCATTGGCTAAGACACCAGGCTTTTGCGGGAGCGAAGAGCTCTCACCGCCACGTAGGACTCTCACCGCCAAAATTTTTTTTTATTTTTCTATCAAGACATCTAGGTACAATTAATCGGTTTTCGAAAAGAGCAAATCCTTGAATGTATTTAATAATTCTATTCCGCGGCTACTTTAGTTTTAATAGTACAGGATGTGTTTAAAAACCGCTTTCTAGTAGGACCCTTTTCTCGTATCTATTTCTATAATCAAAAACAGCTTACGCTTTATTTAATTTTTTAAGGAACTGTTAATATTTTGGTTGTAAATTGACTTTATTTTTAAGTCTAAAACTAGCAACATTTATCATAATAACAATTTTTCAACATGGCAATCTATTTGAATATTTTTATGGACGAAACATTATTAATGACAGCATAATGATTCATATTCAAAGTTAAAGCACAACTGTTCATTTTACTGCAACATCAATAATGCAAAAGCCCACAGAATGCGTCAAAAGTTCCCAAGTTCATTTAACTTGGATTAAAAGCTAAAAGGATTGACTTTAACTTCGTCGAAATATACCGCGAACTTGTTTGAGCAATAAATTTGTTATTATTTTCCGAATATCATGTTTCGCTATAAATTCGAAAGAATAACTTCTTACAAAGAGATTTTGAATTTCTTTGTTCGTGGTTCGTTTTCATATATCTGCATTTATTTATATACTTACTACTAATAATATTCATAAAGTTTGTTGTTGAAAATGTATGTTTTATATTGATTGGGTAACAGGTTCGATCCCTGCATGAGAAAAATAGCATTTGAGTTTGATTCAAGTCTGTGTAACAAGTTTACATATGTATATTTACAATCATCAGAAAAAAAGGCGGACACCATCACCACAGTATAATAAATAGTACTAGCGTACCATCACTGTAACTGAAAAGTGAAGCACCCATAGTAAGCCACCTCGCGTATACGTACGAACCGGCCGGCTTACTATGGTGTGAATGTGTGCGTGCCGGTCAGCCATTTCACACTCACACATAGTTACGCCGCCGCCATTAGGGTGCTTCAATTCTTTCTTAGCAAGATTCTATAGAAAGGTCTATGTTTACAATAATATATCCGTTGTGTGGTACCCATGCCACAAGCAGGTAGCTTACTTTGGGACCAGGCAGCGCTGTGTGCATTCTGTAGAATTGATTATTATTTCTCACCTTATTATAATTTGATATTGCTATCTCACCTTTTTCTGCCATGAATCTATAAGTACTTGGAAACTCAATGACATGGACCGAAGAATTTATAAAATTCCTACAGCTCACTTTCAAGTTATCTACAGAATTAAACGTAATCCTTGGCACCTGTGACCGAAGGGCGCACTCCCAATAATGGCCTAACTTCGGAATTACGAAAAGAAAACTGCCTTTAACAAAACATTGTGCATTTCCCTTTCCTCAACCGAAGAACCAAAATCTTGGAAAATGATATAATTAGAGATAATCTTCCTATCCCTTACCAATAATCTATTATATATTATACAATGAGCCGGTTTCTGTAAGGCATCTTAATTTTAATCCCACATTCAGTCTCAAGTAATTTATTTATTCTTTAGTGTGACAGTCGTTTTATTTTAGTGTCATTAACTTTAAAAGTGATTTTGAGCAATTCCAAAGGATTACCATGTAATAGTCTTGTAAATAACAAAAATATAAATTATGATCTTAAGTTAATTAGTAATGGCTTTAGTCATGCAGCCTTTGTTGCGATGGATTATGGGAGGAACTGGTATGGGTCAAAATACTTCACATCTAATTTGAGTTTCGCGATATTCAGAGAGATACTTCACGTGACACACACACGTGGCTTGGATGATCAATTGAGTAATAACACATATTTTAAGAATGGGTCTAGGGCACATGATAAAGATTTTGACACTCGTTTTTCCAGTCCATACAATTGCGAAAATAACCAAGAATATTTTCCAATGCTACATAATAGAGGGGATTTTTTATAAATAAGAACAATTTACACATAATGCATCAAAATGTGGGTGGTTTTTTAAGTAAGTTGGATTTGTTGGAAGTAGCTTTATCTGATTTGTCTAATAATAATAAGTCTATTGATATATTATGCCTAACAGAAACATTTATATCAGAAAATGATGAGGAAAATCTAAAACTAGATAAGTATAATTTGGGGACTTCATTCTGTCGGAAAAATATAAATCGGGGTGGGGTATGTATTATGCATAAAAAATTCATTGAAACAAGGGAATTAAAATTTGTGCGTGATCTAGCCACCGAGTTGAGCTTTGAATGCTGTGGATTGGAGATTGTTCAGCATGGTATCTATATCATATGTATATATAGGATACCTAATTCTAACCCTTCTATTTTTATTGAGAAAATAAATACTTTACTCGATGTATTAAAAAACAAAACTAAAAAGAAAATAATTTTAACTGGTGATTGGAATATAGACACACTAACTAGTACTACGTCATCACGAGAACTGATAAGTTCTCTAACTAGTTACAATTTTTACTTACATATCGACACAGCAACACGACAAAAAACCTGCATTGATCACTTCGCCAGCAACTGTGAAAAAGCAGTCGGAGTGACTTTGCCTCTCTGCCTATCAGACCATAATACCGCCCAACTATTATCTGTACCGGTTACAAATCAACAAATACAGAAAAGCCACTGGTTAGAAATAAAAAGAACTACAGTCAGGAGAATATAGTAAAATTCAAAAAACATATATCTAATCTTTCTTGGTCAGACGTACTAGCATGCGATAACTTGGAAATAGCATTTACTACCTTTTTCGAAAACCTAATATTATTAAATAATCTATGTTTTCCATTACGAGGTTTAAAATAATAATAAAACAAATAAACTCAAAATTGGATCACAAAAGGAATAAAACAATCTTGCCTAACTAAAAGAAAGCTATGCTTACTATATTACAAAAATAAATCACAGGTCAATAAACAGAAATACAAAGTATACGCTAAAATATTAAAAAAATGTATATACGAGTCGCGGAAAAAAACAAATACGAAATACATAACTAATGCACATAACAAATGTAAAGCAACGTGGAATTTGATCAATGACAAACGAAATGAAGTTATACAAAATATAGATTATTTATCTACTCAGACGAAAAAAATTGATGATCCGACTGATATCGCAACTCATTTTAATGAACATTTTATAAACTGCACAAATAAGGAGACAAACCCAAAAAATATTTACAAATACAAATGTAAAAACAATATAAAAAACATAAATAGTATATTTTTATCTCCTACGGATGCTAATGAAGTAAAATCTGTAATAAAGTCTCTAAAAAACACAAATTCTACAGGGTATGACGAATTATCTACTAAAATAATAAAAATTTGCTCAAATGAATTATCCAAAGTTATAGCACATTTGATTAACGTTTCATTCACTTCTGGGAAATTTCCGAGGGAACTTAAAATCTCAGTAGTCAAACCAATACTCAAAAAGGGGGAAAAAGATGATGTAAACAATTACCGACCAATCACGCTGAACTCGATCCTGTCAAAAATATTTGAAAAAGTAATGCATAAACGATTAATCCTATTCTTAACGAAATACAACCTAATTAAACCACAGCAATATGGGTTTCAGAGAAATAAGTGTACTACTCAGGCCTGTTTTGCTTTAATTAAAGAAATATCGCGTAATATGGATGATAAAGTGCCTGTTACTGCAGTACTGTTTGACATGACTAAAGCATTCGACTTTGTTTGTCATAAAACCCTCCTAAGTAAGCTGGAACTAAACGGAATCCGTGGTCAGGCATATAACTGGATCGAAAGCTACTTAAGCGGACGAACTCAATGTGTGGCGATAAAAAAATTAAATAATTCTTTTGAAAATACGACATACAATTCTCAATTAAAACAAAATAATTTCGGAGTGCCTCAAGGCAGTATTTTAGGACCATTATTGTTTTTAATTTATATAAATGACTTACCTGACATAACTAACTATCCCTGTACACTATACGCTGATGACATATCAATAATTATACACAAGAAAAACAACACTGATTATGAAAAAGAAATCTATAATACAATTGAAAAGGTTATTACCTGGATGGAACATAATAATATGTGCATAAACATTAATAAAACAAAAATAATTCAATTTTTTAATAAGAATGGTAAACCAAATAAAATCTCAATTTCCTATCGTAATGAGCTTATTCCCGAATGTAATACGGTTAAATTTCTGGGTATAGTCCTGGACTCGCAGCTGACCTGGAAGAATCATGTGGACTCGGTTTGCAAAAAAATCAATAGATTTGTATTTGCACTGCTACGTCTCACAAAAATCGTAGATCAAAAAACAGCACTTTTGGCCTACCATGGATTTGTATGCTCCAGCCTGAGGTACGGACTGGTAATGTGGGGGAACTCAGTAGACATAAACCGTGCCTTTATTATTCAAAAAAGATGTATCCGAGCCATGTGTGGAGCAGGCCCACAAGAATCATGTAGACCTTTGTTTAGAAAACTCAATCTTTTAACACTGCCAGCGATGTATATCTTTGAAGTGTGCAAATTTGTTAAAAAAAATATACACCTATACACAAAGAAAAAAGATGTAGTTACTTTTAATACAAGACAACCTAATAGAATACCAGTGCCTTCACATAGTACCACCTGCTTTGCCAGAAACAGTTACAACATGTCCATTAAATTGTTTAATTTACTACCGGATTCCATGAAAGAATTGCCTACAAGTTTATTTTTAAAATCATTATATAAATTATTATCTGATAATTGTATCTATGACATTGAAGAATTTAAGAAAATGAAATATGTATGAATCGTTTTTAATGTATTGCTAATTTTTTAATTTATTTATGATTACTATTGTTATTGTATAGCGTACCTATCTACTTTTGCATGCCAGATACTGGCGTGACACGCTTGATCACTACTATTATGTAATACCTGTCCTACCGTGTTACTGCAAATAAATGAATTTGAATTTGAATTATGAATTTATATTCTAAACAAAATATATTTTTTTTTTTCAATTCGGCACATAATCACCTGCGCGAATTTATTCATGGCGTCATACTTACTTTGATTTTGAGACGCCTTCAGAATTTATTCATAGAGTCATATTTAAGATTTTAAGATTTCTTCAGTATATTTTGACCCTCATAGATTGGCTTCATTACATCAGCAAAGACTTGGAGACCCTGATTTTATATTAGACCTTCGTGTGCCAGAGTGGTAACTTAAATAATGAAATAATTAAGAAAGTCTTTTGCTAATTATTGCGTTAACACGTAATTAATTTAGCTTACGTTAATCCCGTACGTTTTGTTAAATTTATTTCACGGGATAAAATGCGTCTTATTTTTAAATAAAATCACCAAAATATAACACACATTTTACAAAACGCCACCTGACCTGACACCAAATTAAACTAGGTAACTAATACATAATGTAGTAAACACATTCTTATAAATGTCCAGATTCGAGAGATAACTTTTCACACATAAACTAAATAATAAACATACTATTTTCAATAGAAATCTTTTTAATTACGTACAGTCAGCAAATGAATCAGGTGTCATAAATCAAATATGATTCAAGTTTTCTAGGAAAGATTTGCGATTTTTATTTATCAATATTCACATTATATCATGTAATTACAAAGTTTCATAGCGATGCATTATTGTTACTTTACATTTCATGTTGAAATCTAACAGATTATTCATTATATTATTACCTTGGTTACCTTTTTCATTAGCTGTGTGTACCTACGTGTTTTTTTGTATTCATAATATAACGACCTTGCCCTTCCGCGCTTCTTACGACTGTGCTATACTACTGTACGTCAATAAAGTTAACGAACTCAGCAATTTGTTGCAGCTCTGATGACCTTTAACGATGTCTAATGTACAAATTTAGTTGACATTTTGTGTATTAGGCCATGTTTCATAGGTTGCGGATAAGTTACAGTTAGCTATCCGATTATTTATCAATCGAATCAGAAAATAAAGTCAAAGTGTATTCACAAGGTGAAACATAGGATATAGAACAGTTTGTACCTTATTGTCAGAAATTCAATAAAGTCTGATTTTAACATAATTACGTACTTTATAATAACATAATAGTTAACAGGTCTTTAAAATCCTTACTTGTTTGTTTGTTTGTTATTCCTTCACGGCTTAACTAATCAGCCGATCATTATGAAAATTTGTATATATATTGTCAGGGTTACAGAGCCCAATAAAGGCTATCTTTTTATCCCGTGAAAGTATGTCGTTCCAATGGGAAAATAATTTTTCTACTATAGAGGGCGCTGTATCGGCAAACAGATGGCGCCACAAGTCGCGCTATGGGTTGTTTTGTTGTCAAACGAGATCTATGTCATAAAATTAACGCGAGCGAATCCGCGGGCAAAAGCTAGTTTAAAATAAAAACTAAACTAACATTAAAACCAAAATTAAAAAAAACAGTCCCCGCCGTTTCCCCAAGCATCGGGCGGGACCTGTAGTAATGATTTTCCTGACATAAAACAAGAAAAGGCTGCCCCAAAACGCTTGCAGGGTTACCTCGCTGAATCGGCTGAATGGCAGTAGAAAAGCGTTGTGCTAAGTAACTCAAAATCAACATAACATTTTAGTATTACATAGAAAAATGGTCTATAGACACATTATCAGTCAATACCAATAAAGGCATTCACCAAATTAAGATATGTCAAATGCATGCTGATGCCTTGATGATTTTATCCATCAATTCAAAACGTAACAAACCTCGTAAAGAATAAGAAAGATTCATGAGTCCAATCGGTTTCTTGTTGGGCCCCTTAAGTGTTAACAACACTTGGCCAGTTGTTGTGGGTTAATGATTGCGGGCAAGTTAATGATAGCCCGTTCGCATTAAACGCTCCGTTAGGTTTATCAGCTCTCGTAGGGCTTCGGACATGTTTGGCCATGTTTGAATTTGTTTTAATTAACAGAATTTACGGGCTCGTTACAGCCGAGTGCCGCCTCGTGAATAATAAGGCGCTTTGTAAACGTTACCGACGGATGAGTGTGTTCGCGTTTTATTGTTAAGAGCGGTTAATTTATTTATTCAATTTCATATTTTTTTTTGTTTTTGTATCAACCTACAATCATTCCCCACAGGGATACGTGTACGGGTATCACTTCAATCAAACGGGATAAGAACGTACTCTGCCACGCTGCTCCAATGCGGAATGCGAATGGCACAGTGTTTTCAAGCTGTTTGAAGGCCACCAACCAAGGCCAAGACTTGGCTTAACAACTGTCATCCATCGACAACAGCCGGTATTGACCAACCATACATCAATGGTATTGACGGATTAACGTGCCCTCCGATGCACGGAGAATCTCGAGATAACTATCCCATCCAAGCACTGGCTAGCTTTCTTTTTATGCATGTTCGTTTTTAGAATGAGACAAACAGGCCATAGGCCTCATATTATTTTGTTTCGACGTGAAATAGTAGGCCATCCAACTAGGTCTGTGGATATCGCCTTTGGAATTTGAGATATTTTTGTAGCGTGCCTAAAGTATTCCACAAAGCGCACCTTAGGTCCGCTAACGAAATCAATTACTTACACATAAAAACAGAGCGCTTCCAGGAACAATTTAGATGCGCTACGAGTAGAAGGAAATGGTATTTGATCCAAGCAAATGCAAAAGAACCGAACAAAGATACAAAACATTTATTCAGTAATGCACTTTCTTTAGTAGGAGTAAAAAACAAAAGCAAAACGACCACTGCAATGCAATTAACAGCAGCTGTCTATAATATCAATAGCAAATAGCAACAAAATAGGTTTAAAATACTAACGTGCTAATCTTTTTTGTTGCTGACCATACAGCAGCCTGTCAGTTAATCGTTACAGGTGACATACTGACAGGTCTATGTAAGGTTTTGAAATCGGAATCGTCTATAGCGCACACACTGTTCAGACTATCAATTCAGTCCGAAAGCATTTACCGAACTATGGGAGACTGGCTCTGAGAGGACAGATTGGCTTACTGATAAGTGGCTGACTGTCTGTGGTGCATAGACCATGTTTATATTGTTTATTGAAGAGCTCGATGGCGTCGCTGTGTGTCGCACTGTAATCGAACACGTAAGTTAAGTAACGTAGACCCTAACCAGCAGCGTTTTGGCTACTGGCCTCCGCCAATCAACCTTGGAGCCAGTGTGGCAGAGGTTCTAATCCACTTCGATTGAAGGGAGACCCGTATCCCTGATTGATAAGTGGCGGACTGTCTCTAATGATTAAATAATATAATTAATAAATAATAAATAAATAAATAGGGACAATTCATACAGATTGAGCTAGCCCCAAAGTAAGTTCGAAACTTGTGTTATGGGATACTAACTCAACGATATTATATTTTTCAATCAGAAAAAGTTCGTTTTTCATCATGACCCGACCGGGGATCGAACCCGGGACCTCCTGGGTGGCGGTCTGGCGTGGTAACCATTACGCCACGGAGGTCGGCAAAAGTTGTGTTATGGGTATGGGATACTAACTCAACGATACTAATTTAAAACAAATACATATATAGATAATAAATATCCAAGACCCGAGGCCAATCAGAAAAAGTTCGGTTTTCATCATGACCCGACCGGGATTCGAACCTGAGACCTCCTGTGGTAACCATTACGCCACGGAGGTCGTCAAGATTAAAGCATGTTTATAGTTTATACCATTCTCGTTGGTTTCAATCCACCCATTTTCTGTCCCTTCGCCTCATTAACATATATGATAATAATAAAAAATATTGTTTGATTTTAACAACAATTTGGCAACGTATCAGCGCATTGTATAGCTCCAATTTACTTCATATCTCGTAAGTTTATCACGTCTCTCATTTCCCTATTCTAATAATACAATGACCGTAGGAATAGAATTCAATAGAATCCGCATATAGAGTACACCGCAGAACTCTGTACACTTCGAGTCAGGGACAAACTAATACCAGATGAGGATCTGTCGACGTTGCTGTTTGAATATGCCTAGTTGGGAAGCAAAAGTTGTGAAAAACTCGATATTTCTAAAAAATAGTGCCAGTCGTGTTATACCATTGTCTATAAAAAAACGGCAATAGAAAACACGTTGTAAATTTATTTTATTATTTATTTTTAAAGTCAATATAGAACAAAATATTTGTGAATATAAATCACGTTTGTTGTATCGTCCCCCCCCCCCCCTTAAATATTTATTTTATTCTATTTTTGTTTTTATAGCGACTACACAATGGAGGTTCTATAAGTTTCTACAAAGATTTATATCAACGACAGCGCCAATAACCAAACGCAAGAATACAAATAAGCCATAACTGTTTCTGAAATAAAGTAATATAAATTGTCTCATTATTCAGTCCAAGATTTAGTTGATTAAAGAAAAACCAAACATGCGTATGGCTATATAGGCATTCCCTAACCATTCGTTCATTTTTTTTTATTTCTTCAAGGACTGAGCCTTTCGTAGAGATTGTCAACTCGAGTTAGTTTTTAAATTAGAATAGTTTTTTTTCTATTTTTAATTAGTAATTACAACTTATTAGGGCCGATTGTTTGATCAGTAGTTAAGTATATAGTTTTTTATTAATTTTAACCATTAGTATACTTAACTACCTGATTAAACAATCGGCCCTTAGTTGGATTTTGACGGCAACCAAATAGCGTCAACTTGAGCTCGGGTAATTTTTGTATGTTTCAAAGTTTGATTCATAGTTATGTGAAGCAAACATTTGGTTAAAGTGCATTTTAGTCATTGGAGTTATGATCAGAACATAAGTGCAATAATGTGCGTGTTGACTTCAAAATCCGTATAGAAGCTTTTCCGAATCGTTACATTTTTTTCCTTCCACCTACCCTAGATCTATCGAAAACCGAAGACGAAGTTATACAAAGATGAATATTAAACCAAGTATGACATAATAAAAATTCAAATAAAATGGATGGAATGGAAAAATGGAATGACAAAAAAGGCCGTAACTGGATTTCTTTCGCCATTTCTTTCCCCAGTGGTCATTTAGCTTTGTTTCCGAAATGGTGGTAGTTTATAGAGTAGCTTATTTATTTAATACTCATTGTAAGTGACGTGTCTAAGTGTACAGAATAAAGTATATTTTGATTTGATTTGATTAAAATTGGTTGGTGTACAACACAGTGTTTCAATGGAGCCCGAACCTAAGCTTAGACTTCGCAATA